>OX031067.1:34443375-35693375 GCA_943736015.1 Tridacna crocea | reverse complement strand
TTTCTCTTGCTCGATACATAACATACTTTAGATACTTACCTCAAACTGTGACTGGTTGTTAACTATCTAAAGGGGAGCCCACACAATTAGGGAAGTTGATCTTCAAAATATTTTGACAGAGTTATGCCCCTTTCAATATAGAGTTTTTCATCGAAAATCATGTTAATTTCTTAAAGCATCTGAGGTCAAACATTATGGCAAAGGGATTGTTCTCAGAGATTATGAAGATCAAGGCAAAAGATCAGACTGCACAGGACATGCAGTTTGACATTGAATCTGCATGGGCTTTTATTTTAAGATATTTTCTTGCAAAATATCTTTGCAATTACAATTCCTTGGTATATTTTTCTGAATAAAGGAGTCATTTTTGTTTATTTAGTACTGTCTGGGCTGTTAATAGGTTATCAATATTTTTGCAAAACAATCTCAAGTTAAGTCAACCCTGAGGAAGAAACCATGGGAACGCATTGTGGGAAAAGGAGAAAATGCTGGTAACCAGCATTTTCTCCTTTTCCCTCAATGCTTTATACCTTTCAAGGGCAATTATTATATGATTTATTGTCTGTAAATCCTTCTATATGTGCAAGTCTAAAATTTGCAATGTGATAAAGACTATTTCTTATTTCTATTGGTGGCACTCTTCAAGTTAAAGGCATATTTAGACCAGTTGCTTGGTTTATGCTTAAAAAAACCAATCATTGACAACATATATATACGAAATTCAATCAAATGCAAGTATCTTTACTATCAGTAGCACATTTCATTTTGATAATATCTTTAAAGTATATTCAGCCTTTTTTTCTCATTTATCATTCTCGTTAATGGTTAGTTAATGTTCTGTCCTTGTTACTGGCACCATACCTGATTTTGTTATATTGCCCTATCTCAAAAGACATGATCAGTTTTACGAAATATGCGCAACAAAGATCAAAGAGAGATAAGTCTATTGGACTGGTGATGATGAATATTAATTACTGTTTGTTTGTTCATTTTTACACAGGATAGAGAGGAGGATAAGTTGAAACAGGACTTCTCACAGCCTACCCTTGAGGATCACTTCGATAAAACTGTCTTACCTAAAGTTATGCAGGTATGTATTCACTGTCACATCAGAATAGATTGGCAGGGAAGAGTCCATCATATTTGCATACACCAAAATTTAATAACGAATATAAATAAAGAAAATAGTCTCTCTTCTTTTGTTTAGATTTTTTTCTATCTATATTATCAAATTTACCCCACACACATTTAAAGTAAAAGCTATATCAAATGTTTCAAGGTTACCATTTCATGAACAAATTTCATTTTTCAACGCTTTACTTTCATTATTGAAAACACTTTGTATTAGTTGTGTAGTTGCCCTCAATTTGGGTAAGTTTGAATTATTTTCTGATGCTGGAGAAGCAGTCCTATCCATGCCACATGTTATGATATCTGATGAACTTTGGAAAGAGACTAGATGTAGATCTGATTTCCTTTTTTTTTTCAATCTTGAAATGCTTTCAGTATGAACAAGAGTAAAATTCCTTTTTACTTATTAAGAGTTAACACTTAACCACACGATCCCAGATTTTAACAATCTTCAGGGACAAGCCATTTGAAACCATTGTGGGAAAAACAGAAATGCTGGTTACCAGCAATATCTCCATTTCCTACAATGTTTTTTACAAGTTCCACCTTTTAATCACATTTACACAACCATCTGCATATGCTTTCAATATGGGTAAGTCTACACTTTTGTTGTTTGTTACAGAGTTAATAATATCTATTTTCTATTCAAAACAGGTCAAAAACTTTGGAAGATCTGGACGGACCAAGTACACACATCTTGTAGATCAGGACACAACACAGTTCGAATCACCATGGGTAGCAGACACGGCGATGAATATTAAATTCACAATGGCAAAAGGTGGTGGCATGAAACAAGCATTTGACAGACCTAGTAACAAGAAAAAGAAATGAAAGTAGTTGTTTCGTAACTTTGGTGGATATAAATAATGTACCTCTACTAAGGTGATATAGAATATTGCCTTCAAACCTTTTCCAAACACCTTTGTGTTTCAACAGTTCTGATGAAGAAGGCTTTTGAAAACTTTGTGGGGGAAAAAAAAGAGAAAATGCTGTTAACCAGCATTTTCTCTTTTTTTTTCCCACAATGTTTTCAACCATTTCATAGACAGAGTTTTGAGAAATCATTTTTTGGGCAACGTTAAATTCATAAACAGGAATGTGGCAGAGTCTAAAATGTTGTCATTTGGTGGACAGTTTAAACATTTACAGCTGACCAGGTGGCTACAAAACAACCAAATTCTAATACATGTATATTATTATTATAATGATCTTTCCTGTGCGATGTACCTGGGCTGTTGCAGGACAAGTTGATTGGGAACAATGTGAGATTTATTCCTTTACCCCATAAGGCATTTCTTTGGTATCTCTAATTGACCCTAAATAACAGCAAGGATGAAGCCGTTTCTTATGTGTATATGACACCTTTTGATAGCATAGAAAACATTGTGACAAAAGATGAAATTGCTCGTTACGAGCAATTTCACCTTTTGCCACAATATTTTCCAAAGGCTCCTACAAGCAATGAGTAGAAATGAGTATCTATGGAGTAAAGGGTTAAAGAGCACTAAGCCTTGCACATATACAGTACATCACAGTCAAACTGCACAGCAAAGTTTTCTGATATTCTTTGTTAGTTGCAATGGCACGTGGAAGTTGCTGTATGTAAATGTAAAGATGAATTCTGTACAAAAAATGTTTCTTGTTTCATGTTGGTTTTCAACTTTTCGAAGAAGTATGGAGATGTAAAAACAATGAATAAAGTCTTTAAAAGAATGTATGTAGTATACTGGTCTATCCCATAGATAGATGTAAAGGTATAATGTAGCTGAGTACAGGTATTTGGTGATATATCGTGCGGCCGTATCGACATGTGGTTCGGTAGCTCAGTTGGTTAGAGTGCAGGAACGGTGTTCCTGAGGCCCTGGGTTCGAATGCCCTTCGAGCCGCGATATTTTTTCACCACCTGTTACATGTGTACACAGAACAGGGTTCCCACGCAGTCGGGAAAACGGGAAAAAGTCGGGAATTTCGTAAAACCCGTTCCCGGTCTGGAAAAAGTCTTGAATTTTGTTATATCTATGAAAAGTCGGGAAAAACCCGGGAAAAGTGCGAAACGTTTTGGGTATGAAACAAGAATACAGGACCATATTAATCTGCGGTCTGCGTCCTCCATTTCTTGGATAAAGGTCCAATATTTTCTACAATAGATATATAGACCGAAGAAGGTGAATTTCCCAAATACATACGGTCTTTTTGTAGGTTCACTGGTCCCGGAATAGTTGTTCTAACATTTAAACAAACCGGGATCCAGCGTATTGATTTCGGAGAACTCGGTACTTATCCTAAAATACAATGCAGCTGTGCTTTGTACTTTCCGGGAGCTGTCAAAGTGAATTGACGTGAAAATGAGCTACAACAGTAAATATTACTGAAAATTTAAATCAATAGGGGTCTAAAAGGTTAAAAGACTATATCTTTATGAAGGCACGTTATGATTGTAGTCGGAATGAGGTTGACGAGTATCACGAGTCAGAGGAAACTGAAAGTAAGCGCTCGTCTGCAATCATGGATCAAAACACTTCAAGTATTAAATCTAATAAAGTTACGACTAGTCGTATTTTCAGAAACTTTAAAAGCAGGGATATTGCCCTTTGAAACGACCAATTTATTTATTCATGTACTTCAGGTCATGAAAACTGAACTATTAAAGTGAAAGTAAAACATGGTACTTTTGAATTAGGTTTTAGTTTCATTGACTGAAGAGGGAAAAGAACCTCTATTTGAAGGCTTACAACAAAACTGTCATGCACTATGATAGTAAATGATATGCAAATACTTGATTTTGTGTCTTAAATCATAAAGAAAAGAATACCCAATATTAGAAAAAACAACACATTTTTAGCTCACCTGAGCACAAAGTGCTCAAGATGAGCTTTTGTGATCGCCCTATGTCTGTCGTGCATCGTCCACAATTTCTTAACATTTTCTCCTCCTAAACCACTAGGCCAGTCGTGATGAAACTTGGCAGGAATGTCCCTTATTTGAATCTCTACCAAAATTACTCCACCCATAACTCTGGTTGCCATGGCAACCAAAGAAAAAAAAAGAGCAAAATCTTTGAAAATCTTCTCTGAAACTAGAAGGCATAGAGCTGTGATAATTGGTATGTAGCATATCCTAGTGGACTTCTACAAAGATTGTCCATATAATGCCCCTGGGGGTCAAAACTGGCCCCATCGCGGGGGTCACAAGTTTGAACATGGGAATAATAAAAGAAAACTTTGAAAAATCTATTCTCTGAAACACGAACTTGTAGAGCTTTGATATTTGGTATGCAATATCTGCTATATTGGACCTCTACCAAGATTGCTCATATGATGCCCCCGGGCTTCTAACTGGCCCCACCCCAGGGGTCACTAATTTGAAACATTGGAACAAAGATGGAAAGCTTTTTTTTTCTCTGAAACAGGAAGTCCTAGAGCTTTGATATTTTGTATGTACTATCTTCTAGAGGACCTCTACCAAGTTTGTTCATATGATGCCCCTGGGGTTCAAACTGGCCCAGCCCTGGTGGTCACAAGTTTGAGCATGGAAACAAAGAAGGAAAACTTTAAAATTCTTCTGCACTGAAACAAGATGGAATTTATGTACATGTGTTCCTTTATGATGGTTTGCCACTAACAATATTTTACAATTTTTCATGAAATGTCATGTCATGGAAAAAGGGGGCTTGGTGTATATTTCTACTGTGGACCAATATCTCTTTCATTACAGGACAAAATGTAATTAAAGTTCATCTTGTTAAGCCACAGACCATAGTTATTTGATTTTATTTCATGAAACAACATGTTATCAAGAAAGGGGACTAAATGTATAATTTCATTACGGACCAATTACAGTCAGTTGGCCCATCCATCCACGTTGACGGTTATCTTCTAAAGTCCTTGGCATACATGTCTTTTGTGTCTTAACAATGAGCGAGTGATGTTTTTTAATCTGTCATTCGACCACCATTTTGACCAGGAAATGAATGCCTTACCTCTGAAAGTTAATTCAATCCCTTACTATACAATTCTGACTTTCAATGACCTTGAAGAAGAAGGGTTGTGAAAGCATTTTGGGAAAAGAAGAAAATGCTTTTTGCACAGTTACATACCCTGTCAGAATTATTTGGCTTTGAACTTTGATATTTGGTATTTATCTTCACTGTAGACCTTTACTGCTTAGTACTCAGGTGAGTGATATAGGACCATCATGGTCCTATTGTTCCCAATTTGCCTGGTTATGTAGTCTTATAAGGATCTATACTATTTGCCTTCAAACTCTTCATTACTTGTAGGAACTCAAAGAGAACAGCATGGATCCTTATTAACTGCCTGTATGGATAGGCTGATCTGAATCTATATTTGGTCTTTTGTAGTTTTGTAACTGGCCAAGTAAAGAAATGAAATAACTATCATGCTGTTAAAATGTTCTTTAAATCTCAGTTTTTCATTAAAACAAGGAATGTATGTAAGAAAGTAACTTTCAAAAGATTTTGCAGTTCCAGTTCTTCTATCGCAAAAAACCTTGAATTTTGAAAAAAAAATCCTGGAAAAAGTCTGGAAAAAGTCTGGAATTTTGCAAGCAGAAAGTTGTGGGAACCCTGACAGAATGTGTTTCCTTTATTGATATCTATTTCATCTCATTTTAACTTTCACGGGCCAAGGGCCAGCTGGCTAACATAATGTCCGAAGTGCATGCCTGTTTGCATGCTGTGACTTTTACCTCAGACATCATCTGCTCTGAAACTTCTACCTCAGACATCATCTGCTCTGAAACTTCTGTCTGAAACCAATTTCAAAACACATTTTGACTAAAAACTTAAAGCAATGCTTCAGAAATAACTGCTGTCCTTAGAACTTACCAAAAGAAACCGATTCTGTCGAAACGTCGGCTTGTCACTGAAACAAATCTTGAAATATAAGTCCTCATCTTCAATTTGTATAAAATAACGAGTCTGAAATTTATGAGAATTGGTATATCCGGTGTTCGGCAGGACTTCTTTCAAATTTCTTGTTGGGATTCTCATTGGTCCAAAATTATGGTTGCTGTCAGCTGGAGTTATTTTCTCTATTCAACGGGGTGTGAACGCTTTTAATGATACAATTTGTATTTACTAATCTCCCTTCTTATTGATTCATTGTTTAACCCTTTACCACACAATCCCTACTTTTGACGCCTCTGAGAAAGAAGCCTTTAGAAAACATTGTGGGAAAAGGAGAAAATGCTGGTAACCAGCATTTTCTCCTTTTCCCACAATGTTTTCTGCCCATCACAAAACAAATTTCAAATTTTCAGTCACTTTTATTTTGTCGTCTGCAAATGCTTTCAATTTGGACAAGTCTAAAATTTTGTTGTCTGGTAATGAGTTAAAATACAGGTTTTGGAGTTGAAAGTTGTGTAAGTTGTGTTTACTTTAAAGGCACACTAGCTGAAAAAAAGTAAATACATATTGCACTGTCCGCAAAAAGTCAGTAAGTCGCGCTTACCTAGGGGTTAAATTACATGAATCAAATTTGTCAGTATTTACAGTCCTCGATTCTTCACTGTCTTTCATCATTCTCGTTTTGTTCCAACACAAAATGATGTTTTTGTTTGGTCAAACAGTCCCAAGGATTGTGTTGTCTCCTCAAAATCTGGTAAGGCAGACCTGTCATATTCCATGATGCAATCTTGATGTGGAAAAGAGACACGGTTGTTGTGAGGATGGCATATTTTCTCAATCAGGTATTACTTGTATTGGATTACAGACTTCCGACAAATAAAACATGCTGAGAGAAGGATAAGACGTCGACCACCAGTATTTTCTCACAATATTTTCAATGTCGTCGATTGCCAATATGACATTTCGGGTTAAAGCTTTACCACACAAGCCCAGCTTTTAACGAAACTAAGAAAGAAAGGTTTTAAAAACGTAGTGAGAATAGGAGAACACGCTGGTAAACCGCATTTTCTTCTTTTCCCACAATGTTTTTACCCTTCCAAAAATAAGATATAAATTTTAATCTCAGTTATTTTGTCGTCTGCAAATGCTTTCAATTTGGACTTATCTAAAATTTTGTCGTTTGGTGAAGAGTGGTGAAGGAAAAATAAAATCAACGGTGGTACCATAAATGTTGGTGTGTAAAGTACCATTTTCAACAATATTTTAGTTGTATCGCTACAGCAAGTGCGCCTACTTATCGCAGATGCTTATTTTACCAGTTTTTCTCTTGCCAACTTGTTGCTTCCAAGCAAAGATATTTTCGAAAACTTAATTTGGGATAAAGGAACGAGCCCCAGCAACCCTTGGATTACCCGTACTATATATTACAGATTGAGGGGCGTATTCCTTTCGCCTATTCTGGCACAACATTCTGTGTTCTGGAATGCTGTTTCTGGAATGTGCGAAAAGAATATACCAGAACACAATACACTGTTCCGGAAGTATGTTCTGAAAGGAGCTTGTTCGGAACATTGTTCTAAACCATATCGAAATGAAAGTACATTGCTATGATGGTTGTTGCAAGAGCTACTGTCTTAGTTTAGGATATAATAAGCTGCAGAGAGGGAGTAGAGCCGAGTCAATATGGCATTTATATCGTAAAGATACAATTGCCCATTTGGCCAAGAAGAATTGTCCGTCTTTCAGCCATCTTGTATCACCTAGCAACCGCTCAGCAGGTGCGCTGCACTTCGAATTGGGCGAATTCCTTTCGCCTATTCTGGCACAAGGTTCTGTGTTCTGGAATGCTGTTTCTGGAATGTGCGAAAGGAGTATTTCAGAACACAATACACTGTTCCGGAAGTATGTTCTGAATGGAGCATGTTCGGAACATTGTTCTAACCCATATCGAAATGAAAGTACATTGGTATGATGGCTGTTGCAAGAGCTACTGTCATAGCTGCGTTAGTAAAAGAAATGATTAGCTGCAGTGAGAGAATAGAGACGAGTCTACTATGCCCCTATTTATAGTATTCATGTCGTAAAAAAGAACAACTGCAAATTTTGCCATGACGAATTGTCCGCCTTTCAGCCATCTTGTATCACCTAGCAACCGTTCATCAGGTGCGCTACACCTCGATTGGAATGGAACAGTCAGAATATGTTCTGAAGCACACGGCACAGTGTTTCGAAATACTCCATTGACCTAGAACATGATCAGAGAGTTCGGAGTAGCGACAGGAAAACGCCCTGAGTTTTGGTAAAGGCGGTGCATACAATGTATGTGTGATTAAACTATAATTAAATCCGTTGGAATGATTGTCTTACGATTGTTTGAAAGAGAAACATTGCTACGAATGATTACAATGTTGACATACTTGGCAGAAATACGCAACAAGGTAATTCTCGTACGTCTTATGACCGGTTTCCCAGCGTGTGCCAAATACTTGGCTTCTTTTTCAAAATACAGTGTATGTCTGGAGTCTGAATTATTTCAATACCAGGAACATTCTTGAACTCTTCGGTGATTAGTGAGACATGATTTTTATAGCAGCTTTGAAAACGCGATAACAAAACAATTTAAAGAAAAAGATTTGAACGCCTTAGATCCAAAGTTAAAAATCATGGGTCTTTTGCGGACAGCCATGATAAAGATCAAGATCAGACAGCACAGAATGTGCCGTCTGATCTTGGATCTAAACTGTCTGCTCTGTTATAGAATGAAAATGTGTTTGAGTTTCAGAGTATTCATATGATTAAGGGGCAACAAATTTTAACCCTCTGAATGTCAAAGGTGAGCACGGTAAGTTTTGCAAACGACATAGATCAAGATTAGATTGCAAAGAGCGTGCAGTCAGATCTTGAATCTATGCCGTATGCTGTTGGGTCAATCTTATATGATAAAAGCTTTCTTAATTCAGTGTATAACAGAATTCAAAGATAAAAATATATAAACCTTTTCAGCACCTTATGTGAGGAAAAAAAACGAGGCTCTAGTTGATGGCACATGTCAAATTAAGACTGCACAGAAAGTGCAGCCTGATCTTTGATCTATACAGGTCGGTTTTTAGCTCCACTGGCCGAAAGCCAGCGGGCTATTGTCATGGCGTTGTGTCCGTCGTGCGTCCGTCCGTCCGTCCGTTTGTTCGTCCGTCCGTCCGTCCGTTCGTCCCTTCGTCCGTGCGTGCGCCCGTAAACTTTTTCTTTAAAAAACTTCTCCTCAGAAACTATTGACTGGATTTTTACCAAATTTCACAGGAATGTTCCTTAGGTGGTCCTCTTTCAAATTCCTTCAAATAATTGTGTTCCATGAATAATTCTGGTTGCCATGGCAACCAAAGTAAAAAAACCTTTGAAAATCTTTTCCTCCCAAACCGCTAATTGGATAGCATTATTTTTTTGCAGGAACGTTCCTTAGATAGAGGTCTACAGAATTCCTTTAAAAAAACAAAAGATCCGTCAAAATACGTGGCTTTTATGGGAGACTCATTTTCCTTTTATGGTATAAAGTAAAATCTTTGAAAAGTTTCTTCTCTCAAACTACTTGTTTTGATTTCATTGTTGTATTGCAGGTTAGTTCCTATGGTGGTAAGTCTTTACCATACAATCCTGACTGTTAACTACCCTAAAGAAGAAGTTTTTGGAAAACACTCTTGGAAAAGGAGAAAATCAAAGAGAGAAATCATCATTTCATCAATGTTTAATTTGTTGTCTGCAAATGCTTTCAATTTGGTCACATCCCAAATTTTGTCGTTTGGTAAAGAGTTAAAGATGGTTGCTTTACATAATCTATAATCCTTTTCACACGGGTGGTAAACGGGGCAACTAGCTCCAGAAAGAGTCAATAGTATTTTGTTGCCTCGTAACATACGGGTATTTGCGTGCTAGTTGCATAGATAGAAAATTTGTCAACAAAGGTAGGCGTCGAATACTTTAATTTCTATTTATCTCCTTAGCGGAGACCTTTTGAAAAATCCGGCAATGCAGTACGATATAGAAATGACTAAACTTAATTCACCGCTAGCATATGTCATATAAGTGTGCAGCGCTTAGATAAAATCTTGGCCAAACTTTCGAACATCGAGCGGTAAAACTGAATCGGAGATATGAAACCACGGATTTCCTCATTGAACGTCCAATACATAGCCACTACACATACCTAATGCACCTTCCCTATTAATTTCAAGCCCAGGGAATTACGAAATAACAAAAATTGAAAATTTTAGAAGTCGTGTATGCAGAATATTAGCTGAATTTGTGTGCGGGCTAGTTGCCTAGCTCGGGGGGTAGTTGAATAGACAAAATCATCAATAATTAAGAATCATAAAATTACAAAAAAAAAATTGTTTGATGGTATTCTCCTAAAAGGCTACGTAGCCTCTAAGGCTATTTTTAGATTTCGTGCCAAAATCAATAAAACATTGAGGGAATGTCAAGTGGCACGTGACTAATAACGCTTAAATTCCATCACATAACAAACATGTAATATTTTTTTTCTATAATGTCTTCTTTGGACGAACGTTTGAAACTTCGTCTGTGTATTCCTGTATTTAAATGACAGAATTGATAATCTAAAAATAGAACGTGTCCCCCGTTGGTGTCAACCTGGTCCGTAATAAATCTCTAATTTCTCGTGTTATCGGATGGTTTTCGACTACTGGGGTTTTATGAACGCAAATTAAAAGGCTTTGGGAGTATAAGGATGATTTTTTTGCATTTTTGTAAAATTTTCGTCCCAAAATCTGAAGGGCCACCTTTAAAGTGCATTTTTCCCAACAGGTTTCATGGGACTAATTACAACATGAACTTAAAAAATTCGTGCTGGAAAAAAAACAAACCACAATGACAAGAAAATCCTGGCTACAGAAATCATGAGGCGTTTTGTGTAAAGGAAATAAAATATGAATTTTGACATCTGAATGAAAATAATAATAAAATAGAAAACTTTGCAATACTGGAGCCTAAACGCAATGATTATTCATTTCAAATTTCACATGTCAACGTTTGCATGGCGACTAATTGTCGTGCACTTTTTGAATGTCTGGAGTGAATGAAAAATGTGTTTGCTTTGATGAAATTCCATTTTCCTTAACCCTTTACCACATAATGCCGGCTTTTGACGCTCTTGAAAAAAGAAGCCTTTTGAAAACATTGTGAGAAAAGGAGAAAATGCTGGTGACCAGCATTTTCTCCTTTTCCTACAATGTTTTCTACCCTGCTGGAAACAAATTTCAATTTTTGCGTTACGTTTATTTTGTCGTCTGCAACTGCTTTCAATTTGGACCAGTTTAAAATTTGGTCGATTGGTAAAGCGCTTTTCACATCAAAAGTTGTTTTTGCGGCCAGTGTTAATCAAGATCAGGCCTCTGAAAATGTGCAGTCTGATCTTTGATCAATACTGACCGGTTTGCTTTGACATTCTGAACTAGAGAAACAGCGAAGGTTCAATATTTTGGTCTTATTTCGAAACTGGAAGTGTCCATTAGATTTCTGCGACGCTGAAAGGATTAGCGCGCCTCGCCTACAGCGCGCGTTTTTTTCTGTCATTCCTTTCATAAAAGGGGGATAACGAAATATATGAAATAAAAGAGCCATTGAAGGCCAATAAAGAGAAATTAAATGATAAACTCTTTACAAAGAGACAAAAAATATGGGCCTGTCCAAATTGAAAGCATTTGCAGACGACAATTTAAATGTGGTTCAAATTACTGATTTTGTCTCTGATGGGATAGAAAACATTGTGGGAAAAGGAGAAAATGCTGGTTACCAGCATTTTCTCCTTTTCCCACGAAGTTTTTAAAAGGAATCTTTCCCAGGATCGTTAAAACTCGAGATTTTTTGTTATATAGGGTTCGTTCCGTAGGCCGAAAAGTGCTTCCCAATGCACTTTGGAGGAGCGTGTCTGTGGTCTGATCTTGGGGCAACACTGTCTGACACGATATATTTTTTCTAATGAAATCTCTAACATTGCAGGGTTGAGGGTTTTAGTAAATCCTTTAAAGGCGGCCCTTCAGATTTTAGGACAAAAGTTTTACAAATATACAAAAAAAATATCACCCTTATACTCCCAAGGCCTTTTAATTTTCATTTATAAAACCGCAGAAGTCGAAAACCGTCAGGCGGCAAGAGAAATTAAGGAGATTTACAGGTCGACGGGAAACACGGTCTATTTCTACATGAGCAAATCGCTCATTTACATACCGAAAATATACATACAAAGCTTCAAACATAGCATCCAAAGAAGATAATGGAAGAAGAAGAAACTAATTACAATTTTGTTATGTTATAGAATTTAAGCGTCGTTAGTCAGGTGCCAGTCACTTGACATTCCCACAATGCTTTTTTTTTTAATTTCTGGCGCGAAATCTAAAAATACCTTAAGAGGCTACGTAGCCTTTTAAGGCAACACATCAAAAAAGTTTTTAAATGTAATTTTATGATTCTTAATTCATGATGATGTTTTTTTCATATAAATTTCAGTGATACATATATATTTTAATTTGGTGAGATGAGAAAAAATCTAAATACCACCTTTAATTACCCCCAAAGGACGCAGGCTTTTGAAAACATCGTGAGGAAGGGAGTAAATGCTGGTAATGCATTTCCTCCTTTTCCAACAGAATTTTCTAACCCATATAAGAAAATCTCATCCCTGAAAAACCGTAGAAAATGTCGTTCACGAGAACTTCTATTTCCACACCATTTTTTTCTTCGATTTCTAAAACGAATGTCATTATATTGGTCGCATTTAACTCTTTACCAAACGACAAAATTTTAGGTTTGTCCAAATCGAAAGCATTAGCAGACGACAAAAAAAAGTGACTGAAAATTAGAAATTTATTTTGTGAAGGGTAGAAAACATTGTGGGAAAAGGAGAAAATGCTGGTTACCAGCATTTTCTCCTTTTCCCATAATGTTTCCTACAGGCTTCTTTCTCAGGGTCGTCAAAATTAGGGATTGTGTGGTAATGGGTTAAAACTATATACCTCTGTAAATACTGTTAATTTGGGGAGAGGTACAAATTTTTCGACTTGAACGCTTTCGATCGAAATATTTTTGAAACTTTGTTGTCTGGTTAAGAGCCGACTCTTTACCGCAATCCCGACTCTTGACGACACTTACAGAGAGAGAGAGAGAGGGAAAAAAAAAAGGTTGGAAAACGTTATAGGGAAGGGAAAAAATGCTGGTAACCGGCATTTTCTCCTTTTCCCACAACGTTTTCTTCCCTTCCCAAAACGAATTTCAATTTTGGAGTCACATTTATTTTATCGTCTGTAAATGCTTTCAATTTGGACAAGTTTAAAATTTTGACGTTTGATAAAAAAGTTAATTGCATAAGACCTCGCTATGACTTGAGAAGATATGGAATGGCCGACGACCCTCATATCTTTATGCATAATTGTGAAAGGAATGTAAAAGAAAGTTGGCAAAATAATTTATGTTGACAATTTTCGTGCATATTGTTGATGTTGCACTGGTTTGTAATAACCTGTTTTTATTTACATAACCTGAATATTGTGCAAATAGTTGCAGTTTTGGCGTACTTACATAGCTGTACTTAATCCACACTGTCTGGAAAAGGTCAGTGAATCTTGCTTACATTGTAAATGGTATGAACTTTGACGGATGAATGTTGACCATTTTTCTGTATTTTTAAAAAACGGGGCCCGTATCACCAACCATTCTTGAGAATATTCTTAGTCTTATTCTCTGAGGTTTTCTACATTTGTAAGTGTTACGAGTCAGGCGTAACTAGAAAGAAGAAGCCAGCAACAAACGATAACAATTAACAGAATTTATTAACAAAAATATCAAATAAACAGTGACAATATTACAATAGTACAAAACAATACCTTAGACGTTAAATTCAGAAGACAAACTATTCCAGTCTTAATTCCAATCTGATCCTGATCCAAACTGAATGTAATCCAAGCACACGAAGTAATCCTCACTTTAGTCTAGTCTGATCCGAATCCAAACTGAATGTAATCCAAGCACTAATTATGACACAAACACAAAATAATCCCCACTGTAGTCTGGCAATCATGTATTAACTAGTGAACACTGAGATGTAAAAAGCTTTTCCTTTTATAATAACAGGGAAACTTCCAGAAAATTCATGTTAAAATCAGTTGCATAATTCTTAGTAATCAGATTGTATAAAGGCCTGGAAACTTCCAGCGCAATATTCCACAAGAGAGAATCCAGTTCTAAAAATAGCAACAGGGGAAAACCATTCAAAAATAGATACACACATGAACAAAGCTATGAATAACTGGGTATGTACATAACACTTCCCCCCTTGAAAAGAAAAAAGAAAGGTTTATGAAATAAATCTTTCTTTTTTGCAATATTATTTATATACATGTATATAATACTTTAACTGAAGTATTCATAGGAAATGACAAACTCAAATATTAATTATTTCAGACTAATGAAAATAATCAAGGTAATGAAAGTACAATTTAAAAATTCAGTTTGAACATGATTTAGGGAAAATGACTATTGGAATTTCAAACTCTTGAAAGAGCATCTGGTATAATGTTATCTTTCCCTTTTATGTGTCTTATGTCAAGATTAAACTCTTGAAGCAATAAACTCCACCTCAGTAATCTTTGATTCTTATTCTTAAGTTTGTGTAGAAAACTTAAAGGGTTATGATCACTGAATACAACAATTGGTGAAGTTGAAGAGGTTAAATAAACTTCGAACTGCTGGATTGCCAGAATTAAAGCAAGACACTCTTTTTCTATGGTAGAGTAATTTTTCTGATGTTTGTTAAATTTCTTAGAAAAGTAACAAACTGGGTAATCAATACCATTATTATCTTCTTGTAAAAGAACAGCACCAATACCAACATCACTTGCATCAACAGCTAATTTGAAACATTTGTCAAAATCAGGTGCCAAGAGAACTGGTGCGCTCTTTAGTATGGCTTTTAGATGATCAAATGCATCTTGACATTTGTCATTCCATTTGAACTTTGCACTTTTCTTAAGTAAATTTGTTAAAGGTTCAGCAATACCCGAGAAATTTTTACAGAATTTCCTATAGTAGCCAGCCATACCAAGAAATCGCATCAGCTGTCTTTTACATTTAGGCACAGGAAACTCAGAGATAGCATTGACTTTAGCTTCTAAAGGTTTAACTTGACCCTGTCCCACAAGATGTCCTAAAAATGTTACAGTAGCATGACAAAATTCAGTTTTTGCAAGATTCACAGTCAGTTTCGCTTTACTGAGTCTGTCGAAGAACTTCCTGATTCTTTGAAGGTGGTCACTCCAACTGTCTGAGTAGATGATGATGTCGTCAATATATGCATCACAACCATCTAATCCAAATATAACGTTGTTTATAAGTCGCTGAAACGTTGCAGGAGAATTTTTCATCCCAAACGGCATAACTTTGAACTGGTACAGACCGTTTGGAGTAGCAAAGGCTGATACTTCTTTTGCTCTATCAGTCAGTGGAACTTGCCAGAATCCTTTTAGCAGGTCGAATTTGGTGACATATTTAGAATTTCCAACTTTGTCAATACTGTCATCAATTCTTGGTATTGGAAAAGAGTCTGTTTTTGCAACAGAGTTCACCTTACGATAGTCAGTACACATTCTATAAGTTCCATTTGATTTGGGTACTAATATACATGGTGAAGTGTAATTACTCTGACTAGGTTCAATAAAGTCATTTTTCAGTAAGTATTTTACTTCATCTTGGAGGTATTTCTGTTTCAAAGGATTCATTCTATATGGATGTTGCTTCATTGGTTTAGAATCTTCCACAATGACATCATGATAGATTTTATCTGTTCTTGTGGGGATATCAGGAAATAAATGTTCATATTCATGTATCAACTGTTTCAGCTCTTCCTGTTGTGATGGTTCCAAGTGAGAAAGTTTGTTGTCAAGGTTTCTCAAAATATCAGAATTCTCAAGTTTAGATGGACCAGGATCAGATTTATCAATAAAGTCCGAATTTACTTCAAGATCAGATACATTTGATTCTTGTGGGACAGTGTTTACAACTGTAATTGGTTTTGAAATAGAGCTATCTCTGTCAAAGTATTCCTTTAACATATTTACATGACACATTTGTTTGTTTTTACGCCTTCCTGGAGTATTAATTATATAGTTCAAATCACTTGTTTTCTTGTCAATAGTGTAGGGTCCAAAATATCTTGCCTGTAGAGGTCTGCCAGGTATTGGCAAAAGAGCAAGGACTTTGTCACCTGGTTTAAATTTTCTATCTATAACATGGTTGTCATATCTTGCTTTCATTTTGCCCTGAGACGTTTTAAGATTAGACCTAGCAACCTCACATGCCCTAGACAGTCTATTTCTGAAGTCAGAAACATACTGTAGTAAATTCAAAGGTGTTTTATCATTTGAGAGAAATTTCTCTTTCAAAAGTTTTAAAGGTCCACGAACAGAATGGCCAAAAACTAATTCAAAAGGACTGAAACCAAGAGATTCTTGTACAGATTCTCTGGCTGCAAATAGTAACAAATGGATGCCCTCATCCCAATCTTTTTCAGTGTCAAAGCAATATGACCTTATCATATTTTTTAATGTCTGGTGAAATCTTTCTAAAGCACCTTGACTTTCAGGGTGATAGGCGGATGACCTGTATTGCTTGATCCCTAATTCATGCATAACCTGTTGGAATATACCAGACATAAAATTTGACCCTTGATCAGACTGAACTGATTTTGGAAGACCAACAAATGTGAAAAATTTTATAAGAGCTTTGACTATTGACTTTGTTTTGATGTTTCTTAAAGGAATAGCTTCAGGAAAACGTGTAGAAGTACACATAATTGTTAAGAGATACTCATTTCCTGACTTGGTTCGAGGTAAAGGACCAACACAATCTATAAGTATCCTACTGAAAGGTTCATCAAAAGCAGGAATAGGTTGTAATTGAGCTTTGGGAATGGTTTGGTTGGGTTTACCTACCATTTGACATGTATGGCAAGTTTTACAATATTTAGAGACATCTGATTTGAGACCAGGCCAATAAAAATGATTAATAATTTTGTGATAGGTCTTGTTTATACCTAGATGACCTGACATAGGACTTTCATGGGCTATACTTAGTATTTCATGACGATATGACTTTGGAACCACAATTTGGTGGTAAACAGCCCATTCATCATCAGCTGGGACATCAAATGGTCGCCATTTTCTCATAAGAATCCCATTCTTTATATAGTAACACATTGGGACCTGTGAAATTTCATCTTCAGGTAAAGCCCTAAAAATTAATTTTGAAATCTCAGGATCAGTTTGCTGTTCCTGGATAAGCTGTGACTTTGACAGCGTGTTGTGACCTTGGTCAATAGACCTTGGTGGAGAATGATGAGACATTGACGAGTCTGTCTGAGTACCAGACAAACTGGGATCAAGAGACTTTTTAATCTCATTATTAAAATATTGACCGATAAAAGTATCTGTCAAGTCAATGTCAGAGTTTGAGTTTTTCAAAATGGCCTTTTTAGCCATAGCTCGGGTAACTGCACAAGAAGGATACAAGTCAGGAATTTCCTGCTCGATAGGGTCATCTGTTTGACCTATATTTGGTGTGTCAGTTACAAGTGGATTAACCACAACCTTATCTCCAGCTAAGTCATTGCCTAGCAGTAAATGGACACCTTTAAATGGTAAGGAAGGTTTAATACCAATAACCACAGGCCCAGTAACCAAATCTGATGACAAATTAACATGATGGAGAGGGATATTAACAGTTCCACACTCTACACCCTGAATAAGGACACTAGTACCGGAAGAAGTCTTCTCAGAAAAAGGCAGTATATCTGCTAAAATAAGAGATTGAGAAGCTCCTGTGTCTCTTAAAATTTTAATAGGGGTAGGTGGGCAATTATCACCTGAAAGTGATACAAAACCATTCAACATAAATGGTTCAAAAATCTCCATAGTAGAATCAGACTTGGGTTTTGTGACTATGTCAATTGTATTGGTTTTAATAGAAGACTGTGGCCTTGGTCTAAGAGTGGTGAGCCCTGTTGGTTTGGCTTCATCACTTTCTAACTTCCTTTTTAATTTCAAACATTCAGAAACAAGGTGACCAGGTTTCTTACAATAGTTACAAGTGGGTCGAGATAAGGAATATTGACTTTTGGTTTCACTAGTAGAATTGGGTTTGGGTGTATTGGATTGACTGGGCATGCCAGATGAATTACCAGACGTAAATTTATTTTGGGGATGTGAGGAAGTAGGTTTTGCTTTAGCAATAAAAGAAACTTTATGTGTAAGATAGTAATTATCAGCCAGACGAGCTGCTTCTTCTAAAGTTTCAACTTGTTTTTCGTCTAAGAATGTCTTAACATCAAATTGAATACAACGTTTGAATTCTTCAACTAACATAAGTTGTCTGAGTTTATCAAAATTTTGGTCTATTTTCTTAGAACAGCACCATCTATCAAATAACTGTTCTTTGTTTCTAGCAAATTCAACATGAGTCTGGTTAGAATCTTTTTTACAATTTCTAAATTTTTGTCTATATGCTTCTGGGACCAGCTCATAACCTTTGAGAATAAGTTCTTTAACAGTCTCATAATGATGACATTGTTCAACACCTAGTTGTGTATAAATTTCACGAGCTTTGCCTATCAAAACACTTTGCAGAAGCAAAGTCCAGTGCTCTCTTGGCCAATTTAAGTTTTCTGCAACTTTTTCAAAGTGTAGGAAGTATTTATCAACTTCTTTTTCTTGAAATGGAGGAACAAGCCTAATATGTTTTGTAACATCGAAATTGTATTCAATCTTTTGCTTGGGCTGATTTGCTCTTTCTTGCATTTCTATTTCCCTCATTCTTAATTGAAATTCTCTCTCCTTCTCTCTCTCTTCCCTTTCCCTTTCTTCTCTCTCCCTTTCTCTTTCTCTTTCCTTCTCTCTCTCTACTCTTTCTTCTCTCTGTCTTTCCCTTTCTCTTTCTATTTCTAACTGTCTGATCTGAAGTTTTAATTCAAGTTCTTTCGAACTTGAAACTGACTGAACGTCAACTATCAGGGAAAGAGCATTTTCATTGAAAATCTCCTCATCAACAAAATATTGTACCAAAATGTTCTTAATTTCATGTTTACGCATTGAAGATTTTATTTCAGACAATTTATAGTGCTTCGCAAGATTAAGCAAATCAGTCTTTTTACCCAAATTCAATAACTCCACAGACGGTTCAGCCGTAAATTTATCTAAGTCAAAAGACATGTTTGTTTGTTGCTGGATTCAAGTACAAAATTGTATTATAATTACTGATTAGTAAACGAATGCGTAAGTCTAGTTTCCAATCCCGGACGAGCCCCCAATTTCTGTTACGAGTCAGGCGTAACTAGAAAGAAGAAGCCAGCAACAAACGATAACAATTAACAGAATTTATTAACAAAAATATCAAATAAACAGTGACAATATTACAATAGTACAAAACAATACCTTAGACGTTAAATTCAGAAGACAAACTATTCCAGTCTTAATTCCAATCTGATCCTGATCCAAACTGAATGTAATCCAAGCACACGAAGTAATCCTCACTTTAGTCTAGTCTGATCCGAATCCAAACTGAATGTAATCCAAGCACTAATTATGACACAAACACAAAATAATCCCCACTGTAGTCTGGCAATCATGTATTAACTAGTGAACACTGAGATGTAAAAAGCTTTTCCTTTTATAATAACAGGGAAACTTCCAGAAAATTCATGTTAAAATCAGTTGCATAATTCTTAGTAATCAGATTGTATAAAGGCCTGGAAACTTCCAGCGCAATATTCCACAAGAGAGAATCCAGTTCTAAAAATAGCAACAGGGGAAAACCATTCAAAAATAGATACACACATGAACAAAGCTATGAATAACTGGGTATGTACATAACATAAGTAACACAACTTCTGATTGGCTAAACCGAATGGTTTAGCCAATCAGACGTTGTGTTACTTACAGATTTAGAGAATTCTGGAGAATATGACAAAGAACGTTCTTCAGAATGGTTGGGGAATACGAGCCCAGATGTTATGTTCTGCAAGAGAATTAAGTATAATTTCTTTTCTATTGTAGATTTTTTTTCAGAAAGTGCTGATTCAAATCAATAGGCCTATGTTGATTTCATATATTGATCCCAGCCAACATTATCTACCAGCCTTGTAATTTAGTCATAACAATCATCTGAACGTTTTCCATGCATTAATCCCAGCTTGCACTATCTACTAGCCTTGTAATTTAGTCATAAAAATCATCTAAACGTTTTTCATATTATGATCCCAGCTTACACTATCTACTAGCCTTGTAATTTAGTCTTAAAAATCATTTAAACGCTTTTCATATATTGATTCAAGCTTACACTATCTGCTAGCCTTGTAATTTAGTCATGAAAATCATCTAAACGTTTTTCGACCCTTTACCGCAATCCCAGCTTTTACTACCTACTAGCCTTGTAATATAGTCATGAAAATCATCTAAACGTTTTTCGACCCTTTACCGCAATCCCAGCTTGTACTATCTACTAGCCTTGTAATATAGTCATAAAAATCATCTAAACGTTTTTCATATGTCGATCCCAGCTTGCACTGTCTACTAGCCTCGTAATATAGTCATAAAAATCATCTAAACGTTTTTCATATATCGATCCCAGCTTGCACTGTCTACTAGCCTCGTAATTTAGTCATAACAATCATCTAAACGTTTTTCATATATTGATCCCAGCTTGCACTGTCTACTAGCCTTGTAATTTAGTGATAACATTGTTCTAGACGTTTCAGTTGTATTTGTCATTCTCTGTATATATATCTCATGTTATCGTACAACGGGCCGATGGCCTTAGCACTGAATAAAGTACTGTATTGTATTGTATTTTCTGTGGTATTTCGGTTATGTCACAGTGACTGACAGTTTGGTCATAATGTAGTACCAATAGCAGTGGACAGTGTAGATTAGAGATCAGACTGCACGTTTTGTGCAGTCTGATCTTGATCTACATTGTCCACAAAAGCTTCTTGTGTCATTTGTCGCAAGGCAATAGATAAAACACCATTTAGTAATGGATTTATTTTCGTTTTCTATAAGTGTTAGAAATTGGCAAATATTGTGTTTATATTTTCATGACACGTGTTATAATAGAATGACACGCCTTTTTTTCTCCCAAATCGAAAGCCCTTAAAGATGTCACACTTCTGTCTGTTTGTTCAGGATTGTCCTTAACGTTCATGATATAAAAACTGTTTGTATATTTAATCAAAGATTTTACCCTTTACAATTATCCTCTTATCTTATTTCGTATGGCACCTGAAAAAAAAAATTCTACTGACATTTTCGCTCTAGAAATTAGACCCATCAAAATACCGCAAATCAAGGTTGTTTTTGCACATAATGTTTCAGCTAAAGGAGACTGTGTGGATCAGATATCAGACTGGACGTTTTGCTCCCTTAACATGTCAGAGTTGAACCAAACGCGTAGCGAATCCGTTCGAGTCAATGACACAAATGAAAAGGTGTATTCGAATTACTGAATTTTCGAAATACTGAGCAAACAATGTATATCTGATTCGAATTTTAGTATCATTCATACCAGGATGTCGGTCGCATTTAGATATTTTTTTTTTTTGCCAAAGGTTTGCTTTCATTTATTTAATTTGAGACATGTCTGAAAAAGAAAATACAATACGATTCGATAAATTGAAATTACTGAAAAATAGCAGTTGAATTAGGTTCTTCATATAATCGAAGAAAAACTAGCTTCCTCATATGGCAATAGAATACGGTTTCCTCAATACGCAGCGTCCGCATTCACCAATCATTCTTAAGAACATTCTTGGTCTTATTCTTCAAGATTTTCCGACTATGAAAATAACAGGGCTTCTGATTGGCTAAACAAAATGGTTCCTCAAGGTTCGTCAAATAACAGTAGAACAAGGTTCTTTAAATAACAGTAGAACAAGCTTCCTCAGTTAACAGTAGAACAAAGTTCTTCAAATAACAATAGAACAAGGTTCCTCAAAAAGCTGTAGAATAAGGTTCCTTTAATAACAATAGAACAAGATTCCTCAAATAAAATTTGAACAAAGTTCCCCAGATAACAATAAAACAAGGTTCCCCAAATAACAGTAGAACGAAGTTCCTCAAATAACTGTAGAACAAGGTTCCTCAAATAACAGTAGGACAAGGTTCCTCAAATAACAGAAAACAAGGTTCCTAAAATAACAATAGAACAAGGTTCCTCAAAAAACTGTAGAATAAGGTTCCTTTAATAACAATAGAACAAGATTCCTCAAATAAAATTTGAACAAAGTTCCCCAGATAACAATAAAACAAGGTTCCTCAAATAACAGTAGAACGAAGTTCCTCAAATAACAATAGAACAAGGTTCCTCAAATAATAGTAGGACAAGGTTCCTCAAATAACAGAAAACAAGGTTCATAAAATAACAGTAGAACAAGGTTCCTCAAATAACAGTAGAATAAGGTTCCTCAAATAGCAGAAGAAAAAGTTCTTTAACTAACAGTACAACAATGTTCCTCAAATAACAGTAGAAGAAGGCTTCTCAAATAACTAGGTTTTTTAGATAGCAAATAACGGTTGAACTAGGCTATTCAGGTAGCAGTAGGATAAGGTTAAAAGAGTAGAACAAGGTTCCTCAAATAAGAGTAGAACAATGTTCCTAAATTGCAGTAGAACAAGGTGCCTCAAATAGCAGTAGAATTAAGTTCTTCAGACAGCACTAGAACAAGGTTCCTAAAATAACAGTAGAACAACGTCCTCAGATAACAGTAGAAACAAGGTTCCTCAAATAACAGTGCAACAAGGTTCCTAAAATAACAGTAGAACAAGGTTCCTCAAACAACAGTAGAACAAGGTTCCTCAAACAAAGTTAAACTATATTATTCAAATAGCAGTAGAATAAGGTTAATCAAATAAGAGTAGAACAATGTTCCTCAAATAATAGTGAAACAAGGTTCCTTAAATATCAGTAGACTAAGGTTCCTAAAATTACAATAGAACAGGGATCATCAAACAACATTAGAACAAGGTCCCTTAAGTAACAATAGAATAAGGTTCTTCAGATAGCAGTAGAACAAGGTTCTTCAAATAGCAGTAAAACTAAGTTCTTCAGATAGCAGTAGAACAAGGTTCTTCAGACAGCAGTAGAACAACGTTCTTCAGATAGCAGGAGAAAACAAAGTTCCTCAAATAACAGTACAACAAGGTTCCTAAAATAACAGTCGAACAATGTTCCTTAAACAACAGTAGAATAAGGTTCCTCAAATAACAGAACAAGTGTCCTCAAATAACTGTAGAACAAGGTTCCTCAAACAACAGTAGAACAAGGTTCTTCAGATAGCAGTAGAATAAGGTTCCTCAAATAACAGTAGAACAATGTTCCTCAAACAACACTAGAACAAGGATCCTTAAATAACAGTAGAACAAGGTTCCTCGGACAGCAGTAGACACATACTTCCTCAAACAACGGTAGAACAAGGTTTCTCAAATAACAGTTGAACTTGTTTCCTCAAACAACAGTAGAATAAGGTTCTTCAGAAGAAGTAGAACAAGGTTCCTCAAATAAAAGTAGAACAAAGTTCCTCAAACAACAGTGGAACAAGGTTCCTCAAACAACTGTAGAACAAGGTTCTTCAAATAACAGTAGAACAAGATTTTTCAGAAAGCAGTAGAACAAGGTTCCTCGAATAAAAGTAGGTTTCTCGAATAACAGTAGACTAAGATTCTTTAGATAAGATTTTATTTTTTAGTTCCTCAAATAAAAGTAGAACAAGGTCCCTCAAATAACAATAGAACAAGGTTTCTCAAACAACAGTAGAACAAGGTTTCTCAAATAACAGTTGAACAAGTTTCCTCAAATAACAGTAGAATAAGGTTCTTCAGAAGAAGTAGAACAAGGTTCCTCAAATAACAGTACAAGTTTCTTCAATCAACATAAGAACAAGGTTCCTCAAACAACTGTAGAACAAGGTTCTTCAAATAACAGTAGAACAAGATTTTTCAGAAAGCAGTAGAACAAGGTTCCTCGAATAACAGTAGAGCAAGGTTTCTCGAATAACAGTAGACTAAGATTCTTTAGATGAGATTTTATTTTTTAGTTCCTCAAATAAGAGTACAACAAGGTCCCTCAAATAACAATAGAACAAGGTTCCTCAATCAACAGTAGAACAAGTATTCAGATATCAGTAGAACAAGGACCCTCAAACAACAGTAGAATAAGGTTCTTCAGATAGAAGTAGAAACAAGGTTCCTCAAATAACAGTACAAGTTTCTTCAATCAACATAAGAACAAGGTTCACCAAACAACAGTAGAACTAGGTTCTTCAGATAGCAGAAGAATAAGATTCCTCAAATAACAGTAGAACAATGTTCCTCAAACAACACTAGAACAAGGTTCCTTAAATAACAGTAGAACAAGGTTCTTCAGAAAGCAGTAGACACAAGCTTCCTCAAACAACAGTAGAACAAGGTTCCTCAAATAACAGTTGAACTAGGTTCTTCACATAGCAGAAGACACAAGCTTCCTAAAACAACGGTAGAACAAGATTCCTCAAATAACTGTAGAACAAGGTTCCTTAAAATAACAGTTGAACAAGGTTCTTCATACAGCACTAGAATAAGGTTCCTCAAATAACAGTACAACAAGTTTCTTCAATCAATAGTAGAACAAGGTTCCTTAAACAACAGCAGAACTACGTTCTTCAGATAGCAGTAGAAAAGGGTTCCTCAAACAACAGTAGAACTACGATCTTCAGATAGGAGTAGAACAGAGTTCCTCAAATAACAGGAGAACAAGTTTCCTCAAATAACAGTAGAACAAGGTTTCTCAAACAACATTAGAACAAGGTTCTTCAGATAGCAGTAGAACAATGTTCCTCAAATAACAGTAGAACAAGGTTCTTCAGATAACAGTAGAATAAGGTTCCTCACATAACAGTAGAATAAGGTTCTTCAGATAGCCGTAAAATAAGGTTCTTCAGATAGCAGTAGAATAAGATTCTCCTCGAACATCAGGAGAATAAGGTTCCTCAAATAACAGTATAATACTCAAATAACAGTAGAATAAGGTTCCTCAGATAGCAGTAGATTAAGATTCTTTGGACAACCTAAGAAGAAGGTTCCTCATTTCGATGTAGAATAAGGTGTCCAATAAAGTAGTCAAAAGTAAAAGAGGTCCTCATTTAGCACTAAAAGATGTTTCC
The DNA here is from genome assembly GCA_943736015.1 of Tridacna crocea. Classification (NCBI taxonomy): domain Eukaryota; kingdom Metazoa; phylum Mollusca; class Bivalvia; order Cardiida; family Cardiidae; genus Tridacna; species Tridacna crocea. The sequence goes on along the minus strand of OX031067.1, from coordinate 35,668,131 downwards.
CTCACCATGTCGGTAGAATATGATTCCTCATATAACATAGAATTAGGTAACTCATACAGCAATAGAATAAGTCCTTTTCATATTTCAACAAAGGATCGTCCTCAAATTGCTGTGACGTATGGTACCTCATGTGGCAATGAATGAAAAAAAATCTTCAAATAGTAGCAGAATTAATTTTCTAAGTATAGCTGTAGTATAGGGGTTCTCGTATTGCAGTGAAATAAAGTTTCTGTCATAGCAATAGAAGAAAGTTCCTCATATAGCAGGTACTTAGATTTGCGTGATAGAAACGGAATAAGGCATATAGCACTAGAAAAGGTTCCTCATTTAACTGATTTTTTTTTTAATGGAATCAGACCATACACTTGCCCCTCAAATTAATTTTATAATCAAAACTTTTTTTCAGACCTGGTGACACGTGCCAGAAATTAACTGTTTAAAAACTCAACTGCTAATTACAGAACCCTAAAGCAGCTGAATAAATTACATGGACATTTTAAGTTACAAAAAAGACCGGAATATTGCGATTTTTGAAGTTTAGCTTCATCAGAGAAAAAAGTGAATTTTATGGACAGTATAGATCTAAGGTCAGACTGCAAATTCTGTGCCAGTCTGATATTGGATATATACTGTCTGCATAGGCGTACTGAATCTCGCTCAGTATCGTAAAGGTTTAACCCTTTACCTGATATGCCAATTTGAGGCTCTTCCATTCCAGCAGCAAATAAAGATATGATATCAAAAATATTGACAAATGAGATACAAATATCTGATTGAGTGGAAAACATTGTGAGAAAAGGAGAAATTGCTCGTTACGAGCAATTTCTCCTTTTCCCACTATGTTTTCAAAAGCTGTCTGTTGTTGAAACGTCAAAATGAGTATCTATGGAGTAAAGGGTCAAGGTTGACAAGGGCTGAGAGTGTGTGTAAATTCTTGTTGCTTCAACGCGAAGCTTCTGGTGAAATATTTCATCTGCAATAGGATAGGAGATCGTACATTAGTCTGAAAAGTGGAAAAATCTTGACACCTTCATAACAACTTAGACTGACGCGCTGCTGGCAAATTATGACTGGCCAGTCAAATTAAATCTTATTGCTTGGCATATGCATCGCTGGCAAAGTTATAACTCGTAGAGCTGTACTGAGTTGAGATCGTGAACTTTGTTATTGTTGTTGCTGCTGTTTTTAATTTGTGTTTTGTTGAAAGCCAGTTTGAGCTGATTATTTCAGTCATATGACAGTGGGTACTGGACCTATGTCTCTTGTACCGGTGTAATGCAGAGAAATGACCCCAATTACAAAATGACCCACGGGTCATTTCTCGACGTAGAGAAATGACCCTTGGGTCATTTCTCAACGTAGAAAAATAACCCGGGTCATTATTCTACGTCGAGAAATGACCGTGGGTCATTTTGTAATGGAGGTCATTTCTCTGCATCACACCGGTACTTCACACAACATTCTCACTAAACAACTAGCTGCTTTCCAGTGTATCCATTGTAAAAACACAGATGTCCAATGACAGGGGATTTAACTTTATATCAATGGCTTTATCAAAACATGGAAAGAATTTGGTCCAATTGGGATTCGAAGAGGGATTTCAAGCCCTTTCTTTACCTTACAGACACAGCTACCGGGCTTTCTAGGTCCCAAGCTGTTGATGTCATTTCCACCTCTTGTCGTAGCAATTGTTGAAAAATGCCTTATACTTTCGGTATTACTTTTAGGCAAGCTTTATTTTGGGCTAGCTACGCCCTCGCAAACCTTCCTCCATTGGTAAGAGGTTCTACACAGCTAAATTTCATACGTCATGATAAACTTCAGATGAATTACAAACAGGCCTTAACTCATTACCACACAATCCCTGAGAAAGAAGCCTTTTGAAAACACTGTGGGAAAAGGAGAAAATGCTGCTAACCAGCATTTTCTCCTTTTCCCACAGTGATTTTTACCCTTCCTAGAACAAATTTCAATTTTTCAGTCACCTTTATTTTTTCGTCTGCAAATGCTTTCAATTTGGACCAGTCTACGTAGAATAATGACCCGGGTCATTTTGTAGGGGGTCATTTCTCTGATTTACACCGCCTCTTCACAAACAATCGGCTTTGCACAGGCTACAAACATCCACACAGACAACATACTTCCACCCAGACCAGTTTTTCACGGAAGAAAAATTTTTTCGCCATGTCTGGCTCTTCACGGACAGCAAATTTTCGCCATGACCGGCTCTTCACGGTCAAAAAACTTCCGCTAATACTGGCTCTACACAGGTTACTATCTTTGGCCATGACAGGCTTTAAACAGGATGCAAACTTCCTCAATAACCGGTTCTACATGGGCAACAAACTTCCTCAATAACCGGTTCTACATGGGCAACAAACTTCCGCCTTGACCGGGCACAACGAACGTCTCCAATGACCGGCTCATGTTTTGATATATAATCCCCCTATGACCAGCCTTTCACGGGCAATAAACTTTCTCTACCCGAGTTACAAACCTCCCCCATGACCGGCTCTACCCGGGTTACAAATTTCCCCCATGACCGGCTCTCCTCGGGGTACAAGTCTCCCTCATAACCGGCTCTACCCGGATTAAAATCTTCCTCCAAGACCGGCTCTATACCAGGGTTACAAAGTTTACCCATGAACGGCCCTACCCGGGTTAGAATTCCTGGCATGATCGGCTCTACCCGGGTTATAAACTTCCCCCATGACCGACTCTACCCGGGTTAAAAACTTCCCCCATGACCGGCTCTCCCTGGGGTACAAGCCTCCCCTATGACCGGCTCTACCCGGGTTACAAGCTTTCTCCAAGACCGGCTCTACCAGGGTTACAAAGTTTACCCATGAACAGCCCTACCCGGGTTAGAATTCCTGGCATGATCGGCTCTACCCGGGTTATAAACTTCTCCCATGACCGGCTCTACCAGCGTTATAAACTTCCCCCATGATCGGCTCTACCCGGGTTATAAACTTCTCCCATGACCGGCTCTACCCGGGTTATAAGCTTCCTCCATGACCGGCTCTACCAGGGTTATAAACTTCCCCCATGATCGGCTCTACCCGGGTTATAAACTTCTCCCATGACCGGCTCTACCCGGGTTATAAACTTCCCCCATGACCGGCTCTACCAGGGTTATAAACTTCCCCCATGACCGGCTCTACCAGGGTTATAAACTTCCCCCATGACCAGCTCTACCCCGGTTACAAGCCTCCCCTATGACTGACTCTACCTTTACAAACTTCCCCTATGACCGGCTTTACCCGGGTTACAAACTTCCCCCATGACCGGCTCTACCTTGGTTATAAACTTCCCCCATGACCAGCTCTACCTGGGTTATAAACTTCCCCCATGACCAGCTCTACCCCGGTTACAAGCCTCCCCTATGACTGACTCTACCTTTACAAACTTCCCCTATGACCGGCTTTACCCGGGTTACAAACTTCCCCCATGACCGGCTCTACCCGGGTTACAATTTTCTACCATGACCGGCTTTACCCGGGCCATAAATTTCCTCCATGGCCGGTTCTACCCGGATTACAAACTTCTGCTTTGACCTGCTCAGCACGGGTAATAGAAACTGTCGTTTACCGACTCTTACTACTACGGGTGTCAAACCTCGGCCATTACAGGCCTTGTAAGCAGTTTACAAGCTTCCATAAGGATCGTCACTATACTTTCTGATGGGTTTCCCGTGGTTCAATGGTAAAGTTTAGGAATAGTAAACTGGAAGCCCGTGGTCCGTGCATCTCAGGAAACACTTTATTTTTAAGAATGTTCTTGAAAAAGAGAGTTTACAGCTCAAGCCTAGAATTGCTGAAACTTATAACATACATGAATAATGGAGCTGTGTCTGCGATATAAGTGGAAAAATATTGAATACATAGCGTTGAAAATGTTAAAACGTTCTTGAATAAACAGACAACACTTATTCCTATCAGGGCTTTAGGCGCAAAATAAAGGGAGGAGCTTCTAAGGACTGCATAGAACAAGATCAGACTGCAGAGAATGTGCAGCCTGATCTTTATCTATACCATCCGCTAGTTCAGTAGAGCCCTGAAACATATAGATCTTTCTTCGTTTCAGTCATATCGTCGGTTTACTTCAAATACCTTGTAACTACAGCTGTAGTTACGAGGTTTTTGAAGTAAACCGATGATCTCACTTTCAGTTGTCAATAGATGTCGAGTTAACGTTTACCCTGCTAAGTAAATGAAATTAAAATGTCTAGCCGATAGTTTAAATCCAAATTTCGCTATTTCTGAGGTACTTTTTTGAGGGAGGGGGGGGGGGCAGATATCTCCGTCTCGGACAGTTAGATCCAAGATCAGACTGCTGCACGTTCTGTGCAACCTGATCTTGATCTACGCTGTCCGCATAAGTTCGGTGAGTTGCGTTTGCAGCCTACGGCGTCTTGAAGGTGAATGAGTTAACCCATTAACACACAATCCCTACTTTTGACGACCCTGAGAAAGAAGCCTTTGGAAAATATTGTGGGAAAAGGAGTAAATGCTGGTAACCAGCATTATTTTTTCTCCTTTTTCCACAATTTTTTCTAACCTTCCCAAAACACATTTCAAATTTTCAGTCACTTTTATTTTGTCGTCTGCAAATGCTTTCAATTTGGAGAAACCTAAAATTTTGTCGTTTGGTAATGAGTTAATAGAAGTTCGAGACTTTTACGTCAGTAAAGGCGGAATGAAACCTTACATAATTGAATGATTCTACATGGAGTGCAACACACGAAAAGGTGCATTCGGACATTTGCGTAAAGTGTCGTCCTGGATTAGCCTGCGCAGTCCGCGCAGGCTAATCCGAGACGGCACTTTACGACTACATTAGATTTTGTGCTACAGTAAACTTGCGTAAAACAGAAAATCACATAAAATCGGAAAGTGTCGTTTCGGATTAGCCTGTGCGGACTGCACAAGCTGATCAGAGACGACATTTTACGCAAATGTCCGAATGACCCTTTTCGTGTGTTGCACTCCAATTATTTGAGGTGTAATTTTGGAGTGTCATAATGGAATAAAGTACCTGTCACCTGCCATACCTTCACCCTTTAATCTTCCATGTGGACTCTTTTTCTTTACAACATCGAGTTATGTATACTAACTTCTCATTTGCGCTTTGTGATGCTCATCTTCGCGAGCCAAAGTTACGATCACTACGTGGATCTTACCTCGGCGGATCGAGCCCGATTTCGAGATTCCCGCGATACGCCCCCTATTCGATGCTGGTTATTATCCCCCTTACATCATAGTTATTACAGCCGATGAAATATCGTTTTACAAACAGCATACGAATACGATACATGTAATTCAACATGAAGCAATAACCATGAACGTACTTCGACATTCCATGGTCAGGTGCTGGGTTATAGCCTAAAACTTCTGATAATTCACTGATCACACTGAAACAGTTTGTAAATATTGTTTGTCTGTGTTTTTTTCGGTAATAAGTCATTACAGATCCTGCACACATCCAGGGAGGTATCGATGTTTACCTTCTATTTTTATCCCAAAGGTTGCGACCTTGTTCTATTTTCATTAAAGATGAAATGCTACGAGCGATTTGATTCGTGCAGTTAGAGCTAGCTGCAACCAATGAAAATGCGTATCGGGGGACTGTCGAAATCAAGCTCGATCTGCCAAGGGTAGAGTAGCGTAGTGGATCTTCATCCCTTGCTTTCGAAGATGTGTGATGCTTAACCAGTCCCGGTAGCTCGGTCGGTAGAGAACAGAACTCGAGAACGTGATGTTTCGAGTCCCTAAGGTAGTGGGTTCGATCCCAACGGCTGGCCATCTAAAATTACCAACGGTCTTTCGGATGAGACGTTAAACCGAGGTCCCGTGTGACGGTCCCGTTGTGACGGTGTTTTACACCAAGCAGGTAAACCCCTTACCCCATAAGGCATTTCTATGGTATCTCTAATTGACCCTACATAACAGCAAGGATGAAGTTGTTTCATTTGTGTATATGACACCTTTTGATAGCACAGAAAACATTGTGGCAAAAGGCGAAATTGCTCGTCACGAGCAATTTCACCTTTTACCACAATGTTTTCCAAAGGCTCCTACAAGCAATGCGTAGAAATGAGTATCTATGGAGTAAAAGGTTAAAGAACCAGGCGAAACTTAGAATGGGTTACGTCCTGTATCTGCACTCTCCCCCGTAACAATGCTAACAGCCTTCAGGGGGCGTCGCCCATATGGGAAACCGGTGGCGACGATAAATAAATTAAATCAATCCGTGATGCTTTCCGAGCCCCGGTATCTCAGTCGGTAGCGGACAGGACTGGAGAACACGGGTTCGTTGGTTCGATCCCTAGCTCGGCGAATCTATTTCTGAGAACTGCTGATAGTCAGTGCGACAAAATTCATTTATCTCTCACCGCTGACCCTTGGGTTCGATAAAGGTCATGTAGGAAAGGAGCCGGTGGTTTCGAAAAGAATGTTTTGGAGAGTATTGGTAAAAGAAACTGTAGGAAAACATGGATAGGCGCACTTGCCGCAGCGGTATAACTGAACTAGTGTTGAAAACAGCGTATAACATCAATCAGTCAATCAAACAATGAATCATCAATGTATATAAGACAAGTCGAGCCTTTGACAAGACACAGCAAAATTGGAATGATTTTGTAGAAAGTGTAGATCAGGATCAGACGGAAGAGATAATCTGATGAAAACAGCCTTCAATCCTTTACTATATAGCTCACAACATGCGAAAAGGGGCATTCAGACCTTTGCGTAAAGTGTCGTCTCGGATCAGCCTGCGCAGTTCGCGCAGGCTGATCCGAAACGACACCTTCCGTTTTTATGTAATTTTCTGTTTTATGCAAATCTACTGTAGCAGAAAAAACTAATATAGTCTTAAAGTGCCGTCTCGGATTAGCCTGCGCGGACTGCGCAGGCTGATTCGAGACGACACTTTACGCAAATGTCCGAATGTCTCTTTGCACGAGTTGCAAGCCAATTATGGCTCACAACACGCGAAAAGCGGCATTCTAATTATAGGATAAACACAATCGACTATAAGAACAAAAACAAAAGCTTTATCCATGAAATATGTTTATTGATGTCTAAAATAGAATCAAGGTTTTTCAAAAAAAAAAAGATTTTCTACGTCAACCAACAAACTTTATCATGCTGATTTCGATTTTCTAATCGTTCATGCATTTGCAATAGGTAATGTAAAAGAGAAAAAATATCAAGCCTTCAAAAATAAGCTTGGTGTGTGGTCTGAATACCAACAGACATGTTCATTCAATGGTAGATAGGAAAGTTCGAGGAATAACCATCCTGTGGTTGCAAGCTTCACAAAGAAATCAATCTTTGTTTTCACCAACCATTCTTAAGCTCTTGAACGTTTTTAGTCTCATCATAGGTTTCTGAAACTCCATTGGTATATCAAGGGATCACGATAAAAGCGGACACTTTTACTATAAATAGCCCATTCGGGATTCCCTCTGTATCGTATATAGTAGGTATAGTATACAGGGGTAACAACCTACGTCATAGCATACGTCATCGGAAACAATCTAAATCCGCCATTTTCGTTTTAAATAGGTAAGTTTTTCAGCTTGTACATAATTGTTATTGAAGATCTGTCCTAACAAAGCAGAGCATAATTATGGTACCTGACAACTTTCTTCGTTAGTATACACTAATATTTTGTTTATTAGTTTCGTTGATTTTGCAATTACCTCCGCAAAATTTTCGAAGCCAGTGACACATGTGCGATTTAAAAATAGATGTCGTATACAATGCCGTTAAGAGTAATTGTGTTGAAGTGTTTAGAGCTACAACATTGTTTCATGGCATTTCGATTCCACGAATTGGACAAATATATTTACCGTCACCAGATGACGTAGGTATTCTAAGTAAATCCTTTTAGATACATATATCTTTTTAAAGTAATTAATATGCACTTTGCGCACAAAATGGCGGCTATATCGACACCTCTGCCATGACGTAAGTTGTCACCCTTAGTATAGTCTTACTACATATACGATATAGAGGCAGTCGCCAATGTGCCATTTATAGAAATGATAATTTGAATACTAGTATATATTCTGTGATATACAGGCGATGTATCAATGTGCTATGTGCTCGATTATCGACCAAGGACAATTCTAGTATACCGTGCTGGATCAAAGGAACCTCAAAGGCGTGTGTGTCTTCAGATTTTTCTAAAATTCAAAAGTAACACAACTTCTGATTGGGTAAACCATTTGGTTTAGCCAATCAGAAACTGAATTATTTTCAAATTTAGAGAATCTTGAGGAGTAAGACTAAAACTATTATCAACCCTTAGGCTGTTAAGTGCAACTCAATGACCTTTTGTAGCCGGTATCCATCAAGATCACAGTACACAGAACAAGCGGTCTGATCATGGATCTACACTGTCCGATCAGGAGAAACCTTTTCTCCAAAGAAAAAAAAAATAAGTGTGAAATAATAATATTCGAGATCTTACTATTGGTTTTTCATTTATTTTCTAGTATCTATTTAGAAGGATAAGGCTAAAGAATGGTTGATGAATACGGAACCAGGGTCTGTATTCACCAACCATTCTTAAGAACGTTCTTTGTCTTATTCGCCAGAATTTTCTACATTTGTAAGTAACACAACTTCTGATTGGCTAAACCATTCGGTTTAGCCAATCAGAAGTTGTGTTACTTACAAATGTAGAAAACCTTGGAGAATAAGACTAAGAATATTCTCAAGAATGGTTGGTGAATACGGGCCCAGGACACATATTCGTCAAATATACTCAATTGCATTGTTAGTCTGAATCTAGATATAGAACTTACATAATTTCTAATTGGACGAACTGCTTGATTAAGCCAATCAGAATTCGCATTGCTTTTAACTTCAGAGAGATAAGAATGGTTTATGATACAGTCTCAGGTTGAACAGCCTCTGATGTTGAAATGAAAGCCAGTACTAGGCGCAAGACGCCTATATAGACATCATAGGCTATGTATGTCACTGAGAAATTTAAAGATCCAAATTCAGTAAGCATTGATTTGTTTACTTAAAAAACCTCGTAACTACAGCTTGAAGCAAGCTGTAGTTACGAGGTTTTTGAAGTTAACCGACGATTATGATCATTCAAGAGCAAAAGTCCGAAACAGAGAAGCAGAGTTTTAGACACTGGTACCAGAAATGTTGCTAAGGATCTCGGTGTGAGCACTAATTATGTCTACAAGTCTGTAGTAATATTTGCCTTTGCAGACGACAAATTCAAACTCAAAAGAATGATTTGTGTCTTTGAAAAGGTAAAAAAAAAGTTAGTGGGAAAAGAGAAAATGCTGGTTACCAGCACTCTCTCGTTTTCCCCAAATGCTTTTTTTCAATAAAGCTTTGTTTTGCATGTTCGTTGAAACATGGGGTTGTTTGGTGAAAGGTTAAAGGAAAATTGAAGTGTTATTTGATGAGGACAGAGGTTGTTCGTAGTCCAGAACACAAGAAGCTAGCAAAGATCATTAGCTTGCAATACGCGAAAAGGGGCATTCGGACAGTTTGCGTAAAGTGCCGTTCGGATCAGCCTGCGCAGTCCGCGCAGGCTCATCCGAGACGGCACTTTAAGGGTTCATTGGATTTTGTGCTACAGTAGTTTTGCGCAAAACAGAAAGTTACATGAAGAAGGGAAAGTGCCATTTCGGATAAGCCTGCACGGACTGCGCAGACTGATCTGAGACGTCACTTGACGCAAATGTCCGAAAGTCCCTTTCCGCACGTGTTGCATGCAGGCCATATAAGAGAAGCACACTCGTTCTGTGTCGACCGCAATTTAAATACTTGTAATTCCGGCAGTGAACTGGACAAGCTTGCCATTTTGTTGTTGTTGTTGTCAACTGTTGACCATTGTTCACCAATTCCAATACCAAGTTGATTCATTTGGCTATTTTTTTTTGTATCATGAAATCAAGAACTGATAAGTAATGAATCAGTTCAATGCAAACATAATACCGTCAAACATGGCAACAAGATACTGTAAATGTACATGTATCAAAACATGCATACAGGTAGTTGTAAACGTATATTAGACTTGATTATACTGCAAAGAAATTTCTCGTGATCTAATTGGTTAACATGCCAGGAATATATATAAAATTTGTTTTTATATATATATCACTAGCATTTTCTCCTTTTCCCACAATATTTTCTTCCCTTCCAAAAACAAATTTCAATTCTTTAGTCACACTTATTTTTTGTCATCTGCAAATGTTTTCAATTTGAACCAGTCTAAAATTTTGTCGTTTGTTAAAGAGTTAACCCCTTCTACAGCGATTTCAGTACCAGTTTAAAACGGTTGATCCTTTTTCTTACTGTTCTTTCAATTTTCGTGGGGTAGCCCAAAAGTGCATTACCAGTGTTGTAACAGGTTAACCAAAGTTAAAAAGAAATATACATGTATCGTTACATGTAAATGCATTAGAAACTCAACGCTATACAGTTGCCTATTTACATACATGTAATTATAATTTTGCAATTTACACTTAAAATGGTGAAAGTTTTATTTTTTTTCTTTTTTCACGACCTCTTGGCTGAATTTCTGGATCTTCATGATTCCGGTCTTTCCTGGAAATCTCAACCATTCAGATGTGGACATGTTCAGTTGTATCTAAGACTTTAAGGAATACTAAGAAAACGCTTTTTATCCTTAGTTGAAGACTTCTTTTGAAATAAAAACAAACTCTGAGTCGAACATTTTCTTTGTGATGTTCGAAATAACTATAGACAAAGGAAAAATTACAAAGACCTACTTGCCTGTAGTTAAAACATTCACGGCGTAGAATAAAATACAATCGTCAAACAAACATCCTATGCTACGCATAATACTAAATTAAATGGATTAAAAACAAGTAGACAAGTTATCGTGTATGTAAAACAAACGTTACACTGTAATCACAATGTGGTTGACACCACCAAATTCACGTTTATTATCGTGACACCGTGGCATCGCCTTCCTGTTACATAATAGCCTTCGTCACTGGTGACGTCACTGGTAACCAACCAATTAAATCTCCCTAACAGGGATTTATTGAAAATGCTATTAAGAAACCCATTCAAACATGGATAAAAAATTGACTACCAGAGGATACCGTTACATCCATGTGTCTACAACCATCCATTGTCTTTTTTTTTTGGCGAATGATCGAAGACATTATGAGCTTTGTTTACTCTCATGTCACATTTCTCAACGTTACGTTTCTGTACGAGATTCGTCTCTGTAAATAAGATGTCAGTTGGATAGTAACTTCACAAACCATATGTTCAAATCGTTAAAAAGATTTTAATCACTCTACAAAATGTTTTATTTTCTTTTTATTGCGAATTCGTTCCTCTTGAAACGTAAACTATCACCTCTTCCATCTTAAACACGTCTTTATTCTCTAGATCTACATCTTATAAATCTCAATTACGCATTACACGTGTATCCTTTTTCCACTGCCTCCACAAAACTTATAAATCCAATATCTTTCACCATCTCGCTTAAAAACGAGATCTCAAACCGGTTTCCTCTTTTTGTTCCCATTATAAATAGATTACCCTTGCCCGGGCTCGCACTCAGGCAGTCACAAGTTGTTCCACCGCTGATGACTGGCTGCAGTTTCCGGATGTCTCGCTTCGATAAATTCTCTTTTCGATAGAATGATTTCGCCCGAAGTTTTTTCGTGACAAGCCTTTTGTCGCCATTGCTCTGATCAGTTTCAACACTTTTTATTTTTACTTTGATAGCTGAAATGAAAAGAAAAGGGATCAAGGTCCATAACTTTCCTTTTATGAATACTCTACATGTACATATATTCTGAATCTTCAATTATAAAACGTTCCTTTAATTCGAAGTTATCTATTTATTAGAGCACTGATAGAGGAAAAATCAGATCATATCTAACATACAATAAAAAAACATCATTCTTGTCTTCTAGTGATTTTTTGTCTGTAACTAACTCTTATCCTGCTTAACCCATTACCACACAATCCCTCCTTTTGACGACCCTGAGAAAGAAGCATAAAAAAAAACATTGTGGAAAAAGGAGAAAATGCTGGTAACCAGCATTTTCTCCTTTTCCCACAATGTTTTCTACTCTTCGCAAACAAATTTTTAATTTTCAGTCACTTTTATTTTTTCATCTGCAAATGCTTTCGATTAGAACAAGCCTAAAATATTGTCGTTTGGTAATGAGTTACTAAGTGAAATGAAGCTTTCAAGTCGAAAGTAAAAGCCACTATTTTTCCATTTCAAATGTATTTTTAAAGGAAAGATATCATCAGAACGGATAACGTTGTGTGCAATCTGATCTTGATCTATACTATCCACAAAAGGTCCCTAAGTCACGATAACCAGCCTGAGGGTTAATTTCATTTATTTATTTATTTATTTATTTATTTATTTATTTATTCATTTATTTATTCTTTACATCTTTACTCCATCTAGAATAAAAGTTATCTAAGTATCATTCAATATTTTTCTTTTCGATGACTTCAAAGGTTTACTGTACCACCGAATAGGATTATATTTCATTGCCGAGAATTGCATTCAGAGTAGCGAAATACTGAACACTTTCAATACTTTCAGTGCTTTGAAATTCTCTCACACTCGGAGTTCCCTCTTCATGTTTTTTCCGGTTTCAGTTTGTGTTACTTCAATCAAACTTCCGTAATTACTTTAACAGTCAAAAAGAGTTTTCCCAGATTAGTTTGGTACATTCTGGTTTCATGCACCACGTAATTAGATGAAAGTTTGAGCCGTTAAACTAAGTGTATATATGTACTAACACACACATACAAATATCTAACCCTTTGCCGAACAAATCCCGAATTTTAACGACCCTGAAGAAAAAAAATTTGTACAGATTGAGGTAAATGGCTACCAGCATGCTGGCCCTTTCCAACAAATGTCTCTACCTTTGCAAAGAAAAGTTAAAGTACGGGGGACACGGTCAATTTTTCACATAAAATGTTCTGGAGTTGAACCTGGAGTTCAAAATTTTATTCTTTTTAAATAGTTGACTATGTTTCAGTTATCATCATAAACCCCCTGAAAGAGAACCCTTTCTCTTCCAAACGATTCTAGGGTCAAAATTCAGATAACCTTGATTCATACCATTGTCTGAATATAGGAGAGAGAGAAAACGCTGCATTTCTGCTTTTGCTATAATGTTTGCAAAACTAATTCTCGTCAAGATAGTTAAAACTCGGTATTTTGTGTTAAAGGGTTAGGGTTGTGGACCCTAAGAAAATACAGATACTTCCACTATAATAATATCATACAAAAATTTGCAATGATTAAAAATGAGCCTTATTGTTCTAATTCACCCGAGCCACTTTTTTCCCTTTTTTTTCCTTTTCATAGAATTATCATTTATAGATCTAAAACCACCATTCGGCATACCTCGGGTGATGGAAGCCATCGTTAGATGTAGGTACAGAATCGGCCGAGTTGTGACGAGTGCTAAAACCACTACATTCTCATTACAAAGGGAGATAATTCTGGTAGTTACCCCCTCCCTTTTCTGGAAAGTAACCACAGTATCAACAAATAATTTCAAGATAGACATAGGAATTTCTGGTCGGTTAAAAATGGGCGAAAGTATTATCTCTGTGTAAATATGTATTTATAAACTATTCAGAATTTTTGTTCCATGCTGCACTAGAAGTGTAACGGGGTTATTACCTAAACCCATTACCAAACGACAATATTTTAGACTGGTCCAAATAGAAAGCATTTGCAGATGACAAAATAAAAGTGACTGAAAATTTGAAATTTGATTTGTGAAGGGTAGAAAACTTTGTGGGAAAAGGAGAAAATGCTGGTATCCAGCATTTTCTCCTTTTCCCACAATGTTTTCTAAAGGCTTCTTTCTCAGGAGCGTCAAAAGTAGGGATTGCGTGGTAATGAGTTAAGGCCTTCAAGCATGTAAATATAGACTTACCAAAGTTGGAGTCACAGTACAGTTTTATTAGATGTTCAAATACAAGGGGCTGTTTACACGGCACACACCCGATACCAGCTGAAAACAGAAGTCATATAAATAGGTTTACTGTATACAGAATGATTATGAGTAAACTGTCAATTGTGATGTAACTTTCAGAGGTCCAGATAAGAGGGAGTGATGGTATTCTTAATCCATTATTTCTCTTTGAAACCCTACGTTGTGGGTACTCATTCGAATCGTCTCGACGAGACGATTCTAATGAGTACCAACAACATAGGGTTTGGTGGAGTAATGTTGTTGGACTATGATTAATATGTTCAATTTTGTAATCAAAATCACCCCCTCTATCTTGAGCTCTAAATGTTGACTCTAAATCAAACAGTAAGGTCCGTCTTTCTAAACGTCCCTTGGGTCTTTTGAAATGGTAACCTGGGTCCGTATTCTTAGTCTTATTCTCTAAGGTTTTCTAAATTTATAAGTGTCACAACTTCTGATTGGCTAAACTATTCGGTTTAGCCAATCAGAAGTTATGTTACTTACAAATGTAGAAAATTCCAGAGAATAAGACAAAGAACGTACCTAAGAATGATTGGTGAATACGGGCTCAGAATTTCGTCAATGTGAATGTAACAGAGCTTCTGATTGGCTAAACCATTTGATTTAGCCAATCAGAAGTTCTGTTACTTTCACAGTTAGACAATCTTAAAGAATAAGACAAGGAACGTTCTTAAGAATGCTTGGTGAATACGGACACTGAACTTCTTTTCCCACAGTGTGTCTACTCTTTCTGAACTGTTTACAACGGGACAAAAATGTAGACTCGTCCAACTTGAAAGCATTTGCAGGTGACAATTTAAACGTGGCTCAACTAAAGGAATTTGTCTTCAATAGGGTAGATAATATTTTAGAACAAAGAGAAAATGCTCACTGTATAAGCCCATGTGAGCTTTTGACCGCATGGGCGAGGCTAGTATTCACCCTGGGGCTTCTTTTTAAGAAATCTTGTAGAGGTCTATTTTGATGAAGCTACTTACCATATAAGGTTGCCCTGGGTCTTACGGTTTTGGACAAGAAGATTTAATTTCAAAGACGTTCAATAGTTTTCAGTTTTGTTGCCATGGCAACCACAGATTTGACTGGAATCAATTTCTCCAAACAAATTAAATTCTCCAGAGAGTTAAGGTAGGAATATTTCTGTGAAGTTTCATCAAAACTGGATCGGTAGTTTCAGAGAGGAAGATCTTGGGTCGACACTCTATGCATATACATTAACCCTTTACCACACAACAAAACATTTGCAGATGACAGTTTCAATGTGGCTCATATCAATTGTTTTTTCTTTGATAGGGTAGAAAACATTGTGGGAAAAGGAGAAAATGCTGGTGACCAGCATTTTCTCCTTTTCCTACAATGTTTTCAAAAGCTTTCTCTTTCAGGGGTGTTAAAAGTCGTCATTGTGTGGTAAAGGGTTAGTCCCATTTTTCACAAAGCCTGGCTCGGGCAGAATACGCTTTAGCGGACACACTTCGGCCATTTTGTTATGTATTCAATACGATCTGTGCATTTTTACCGATTCATTTCGACTGGGGACTTTTAACCTAAAAAAAGCAAGGGTGTGGGGATGGCAGCCCTTACGTAGTAATCAAGTACTTATTTCCAAGTATCTAACTGTCCGCTAAAGTGCAGCTGACCCATTGCCACTACATTTAGACCTTGCCAAAATCGAGTCTACTCCGTTGACAACCATCTTCGCGAGCCAAGGTTACGATCACTTCGTGGATCTTACCTTGGCTGATCGAGCCCGATTTCCAGATTCCCGCAATATGCCCCTATTGGATGCTGCTTATTATTTCCCTTTACATCATATTTCTTATAGCCAATGAAATATCGTTTTACAAACTGCTTACGAATACAATAATTCAACATGAAGCAATAACACAAACGTGCTTCTACATTTTATGGTCAGGTACTTAGATATAGCCTAAAACCTCTGATAATTTAATTGGTAATACTGAAACTTTCTGTAAATATTGTTCGTCTACGTTTTTTTTTTCGGCAATAGGTCATTACAGATCCTGCACACATCCACGGAAGTATTCACGTTTACCTTCTATTTTTATCCGAAAGGTCACGACCTTGTTCTTTTTTTTATCAAAGATGAAATGCTACGAGCGATTTAATTTGATGCAGTTAGAGCTATAGCTGCAACCAATTAACATGCGTATCGGGGAAATGTCGAAATCAAGCTCGATCCGCCAAGAGTAGATTAGCGTAGAGGATCATCACCATTGGCTTGCGAAGATGGTTGACAACGAAAGAGTAATATCAAAATACTATACAAACCGTCCTTACCAAAGTTTGCCATCGGATCCTCCGGTGTAACATTGTTGTCCTTGTCTTTATTCCCCTTTCCGTTCGCATCTTTCTTTTTCCCTTTCTTTTTCCTTCCTTTGTTTTTCTTCTTTCCTTTATCTTTCCCTTTCCCTTTTCCTTTTCCTTTCTTCCTACCCCGACCTTTTCCGATCTCATTCGACTCGATTTTACTGAGGGCCTCATCTTCGCCGGGAACATGTTTGCCCTCTGTACTCAGTCCGCCATTGTTGGCGTTCGCTATACTCTCAATCTCCTTCTTACAGTCATGCTTTTTCCGAATGGCGCGAACCGCCTTTTTAAATTCCTTCGATTTTGACCAAGCGCTTATATAAGTAACATTAAATATATTGCCGTGCTTTGTACCTATAAGAAGAGCTTTTCCTGTATTGTTTGTCGCTGCTTCGCAATCACAGTTAGCGCCGTTATGAATAATGAGGTCCATATTTTTGACGTCTTCTTTCTGAAAGTTCATAGGCTTGGGTTTGTAAAAGCGTTTTTTGCCTTTAGTTAATATCCGCATGTGTCCAGTCTGCGTCCGTTCGACTCCTTTGATTTTAACCTTTAAAACTGAAAAAAAAAAGACAAGGAATTTAGCAAGAGCCTTGCTCTGTGAAAATGAGGCTTACTGCATTTGCAAAACGTATCGACGAAGGTCAGTCTGCGTAGTCTGCGCAGACTGACCTTCGTTGATACTTTTTGACTTTGGTAAAATTTCTACATGTCCGAGCAACATTGTACTCCATTTATATTCACTCGATTCTTATAGAGATAAAAACAATTTTATGAATCCACAAACATGTACTGTCTTGCTTTGGTACCATGGACCTTGGAGATGCATTTTTATTATACTGCAAAGAAATTTCTCGTGATCTGATTGGTTAACATGCCGGGAACATAATTATATTAGTTGTACGGTCAAGTGGCAGGGGACTTGGAAACTTGTTCACGGCTGTGGTTAATCATGTCGCCCCGAGCCGAAAGCGAGGTGGCGACATGATTCACCACAGCCGTGAACAAGTTTCCAAGTCCCCTGCCAATTGACCGTACAACGAATTTATTATAATGCAGTTTTACTCTTTCACAGCGCGTTAAGCGAAATTTTCCTGTTTTATAATTTCGAGAATCGAGTATGCTGACGAAATAGAAATTTTCTTCTGAGTGCCTCAATTCAATGAAAACTGACGTCACTGGAAACTGACGTCACTAAAACGTGCAGTTTGGTGCATATATGTGCAGTCTGGTGATCGATCGACGCCGCCATTTTGGATGTTTTGTTGCAAGTGTAGTGATGTTTACGGGGCACTCAAAAGGGAAACTGGTTTTTGCCGGGGAACATGATATATGTTCCCGGCATGTTAACCATCAGATCACGAGGAATTTCTTTGTAGTATAATAATATACCATGTACCCTGGCAAAAGGCCAGTTTCCCTTTTGAGTGCCCCGTAAACATTACTACATTTGCAACACAACATCCAAAATGGCGTCGACCGATCGATCAACAGACTTCACGTTTATGCACTAAACTGCACGTTTTAGTGGCGTCAGTTTCCAGTGACGTTAGTATTCATTGAATTGAGGCACTCAGAATGGAATTTCTATTTCGTCACCATACTCGATTCGTGTGATTATAAAACAGGAAAATTTCGCCTTCGGCTCGGGACGACATGATTCACCACAACCGTGAACAAGTTTCCAAGTCTCCTGCCACCTGACCGTACAACTAATAATAAAACGCCCTTTTAACTGACCATGGCTCAAATATATTTTTGTAGCACTTTCTATGACTTTTCTGTAAAAACTCTAAGTCTTAAAGTAGACATAATTTTGAGATATGTCTAAGATATGTTTAAGATAAGTTGTAGACTACAAAGTGAATGCGACTTTAATAGCAGATTTTGCTTTCGATTGGATTCAAAAGATCATAGAAAAACCAACACTTTTTTTCTTTTCCCACAAAATTTTCCAAGGCATTTATCATCTGTGTGGGAAAACACAGAACTGCTGAGTATTGTCGTATAAAAAGAATCGTTAACTAATGTCTGTCTGTCTGTCTGTCTGTCTGCCTGGCTGGCTGGCTGGCTGGCTGGACCTGTGTGTCTCTGGCTGTCTGTCTATTTCTCTGTCTCTCTGTCTATCTCTCTGTCTGTCTCTGTCTTTCCTCGTTTCTTATGATCCACACAATACCGCATTTTACAATTCAAAAGAAATCTTTGAGGTTATTTAGTTAGAGATAGGTAAGCCCAATAAAAAACTGTTCAAAGTTTTGTTATCTTAATTGAGCATGACGTAAATTTCTTCTCACAACATTTATGCGCCACCCGTCTGATTGGTTTATGCATCAAAAGGAGAACAAAAAAATATGAGCCGCGTTCTGGCAAAAAGGGATTTAACCTTTAACTACACGACACAAAATCTAGACCTGTCCAAATTCAAAGCATTTGCAGACGACAATTGAGATGCTGCTGGAATTGCGAGATTTGTCTTTGATAGGGTAAAAAACATTGTAGGAAAAGGAGAAAATGCTGGCTACCGGCATTTTCTTCTTTTCTTACAATGTTTTCAAAAATGCTTCTTTCTCAAGGTCGTTAAAAGTTGGGAATGTGTGGTGTAGGGATTGAACTCTTTACCACATGCACGAATAAATTTAGACTTGTCAAAATTGGAAGCGTTTTCAGGTGTTGATTTAAATTTGACTCAAATGTTGTAACTTGTCTTTGATATGGTAGAAAACATTATGGGAAAAGGAGAAAATGCTGGTTACCAGCATTTTATTCTTTTCCCATAATGTTTTCGAAAGGCTTCTACTTCTTCAGGATCGTTAAAACTCGAGTTTGTGTGGTAAATGGTTTAATGCATCTCTGAGCCGAGACATATGGCATTTGTTAATGAAATAATGTCTTGTTTGTCCGGTGTCACGTGATACTTCCGGTGCGCCACTTACGATAACATGGAAATATCGCTTATATCAAATCTAATTGGCAAATCGTCTATTCTACCAAACAAGTCATCACAGCGTTATTGATCCATAAAATTCACTTTGTCTAACACCAGACTAAATTATGAGGTAGAATGGTCCTTTTACATGCATAAAATCAAAACACGTAAAAGTCCATATCAGACTGAGCAGACTGTGCAGCCCGACCTTGATCGATGCTTTTGCAGAAACATCAAAGCCCCTTTTCTCAGAGCATGGCGCATGTCTAAATTCAAGAGGTAAGGGAGTGTTGAAGGTGTTGGAATTGATAGAAGAATGAAAGAAAGAAAGAAAGGAAGAAAAAGTTAAAGAAAGAAAGTAAAGAAAGTGATTTAAGTTTATAATTCAAAGCACTGACAGGACTGAATAGAGTATCTTAGAATACTGGTCTTTTTCAGACTTCTTTTCGTGCAGAGAAGAGACTATTTATGCTAATACCATATTCATCATTATATGTGAACAAAACTTTTTAAAACAATTCTTTTCTCCACTTTTATCATTTGATATGATATATTACTTTTTCGCGAGCTCCCCTAGCTTTGTGCTTACTGTGCAGGTTCCCTAATTGACCGTATCATAGCCTGTAATGGATAACTCTAGTGCAACTTGTTTGGACCATATATTTGGAAATAACTTCGGAGAGCAGCTGTTCAAGACCTCATTAACCCGTTAACTCTCAGGCTTATAAACACGACTACGTGCTCTTTGAAGACAAGGACTATTAAGCTAAGACTATACGCTTTGTGCAGTTTAATTTTCGATCTGCACTCTCAGATACAGTGAGAATTTGTTTTCCATTTCAAATTTATACTATTTCGCATTTTACTTTTGGCTGCAAATTTCATTCAAATTTTATAAACAGTTCGAGGCTTAGAATTTAAAAATTCAACCAACTAAATATAGTCCGGAGAAATATTTGAAGAAAAACAGAAGGTGTTTCTTTTATTGTGTTCTTTTTCCGTAGAGGTCTCAATAGCGTTGGAATGCGTGTACTTAAAAGTGTTAAGAAGGTGTGATGAGATATTGGAAAACCAAACCATTTGACTGCCAAATTAATCAAAGAGTTATAGAGAGCCGACAATCAAACGCAGACAGATTTCGTTTCAAATTAACATGGATAACGTCACACCGATAGTCTAGAAAGCCAGACATTTGTAGGATATTGCCAGAAAGTTCGCTAATTACGTCTCGGGAAATTTTTACGCATTTTCAATGCATTATTCACCCTTCATGATAAGCAGATCGAGAAATATTTTAATTGATCTAAAGCGAGGAATGCGAATTGTATAGGCCTAATATCTATGCTACAACAACGATACTTTTAACGACTTTTATCATGATTAAAATTTTGTCAGAACGACAAATTTCGGACGTGTCCAAATCCAAAGTATGTACAGGCAGAAATCAAATATCGATGGTGTATTCAAAATTATGTATTTTCATTAAAATAATTGAAAATTAGGATATTCGAGGACAGAGCTAAAGTTATGAATGATAACCAAATCAGCACCAATATAAATTTTTCGTGAATTTTTGACAGATTTTATAACAGAAATCAAGCATTATCTGCTTTTACCATCATGTTTTCTACAGGTCCATATTCAAATCATACCATTAGAAATAAATTTGTCGTCTGCAAATGCTGTCATTTTGGATTTTCCTCATTTTCTTTCTTCTGGTAAAGAATTAATCTTTTCCAATTTTGAAATACTATGAAACAGAAGGTTTTATTGGAAACATTGTGGGAAAAGAAAAAAATCCTCTACATTTTGTCGTCTGCAAATATTTTCAATTTGAGCTGTTCTCAAATTTGGTATTCTGGCAGAAGAGTTTAAAAATTCGAGAAGTGAATTCATGATAAGAGCATGAAAACAGCAAGTTAAAATTATTTTCTAATGATGTAAATGCACGGCCAATTATGTGAGAACACTCCTGCCGGCATGCTGAACTGATATAAACCAGATACAAATAATAAGGTAGATACTTTTACAATTTAAGTTTCCCGGGGAAGTGATTTCGATCACCGCAGTATCTGCATATTTTAATATTATTATCATTGTAATGTGGATGTCTGGGTTGAAAACAGACCAATAAAAAGATACTGAAGTATTAAGTTATTGTTTCCTTCCTTCACATTGAAAATAAAAGATAACATGATTTTTTACAACATTTTTTGCAAAACAAAAAAAACCAATATCGTCACTGTAACAGTCATATCATCACGCGTAATGATATTTACTGCTTCGATTCTGAATATTTATATACGGATTTAATCTCTTTCGTTAACGGGTATGTATTTATTTAATACAATAAATTGTTGTAAATTAAATGCAGCTTGCGATTAAAATAAGTTATAAGTATTAACTTGTAGTAAGGGTAACAAAGTTAATTGTGCGGTACCCTTTCCCATATTGTTTGTATCCTTTTCTAGACAAATCATATCATTTTAGCCCTTAACCCTTTCCTAAACAAGCCCTGGCTTTTTATGTGTCTACAGTACAAGTCTTTTGAAAACACTGTGAGAAAAGGACAAATTGTTCGTAACGAGCAATTTCTCCTTTTCCCACATTGTTTTCTACC
Organism: Tridacna crocea; assembly: GCA_943736015.1. Lineage (NCBI taxonomy): Eukaryota > Metazoa > Mollusca > Bivalvia > Cardiida > Cardiidae > Tridacna > Tridacna crocea. The sequence continues at coordinate 35,646,252 of OX031067.1, read as the reverse complement.
CTTTAGGAGAATTTTCTACCATTTTCATCAAATTTAAAATTATTGTCTGCAAACTCTTTCAGTTTGGAAGAGTATAAAATTTGTCGTTTGGGAAAGGGTTAATTTGTCTTCTGCATGATAATGCTTTCAATTTGGTCGAATGAAACATTTTATCTTCTGTTAAAGTGGTCTATTACTTCGCAAAATATATCCTCTCCAATAATCTATTTTCGACGTCTGTATTTTTCAACCAATCAAAGAGGATAATTGAAACTGCAGACAGGAAATAACCTAATTCAAGTTTAAGTTCGACGGAGTAAATCTTGGAATGTAATTCCCAATGTTTGTCTGTTTTATTCTTTCCCAAAAACGACAGTTTAAAGCCTTAGAAACTGAAGGCAAATGCAGACAAAAATACAGAAGAGCTTAAATTCTTTGGTTGGACAACAAACATTTGAGACAAAGTGAAAATGTCGGCTATCAGCATTTTCTCCTTTTCCCCAATGTTTTAAAAATGCTTCTCTCTCAGAGTTGTTAAAATAAGGCGACAATTTGACAAAGCGTTCAACAAAATTAAAACAATGAAATAAAGGCTTTGAAAACAGACTACGCTTCCTTGTTGTTGTTGTTGTTGTTGTTGTTTTCGGTGTTAACGCCCTTCCAATATTAAGCGATGTTGTGGTGGCAAGTGCATCTCCCATTAACTTCCGAAAGTTTCTTTACCATTTCTTGATACAATATTCTTTCCGAGCCACCACCTTCTTATCCAATGAATTATTGTAAGAAAAACTTAAATAGCAAGAGAGAAAATATATGTCGTCGTGTTTATGAACAATCATGAAAAAGAGTATGACCGAACTATAGCGCAGTCGGTAGGGTACAAGACTTAAGAACAAACGGTCCGTGGTTTGAGCCTTTGCCACACAATCCCTACTTTTAACGACCCTCAGAAAGAAGCCAGTTTTGAAAACACTGTGGGAAAAGGAGAAAATGCTGGTAACCAACATTTGCTCCTTTTCCCACAATGTTTTCTTTCGTGCTGGAAACCAATTTCAATTTCTGAGTTACATTTATTTTGTCGTCTGCAATGGCTTTCAATTTGGACCAGTCTAAAATTTTGTCGTTTGGTAAAGTGTTAAATGATTGATGATAGCTATTGCGGCAGGATTCATTCCTCTCTCTACATTGGTTATTGTTTCGACAAGCATTGTGTGGGAAAGCAGTGACTTGAAAAGATAATTGTGCGAAGCAGTCAGCTATACCATAGGCCTCTAAAACTCCATTGGTCTATAAGGGGATAAAGAAGTTTTCATTATCAGACACTGTTACTATTAATAGCACACTGGGGGATTCCCTCTCTGTTGTATATAAGTAAGTAAGTAAATATTTTATTATAGTGACATGTGTATAAGAAATTCAGTTTTACAAATAAATGATGAAATCAAAAACAACCGGCCCCGTATATGTCACTGTTGAAAACAATTACAGTATTTATATAGTTTACAATATAAATGTATATAATAAGAGAAGGTGTGCAACGAAATCGAAGAAAATTTTACCCTCGTCCCCTTTCGGGGAAAATATGTAAACGAAAACTGATAAATGAACCTAGTTACCGTTGCAGTTACCGTTGCAGATATATTAATCAATGATATTTCTTCTGTGTCCTAACCTTCGACAGTTCCAAACGCTTCTTGCCTTCAAGTAATAACTCTCATCTCTAAAAAAAATAAAACGCTTCCATATTTTTCGGATCGCCATGGGCTGACGTCACACGATTTGAAATCCCGCAGCGAATGAGAATTAATTTCTTTTTTTTTTTTCTAACATAGATCGAAAATGTCTTTGCTGATGAAGTTATCAATGACATTTTGTCCGATATAATTTATATTTTCATCTTACCCAATTTTTACGATTTTCATTTCAAATTTCGCATATTTTCAAATGCGTTTTTACCGTTCATTTGTCAAAAGCTTTGGCGCGTTTATTGATGGCAAATTCACGTGAGTTATCATTCCCTGCGTCATGACGAATTATATGACGTCAGCGCTTGGCGACCCGGAAAATATGGTAGTTTTTCACTTTTTGTTTTTGAGATGAGAACTATTGCTTGACGGCAAAAAAGCGTTTGGAACTTTCGAGGTTCACCGATCAGAAGAAAAATCACTTGTGAACCTATCTGCGCCGGTAACTAGGTTTATCTTTTCCATTTTCTGCTATATAATCATCTCTGAAAGGGGACGGGATTCAAATTTTGTTCCATTTCGTTGCACACCTTGTCTTATTAAATACAATACAGAGGGAATCCCCAATGTACTATTTTAGTAACAGTGTTAATGAAAGTTTGTAAATATATTCAGTGATACACGGGCGATGCATCAATGTGCTATGAATATTCCATGATCGACTAAGGACAATTTTAGTGTTTCGTAACAGACCAATAGAGCTTCAAAGGCCAGTGGCAATACCTTCTCTATGTTCGCAAATATCGATGTATTCAAGTTATGTTTTGCTTGAACAATCAGTGTTTCATTCTCACTATATGCTGTTGTTTATCAGTGTGTAATGGAACAATAAATCCCGTCAGAACAGCGAACCCTGATCTGTTTGTATTATTTCTCTTACAGCGTGGCACGAGCACTCAGCCTGCACGTGTAACTGATAATTCAATAATTGAATAATGCAAGTTGGAAGTGGGGGCTAATTTCTTCGCTAGAGATGGTTGTTAAACTCAATTACCAGAAGTACTTTCTCGCCAGGTTGGTCTTGGAAATGGTTAAAAGAGATATGGTGTACGGCTTTCTATTTCCGCCATGATATCTTTTCATGTCTTTACTCTAAAGAAATCACATCTTTCATCGACCCTGACGAAGATTCCTTTTCATAAAATTGTGGGACATGGAACATACAAAGTACAAATAGCAATTTTGACCCACACCAGCCTGCTGTTTCAGATGAATTAAACTCCCCTTTTAGAAAGAGAGAGAGATGTAAAATCATAGATAAAACCAGGGCGCAGACAAAGCAGAAGAAATGATTTGAATGGTTGGAGGGTAAAGCTCTCCTGGGATGAACTCTAAACCACGACATAAATTGAAACGGAAACTGCAGCTGTTAGTGAAATCTCAAATACTACTGTTTCAGAGTTACTTCACAAAATACAAAAAATATCTCAGTATCTGATACAGTTGATTTAAGACTTGATTGCAACCTCTGTGTAGTCTACGAGATTATGGCCTATGTCGTCAGCAAAAGCCCAAAGTTTGCGCTCAGGGTCCGAAGCTGTTATAGCAATGATACATACCAAAATGAGACCAGCAGTAACTGTCGAGTAGACTCTCAAATGTGATAGGCTGTTTACATGGCGTGCATACATTGGCAGCTGAAAGTAAAAACATATACTCTTGCGTTATTTTCTCACAATGAAACTTTGTTACTGTTTGAAAAATGACTTTGGCTGTGCAAAAAAAAAACATATATTAGATAAAACCTATTTGTATTGTTTATGTATATTTTCAATTTTTTCTTGGTCTGTGTCCACCGTCTACTCAAGTTCAGTACAATATCTGATTGGCTGAAAAGTTGGTCCTGCCAATCAGAAATTGTTTGGCAAATTAATTAATAGTGTCCTTTTGCAATTTAAGAAAGATGATAAAAACTAGATTTAGACTTCAATTTAGAAAAGCTTGTGGGACCTGAAATTCTAACTACCTCTTAATACACTCGACTCCTTTTACATTCGCGTTACAGGCACCCTTTGAAAATATACTGCTCACAAGAATTGAAGGATCACACAGATGCTGAAATTCAAATCTTTCACTTTGCTAAACATTCGGTCTTTGTGCTCTGAAAACCGTCGGCTTACATTCTTACTAGACAAAATGGCCATATAGTTTTCTTGATTATTTCATCTTAAATGCTGATAAGCCATGTTAAGAAGAAAATCAAGAAATTTGTTTTCCTTGTTCTTTTGTTAAAAAAAACTTATTGTTTTCCAATCTTTTGTTCATATTCTTGTCAAATCTTATGAAAGAAGAGGACAAGATAAAGCAATGACACCGTCGATTCTCTAAAAAGCATGTGCGGAATATCATAATAGTCTTTGACAGGAATAGCCCGTACATCTTTTGTGCAAACCAAATTGTTTTTCCTGTTCTGAAATTTTAGAGTGTTAAGACTGAATGAAGTTACGAGCAGAAAGTTATTTGCATAGTCCTGTAATGAAAAGATTATTTTCCGATTGAAATCTAAGACATGTAATCCTTTCATTTTTTAAGCAGTGTACATGTGCTGTGGATATAGAAGTAATTTCCTCTTACAATGACTTCTTTTTCGTACTCCTTTTTTTTCCAAAATATTTCATTCCAAGTTCATTTCTTTCTCATTGGTTTCCGTTGCTATAATAATCGTATGATTAGGCAAGGCTTGAAGAAAATTCCAAAGCTATGGAGACTGAATGAAGCTTATGATATTCTTTTAAAATCACTAATTGTTACTTAATCGCTGTTTGTATAACGTCATATGGAAATGACTCCATAGTGTAGATTGACTTTGGTGTACAGATCTTTGGCAGTGAAGAATTCTAAAAATGGGTACCACGTTTTATACGAAATAAATGAACTTAAACCGCGACTATAAACAAATAAATGATTCATAATTTGAAGGTAACTGTAAATTCGAGTAATTGGCCGTCTTCGCTAGTCAGGGGGTAACGACCATTACATTTCTCTTTACACCCTTGGCTTATCTTTATGTAGTCGATACGCCAAGGGCGAACAGACAACGTAGCGATCTTCACCCTTGGCCAGCGAAGAAAGATGGTGAATAAAATAGTAATGCATTTCGAATAACCCATAACAACTAGATTTGGTGCATTCTAGTATACGAAAAACGGCCTGAAAATATGAATCTGAAACTGTCCGTTTGACTTGTGTAAACTAAGTTCTGTGTCATCCTAGTACATTACTCAGATTCAGATGAAGATGAAATAGATCTTGGTGGTATTCGAAGAAAGGGCATTTCATTTAACTCTTTGCCATGCAACTAAACAAGCATGACTCTAATTATAGGAATTACGGGGACAGAAATCATTGCAGGTGAAGGAGAAAATCCTAGTAAATTAACGTTTCCTCCAAACGTGCCCAAAATGTTTTCAAAAGTTTTCTTCTTCAAAAACGAGGCTGTTAAGAAAAGAGAAACTAAGATATTTATGGTGTAGACAATAACATGATACTAGTTTATAGCTTTGTCAGTTGTCATGTAACTATAATAATTAGGCTAATCAACAAAAAACACAAATTATGGATTGAGGTCACTAATAATACTATAGATATACTGCAGACATTGAAGAAATAAAGATATTTTAAATAATTGACTCGTCCATAGTGAAAGAGTATAATGTGTGACCACCAAATTCGAGATTTTTAATCTATGGCTTATTCTTTTCTATTCTCACATTCACAAGTGGTTGGGTATCCAAGCTAGCCAAGGGTGACGATCACTTCGATGCTATATTCACACATGACTGATCGAGTCGAAATTTGTAATCCCCTCAATAGGCGTCATCGTTTAATGCAGTCTGTTTTAACTTATTACCAAACAACAAAATTTTAGGCTGGTCTAAATCGAAAGCATTTGCAGACGACAAAATGAAAGTGATTGAAAATTTGAAATTTGTTTTGTAAAGGATAGAAACATTGTGGGAAAAGGAGAAAATGCTGGTTACCAGCATTTTCTCCTTTTCCCACAATGTTTTCCAAAGGTTTCTTTCTCGGAGGCGTCAAAAGTAGGAACTTTTGTGGTAATGGGTTAAAAGCACCATTTAAATAGACCGTTACATTTACAATTCACAATCAACAAAACACGAGTAAATGGCGAACGCAGGAGAGAATTATTGTCGGATATTCTGGAAATCATTACCTGAACAAATATTGACAAGAAATATTTACTTCAACACTGTAATAATTCAATTAAATGAAGATTTGGAATTTAATCTAACACTAGTTGATGGACTGTTAAAATATCCGCGTGGATTTTGGGAATAGTATTTTATTACACGACGTTTGATTGGTTTTCGATGATGTCATTCTGGGGGCGATAACTATCAATATCCAGTAGGCGGTGGGGTTACAAATTTCGACTCGATCAGCCAAGGGTGAATACAGCAACGTAGTGATCTTCACCCTTGGCAAGCGAATTGCTTAAAATGACACACTGAAACTTTTTACGTTGTAGCATATCGTTTCATTAAGCATACGTGTTTTAACATATACCTCTTCTACCGTTTTCTCTTGCATGTATTTTCAATGTTTGTGGTATATCTATAATTAATCGTTCAAATTTTAAGGTGTGTCTATGGTAACGGTTAGTAACAATGACCATGCAAACATTGGGGTTGTCGTCATCTACTGACTTCTACTTACAGTTCTCCTTTCGAGTAATTGGGGTAGGAGGGGCGGGGTTACCTGTTCATAATTATTTGAAATAAACTATGCATCTACAGGTACGTCCAACATCGACTGCTAGAATATGACATCGGAAATAATATTTCGGCTTATCGACCTTCTCGATTAATACTTATAAAACGGTATTGTTTCCATAGGTGGAATTCTTCTCGTTTAACTCATTACCAAACGACAATATTTTTTGCTTTACCAAACCGAAACCATTTGCAGACGACAAAATAAAAGTGACTAAAAATTTGAAATTTGTTTTATTAAGGGTAGAAAACATTGTGGGAAAAGGAGAAAATGCTGGTAACCAGCATTTTCTCCTTTTCCCACAATGTTTTCTATCGGGTCCTTTCTTGGGGTCGTCAAAAGTAGGGATTGAGTGGTAATGGGTTAAAGGGAAACTTAGACCTACTACCGGAAGTACACGTAACATGACAAAAACCAATGGCATCATGTACTTCGAAAACTTCGTAACTAGAACTTGTTACAAGCTGTAGTTACGAGGTTTTTGAAGTAAACCGACGATATTTCATTGCAATGCAATGTCTTAACTCTTTACCAAACGACAAAGTGTTGGACTTGTCCAAATTGAAAAGCATTTGCAGACGGCAAAATAGATGTGAGTCAAAATTGAATTTTGACTTTGGAAAAATAGAAAGTATTGTGGGAAAAGGAGAAAATGCTGTTTACCAGCATTTTCTCCTTTTCCCAAAATACTTTCAAAACGCTTCTTTTTCAGGGTCTTTAAAGATTGTGATTGTTTGGTAAAGGGTTCAAAAAGCAAATGTACTACGGCCTTTATATTACATCTTCTTGTCCAGTTATGGGTTAGTTAACGATTTGCCTACGTAACGGCTACCGTGTTCGATCCGAAGATATCGCGTTGTATCGCGAGACTTGTTCATTTTTTAACGAATATAAGCACAAGAGTATTGAAGGAGAAATAAGTCAATCGGACTTACGATATAAATATTGCCAACTTTCCATTTAAGATAGTACCATTGTTTTGAAAAACAGTTATTTCCACAATATTATTAAATCAAAAAAAAAAAACAATGTTGTGGTTGAAAATGAGTATTATTGTAATGCTTTGACCGAGCCACTTTTTCCATTTTTTCTTCCTTAGAATTATCATTTATAAATCTAAAGCCACTCTATTCTCAATACAAAAAGGAGATAACAATTACCTCCCTTTTCAGAGAACTAACAAAATTATCATCATATATTTTCAATGTAGACAATAAATGAATTTCTGGTCGATTAGAAATGTGCAAAAATATTGTATCAGTATAAATTTTTATTTATCAACTAATAAGTATTTTTTATCCCATGTTGCATTAGGAGCGTTTGGACGGTAATACATATCTTAAGCTATGAATGAATGATGACATTCTAAATCAATAATTTCTCTTCCAAACCCTATGTTGTGGGTACTCATTAGAATCGTCTCGACGAGACGATTCTAATGAGTGCCCATAAAATAGGGTCTGGAAGAAAATAATTAATATTTTCAATTTTGAAATTAAAATCACTTCCTCTATCTGGAGCTCTTTATTTACTTAGATTTAATTGATTCTCTGTGAAAGAGGGTTAAATACATCCGCAAAAAATATCTATGTCGAATTTACTGAAGTTTTCAAATGTAATGTTGCTCTCGTGGCAATCTTACGAAGTGTTGCTTTCACGCCCTCGGGGAAAAAAGGTGTTCTTCACCCTTTACCCCTGAAGGCATTTCTATGGTATCTCTAATTGACCCTAAATAACAGCAAGGATGAAACCGCTTTTTATGTGTATATGACACCTTTAGAGAGCATAGAAAACATTGTGGCAAAAGGTAAAATTGCTCGTGACAAGCAATTTCATCTTTTGCCACAATGTTTTCCAAAGGCTTCTACAAGCAATGCGTAGAAATGAGTATCTATGGAGTAAAGGGTAAAGGGTCCCTATAACACCCAGTTTGACTTTTCACATAGCTTTTTTTTTTTGTTTCAGACAGTTTAGTTATATTGAAACATTAATTACCTAGACATGACACCTGTGAGAAATGAGTCGCTTAAGGACCTGAAACCGATACGAAAATATTCTGGTCACCAAAACGTCGCAGTTCATTTTTTAAAGGCAGCTTTTCAGATTTTTATAATCTAATCAAACCAAAGAAAGAATTTATTACTAACTCATGTTAATCAATAGCAGGAATATTATGAGTAAAGAGTAATAGCAAACAAAATAATGGGTTTTAGTGGTATTTCCTTCTTAGGCTACGAAGCCTCTAAGGTATTTTTAGATTTTACGTCAGAGATTTGCAAAGACTACTGGGAATGTCACGTGATCAACAGCACGCTTCGATTACATGATTTCGTATTCAAATCAGTAGGATGACGTCACATCTGATGAAAAAAAAAATAGACAGGGTTAGTTTAATTTAAACGAGCTCTTACAGCTTATACTGATCTCTTTTGATTCTGCTTCCTGGGAGCTACACTAGCGCGCGGAATCTGTGGGCCAATGAAAAATCCAAAAGTTGACACCCGCTCCAGGGTAACAAACTTGGGACCTTTTGTCATGATACCGTTATCCTACCTCACCACCACGAACACCCCGGGGCTACCTATTGCAAATCAGCAATTCCGTTATTATAACGCCAAAAAATGCTCCTTTTTTCTGAATATAACGTACTTTTTCTACATGATTACAAAGTAAAAAATATATCTATTTGTATCTAAATGTGTTTCACAAAACAGCATAAAAATGAAATAGCCCCCTTTAAGGCAATGGGTGGTTTATCAGTACCGTTTTGTTTAAACTCTTACTTTACCAAGAGAAACTTCAATTACTTTTGCCAGAAAGTATAGATAAAAACTGACCTGATTTTAGTTCTACAATGTATTTTTTCTGAGATAATCTTACCCCCCCCCCCAAAAAAAAAGTCTTTGAATAGTTTTCAATCACTTTGGCCGACTTGATACAGGTATTTTCATTTAACAATTAACTAATACAAAGTATAACAGCCATCATAAATCAACGGAAAGATATTCGCAAATCGCTGGGAATTTGAACAAGCAAGCCTCTGTTTTATCAAGACCTATATGCTACCAACTGTACCAACGGGGGCCCAGCTTGAAGGTATTCCTACTCTGAAGCGGAGCATCTATTTCCACTGTAATTTCACCCTGGAAAATATGATATCATCAAAAGTCTTCACTATTGTAGCATCTTAGCTGAGCCACTTTTGGAGGTTTTGCCTTTATAGAACTATCATTTTTCAGTTCTAAAATCGGACTATCCTCAATTCAACGGGACATTAATATTCCCACAATGTTTTCAGAAGGCTTCTATATCTCAGGGTCGTAAACACCAGGGATTGTTTGGTAAAGGGTTAAGCCACAAACAGAGGCCGTGTATAGCTTTTTGGTGCTGGAAGAGTTAAAGGTAGCCCTTCAGATTTTGAGACGAAAATTTTATAAGAATAGATCTACATAAGATCATCCTTATACTCCAAGAGCTTAATAATTTTCATTCATAACCCCAGTATTCGAAAACCATCCGACAACATGAGAAATTAGAGATTTACTACAGCCCAGTTCGACACCGACGGGAAACACGGTCTATTTTAACATGAGCACCTCGCTCATTTACACACCGGAAATATACAGACGAAACTTCAAACATAGCATTTGAAGAAGACTTTATGGAAAAAATTATATGTTTGTTATGTTATGGAATTTCAGCGTCATTAGTCACGTGCCAGTCGCTTAACATTCCCACAAATCCTTTTTTTTATTTTTGGCGGGAAATCTAAACATAGCTTAAAAGGTTACGTAGCCTTTTAGGGAATACCATCATTTTTTTTTTCTTTATTATTTTATGATTCTTAATTATTGATGATTTGTATTGTTTTTTCATATAAATTTCTGTGGTATATATATATTTTCTAATTTGGTGCGGTGTGAAAATTCTAGATACCCACCTTTAAAGGTATAGAGGATATTTGTTTTTTTTTTTTCGGTGAAAGATCGAAATTTATTTCATCGAGTGGACGCCATCGGTAAATTTCACGAGTGGCACAGCCACAAGTGAAAATATTACCGATGGTGTTCACGAGATGAAATAAATTTCGATCTTTCACTGAAAAAAAAAACAAATATTCTATTTATTTCATGCTTTTAACCCTTTCTGTGAGGAGCTTTATCAAAATCCAGTACAGTTCTTTTCCCTTATTCCCCATGGCGTACCCCTCCCGCATAGCAACGCATTACAATATTACGTCAAGCGCGATAAATGTAAGGCAAATGACGTCATATTTCCATCTGGTTGTGAGGCACGTGCAATTTACCTAGGCAACAAGAACGTGAAAATCGGTATTTTCGCTGGTGGTACCAGTGTAAGATCGAAAAATATTTTCACTGCTGTTTCTCGATACCCTACCAGAAAGCATGAAATAAAGCCTAAAAATTGAAAAATTATGATTCGTATTTCTACACAATTCAATAGAGAGCGAATACTTAGACATCCTTAGGAACGCTTCATTTTCTTGTTTAATCATCATTTTTTTTCTCGAGCATCTAGTTTATATCGAGCACCTGTTTGCGTTTGTAACGTGAAATAACGCTCGCCAGTTTATCTTAAAATATGATATCACGATAGATTATTAGATAATGCTATAATTAGATAATATATTATAATTACGTACGCAAATATTTAGACGAAATTTAGAATCGAAGTCGTAAAATATATTGTTTGAACGGGAAGAAACACAAAAAATATCAAGTATCACATAAATTACATTTCGCAATGTCAGGTTTACAATGAAATGAATTAGTTAACATGCGCCCGAATTAATGCTTTATGTCATTATGAAATCGTGAAATAAGGCGACAGACCAATAAATCTTTGAAACGTGATCTACCGTAACCTTTAGGCCGTTAAGCACTAATCACTGACTTTTTGCAGACAGTGTAGATCAAGATCAGACTGCGCGGCACGCGCAGTCTGATCTTAGATCTACTCTGTCAGTTGAGGAGATGTTATTCTCAAAGATTTAGCTTAGAAATAGTAATATCTGGGATTTTGATATCGAATTGAAAATTTCATTTTAGTTAATTTGCAGGCAAAAAGGCTAACCATTAGTCTGCTAAATAAGCAAAGTTTCATATTTCAAAAGTATGGGCGGTAAACGAAATCTTCATATCGGACAGTGTTGATTAAGATCAGACTGCACGTTCTGTGGAGTCTGATCTTGATCTAAACTGCCACAAAAGCTGAAAGTTAAAACCGAAATTTTACCATTTCAAAAAGTTTTTTTTTGGGGGGGGGGGGTGAAGATAAGTCTATATCGGAAAATGTAGTCCATATCAGAAAACGCAGTCTGATAGGGATCTACACTGTCTGCAGAAGCTCAGTCAGTCGCGCCACACAGCCTCCTAAGCAAAAAGAAAATTGTAATTTTAATGTCACCTATTGACCTGATGTGATTGGAAAAACGAAAAAAAAAAGTTAGATACTACACTGCTCAAAATAACTAAAGGATCACACAAAATTTGATCACACAAAATCACACAACATTTATTATTGAAATTCAAATCTTTCACTTTGCTGAACACTCGGTATTTGTGCTCTGAAAACCTCCAGCTTACATTCTTTTCAGACAAAATGGTAAAATATTTTTCTTATTCGTTTCATTTTAAATGCTGATAAGCCGTGTCAAGAAAAAAAAAATCAAGAAATTTGTTTTCCTTGTTCTTTTGTTAAAGGGCTCATATTTCTTCCAAAATTTCGTTTATATTCTCGTCAAATCTAATGAAAGAAGAGGATGAAACAATGACACCTCCGATTACCTGTGTGGCATACCAAAAAGATGGCCATGACTGGAATAGGAATAGCCCATACATCTTTTGTGCAAACCAAATTGTTTCGCCTGTTCTGAGTTTTTACAGAGTTAACTCATTACCAAACAACAAAATTTTCGTTTGCAGATGACAAAAGAAAAGTTACTGAAAATTTGAAATTTATTTCGTGAACGGTAGAAAACATTGTGGGAAAAGGAGAAAATGCTGGTTACCAGCATTTTCTCCTTTTCACACAATGTTTTCTGAAGGCTTCTTTCTCAGGAGCGTCAAAAGTAGGGATTGTCAGGTAATGGGTTAAGGTTAAATGAACTTGTGAGCAAAAAATTGTTTGCATTGTCCACTAACGAAATAAATATTCTACGGTCGAATTCGAGGACACGTGATCCTTTAACTTTTTTGAGCAGTGTATTTCCAAACAGAGAACGTTATTTGGTCGAAATCGAATTTCCAACTGAGTATGGACATAAGAAAGGATACTATAAATTGTATTACACAGCCCCTTTACTTATTTCATTGAGCCGCGCTCTGACAAGAGAGGACTTAAACTTCGTGATGCATTCTAACAAACAAGCAACCATGTAATTATGAATGCATAAAGTCAATTTTGTCTTACATATGAACAAACCTGGAGATGGAATGGTCATTTAATATGCAGAAAGTTGAACCAAGAGCAAAACTTTGCACGGGCTGACTTGAGTCCATATACTTTTCGCAGATACATTAAGCCTTCGTTTCAAAGAACGTAACTCGTTTCCTACCACATGGTAAAATTTTAGAACTAACAAAATTGAAGGCACTCGCAGACTACAATTTCTGTTACCAGCATTTTCTCCTTTTCCCGCAATGTTTTCAGAAGGCTTTGTCTCAATGGTCATTAAAAGTCGTCATTGCGTGGTATAGGGCTGAATGTGTTTTGAAATTCTTATCCTATAGATCAGTGCGTATCGCTCAATCCATCTTCGCAAGACAAGGGTGACGATCCACAACGCTACTCTAACCTAGGCGGATCGAGCTTGATTTCGACATTTTGACGTTCCCCCGATACGCATTTTCATTGGTTACAGCTAGCTCTAACTGCACGAAATCAAATCGCTCGAAGCATTTCATCTTTGATAAAAATAGAACAACGTCGCGACCGTGGATGTGAGCAGGATCTGCATTTGATTTATTACCGAAAAAGACATAGACGAACAATATTTACAGAAAGTTTCATTGTGACCAATCAATTTTCAGAGATTTTAGGCTGTACCCCAGCACCTGACCATGGAATGTCGAAGTACGATTCTGGTCATTGCTTCATGTTGAATTGTTGTATTCGTAAGCGGTTTGTAAAACGATATTTCATTGGCTATAAAAATATTATGTAAAGGGCGATAATAAGCAACATCCAATAGGACGCATATCGCGAAAATCTCGAAATTGGGCTCGATCCGCTAAGGGAAGATCCACGTAGTGATCGTAATCTTGGCTCGCGAAGATGCACTCAGTCGGCATTTCGCGTCTTTCAAGAATCGGTTTCAGGGAGCGTTTTAATCCATGAGCATACGGTGTTACTTAGACATGGCACTTACTAAAAACTAAAAGAAGTTACACAAAGAGAATGGGCAATGAGTGTTCTACACGTAAAATAAATGCTTAAAGAATGCAATAGCTATGCTGTAGAACTATCTGTTAAACATACACAAAAAAAGCCTATTTAACTATATTATACTCGTATTTAATAATGCACAGTGTTAGCAATGATCTTTTGATTTTCTTTTGTTTAATGCCGTTTTCAGCATTATTTCAGCTACAACGCGGTGGACAGAGAAGCTACACATGTTATCCTCTAGATTCTGTTGCCAATACTTCGCACTGTTTTCTCCCCAAGCTACTGGCTGCTTTCCCCTACATGTATAACCGTTGTCGAAACAGTGATCGTCGGTGAGAGGTGATAAATCGGCATGTAACAAATGAAGAACTGTCAAAAATTGGGAAAACAACATTAACAAAATTTAATCAAAGCCGTTATTTTGAATCGTCAATAAAGAAGGCGATAATTTAAGATTTGAATCACCTTGGGGTAAAATGTTTGGCATTTGTCTCGTTCAAATCAAAGCTTTTTGTCCGGAAGAAGCTTTTTTGCTTTGGAGATAAGTCGAGACATCAAAAGAAAGAAACACCTTGGCGAAGTCGATAAAGAACAGAATCTAAGTAATTTTGATCACTGATATATGGTGGCATATTTCTGCCATAAGATACAAAATAACTATTGCGATAATTTGAGAGAGATATCGCTATTTAAAGGTGGGTATTTAGAATTTTTACATCTCACCAAATTAAAAAATATATATGAAATTCATATGAAAAAATAGTACAAATCATCAATAATTAAGATTCATAAAATCACAAAAAAAAAATTTTGGATGGTATTCCCTTAAAAGGCTACGTAGCCTCTTAAACTATTTTTAGATTTCGCGCCATAAATCATTAAAGCATTGTGGGAATGTCAAGTAACTGGCACGTGACTCATAACGCTTAAATTCCCTATCATAACAAACATGTAATAATTATTTTCCATAATGTCTTCTTTAGACGCTATGTTTGAAGCTTCTTCTGTGTATTCCTGTAAGTAAATGAGCGAACCGATGATCTAAAAATAGAACGTGTCTCCCGTTGGTGTCAACCTGGGCCGTAGTAAATCTCTAATTTCTCGTGTTGTCGGACAGTTTTCGACTACTTGGGTTTTATGAATGAAAATTAAAAGGCTTTGGGAGTATAAGGATGATTTTTTTGCACTTTTGTAAAATTTTCGTCCTAAAATCTGAAGGGCCACCTTTAAATCTTTCCTGGAAATATTATCTAGATAAAAACAATTTCACTGTAAAAATATAGCGATCATTCTATCTGTTATCACGATTTTTTTTGCTTTCGTATCCACAACTGACCTCCGCGGTATCTATAATTAGATACAGGTTCGGAACATCTTCGTCTATATCCTTAAGAATTCTCATTTCCCTCAATGGTTTTAACCCTTTCCCAAACGACAGACTTTTGGACTAGACCAAATTGAAAGCATTTGCAGACGACAGTTCAACTCTTGTTGAAAAGATTATTTCTGTCTATGATAGGGTAGAAAACATTGTGGGAAAAGGAGAAAATGCTGGTTACCAGCATTTTCTCCTTTTCCCACAATGTTTTCAAAAGGCTACTATTCCAGACCCGTAAAAACCAGGGATTGTTTGGGAAAGGGTTAAAGTTGTTGGTAAGGGGCATTTCGAGTCGTCTTTGTGTTTAACCCATTACCAGACGACAAAATTTTAGCCTTGTCAAAATTGAAAGCATTTGCAGACGACAATTTCAGTGTGGCTCAAATGGTGTAATTTTTCTTTGATAGAGCAGAAAACATTATGGGAAAATGAGAAAATGCTGGTTACCAGCATTTTCTCCTTTGCCCACAATGTTTTCAAAAGACTTCCATTCCAGGAGCGTCAAAAGTGGGCATGGTGTGGTAATGGTTTAACAGAATTCGTGGTTTTTAGAGTGTGGTCAAAGTCTACCAATGAAGCTACTATTATAAATACATGTAATTCGTATTTTTTACTTAAAATCTTGCAATTTCAAAAAAAAAAACACCTACGTCATCCAAATGTTGAATTTTCTATATATAGGTATCGAGAACCGAGTGGAACAATTACGCGAATTTTATCTCGAATGTCAGCTCTGTACACGAGTGAGAAATTTTGCATTTTAATATTTACTGGTCAATGTAGAACTTTCCAGACAGCGAATTTTACCGTGATACTTTTTCATGACACTTTTCACTATTCAGATAAAATTTTCAGGAAACTTTGATTTATCGCGATAGTTTTGTTTTTCTAATTATAATGATAAAAGCTCATGTGCCATTTGTCAATGTGTTTTACTTATTATTATTCAAAGAACTGTGTGGAAGGTGGAACTTTTAGTATAAATTTTAGAATCTCTTCCTCGCACATAGGTCTTTGACCTGCATGTATCTTTATTTCTTGCGGTTTCAAAAGGTTGTCTGTTTATTAACAGTGTCTTTCATGTCTTTTTTTGTTGAAGGGAATTGTACTAAATGATATATATTGTACGCTGGGCCAGAGGCCTAAATACTCAGTAAACTAATTGACAACTGACAATTGATAGCTATCTCGTACCTCGTGGCAGAAATGTGCCACCATACTGATATTAACTACTGGATTTTATTCCCACTTCTTACATCTCGTAAAGTGATTCGTTACATCTTTAATTGTTTCATTCTTATTTAACAAAGGAATCGTGTATATTGGTCGATTAATCAGTCTACATCAAAGGTATTGGTAAAAGATTTGATAAAGAGATGCGTGTGTCTTGGGTCAATAAAACTGAAGGGTATTTTCCTTTAATCTTTTCGGCGCCATGGGGGAAGACGATGGGCTTTCACGGATGGTATAGATTCAGATCAGAGTGCACAGAACGTGCACTCTGATCTGATCTATACCCTCCGCAAGTTAAGTCAAGCCTATGATATAACAGTTATACTAAGTTTCTGTGGACTTTGGTTCCATCTAAAGATAAAGATCGACTTTTTTATGTTTTGCGCAGAAAGAGTTTAAAGAATGGCTCATCCTTTTGAAACAAAAATCATAAAGTAGCTTTCAAGCCATTTAGATAAAATTCCTTCGAAATGAATCCGACATCACTGAGTGCACAAAACTTGTACTGTGATCTATCTGTGTGCAATTTTCGAACGGCGAATATGGAATTCTGCTATAGTCTCCCGCTGAATTCATTGCTGGGGAAAACATTATGATTTTGTGAGAAAGCACCATGTACAAAAAAAACCTTTACTCTTCATTTCAAATATTGTATTGCCCGATTCGGCTCCTAGTATTGCATTAACGATCTTTTTCAGCGCCTGGGCTGAATGGCTGTATGGTGTTAAACGCCGTTTTCAACGTTCTTTCCTTCGTATCTTGGCACCCGGTGCACCTTTAAATGCTTTCCTGGAATTTATCTTAACAGTACATTGCACAATAGTCCTCCGAGGTCACTGACTGGTTGTCCCACGTAGCCATCGTCGAAATAGTGATCAGCACGAAGAGAGGAATCAATTCTGTAGCAATGATTATCATGTATATTTGGGAAAAAAAATTGCCAAGTTGGGATCTGAAATCAGCGACGGAGCGACCGCTTGTTATCGAGTCTTGCACGATACCAAATTGGGATCTGAAACCAGCGACCGCCTGTTATCGAGTCTCAGTTGCACGATACCAAGTTGGGATCTGAAACCAGCGACAGCCCGTTATCGAGTCTTGCACGACACCAAATGCGCTACTGTGTACTGGCACTCGGCTTTTAGCAATTAGAGATCTCCACTGTATTTTTCAGTATTAAAAGATAGAAGAGTTTAAAAAATCTGTACTTGAAAAATGTTGTTCAAATGCACAACTGTGTTTGCGGTTTTAGTTTAATAAACGTCGATTGTGGAGAATATTTTTATATACCGTTAATTAAATATTAGCTAAAAAACGAATAAAAGGACGTTTAAAGGTTTCAAAGAATGTGTCATCACTTTTGCAATATGACAAATCAACATTATACAAAATTTTACCAAGTACCCTTTGGATTCTTCAAAAATAAAATTGTAATTGTATTGTAATTACACCGAAACATATTTTTTAGCACTCTAATGCATATATAGAAAATGAACAAGTTTCGCGAGAAAACACAATATGATCAGAACCTAAACTATTTCCGCAACGTAGCCTAATGGCTTACTGAACAACGACAAAATAAAATAAGAAATCATTTCGGAGAGCCTTAACCCTTTGCCAAACAAGCCCTGGTTTTTACGTGTCTGCAGTAAAAGTCTTTTGAAAACACTGTGGGAAAAGGAGAAATTGCTCATAACGAGCAATTTCTCCATTTCCCACAGTGTTTTCTATCCTTTTTGAGAATTTTCTGTCATTTTCTCAAAATCTAAAATTGTCATCTGCAAACTCTTTCA
Source organism: Tridacna crocea (assembly GCA_943736015.1). Classification (NCBI taxonomy): domain Eukaryota; kingdom Metazoa; phylum Mollusca; class Bivalvia; order Cardiida; family Cardiidae; genus Tridacna; species Tridacna crocea. The sequence continues at coordinate 35,627,980 of OX031067.1, read as the reverse complement.
GTTTGGAAGAGTCCAAGATTTGTCGTTTGGGAAGGGTTAATAACCTTATAAGACACAGCGTGGCAATGAAACGTACCTCCTTTTGTATAGGTGCTAAGTTTGGTTGTATTTCAAAATGCCGTTGATTTTTATACGCGCATCGTCCCGGTATTGGGTGCGAACGTACCTTCAACTTGGAGAGTTCCACTTTTGGAAATAAGAATATGCTGAACGAGATAAGTTAGAAATAATAGACTTTAGCTGCTTTTGGTTTTCCTGGCACTACACAAGCTACTCAGTGCACGGTCCTTCTTAGTGAGTTAACCCATTACCACACAATCCCTACTTTTGATGACCCTGAGATAGAAGCCTTTTGAAAACACTGTAGGAAAAGGAGAAAATGCTGGAAACCAGCATTTTCTCCTTTTCCCACAATGTTTTCTACCCTTCACAAAACAAATTTCAAATTTTCAGTCACTTTTATTTCGTCGTCTGCAATTGCTTTCAATTAGGACCAGTCTAAAACATTGTTGTTTGGTAATGGGTTAAACATCGAGAATTGGTCCAACTATACGCCTTAGTAAACTCTCAGTAAGTCTCGGAGGAAGCCATTTATGATATACTCAGTTCCATAAATAAGTGTGCACTTGATTTTCTTTTATTTCTCTTTGCATGTTTTACTGAAAACCAACAAATTTGGTACCATACTTCAGTTCAGAGTCTGTAGAAAATGCCAGGCTTATCAGATTTTGACGAACAGAAAGTTTAAGTTAGGTTTTTGCTGTTTAGATGAAGGTTTGTCGTTTGGTAATGAGTTAATGATGCACCTAAAAACCCTTTTCACAGAGCGTGGCTAATTCGTAAGTTTTTATTACTAGTAATTATCCAGCCTTAGTTCCATTGAATTTGTAGGTCTATTTCATGTAGTCTGATGATGGAAGTTATTCAGCTTTCAATTCAAGACTATTTTTGTGCAAACTACCTGGTACATATGACGCAACACAGAAAAAAAGGTAGAACGGGTTTTTTTTTTTTTTAATAGGCTGGAGAATGAATTTTGAATGAAAGATCAGTTACATGTTATCGATGTCATTAAAGGCTAACTTAATCATTCTTTTACTAGAAACTTACTTGGTTAAGTGAAGAAAATTAATGGGTTAAGTGACTTGAACATATCTATGTAATGAAAATGTTTAATGGAAACTGTAATGAATATGGTACCGTACATAATAAATGTCTCTAAATTATCGCAAATTGTGAATTTTGTAGAAGACAAAATGTCTAAATGATAACAACTCTACGATCGTTATTGTGTTATTTGCTTGTATCTTTATAGCAGATACTGTTTATCTTCTGACATCATCATGTTCTCTTCAAGATTTTTCCACGAAAACAAAACCGCTCTATGTCTTCCATTTACTTATGCTGGCAAAATAAATTGGAGTGCTCTGTCTCACGGATTAATTCTAAAAGGTTTAACCGTTTACCAGACGACAAAAACTTTAGCCCTTTTCGAATTGAAAGCATTTGCAGACGACGATTTCAGTGTGGCTCAAATGGTGCAAGTGTTTATTGATAGTATTGAAAACGTGGTGGGAAAAGGAGAAAATGCTGGTTACCAGCATTTTGGGAAAAGGAGAAAATGCTGCGATCCAGTGTTTTCAAAATGCTTGTTTCCAAGAGTCATCAAAAGTAGTCATTGTGCGGTAAAGGGTAAATGAATTGCGTTACTTCTGAAAGGATCGTTCCACATTACATGGATACTTTTCTTGACTTAAAATTGACATTAATTTAATGCCAGTCATTCTGAAATTAGAAACTTTCGAATTTTATTTATAGATATATCAAGTTGAGCACTTATGATAACTGACCTGCTACACACAGTCCAAGCAGGCTTATCCGAAACGACTTTCCGATCGTCGGTGATATTTTCTGTTTTACGCAAGTCTACTGTAGGGAAAACAATCTAGTTTAGTCGTAAAGTGCCGTCTCGGATTAGCCTGCGCGGACTGCGCAGGCTAATCCGAGAGGACACTTTACGCAGTTGTTCGAATGCCCTTTTAATGTGTCGCAGGCCAGTAAATTTTAGTATGTGTGGTTTATTCATACAGTTTTGACAGTAACCGTGGTACCTAGAATACCAATATAGTTATGTGAACGTGTCAGTAATTATTTTGGGAAAATTCTAACAACTAATTATTTACAACGCTATAATGGAGACAAAAACAATTATAAAATTACAGAAAAAAGATTTAAACATTGATTTGAAATCAAAAGGTAAACAAACAAAGTTGAACCTGTAATTTCGCCTCGTTTGACCGATAAACCACAAGATTTGACATGTTTGTTAGCACAGGCCTTTTTGAAGCTCTATTGGTCTATCATGGAAAACTAAAATTGTCCATGGGCGATCACCAAACACTTATAGCACATTGGTGCATCACCTGTACATCTTGGAATATATATTCAAATTTTCAATAAAACAGTTTCTATAAATAGCACATAGGCGACTCCTTATATATCGTATAGTATACAATAAGAGGGAATCCCCCAATGCGCTATTTATAGTAACACTGTCCGATAATGAAAATTTCGTTATCCCTTGATAGACCGATGTAGTTTCAAAGGCCTATGTTTGTTAGTAATATGAATTTTGGAATATGTTGTTAAAGTAACAGAATGTTTAGAATAAAATTTCCTGGCTAAATGTGGTTGTCGTGGTAACAAAAACAGGTTCTACTTTGCGGGGGAAAATGGAACTAAAATGGTTGGTGACTATGAGTACACTTACCCAGCGATTGATTCCGTCCATAACCTTAACAAATATAATATGTCATGAATAAGCATGTTGATGACGTTGAACAAAATAAGCGTTTTTCAGAATGATGACGTCACTTCCTGCTTTTGAATTTCAATAATTTTCTAGCTCTTTTGTAAGTATTTTAGCAAAATTTTCTGACTCTTGACAGTGCTTATATCTTCATCATCTTCAACAAGGATGAAGTTGCCAAAGCATTACATATTCGAAATTGATAGTCTCGTAGCATGATCAGTCGATGCTTTCACGAGTTATGTTCTGTAGTGTTTCTCTCAAAATTAACGGAGGAAGTCCCATTATAAGCTGTTCTCGTCATTCTGCTGCTATTTGTGTTCATCTACTGCATTTACAACGAAAAGCTTTCAACACATAATGAGAATTTAACATAAACTTAACTGTACAAAAAATTAGCATGTGATAACAAACAACCAATACAATAATTTACCTGCAAAACAAAATTGCAGTAAAACAAAATTTGTGTACTCTCTCTTTCATATCAGTAAACAACAACCCAAATTGTACGGATAAATATCAGAGAATCTCTCACTCTCCCTCCCTCTAAATGGGGGTGTTGTTAATCTTAACTTTCATTCACTTTGTGTTAGTATTACGGTTTTCGAAGAAAACTTCGAGGAATTGTCATGTCGTCGTCTGCTGTTTGCGTCGTCGTGCAAATACTTTCAGTTTTTATAATACCTCTGTTGTCTCTGTTATTACTGAAGATGTCTACTTTAAACTCGGACTAGTTATTAAGTTATCAACTACCAAATGAGAACCTACAATATAAGGGCAATAAGAGCCTCAGTGTTGAGTTGAAGTAACACAGTCAGTACCTCTCGATCCATCCATTTATCACACAATCCCCAGTTTTAATGACCCTGAAAGCGAAAGCTTTTGAAAACCTTGTGGTAAACCAGCAGTTTTCCTTTTTCCTGCATTATTTTCTAATTCTCAAAGACAAATATCATTGCTCAAACAATTTCTAATGAGTCGTATGTAAATGCTTTCAACTGGGACAACTCCAAAGTTTTGTTGTGCTTGTAAAGAGTCAACAATGTTAAAACCATCTACCATAATACTAATATACACTTTTGAACAAACAAGATGTGCAAGGACAATGTAAACCACTAACAATGTGGAGCTTTATTTAAAAAAAGGGGGGTGGGGGAACTTTGCAGTATTTCAAGACCTCGTCAGATTTAGTGAATCCAAGTAGGACTATAGTTTTCAAATGGTGCGAATACAACTGGGGTTCCCTGGTTCTCATGAATTAGTCATGAAACATTTTGATTGGTGATCTCAGTTGTTGTTGTTGTTTTTTTTAGAACATTTAAAGTGTCTTTATCACAAATACGCCGTCATTTCCATTTTCTACTTATCGATTTCCAATCGCATCATTCGTTGCATATGAAGCTCAATGGTGATGCATGGGGAGTAACGTAATACTTCAAACCTGGGTGCCATAAATATGTATAAATGAATTCATTTTGTCCAAGAAAGCAACTGAATCATAAAGTAGGACGACCATAGACTTGCAGAAAAATTACACACAGCAAAACGTTTCGACTCATGTCAGCCTGCGCTGACTGCACAAGCTGACATAGTTCGATACTTTTCGCACACGCATTAAACCACCCTTTTCACAGATAATAACACGTTTATTTTGCACTCTATGTGAAGAATGTTGGCTTCTTTTTTCACTTCCGAATAAAATTTATTTTCGTAATTGGCAAACCGCCTCATGACATAAAAAAAATAAATCTTGGCCATAATGTTGCAGTTTGAGACTCTTTGAATCAGCTGCAATGTCAATGGCATCAAAACAAGCAGTCTAGAAGTAAATGAACATATCTCAAAATGCACTGTCGTTCATGAAAAAATAAGAATGAAAATAAATGCGTTTACTGATAACAGACGTAACCTTCGAATCTGTGAAGTCCTGTGATCATGCACGGAAAATTGCTGGCAGACGATAATAATCACCTTGGCAGTCGGTAAAACAATTTATTTTGATAGAGAGGAAGTAGTGGCCACCCTTGCAAAAAAACAAATTTATTTACTCCGACTTGAGCATATATAAAATGGCCTGCAAAGCGCGAAAAAGGAGCATTCGGACATTGGCATAATGGGTCGTCTCGGATTACGTCTACATTATTAGTTGTACGGTCAGGTGGCAGGGGACTTGGAAACTTGTTCAGGGCTGTGGTTAATCATGTCGCCCCGAGCCGAAGGCGAGGTGGCGACATGATTCACCACAGCCGTGAACAAGTTTCCAAGTCCCCTGCCACCTGACCGTACAACGAATTTATTATACTGCAAAGTTTTACCCTTTCAAAGCGCGTTAAGCAAAATTTTCCTGTTTTCACAAATCGAGTATGCTGACGAAATAGAAATTCCCTTCTGTGTACCCAAATTAAATGAAAACTGACGTCACTGGAAACTGACGTCACTAAAACGTGCAGTTTGGTACATAAATGTGCAGTCTGGTGATCGATCGACGCCGCCATTTTGGATGTTGTGTTGCACGTGTAGTGATGTTTACGGGGCACTCAAAAGGGAAACTAGTTTTACGTGGTTTTTGCCAGGGAACATGATATATGTTCCCGGCATGTTAACCAATCGGATCACGAGAAATTTCTTTGCAGTATAATAATATTAAAATTGTACGTTCAGATGGGCAGGGGACTTGGAAATTTGTTCACGGCTGTAGTGAATCATGTTGCCCCGAGCCGAAGAGGCTCGGGGACGATATGTTTCACCACAGCCGTGAACAAATTTCTAAGTCCCCTGCAACCTGACCGTACAACGAATTTTTATATTGCTAAGTTTTACCATTTCATTGTTGTGATTCTTGTTAAGCAAATTTCACATATTTTTTTTTTGGTTTCAAAAATTGAGTACAATGACGGTGTAGAATTCCCCTTCTAAGTGTCCCAATTCAATGAAAACTGACGTCAGTGGGGACATGACTTCATCAAAACCTTGGCAATACGCGCTAAAGCTTGGCGCATAATCTTGGTGTTAATCTTGATCGACGCCGCCTATATTTGGATGTTGGGTTGATAGTGCAGTCATGTACACGGGGTTCCCGAAAGGGAAATTGCTTTTACGTGGTTTTGCCAGTGTGCATGATATACATGTTCGGGGCATATTATCCAATCAGATCACGAGAAACTTCTTTGCAGTATAATAATAGATTTTGTTCTTAACTAGACTTGTGCAGAACAAAAAAGTACATAAAAACGGAAAGTGTCGTTTGGGATTAGCCTGCGCGGACTGCACAGGCTGATCCGAGACGGACACTTTACGCAAATGTCCCAATGCCCCTTTGCAGGCTAGGGGAATTAATACTTCTCCGAGGTCCATTATGTCGAGCAAGTTGTCACATAATGGTGGATCCATAAAACCCGTTTCGTCTAACAGCCGGTGTAATGTAGAGAAATGACTCTCCCCTACAAAATGACCCGGGTCATTATTCTACGAGGAGAAATGACCCCAGAAGTCATTTCACTACACAGAGGAATGACCCGGGTCATTATTCTACGTAGAGAAATGACCCCAGAGGGTCATTTCTCTATGTAGATAATGACCCGGGTCATTTCTCTACGTCGTGAAATGACCCATGGGTCATTTTGTAGGGGAGGGTCATTTCTCTGCATTACTCTGCATTATTCTCTTTTTTTTCCACAATGTTTTTTCTCCCTTTCCAAACTAAATTTCAACTTTTCAGTCACATTTACATGTATTTTGTCATTTGCAAGTGTTTTCAATTTGGACCAGATTATAATGTTGTTGTTTAGTAAAGAGTAAACGCCTTCTTTCACATTGCATTGATGAAATACAAGTTTACATGGATATCAGATTTTCTTTAACCTTTTACCCCATAAGGCATTTCTATGGTATCTCTAATTGACCATAAATAAAAGCAAGGATGAAGCCGTATTTATGTGTATATGATACCTTTTGATAGCATAGAAAACGTTGTGGCAAAAGGTGAAATTGCTCGTGACGAGCAATTTCACCTTTTGCCACAATGTTTTCCAAAGGCTCCTACAAGCAATGCGTAGAAATGAGTATCTAAAGTATGTAGCAAAGGGCTATGTTTGATTGTATGTTAATCTCTGTACGTGCTTGCTATTCAAATTGCATCTAACCGTTAACCCTTTACCAAACAATCCCTGGATTTCACCACCCTGAGATAGAAGCCTTTTGAAAACATTGTGGAAAAAGGAGAAAATGATGGTAACCAGCATTATTTTCTCATTTTCCCAGAGATATTTTCAACTCTGATAGAAACAAATTTCAATTTTTGATTTACGTTTATTTTGTTGTCTGCAAGTGCAGGAGGAGTACGCCGCGGGGAATAACGGAAAAGATCTGTACTGGATTTTGATAAAGCTCCTCCCAGAAAGGATTAAAAGCATGAAATAAATAGAATATTTGTTGGTTTTTTTTTTTTTCGGTGAAAGATCGAAATTTTATTTCATCGAGTGGACACCATCGGTAATATTTTCACGAGTGGCACAGCCACGAGTGAAAGTATTACCGATGGTGTTCACGAGATGAAATAAATTTCGATCTTTCACCGAAAAAAACAAATATCCTCTATATAGCTTATTCTGTATAAGGGGACACTTATACTGCCTTGCTTCAGAGCTAGCTTTTGTAGCGACGTGGTAGAGGTTCGCCTTGAGACCCGGAGGTCCAGGGTTAAACCCCGCAAGGACAGGTTACGTTTCAGAACTGTTACACTAGTAGTGACGAAACCAAGAACATTAATGAATATATGAGCCTTCGTAGTGATGTGACTGAAATAATGTTGAAAGCGGCTTGAAAGACCATTAAAATGATCAGTCAATCAAACCATAAGCAGATTGAATGGATGATTCGTTGTGTTGTAAGCTGTTTTCAACACTAATCCAGTTACATCCCGGCGAATGCTCACGTGTTTTTGTATTTCCTTGATTTTCACCAGTGCTAGGCCAGGGTACTGAGATTTCTTGCCCAGGAACATTCCAGTCGATTCAGTGAAGCCCGGGTCTCCAGGTCACGAGTCCAACACTTCACCACTGAAGCAGGCAGGACCCTTCAAGCCATGAGCAGACTGTATGTTTAGCATAATCTGATCTTTCCGATCCAAAAATTCCAACCAATACAGCTAATTATTTCATGCTTTCCGGTAGGATATCAAGATATAGATCTAGCAGTGAAAATATTCTTCGATCTTACACGGGTACCACCAGTGAAAATACCGATTTTCACGTTCTTGTTGCCTAGGTTAATTGCGCGTGCCTCACAACCAGATGGAAATATGACGTCATTTACCTTACATTTCTCGCGCTTGACGTGATATTGTAATGCGTTGCTATGCGGGAGTGGTACGCCATGGGGAATAACAAAATCTAACTACTACGGAAAAAAACTGTACTGGATTTTGATAAAGCTCTTCCCAGAAAGGGTTAAAAGCATGCAATACATCATATATATTGAATATTTGGTTGGTTTTTTTCGGTGAAAGATCGAAATTTATTTCATCTTGTGAACACCATGGGTAATATTTTTACTCGTGGCTTCGCCATTCGTGAAAATATTACCGATGGTGGCCACTCGATGAAATAAATTCTAGATCTTTCACCGAAAAAAAACCCAAATATCCTCTATGTATCTGTAAAATGCGAAATAGGCGTTTAAATACGGATGTTCCATTTTGTATTAATAGATACCTATATATTATGAAATCACAACATATCAGACAAAACGTGTCACGTATCGTCTTCACAAGAACCGAAAACGTCTCGAGTGTGTCTTATCTTGGACAATACCCGTCAGAATTACTGTACTTGTCTAGACTGTATTATATAGATGAGTTGTGCCCTGTGAAGCGGTGGTTTGATGCATCCCCCCCCACAAAAAAAAAACATCGACAAAGATCAGCCTGCGCAATCCGCGCAAGCTGATCTTTGACGAAGTTTTTTGTTGTTGTTGTTGTTGATTTTATGCATGTCTAAGGACCATTCCACCTCTTGGCTTTACTCATAAAAACTATGATCAGTTAAAAGGTGATCTACTGTATCTCCATGATATAATTATGATACAACGCAAGTCATCCCAGTATACAGTGGTGAGTTTAGAAGGCAGACTGCCTCAGAATTTGCTGTCTAAATCCATTTTTCCTGCGAAATTGTTCTGATACGCAGTCTGTTTCGTCATGATTTTGTAAACAAGAGGGCCAAGATGGCTCTGGATCGCTCACCTGAATTTTTGAGAGGACCATAGCCTTTTTTTTTTGAGGTATTGAAACACTGGAAACAAAATCATTATTTTGCCAATCAATTTTCAAAAGGTCACCTGTAAGTCATTTCAAAATCTGACCAGCAGTTTCAGAAAAGAAGAATTTTTAGGAGTTTCTTAATTTGCGTACAGTGCAAGTAGCCCCCATTCACCAGAGCCATGTTTCTTGACCGATCAAAATTTTGTGAACAGTTTTTTAAAAGGGTCATTCAAGTAACATTTCTGTGAAATTATTTTAAAATTTGACCAACCGTTTCAGAGAAGAAGAATTTTCAAGAATTTCTTCATGTCCGTATACAGCAAGTAGCCCCCATTCACCAGAGCCACGTTTCTTGATGAATCAAACTTTTGCGAACACTTTTTGAAAAGGGTCACCCATGGAACATTGCTGTGAAATTATCAAAAAATCTGACAACGGGTTTCAGAGAAGAAGTATTTTCAAGAATTTCTTCATTTCCCTAGAGTGCAAGTAGCCCCCATTCACAAGAGCCATGTTTCTTGACGAATTAAAATTTCACGAACACTTTTTGAAAAGGGTCAGCCGCGGAACACCCCTGTGAAATTATTTCAAAATCTGACCAGCCTTTCGAGAGAAGAATTTGAAAGAATTTCTTCATTTCCCTTTAGTGCAAGTAGCCTCCATTCACCAGAGCCATGTTTTTTGACGAATCAAAATTTCACGGACATTTTTTGAAAAGGGTCACCCAAGGAACATCTCTGTGAAATTATTTCAAAATCTGACCAGCCCTTCGAGAGAAGAAGAATTTTTAAGAATTTCTTCATTTACCTATAGTGCAAGTAGCCCCCATTCACCAGAGACATGTTTCTTGACGAATCAAAACTTCACGGACACTTTTTGAAAAGGGTCACCCAAGAAATATCTCTGTGAAATTATTTCACAATCTGACCAGCTCTTTCAGAGAAGAAGAATTTTTAAGAACTTCTTCATTTCCTAATAGTGCGAGTAGTCCCCATTCACCAGAGCCATGTTTCTTGACAGATCAAAATTTCTCGAACAGTTTTTGCCAGGGTCACCCAAGGAACATCTCAGTGAAATTATCTTAAAATCTGGCTAGCGGTCTCAGAGTAGAAGATTCTTAAAGAATTTCCTAGAAAATTCAATCTGATTGCCATGGCAACCAGAGTTTTTGACGAAATCAAATCCTGTGAACAGTTTTTTAAGAGGACTGCCAAGGAACATTCCAGTCAAGTTTGGTCCAAATTGGCCCAGCGGTTTAGGAAGAGTTGATGTTTAAAGAATTGTTGACGACAGACGACGCACGACGGACGACGCACGACGGACGACGGACGACGGACGACGCACGACGGACGACGCACGACGAACACCAGGTGATCCTAAAAGCTCCCCTTAAGCACTTTGTGCTCAGGTGAGCTAATAAAGCGAAATCAAAAATCCGAAACAGGAAACGGGCGTGGTTTATTTTTTTATTACGAATTTCAGAAAAAATATTTGTTACATTAATTTGCAATGGCTGCAAATTACCCCTGAAATAACTGCAATTTTTCATTAAGCAAATAAATTTAAGCAGAAGAAAAAATAAGAAAATTTCGTTAAAAAAGAGAAAGAAGACTGCTGGACAAGATCATGCGACTTGAAAACGCGACAAGAAGGCCAAATGACCGTCATGTAAAGAAAGCATAATTATGAGGTTTCAACGCGGCGGCTTTTTTTACTTTTTTGTTGACATTTTCCAGAATATATTGCAGTTAAAAGCCAATAAACTATTGGAAAACATTGATGCTGACCTCTCTTGGCTTCTTTTTTAAAGAAACCAACTTGTAGTTCTATAAAATTCATTTATTTATTAATCATTATTTATTTATTATTCATTTATTTATCAAAAAATAGCGACTCAATTAGGCCATTTGACAAGTAGAAAATTAACCCATTACCGCACAGTCTCTACTTTTGAAGATCCTGATAAAGAAACAATTTGGAAAACATTGTGGGAAAAGGAGAAAATTTTTCCACAATGGTTTCTACCATTTACAAAACAAATTTCAAATTTTCAGTTTTTTTTTTTTTCTGCAAATGCTTTCGATTTGGACAAACCTAAAATTTTGTTATTTGGTAATGAGTTAACCGCTAGCAAAGAGGTTTGACCCAGTTCAGCCTACGCGTACTGCGCAGACTGACCTGGGTCGATACTTTTTGTTGATACATCGAGCTCGGAGCATGACACGTATTATTCTCACTTGAGGCACTGCCTTACGAAGGTGCATAAAACCCCATTTCCCTAGAGCAACATTAATTTGTATTTCATAACAATGTTAAAATACGTAAAAAGATAAATCCGAGATTTATAGAAACAGCGTCAATTTTCAACGTTTAGAATTTCAAACACAAAAAAGAGACAGCTTTTCAATTCTTTTCAGAGTCGCACCAAAAGCACCTTGCACAACGAGAACAAAGAACCAAGCAATGCGTGGTCATAAGAATGCCAAAAAAGCTATTTAGATGAGCAGGTTTTTTCATTCCATTCCTTAATTTATCTGGAAATAATGGTGAATTATAAGTTTGATAATTAATGGTTACGACCACTGAAATTTACCGTAAATGTTTCCGTATCTCTTCAACTGAAGGCAGAACCAGTAGTTCCCGCGCACTAGTTACATAAGTAAACTGCGAGTGCCATTCGACCGGAAGGAAATATGACGTAATTTACACGCATTAACCCGACATTGCTCGCGCTTTACGTAATACTGAAACTGCAAAAGGGGGATGGGGGTAGGTACACCATGGGAATTACCGAAAACAACCACTGAATTCTGTTGAAATTAAATCATATTTCCCTTTTCAGTGCCCCAAATTAACGTAAAACTGAAGTCACTGAGAACTGACGTCACAAAAACCTAGCCAAACAAGCAGTTCGGTGCATTATGAAGTCACTGCGATTGACATTGGAAGTAGCTTTATTCAAAAATGGATGTAAACGACTTCAAGGTTAACAACTATTTTTTTTATGATTTGCTCACAAAAACAAATTAATGACCATTAGTTGTCTCAACCGACCATTAGATTATATTTCTAAGGTAATGTTCAGTGCATGCTTTTTGGCACTTCATAATTTGTGTACATGACGAAGGGATTGCTCGTTTTAACCGCATGTATTTCTTTTAGAATGACAACTAACAATTTATAGTTATAACTATATTCATTTATTTTCAAAAATATTATTTCCATTCCAATGACAACAATCAAGGCAAACTAGTAATGCATAGAGGATATTTGCTTTTTTTTTTTGGTGAAAGATCGAAATTTATTTCATCGAGTGGACACTTTCGGTAAAGCCACTCGTGAAAATATTACCGATGGTGTTCACGAGATGAAATAAATTTCGATCTTTCACCGTAAAAAAACACAAATATCCTATTTATTTCATGCTTTTAACTCTTTCTGTGAGGAGCTTTATCAAAATCCAGTACACTTCATTTCCGTTATTCCCCGTGGCGTACCCCTCCCGCATAGCAACGCATTACAATATTACGTCAAGCGCGAGAAATGTAAGGTAAATGACGTCATATTTCCATCTGGTTGTGAGGCACGCGCAATTAACCTAGGCAACAAGCACTTGAAAATTGGTATTTTCACTGTTAGTACCAGTGTAAGATCGAAAAATATTTTCACTGCTATTTCTCGATATCCTACCGGAAAGCATGAAATACCGGTAATAAGGTGTAACTCAGTAGATCTATAGATATTTGTTCTGCGGGCGGCTCGTATAGATCGACACCGCCATCTTTGATTTTGCGTTAAAAGAGTGGTGAAGTATATTGGGCTATTGACAGGATTGTTGTTTTTCCGTAGATTTTGCCAGTGCACTTTAATATATTATCATGTTCGGATCATGTTATCAAATCTAATAGCGAGAAATTAAATTGCAGTTGTGTGACTTGTTTTCTGGAATACTGAATCAGTGAAAATATGTTGTTGTTTTTTTTTTAATGTGTAATCTTTCTTTTTTTCAACGACGGGGGCACGAATACATAAAGCCATTCACAAAATTTCTTGAAATTAATTAGGTCAACGATGACGTCAAGAGAAATAAACAAGCAACATGAAATATAGATGTATATCTTCATAAACATCAAAGACAAAACAGTTGTTGTTTGTCTACAGGTCGAGTGTAGCTTTACACAGCCGAACAAAGGAAATTGGTCCGTTGTGGTACTAACACAAGTCCAGGGGAACGTATTGACCCATCGCCAAACGACAAAATCTTGGTCTGGACCAAATTGAAAGCATTTGCAGACGACAAATCAACGGTAAGAGAAATTATGATTTTTGTCTATGAAAGGATAGAAAACATTGTAGGAAAAGGAGAAAATGCTGGTTACCAGCATTTTCTCCTTTTCCTACAGTGTTTTCAAAAGCCTTATTTCCTAGCATTGTAAAAACCAGGGATTGTTAACGAACTACAATATCTTAGACTTGTGCAATTTGAATGAATTTACAGACCACAAAATTACTGAACCAAATAAAAATTTGTTTCTGAAGGGGTGAAAAATCTGATGGTAAAAAGAAAAAAAAAGCTATTTACCAGCATTTTTTCCTTTTCTCAAAATCTTTTCAAAGAACTTTCTTCCTCAGGGTCGTCAGAACTCGGCATTGTATGGTAAAGGGTTAAAATTTACTCGGAAAAAATAAGACTTGAAAGCCTCGCAATGTCTGCTTGGCTAAAGCATTTGGATCAGAATGCATTTCAAATTTACAACACTTGCAAAAATTCAAATTAAATGCAAGGTAAAGCAGTTTGTGAATTCGCGCACAGGTTTTGCAAAGCCATACGTGCATTTGACAAACACATAAAAAAGCTCAAGAATTTAATCTAAATGTGTGGTTTTTTTTATGTTTCAGTCTGAAATGTATTATCTCCTGAAATTTTGCTTTCACAGCGCAAAGTGAACGCAATAAACTATGCACATTGTATGCAGAACGAAAATGTCTTTATTACGTTTTAAACAAATACCACTTTTTGTTTATTTTCCGAACACGTGCATTTTAAATGTAAAACATCCTTGTTACAAGTGTTTCACCCTTAGGTTATTTAACTTGATTCAGAACGCTTTTGTCGACTGTAGAGATCAAAATCAGACTGCACAGTGCATGCAGTCCGATCTTTGATCTACACTGTGCGATATTGAGAAACTTTTTCTGCGAAAAGAACCTTAACATCGCAATATTTGAGGTTTATATATTGTCTAGAAATTTTGAACTATTTCATTCCGCATTTTAAATGTTAAGCCAATTACAAACCTTTTAGACTCTTACATTTATTACTGTACATATACGACATTTTACACCCCCGCAGTGCATAGATTTTAAAAACATTATGGTTGGAAAATATCAGCTTTGCTTCTCATGGCAGTCCTTTCTGTTGTATAAAATAGTTCTAGTAGTTCTAACATCATCCGGTATATTGAAGAGCTAATGGTTTCATCTTAATTCTGTGTCTGTTTATCGTTGCCCATGGTTGGCAATATGGGCTACACACCCCTCACCTCCCCCTCGAGCGGCTGTCTGTCATTTACAGAGGCCATGCAGATACAGGACAAAAGCCACCCCTACTTATGTCTGATTCTTCAAAGGTTCTGTACAGGCTAAAATATCAAAGCCATGTACTGCATTTATCCAGCCGTGTGAAGAGCCGATATTCACCCATTGTTCTATGTGTGGTTTAAGTATTATATAACTAGCCATTCGATCGTTCGAGACGTTTTGTATCAGCCAATCAGACGACTTGTACTGAAATTTAGAGTCAGACTAGAAAACAGAATGTTTTGTGAAGAAGGAGCCCGAAGGAATTCCTATACATGTACTTCAATTATCAATTCACATTTGAGAGGGCTGTTGGAAAAAAGGACTTTTTTAACACATTTTCGTAATTGCACTATTTCAAACAAGTTATCGCATGATATAGATCCTTTCTTTCTAAAACTTGACTGGATAATGTGGTACAGTGGTCCTTGGATACTCACAAAATTTTCTAATAGCAAAAAGTTTCGATCCATATCAGCCTGCGTGATATGGGCCGATACTTTTTGAAGATGAATTATTTACTTCCCTTTCTCACACAGAATCGCTCATTCTCTTTTACGACGCCACTTCTTTAATGCCAAAATGTTTTTCCGGTGATCTTCGAGCACGTGATATCGTACAAAGCACTTCAAAGTTTCTATCGTACAGGTGAACAAAAATTGATTTCGTCAGATAGAATGGCACAGACTTCTCAATTAAAGAAAGATATACAGCTATTAAAACAGACTCTTCTTGAAAATCAAAGTACTGAAAGAACTAAAAGAGGTGATATGAGAAATTTGTATAGGTATTAACAGTAGGCATTTCATTAAAAGATTAATTGATCTGACTGTTGAAAACATTATTTCTCTGTAATGGATAGTATTGATTTATAATAGTTTTCGTGTATTTTACCGTTTAGCACATGGTTAAGGAGTTGGGGAAGTGGTATAGGCTGTAAAGGCAGTATTTTGGGGGGTGTTTTTTCGAGTGAATTTGATGGTGTTGGATGTGTCTTTTACATATTCATACGCGATATAGACTATATGGACTGTGCAATGTCAAATCTGTCAAACGAGGCCGATTTTAAATCTAGAGCCAATTCTATGACATTTATATCTGAATTTCGTCGTGTTTTGTAATTAGCTTGGACAGTTTTCAACCCGAAGTTTATTTTCACATATAAAATGACACAGACACATCTGTTTATCTATGCGGACCTTTTTTAGTTTTACAGTTGACATTAGATGGTTTGATCTAAAAGGCCATCACTTTCTCGCAAGAAAATCGGGTCTGTATTAACCAGCAAAATGCTAAACAGATGGATGGATGGATGGATAGATGGGGATGGATGGATGGATGGATGGATAGATGGGGATGGATGGACAGATGGACAGAGATCTCGATAGACAGACGGCTAAACGGATCCTAAAATAGAATATTGTCCTGCCTCAATGAACACTTTAAATATAGCTTCTTAACTAACTGTTCGTTGTGATAAATGTGGGCTTTAGGACAAAATCATCCTCGTTGTCCCAGGGGTAATGCATGGAGAGTAACGTAATGCTTAAACCTGGGTTCCGAGGATGGGAAAGTACTAGAGCTGTTAACTCATTACCAAACGGCATAATTTTAGGCTTGTCAAAATCGAAAGTATTTGCAGACGACAAAATGAAAGTGACTAAAAATTTGAAATTAGTTTTGTGAAGGGTAGAAAACATTGTGGGAAAAGGAGAAAATGCTGGTTACCAGCATTTTCTCCTTTTCCCACAACGTTTTCAAAGGCTTCTTTTCCAGGGGCGTCAAGAGTAGGGATTGTGTGGTAATGGGTTAAAAGACCCCACACTACTCATATCCTCTCCGCACACAGAAATCTAATTGATTGTATTTATTAGCTGATAATGCAAACAGAACGTTATATAGCTTCATGTACCTTCATCCGACCTTCCAACTCACCAGAACTAACAAGTCTTTGAATAATAACTGCCGCCAAATTTTCAATTTACCTCCCGGTGATACTGCTAAACCGGTGGTCCCCTAAGACAAATGCCCCGTGTAAAAAGACCGACTTTGAAGACGGCTATGTTACACCGATGCACTGCTTTAGCCTTTCATTTGTGGTGGCTTTTCGCTCTGTTTGACCCTCACAACGTTTCGAGAGACCAGAAAACAACATAATTCACTTGAATGGCTGCCAAACCAATTAGCCACCATAAGCTTTCATCAAATAACCACATAGCCAAACTTGATTATCTGGAAAAAACATGTAACAAAACCTATTGATAATCTTCTTCCTTGTATTTAGACTTTGAGAGAGGGTCTAGAAAGTTTTTGATGGTCTTGAGGACTTCGTATAGTTTTTTCACTATATAAAGGGTCTTTGAAGAGCGCTCGTTTGAACCCCCTCGCTCTCTTCTTTCCCCCCCCCCCCAAACTATGATAAATGAAAGATTGTCTTTTTCCAACTTGTCAAAAATGTTTTTAAGCGTCCACTCTTTTTTTTTTTTAGAATAGAAAGTGTTTACGTGCGTACTGCTTTTGAGGATATAGTCGGGTCTTTGCCCTCATAAGTATCTTGGAATTTGGGCTTTAATTCAAGGTCACAGTCATGTTGTCTATAGACTGAAGATGTTTAGCATAAGTAGAGTGAGGCAAGGGTGTAGCTTTCAGTTTTCTGCTCGAAATGTTTGTGCTGTACTCGGTTAGATAAAGATTAGCGTGGACCCAGGCTAAAATATTTTGTCTAATCACTCCGGATCGCGGTCTCCTGTTTTTGGTCTATATATTGTCAGTTCCGATGTCATTAACATTCAACGCAGCATCAGATATAAATGGAATAAAACTGATCAGATTGAAACCCAGGCTATAGATATACTAGTATTCAGTTGTTTATATTGTTAAGATTGTTTATGTCAAGAAAGTCTGCCCGCCCGGGTGGCTCAGTGGTGAGCGTGTTGGACTCATGATCTGGTGGTTGTGAGTTCGAGAAACAACCCGGTTGAGGCAAACTTTCTTTCCGGCGTATTTTCGCCTCTCACCTCTGCTAAAGCATATGAGAAAAGTAGTCGGTGGCTTTGGAAAGAAAGTAGTATTAGTACCGGTGTGAGAAAGCCAGGAAAAACATGTGCGTCACCGACCGCCATGATATGACCTTAGCTGTTAAAGTGGCATTAAACTCTAACACAACCAACCAACCAAGAAAATCTACGAAAAGTTGTGAAGATCAAACGTCATACTGTCCATTTTATGCAGTATAATTTTGATCTACATTGGCAAAAAAGGCAACTCAAACTTGTCATGGGCGCTTCAATACTTTCAGCGCCATATACATGTATCTGGCTTCACGTCTCTCGACGGCGGAAAATAGAATCCACTGAAACTCAGAAAGATCCACATCGTGTGTGAACCCATTACCACACAATCCCTACTTTTGACGACTCTGACAAAGAAGTCATTAGAAAACATTGTGGGAAAAGGGGAAATTGCTGGTGGTAACCAGCATTTTCTCCTTTTCCAACAATGTTTTCTATCCTTCACAAAACAAATTTTAAATTTTCAGCCACTTTTATGTTGTTGTCTGCAAATGCTTTCGATTTTGACAATCCTAAAATTTTGTCGTTTGGTAATGAGTTAAGGAAACATTTGTACTAACGTGGACGGTATTGTTCCTACATCAGGCTGTACTTTTTGATTGATTATTTTCTTTATTTATCGTCGCTACCGGTTGCCCATCTGAGCGACGCCCCCAGAAGACGGTTAGTTGCTACGGTGGATAGTGCAAGGATACAGGACGAAACTACTGAGAATTCCGGCTGGTTCTTTAACGTGCTCGGTGTATAGCACCGTCACATGGGACCTCGGTTTAACGTCTCATCCGAAAGACTATTAATAATTTTTTAGTTGGCCACCCGGGGACTCGAACCCACAACCTGTAGAGACCCGAAACACTGTGTTCACGAGTCCTACGCTCTACCTACTGAGCTAATCGGCCGGTTAGGCTGTACTTTCTGTTCACTCTGACCTTTATATATACCGTCCGCAAGAAATACTTTCTAGCCTACGGCGCCGAAATGATAAAGGGATAAAAAAAAGTAGATTAACGATAGATGTACTGTAAGTACATTAAACGGTTCAGTGGTTCTTATATTGAAAAGGCATGCACTAATCGACGAAGAAAAAAAAAAGACCCACACCGCACACGTCGTCGAGCTATGCATATTCAAAACTGTATAAAAATGATAATTTACTCAATAATTTTCTTTGATGAAGGTATTTTTCAAAAGAATGTTTTCACAATTTTAACTATTTTATTGGCGTTAACAGCGTGAGAAACCGTAGTACCCCGAAAACATCTGGGTTTGAAAAATTCCTGTGACCCATAACCAAACGAGCTCATTTTTGTTCGATTTTATGAGAAAGAAGGCTTGCGAAAACAAGCCGGTGTAAGGCAGAAAAATGACCCCCATTACAAAATGACCCCCGGGTCATTTCTCGACGTAGAATAATGACCCATGGGTCATTTCTCTACGTCGAGAAATGACCCATGGGTCATTTCTCGACGTAGAATAATGACCCGGGTCATTTTTCTACGTCGAAAAATGACCCATGGGTCATTCCTCTAGGTCGAGAAATGACCCGGGGGTCATTTTGTAATAGGGGTCATTTTTCTGCGTTACACCGGCAACAAGCGAAAATGCTGGCTACAAGTCATAAGCTCCTTTCCTACATCGTTTCTTACCTTTGGCTTTTCATAAACCGATTTGTCAAAAGGAAAAGATCTTTCGATAACATTTAAGGAAAGCGGGAAAGTTCTTTTTATCAGCATTTTCTCCTTTCTCACAACATTAACGGTGGCACCGCATGAGCGGCGGCACTATATTTTTATTCGGTTTTGAAAAGTACCGATGGAGGCAGCCATATTGCTTACTCGGCTTCAAGTCATTTCGTAACCAGGTCATTTCGTTAGACCATTTCGTGCAATTTTGGTCCCTTTGTACCCACCCATTCTTTTTACTTTGGTCATTTCGTACTCACTTCGATCATTTCGTACCCACTTGAGTCATTTCATACCCAGTTTTTTATATCAATTCAGTGATTTGGCACCTAGTTTTAATACTGTTACTTCGGTCAATTTGAAATGCTGTAATGTGCCTTATTTCAGAAAGAACTGATTTGCGGCGCCTTTGATGTTATGCATCAATACTTTCTTGTCAGCCCTTAAACAACATTTTCTCCTTTCTCACAACATTATCAGTCCTTATACAGACAAACCCTATTTGTTGTCTGCTTGAAATGCTTCCAGAATGGAAAAATATAAGATTTTGTCCTCTAATAAAGATTCCGCACTTTTAGAATCCGAAGCTCTTTAGGGTTTGAACATACAATTTTACCATAAAAGACGCCCTGTCTGGGCGGTCTTATGAATCAAGCTGTGCATGATGTTGATCAAGATCACAAGGCACATTTGATTTAATCTTGTTCTGTATTCACCCACCATTCTTAAGAGTATTCTTCGTCTTATTCTCAACAATTATCTAAATTTGAAAGTAACACATCTTCTGATTGGCTAAACCAAATGGTTTAGCCAAACAGAAGATGTGTTTCTGTCAAAAGTCCAGATTTAAACTGAGACTATTCTGAAGAATGGTTGGTAAACACGGGCCCTGACCTTGATCCAAGCTGATTATGTTACCCACAGTAGTAAAATATTTGAATTTTTTCCATTTTCTCCTAACAGACTTTATTGATTCAGGCTTGCGTCTAGAAACGTCTTCGTCATTCTGAGATATCCATGTAATCCACTGTTTTGAAACAAATTTGGACAAGAACTTTAAAAAGAAGGCCGTAAAATATTGGTACTTAATATGAGAGAAAAAAAAAAAGGATTTTAAACATGTAAGAAAATATTGCGACAATAGGATAAATTGCACTCTTAAGAGTCGCAATGCTTTCAATTTGTTTCAAGCCTGGCCAACAGCAAGATAATAATATGACCTATGTAGTCAAACGTCTGTGTACTTTTCAGTTCATCATTGCAATATTTATTGATGCTGTAGGTCTACCACTTACTGTACAAGTGCGAAAGCACTTATTCATCTGCTAATTGGCATTTAAATTATCTAAAACGCTGATAAGCCAATAGTTTTCTATTCTTTCCTGGTACGAGGTGGTTCATAAAGTGCGACACCATGTTAATGTTAAATTACCTTTTGAAATAATTTTTTTACCTTTGAAATTGAAAAAAAAAATCAATAATAGTATATATGTATATCAATTAGGTACTTTAGAGGTTTACGTAATAAGCTTCAAAGAAATATCTTACGGGAAAAAAAGGGCAGAGAGAATCTTATTATAGAACGAAGTGTCCGACTATTTTTCTCATGGAAAATTTGGGATAAAAAGGTGCTGCTTTTCAATACTTCTTTGATAACAACATTTCCACTAAAAATATAACTTTCCGTCATTTCAAAATATTCTGTCTTTGTGTCACATACCTGTGTAGGCGATATGACTAAAATAGCCCGTAACGTAATGAAATGGAATTGGGTTTAATAAATACAGTATGTTAAACCACAATAATGCAATTGGTAAGATACCGAAACTATATATTCGAATTCTGCAAAAATGACACATTTTTTTATGAATTCAAGGGGAAATTTATATTCTTAACATCTTACTAAATACTGTGCAAAGTAGATCCTACGTTGTACTGCATATTGTGTCCATTTTTTGCAGTATAATCAAAGATCCACATATTCACTTTAGAAGCTAAAATTATTTTACGCACTTTAACCCATTACCACACGATACATACTTTTGACGACCCTGAAAAAGAAGCCTTTTGAAAACATTGTGGGAAAAGGAGAAAATGCTGGTAACCAGCATTTTCTTCTTTTCCCACAATGTTTTCTACCCTTCCCAAAACAAATTTAAAATTTTCAGTCACTGTTTTTTTGTCGTCTGCAAATGCTTTCAATTTAGACAAGCCTAAAATTTTGTCGTTTGGTAATGAGTTAAGGATTACATAACATTAAGCAGATAATTACTAATTATAATATTTTACGATACACCGATGGTGATAAACAGCCTGATTCAAAAACCATTTGTATACAATTAACTTCACATGTAAGGAAAATGTTAAAACAATAACCGCAGGGATAATTGAAATAACCCTTTATCAGTAAATAAAAGTTTAGACAAAGTTTAGAAATTCAAATAATTGCGAAAAAAAATTGTTCCTCAAACGAAGCTGTCTCTCAAAGTGGATGAAGGCATTGTTGGAAATAGAAGAAATTGCTGGTGTGAAAAGGTGTTCCTTAGGCTTCTTTCCCAGGGTAGTTATGAAACAAGGACTGTTTGGTAAAGCATTAATTCTTACGCTGCCAACAAGTAAATTGGACTATTCACGGAGGGCTTAACCCTTTACCAAACAATCCCTGGTTTTTACGGGTAAGGAATAGAAGCCTTTTGAAAACATTGTGGGAAAAGGAGAAAATGCTGGTAACCATCATTTTCTCCTTTTCCCACAATGTTTTCTGTCCAATCAGATAGAAAAATCATCTTTTTAGCAACTGTTAATTTTTCATCTGCAAAATGCTTTTAATTTGGTCTGGTCCAAAATTTGCTGTTTGGAAAAGAGTTAAGGAAGATTTCCTCAGCGTTAAGAAGATGGCTTTGACTGTAGTTTAGTATCAAGTAGAGAACATTGAAGACCAAAACCATACTGCTCGTTCTGTGCTGTCTGATAATATGCCACTGAAACCTTCATTCGTCTATCGTGGAATATCCATGAGAAGTCCTGTCAGTGTTTTGATTGTGTCTAATGCGGAATATCAAATTTTTCATTGCTCTATCACCGGACACCGTTACTAAAAATAGGACATTCGCACATTGCTTCTAAATTATATGAATTATTTATTCGATATAAAGGGGATGCACAAGTGTGCTATGTTAACCCTTTACTCCATAGATACTCATTTTTACGTATTGCTTGTAGGAGCCTTTGGAAAACATTGTGACAAAAGGTGAAATTGCTCGTGACGAGCAATTTCACCTTTTGCCACAATGTTTTCTATGCTATCAAAAGGTGTCATATACACATAAGAAACAGCTTCATCCTTGCTGTTATTTGAGGTCAATTAGAGATACCATAGAAATGCCTTATGGGGTAAAGGGTTAATACCAGTGTTGATGACCAACCAATTAAAATTTCTGTGTTCCGTAATCGGACAAAGGAACTTCAAATACTCAGATATTTTACCTACAGTATCCGCCAAAAGCTTTTCAATTCATAATTGTTTAAATGCAGAGAATTAATGCTTTTGAAAGATATATCAATCATGGCGTGAGCACAACAAAACCTGTTTTCCCTCCTCAACAACTTTTCTATTTGAATTTTTTGACAGACGATAAAATTTTAGAATCGTTCACAATGAAATCATGTGCAGTCGACAGTTTAGCTGTGTATAGTAAACAAAAACTGAGAATAAATTGTTTAATTCACTGCTTGAAAATACAGGTCCACCGCGACATAGTAGCCCTTCGGTCATGGTGTACAGGTCAAAGTCGTAGCGTTTTCGGGTGGCGGGCTGAACAGAATTGAATTGAGAATACAGGTTTTGTGCAGTCTGGTCGTGATCTGAATCTACACTGTTCACAGAAATCACTCATGTCGGCTAAAACAATGAAACAATTACAACAAAAATATCGTTATTGGTGTAGGCACCATTTATGTTGAAAGAATAGACAGATTTTTTTCTCATTCCCTTCAGTGCTTTATCGTGGAATGTCAAAATTTTCATTGCTCGATCTTCGGACACCTTAACCCATTACCAAACAATCCCTACTTTTGACGACCCTGAGAAAGAAGCCTTTAGAAAGCATTGTGGGAAAAGGAGAAAATGCTGATAAGCAGCATTTTCCACTTTTCCCAAAATGTTTTCTACTTTTCACAAAACATTTTTTTAATTTTCAGTCACTTTTATTGTGTCGTTTACAAATGCTTTCAATTTGGACAAACCTTAAATTTTGTCGTTTCGTAATGAGTTAATGAAAATAAAACCTTCGCACATCACCTCTATATTGTATGAGTTAAGTTAAACAATACAAAAGGGTTGCACCAATGTGCTATTTTTTAATAACAGTGTTGATGGTGAAGTAATGAAAATATCAGTGTTCCGTAATATAGTCCTGTCGGTGCTTTGATTACAAAGATTTGCAACATGTATTAAACGTTTATGCAGATACACGGCAAAATAACTTGTTCAAACGTATTTACGCCACATATCAAAGTTATGAGGATGCCCTTACAGATAAAACTGCCCTTAAAACGTTAACTTTTGAACTGATGATAAGCGTTCAATCCTTTACCACACAATCCCGATCTGAGGAAGAGGCCTTTCGAAAACATTGAGGGACCGTCTCCCAGACTGTATTCTTTACTTAAAAATGCAATTACTATAGTTTGAACCACGTTCAAATTCTTGTCTGCAAATGCTTTATATTTGGACAGGTCTAAAAATGTTGTCGTGCGGTCTTTGGTTACGACTGTTTCCAGACACTAAACGCGTAATACCTACACAGAGTCCCAGACAAGAGGGAGTGATGGTGTTCCAGATCCATTATTTCTCTTTGAAACCCCATGTTGTGGGTACTTATTAGAATCGTCTCGTCTTCTGAACAAATAAGTCGGCAGTCTGTGCATTTTTACCTTTATTTTAAGCAAGTAAGTTGGCAATATATCTCTTTTTACCTTAATTCTAAACAAGTGAGTCGGCAGTCTATTTCTTTTTACCTTTATTCAAAGCAACTGGTTCGGCAGTCTGTGCATTTTTACCTTTATTCTGAACAACTGTGTCGGCAGTGTATCTCATTTTACCGTTATTCTAAAATACTCAGTCGACAGTCTTACTCTTTTTACCTTCATTCTGAACACCTGAGTTGGCAATTTTACTCTTTTTATACCTACATTCTGAACACCTGAGTTGGCAATTTTACTCTTTATACCTACATTCTGAACACCTGAGTTGGCAATTTTACTCTTTTTATACCTACATTCTGAACACCTGAGTTGGCAACTTTACTCTTTTTATACCTACATTCTGAACACCTGAGTTGGCAACTTTACTCTTTTTATACCTACATTCTGAACACCTGAGTTGGCAACTTTACTCTTTTTTACCTTCATTCTGAACACCTGAGTTGGCAATCTTACACTTTTCACCTTTATCCTAAACAAGTAAGTCAGCAATCTTACTAGTTTTTTATTCGTTTAAAACAAATGAGTTAAAAAATCGCTCCTTTTTCGTCATTCTTAATAAAAGAGTTGGCATCGAACTCTATTAATCTTCGTTCTTGACCAATAAGAGTAATGCAGAGAAATGACCGTCCCCTACAGAGTGACCCCTGGGTCATTTCACTTCGTACAGAAATGACCCGCGTCATTATTCTTCGTAGAGAAATAACCCTCTGGGCTCATTTCCCTACGTAGAATGATGACCCGGGTCATTCCTCAACGTAGTGTGCAGGGAGGGTTATTTCTCTGCATTACACCGGCAATCTAATTCTTTTTTCCTCTTCATTCTAAGCAACTGTTTCTGTAAATAATTTTACTCTATATCGAGCCTTCATTTCAACCCCTTCTTTTTTCTATCGTTTTAAATAAGTTGTGAATAAGCACGTTTATCTTCAGATCTAATCATCTGAGTCAGAGGTCATCCTATTTCTTCCTTCATTCTAACCAATCGAAATTCAACATTTATAGTACAAAAGGAATTTTGATTAAAGACATTCATCAGAGTGTCAGGTGATTTATCGTATGTCTATTGCAGGCCAATATGCACGATGTAGTTGTTTATATGACACCGAAATTTTCTTGACATAGGGGCATTGTCTCCCAACAATCGTTACCTTGAATTTGAAGATGAAATGAAACGCTACCTGGAGCGATTCATTCAGCTATGATCGGCTAGCATGTAACCTATGCACCGGCCATTTATTTAAACAACCAGGGCCCGTATTCACCAACCATTCTTAAGAACGTTCTTGGTCTTATTCTCCAGAATTTTCTACATTTGTAAGCAACACAACTTCTGATTGGCTAAACCATTCGGTTTAGCCAATCAGAAGTTGTGTTACTTACAAACGTAGAAAATCTTGAAGAATAAGACTAAGAATATTCTCAAGAATGGTTGGTGAATACGGGCCCTGGACTACATGCTTAGATAGTAGGCCAATAGCTTCTGTATAAGCCTACATTTCCCAGGTATTGGGGGGATAGATGGTGCGTCATAGCAGACAGATCGAATCTTCGAAGAAAATGACATGCGCAGACAACGGACATAGGGGACATTTAAGGATGGCACATAACTGAGTCTTTCTCTAACAACAAATAGTTGACGAGTCAAAAAATAGAAGCATGTGCAAACGAAAAATTATACACGGTGGAAATGACAATAATAATGGCGAGCAACACGCGAAAAGGGGCATTCGGATATTTGCATAAAGTGTCGTTTTGGATCAGCCTACGCAGTCCGCGCAGGCTAATCCGAAACGACACGTTCCGTTTTTTATGCAATTTTCTGTTTTGCGCAAGTGTACTGTAGCACAAAATCTAATGCAATCGTAAAGTGCCGTCTTGGATTAGCCTGCGCGGACTGCGCAGGCTGATCCAAGACGACACTTTACGCAAATGTCCGAATGTCCCTTTTCCCATGTTGCAAGCCAATTATTTGGTCAACGAGGTCTATCTGATACTATAGTCCAGTCAAACTAACAGATGGGTTGGAACTAATTGCAAAAGTTTTTATTTTTACATTCCACGAAAGAAAACGAACGTAATAATCACAAGAAAAAAGTTGCACTGAAAATTCATTGCCCGAAAAGAGTTATTTGTAATTTAAAATTGCAAATTTCGGTAAAAATATACGTGCTCGACGATGGCTCGAATAGCCGCCGTATTCAATACTATACAACTTACGTCACAGTTATCACGCGCCATTCTGTGAGTTAAATGTAAACACAGAGGAGGATGACCAGCAAAACGTACTTTGCCTAAGAAATTTAATCTACCGATGTATGAACGAAACTTCTACCATGACTATAAAGGTATTTATCTCTCACTCACTGGTATCTTTTGTAACAGATTGATGTTTAAATTCGAAAATCGACTTCAATTTTTAGGTCCACTATTTCAAAATCGTCGATGATGAACTGACGAGTATCAGATCATGTAATACCCACTTTATTGTTTACAAAATTGTACATCAGCTTTATAGATCGCTAAAATGTCATTTATAAGATAACAGAATGATTTTCCTAGCCATCTTTTGTGTCAGTACCAAGTGTGAAAGAAACCTAAAGATGTTGATGAAATTTGATGACGTCACTACAAGCGATGGTTGCAAATAAAGTATGGTAGCGCTTTAGTGCCTGAATTTCACCGCATCGTTATCGATTTCCCGAAATTATTTCTTTTAGTGTGTAATTACTATTACTGTTTACAATTAACATTTTAGGTTTTCTTTGTAAATGTATTGTATTCAAATGTTCTGTTCAGTTTATTTGTACTTGAATTGTCTCATTCAAATAGATAAATAATATTTAAGCTGAAAATAGATTGAATGAACTAATTAATTTCAAACCCAAGTTGTTGAGCATTCATAACAACAAGATGAATGGTAGTCTAATTCATATCGATTTTACAACAAAAGTTGAAGCACGTTAAAACTTTTATTCAGTGTTTGATGATTTAGCAGGCTTTACTGGTTTTCACCAATGTTTCATCGATGGATATGACAGCAAACTTTACTTAATCATGTAGTCCATTGGTTTCAAAGTGCTAAACTCCCTATCAAAAAGATACTTGCATGTGACCAATGACGCTAGTAGGATTTAATTCAAGGTCGCTTTGATAAAAAATCCAACCCTTCAGCAATGAAACAGGTGATCTTGCATTAGTGCTGAAAGCTGTTTAGTCCTACTATACTTGTAGTACGAAAGAATGCTTGTTTTCTTAACAGAATCATAATGTTTATCTTTACGCATTCCCTGTGACCATGAAACACAAAAGAAGATGCTACATGTGCACAACTTATGATAATCAACAGATTTAGATTATAAGGAGATTTTTTATCTCAAATGTAGCGATTTCCACTTTTAGAAAAATGGCTGATGTCTTCAAAATAGGAATTTACTGCCAAATACGACCAATGACGCTAGTAGAATTTCATTCAAGGTCCCCTTGATTAAAAATCCAACCCTTAGCAATGAAACACAGATGGTCCTACATTAGTGCTGAGAGCTGTTTAGACTTACTATACTTGTAGAACAAAAGCATGCTTGTTTTTTTAACACAATTATAATATTTATCTTTGAGCATTCCATGGGAACCTGAAACAAAAAGTAAGATATTACATTTACACAAATTACGATAATCAACAGATTCAGATTATAAGGTGATTTTTACGACAAATGCAGCGTTTTCCCTTTGAGAAAATGACTGATGTGTCCTAAAGAAGAATTTACTGGTGAATCTATTACAATTGGGAGAACCAATGAATGAATGCTATAAGATTTTTCAGCCTAAAAATTGGAGCAAAAGATACGCTAAAATATGACAATAAAGCAAAATATCGACTTATTTTATCAAAATAAATCCAGTAAAATTCTTCCAATGAAAAAGCAGATACCTTGAGAAAACGAACAATAGACCTTACCCTTTTAAAAGCTAATGTATGTTTTGATTAATCTATTGATTGGTACTTTTTGAAAAGTTTCTGAAAGTGGTATGACTTGAAGATATATAACTTGTTTCTCTACTGTATAAACGCAATACATTTAAAACAACACTGGTTGTAATTTATAAGAATTAGCCCGAAAATAACAAGTTTTGAATAAATTTTCCCTTTATGTAATTAAGTGGTATTACATTCAGAGATACATATATTTTCAATACCTTGCTAAAGCCTTTTAAATAGAATATGATACAAAAAGAAAAGTTCTCCAAAAATCAAAAAGTCCTTGAATTTATCAAAACTTGCCAGCTTTGTTTCATTAACAAAATTGTGAAGTTAGTCCTTGCTATGGGATGTTCTCTATTTCCTCAAGAAGAGCACTGATTTATGAGGTCTACGGCCCCTAACTCTCAAATTAAAAGACAGAAGCTTCCGAAATGGGCCGAAAAGCCTTTACGAAAACAATCAATGTTACATGATGTATACTGATGAGTTAATGAGTCTCCAGCCCTTAACTCTCATAATAAGATGCGGATGCTGCCTAGAATGGCCGAATAGCCTTTATGAAAACTTCGATGTTTACTATGGGTTAGGGGCGTAACCCTTAAGTGGATTATTGCTGCACAAGGCTTTGCTTGGCGTCCATGCAAAGCAGTGTTATTCATGGAACGGAGGAGAAAAGATTACCATGGCCAAACAGACACAACCATTTAAACAGGCTTCAAATGAACCATTTTCTGTTCTCAAATGAGTATAGGATTCCATTATCTACACCAGAGGCCAGAGGGTCGTAGCACTAGAGTTTGGTGTTGGAAGAATGAACATGTTAATGATGCTTGTATTATCGAGCATGACCATAAGGATGGTTGATCAGTTCATTTATGGGCAGGTGTAAGCCAATTAATCAAAAACACAATGCTCTCATCAAAGAAGTTTGGCGACATGTTTCTTTTTTAGGTCAAACTTTAGACAAGCATACAATATATATGGTGGTACTGCTGCGTGTACAGCTGTTTTCACATGAAACTTTTTTTTACCAGAACTACATTAAATTGTTTTATAGGGTGCATTATCCATTGATATGGCACGTAGTGAGCATGTCGGGGATGACTCGAAAATAATCTGTGTATAACAGCGCTAAACCCCAACAATCCCTCTATAACTTTGCATAGCATATCTGGAGGAACTGAACTGCATTCTAGATCACTGAACAACCTCACAGTGTTGTAAGTGAGGCGAAGCAGGCAAGGTTTTATAAATGCAAAATGTGTTCATATATGCGATGTTAATCATGTGATTATGATTAGTTTCTTTGTATTTGTAAAGCCATTCCCTGGTAATATAGTGGACTAAACTTGAAGGAATCTCCAGATGAAAAAAAAGAACAGACTTTGTAAGAATGATAACTATATGAAATGGTGGTGGTGGGGGAGGGGGGCAGGGGGAATGGGAACTACCCCTTACTGGCAATTTCCCTCTTTTCCTCAATGTATACAACTGTTGAATGCTGTAGAAACTCCAAAGTCCAATGGGGTGGGAGAGAAAGATTAAAATTCAATCATGAGTGACAAGTACTAATTTAACCCTTTACCCAAGACGAGAAAATTAGATTTGTCCAACTGCTAAGCACTTGTTCTCCACTAATTAAATGTGTCTCAAATGTCAGAGTTTGTGAGTGAAAGGCCAGAATCCAAGGTCTAGGGGAGGAAATGCTGGTTATCAGGGTTTTCAGAGCTTGATTTCGATTTAAATATTGACAGTGTTGTACTTGAAATGAAGCTGCTAAAAGTTTTGCTTCCAAACTTTGTTCCAGACTAAAGACGCCGAAATTGTTTACAATGCTAAATCTAAAGTTCCTCCATATGAAAAAATACACGTGACACGTTTATACAGGTTTTCATGTTTTCTGCGCATGTCATATTCTTCGAAGATTTGACCTGTCTTATATGGCGCATAACTCTCCCCCGATATTGGGGAGATTGCAGTAATACGCACTATGAAGTAGCAATGGAGAAAATGGCTTCTATCAATACGTTTGAGGAAAAATCAGGCCTGTTTTAGCTCCAGATTTATCTAAACTGCTGAGCATACCTGAATGAATGGCACCAGGTAGTGTTTTACTAAGTAAAGATTTATTTCATTTTGAAATTCAAAGTAACAGTTGTCGCGTAGAAAAGTAGTCCGGTTTTTACCCGGGATGCCCAAATTAGACAGATGAGTATTTGTAGAATGCCATCTAGCAGGAGATAATGCAGGTTTTTATTGAAGAAAATACTTTGGATAAGAGAACTTGCTCGTCTTGATCCACTTTCGCCTAAAATTTCTCAAAACCTTTCAAAATGCATGTACATGTATATCAGACAAGTAAAACATAGGATTGTTAATAAAGGATTAAAAAGTGAAATTAAAAAGGGAAATGTTGCAACATTGGCAACTGTAGTGCTGTAAGAATTCTAAATTTGATTGTTCCTTTTCAATAATTTATATCAAAAGGCAAAATTTTAATGTTTTTGGGCTATGACAAAGACTCAGATACATGTACTATTTACTATAGATCTATATATTGTTACCGCTCCCTCTACTGTGGATCTGCATTTTGCATTATATACGCACATGATAATGATGTTTTGCCATATACAGGTTTTATTTCAAACAGATATATGTATCATATGTATTTAATGTGTTGCAATTAATTAATTTACAAAAAAAAAAATGAAAAAAATGCATCATAGGCTAAGTGGGTGGGGTAAATTAATACGGTTTTGCAACAATCAACTTCTATTTATTTTCTTGTTTTAATCTGAAAACAAACGATATTTACATTACAATCTGTCATGCAATACCAATTTCACAAATTAAGTAACAAGACATCATTTTCCGTTGAGTAATTTGCATAAAATGGCATTTTGTTGAAAAACTAGACGATGATGGGAAATTTATGGTGGACCTATTCGAAGACATTTTTTGGTAACTTCCCCTCATAGTTCAGTCTGCAACTTTTTTCTTGAGATTACTGAGGTATCACATGAAACAAAAATAACAAAATCATTTCTTTTGCAATTAGTTCCAAGTTTGGTGCTTTTTTCGGCTAGCCTGGCCTACTATGCATGTATAGCAAATAACTAATCGACGCCCTAGATTAAATTAGTAGAGTGTCATATAGTGCTCGCCCTTCTGTAAATATCCAGCATTTTCTCCGACACTCTTCATAAAACTCAATTTAGGGGTACATTGCCTCTTTTTGCCTCCTTTACAAGTAGCATTACTGTAAATTTGGCGACATTGGTACATAGGAAATGCCTTGAAGATGTGGGGAAGCGGCAAAATTGACCGTCTAATTGTTGTGGGCTATTTCTATATCTGCATCTTCGTGAGCCAAGGTTAAGATCACTAGGCGGATCTCACCTTGGCGGATCGAGCCCAATTTCGAGATTCCCGCAATATGCCCCCTATCGGATGCTGGTTATTATCCCCCTTTACTTTATATTTTTTGTAGCCAATAAAATATTGTTTTACAAACCGCTTATGAATACAATAATTCAACATGAAGCAATAACTACAAATGTGCTTCGATATTCCATGGTTAGGTGCTGGGATATAGCCTAAAACCTCAGATAATTGATTGGTCATACTGAAACCTTCTGTAAATATTGTCCGTCTACGTTTTTTTTTTGATAATAAATCATTACAGATCCTGCACACATCCACGGAGGTATGCATGATTAACTTCTATTTTTACTCGAAAGGTCGCGACTTTATTCTATTTTTAATCAAAGATGAAATGCTACGAGCGATTTGATTCGCACAGTTAGGGCTAACTACAACCAATGAGAATGCGTATAGCGGCACTGTCGAAATGAAGCTCGATTCGCCAAGAGTAGGGTAGCGTGGTGGATCGTCACCCTTGGCTTGCAAAGATGTTATATCTGGGGTAGAAAGCTTATGACAAAAAATGTGAGAACATGGGTAAATGTCACTATCAAGTTTTGAATCCACATTCCACAATGAGTTCCTTCATGTCAAAGACGAACCCATTCATCTAAACTAAACCAGTATTTACAATTTCTTTGTTGCCTGTCGATCTAAACGCTCGCAACATGGACATGATTCAAATTCTGTGTTCTAGTGGAGGGTTACAGGTATTTAAGGAGACTCCTCCTTTATCAAAATGCATTGATAAGTTAAATTAATTTCCTGTTCCTCTCCTACCCGCCCACAGACACCTCGGCATTGTCAACGTTCAACAATTTCTATAAAACGAAAAGATACTGGGCACGTTTATTTCGGCCTGTATTAATTAACCGTTCAAAATTCTTGGTCAACTCCTAAAGAAAATTTTTAAGTTTCAAAGTGTTCCCTGTCTGATTGGCTAAACAAAATGGTTTAGCAAATCAGAAATTTTGTTACTTTGAAACTTTTAAAAAGAATTTTGAAAACTCGACCGAAAATGCAGTTAAGAACTTTTGGCAAATCCGAACCTTGGTCTCTTCCTCTATGGCATTGTCTGTCTTGTTTTTCCGGTTTTTACGCTACAAACAGGTTTGCAACTTTGAAATGTCGTTTCTCAAGAAAATGACGGATATATTCTTATTTCCGTTTTCAACAATATGTGAGCCATCACGCAAAAAAGGGACCTTCTGGGAACTGCGAAAAGTGTCAACCCTGGTCAGACTGCGCGAATTGCGCAGGCTGACCAGAGTTGACACTTTTCGCTTTAATTGAATTTTCTGTACGAGAAGTGGTCATTGTACCATGTTATACAATCATTTTTTAATTATCAACTTAAACTGACCTGCACTATCGTTGATCTGTTTTCATCTAATTGATGTACAGAATTCCCAGATGGTCCCTTTTTGCGTGATGTGTCACATACGTATAAAAAGTGAGAATATACCTTTTCTTAACGAAATAATGCATAATTACCATACATAACTTTCTCCTTTGTTTAACCAAGTTATGTAACACTCTATACTCTAGCCTTTGACAAAACTTTGGACTCTTCCAAAATGAAAGCATTCGCAAATGGAAATTAAATATAGTTAAAATGATAGGATTTTTTGTTATGGGGTAGAAAACATTGTTGGAAAAGGAGAAAATGCTGGTAAGCAGCATTTTCTCCTTTTCCAAAGATGTTTTTAATCGCGTTTTTCTTCAGGGATATAAAACAAGGGGTGGTTTAAGAATTGTACCTCATAAACTTTGTGTAGACTGACATACTTATGTTACTCCACATTAAGGGCAATCAAAAGAAAAGACAGCGACGTTTTCATTTTTTGGTGTGGAAAAAGTTAAAGAAAACGTTGAGGCAAATGGGGAAATTGCTCGAAAGAAAAGACAGCGACGTTTTCATTATTTGGTGTGGAAAAAGTTAAAGAAAACGTAGAGGCAAATGGGGAAATTGCTCGAAATAAGCAAAAAAACTTTTTATAATGATGTCTCTAAAGCTATGTGTGCTAAGCTGTATTTTCTACTTTAAAAAAATACTCTGTCAAAACCGTCTAAACTTTTCTTTTAAGGTAAAAAAGAAAAAATCTTTTTAAAAAAAAAAATCACGCGATATAGACATCACAAAATATTACGTGAGGCACAGATGAGAAAAAATAGAGAAGGGTCGAAAAAAAAAAACCTGTCATACAGCACGACATGCCAACAGGAAGAAAACAAATTGCGTAAGGTCAACCATCGCCGCTCGTGAGGTCATCAATATTGTACCTAAATCCCCTAAGCACTCTACAATAATGCCGGTCTGGCGTTCTGTTTATCAGAATAAATTACTATGTCTAATCTAAACTGTTAAATTGAGACTCATGTTTGTACATCTGTCTGTATTCTATGTACTCTAAACCAGGGGTATGTAATATACTCGACGCTATACAATACTGTCTGTCTGTCCGGCATTTTCCCCTTTTCCTACAATTTTTTCCTCTTCCCTATCAAAGAAGTCAGGCTGATCTCAATCATGTCTTAAAATTTGTTGGCTGAAGATGCTTACAATTTAGAAAAGTCAAGAATTTGTTGTTTAGTAAAGAGTCAACTGTTATTTTTAATTATATGTTTTGTACGGACTGATCTTGTTCTACGCCACCCGCAAAGGACAGTGAATTACGCTCAGCAGTTTAGAGTTCATGAATGTGCGCTGTCTGCCACATTACCATGACCGATGCGCAACCATGAATTGAATTTCCGATAAATTGCATTTAAATTTTCTTTCCATCTTTTTTTTTAATAAATCTAAATTTAACCGTCTCCAAAACAATCCCTCGTTTTTTTTTTATGCACTTAGATAGAAGCCTTTTGATGGCATTGTGAGAGAAGGAGAAATTGTTGATAACCATCGTTTTCTCCATTTCACACAACGTTTTCTCCAAAACAATCCCTCGTTCTTTTTTTTTTTTAGTGCACTTAGATAGAAGTCTTTTGTTGGCATTGTGAGAGAGGGAGAAACATGTTGCTAGCCATCGTTTTCTCCACTTCACACAATGTTTTCTACCTTGCTTGAGAGAACTTACAATTTTATTTTGTTGTCCGCAAGTTTAGCTTGGACTATTCTAGAGTTCTGTCGTTTT
The DNA here is from genome assembly GCA_943736015.1 of Tridacna crocea. Taxonomy (NCBI): domain Eukaryota; kingdom Metazoa; phylum Mollusca; class Bivalvia; order Cardiida; family Cardiidae; genus Tridacna; species Tridacna crocea. Next base: position 35,593,054 of record OX031067.1, on the reverse strand, counting down.
GTAAATACACAAATCTTTATTATCATTTATGTTCAAGGCATACGTTATGTACATACATGTAAATATGATGCGAAAGCTAAACATATTCTTGAATTGAACTTTTTTAATGTTTACATGTGGATACATTTCTTCTATACCGTTACTTACCTGTTAACTAAATCCCTTTCATATTTCTCACAATCCCAGCATTAACTGTAAGCATACCTAACGGATCACTGTACGATTGACTAGTTTAAATTTTGCCATTTAATTTAAAAACACGCACGTGAACTGTGTGAGACATTACCGTACAGATCTTACCCTCCCAGCATAGACACTTTACTACCTTTCTCCCACTCTTCCTGAATTAACCGGAACTTAAATATTAATATGAAATCAATATGTACATATTTATTTCCTCATGTTGTACCATGGTACCTGAGTGTAAATAAAGTTTATTGTTGTTGTTGTTGTTGTTGTTGTTGTGTACAGAGAGAAATTCGGGAACATAAAAACTATACTGAGTACAATACTCAGAGCTCCAGATATGAGGGAGTGATGGCATTCTAAATCCATTATTTCTCTTCCAAACCCTATGTTGTGGGTACTCATTAGAATCGTCTCGATGAGACGATTCTAATGAGTACCAACAACATAGGGTTTAGTTAAGAAGTTAAGGATAATTCATATTCTCAACTTTGAAATCAAAATTACTCCCTCTATATGGAGCTCTTAATACTGTCTTCTGTTGTATGTAGTCTAATCTATGGCAATATCACGATATTCGACGCTATACAATACTGTCTGTTTGCTGATGCCCTTTAAACTATTGGAATATTAAGCTTCTCAATATTTAACAATAATGTCTATTTGCTGCATGCACTTTGAAACATGGGAAAAATATGAAGCTCGACGCAATACAGTACTGTCTGTTGTTTGCAGTCTGAATATAACGATACACAACAATTAACAATACTATGATACTCAACAATTAACAATACTATAATACTCAACTACTCAACAATTAACAATACTGTCTACTTGCTGTATGCATTCCGAACTAAGGGAATAATACAATACTCAAAACGCTATGTAAGTACTGTCTGTTTGTTGTACGCACTCGGTAATAATACGATACTAAACACTAAACAATAGTTTTTATTTGCTGCATTCACTCTGAACTGTGGAAATCGTAAGATACTCAAAATTTAACAATACTTTTTGTTTCCTTTATGCACTCTGAACTATGGGAATTATACCATACTCAACACTATACAATGCTACCAGCGTGCTGTGTACACACTCTGACCTATGTGAATTACACCATACTCAACACTATACAATGCTACCAGCGTGCTGTGTATACACACTCTGAACCATGGGAATTACACCATACTCAACACTATACAATGCTACCTGCGTGCTGTGTATGCTCACTCTGAACCATGGGAATTACACCATACTCAACACTATACAATGCTACCTGCGTGCTGTGTATGCTCACTCTGAACCATGGGAATTACACCATACTCAACACTATACAATGCTACCTGCGTGCTGTGTATGCTCACTCTGAACCATGGGAATTACACCATACTCAACACTATACAATGCTACCTGCGTGCTGTGTATGCTCACTCTGAACCATGGGAATTACACCATACTCAACACTATACAATGCTACCTGCGTGCTGTGTATGCTCACTCTGAACCATGGGAATTACACCATACTCAACACTATACAATGCTACCTGCGTGCTGTGTATGCACGTTGACCTATGGGAATTACACCATACGCAACACTGTACAATGTTTTTTATACCATATATACTCAAGATTTTATTTTACTTTCTGTTTGCTTTATGCACTCTGAACTATGGAAATTACACCCTACTCAACACTATACAATGCTATCTGTTTGCTGTGTATACACTCTGAACTATGGAAATTACACCCTACTCAACACTATACAATGCTATCTGTTTGCTGTGTATACACTCTGAACTACGGGATTATAACAATACTAGATGCTACACAATACTGTCTGTTTGCTGTATGCAGTCTGAACTATGGGAATAGTGCTATACCCGACGCTATCCAGTACTGTCTGTTTGGTGTGTGCACTCTGAACTATGGGAATACTATGATACCCAGCTACTCAACAATTAACAAAACTGTCTACTTTCTGTGTGCACTCTGAACTATGGGAATTGTACCATACCCAATGCTATCTAATACTGTCTGTTTGCTGTGTGCACGCTGAACTATGGGACTACTATGATACTCAGCTACTCAACAATTAACAATACTGTCTACTTGCTGTATGCACTCTGAACTATAGCAATATTACGATATTCAAAACTCTACAATACTATCTGTTTGCACTCTGAACTATGGCAATATTATGATATTCAACACTCTAGAATACTGTCTCATTGCTGTTTGCACTCTGAACTATGGCAATATTACGATATTCAACACTCTAGAATACTGTCTGATTGCTGTTTGCACTCTGAACTATAGAAATATTACGATATTCAACACTCTAGAATACTGTCTACTTTCTGTATGCAATATGAACTATGGCCATATTACCATATAATGTGCACTCTGAACCACAGGAACATACGATACTCGACGCGTTACAATACTGTTTGATTGTTACATATACTTGCTTGCACGCTAAACTGCAGGAGTGTATCGATACTCGTTATTCTATAGTTCTGTATACCCCCAAATATGTCAGTCTGTATTATAGTGGCTCTAGACTACGGAAATGTACTGACACGCGTCACTCTACAATCATGTCTGCCGTACTTATTTTGATCTTTATGATATCGTCGGTTTACTTCGAAAACCTCGTAACTACAGCTTGTTACAAGCTGTAGTTTCGAGATTTTTGAAGTAAACCGACGATATGTGCCCTAAACTGCGGGAATGTATCGATACTCGTCACTTTACAGTAATGTATACCCGCAAATCTGTTAGTCTGCGTTGTAATATGTGCTCTAGACTACGGGAATGTAAGGATACTCGTCACTGTATAGTACTGTCTGCCCATACTTTTCTGTAAGTCTGTACATGTGTATTATATGAGCCCCTGATTGCGGGGATGAATGCATAATTTCCTGCGGTACTGTTTATTATACTGCAAAGAAATTTCTCGTGATCTGATTGGTTAACATGCCGGGTACATATATCATGTTCCCTGGAAAAAAAAAACACCTAAAACCAGTTTCCCTTTTGAGTGCCCCGTAAACATCGCTACACGTACAAAATGGCGGCGTCTATCGATCACCAGACTGCACATTTATGCATCAAACTGCACGTTTTAGTGACGTCAGTTTCCAGTGACATCAGTTTTCATTGAATTGGGGCACTCGGAAGGGAATTTCTATTTCGTCAGCATACTCGATTCGTGAAGCCTTCGGCTTGGGGCGACATGATTAACCACAACCGTGAAAAAGTTCAAGTCCCCTGCCACCTGATTGTACAACTAATAATGTCCCTACTTCTGTCAGTCAGGAATAAATCGATTTCGTTACTCGTCACATTAGAGTACTGTCTGTCTGCTCTTCTGTCAGTCTGTAATTATATGTGCCAAAGACTACGGGAACGAATCGATACTCGTCATTCTTCAGTAGTGTTTTCTCCTACTTCTGTATCAGTGCTCTATCTTACGATACTGGGATGCACGAAGTTTTCTTTTCTGAGTTCTCTGAATAGTAAGAATGTCATGGTGCCCAGACCTGTGAAATGCGAGTCTGTCCGTATGTGTTTTATGTCCATTACCTACGAAAACGTAACGACAGTGACCAGTCTATAAGAATTCTTGGTATTCAAAGTCTTTCATTTTTCTTCTAAACCTTATGTTGTGGGTACTCATTAGAATCGTCTCAATGAGACGATTCTAACGAGTACCCATAACATAGGGTTTAGTGGAAAATTATTGATATTTTCAATTTTGAAATCAAAATCACTCCCTCTATAATCTATATGGAGCTCTGGTCTATAATACTGCCCAGCCCGAGGGTACTTTATGTATGTATAATAATGACTGTTTAAAGTTCTATCTGTACAGTATGTATTCCAGTTCAGCAAACGGATAGCCGTCAGACATGTCTGTATGTACATGTACTTAACGTAGTAGACCCCTAATAGAAAACAGCTATTTCCACAATAATATTATCTTACAAAATTTGCTATGATTAAAAAAGAGTGTTCTTGTACTACTTTAATCAAGCCAATTTTTACCTTTTTGTCATTTCTAGAATTATCATTTATACATCTAAAACCACTATATTTTCATTACAAAAAGAGATAGTAATTACCTCCCTTTTCTGGAAACTAACAAATGTATCTACAAATTATTTCAAGATAGGCATAAAGAAATTTCTGGTCGGTTAAAAATGTGCAAAAATATCATATCTGTATAAATCCGTATTTTATCAACTATCAAGAAAACTTTATGCAATGCAGCACTAGAAGTATTAGGGGTTTACTACCTTAAGTATGCTTTACAGTAGCAAAAAAAAAACTATCTAGCTTATGTCTATCTGGGCCCGTGTTTAGCCAATCATTCTGAAGAACAGTCTTAGTCTCCTTCTTACAGAGTTTTCTAGGTCTAAACTTAACACAACTTTTGATTGGCAATTGGTTGGTTAACCCTGTGCCACACAATCCCGACTTTTAACACCCCTATGAAAGAGACCTTTTGAAAACGCCTTTTGAAAACATTGTGAGAAAAGGAGAAAATGCTGGTAACCAGCATTTTCTCCTTTTCCCACAATATTTTCTTCCCTTCCTTGAGCAAATTTCAATTTTGTAGTCACATTTATTTTGTCGTTTGCAAATGCTTCAGTTTGAACCAGTCTAAAATTTTGTCGTTTGGTAAAGAGTTTATCTATTTGATATAGGCAATCAGAAGTTGTATTATTATTTTTAACTAAAATAAGACTGAGAATATTCTTAAGAATAGTCGATGAAAACGCACCCAGGGTCGTCTACATGTATGCCCTGAAAACACCAAAAGCTCACAAGTAATGATTTTTTTTTTCCAGATGTGGTCCCTAAATGAAATTTTTAAAACTGAGAATAGCCTACCTTCATTGTCCGGTGAAACTAATTGTTTAATACACATATTGTCGTCCGTGGGAAATTTATCACATTTTAGGATATCCGGCCACTCAAAACCATATTTTTTCATATATCCCGCACAACTGTTCTTGACGGATTCACAGAGCGACCTGCATGGATAAATGGGCCGTGACAAACACACCGGGGCATATAGGGAGCACAAAAACAGGTCCGTGTTCGGATGACAGCGCAGTTTAAACAATGGCACCCAGGGGTTAGCCTGCGTTTTCACCTCTTGAAGGTTATCATGTCCCAATAGATTGGGCAAACTCATATTTTTATATCCTACATCGCGACATAAGGTTATTTCCTTCGGTATAGGCACACACTGGGGTCGCATTAACGACAGCACATTGGTGAAGCTCCAGGCATTCGGATCGTGGTCTCGAACATAGTCCCGTGCCATGTAGTCATACTGGAAGTCATGTCCGCCGTATGTGGGCAATATATCCGTCAGAAAAATCAGGAAAAAGTACTCTAAACCCGAAGGTACGATGCGCGCCATTATCGGTATGAAATAACAGTCGGTGGCCCTAAACGTTATTTCGAGATTTGCTATCTATACACATTTAATCGGCTTTATTGAATTCCCTCGTCATTAATCTACGGTCATTATTATGTAATAAAATATCGTATTACATACTTAAGAACCCGTCAATTTTCTTTCACTTTGTCAAAAATATCCACTTATCGAGAGCTCTAGATAGAGGGAGTGATTTTGATTTCAAAATTGAAAATATTAGAAATTCTCCGATAAAACCATATGTTGTGGGTACTCATTAGAATCGTCTCATCGAGACGATTCTAATGAGTACCCACAACATAGGGTTTGGGTGATGAATAATGACTTTAGAATACTTTTACTCCCTCTCATCTGGAGCTCTGCACTAATTCATTGTGTGTACCTTCTACATTCTGAAGAAAATACTCAACTAATACACACTATTTCTTTTCTCTCGCTCTCTTTTTTTCAACTCCCAGCTTTATTTTTCCACTTGAACTTCATTGATCTCCAAAATTATTATTATCCAGTAATTCATGTTTTAAATAAAAATGCACTGAAAAATCTGAACCTTTTTTTTGAGTGGAGCAAGTTTTTGAATGGAGAAATCTATTATATTACACCGTGCGAAATTCACACCACATTTGATAAAACCCCCAAACCTGAATGCTTCTGATTTCTCACCGGCATGCGCAAAACACACGCGCTCCAATAAGTAGAATGTTAAATCGTATATCTACCGATCACTTCTCTATTACAGGTCGCCTTCAATGACGGTATCTTTGCGAGTATTGTAGATTCATATCAGAAAGCATGTTTGTGCAAGCTGGATATTAATGTGCACTCTATTAGATCTAACCACATCTGACTCTTTACCCAACGACAAAATTTTGGACTAATCCGAATTCATAGCATTAGCAGACGACAAAAATTAACCCTTTACCAAACAACCCCTGGTTTTTACGACCCTAAGATAGAAGCCCTTTGAAAACAGTGTGGGAAAAGAAGAAAATGATGCTAACCGGCATTTTATCATTTTCCCACAATGTTTTCTACCCTGCTGGAAATAAATTTCAATTTTTTAGTTAAGTTTATTTTGTCGTCTGCAAGTGCTCTCAATTTGGACCAGTCTAAATTTTTTTTTCGTTTAGTAAAGGGTTAAAGTGACTCTAAATTGAAATTTATTTTGGGGCGGGTAGAAAACATTGTGGGAAAAGGAGAAAATGCTGGTTACCAGCATTTTCTCCTTTTCCCACAATGTTTTCAAAAGCTTTCCTTCTCGGGGTCGTTAAAAGTCAGGATTGTGTGGTAAATAGTTAAAACCCTTTGCAGTACAACCTCGTGTTTTATCAACCCTAACCAAAACTTTTGTTAATAAAGAAGAAAATGCTGGTATCCATCATTTTCTTCTTTTCACACGCTGTTTCCCACCCATTCACAAACAAAAAGTCATAATTTTAGCCACGTTTGTTAAGTGATATGAAAAAAAAACATCAATAAAAATATCTCTTAAATGTTCCGCCTTATAAAAAAAAAATAATTATGCCCTTACCAGCGACCAAAATTGTCGACTTATCAAAATTATAGACATTTACATATACGCATGAAATGTTGCGATACGTCTTGAAGGTGTGCAAACCATTGTGAGAAAGGGATAAAATTGTCTCCCTTTCCCCACAATGTTTTCTACTCTATGACGGACAAATGCAATACTTTCAGAAAAATTTAATTTAGTAGTTTGTAACTTCTCTAAATTTCGAGAAGTCTGGAGAGGTAAAGAATTGACTTGTTATATACAAGAGAACAACATTTTAGGCTTTTCAAAACTGAAGGCATTTATATACGACAGATTGATTAACTCATTCCCAAACAATCCCTGGTTTTCACGACCCTCTAGAAAACATTGTGGGAAAAGGAGAAAATGCCGGTAACAATTATTTTCTCCTTTTTCTAAAATGTTTTCTACCTTCCCAGAACAAATTTCAATCTTTTAGTCACATTAATTTGACCGTCTGCAAATGCTTTCAATTTGGACCAGTCTAAAATTTTGACGTTTGGTAATGAGTTAAATATCACTAAGATGTTAACTATTTGTCTTTTAACCCTTTACTCCATAGGTACTCATTTCTACGCATTGCTTGTTGGAGCCTTTGGAAAACATTGTGGCAAAAGGTGAAATTGCTCGTGACGAGCAATTTCACCTTTGGCCACAATGTTTTCTATGCTATCAAAAGGTGTCATATACACATAAGAAACAGCTTCATCCTTGCTGTTATTTAGGGTCAATTACAGATACAATAGAAATGCCTTATGGGGTAAAGGGTTAAGGTAGACGCATTGTGATAAAAGGAGGAAATTGCCTGGTTTGTTTTGTCGTCTGCAAGCACTTCCAATTTAGACAAGTGTAAAATGATGTCGTCTGATAAACAGTGAAGGATTACTCTTGACAACCTTCATGATCGACTTGACGTGTGTCACTATTTTCGCTTCTTTAACGCTTTCCCAAACAACAAAATTTTAGACTGGTCCAAAGTCAAAGCATCAAGTTGCAGATGACAAAATAATCGCAAGTCAAAAATTAAAATTTGTTTCCAGTAGGGTAGAAAACATTGTGGAAAAAGGAGAAAATGCTGGTTCCCAGCATTTTCTCCTTTTCCCACAATGTTTTCACAAGGCCTCTTTTCCAGGGCCGTAAAAATCAGGGATTGTTAGGGAAAGGGTTAACAGTTGCGAAAATTTTAGACTTGTCTAAATTAAAAGCACTTGCAGACGACAAATTAAATGTAGCTAAAATAAAATGAAAAATATTTCCAAAAGAGAAAGGAATCATTTCGGAAAAAGGATATTTAAAGAAAAAAAAATGGTCATTTGCATGTTCTTTTTTTTTTCTTCCTCCACGATGTTTCCAAAACTCTTCTTCCAAACGGTCGTTCAAACATGAGATCGTTTGTTTGTTTGTTTTTTTAGATTTAAAGACAAATATATGAGCTCTGGCAAAATGGGGATTGATGGATCTGCGAAAAAGTATCAACCCAGACCAGCCTGCGCAGTTCGCGCAGGCTGACCTGGGTCGAAACTTTTCGCTATTGGTCAATTTTCTGTATGTACAAGGAAGAGTCTACCACATTATTAAATCGGATGTTTAAAAAAGTGGCTCTTGTGGATACATAAATATGTGATGAATCAACCTTTTCCCAAACAATCCCGACTTTTAACACCCCTGGGAAAGAAGCCTTCTATAAAACATTGGTAACCAGCATTTTCTCCTTTTCCCACAACATTTTCTTCCATGCCCAACACAAATTTCATTTTAATGAGTCAGATTAATTTTGTCCATCTGCAAATGCTTTCAATTTGAACCTTTCTTTCTTTTCTAAACTGTTTTCCTTCAGTAAAGAGCTAACCATCTTCGCAAGCCATGAGTTACGATCCACTACGCTACTCTACCCTTGGCGGATTGAGCTTGATTTCGACGATCATCCGATACGCATTTTCATTGGTTGCAGCTAACTCTATCTGCATCAAATCAAATCGCTCTTAGCATTTCATCTTTGATAAAAATAGAGCAGGGTCGCGATAAAATTAGAAGGTATTAAACGTGAATACTTCTGTGGATGTATGCAGAATCTGTAATGATTTATTACCGAAGTTTCAATGTGACCAATCAATTATCAGAGGTTTTAGGCTATATCCCAGCCCCTGACCATGGAATGTCGAAGTACGTTTATGGTTATTGCTTCATGCTGAATTATTGTATTCGTACGCGGTTTCTAAAACGACATTTCATTGGCTATAAGAAATATGACGTAAAGGGAGATAATAAGCAGCATTCAATAGGGGGGCGTGTCTCGGGAATCTCGAAATCGGGCTCAATCCGCCAAGGTAAGATCCAATTAGTGATCGTAACCTTGGCTCGCGAAGATGAGAGCTAACTGGTATAATTCGCCACGGAGACGTATTAAGTCCCCTTTTTCCAGAACGTGGCTGAAATAAACGAGCCACGCTCTGGCAAGAGGGGGCTTAATGCATCTTAGCGACGCACTGTATCATGCAATCATCACATAACTATCGATTTAACCCTTTACCCCATAAGGCATTTCTATGGTATCTGTAATTGACCCTATAAATAACAGCAAGGATGAAGCCGTTTCTTATGTGTATATGACACCTTTTGACAGTGTAGAAAACATTGTGGCAAAAGGTGAAATTGCCCGTCACGAGCAATTTCACGTTTTGCCACAATGTTTTCCAAAGGCTCCTACAATTAATGCGTAGAAATTAGTATCTATGGAGTAAAGAGTTAACCCTTTCCCACATGACAAATTTTAGACCGTGTCAAACTCAAAGTGTTTGCAGATGAGAGTTTTGAATTCGATGAGAACGGTAGAAAGTTTTTCGAAAGGCTAGAAAACACTGGGAAAAGGAGAAATTGCTCGTAACGAGCAATTTCTCCTTTTCCCACAGGGCTTTCTAAAGACTTGTACTGCAGACATGTAAAAAACAGGGCTTGTTTGAGAAAGAGTTGAAGAAAAGTCAGTTTTTGTCTAACAATCGATGGAATCGTGAGACAGACCGATCCTTTGACACGCAGCAGAAAATTAACCAAAGGCAGAAAGTTTCGGCCCAGTTCAGCCGAACTGCATCTTCGCGATTCAAGGTTACGATCACTACGAGGATCTTAACTCATTACCACACGAGAAAATTTTGGACTGGTCCAAATTGAAAGCATTTGCAGACAACAAAATAAAGGTGACTGAAAAATAGAAATTTGTTCTGGGAAGGGTAGAAAACACTGTGGGAAAAGGAGAAAATGCTGGTTACCAGCATTTTCTCCTTTTCCCACAGTGTTTTCAAAAGGTTTTTTTCTCAGGGGCGTCAAAAGTAGGGATTGAGTGGTAATGGGTTAACTAGGCTGATTGAGCCCGATTTCGAGATTCCTGCGATGCGCCCTCTATTGGATGCTGGTTAGTACCCCCCTTTACATCATATTTCTGAAAGCCAATGAAATATCGTTTTACAAACTGCTTACGAATACAATTATTCAACATGAAGCTATAAGCAGACATCCACGTGCGTTTCCATGTTTACCTTCTATTCGAAAGGTCGCTACCTTATTCTATCTTTATCAAAGATGAAATGCTACGAGCGATTTCATTCGTTGCATTTAGAGCTGGCTGCATCCAATGAAAAAGCGTATAGGGGGAATGTAAAAATCAAGCTCGATCCGCCAAGGGTAGAGTAGCGTAGTGAATTGTCAGCCTTGGCTTGCGAAGATGCCTGAACTGGGTCGATACTTTTTTCAGATTACCTAAGCCCACTTTTCACAGAGCACAGCCTATATAATTCAGAGATTCTCAGTTAGGTAATAACTTAGGTGTGACTGACAGGATGGTTCTAAGCATTGTGGTGACCAGCTTTCTTCTCCTGTTTTTCCCATAATATTTCCAAAAATCTCTGAGAACAGATGCACTGGCAGCCATGAGATAAATGAAATACTATTAAGGTAGTAGACCTGTAACACTTCCAGTGCAATATGGACTGAATTTTTTTTAATAATTGATAAATACGGATTTATAAAGATATACATCTTCGAAAGCCAAGGGTGATGATCCACTACGCTACTCTACCCTTGGGGAATCGAGCTTGATTTCGACATTCCACCGATACGCATTTTCATTGGTTACAGCTAGCTCTAACTGCACGAATCAAATCGCTCGTAGCATTTCATCTTCGATAGAAATAGAACAAGGTCGCGACCTTTGGGATAAAAATAGAAGGTAAACACGAATACCTCCGTGGATGTGTGCAGGACCTGTAATGATTTATTACAAAAAAAAAAACATAGACAAACAATATTTTCAGAAAGTTTCAATGTGACCAATCAATTATCAGAGGTTTTAGGCTGTATCCCAGCACCTGACCATGGTATGTCGAAGTACGTTTATAGTCATTGCTTCATGTTGAATTATTGTATTCGTAAGCCGTTTGTAAAACGGTATTTCATTGGCTATAAAAATTATGATGTAAAGGGAGATAATAAGCTGCATCCAATAGGGGGTGTATCTCGGAAATCTCGAAATCAGGCTCGATCCGCCGAGGTAAGATCCACGTAGATGACAGGTATAATACTTTTGCAGATTTTTAACCGACCAGAAATTCCTTTGATGTCTATCTAGAAATTATTCATTGATACTTTTGTTAGTTTCCAGGAAAGGGATATAAATTATTATCTCCCTTCGTAATGAGAATATAGATATTTCCGATTTGTAAATGATGATTCTAAGATTTAAAAAAAAAAGGGAAAAAGTAGCTCTGTTAAAGTAGCACAAAAATATTCATTTTCAATCATAGAAAATTTTGTAAGATAATGTTAGAGTGGAAATAGCTGTTTTCTATTACGGGTCCACTACCTTAACCCATTTACCACACAATCCCTACTTTTGACAGCAATGAGAAAGAAGCCTTTAGAAAACATGTGGGAAAACAGTGAGACGTTTCTAATTAGTACCTACAACATAGGGTTTAATGAGCCTAAAATAATATTTCTAATTTTGAAATCAATATCACTCCCTCTATCTGAAGCTCTGATATTATCGTCTGGTAACAGACATTTACACCAAACCAACTGAACGAACAAACGAACTCGCAGTAATGCCTGACGGTAATGCTTTTCTCATTACAAATACACTCTAACCCCCTCCCCCCTCCTTGTCCTGTAACTCGTATCAAACCAATTTGTGGAGAATAAAGCCCATCTGTGTTATATTTTCCCACCATAACCCTTCACAAAACGACATTTTGGTCCATATTCACCAACTATATTCAAGTACAGTCTTGGTCTTATTCTCCAGATTTTCCCATATACGAAAGTAACACAGCTTCTGATTGGCTAAACCATTTGGTTTAGCCAATCAGAAGCTGTGTTACTTTCAAATACAGACAATCTCAGAGAATAAGACAAGGAACGTTCTTATGAATGATTGATGAATAAGGATCCTTGTTATTACTGACCCTGGAGAAGACGGTGTTCTCAAAATGTCCGACGGACGTGAGCGAATGCATTTGACCGTTTTCTGCAATATTTTCTATCCCTACAAAGACAAAAGATCGCTCATATCTATCCGTTTTGATTTATCGTCTGAAAATCTTTGCAACACGGATGAGTTTACAAAAAAAAGAATTAACTGTCGAATAACGAATCAAACAACCAGTAGCCAAATTTTCAAACAAATTTTTTTTTTCTTTTTTTTCCAAAAACAAACACTTTGAATTCGACACAGTGCCATTTGAAACTGGCTTCTTCGTTAGTCTTGCACCAGAGTTGTTTTTAATAACATTGAGGCAAAAGGAGAAATTTCTCATCAGGTGTACTCCTTGTAAGAACCGGAACGATAGGCTGACTCATCCCGTTTAGTCTCGTTTTACCAAAATGAACGATGGAACACTTAAACGATTCGCCATCCGGTTGTATGCAGTTACATCCGGTTAACTGAACAACACACCAAAACCCGGGGCCTACCGACGTCCCAAGCCAGGGCCCGTATTCACCAACCATTCTTAAGAGCGTTCTTTGTCTTATTCTCTAGAATTTTTTTACATTTGTAAGTAACACAACTTCTGATTGGCTAAGCCATTCGGTTTAGCCAATCATAAGTTGTGTTACTTACAAATTTGGAAAACCTTGCAGAATAAAACTACGAATATTCTCAAGAATGGTTGGTGAATATGGGCTCTGAACTCTGGCGGAGAGGAGGGGAGGGGTTTTAAGATAAAAAAAAAACCACATAGGTGTAGCTACCTATAATACGGAAAAGCGTAATGCAGTAAGATGGGAACAGAACAAATATTCTTTTAAGAGTTTGTAGAACGACCCCATCTTCATAATTACCGATACTTAAAAAAAACTAAAAATATGAAAATTTCAAGCTTAAGGACAAGATCAAATATTGCGATTTCATCCTTTTTCTTTTCGATGGAAAATTCCACTGTATCGGACAATGTGGACCAAGATCAGACTGCACGTTCTGTGCAGTCTGATCTTGATCTACAATGTCCGCACGAGCGCACTGCGTCTCTCTGATTGGTCTGAGGGGACGGGCTAATGATTCTCAACTTCTACACCCGAGCCACAATCCGGATTACCCCGGTATATCGGGTTCCTTTTCAAAGAAACAAGACCATATACCGTGAGAGGTAGAATATGGCCCGTACTCATTGACAGTTTTTAAAGACATTATTTGGCTTACTCTCCAAGATTTTCTAAATTTGAATGTAACACAACTTCTGATAGGCTAATCCAAATTCATTGGCTACTATACGGTTTTGTGATGCTAGGACATTCTTTAGCTTATTCTCCAAGATTTTCTAAATTTGAATGTAACAGAACTCTTGATTGGCTAAACCAAATTCATTGGCTACAATACGATTTCGTGATTCTATTTATAGTTTTCAGTTGGGTGTGAAGATTAAAAAGTTGTTTTGCCTTGCTTAGAGAACATTCAGACGAGGTTTGAAATGTTCAAAATATGACTGGGTCAACACTGTTTTTTGTTGGTAAAATTTCTGCATATTGAAGGACCATCCTATACCTTATACGTCATCCGATTTCAAGACGCCATAATCATTTCACAACGAATTGTGAAGGTACATAAACTCCCTACATCTTCGCAAGCCAAGGCTGACGATTCACTACGCTACTCTAACCTTGGCGGATCGAGCTTGATTTTTACATTCCCTCGATACACTTTTTCTGTGGATGCAGCCAGCTCTAACTGCAACGAATGAAATCGCTCGTGGCATTTCATCGTTGATAAAAATAGAATAAGGTCGCAACCTTTCGAATAGAAGGTAAACATGCAAACCCACGTGGATGTCTACTTATCGCTTCATGTGTATTCGTAAGCTGTTTGTAAAACGATATTTCATAGGCTTTTAGAAATATGATGTAAAGGGGGTAATAACCAGCATCCAATAGAGGGTGCGTCCCAGGAATCTCGAAATCGGGCTCAATCAGCCAAGGTAAGATCCACATAGTGATCGTAAACTTGGCTCGCGAAGATGAAACTCCCTATTGCCATAACATTATTAATATCGTCGGTTTACTTCATTTACTTCAAAAACCTCGTAACTACAGCTTGAAACAAGCTGCACTTACGAGGTTTTTTAAGTAAACCGACGATAGGAGTTCTCAACTCTATTTTGTTGCAAAATCGTATAAAATCCCTATTTCAGTGAAAATCATTGCGGTTGCACAATATTTTTTTTTTCTCTAAACTAGTTCAACATCGTAGATACAAAATAAAGCTGCACGTACTATGAAAAAATATCTTTAGGACATGTATTCAGTTCGTCTATACAGCATTTTCCTTAAATGACAAGGTACTGTCACATTATCTTATATGACCGGAAGTCAAGTAGCAATGTGAAGGTCACGTTAAATGCAGATAGATTTATTAAACTTATAAAATTCTCCCTTTGCCAAACTAGTCCGTCTTTTTACAAACCTGTCGTGGAGGAATATCATAGAAAAAGAGGAAAAATGCTGGTAACCAGCAATTTCTGTTTCTCCTATAATGTTTAAAGATATCTCAAAGATAAATTTGGCTATTTTAGCCACATTTTGTTTGTCGTATGCAAATGCTTTCACTTGGAAAAGTCTTAAATTTTGTCGTCTGGTAATGATATATGAGATAAAATGATATATAGCGCTCAAACTTGATCCAGACGCTTTCAAAATTGAGATAATTCAATATTCGTATTACGCAGATTGCTGCAATCCACGATGTTTAAAAGACGGGAACTTTGAAGCAAGCATATGGCTTCACTTACAAAATAAACAGAGGTCGTGTGATTCGTGCAGTGCGTCTGAGGGTCGTTAAAAATGTACGTGCAACAAAGTAATTCCGTTCCATGAAAAAGACCCCTATCGTATTGTTCCAGCTTTTTGTAAATGGTATGTTAAGGGATTTCCTTACTTTTTCGGACAGAATATGTGGCCTGGTCCAGAATCTATACTGCATTATATGTTTTGATATATTCATTAGTTTAACATTGCATTAATCTAACTGAATGTGTCGATTTCCTTATTTAAATTGTCAAATAGTACACTCGTTATGTATCAATGTTTCTTCAAGCTTACTTTACTGTGCAGTTTGCCATGAAAAATATAGAATTTGACAGCTTATGTAGGCTAACAGTTTTAAAATTGTGGTTATAGCAGCGCCTGAGAAAGTACATGAAGGAATGCCGTTCTGTTCTAATAGCCTTAAGTAGCAATTACTGAGTGTAAAAGTAAAAACAAAAGACGAAAAAAGGTTCAACAGTAAGAACGTATTTATGGACAATTCCAGGAGAAATTGACGTAATTAACCAGTTACCGTTAGTTTTTTCGTCGGATTTCAAAAACCTTGTAACTACAGCATGTAAGAAGCTGTGGTTACGAGGTTTTCGAAGTAAACCAACGATATTCGATGTAGAAACAACACATCTTCTCAGTGTTGATTTATGAACATCCTTGTCATGAAAAGTCTTGTTGCAGTGTTGTAATCTCCGTTAAACAAGAAACCAATGCTAATTTGGATAGGTTACTAGAATTTAATTGTACTATGAGGTCCTGATATTGTATTCAACGATCATTTTCATTTCATTTCTGACTGTTAAAACCACAACTGGCAATTTAATAGTTTTGTCTGGATTAATTAGATGCTTAGTGGTTGACCTTGGACATTGAACCATATTTATTCATGAATGATTAATGAATATCGTCGTGAGAAAAAAATCTGGTTTTTCATATTTCGCATTTTTTAAGGATGGTATGTAATAGCGTTATATGGCAAGAATCCAACCCTTATGCTACACATTGTTAGATATTCTTTAAAATTCAAAAATAGGATCTGTAATTTTGATTACCAGTAATTTGATTATAACAATATGTAACAGCGATGTTTTGTTTGTCTATTTCATACAAACCGTAAAGCTAGAACTGTTTTTTAGTGTTTAGTTTCAACTCTTTTCCAGATGACAAAACTTCCGACTTCTTCATGTTGGACGTATTTACGAAGGACAGAGTAAGTGTGACTAAAATGTTCCTCGTGAAAAGGGAGTTGTTGTTTATCAATAGATACTATTTTTGAAAAAAAAAAAAATGAAGAAATTTATAGCATAAGCCTAGAAGTCATAATTAGTCCATGATAAGTACAGATAGAGTGTTTGAACAAGACACACTCACACACACTCATGAATCTCAAACAAATTTTTATACACCGGAATGAAAAGAAAGATCGAAATTTATTTCGAGTGAACACCATTGGTAATATTTTCACTCGTGGCTGTGCCATTCATGAAAATACTACCAATGATGCTCACTCGATGAAATAAATATCGATCTTTCACCGAAAAGAACAAATACATCTATCCTCTTTTACTTTCCTTATTGATTTATGAGGGGTGATTGAAAAAAGGGACATTATTTTCCATCAACTGAGAGCAAAGAGCAACAACCGCTTTGGTATTTACCTGTTCTAGGAAAAAAATACGATTTTGAATTTCACAAGTACGAATAGTGCACGATAGATAAAAGAGCACTATGTTTGCTTGGAACTGTTGGGCCCTTCAATCAAACAAATTATGGGTTTTCCAGAATCCTGCCACCTGTCTCATTGCGTAACTTTTTAGTCATTATCATCTGTTCCGTTTGTCCTATCTGGGCCCGTATTCACCAACCTTTCTTGAGAATATTCTCAGTCTTATTCTCCAAGATTTTCTATATTTGTAAGTAACACAACTTCTGAATGGCTAAACCAAATGGTTTAGCCAATCAGAAGTTGTGTTACTTTCAAATATAGAAAATTCTGGAGAATAAGACAAAGAACGTTCTTAAGAATGGTTGGTGAATACGGGTTCTGGTGATAACACATGAACTGCAGCTCATTCTGAGTCAATAAGATTTTATATTGTCATTTTGCGACATTCCAAATACCGTCAGCATTGCAAGTTATACAACGCAGAGATTTTTTTTCTTTAATCAAAAACGTAGGAAAATGAATCTAATCCTAGTAGGAGTTCTATTCTTTCCCACAATATTTCCGTATCAAAAATAGTGTGTGTGATGCTTGGCTGAAATAGACATTAACCATTTACCTTCTAAAACCTTTTTTGCTATTTCAAATATATTTTTTGGGAAAAAATATGAGCTTATCGGTCAGTTTAGATTCGGGATCATACTGCACGTCTACACTGTCTACAAAACTTCCTTAACCCGCAGTCAATAAATAAGGGTAAAAAACACACATTTGAAAAAAAACTGATAGCTATGTGAAATCTGCAACATACATTTCGAACAGCCCTCTCCAATGTGAAAGTGCATGCCTGTCTGACCTGTTCACATCAATCCAGACGTCAGAAACACAAACAACACATGACAATTAAAATGAAATATACTTTATAAATTACGTGGTTTTAACACCATAATTACGTGTTCAGAGAAGGGGCGATAAAAAAGAGACCACAATAATGCAGGCTTTGCAACGTTTGAGTGACCAGGCGTATTTCCACAACAATGCAATCTTTACATTGTTAGAGCGAAAAAGCTTCTGTGCGTGTATTGGACATACATTGTGTTCTCTCTCTCTCTCTCACTCGTGTATCTTTTTAATTCAGGGGCCCATGTTAACCACCACTTATTACTGTCTTTGTCTGATTCTCAAGAATCTTTAAATTTTCAAAGTACCGCAACTTCTGATTGGCTGCACCACATGATTAAGACAATTACAAATCGTGATACACATTTTTTAATTCTTAAGTAAATTCTAAGTATTTAAAGATTTTATCAATGTGAAAGTAACAGAACTTCTGATTGGTCAATCAGAAGTTCTGTTACTTTCACAGTCAGGAAATCTTGAAGAATAAGACAAAGAACGTTCTTAAGAATGGTTGGTGAATATAGACCCAGGTTATGTTTTTGAAATAGTTAGAGGAGATACTAGATGTGACAGAACCTGTAGAATTTACAAAGTTCACTCCTGTAACAAGTCCAAGTTCGTCTACCCCAAATGTGAGGCTCGTTGAGATACACTTCTCTGCCTCTAGTCCAGCGAGAGCGGATTTTCGACGAAAACGTAGAAGTACAGTATCATTATACTGCAAAGAAATTTCCTGCGATCTGATTTGATAATTCATGTATGCCCCGACCATATATATCATGTACACTGGCAAAACCAACGTAACAGTAGTTTCCCTTTCGGGGACCCTGCGTACATGACTACAGTATCGACACAATGTCCAAGACGGTGCGTCGATCAAGATTAACATCAAGATTAAGCGCAAAACTTGATGTTTTAGGACGTATTTCCAAGGTGTTAATGACGTCTTTTTCCAGTGACATCAAATTTCATTGAATTGGGACACTCAAAAAGGAAATTCTACTTCATCAGGGTACTCAATTTTTAACCCCCCCCCCCCCCCAAAAAAAAAAAAAACAGGTTAAAAAAAAAGTATTTGTATGGTGAAACTTTGCAGTATAATAACCGTACAACTTATATTATTATACTGCACAGAAATTTCTAGTGATTTGATTGGTTAACTAGCCGGAACATATACGTCATGTTCCCTAGCAAAAACCACGTAAAGCCAGTATCCCTTTTGAGTGCCCCGTAAACATCACTACACGTGCAACACAACACCCAAGATGACAGCGTCGATCGATTACCAAACTGCATATTTATGCACCAAACTGCACGTTTAATGACGTCAGTTTCCAGTGACGTCAGTTTTCATAGACTTGGGGCACTCAAAAGGAAATTTCTATTTCGTCAGCATACTCGATTCTTTAGATTATAATACATGAAAATTTCGCTTAACGCGCTTTGAAAAAGTAAGACTTTGCAGTTTAATAAATAAAAATATTAATTAATAAATAGACTAGTTGTTAAAATGCAAAGCGGAACCAACTCCACAATGGCAGTTTACCAACAAAACATTTTTGACAATGCTATGCTCCTTTCCGGAAAACGCTGAAAAAAGCACTCACAGGGGAAAGTTGGCACTCGCATACGGTTTTTGTGGTATTTGTCGAAGACAATACCACTATGAGTTCAATATTGAATTTTGAAGACCGTGTATCGTATTTTGTGCAAAGCTGAAGGAAGTACACTCAATTATACTCAATTTTTATCTGGCAAATGAGTTTTTCGGTAGCACTCAGATATAAAATTAATGTGGCATGTTAAAATACACTGGGTGAGCCCATCTATCGTGGAAATACTACATTTTGAATGAAAATAGTTTCACTAGCTCATAGCCTTCTAGTGGCACAATAATACAAAATTTGTCTACCGATCACTTGGTGCTGAGCTTTTTCGTTCCAAAACCAGTTTGTTCCATGGTTAGTTCCTACCATGATTGCGCGCTACTACATTTGATTGAGTATGAATATATATAGATCGAAATAATTGATTGTAATGCGGGGAAGTAAATGTTAACGACCAAAGATATGTCATAACCATAGTTTTCAGATATAAATTTAATTTTATTCGATAAATTCCCATGGTTTCTCCCTATATTCATCATGCATCCTACTTTCAGGAGACGTTTTTCCTGACTCCACCTACCTAACGATTAAAGGGATACCACCAATACACAAATATTCCTAACTTTATCAGGCGTACTCTCCCTTCAACCAAATAGGTATTCATTTGCTTAGCAGGGTGACTCTCAAACCAATATTTGAATAATATATCTCTGTCTTTCAAATTATTAATTCAACACAATGGCTTCCTTGACAAATACCACTTCAGCGTTCTCAACGCTTTGATTTTTTTCCCTCTTAACCCTTTACCAAACAATCCCTGGTTTTTACGATCTGAGATAGAAGCCTTGTGAAAACATTGTGGGAAAAGGAGAAAATGCTGGTAACCAGCATTTTCTCCTTTTCCAACAATGTTTTCTACCCTGCAGGAAACAAATTTCAATTTTTGAGTTACGTTCATCTAGTCGTCTGCAAGTGCTTTCAATTTGGACCAGTCCAAACTTTTGTCATTTGGTAAAGGGTTAACCCTTTCCCAAGCAATCCCTGGTTTTTACGGGTTTAGAATAGTAGCCCTTTGAAAACATTGTGGGAAAAGGAGAAAATGCTGGTAACCAGCATTTTCTCCTTTTCCTACAATGTTTTCTACCCTATCATAGACAGAAATCATTTTTTTCAGCAATAGTGAAATTGTCGTCTGCAAATGCTTCCAATTTGGCCTAGTCCAAATGTTTGTCGTTTTGGAAAGGGTTAATGTGTCATGGTCTGTGAAAAGGGGGTTTAACCCTTTCCCAAACAGCGAATTTTGGACCAGACCCAAATTGAAAGCATTTTGCAGATAACAGTTGCTAAAAAGATGATTTTTCTATATGATAGGGTAGAAAACATTGTGGGAAAAGGAGAAAATGCTGGTTACCAGCATTTTCTCCTTTTCCCACAATGTTTTCAAAAGGCTTCTATTCCTGGCCCGTAAAAACCAGGGATTGTTTGGGAAAGGTTTAATGCAGTCCCGTAATGATTCATGTCAAGCAAGTCATCGCGTAATTGTGTATCCATGAAATATCACTTTGTCAAACAACCGAATGATTCATGGTTTAGACTGGTTTTTGGGCATGAAGAAATTGACCAATAGCGAAAAGGTTCTCAATTCGTTGGCTTAGTTTAACCCATTACCACACAATCCCTAGTTTTGACGCCCCTGAGAAAAGAAGCTTTTTGAAAACACTGTGGGAAATGGAGAAAATGCTGGTAACCAGCATTTTCTCCTTTTCCCACAGTGATTTCTACCCATCCCAGAACAAATTTCAATTTTTCAGTCAGTTTATTTTGTCGTCTGCAAATGCTTTCAATTTGGACCAGTCTAAAATTTTCTCGTGTGTAAAGAGTTAAACATATTTATTTTACATCGATTGAGAAACAAGTTCTTACAACTTATACTAATCTCTCTCGATTCTGCTTCCTGGGAACTACACCAGTACTCGCGCCGAATGTATGGACCAATGAAAAATCCCAAAGTTGACACCTGCTCCCGGGTATCGAACAGCGTTGGCTGACATGAGCTAATACTTTTTTTGCAAATGAATTGACCCTTCCCCTCCTCAACCCCCGCCCCTCCAGTCGCCCCACCTCCTCCAGTCGCAGAGTAGGCCCATTCGAGTATACTGTGTTCCTAGTTGAACCGACGTTTTCGCATGTCATATTCTTCGAAGATTCGACCTGTCTTATATGACGCATCACCAGCCCCAAATGCGGGCAGATTGTAATATTACGCTCTATAAAGTGGCAATGTAGAAAACAGCTTTTATCAATACGTTTGAGGAGAAATGAGACCTGCTTTAGCTCCCGATTTCTCTAAACTGCTGATCATAGCTGAGTGAATTGAGTAAACGTTTATTTTAGTTTGAAATTCAAAGTAACGGTTGTCGCGTAGGAAAGTGGTTCGGTTCTGTACCCGGGATGCCCAAATTAGATAGATGAGTATTTACAGAATGCCATCTAGCGGGAGATAATGCTAGTTGAACAATATGTAAGAGTTTCTAACGCTCTTAAAATATTTGAACTTGTAAATGGCTCCTAACACAAACTTCATCCACATTTTTGCAGATGACTAACACCCAAGATCGGGCTGCACAAAACTCACAATCTGACCTTGGATTTACACTGTGCAAAAGGTGTTCAGACACAGGTTTAAGACTGTAATATTTCTGGCTGACTTTCGTGACTATTTTTTTTTTCCAAAGAATTCTAACTCTCTCTTTACCAAGAACGACACGAGAAGTTTTTTTTTTTCATTTTTTGTAGGCAGCTTGGGTCAAGATCAGACAGGCCGGAACGTGCAGACTGATCTCTGATCTACTCTATAAACTTTTTTTTTTTAATTATGACCAAACTGACTTCACATTGCAGCAAATCTGTATTTGTTGAAGCCCTTGAAAAAAAATCAATTATTTCATCTTAGAGAAAAAGAGGTAATCCTTCACTAGATAATCACGTTATAACGACTCCAAGTAAAAAACGATTCTAAAACATTGTGGGAAAAGGAGAAAATGCTGGTAACCAGCATATTCTTCTTTTCCCACAATGTTTTGATAGCAAACTGACATTTTCTTGTTTTTCCGCAACGTTTTCTACTCTTCATAATTTTTTTCATCTAAGTCACATTAACCCATTACCACACAATCCCTACTTTTGACAACCGTGAGAAAGAAGCCTTTGGAAAACATTGGGGGAAAAGGAGAAAATGCTGGTAAGTACTCCTTTTCCCACAATGTTTTGTACCCTTCACTATACAAAGTTCGATTTTTCAGTCATTTTTATTCTGTCGGGGGGGGGGGGGGGGGCGCTCAAAGCTGCATTTTACCATACCGGATTTCTAAGTTTAAAACGAGACTCCACTTTTTTGTGGCCTGTAAACTGCGCCAACTGTCAAATAAACGACAAGTTAATACAAACCGACATGACAAATTATTCTATTTAAATCTCATAAAGGCCTTTTTCAAAATACCTTTAATTTTTTTTCTTTACATTTCTCTTCATTCTAACCTAAGCATATGAGCCATGTTTTTGCAAAAGGGGGTTTAGTGAATTATACTGTAATATCATGTAAATATGGATTTACAAAATCTTTTTTGTTTAACGACCCATTGAATTATGTAGTAGTGTGGTACTTTGACATGTAGAAAATTTACTGAAAGCAAAAAATCTACACATGTGTAGAATTTATTTGCAGGTACATTAATTTTTTACCACACAATGACGATTTTTTTTAACGACACTGTGGAAGATGCCTTTTGAAAACTTTATGGGAAAAGGAGAAAAATGATGGTTACCAGCATTTTTCTCCTTTTCCCACAAAGTTTTGTACCCTATAAAAGCAAAATTGCACCATTTAAACCCTTCTGAAATTGTCGTCTGCAAATGCTTTCAAATCGAATAGATCTAAAATTTTGCTGTGTGGTAACGGGTTAAAGCACAGGTCGAATTGTAGAAGATCGATTAACTCATTACCAAACGACAATGTTTTAGGCTTGTCCAAATCGAAAGCGTTTGCAGACGACAAAATAAAAGTTATTAAAGACTTGAAATTTATTTTGTGAAGGGTAGAAAACATTGTGGGAAATGAAGAAAATGCTGGTTACCAGCATTTTCTCCTTTTCCCACAATGTTTTCTAAAGGCTTCTTTCTCAGGGTCGTCAAAAGTAGGGATTGTGTGGTAATGGATTAATCAACTCTTCACCAAACGATAAACTCTTCGACTCGTCCAAATTTAAAGAACTGCAGACAACAAACTCAATGCTGTTCGAATGAGAAGATTTCTTTTTGAAAAGGATAAAATCATAGCGAGAAAAGGAGGAAGTGCTGATTATCCCCATTTTCTCCTGTTCAAAAGTCATCTTCATCAAGGGTCGTTAGAACTCGAGAACATTAAGATAAGCGATTACCCTTTTAGTGTCGTTGTCTGCGCATGTCATATTCTTCGAAGATTCGACTTGTCTACTATGACGCATCACTTCCCCAAAATATTTGGGGGATTGTAGAAATACGCGTTATAAAGTAGCAATGGAGAAAATAGCTTTTATTAATACGTTTTAGGAGAAATCATGTCTGTTTAGCTCCACATTTCTCTAAACTGCTGATCATAGTTGAATATATCGCAAGGTAGCGTTTTATTGAGTAAGCGTTTATTTCAGTTTGAAATTCAAAGTAATGGTTGTCGCATAGAAACGTAGTCTGGTTCTGTACCCAGAATGCCCAAATTAGATAGTTCCGTGTGTATTTGTAGAATGCCATCTAGCGGGAGATAATGCCCTAAGTGTGTCGATGGCTATCGTATAGTTTAGGCTGTTCGAGCCAGAAATTGCTATGAAAAAGCGAGCAGTGTAGCTCAAAGATCAGACTACACTTTCTGTGCAGCCTCATCTTGATCGACAATATCTGATAACTTTACAGTAGGACAAGAAGTGATAAGAAGTGACCGGCAGTTTGAATATAGATCAAATGATAGTATTTGTGTCTGAAGAAGAAGAAAACATTGTTGGAAAAGGAGAAAATGCTGGGTACCAGCATTTTCTCCTTTTCCAACAATGTTTTCAAAGGGCTTCTTAGTAGGAATCGTAAAAAAAACTCGGGGTTGTGTGCTAAAAGGTTTACTGTACTGTATATACAGTATAATATACCTCGTACAAATCTCCAGGGTATCAGAGATAACGGGGCTCCCAAATCATGATTTTCCATCATTTCACAGACATTAAACTCATCAAAATAACTCCGCATTGCAAACAATAATCAAAGTACAGGAAGTACACAGAGTCACTTTGGTACTTTTTATCCTTAGATCGCTACAATTATAAAAGAAACAAGAAAATAATGATGTGTAACATCAATGACGCCGCAAATCAGTTGTTTCTGAAATAAGGCACATTACAACATTTCAAAATTGACCAAAGTAAATCGATGCAGAATCGGTGAGAAATGAATTTAGAAGTCCTAGACAATCTGTAGAAAGCAACTTAAAACTCAAAAAAGAAACAAACGATAAGACACAGTCACATCCATTCTTCGGCGAATTTAACATAGTTTCAATTGGATCTGTGAAAAAAGCTGTTGTCCAGCTATGTACAAAATCAATTGTCATTGGACAACCAACACAAGAAAATAATATTGAAACTAGGCTCTAAATTACCTAATTGATATAAAACAAAGGGTGTTAAATGACAAAAGTCAAAGTGAGTACAAAATGGCCAAAATGAAAAGTAAAGGTGGGTACGAAACGGCTTAGGTATGACATGACTTAGTTACGAAATGACTGAAAGTGAAGTAAACAACATGGCTACCTCCATAGGTGCTTTTCAAAACCTAAAAAAATATAGTGCCGCCGCTCATGCGGCGCCACAATGAATATTCTCACTTGGGAAAATAAACCGAAACATTGCGGTTTCAACGGTATTTCCCTGCGTGGCTGAATGTGCTTGATTTTGACCCACTCCTTGGTACTGATAAAGAATAAATAAATATGCTAATGGGTCAAACACCGTACATCAACCAATCAACCCCTATACTAGCCACTCAAATCGAAAGCTTTTTGCAGACGACAAATTTAATCCTTTACATAACGACAAAATTTCAGACTGGTTCATATTGAGACCGCTTGCAGACAACAAAGTGAACATACCTCTGGAAATTGAAATTTGTTTTCAGCAGGGTAGGAAACATTGTGGGAAATGAAGAAAATGCTTGTTTCCAGTATTTTCTCCTTTTCCCACAATGTTTTCAAAAGGCTTCTGTCTCAAGATCGTAAAAACCAGTCATTGTTTGGTAAAGGGTTAACGTGGCCGAAATAATAGTATTTGTCTTTGAAATGGTAGAAAACATGGTGGGAAAAGGAGAAAATGCCGGTTTTCAGCATTTTCTCCTTTTCCCGCGATGTTTAATAAAGTCTCTTCCCTAAGGTTACAGGAATTTTCTCCATTTCCAACAATATCTTTTAAAGCAATTTCCCTTCTGGGTCGTTTTAACGCGGGTTTGACACGAGAATGAAGTCTTGTTAAACGTTCCCAGATCTACTAGGTATAACGAGCTATTCAAAGGGACACAACTGGTGCGATCTTGTAATGTAAGTTTTACGTTCTGCACCTTTACCTCGCTACGGTTATCTCTCGACAGTCAACCTGCAGGAGCTTACGAAGCCAAGAACAAAACAAGTTGGCTTCTTTAAAAAAGAAGCCGGGAGGGGTCAGTATCAATTTTTCAAATAGTTTATTGGCTTTTAATTTCAATACAGTTTGGAACATTTTGGTACATGTAAACAAAAAAGTAAAAAAGCCGCCTCGTAGAAACCTCATGATTATGCTTTACGTGACGTTCATTTGGCCTTCTTGTCGCTTTTTCAAGTCGCATGATCTTGTCCAGCAGTCTTCTTTCTCTTTTTTAACGAAAATCTTCTTTTTTTCTGTTGCTTGGATTTATTTGCTTATTGAAAAATTACAATTATTTCAGGGGTCATTTGCAGACATATATTATTTTTCTGATATTCGTCATATAAAAATAAACCACGTCTATTTCCTGTTTCGTTTTTTTTTTATTTCGCTTTATTTACAAAACCATGAGGAAACAGACTGTGTATCAGTACAATTTCGCAAGAAAAATGGATTTAGACAGCAAATTCTGCATCAGTCTGCCTTTTAAACTCACCGCTGTTGGAGAGGTCTGATGACCTCTCCAATAAGGAAAAAAAGAGTAACACACGACAATAAGGATAAGACATGGGATCAGCCAAGAGGCTGATGGCCTCATTTCCTGTTGCAGGTTGTTTTTCTTTTTTCCGATCTGTTTAAGAGCACTTGTGAAAATATTGAAAACATCGACAACATTGCACCAAAAGGATTTGTTTGTATTGTGTTTACGCCGTTCTTCAGCATCATTTCAATAATATTTCGCCGGTCATTGTACCAATCCATGCTTTTCTGGGTTTGCTTTTGCCAGTAATTTTCTTTTCTATAATCTGTGACCCATTACGCAAAAAGGGACCTTCTGGGAACTGCCAAAAGTGTCAACCCTGGTCAGACTGCGCGAGTTGCGCAGGCTGACCAGCGTTGACATTTTTCGCTTTAGTGACATTTTCTGTATGAAAAGTGGTCACTGCATCTTGTTTATACAGTCAGTTTTGAACTATCAACTAAGACTGACGTGCACTATGACTGACGTGCACTATCGTTGATCTGTTTTCTTCTAATTGATGTACAGAAATTCCCAGATGGTCCCTATTTTACGTGATGGGTCACATGTAAACATCACCGAAACAATGATCATTTGCGCGAGTGGGACGAATCTTGTAGCAATGACTATCATAAATCTTTGAAGTTGTAAAGAATGTGTGGCCGAGCAAGGGAATCAAATCAGGGATTCCCTCCTGTTTCCTCTATCTGATTTCTCGCCCTGCACGTTACCGACTGAGGTACAGGAGATATAGCGAGCAATTGACCTTTCTGTAAACGCGAGTTTGGCACGCCCCCTCGCCCCTCCCCCTTTGTAACTTAGGTATTTAGGTTGTCAAGCCTGTCAAGCTAACAAGAAATGTGTCAGACTTTTTTGTTTACATGATGCCCAGTGCTGCGTTTTCATTGGCAAATAAGACGTTGGAACACCTATCAATCAAAATCCGCAGAAAGGTCAATTTTCTACTTTTGGGTGTTTTTACGAAATGTGCACCCTTGTGTGCGCATGTCATATTCTTGGAATATTCGACCAGTCTTTGACGCGTCACTCTCCCAAAAATTGAGGGGAATTGTAGTAATACGCGCTATAAAGTAGCATTGGAGAAAATGGCTTTTGTCTATTCATTTGAGCAGAAATCAGGCCTGTTTAGCTCCAGATTTCTCTAGACTGCTGATCATAGCTGAATGAAACGCACCAAAGTAACGGTTGTAGAAAAGTAGTCAGAATGATCAGATTAGATAGATGTGTATTTGTAGAATGCCATCTAGCAGGGTGATAATGAGCTCGCACTTACTAGGGTACGGCTTCTGATGTGTTTGGCCCGAGGACACTCTCACGAAAAAAATGACTGCTTCCGTTGAGGCTCGATACGGGACCTCGAGGTTACGAGGCCTACACCAATATAACTAAACCACAAGGGACTACTGGTTCCAAAGTTAATGTCACCAAGACACTAAACACTATATATATAATTATGTTTTGAGCCTTTATTAGAAATGTCATCCTCGTAGACCGGGCCTGTCCTCGTCCTCATGAATTGTTCATGAAGCATTTTGATTGGTAATCTCTGTTTTTCTTTGAGAAAATTTAAACTATTTTTATCACAAATATGCCGCCATTTCTATTTTTAGTAACTGACGAAATGAAAGTGCCCTCCCTAAAAGAGAGAATGAATTATGTTATCGATCTTTCGATTGGCTATAAGTGTACTTTCCGACCATATGAATATTCATAGGAACCGAAGATTTTGCTAGTCAATTTTCCCAGCATTATCTCCAGCTAGATGGCATTCTATAAATACATATCTATCTAATTTGGAAATCCTGGGTACAGAACCGAACCACTTTCCTACGCGACAACCGTTACTTTGAATTTCAAACTAAAATAAACGTTTACTCAATAAATCTCGTGCAATTCACTCAGATATGATCAGCAGTTTAGAGAAATCTGGGGATAAAGCAGGTCTCATTTCTCCTCAAACGTATTGATAAAAGCTATTTTCTACATTGCTTCTTTATAGAGCGTAATATTACAGTCTGCCCGCTTTCGGGGCTAGTGATGCGTCATATAAGACAGGTCGAATCTTCGAAGAATATGACTTAACCGGCCGATTAGCTCAGTAGGTAGAGCGTAGGACTCGTGAACACAATGTTTCGGGTCTCTACAGGTTGTGGGTTCGAGTCCCCGGCTGGCCAACTAAAAAATTATTAATAGTCTTTCGGATGAGACGTTAAACCGAGGTCCCGTGTGACGGTGCTATACACCGAGCACGTTAAAGAACCAGGCGGAATTCTCAGTAGTTTCGTCCTGTATCCTTGCACTATCCCCCGTAACAACTAACCGTCTTCTGGGGGCGTCGCTCAGATGGGCAACCGGTAGCGACGATAAATAAACGAAAATAATCAATCAAAAGAATATGACATGCGCAGACAACGTCCCTACAATACAGAATGAATATGTTATCGATCTTTCGATTGGCTATTAGTGTACTCTCCGACCATATGAATATTCATAGGAAACGAAGATTTTTAATAGTCAATTTTTCCCAGGGGTAATGCATAGAGAGTAACGCAATGCTTAAACCAGAGTTCCGAGGATGTAGAAGTATCTCGTTACCGACAGCACTGGTTTTATTGAAGCAATAATGCTTTTGATTTAACTCTTTACCAAAGAATCCGGACTTTTAACGACCATGAGGAGAAAAAAAAATAGGTACTATGTATACATTAAACCCTTTACCAAACATCCTGTTTTTAAGACCCTGCGATAGATGCTTTTTTGAAAAGAAATGCGAGAAAAGGAGAAAACGCTGATAACCAGCATTTTCTCCTTTTTCCCGCGATGTTTCCTACCCTACTGGTAACAAATTTCAATTTCTTTACTTACATAAAATTTATTTTGTCGTGTGCAAGTGCTTTCAATTTGGACTAGTATTAACCCTAAGGCTCCTAAGCGCGATTCGCTGACCTTTTGCGGATAGTGTAGATCAAGATCAGACTGCACAAAACGTGCAGTCTGATCTTGGATCTACACTGTCCGATAAGGTGATACTACTGCCCAAAACAGCAGTATTTGGATTTTAACTTAAGAAATGAAAATTTCGTTTTAGTTGTTTAAGCAAGATAAGCCAGTTAAATTTTGTAGTTTTGTATAAAGAGTTATTTAACTCTTTCCCAAACAAGCCCTGGTTTTTACGTGTCTGCAGTAAAAGACTTTTGAAAACACTATGGGAAAAGGAGAAATTGCTCGTAACGAGCAATTTCTCCTTTTCCCACAGTGTTTTCTACCCTTTTTGAGAACTTTCTGCCATTTTCTCCTAATCTAAAATTGTCGTCTGCAAATTCTTTCAGTTTGGAAGAGTCCGAAATTTGTCGTTTGGGAAAGGGTTAAGCCTGGTCAAACCCTTTACGGGGACTGATGATAGTCATTATGACAAGACGCTGAATATTGCTATGCCATGTGGGAAAGCAGCCAATGGCGTGGAACGGATGTTGCGCTGAGTACAATCAAAACACATATTAGGAACAGATAAATGGGAGCGCTAGTTGCTGAGATATGACTAGAATAATGTTAAACAAGAGGGCCAAGATAGCCCTAGATCGCTCACCGGAATTTCTGAGAGGACCATAGCCAATTTTTTTTTAGGTATGAAAACACTGGAAATAACATCATTATTTTGCCACATGTAAAAGTCCTTTCAAAATCTGACCAGCAGTTTCAGAAAAGAAGAATTTTTAAGAGTTGCTTAATTTCCGTATAGTGTAAGTAGCCCCCATTCACCAGAGTCATGTTTCTTGACCTATCAGAATTTCGCGAAATGTTTTTGAAATGGGTCATTCAAAAAACATTACTGTGAAATTATTTTAAAATCTGACCAGCGGTTTCGGAGAAGAAGAATTTTCAGGAATTCCTTCATTTCCATATGGTGCAAGCAGCCCCCATTCACCAGAGCCATTGTTCTGGACGGATCAAAATTTCACGAACAGTTTTTGGAAAGGGTCACTCAAGGAACATTTCTGTGAAATTATTTTAAAATCTGGCCAGCGGTTTCAGAGAAGAAAATTTTGAAGAATTTCTTAGAAAATTCCATTTGGTTGCCATGGTAACCAGAGTTTTTGACGCAATCAAATTCTGAGCACAAGTTTTGACAAGGACTTTCCAAAGAAGATTCCAGCAAAGTTTGGTCCAAATTGGCCCAGCGGTTTAGGAGGAGTTGATGTTCAAAGAATTGTTGACGACGCACGACGGACACCTGGTGATCCTAAAAGCTCCCCTTGAGCACGTTTGTGCTCAGGTGAGCTAAAAAGGCGTTCAGTAACATGTCAACACAAGAATCTCTAAGAGCTCCTTTCCTCCATATTTTACCCCCCGGGACATGCACCCTATCTTGACAAATAACACGTTCTACAAGATATAAATGATCCAAATCAACATTCTAACAGATGTGTAAGTTACAATCTTTATTTACACTTTAAAACGTTTCTCCTTTCCTTCACGCACACCATAAGCGTGCAGTTCATCACTTTTAGGAAACAAGAGTTGGAAAATGAAGAAAATGAAAGCTTTGAGGAAAACTAGTTGTTTTGGCGGATTCAGCGATATCGAGTGGACACACCGTTCAACATTTTGTCTGAAAGTAGTCCGGAAAAGGCAGCTTACGATCCCTATAGGCAAGGGAATCCCTTGAGAGGGATTCCCTGGCCTAAAAATGCTTCCCTTGTACAGTATCTTCGCTTTGTCATGGTTATCGTCGTCTTGGCTGCTTTCTTAACCCTTTACCAGACGAAAATAATTTACCCTTGTCTAAATTGAAAGCATTTGCAGACGACAATTTCATTGTGGCACAAATGGTGCATTTTTTCCTTGATAGGATAGAAAACATTGTGGAAAAAGGAGAAAATGCTGGTTACCAGCATTTTCTCCTTTTCCCACAATGTTTTCAAAGGGCTTCTTTCCCGAAGGCGTTAAAAGTCGTCATTGTGTGGTAACGGGTTAAATAATAAACTGTCGTTAATAAACGACATAATACGTATGTGAAATGAAACTACGATATTACCGATCATTCTGCTATTTAAATGTATTTTTGGTGGAAAAACTATCTCCTTATCGGAGAGTGTAGATCCAAGATCAGACTGCACGTTCTGTGCAGTCTGATCTTGATCTCCACTATCCACAAAAGGTTGTTAAGTCACAAACAGAAGCACTAGAGTTAAAAAAAACTATAATAAAACGTTTTCTCTCGTATTTTCTTATGTTAGACTGGTTCTAAAAAACCTCCATGAAGTGCGCACACAAAAAGTGCACATATCAATTAATTGGTAAACCCTTCTCTTCCCGCGTGATTCCCACGCGGTTTTTGCCACTTCACTGAAAGAACTGTAAAACTCGAAAATTTAACCCTTTTTTCAAAGCTGAATAAATCCCAGAATACGGTCTTTTAACGACACTGAAAGAGAAAGCTCTTAAAACTTTGTGGGAAAAGACGAAAATTTACACAATTTTTCCTGCTCTTATCAGAGTTACATATCGTCATTAAAGACATATTCAATTTGTCGTCTGCAAAACTTTAATTTTGTTTAAGCCTTAAATTTTGACCCTGGAATAAGAGTTGAAAATAATACACCCACCAATCAGTGTTTAGAATCTATTCGTTCTTGTTGATTTCAACTTATATAATAAGGCTTCGCCCTTTACCATTCTACCCAGTGTTTTAACGACCCTGTGGAATGAGGCTTGCATGAGCATCGCGGGAAAAGGAGAAAATGCGAGAAGCAAACATTTCCCCATTTTCCCATGATGTTTTCTATCAGTCCAAAGCAAAATTTGATCATTTTAGCAACATTTAAATTATCGTCTGCAAAAGCTTTCAATTTGGACAAGTCTAAGATTTTGTCGGCTTGTAAAAAGCTATTGTTAATAATTTACTGGAACTTTATACACATCCAACGATGAAGTGAAGCACTATCAAGCTAAAATTTAAAAAAAAAATATTTTTTTTGTAAGCAGTTTAGGACTGATACAGGAAAAGCAGCAATTATACAGGACAAATAAGAAAATTTTATTGTCTGGGTAAAAAGTTAGCAGACGACTCATGACGAAGGGGTAAGCTCAGGGCTAAGACGCACGTGTCTGTAATTTTTTAACAATTTTATCTTTACGACTTTCTTGCGGTGGTGTGGTAAATGTCTGAATAAAATATGGCTGGATCTGACGACGTAAATATCTGTGGCGAGAAATACAAAAAAAAAACCTTTTTTTTTTTACCAAAGAAGCGTCTTTCACAATTTTAGTTGTCATTGCACCCATTGTAGATCAAGATCTGACTGCTCGAACGTGTCACCAATGATCCCGCAATTACCCAGGAAGAGGCTAGCAGAATGAAGATCAAACAGAAGCCCGCGGAATAAACATATCCATCTTTTTAACCAATCAAAAATTACCACTCATTCGTCCGGGGCTAATATCAAAAAGTAGGTCAACAGCTTAACCCTATACTAAACAATCCCTGGTGTTTTACGAACCTGGGATAGAAGCCTTTTGAAAACATTGCTGGAACTTATGCAGGTATTTGAAGTGATAATGGATAAATAATATATAGATAGATCTTTTCGAAGAATTTATAAATGAAAGGAGAAATGGAAGAAAGAAAGACAAAGGAGTGTTGACTGTGTTTGTCTCGCAGACATTGATTACCGTTACTTTTAACCCGTAGTCTGCTATGTGCAATTCACTGACCTTTTGCGGACAGTGTAGATCAAGATCAGACTGCACAGAATGTGCAGTCTGATCTTTGATCTACACTGTCCGATAAGGAGATATTATTCCCCCAAAAAATAACTTTGAAATAACTCTATTTAACTTTATTCTATCGAATTGAAAATTGCATTTTAGCTATTTAGCAGGATAATAGTTAATCCATTTACCAGACGACAAAATTTTTGACTGGTCCAGGTTGAAAGCACTTGCAGACGACAAAATAAACGTAACTCAAAGAATGAAATTTGTTTTCAGCAGGGTTGAAAACATTGTGGGAAAAGGAGAAAATGCTGGTTACCAGCATTTTCTCCTTTTCCCACAATATTTTCAAACAAGGCATTTATAGCGGGGTCTTAAAAACCAGAGATTGTTTGGTAAAGGGTTACCGCTTTACCACACAATCCCAACTTTTAACGATCCTGAGATAGAAGGCCTTTAAAAACATTGTAGGAAAAGGAGAAAATGCTGGTATCCAGCATTTTCTCCTTTTCCTACAATGTTTTCTACTGTTTCCAAACCATATTTCAATTTTTCAGTCTAATTTATTTTGTGGTCTGCAAATGCTTTCAATTTGAACCAGTCTAAAATTTTCTTGTGTGGTAAAGGGTTAAATGTGTACAAAGGACCTCTGCTTTGTGAAAAGGGAGTCTCGTGCATCCGCAAAAAGTAACAATCTACATCAACAGCCTGTGCAGCCCACACAAAAGGGTCAAAAGATTTGCCAGTAGTAATTTTCTGCATGTCCAGTAACCAGTCTACCTCAAGTTTCGGTCAGTGTTAGACAAACTAAAGTTTATTGCCTCATAAACACGCGATGGTCTGTATGAAATAATCCTCTTTCTGTCGTGGTTTATCGTTCAATAAACCACAGTTGTGAGTTATGTGGCGCAATAAATAATCCACGAGGGCGATGGCCCGAGTGGGTTATTTATTGCGCTTCATTACTCACAACGTGGTTTATTGAACGATATACCACGATAGAAAGAAGACTTTTTCGATTCTAACATGGCCAAGTCTTAGTGAAAAGAAAACAAGTTCAAACTTAGAGTAAACACGCGGATGAAGATTATGTTCCATTGAATAACCCACTCATTGAATGACGTCACTCCATATAGAATAACGTCACTCTGTGTGGATTGTCGCAGATTTTACCATGCTTTCCTTGCACTGTGTTTATACAGACAATGCGTGTCATGTTAGAATGTAAAATGCATCACGCAAAAGCATTATTTAAACCCCCTTGTGCCAAAGCATGTATCCTATATTTTTGTAGATTTAGAATTGAATGATTGTATTGTGTTTAAGCCGTTTTCAACATTATTTCAGTTATATCGCGTCGACCAGTGCACCTATCCATGCTATCCTGGAGTTTCTTTTACCAGTACAACCGGCATCAAAATTTCTTTCCAAGCCACTGGCTGCTTTCCCACATAATCATTGTCGAAATAATGATCAGCGGTGGGAGAGAAATGAATCCTGTCGCAATGACTATCATCAATCCTCGGAAAGAAATTGGCCGAGCCAGGGATCGAACCCTGGACCCCATGTAGATTTACAAACAAAACCGAAGCCATCCATTGGATAAAAAGAATTATCTTTTACCCTTTACCAAACGACAAAATTTTAAACTGGTCCAAATTGACAGCACTTGCAGACGACAAAATAAATGCAAGTCAAAAATTGCAATTTGTTTCCCAGCAGGGTTGAAAACATTGTGGGAAAAGGAGAAAATGCTGGTTACCAGCATTTTCTCCTTTTCCCACAATGTTTTCAAAAGGCTTCTCTCTCAGGGTTATAAAACTAGGGATTGTTTGATAAAGAAACCTAAGATTTCAAAATTGTTATCAGTTCTCTTTAATGTGGTTAGTTTTGAATTTCAGAATGACAAACTTTAACCAAGTGCAATCCTTGCTGATTGATTTGTACCTTTGATTAAACCTCGCCTAAAAATTTCGCTTCACAAATGATTTTTTTTAAACCACTATTTGTTTTTTTCTTTTTTACTCTTAAAAAAAACAATTAACCCAGTTTAATTTGCTACTGCAGACAGTGTAGTTTAAGATCAGACTGCAAAAATCGTGCAGTCTGATTTTGAATCGAAACTCTCTACTACTATGCCACGGATCTGACGAAAAAAGGGTCTAAAACTTGCAATATCATGATCTATAGAACAGAAAATGTCCACTGCATTTATCTAGCCCTGCAAAAGTTGATCAATCATTAACCCTTTCCCAAACAATCCCTGGTTTTTACGGGTCTGGAATAGTAGCCGTTTGAAAACATTGTTGGAAAAGGAGAAAATGCTGGTAACCAGCATTTTCTCCTTTTCCCACAATGTTTTATACCCTATCATAGACAGAAATCATCTTTTCAGCAAGAGTTGAATTGTCGTCTGGAAATGCTTTCAATTTGGTCTCGTCCAAAAGTTTGTCGTTTGGGAAAGGGTTAAACAACTTTTTGGGTAGTTTCATTTGGTGACTCATTACATCCATTGAAGTAACAATAACGCCCAACAGTAAACAAAGAAGGTGTTGAAACGCATTTAATTCATATCATATTATTTACGTGTATCTTCTTATTGGACAATGTAGATCAAAGATCAGACTGCACGTTCTGTGCAGTCTGATCTTTGATCTACATTGTCCGCAAAGCTCGGTAACTCACGCTTAGCAGTCTACGGGTTAAGGCCGACCATAGGTTCGCCTAACGACGTTTGCGACGGTTTCCATTTTCACGCATCGTGTAACTATCACGTTCACCTTTCGTTGTCTGCGCATGTCATATTCTTCGAAGATTCGACTGTCTTATATGACGCATCACTACTAGCCCCGAAAGCGGGCTGACTGTAAATATTACGCTCTATAAAGTAGCAATGTTGAAAATAGCCTTTACGTATCAATACGTTTGAGGAGAAATGAGACCTGCTTTAGCAACAGATTTCTCTAAACTGGTGATCATAGTTGAGTGAATTGCACGAGGTAGCGTTTTATTGGGTAAACCTTTTTTTTTGTTTTAAATTCAAAGTAACGGTTGTCGCGTAGGAAAGTGGTTCGGTTCTGTACCCAGGATTCCCATATAAGATAGATGAGTATTTATAGAATGCCATCTAGCGGGAGATAATGGTTCACCTTTTACTCGAAAAACGGTGAACACCTAGTGCAGTTGATCCTGCCTCACTTGTCAATGTCTGCAGAATGGATAATCCAAGAACTAAAATGGGTCTTTTCTTGTCAGTAGCATGAAGAAAAAAAGTATTTTAATCAAGTCAAATGATTATATGCGAGGCAAGAGTCCAAAAATTATGCTTTCAAAAGATCGGACTGAAATTCAAAGTGAATCACCTGACTACGTCACCTAACAACGGAATATGGACACAGATGCTACTACCAGAGCTCTATGTGGCATACGTATCGTCTAGCTGAAACATCCTTTTAGATGCAGATGCTTTCAGTTTGGTCTAGTCCAAAATTATGTCATTTGGTAAAGACGTACAGGAAACGAGGATCTGCACACAACTCTTTCTCCTTTACCAGGTTGCCCTTAGCTTGATGAGTCTGCAGCAGACAACATTAGAAAACATTGATATCAAAAGAAGAAACTGCTCTTAATGACTGATTCCTCTTTTTCACACAATGATTTCTTTTCCCATCAAAAAACTGTGATACATGAATACTGGCCAGGTTTTAGTTTCGCGTCTGCAAACGCCTCAAATTTAGAAAAGTCAGTATTACATTTATATATGCACTGAATTGGTTTATTATGACCAATAAACTTGATTCTTAAAAATATTGTTTTATCGTTGAAAAACAATTAGATAATTTACTTCATATAATGTCTTTGTCTCTGACAAACCTCACATTTCGTCATTAGTTAGTGCCCCACCAATAAACTTAAAAGGCATTTTCTTAAAAAACATAAGGCTGGTGACCTATTTGTTCAAAGCCCGATTCTTTTTCTTTTAATTCAATACCTGAATATTATTTATAGAAAAAAAAAGAGAAAAATCTCGGAATGTTAGAACATTTAAAAAATAACTCTTTGTTTTTTCCCCAAAATAAATGTGTTTTAGCCATAAGTTAAGTTTTTTTTTATTAAATATTGATACACAGTATACTCTAAATTATTTTCCATTTTTTCCATTTTCCATTTTTTGATGTTTCACCAATACAATGACATAAAATTTGCATACAATTGTTGCCATTTCATAGGTGAAATTTCATCCAGAACTGCCGCAATGCAGGGTGTACTAAAAAATATACATAGAATTTTCCCAAAGCTGGCGAGCCCCTCTTTTTAGACGAAAAAAAAGGGAGGTGCGTGGAGCAGCAGCAGCAGGAGCTTTTCATAATTCATCTGTGCAAGTAAGTTTAACTCTTTACCACACAATGAAGACTTTGAACGACTCTGAGTTAGAAGCCTTTTGAAAACATTGTGGGAAAAGGAGAAAATGCTGGTAACCAGCATTTTCTCTTTTTTCCCACAATGTTTTCTACCCTTCCCAAATCAAATTTTGATTTTTCAGTCACATTTATTGTGTTGTCTGCAAATGCTTTCAGTTTGGACCAGTCTATAAATTTGTCGTTTGGTACAGAGTTAACAGAGAGAGTTTGTGTCTACACCACGTCAAAACGGCAAATTTCGACATAGAATCAGATAAGGCATGTTCGTTGATTTTTATCAAAATTCGATTCACCCATCCGTTCATAAACTATACAAGTATCTGATTGTTTCAAACACGCACTTTATAGATTAGTATTTTAAATAAAGATCTGAAAACGAGGTGAACTTCAAACATATCAGATAGAAGGTCATAGTAATATAACATTTAGACCACCGTCAGAGTTTTTGGGGTGTGGAATCAACCTTTCAGGTATGACACCATCAAATTTAATTATTCATTCACAACAAGACACGGTGCTTGCAAACCATTCTTAATTACAAGTCTGAATCTCAAAACTTTTCTTGAATTTACAAAGATATGCAATTTCTAATTGGCCATTAAAGTTTTTTTTTTCAATGTTTACCACATAACTGGATTGAAATTTAACATTGTCTTTATTTTTTTTCTAAGTGATTTATTTGTACTATTTCTCTCCTCGTGTGTACTATGTTTATATGTATTTGTTGCTATCATTGGAGAGGTCATCAGAGCTCTCCAACAGAGGTGGGTTTAAAAGGCAGACTGCCCCAGAATTTGCTGTCTAAATCCATTTTTCTTGCGATACACAGTCTGTTTCGTCATGGTTTTGTAAATAAAGCGAAATCGAAAACCGAAATAGGAAATAAGCGTGGTTTATCTTTATATGACAAATATCAGAAAAATATTTGATAAGCCAATTTGTTAAATCAATTTACCATGTCTGCAAATGACCCCTCAAATAACTAATTTTTCAGTAAGCAAATAAATCAAAGCAGCAGAAAAAAAGAAGAATTTCGTTAAAAAAGAGAAAGAAGACTGCTGGACAAGATCATGCGACTTGAAAAAGCGACAAGAAGGTCAAATGACCGACACGTAAAGCATAATTATGAGGTTTCTACGCGGCGGCTTTTTTACTTGTTTGTTTACATGTACCAAAACGTAATGAAATTAAAAGCCAATAAACTATCTGAAAACATTGATGCTGACCCCTCCCGGCTTCTTTTTTAAAGAAACCAACTTGTTTATATATGGGGCGGCGGCTTTAAATTACAATAAAGCTTTTGAATTTGATTGCTTTTACTGAATGAAGCCATACTTTGTGAAAAGAGGGCTTTATGCATTTGCAAAAAGTATCGACCCAGGTCAGCCTGCGCGTCTGCGCAGGCTGACCTGGGTCGAAACTTTTTGGGGTTTTTTTTTGTATATTTGTCTGCATCTCTAATTATCTTTTTTTTTAATCTCAGTATCCATCAGTTGTTAGAAAAAATGGATTTCTAAGATTCATAGTTATGTGATGTTTTCTTTGTTATCATGCATCACGGAGATGTATTAAGCCCCTTTTTGCCACAAGTACGACTAAAATAGAACGTTATGCGAGCCTGAAAGTGTTTTCTTTTCCAAAAGAAAACCTTAGAATGCAACTTGGCAAGGTTGGTCAATTAATGCAGTTTCTGACGGAGACAGTCTGTTCTAGTCTGTATTGCAAACGGTTTTTAGATGAAATAAACTTTCTGCACCTTCTTCAAATTGAATTTCGACCAAACTTCTACAAACATCTTAGACTCTTCCATACTTGCAGACAGTGTAGATCAAGATCAGACTGCACAGAACGTGCAGTCTGAAATTGGATCCACACTGCCCGATGAATAGATATTTCTCCTCGCAATCAATTTGAAATACACAGCATCATGTTGAGTATTGACTATCAACTTCGAAGTTTCAATGAACTCTTATCCTCAGGAAAATAAATAAACCACTTACCGCACACGACCCTACGAAAGAAGCCTTTTAAAAACATTGTGGTAAAAGGAGAAAATACAGGTAACCGGCATTTTCTCCTTTTCCATCATTTTTTTTTTCAATCCGATTAAGGAAAATTTGCGCGATTTGATGCACAATGACATTGTCGTCTGCAAATGCTTTCAGTTTGGACAAGGCTAAAATTTGGTCTGATATCGGGTGAAATGAAAATTTCAAGTTGACATTAAACACCCTGAATAAATGCTAAAATTCCTTCTTTTTTTTTTCAGGGTTTGGGAGAAGAAATCCTTATCGAACAGTGTATAGATCAAAGATCAGACTGCATATGTGTACAGTCTGATCTTGATCTACACTGTCCGCAAAACGTCAATAAGTGAAAATTCAAAATCGATATCAAACAACTTGATTAATGCCAATTGAAACTCTATTTTGAAGTAAAATATTTTCTTATCGGACAGTGTAGATAAATGATCAGACTGCACGTCACTCAGTCTGTGCAGTCAGATCTTGATCTACACTGTCCGCAAAAGGTCAGTAGTTAAAATTTCAAGTCTATATTGAATTTACTCTTTTTTTGAATATGCCGTTTGAAACTCCTTTTTGAAGTAAAATATTTCCTTATCGGTCAGTGTAGATAAAAGATCAGACTGCACGTTTTGTGCAGTCTGATCTTGATCTACACTGTCCGCAAAAGGTCAGATGTGAAAATTTCAAGTCTATATTAAACACCTTAAATAATTCTTCTTGAAAAACTTTTTTGAAGAAAAATATTTCTTTTTATCAATATTGCTATCATTTATTTATGGGCCAGCGGCCTTATATTACAATAAAGCTTTTGAATTTGATTGCTTTTACTGAATGCAGCCCTACTTTGTGAAAAGAGGGCTTTATGTATTTGCAAAAAGTATCGACCCAGGTCAGCCTGCGCGTCTGCGCAGGCTGATCTTGGTCGAAACTTTTTGGGTTTTTTTTTTTTGTATATTTGTCTGCATCTCTATATCAAAGATCATAACTGCACATTCTATGCAGTCTGATCTTGATCTACACTGTCCGCAAATGGTCAGCCAGCAACTCTTAGCAGCGTACGGGTTAAACTTATTTAAGCAAGTCAAGGGGTGAAAAATTCCCAAGCTATCACATAAGATTTACTGTCGACGATTGCATTCTTTTGAAATAGGAGAACTAATTGCTGAAACGTGAATATGCTAATGAATGTCGGAATGGGTAGCGAAAAAACCGTAAGCGTCGCATACCATTGGATAATATGTGCAATATTTCATTGTGATAAATGGAGGGAGAGAAAAAAAATACGCCATTTAATGCCGTTACCAAAAAAAAAACAAGCCAGAAAATAGGACAATAATGCTATGGTAAAAGGGAGCTTGGTGTACCGCCGCGATTTAGTATACCGAGCCAGTTATCATTATTAGCTTGTAACACGCGAAAACGGGTATTCAGACATTTGCGTAAATTGTCTTCTCGGATCATTTTTTTTTTTACTTTCTGTATGTCCAAGGACCATTTTACCTCGTGATCCAGTCAGTTAATGGACAAAGTGGATCTTATGGATCCATAATTGTGCGGCTTGCGACACACGAAAAAGGACATTTGCATCGGCAATTTGCGTAAATTGTCTGTGTTCTTTGCGAGTCATATTCCTAGAAGATTCGACCTGTCTTATATGACGCATCAGTCTCCCCGATATCGGGGACATTGTAGTAATACGCGCTATAAAGTAGTAATGGAGAAAATGGCTTTTATCAATACGTTTGAGGAAAATTCAAGCCTGGTTTAGCTCCAGATTTCTCTAAACTGCTGATCATAGCTGAATGAATCGCTCGAGGCAGTGTTTTATTGGGTAAACTTTTATTTAAGTTCGAAATTCAAAGTAACGGTTGTCGTGTAGAAAAGTAGTCCGGTTTTGTACCCAGGATGCCCAAATTAGATAGAGGAGTATTTGTAGAATGCCATCTAGCGGGAGATAATGTAAAGTGTCGTCCCGGATCAGCCTAGTTAGTTCGCACAGCCTAATCCAAAACGACACTCTCCTTTTCCCACAGTGTTTTCTACCCTTCACAAAACAAATTTCAAATTTTCAGTCACTTTTATCTTTTCGTCTGCAAATGCTTTCAATTTGGACAAGTCTATAAAATTGTCGTTTGGTGAAGAGTTAAACGTAATGGGCCGTTGTTTAGCGTGGATTTAGACAATGTACGAGCGTATTCTTAACTTACAGCAGACGATAAAGTTTCAGACTCGTTTTAAATTGAAAGCATTTGCAGACGAAAAGATAAAAACGACCTCAGTGATGGAATTGGGCTTAAAATGAGGGCAAAATTGCGAATCTTAAAGACCAAGCAGAGGCCATGATATCAAAGCAGGTGCAAGAAAATACATTTAATTGCATTTAAAGCATACCTGTGGTATTCGAGTACTTGAGGTACTCTGATTTAGATAGTTTGCGGTAATACCCTCTGTACTTTGATTAATAAGTTGTTGTTGTTTTTAAATGGCTTCCGGTCGAATCCACAGGGGCTCGATCCAGTAAATTGTTTTGGTACCTTGGAAGTAAATAACATCTTCGCGAGCCAAGGTTACGATCACTACGTGGATCTTACCTTGGCTGATTGAGCCCGATTTCGAGATTCCTGCGATGCGCCCTCTATTGGATGCTGGTTATTACCTCCCTTTACATCATATTTCTGAAAGCCAATGAAATATCGTTTTACAAACCGCTTACGAATACAATTATTCAACATGAAGCGATAAGCAGACATCCACGTGGGTTTCCATGATTACCTTCTATTCGAAAGGTAGCGACCTTATTCTATTTTTATCAAAGATGAAATGCTACGAGCGATTTCATTCGTTGCAGTTAGAGCAGGCTGCATCCAATGAAAAAGCGTATCGGAAGAATGTAAAAGTCAAGCTCGATCCGCCAAGGGTAGAGTAGCATAGTGAATCGTCAGCCTTGGCTTGCGAAGATGGTAAATAAAGACAAGGGATCAAACTTGACCGATGAGCAGATATTACCAGGTTTGAATTTAGGCCAAATTACAAAGTCAGTTTCGATTCAATTTTGTCATGAAGTGTACCAAATCACAGCTAATTGAATACTTTCTTCGATGATGCTACAGATTATAACCATAATCCATCCGTTTGCCAAACACAGATCGAGATATCGAGCAAATTAGGGTCAATTTTGCAGGTCGGACACGACCGTGCAACTGGGACACCACTCTACTTTCAGTGCTGAAAGCCACATCTCAGCCATTGACAGTCAGGTTTCCTACCACGCATTGATTAAAAACAAAGGTAATCGAGGACAGAAAACTCGCGGTGATGCATTAGTTTTTAAACTGTCAAGATTGACCAAGAACCTTACGGACATACCTCGTAATACGAGGAAAGACCAGTCAAAAATATTGACAAACGGAGGGAAAATAGGCCTATTTTGAGCATTGTCATCTTTTTTATTAACATCTTTTCCAGAGACAAAATAATATATCCACGTTTAGCGCAAAAACAAGTGTCTTTGTAATAAACGAGATACTTGGAAAAAATGTTATAGGAGTCAAAAAATAAATGGGTTATGCTCTATAAACTCTTTACCAAACGACAAAATTTTGGACTTGTCCAGATTGGAAGCATTTGCAGACGACAAAATAAATGCAAGTCAAAAATTGAAAATCGATTTAGAAGGGTCAGAAAACATTGTGGGAAAAGGAGAAAATGCTGGTTACCAGCATTTTCTGCTTTTCCCACAAGGTTTTCAAAGGCTTTCTTCCTCAGAAGTCAAAAGTCGGGATTGTTTAGTAAAGAGTTAAATGGTGGTTCGTGCATCTGAAAAAGTATCGACTCAGATCAGCCTTCGCTGTCCACGCAGGCTGGCCGAGAGGAAACTTTTTGTTGTCGTCATTTTCCTGCATGTCCATAAGCAAGTTTACCTCATAATTGTGTTGGTCTTTATAGACAAACACCATCTTTGCAAGCCAAGGCTGACGATTCACTACGCTACTCTATCCATGGCGGATCGAGCTTGATTTTTACATTCACCCGATACGCTTTTTCATTGGATGCAGCCAGCTCTAACTGCAACGAATGAAATCGCTCGTAGCATTTCATTTTTGATAAAAATAGAATAAAGTCGCTACCTTTCGAAAAGAAGGTAAACATGGAAACCCTCGAGGATGTCTGCTTATCGCTTCACGTGTATTCGTATGCGGTTTGTAAAACGATATTTCATTGGCTTTCATAAATATGATGTAAAGGGGGGTAATAACCAGCATTCAATAGAGGGCACCTTGAAGGAATCTCGAAATCGAGCTCAATCAGCCAAGGTAATCGAGCTCAATCAGCCAAGGTAAGATCCACGTAGTGATCGTAAC
Source organism: Tridacna crocea (assembly GCA_943736015.1). Classification (NCBI taxonomy): domain Eukaryota; kingdom Metazoa; phylum Mollusca; class Bivalvia; order Cardiida; family Cardiidae; genus Tridacna; species Tridacna crocea. The sequence continues at coordinate 35,548,658 of OX031067.1, read as the reverse complement.
CTTGGCTCGCGAAGATGGACAAACACCTGAAAAAAAGTATCGACTCAGGTCTGGGCAGGCTTGCCTGAGTGGAAACCTCTTGCTATCGGTCAATTTTGTGCCTGTCCACCTCACCTGTCTACCTCATGATTGTCTTGGTTGATAGACAAAATTAATTTTATTGGTCCATAATTATGTGATGACTTGCTTGGTATCATGAATCAGAGAGATGCCGGATCATAGCTCATATTGCTGGTGTAATGTAGAGAAATGACCCTCTCCTACAAAATGACCCCGGTCATTATTCTACGTAGAGAAATGACCCCAGAAGTCATGTCACTACGTAAAGGAATGACCCGGGTCATAATTCTACGTAGTGAAATGACTTCTGGGGTTATTTCTCTATGTAGAATAATGACCGGGGTCATTTTGTAGGAGAGGGTAATTTCTCTGCATTACACAGGACAACAACCGTTTACGTGGAAGGCATTTTGGGGAAAAAAAGAGCCATGCTCTGGCGAAAGGGGGCTTACTCCATCTACGTCATCCATCACACTAAGCAAGCTATCATATACTGGTGGATCCACAACGGCCACTTTTTTTAAACAAATGACTTGATCATGGGTAGACGCAGAGAAAATTGACCGATAGCGAAAAGTTTCGGCCAGGTCAGCCTGCGCAGACTGCGTTGAAAATAATGTTGAAAACGGCGTTAAACGGCGTCAACCCATTACCACACAATCCCTACATTTGATGACCCTGTGGTAAAAGCTTTGTGGTAACCAGCATTTTCTCCTTTTCTCAAAACGTTTTCTACCCTGATGAAAACAAATTTCAATTTTTGAGCAACATTTATTTTGTTGTCTGCAAGTGCTTTCAATTTGGACCAGTCTAAAATTTTGTCGTCTGGTAAAGGGTTACGCACTATACCGTCGATCAATCAATCTAGTATCTATAAAAAGGGTTGGGGGAAAAAAGACTCCTGGAAAATGGGGTGATGCTGGTTATTAGCATTTTCTCCCTTTTTTTTTTTCTCGTGAGATTTTTTCTTAAGCTTTTTCTTTCGCAAAGTCACAAAAACGTGAGATCGTTCGGTAACGAATTATCACGCCTCCTGTGTCATTTTTGCAGGTTTTTTTTTCTTCTTCTCTCGACTCTTTTTTTTTTTTATCCAAAGTGCACAAAATTCTGCCATCTCTTTGCTTCCTTTTTTTTTTTTATTATTATCTAAGCCCTGGTCCTTCTATATAATTTAACGTAGTAGACCCCTTACTAGAAAACAGCTATTTCCACAATAATATTATGCAACAAAATTTGCTATGATTAAAAAAGAGTGTTATTGTACTGCTTTAACTAGGCCACTTTTCCCTTTTTGTCTTTTCTAGAATTATCATTTATAAATCTAAAACTTCTATATTTTCATTACAAAGAGAGATGATAATTACCTCCCTTTTCTGGAAACTAGACTAACAAAAGTATCTACAAATAATTTTAAGATAGGCATAAAGAAATTTCTGGTCGGTTAAAAATGTGCAAAAGTATTATACCTGTATAAATCCGTATTTATCAACTATCAAGAAAACTTTATGCAATGCAGCACTAGAGGCATTAGGGGTCTACTACCTTAAGTTTCTAGAAAAGGGAGGTAATTACTATCTCTCTTTGTAATGAAAATATAAGATCAGATTGTACTAAATGTGCAGTCTGATCTTTGATCTAAATTGTCTGATTTTTGCCACGAGATATTTTACAAAAACTACTTTGAAATTGCAGTTCTTCTGGATTAGCTCAGTATTTTCCAGACTTTACTAAACAGGTTAATTTTTTTCCATACAATGCCGACGACTAAATATTGCGAAAAAAGAAAGAAATAATAGAAAACAGCATTTTCTCCTTTTCCCACAAAGTTTTCTACACAAGGAAAGGCAAGTTTCGTCATTGGATCCCAATAGATTTAGGGAGTGATTTTGATTTTAAAATTGAAAATAATAACTATTCTCAACTAAAACCTATGTTGTGGGTACTCATTAGAATCGTCTCTCTGAGACGATTCTAATGAGTACCCACAACATAGGGTTTGGAAGAGAAATAATGGATTTAGAATACCATCACTCCCTCTTATCTGGTGCTCCGTCTATGGTCATTTTTACCAAGTCCACATACACTCTTTCTTGCTCTAGTTATTTGTTTAACCCTGTCCCTGGTTTTTACGGCCCTGAAAAAAAAGCCTTTTGAAAACATTGTGGGAAAAGGAGAAAATGCTGGTAACCAGCATTTTCTCCTTTTCCCACAATGTTTTCTACCCTACTGGAAACACATTGTAATTTTTGACTCGCGTTTATTTTGTCGTCTGCAAGTGCTTTCAACTTGGACCAGTCTAAAATTTTGTTGTTTGGGAAAGGGTTAACCATTTACCTGTCAATCTCGAGTTTTGGAAAAAGGGAGAAAAATGCTGGTAATGCACATTTTCTCCTGTTTCCACAATGTTTATCATCCTTTAAAAGGCTAATACCCCAATTTCAGTCACCTGTCTTTTATCGTCTGCAAATCCTTTGAATTTGGGCGGGTCAGTAATTTTGTCGTCTGGCAACAAGTTAACAGTCACAGACAAAAAGGATCTATTCCACTCTATTTGACGAGATATTGAAGAGCTTTTCTGATCAAGTAAAAGAATCATGCAGCAGTTAATGTAGATCAAAGATCAGACTGCACGTTATGTGCCGTCTGATCTTAATATACACCGACTTCAAAATCTATTTATGTAGCACAAAGCTGTCGCGCCTTCCGGGACATACATCGATTTACATCTAGCATACTTTCAAAACATACATTGACCGACATCAAATGTCAATGAAAATTAAATGTCAATGAACATTAAATGTCAATGAACATTATATGTAACGTCTTTCAAAACAAACATTGATTTACATCGAATGAACATTTGATGCAGTGCCTTTTAAAACTTACATTGTGTCACATCAACAAACGTTTGATTCAGTACCTTTTAAAACATACACTGATTAACATCAAATGAACGCTTGATTCAGTACCTTTCAAAACATACACTGATTAACATCGAATGAACGCTTGATTCAGTACCTTTCAAAACATAAATTGTGTCACATCAAATGAACATTTGACGTAAATTAATGTATTTTATGAGAGGCGCTAGAAACCTCTATTTTTAAATGTTGTCATATGCACTTACAGTGTATGACTGGAAGTAAGTCTTGCATGTGACTTGGGATTCTGTACAGTGACCGTCTGTCACTTCGGTGTAAGATGCAATGACCGTCTGTCACTTCGGTGTAAGAACTAAGTTGACACCTTATGTCAACCTAGTACATTTAATTTGAATATCTGTTATAAAATAGTCATCAATATTATATTTCATGTGTCTCTTTTTAGAAATGTTATGGGTAAAGAAATGTAATTTAAGCTGGGGGAATTATTTCCCCGTCACAGTGAACATTTTCCTCCTGCCGAAAATCTGGAACTACTTTTTTTTTAATATCGATTATCTGGTTAATTGACTTGAGATCACTAGTTTTAAAAGTGGCATTCGTTAACAAAATAATCAGAGGAAATATAATATATAATTCATTTCATCAGCTTATGGTTAATACGGGGAAATATTTGCCTCAAAAGGGAAAGGTCCGCGAAAATAACTCGTGCCTTACGGCACGAGTTATTTTCGCATACCTTTTCCTTTTTCGGCAAATATTTCCTCGTATTAACCACAAGCTGATGAAATAAACCATAATTATAAAATAATCCGTGTTTGTTATGTATAGATTATATCAGGAACTTACAATGCGCCGTGAACCTTGCTTACAGTAATGGGGATGCCTTCATAAAAAAATTATGTTAACCATGCTACAAGTACAGATCAACTTGTCTAAAAGTGATGCCTTTTAACTCTTTACCACACAATCCCGACTTTTAACGACCCAAAGAAAGAAGCCTTTTGAAAACATTGTGGGAAAAGGAGAAAATGCTGATAACCAGCATTTTCTCCTTTTTCCCACAATATTTTCTGCCCTTCCCAATCCAAATTTCAATTTTTCAGTCACTTTTATTTTGTCTTCTGCAAATGCTTTTGATTTGGACAAGCCTAAAATATTGTTGTTTGGTAATGAGTTAATTCCATTACTCAAGTTTAAAAACCTGTTTTCTTTTAGGAGATTGTATTAATCATCATTTTTGTGAAAGCATGTCGATGTTTGGTTACAAAGTCGACAACAACCTGCGTCAACCTTCGTTGCAGAGAGACACATTTAGACATTTTCGGTTCGACAGTCCCCTGTATTAACCACCGCTTAACCCTTTCCCAAACAAGCCCTGGTTTTTACGGGTCAGGAATAGAAGCCTTTTGAAAACATTGTGGGAAAATGAGAAAATGCTGGTAACCAGCATTTTCTCCTTTTCCCACAATGTTTTCTACCCTATCATATTGAGAAATCATCTTTTTAGCAACTGTTAATTTGTCATCTGCAAAATGCTTTCAATTTGGTCTGGTCCAAAATTTGCTGTTTGGGAAAGGGTTAAAAAAGTGACTGTAAAAATTTCTTTTCTCATCATGCCATTATAAACGAAGGATAAGCAATAGGAATACTAAAGCAATGTTGTGATCTAGTCTCAATAATGAGACGCCACGGCGATCTTTTTCATATTCGGACATTAGTACAGATAACTGTCCCCAAAGGCGACGATACTTTTTGACTGGTCGCCTCTGGTACGGTATACAGTAAATGTCTGAATATGAGAAAGATCAAGGGGCGTCTCATTATTGAGACTAATTCGGACATTTACTGCACACCGTACCAGAGGCGACCAGTCGAAAAGTAACATCGCCTTTGGGGACAGTTATCTGTACTGTGTTGTGGTCGAGTTATCAAACTATTGACATTTTTTTTAACGATATTTGCAAAGAAACTGTTTTATACATTTTCCGTTGGAAAAACAGGTTTTTAACGCGGAGTAATGGAGTAAAAATGGTATTATTTCGGGACAAAATCATCTCTATTTTAGCACGGTTAAATGATCAGAGCATCCCCATTTCACTAAGGTATGTTCAAAGCACGCATACATCTTCCTGACATGGTCTATAAAAGAAAAAAAAATTATATGAATATTTTATGATAACTATCGAAATTAATGAAAAGAACACAAGCTTGAATTGCCGTGTGAACACAATTTGAAGACCAAGTGGCATATCGTCACTGTACAGAATCCCAAGAATACTTCGCATACTTCCGGTCCACCACACAGTCTGGTTATATCATAAAATTGTTTTCTTTAACTCTTTACCATACGACAAAATTTTAGACTGGTCCATATTGAAAGCTCTTGCAGACGACAAATTAAATGTTAATCAAAAATTGAAATTTGTTTCCAGCAGGGTAGAAAACATTGTGGGAAAAGGAGAAAATGCTGGTTACCAGCATTTTCTCCTTTTCCCACGATGTTTTCAAAAGGCTTCTATCACTGGGTCGTAAAAACCAGGGATTGTTTGGGAAAAGGTTAAGTTATTACATGATAAAGATTTTATTTTATTACCTTCCAAAATATTATAAAACAACTTGAACAAAGCACAAAACTACATATAATTATCATGATGGGCCTGCAACACGCGAAGAGACACACGGACATTTGCGTAAAGTGTCGTCTCGGATCAACCCGAGCAGTCCGCGCAGGCTACTTTACGACTATGATAGATTTTGTGCTTCAGCAGACTTGCGCAAAACAGAAAATGACATAAAAATGGAAAGTGTCGTTTCGGATTAGTCTGCACTTTAGGCAAATATCCGAAAGTCCCGCTTCTCGTATTGCAGGTCAGTTATTATAGACTACAAAAGAATTAAGAAAATAATAAACATTTATGTACTTACTATCCTCGAAGTTCACCTGTTCTATACAGAGAGTCTCCGGAAACTTGTCACACTGTAAAATTTTCGGCCACGGAAACCCATAATTATTGATCCTCTCCTCACAGCCCCGCTTGACCCCCTCACACAGGGACCTGCACGGATAAATGGACGGTTCCAAACATACAGGGGAGTACAAGGAACACAGAAACAGCTTGGTGTCTGGATGACAGTGTAAATGCAGCAGTGGAACCCAAACACGAGCCTGGGCCACGGCTTCGCCCATAGACTCGTGACCCAAAAGGTTCGGCAATCTCATGGTATCGTACCCAATACCTCGGCACAGTTTCATAGAACTAGGTATATCAACACATTTGGGCTGCAGGGGCTCTCCTATACCCATCGTGCCCCAGTCCGCCTCTAAATCACTCATATATCCAGGGTCGTAAAAATAAAGAGGTGAACTGTACCGAACAAGCCCGGCTATCACAACACTAAACACAACCCACGCGACATTTACCACTTCCATGATGCTATAATTTAATAAAACAGTTTGATAAACTCCAATTCTTTTGTCTTCCTTTTATGCCACTTTAGCAAAAATTTTCTCCCATATACCTCTGACAAAAAAAATGCTTTCGTAATAGCTATAAAATTATCTGTTCTGGCATAATCTGGAGATTTAGTGAACGATAGTCTATATTTCAAATTCACATTTTAAACATGTGCGTTTTTCTATCCAACACATCTCCCCAGTCAGATTGCCTATGTTTCCACAAATTTTAACTTAAGACATGTGTTCCCATACAAGACAGACAAAACCGCTATTTTCCCCCGAAATAATTAAAGTTTTAAGTCATGGTTTACATTCTCCCTGAAATTATTGCATCCCATTAATTCCCTTACATTGTAAAATGTAACCGAATAATAAATTTCTAAACGTGTGTATTCAGCTACACCAATAATTCCGTAATGAATTGTTCCAAACTGTTCAACGAGAAAGTAATGAAGAGAAAAAAAAATCCAAACTGTTTGTACGTTAAAATCTGATATCTAAACACTGTTTAAGTCCAAAATTCAAATAAAAATGGCAAGTTTGTCTATGCGACAAGGTTTTCGCTTGAACAAATGTTTGGCCAGTAATTTGAAGATGTTTATTCGAAGAGAAAGAAATACTCGCGTTGCAGGGTCTCTCTAATCCCGTCTATATACAAAGCCAAATTGAATCAACCGTCTGTGTATTAAAGTCTTTCACTCCGGCCTGTAAAATACGATTAGAAACCAAAATATATAAGAAAAAATATATCTCTTGTAGTAACAATGGCTTATATAATTCCATTGTCTATATGGCTATAAATCATATAATAAACGGCTTGCTACACGCGAAAAGGGACATTCGAACATTTGCGTAAAGTTTCGTCTCGGATCAGCCTGCGCAGTGCGCGCAGGCTGATCCGAGACGACACTTTCCGGTCGTGTGTGATTTTTTCTGTTTCAAGAAAATCTACTGTAAGCAAAAAATGTAATATTGACGTAAAGTGCCGTCTCGGATCAGCCTGCGCGGGCTGCGTAGGCTGAGCCGAAACCACACTTTACGCAAATGTCCGAATGTACCTTTTCGCGTGTCGTTTGCCAAATAAAAGTGCAAAGTAAACCCTTAGCTTACTAAATAAAGAAAAAAATTATTTTTTTGAAGTCGATAGTAAAAGTACAAGCTTTCCTATTTCCCATTACCACTCACAATCTTTACTTTTGATGACCCTAAGAAAGAAGCCTTTAGAAAACATTGTGGGAAAAGGAGAAAATGCTGGTAACCAGCATTTTCTCCTTTTCTCACAATGTTTTCTATCCTTTACAAAACAAATTTCAAATTTCCAGTCTCTTCTGTCTTCTGCAAATGTTTTCGATTTGGACAAGCCAAAAATTTTGTCATTTGGTAATGAGTTAAGGAGGAAAGATATCTCATATCGGAGAGTGTAGATCAAGATCAGACTGCTCACTCTGTGCAGTCTGATCTTGATCTACGACATTAGCAAAAGGTCTCTATCCTATTCTATCACTTAACCCTTTCCCAAACAATCCCTGATTTTTACGACCCTGAGATACAGGCCTTTTGAAAGCATTGTGGGAAAAGGAGAAAATGCTGGTAACCAGCATTTTCTCCTTTTCCCACACTGTTTTCTACCCTGCTAGAAACAAATTTGAATTTTTGAGTGCTGTTTCTTTTTTCATCTGCAAGTGCTTTCAATTTTGATCAGTCTAAAATTTTGTCGTTTGGTTAAGAATTAACAGCCTAAGAGTAAACTATTTACTACAGAACATTTTTCAGATTGTCACAAAATCTATATTATTAGTGGTGGACCATTTGAAAGTTGATTTATCTGATGAGGGTCTTCTTTTAAAGGTAAGAAGACACTGTGGGAAATGGAGAAAATGCTGGTTACCAGTATTTTCTTCTTTTGCCTACACTGATTCTAAAAACCTTTCTTCATGGGGGTGAACTCAGGATTATACGGTAAAGGGTTAAATGAGATTAAAAGCTAAATTGTGCTGATGTTAAAGTACATTTTGTCTGACAAGAAAACGTATCGGATATTGTAGATTCAACACTGGATTAAACGGCGTGCAAAACGCGAAGAGACATTCGGATATCTGCGTTAAGTGTCGTTTCGGATCAGCTTGCGCAATCAGCGCAGGCTAATCCGTAACGGAACTTTATGTTTTTATGTAATTTTCTGTTTTGCGTAAGCCTACAGTAAGAAAACATTTAATGAGGTCGTAAAGCAGGGCCGTAGGAACAGGGTGGGCTAGTGGGGCCGGGCCCCGCCCCCAATAACTTGATCACCAAGAAATTGACTCTTATCTGATAGACACCAAACAATTTATGACATCACATTTCATTCCGTGTGATTTTCTGCTTTATTTTTTCTCCAAATCTCATGATGCACCACAATGTTAAACAAATTTCCTTCTATTTGGGTCCCTAGTATAAGTAGGCGGAGTATTTCTCACTGCATAACCAAATGAAATATATGTCAAATCGGGACGACAAGCCGATTCTGAAAATTTTGGCCCACCCCCAATCCAAAAATGCTTCCTACTGTATGGGCCTGTAAAGTACCGTCTCGGATTTGCCAGCGCGGTCTGCGCAGGCTAATCCGAGACGACACTTTACTTAAATGTCCGAATGTTCTTTTTTTCCTTGTATTGAAAGTCATACTGTGTGACGTTTCTAAAACTTATCTATGCCCTGACCATGCGAGTAAAGCTCAAAAGCGAGGTAATGATCAGAGTTTGAAACTAACAGGTCGCCCATTCGATCCTCAGCTCGGGCCCGTTGTTACAGATGATTATTGATAGCTACTGCTAAAAGAATCATTCCTCTTTCCATTTTGAACATAGTTTCTACAATTATTAACCCTTTCCCAAACGGCAAATTATGGACCAGACCAAATTGAAAGCATTTTGCAGATGACAAATTAACAGTTGCTGAAAAGATTATTTTTCTAAACGATAGGGTAGAAAACATTGTGGGAAAAGGAGAAAATGCTGGTTACCAGCATTTTCTCCTTTTACCATAATGCTTTCAAAATGCTTTTATTCCTGACACGTAAAAACCAGGGACTGTTTGCGAAATGCTTAATGATGGTAAGTGAGACTTATGAAAGCACGGTAAGCTGCATTGGATTGAGCCCTGAATATGATTGAAACAAGTTGGTTTCTTTAAAAAAGAAGCCAGGAGAGGTTAGCATCAATGTTTTCAAGTAGATCATTGGCTTTTAATTTCAATACATGTTCGTACATGTAAACAAACAAGTAAAAAAGCCGCTGCGTAGAAACGTCTTATGCTTTACTTGACGTATATTTGGCTTTCTTGTCGCTTTTTCAAGTCGCATGATCTTGTCCAGCAGTCTTCTTTCTCTTTTTTAACGAAATTATTATTATTTTTTGCTGCTGCTTAGGTTTATTTACTTAATGAAAAATTACAATTATTTTAGGGGTCATTTGCAGCCATGGCAAATTAATGTAACAAACATTTTTTCTGAAATTCGTCATAAAAAAAATAAACCACTTCTACTTCCTGTTTCGGTTTTTTTTTATTTCGATTGTTTAACAAAACCATGACGAAACAGACTGTGTATCGAACAATTTCGAAAGAAAATGGATTTAGATAGTAAATTCTGTGACAGACTGCCTTTTAAACTCATCACTGTTGGAGAGGTCTGATGACCTCTCCAATAATATTGAGAACGACGTTAAAAACCCAAATAAATACTCTGACAATTCAAAATGGTTTAAGGTTTCATTTTACAACCTATCTAAATCTCAATATAGAAGATACAGGGTTGAAGATACGGGGGTGCTGAGCTCGAACCCAGCCCCAGGCATCGGATTTTTTTTCCTGGAGATCTCTTTGGACAAGCCACTTTAGAGTCCTTCCCTTAGTGTGGTGGCCTCATTATGTGACAATTCAATTTCAACAGACAACTTTAAAAATCACAAAAGAAAAATGCAAATCACAAAGAAGAAAAGAAAAAAAGTCTCGAATTTTGGAAACATGAAACGATTCAAATTCTAATGGTTTGATTCAAACACTCAGATACGTGCTAATTTTTTTGCCAGAGCTTCCGATAAGAGTGGGTGATGGTATTCTAAATCCATTATTTCTCTACCAAACATTATGTTGTGGGTATTCATTAGAATCGTCTCGATGAGACGATTCTAATGAGTATCCACAACATAGGGTTTAATGGAGAATAATTAATATTTCTAATTTTTAATTCAAAATCACCCCCTCTATCTGGAGCTCTGAATCTTTCGGAAAGAAAAACGGTGTCGAACATGAATGAATTATTGTGTTTTCTGAGACTTTCATTGTAATGTCGATGTTTCGAAAAATAATACCCTCATTAATCATGTAACTAATGCCCGACCGGTCGGGATTGGTTTCAAATGATCCCTTTCCTCTTTTCTTTACATAACTCTTTCCTAAACATTCCCTTGTTTTTACGTGTCTGCAGTACAAGCCTTTTGAAAACACTGTGGGAAAAGGAGAAATTGCTAATAACGAGCAATTTCTCCTTTTCCCACAGTGTTTTCTACCCATTTAGAGAACTTTCTGTCATTTTTATCAAATTTGAAATTGTCGTCTGCAAACTCTTTGAGTTTGGAAGAGTTAAATATTTATCGTTTGGGAAAGGCTTAACTTAACTCTTTGCCAAACGACGAAATTTTAGAACGGTCCGAATATTGCAAGCATTTGCAGACGACAAAAAAATTAACATGAGTCAAAAATTAAAATTTTTGTTACAAGCTGTAGTTAGGAGGTTTTTGGAGTAAACCGACGATTTGCCATTCTTTATCATACATTCTCCCGTTTTTACGACATTTGGAAACAAGAAGGCTTTTAAAAAACATAGTAGGAAAAGGAGTAAATGGTGGTAACCAGCATTTTCTCCTTTTCCCACATTATTTTCTTCTTTTTCATCGCCCAATCCCAATTTTTTTGAGGTACAATTAGTTTATTGTCTGAAATTGCTCTATCGAATATAAAACTTTGCAATGAAGTAAAGTGCCGTCTATGAAAGCATTCATTAACTCTTTACCAAACGACAAATTTATAGACTAGTCCAAAGCAATTGCAGACGACAAAATAAATGTGACTGTAAAATCAAAATTTGATCTAGGGAAGAGTAAAAAACATGGTGGGAAAAGGAGAAAATGCTGGTTACCAAATTGGACCAGTCTAAAATTTTGTCATTCGGTAAGAAGTTAAGATGAAGAATGACTGTATAACTGCACCATCATGGTTACAAGTATTTTCTCCTTTTCCCACAATGTTTCCCAAATATTTAAAGACAAATCCATTTTTCTATTTGCCACATTAAATCTCCTATTGTTTTAAAGCGCTTTCATTTTAACCCTTTACCAGACGACAAAATTTCAGCCTTGTCTTGAATGAAAGCATTTACAAACGACAATTTCAGTGTGGCTAAAAAGGTGCAGCTTTTCTTTAACAGAGCAGAAACGAAAACATTGTGGGAAAAGGAGAAAATGCTGGTTACCAGCATTTTCTCCTTTTCTCACAATGTTTTCAAAAGGCTTAATTCTCATGGGTGTTAAAAGTCGTTAAAAGTTGTTATTATGTGGTAAAGGGTAAAACGAATGTAAAAGTTTGCCGTGTAGTAAAGTGTACATAAAGATGAAGACAGATTGTTAAAAATGCAACATCATAGGGTATGACTGGTTTTGACTTCAATCGACGTCTGCATTGTCACCTAAGGTAGTGAACCCGTAATACTTCTAGTCCAGCATGGCATAAAATTTCATGACAGTTGGGAAAGACAGATTTTTACAGATACGTGTTCTGTTCTGTTCTATAATACTTTTGCACATTTTTAACCGACCAGAAATTCATTTGATGTCTGTGTTGAAATTATTTGTTGATACTGTTGGTTAGTTTCCAGAAAGGGAGGTAATTATCACGTCACTTTGTAATGAGAATAGAGTGGTTTTAGATTTATAAATGATAATTCTAGGAAGGACAAAAAGGAAAAAGTGGCTAGGGGGAAAGTAGATCTAGTACATTAATACTCATTTTTAATCATAGCAAATTTTGTGGGATAATATTGTAGTGGAAATAGCTGTTTTCTATTACGGATCCACTGCGTTAAAATTCAGGTAAAATTTTAGATCATTTTGTAAACAATGAGAATCAAGATCGGACTGTACAGTGTACAGAATGTTTTAGGTGTGGCAAAATTCACCTTTGTGAACAGTGCAGTCCGAGACTAGAAGACTATACAACGGACAGAATGTTTAAAGTTGTGGACCCGTAATAGAAAACAGCTATTTCCACTGTAATATCATCCTACAAAATTTGCTATGATTAAAAATGAGTATTATTGTATTACTTTAACAGAGCCATTTTTTCCTTTTTGTCCTTCTTAGATTTATCATTTATAAATCTAAAACCACTATAATCGCATTACAAAATGATATGATAATTACCTCCCTTTTCTGGACACAAACAACAGTATCGACAAATAATTTCAAGATAGACATCAAAGGAATTTCTGATCGGTTAGAAATGAGCAAAAGTATTATATCTGTATAAATCCGTATTTTTCGACTATCAAGAAATTTTATGCCATGCAACACTTTAAGTTTTAGGGGTCTATTATACCTTTACCCCCTTTACCCCATATAGTATTTCTATGGTATCTCTAATTGACCCTTAATAACAGCAAGGATGAAGCAGATTCTTAGGTGAAAATAACACCTTTTGATAGCATAGAAAACACTGTGGCAAAAGGTGAAATTGCTCGTCACGAGCAATTTCACCTTTTGCCACAATGTTTTCCAAAGGCTCCTATGTATACAAGCAATGCGTGGAAATGAGTATCTATGGAGTAAAGGGCTAAGCTGTGACAGAATTAGCAGAATGCAGAGATACTCGTAGTCAGTGGGTTGCATCTGCCTTTCTGTCTGTCTGTCTGTCTGTCTGTCAGTCTGTCTTTGTTTCTGTCTCTCTCGTTATAAGTCAGCCTCAACAAGATGAACCAATCTCTGAATACCACAAACGGCCCTAGCAATTTACAATACAATCGAATTCAAAGACGATTTGACAACACCAAATTAGCCAAGTAAACGTTGTGATTGATGGAGGTTTTATGTCGTCCTCAATGCGGACTGACCTCCACAACCCTTCTTTTTTTTAAAATACAGTTACAGACTTTGTTCGTAAGAAAATTTGGCATCCTAACAGTTACAGACTTTGTTCGTAAGAAAATTCTGCACCCCAATAGAATATTCAAGATCAGACTGCGAATTAAGAAACAGGACAGGTATGTAAGTCGGTGATTTAATCGACCCAATCAACCACTCCAATCGACCACTATTGACCAGTATTGACCGGTTTTAACCCGTTAAAACCACCGGCCCGGTCAATACTCATATTGAACCGCTTTTTGCCAACCTTGGTCATGGCCGTTGTCTGTTGTGCGTCCATGTGTGTGTACCTCTGTGCGTGCGTTAACTTGTATTTCAAACATCTTCTCTAAAACTACTCATCCAATTTTGGCACCCAGGTGTGTTTGGCATCTCTTGGGTTCACATTATTTTAGATTTTGTTTATGAAAGAACTCTAAACACAACAGATGTACATGTATTTATAAAGCAAGGAAAACTATTTTCAAAGGTTTCTTTCTATAGATTGTTAAATCTCGGGATTTTGTTGAATGCTCAAACACCAAAACAAAAAGGAAACATTTCCTCGCAGAAAGATTTATTAGTCCTCGTACTGCTAAAGAGTTTCAACATGAATAATTTATTCTGTAAAAAAGGACAAAGCCATTCCAACCCCATTTTTAACCTAAATTTATTAAACAAAATATATTAGTAGATAGTACAGCTCAAAAGATTCTACAGCACTTTTTTTAATCTGATCGTGATCCGAGCTGTCCCCAACAACATTGCATGGGTTGTTTAATAAAGCGTTAAAGAGCTTTAGTCCAGATTATACGGCATAGATCTAGCAGTTTTGATCTTGGTCCTACACCGACAGCCACAGTTCTGTATTTCAACAAAAGAAACGAAATGAAGTAAATAAGACTAAAAGAGCATCCGTATTTTTTTCTGTAATAAATGACAACCACTTGCACTAAAGACAGCTCAGACTTGTAGTCGAGCCACGGTAAAATCCTCCACGTTTCCTTTATCTCATTACCAAACAAAAAAAAAATTAGACTGGTCTAAACAGAAAGCACCTGCAGACGACAAAATGAATGTAACTCATAAATCGAAATTTGTTTCCAGCATGGTAGAAAACATTGTGGAAAAAGGAGAAAATGCTGGTAACCAGCATTTTCTCCTTTTCCCACAATGTTTTCAAAAGGTTTCTATCTCAAGGTCGTAAAAACAGGGTTTGTTTGGGTAAGGGTTATAAAATTCACACTCTTCCAGTCGACAAAATGTAAGACTTGGTCATGAAGAAAGCATTGAGCCTTGTTCTGGCCAAAAAAAAAAGGCTTAAAGGTGGCATTTCAGATTTTGGGACGAAATTTTACAAAAATACATTTTTAAAAAAAAGTCATCCTTATACTCCCAAAGCATTTTGGCTTTCATTCATAAAACTACAGCAGTCGAACACCATCCGACAACAAGAGAAATTAGAAATTTACTACGGCCTAGGTCGACACCGACGGAAAACACGGTCTATTTTTACATGAGCAACTCGCTCTTTTGCAGCGGAAATATACAGAAGACGCTTCAAATATAGCATCCAAAGAAGACATTATGGAAAATAATTACATGTTTATTATGTAATGGAATTTAAACGTCATTAGTCACGAGCCATTTACTTGACATTCCCACAATGCTTTTTTTTTTTTTTCATTTTTGGCGCGAAATCTAAAAATAGCTAAAGAGACTACTAAGGCTTTTAAGGGAATACCACCAAAAACAATTTTTTATTGTACTTATATGATTCTTAATTATTGATGATTCGTGTTGTTTTTTTGTTTTTTTTCATAGAATTTTTAATTTAGTGAATAAACCCAATGATAAATCCTTGTAATTAATTGATAGATACATATATACAAAAAAGTTGAAGAGTTATATAAATGCAGTAATATGCATTTAAATAAATGTAACGGTTATTTTCAGCCAGAAGAAACCACCCTGAAATCTATATACTGTCCCAAAAAGCGCTTTGAGTTGAGTTTTTCAGGCTTTGGGCTCATAATACGTGTACCTTGGATCTTGAATACAAACAAACCATAATCTTTTTCTATGACCTCCGCATGCTATAAAAATAACAAAGTAAAATAAGCCAAAAATGACGCGTTTAACCTTTCATTGTATGCATTTCCTCTTGTCAAACTCACTGTCATGACACCAATAGGTTAACAGTGGTGTCCGTGGTCGTGAGGTAGAGCGTCGGCCTCATAACCTAAAGGTCCTGAGTTCGTTACCCTGGAGCGGGTGTCAACTTTGGGATTTTTCATTGGCCCACACATTTGGCGCGAGTACTGGTGTAGTTCCCAGGAAGCAGAATCGAGAGAGATTAGTATAAGTAGTAAGAACTTGTTTCTCAATCGATGTAAAATAAATATGTTTAAACTAATAGGTTAACAGAACTTTTAGTCCAGCGAAAATATACCTTCGCGTTCAAAACCTATCTCCAGGTGCATCTATAACATTGATATTTTACCGTGTTTCTTTAATATCACCAATAAATGAGAGATGAATTCAAAATTCACATTTTAATTTTTGGATAAGCCCCTAAGCTAAAGAGAAAACCCTAATTGCAAAATAGAAAATCGTGTGGAGAAAGAGAACCCATAAAGATAAAGCAAACAACAAACTCGGAAGGAAAAACTGAAACGGCTTAACTCATTACCAGACGACAATATTTTAGACTGGTCGAAATTGAAAGCATTTGCAGACGACAAAATAAAAGTGACTGAAAATTTGAAATTTGTTTTGTGAAGGGTAGAAAACATTGTGGGAAAAGGAGAAAATGCTGGTAACCAGCATTTTCTCCTTTTCCCACAATGTTTTCTAAAGGCTTCTTTCTCAGGGGCGTCAAAAGGAGGGATTGTGTGGTAATGGGTTAAAGCAAAAAAATTATATAATTAGCAAAAGAGAAATTTCGCAGCAGATAAGAATCTCAAAGAGCAAAAGAGAAACCTCAACGCAAAGTGGAAGCTCGTATAGCAAAGAAAACCTTATAGTTTCACATACAAAGAAACACATTTAGCAAAAGAGACTCTTTAACTTATGTATAGCAAATGAGAAACCTCGTCGAAAATATAAAAAAAAAACTTCATGTAGCCAAAGAGAAACCTTGAAGCAAATAAGAAATTCATATAGCAAATGAGAAACCTAAACAGCAATTCAGAAACGCATATAGCAAGACAGAACCCTCCAACTAAACCGAAACCTTATTAGCAAAAGAGAAACCTCGAAGAAAATAAGAAACCGGTATAGCAAATAAGAAACCGGTATAGCAAATAAGAAACCGGTATAGCAAATACGAAACCGGTATAGCAAATAAGAAACCGGAACAGCAAATAAGAAACTGCTATAGCAAATACGAAACTGGTATAGCAAATAAGAAACAGGCATAGCAAATACGAAACTGGTATAGCAAATAAGAAACTGGTAGAGCAAATAAGAAATTGCTATAGCAAATAAGAAACTGGAACAGGAATTCAGAAACGCATACAGTAAGACGGAATTCTCCTACTAAATCGAAACCTTATCCCTTTACCCCATAAGGCATTCCTATGGCATCTCTAATTGACCCTAAATAACAGCAAGGATGAATGAAGTCGTTTCTTATGTGTAAATGATACCTTTTGATAGCATAGAAAACATTGTGACAAAAGGTGAAATTGCTCGTCACGAGCAATTTCACCTTTTGCCACAATGTTTTCCGAAGGCTCCAACAAGCATTGTGTAGAAATGAGTATCAATGGAGTAACGGGTTATAAGCAAAAGAGAAACTTCGAAGCAAATAAGAAACTGGTATAGCAAATAAGAAACCGGAACAGCAAATAAGAAACCGGTATAGCAAATAAGAAACCGGTATAGCAAATAAGAAACCGGAACAGCAAATAAGAAACGGGAACAGCAAATGAGAAACCGGTATAGCAAATAAGAAACCGGTATAGCAAATACGAAACCGGTACAGCAAATACGAAACCGGTACAGCAAATAAGAAACCGGAACAGCAAATAAGAAACCGGTATAACAAATAAGAAACTGGTATGGCAAATAAGAAACCGGAACAGCAACAAATAAGAAACCGGAACAGCAATTCAGAAACGCATAAAGCAAAGCAGAAACATCATAACAGAAATTTCGTATAGCAAAAGAGAAACTTCTATAGCAAAGAAAGAAAATACGATTCTATATACAAAATACTTACGTACTCCGCAATGTATCCACAGTAAAACATTTCTATTCTCATTACATTAGACATTGACTAATACATCTACGTCACCTGGTTTTGGCAGACACTTATTTAACTATATTTACCAAACGACAACATTTTAGACTTCTCCAAATTGAAAGCAATTGCAGAGAACAAAACGAACATTGAATTAAAAAATTGAAACTTGAGTTTAGAAGA
The DNA here is from genome assembly GCA_943736015.1 of Tridacna crocea. Lineage (NCBI taxonomy): Eukaryota > Metazoa > Mollusca > Bivalvia > Cardiida > Cardiidae > Tridacna > Tridacna crocea. The sequence goes on along the minus strand of OX031067.1, from coordinate 35,530,673 downwards.
GTAGAAAACATTTTGGGAAAAGGAGAAAATGCTGGTTACCAGCATTTTCTCCTTTTCTCACAATGTTTTCAGGAGGCTTCTTCCTCTGGGTCGTAAAAAACCAGGAATTGTTTTGTAAAAGGTTACCCGTATACCAAACAATCCATAGATTTAACAACCCTGGGATAGAAAGCTTTTTTTGAAAACATTGTAGGAAAAGGAGAAAATGCCGGTAACCAGCATTTTTTCCTTTTCCCACCATTTTTTTTTTCCACCTTTTTCATTTTTATTTTATTTCGAATCACATTTAGTTTTGTCTGTAAATTGGAAAACTCTAAAATTTTGTCGTTTGATACAGAGATATACATCTAAATGGTCCTACCGAAATTGTAAACTGATCTTTCCGACGGAAAAAAAAGTTTTCAAACCGCTAAACAGATGTGCTTCACGTAAAAATATTTCACATAGAATGCAAACCTTCTGCTATTAACATTCTTCGAAACTAACCCTTCTGGCTGCTAAGTACGACTTACTGACCTTTTGCGGACAGTGTAGATCAAAGATCAGACTGCACAGAACGTGCAGTCTGATCTTTGATCTACACTGTCCGATGAGCTGATATTATTCCATTTATTTCAATATTTGAAAAAGTAATATTTGATTTTTTAACTATCGAATTGAAAATTTCATTTTAGTTTTTTTTGCGGGATGAGGGTTAAGTCTTTACCAAACGACAAATTTATAGACTTGTCCAAATTGAAAGTAGTTGCAGACGACAAAATAAGCGTGACTTAAAACTTGTATTTTCTTTTGGGAAGGGTAGAAAACATTGTGGGAAAAGGAGAAAATGCTGGAAACCAGCATTTTCTCCTTTTCCCACCATGTTTTCAAAAGGCTTCCTTCTCAGGTTCGTTAAAAGTCGGGACTGTGTTGCAAAGGGTTTACATTTTAACACTTCAACAGACGACAAGATTTTAGACCTGTACATATTTATGGCATTTGCAGACGATAAAGTCAATATGGCTTAACCCCTTACCAGACGACAAAATTTTAGCCTTGTCCAAATTGAAAGCATTTGCAGACGACAATTTCAGTGGCATTTGCAGACGATAAATTCGATACGGCTTAACCCTGTTACCAGACGACAAAATTTTAGCCTTGTCCAAATTGGAAGCATATGCAGACGACAATTTCAGTGTGGCTCAAACGGTGTAAATTTTCTTTGATAGAGTAGAAAACATTGTGGGGGAAAGGGAGAAAATGCAGGTGACAGAGTTAAGGGTGAACATATTGTTCTGAACCGGTGCAAAAACATGCAACGCAAATATTTACACTTTTTTCCAACTAACACAATGAAATTTTTCACACATTAATTTCAAGCGTCAATTATTAATCCGATTTAACGGAGATCAGACCAAACAAACACTGCACTGAAGTTGCAGTCTGATCTTATGTCTATGTTTGGTTATTTGCGTTTATTTATCGTCGCTACCGGTTGCCCATCTGAGCGACTCCCCAAGAAGACGGTTAGTTGTTACGGGGGATAGTGCAAGGATACAGGTCCAAACTACTAAGAGCTTTGCCTGGTTCTTTAACGTGCTCGGTGTGTAGCACCGTCACACGGGACCTCGGTTTAAAAGTGTCTCATCCGAAAGACTATTAGTAATTTTGGTTAGCCAGCCGGAAATTCGAACCTACAACCTGTAGTGACCCGAAACATTGTGTTCACCAGTCCTACGCTCTACCTACTGGGCTATATCGGCTGGTAATTTTAGTCTACGACAAAGTTTGACCCATACAGATTTAACTCTTTACCAGACGACAAAATTTTGGACTGGACCAAATTGAAAGCGTTTGCAGACGAAAAAAGAATCTGACTAAAGAACTGAAATTTTGTTTTAGGAAGGGTAGAAAACATTGTGGGAAAAGGAGAAAATGCTGGTTACCAGCATTTTCTCCTTTTCCCACAATGTTTTCGAAAGGCTTCTTTCCCAGGAGCGTCAAAAGTCGGCATTGTGTGCTAAAGGGTTAAGATTTAAAGGTCAAAACTGCCACATCTCTCTGCCGTTTTTCCTCACTGTATATGTCACTGTGTTCAGTCTGTACACAGGGATTCAGTCTTACTCTTTGAAAAAAGTGCAGGACTCGTAACCTGGAGGGCTCTGGTCGTGCCCCTTCGGAAGTGATGGGTTTTCATGGGAAAGCCCTTGGGCAAAATGTTTCAAAACCGTAGCCTCATACTGACGAGACACAGAACATACGGGAATTTATAAGCGAGCTGTTTCCGTGATATGACAAAATTGGTGTTGGAAGCGGAATAAATAAATCAATCAATCAATCAATCAACAAACCTATCAACAAATCAACCAACCGACCAATTAATCAACCAATTCAATCAATCAACCATTCAACCAACCGACCAATTAACCAATCAACGTACTAAGAAATCAACCAATCAATCAATCAACCATCCAACTAACTGACAAATCAATCAATCAACCAATTGACCAACCAACCGACCAACTAACAACTCAATCAGTCAATCAATCAACCAACAACAAACGAACCAACCAACCAACCAGCCGACCGACCGACCGACTGACCGACCGAACGACCAACCAACAAACAAACCAATCTATCTATCTATCTATCTATCTATCTATCTATCGTTCAGTCAATCAATTACCCTTTTAAAGTACCGCCGTATTCAATCGATATACACACTCACACAAAAATGAATAAGTTATCGAACTTTTCACGTAAAAGTATATGATTTAAAAACGTACCTTTATAGTTTACATCTCAAACAAGAATATTCATATCCACTGTGTAAAATATGCTTAGAATGATCATAAATACCATGAAAAACAATTAAAATTCCACATAAAATCTCTTTCAAGTGGGTTTCAAAGCGATTCTTTATCAACGAAGACTGTTGGTTCCTTTTTGCCTCCGATCTGATTATCTAAATGGTTAACCCTTAAGGTGCTAAACACGATTCACTGACCTTTTGCGGACAGTGTAGATCAAGATCAGACTGCACAGAAAGTGCAGTCTGATCTTGATCTACACTGTCCGATAAGGAAATTATTTTTCCCTGAAAATATCATAAAAACAGAAAAAAATATGGGTTTTATTTACGGCTTGAAAGTTGAATTTACTTATTTAGCAAGTTAATCTATACTTATGCTTCTCTCTCCTGAGGAATCCGAGATACCACTGAATACAAAAATTGCGGTCTCAAAGTTTTTTTCAGAAAAAATATCTCAGGGTGTCGGACAGTGTAGATACAAAATCAGGCTACAGATTCTAAGCAGCCTGATCTTGATGTACAACGTCCACAAGAGTGCACAGAGTCACTTGGAAATACAGAAATTGAACAAAAGCAGAATGTTTCGACTCGGACCAGCCTGCGGGCAGACACTGTTCGTTACCATTTCGCAGATAATTCAACCCTCCCTTTTCACAGAGCATAGAGCACTGTTTTTATTAAATAGCGATTATGTAATCGCTGTTTAATAATATTGGTTTTACACTGTTTGGATTTTGTTCGTTGCACATTTTGATAAGCACCCCCTGGCGACGAAAATTCTCTTTCCACCTCTGTTTTTCAAATCCAAATTTACCGAGCGTGCATATACTTTTGTTATTTTAAACATATTTTATTCATAAGTGAAATAGGGTTGGACCACAAGTTCTGCCAACTTAGAATCGGTCTGTCCCCTACAATGAAAAGAACAAAATAATCTTTCTATGGCAACAAGCAAAAAAAAAACATATATAACAAACTAGGGAAACAAAAAAAGGTAACTGAATATAAGAGAAAGAAATAGACGGGTGAAAATAGGAGAGAAAAAAAAGGAAGAAAGGAAATTTCGGTAATGAATATACACTTTTGTTCATTGATATATAACCTGCCTTAGTAGCTTAACACAATCTTTCTCCCCGATTCATCAGTTATACGGCAAATTATTTCTTTAAAACAGGAGCAATAGCAAAAATCTTGACTTACATAACCTTCGAATCCTCTGGAAACAACTTCTACAGTGAACTCTTTTATGTAATTACCCCATATTTATAAAAAAGTATCGAAGTACAGGAAAACAGATTCCCACCCGTCAAACCCTTTTTCTTAAAATATAACAACTGTACATTAGACTGAGCACAAAGGATCATATAAAAAAAACATTTAACAGTAAGTTACTATTTACGACAGGGTATTGAATTTGAACGGTCCAAAATGCAATTTTTTAGATTCACCAACCCTCCCTTTCCACAGAGCAAAGAGCACTGTTTTTATTACATATATAAAGCTCTGACGACACAGGAAAGAAAGTACTTATATGTACACACACGCATGAATTATATCTCAATTCAGTACTGAAGTATATGTATTATGTAATTAATATAGAGTAAAGCTAGATTTTTGTCAAATTTATTGAAAAAAAAAATCTAAGTAAAGCTAAGTTTTCCTCCAAATAATTGCAAAAAAAAAAAGTTGGAAATACTTGATAAAAGTAAGTAAAAAGTGATTTTTTTTCCCGATAGAAGATATTTTCTTGCCTACCTTTCATGTTTTATGAATGTAAATCTGATATCTTTTTTATGTCACATTTATCGACTCCGCGATGGAGCGAGGAACTATTTTCATCGTGTACTCTTGCTCTCAGTTTTTAAATAAAAAAAAAACTCTAGATGGAAAGGCAATTCTTTAATCGTTCTTTTACGCGCCTGTAACGTTATCATTGTTCAGTCCTTACTTGATTACAAGGTTCAGAACTACAAGTGTTGAAAGAATTTCCTTACGACAAATGAAATCTAGCTCAACTGGTCGTATGTGTCTTTTAACTCATTACCAAACGACACAATTTTAGGCTTGGCCAAATCGAGAGCATTTGCAGACAACAAAATTAAAGTGACTGAAAATTTGAATGCTGTTTTGTGAAGGGTAGAAACCATTGTGGGAAAAGGAGGAAATTTGTCAGGGTAGTCAAAAGTAGGGATCGTGTGGTAATGGGTTAAAAAAGGCAGAGAACGTTGTGGGAAATTGCTTGTTGCAAAGAATTTTTCTTTTTTTTTTCTCTCACAATGCTTTCAAAAGCTTCTTAATCCTTTAACAAACGATCCCTCGAAATAGAAGCCTTTTGAAAACATTCCTATCATTGAATGTTTTCTATCCTGCTGGAAACGAATTTCAATTTGTGAGTCACGTTTTTGTTGTCGTCGCAAATGCTTTCAGTTTGGACAAGTATAAAATTCTGTTGTTTGGTAAAGAGTTTAGTTTAAACATTTTTTATTGTTAAATGTATACATAGTTTTCTACATAACAAAGACAGTATTTATCCAAATAAGGCAAAAGGGTCTGGCCACAAGTTCTCACAACTTAGCTTCGGCCATTCCCTTTTGTTTAACTCATTACCAAACAACAAAATTTTAGGTTTGTCAAAACCCAAAGCATTTGCAGACGACAAAATAAAAGTGACTTAAAATTTGGAATTTGTTTTGTGAAGAGTAGAAAACATTGTGGGAAAAGGAGAAAATGCTGGTTATCAGCATTTTCTCCTTTTCCCACAATATTTGCTACAGGCTTCTTTCTCAGGGGTGTCAAAAGTAGGGATTGTGTGGTAATGGGTTAACGTACACAGAATAAGGTCTTCAATAATACCAGAAATATTAAAAAAAAATACAATAGATAAATTTCGGGCTAGTATGTAGAGAAGACAATGGTCAAGAGTTCATCAATGTGCTTGAGATTCGTGAATGTATGGTAAAGAGAAAAGTCTTATTTTACGCCTCCCAGAAAGAGAGCGAGGAACTATCTTCATTATAATTTGTATTCTTTTTCTCCGTATTTGAAGAGTGGAATACTGGAAACAGAGTCGCGGGCAATTATTTCAGCGTGCGCTCTTTCTTGATGGCTGAGCTATTTTTTAACCATTGGATTCCTTATTAAATTTAAAAAGTGCTAGACTGGTTCAGATTGAAAGCATTTGTTGATGAATAACTTATTGTGTTAAAATGATGATATTTTGCAATAGAAAGAGTCAAACTGTGTATCAGTACAATTTTGCAAGAAAAATAGATTTAAACAGCAGATTCTGTGACAGTCTGCCTTTTAAAAACACCACTGTTGGAGACCTCTCCAATGATTCTGTGTTTGTTCCCTCTTGAAGGCTGTACCATGGTTTGACCCTTTCAAAACGACTAAATTTCACAACGACGAATTTTGAGAGAATTTGCGGATAGAAAAAAATAATAAAATAAATGAATCGCGCAAGATATGGGGTCTGTCTATTACATGGGAGAAAACATCGTGAGAAAAGGAGAAAAGTAAGAAAACTGTAGTTTCCAGCATTTTCTCCCTTTCTCAAATGTTTCCAAAGCTTTCTCCACAGCCAGTTATTGTTCTGTCAGAATACCGTATCAGTATGGTAAAAATCATCGTGGGAAAAGGAGAAAATGATGGTGACCAGCATTTCTCCTTTTTCATCGACGTTCGTTGTCTGCGCATGTCATATTCTTCGAAGATTCGACCTGTGTTATATGACGCATCACTAGCCCCGAAAGCGGGCAGGCTGTAATATTACGCTCTATAAAGTAGCAATATAGAAAATAGCTTTTATCAATACGTTTGAGGAGAAATGAGACCTGCTTTAGCTCCAAATTTCTCTAAACTGCTGATCATATCTGAGTAAATTGCACTAGGTAGCGTTTTATTGAGTAAACGTTTATTTTAGTTTAAAATTCAATGTAACGGTTGTCGCGTAGGAAAGTGGTTCGGTTCTGTACCCAGGATGCCCAAATTAGATAGATGAGTATTTATAGAATGCCATCTAGCGGCAGATAATGCATCGACGTTATGAAGAACCTTCTGCAACAAGGGATCAAGATCACGAGATATTTCGTTAAAGGGTAAAACATTTTATAACAGGCTTTCAGATCACTCTACAGCCGTTAATTGTTCTGTCCGGTTACTCCATCAAAATGGTATAAACACCGTGAAAAAAGGATTGAATGCTTTTTACTAGCATTTTCTCCCTCTTCAACAATGTTTTAATAATCTTATACAGAGTTTTAAATGCACGAGAGTAGTTGGTAAAGGGAAAAACATATAATAACAGGCTGTCAGGTTTTCCTACAGCCGGTAATTGTTCTGTCCGAATACTGTATCAACTTTGCGTCCCTAGTCGGATCAGAAAATCGCTTGAGGATATCTCAAGTCTGAAACATCAAATAATAGGCTTTAGAATTTCATCAAGTCCGCGCCAAAAACCAATAACTACAAATTAAAATAGGGAAGAATTACAGAGTTTTTGAGCTGAAGTGAAGACTTCGACTCCTGAATGGAATAGCGTATAGCACCTAACTTGTCATTAACCTGACATCTTCGATCCGGGGAGAACATTAAATATTAATTGGATTTTTACGGAAGCCGAGTCAAAATTATCCGAAACTGTCAGTTTGCAGGAATATTTGCAGCTAAAAGAGACTGACGTGTAATTTTCTCCAGTTGCAAATTAACGGCTTTAGTTTCTCTAAAATATAATCGCTTCCATGTAGAAACTACAGAAAACGATATGTACCAGTTCTTAAAGTTGAATACTATCGCCAGATCTATGTACTCGTATATGTAGCCTATTCATTTTTTTCTTTTATGCTCTTCATGTAAATCCAATTTCTCTTAGTACATTTCATCTTATTTTCCTTAACCCTTTCCCAAACGACAAATTTTAGACTCTTCCAAACTGAAAGACTTTGCAGACGACAATTTCGACTTTGATGAAAATGGCCGACAGTTCTCCAAACGGGTATAAAACACTGTGGGAAAAGGTGAAATTGCTCGTTACGAGCAATTTCTCCTTTTCCCACACTGTTTTCAAAAGACTTATACAGCAGACACGTAAAAATAAGGACTTGTTTGGGAAGGGTTAAACATGTCTTTGTTTAACCCTTTACCAAACGACAAAATGTTAGACTGGTCCAAATTGAAAGCACTTGCAGACGACAAAATAACGTAGCTCAAAAATTGAATTTTTTTCCCAGTAGGGTAGAAAACATTGTGGGAAAAGGAGAAAATGCTGGTAACCAGCATTTTCTCCTTTTCCCACAATGTTTTCAAAAGGCTTATAATATGTCAGGGTCGTAAAAACCAGGGATTGTTTGGTAAAGGGTTAAAGCAATACACTTGTTAAGTTTAATCGAATAGGCTTACCTTTAAATACAAGATGACACCTGTATATCCATCAACAAATGGGGAAAACTGGAAACTAACTATACTAATTCTTTAGCTTTGGATTACTAATAAATTGATAAATTGATTAATAAGAGATTGCTAATAGTACAAAATTGCTATTACAAAGTATTTGTTGCTGGGACTGCTTAGGGTTTTTAACTCTTTACCAAGAGACAGATTCTAGACCAGACCAAATCACATCATTTGCATGCAGACAACAAATACTTACAGTTCAAATGATAATTTCTATCTTTGAAACAATGGAAAACATTGTGGGAAAAGAAGAAAATACTGTTTACCACTTTTTTTCTCCTTTTCCAACAATTTCTTTTTTTAAAAAAAAAACCCTTTCTTCTCGGGTAGTTAAACTCTGGATTGTGTGGTAAGCACAGAGCTTCAGATAGAGGGAGTGTTTTTGCTTTCTGCAATGAAAATAGTAATAATTCTCCATTAAAACCCATGTTGTGGATACTCATTAGAATCGTCTCATTGAGACGATTTTAATGAGTACCCACAACATAGGGTTTGGAAGAGAAATAACGGATTTAGAATAACGTCACTCCCTCTTATCTGGAGCTCTGGGAAGCATAGGTACGTTGCACGTCCAGAATTCCTCGTCTGCTGAAACAATTAGCTGAAATTGAAGTCTTGTAAAGTGTTGTTTACGCGGGCTGTATTACATTACCAGACGAACTGTACATGTAACATCGTACACCAAAATCTTCCTCTCTTCCCACACACTCACGAGAACTTGGAGTTCGGCAAACTTCGGGTGAACGAACCGTTGATCTAATTCCTCGACTGTATAACAATGAGTGATATGTACCCATACCTTGCATATCTTCCCCGGAAGTAGCCCATTTTACAGCTTCAACACTCAATGCCGACTTTTGACGCTCCCGGAAAAGAAGCCTTTTGAAAACATTGTGGGTAAAGGAGAAAATGCTGGTTACCAGCATTTTCTCCTTTTCCCACAATATTTTCTATATACCCTATCAAAGAAAATTTGCACCATTTGAGCCAGACTGAAATTGTCGTCTGCAAATGCTCTCAATTTGGACAAGACTAAAAATTTTGTCGTCTGGTAATGGGTTAAGAATCATATGATTTAGAAAAAAAAGCAACGGTTACAGTCCACAGTTGGAATACTGCAACATTATTTCTACACTACTCGGAAACTTCAAATTGGGAGCCATTGGCGCTGATAAGAAAATGTTGTGTTGGTCTTCCGTCCCCGAAAAAAATTGACTCAAATCGTTCTTTGAGCAGTATTTGTTCTGATGTCTTCGAAATTTGAAAAAAAGGGAATGTCATATAATGCCCGGGCTTTTCAACTTTTCAACGCCTTTTCTACATTTCGGAAGCTTGTAGTATGTGTACAGTATTGTCTGGTCGACTAGTACGTACACCCCCGGTTTCGATTCCGGAATTTTTGACGTGAGAGACAGACGCTCTGCCATATACTTCTACTCTCGTTCCAATATGCTCCTTATCATGTTTCTAATTGAAGTTGACCTGCCTTGACACCCGTAGCACCAAGGTCCGTGATAAAATTTGGTAGGATCTGAAGGACTGAAATTCGAACCTGCAACCCATTCCACCGTTACAAAATTAGATGGTATTGAGGTTAGAGGATCGGACTAGAAAGTCCAGAAGTGAAGACCCTCTCTTTGCAAATAATCATACACAACACGGGTACCGGTAGTTGAGGGACGGACAAAACGTAGGCCTACTTTAGAATAAATCGGGCACCTGGTGCACATCTTGCTACCAAGGAAGCGAAATCACCAATTATTCTTAGGAACATTATTTCTCTTCTTCTTAGGAATTTAAAAAAAAAAAAAAGTTGATGGTGGCACATATGATTGGCTAAATCATACGGTTTAACCAATCAGAAGTTGCGATATTTAAAACGATGTAATTACGGGGAAGGAACACTAGTATACCGTGTAGGTGCATATAAAGCTACGGGATACAACCGAGAGGCTTGATCACTGATCACCCGAGGTTTGCCAAATGACCTCGTCCGTTTAACCCTTTACCGAACGACAGAACTTTAGACTGGTCCAAATTCAAAGTATATGCAGACGACAAAAATAAAAGAAACTCAAAATTTGAAATTTGATTCTAGTAGGGCAGAAAACATTGTGGGAAAAGGAGAAAATGCTGGTTACCAGCATTTTCTCCTTTTGCCCCAATGTTTTCAAAAGGCTTTCTATCTCATGGTCGTAAAAACCAGGGATTGTTTGGTAAAGGGTTAAGGGCTTCTATTATGAAATACTGCTAGTCACATGGTCTTGGACTTGGCGGTTCCCCGTAAATCGATAACCAACGGCAACAACAGCCTCGACATAAGCAACCTATTGCTGACAAATGCCAACTATATTCATAAACTTAGAGTTAGAAAAAATGTACAAACTTTTTGTCATCAGAAACGTGTTCAGAATCAAAGCGTTGAGAACGCTGAAGTGGTATTTGTCAAGGAAACCCATTGTGTGGAATTAAGCAAATGAATACCTTTTCGGTTGAAGGGAGAGTACTCATGACAAAGTTTGGTTTATTTTTGTATAAGTGGTCTCCCTTTGATCATTGGGAGAAAGCAGGAATAACGCCCCTTGACGGTAGGATGTATGACGAATAGAGAGAAAAATCCTGTTGATATATCGAACAAAATTAAGTTTTTTCCTGAAAACTATGATTTTGAAATATCTCTAGCATTTTACATTTAATTTCCAACATTACAATCAATTACCTCGATCTATAAGTATTCATGAGCAATCAAATAGAGTAGCGCGCAATCATAGAACGAATAAGCCATGGGTCGAATTTGCTTTGGAACGAAAAAGCCCAGGGTCAGTTGGCAAATTTGTATCATTGCGCCAATAAAAGGCTATGAGTGAGAGAAACTATTTTCAATCAAAAATAAATATCTCAACGATCGATGGCCTCGCCCAATGTATTTTAATACCACAAAAGACCACACGGAAAATAGTAACTGGTGTTTGTTACAGCCCATCTTCGCGAGCCAAGTTTACGATCACTACGTGGATCTTACCTTGGCTGATTGAGCCCGATTTCTAGGTTCCTGCGATGCGCCCTCTATTGGATGCTGGTTATTACCCCCCTTTACATCATGTTTCTAAAAGCAAATGAAATATCGTTTTACAAACCGCTCACGAATACACATGAAGCGATAAGCAGACATCCACGTGGCTTTCCATGTTTTACCTTTTATTCGAAAGGTAGAGACCTTGTTCTATTTTTATCAAAGATGAAATGCTACGAGCGACTTCATTCGTTGCAGCTAGAGCTGGATGCATCCAATGAAAAAGCGTATAGGGTGAACGTAAAAATCAAGCTCGATCCGCCAAGGGTAGAGTAACGTAGTGAATCGTCGGCCTTGGCTTGCGAAGATGGTTACAGCCGTGAGACCAACGGATCAGCCGAAATTGCCGAATGAGTAACCATTAGAAAAACGACCATTGCGTTCCTTAACCCTTTCCCAAACAATCCCTGGTTTTTACGATGCTTGGAAAGAACGCTTTTTAAAACATTGTACGAAAAGGAGAAAATGCTGGTAACCAGCATTTTCTCCTTTTCATACAATGTAAAAGGGTTAACTCTTTACCAAACGACAAAATTTTAGACTGGTTCAAAATAAACGTTACTCAAAAATTGAAAACTGTTTCCAGCAGGGTAGAAAACATTGCGGGAAAAGGAGAAAATGCTGTTTACCAGGCTTCTATATCAGGTCCGTAAAAACAAGGGATTGTTTGGTAAAGGGTTGAAAGGGTTGAAAGTCAAAAAAAATTGAAAAGCGGTACAAAACCTGGAAATGCCAGAGTTGAAACCATGACCACACAGATAATTCACCCTTACCACACGATATATACGAAAACGACTTTATGAGCGGTTAAAATGACCGAGACATTGAGTTATACTCAAGCCTGCAATTGCTATCTCCTAAAAACTCGGTCAGTATAACTCCAAGATCAGACCGCACGTTCTGTGCAGTCTGATCTTGCATCTACACTGTCCGGAAAGGATATCAAATAATGCACAGAACTCTGGGGAAAGAAGACCTCCCAGAAAAAAAAAACGGGTACATCAACGTTCTCATTCACTAACTTGGTTCGGGCTAATTGCCTTTACAGACAAAATGTGCTTTAAGACAAATGAACCTTGAGTGATTTCGGCCGCCGGGTTCATTCCGTTCTGACAGTTATTTTTACTCTTCACAACACCACCCCGATTATTAACGACCCTGGAAAAGAAAGCCTTTGAAAACATTGTGGGAAAAGGAAAAAATGCTGGTAACCAGCATTTTCTCCTTTCCCCACAATGTTTTATTAGAGAGGTTATTTGCAGCCATGGCAAATTACTACTAAAATAAATCTTTTCTGAATTTGTCATTCATGAAAATAAACCACGTCTATATCCTGTTTCGGTTCTTTTATTTCGCTTTATTTACAAAACCATGACAAAACAGACTGTGTATCAGTACAATTACGCTAGCAGAAATAGAACAAGAGAAAAAGAAGACGCAAGGGCGTCAAGGTCGCCCGAAAATGATTTTTTTTCCATTATTAAACTGAGAAATATGTAGACAACAGAATTGATCTGACTCCAATTTTTTCAGTTATTTTTCATTTGTGATAAAAATAGCTAGATCTATTGTTTTCCTATGAAATTGACATGACAATAGTGACCTACAATGTCATAAATTTGTCATATGACCAACTGTCAAAATAAAGTATGGGCTTTCGCACTGCAAAACGTTCAAATGCCCGATTTACATTTTATTAGATACTTTTATGCCAGTATACAATTTCGCCATCTGAGAATAACTGCATAATTAAAAAAAAATGCCACAAATACATTTTTTTCAGCCATGAGTACAAAAATATTGTATTTCGTTTATAATTGGAGATACATGTATACCTTATAATTGGTCAATGATTACAAAGTATACATGTGGTTACTAAATAGTTTATTTTACAACTTACATTCAAGTTATATTTCCCTTGTGAAGTTTCTTTTTCCATTGCACCGGTCCCTTGCAATGGTAATTTAGAAGACGTTTAATGATCTGGGTACTCAATAGGTATGGGGAAAAAAGTTTCAGCTTATTTCACTTATAACTTATCAAGTAATATCATCGTTATTATATATATTATCAACCATAAACTCATTCTTTTTTTCCAAGATGGTCAATGGTCTAGTTCCAAACTACCTATGCTCTCTTGTCCCGCCCACTATTGGAAGTAACACGAGGTATAATCTTTGTAATTCTAATGACTTAGCAAACATAGTTTGTAGAACTAGCCTTTATATGAATCCCTTTCTGCAATCAGGTGTAAACGCATGGAACTCTTTGCCACAAGCTACAAGAGAAACTGACTCTCTCTCGTCGTTTAAACGTTTGCTGAACATAGACAAACCCACTCCTTGTAAACTGTATTTTTATGGGGAAAGAAAAATGTAAATTATTCATACTCGACTTAGAAATACGTGTAAATGTAGCGATCTAAAACAACATCTCTTCTGGAAAAATATTGTGGCTTCTCCTCTTTGTCGTTGCGGGGAAGTTGAATCTAATACACACTACTTCTTTGAATGCAGATTTTATCATTCGAACAACACTCGGACAACATATTAGTGCAAAATCTGCTTTTAATATTGATACAGTTCTTTTTGGAGACAATGAACTCTCCCTTGTCGAAAACAAACAGATCTTCAATGCATTTCATGAATACATTGATAAAAGCAAGAGATTCTCTTAGTTTTAATCCAATACATTAAAAGTCCTCTTTTTTGACAATGTAACACGTTACTATCGAGAACATATAAATTATATACATGTACAAGTATAATTTTGTATCTTTTGTTGCCACTCTGCTCAATCACTCAATCACCAATCACCATTCCTTTTTTCTTTTTACTTTTTCAGATAATGAAACCTTTTTGTTCTTTACATTCATTACTTTCTGTTTTTTATGATAATCTTTTCTCTTCTTGACATTATTTGATAGTATTGGCGTATCATGTGATTTAGCTTGGGGAGGGGAACTATATGAGCAATATGCTTTCGTCCCGATCCTTTTCACATTTATTTCTTGTATTATCTATGTATAGCCAATACAAAATACAGTTTAACAAGATACATGTATATGCAAGACATGAGAAAAGACAAAAATGCATGTATATCAGTATAATTTTGAAAAAATAAGTGTGTCTCAGTATTACTTGAAATACTTCATGTTTTCCGAAGGAATAATGGAAAAGATAATTACAAATTACGTTGTTTACGTTGAAAAACCAAAAACCGTTGACATACAAGAATTCAAACATCACCAAAACTATCTGCTGCTGAGCGCGCCTAAAAATGGTATTGCAAATGTTGTTCATCAGGACCAGACAGCACGCAATGTGCATTCTGATCGCTAATCCACAAAGTCTGAAAATTAACGGTTCGAACAACTCAATCGTCAGCTTTTCTTTCCTGAAAATTTTTCAATTACATTCATAAATACGAGGAAAGTCTGATAATATTTCTTTATAAAATCATGACGAAACAGACTGTGTATCGGAACAATTCCCCTACAAAGATTGGATTTAGACAGCAATTTCTGAGGCAGTCTGCCTTTTAAACTCAACACTGTTGGAGAGGTCTGATGACCTCTCCAATAAGGTCGCCGGCTTCTGCCGGGCGACCAATTAGACAGCAAATTCTGTGGCAGTCTGTCTTTTAAACTCACCACTGTTGGAGAGATCTGATGATGACCTCTCCAATGATTCTGTTTGGTTTCTGTTTGGAATTTAGTATTTTCATAATCGTCATCAAATAACCTAATACTACATTTCACCAAAATGAAAAACAGCAAGGTTTGACATAGAGAGAGTTTCTTACGATGTTAGTATTTATACTAGTATTACTTCACTTTATAATGAGCCACAAAAGAATTTCTGTATTCATATTCTCATTACCTCCCGCTAGATGGCATTCTACAAATACACATGTATCTAATATGGGCATTCTGGGTACATAAGCGGACTAATTTTTCAAAACGACAACCGTTACTTTGAATTTCAAAATGAAATAAACGTTTACTCAATAAAATGCTACCTGGTGCGGTTCATTCACTTATGATCAGTAAGCAGGTAACCTGTGCACCGGCCATTTATTAAAACAATCCCTACAGGCTTGTGTTTAGCTTCGGTATAAGCCCTACTTTTCCCTAGTATCGGGGAATGGGTGATGCGTCATATAAGACAGATCGAATCTTCGAAGAATATTACATGCGCAGACAACGTTCATATTCTAGCTTCTCTTACGCCATATATCTTTTTGAAAGGATCTTTCTTTTTCGGTAGTCAATTAGAGGTTGTGTTGCTTTCAAATTTAGAAATGCTTGAAGGGTAGAACACAAAAAAATGGTCAGTGAATACGGACCAAGACCGCAAGTTCTACAAAATAAGTGTATCAGAGTATATCAAATGAGTGTGTTCATTGGAGAGGTCATCAGATCTCCAACAGTGGTGAGTATAAAAGGCAGACTGCCACAGAATTTGCTGTCTAATTCTATTTCTTCTACCGTAATTGTTCTGATACACAGTCTGTTTCGTCATGGTTTTGTAAATAAACCAAAAAAACCCGAAACAGAAGATATACGTGGTTTATTTTTATAAATGACGAATTTCAGAAAAGATATAATTTAGTAATTTGCCATGGCTGCAAATAACCTCTTTAATAATTGTAGGTTTTTATTAAGCAAATATTCCAAGCAGAAGAAAACTTAAGAGGAATTTCGTTAAAAAAGAGAAAGAAGACCGCTGGACAAGAACATACAACTGAAAAACGCGACAAGAAGGTCAAATTACCGTAATATAAAGCATCTGAGATTTCTACGCGGCGGCTTTTTTACTCGTTTGTTTACATGTACTAAATATATTGAAATTTAACGCCAATAAACTATCTAAAAACATTGATGCTGACCTCTCCTGGCTTCTTTTTTTAAAGAAGCCAACTTGATAAGAATGTTTCTGGATATTTTTAGCGGCTTCAACCGGAAGTGTGAGGTACATTACGGTAAACACATAACGTTTCCGCATGAAAAGATAGATTTTCAATTGCCAATCTTGAGATTTGATGCTATGAAAGAAAGAAATGTTACGTAAAACATCATAAATACATGCCACAGCAGCAAAAGCAGGCGCCCTGTTCTTCTTTTTGTAATGTTGAGGAAAGTATTGTCAGTATTTTACCGGATAACCTCCGTGTTTTTGGGATCCTGGGGAGGAATTTTAGTCATCGTCGAAAAGGGCGATAATGGTGGGAACCAGCATTTTCTCCTTTTTCGACAATGTTTGTGAACCCTTTTGAGTATAAATCTCATCATTTGAAACATGTTTAATTTGTACTTCTACCAACGCTTTTGTCAGACTTTACCAAGTCTAAAAGTTTGTTTTCTGATTAACTTTTTACCAAACAATCCCTGGTTTATACGATCCTGAGATAGAAGCCTTTTGAAAAAATTGTAGGAAAAGGAGAAAATGCTGGTAACCAGCATTTTCTCCTTTTCCCAAAATGTTTTATACCCTACTGGAAACAAATTTCAATTTTTGAGTTATGTTTATTTTGTCGTCTGCAAATGCTTTTAATTCGGACCAGTCTAAAATTTTGTCGTTTGGTAAAGAGTTAAGACTTAATTCTAACGTTACTATGTCATCATTTTCCAGCCAGCCTTATACCCATAAAACCCTTTACCAAACAATTCCGAGTTCTCAAGACCCTGCAGAAGGTTTGTCAAAAACATTTGGGGAAAAAGGGCAACATGATGGAAACAAGCATTTTTTTTTTCTATTTTCGCACAATGTTTTCTATTCTTTAGAAGACAAGTTGTATCATTCAGACAACTTTTAATTTTTCTTCTTCCAGTGCTTCCAGTATGGATCAATCTAAAATTAGTTTGTCAGGTAGAGTTTAAGGTTGTAGACCTGTAATACAGGGTGATCCAAAATGAGTGTAACCCATATCATAGCGAATAAAATCGTGAAAAGTAATCCTGTTCGTTTTATGTTGCAGATTCCACTAGAGGAGAGGATAACAACAAGAGAAAATAAAATGCCCTGGACAACTGAACAAAAAACATTTTGTGTTGAGACCCATTTTGAGACGAAATCGTTCACTTTAACGAATATCCTGATAAAAGTCAGATTTACCGATGGGCTCAGTTTTTGCACTGTTTCCGATCTCCTGAACTTATTTACCCATCGCTAAATCTGACTACGCAAGCCAAGGGTGACGATCCACTACGCTACTCTACCCTCCGCTGATCGAGCTTGATTTCAATATTCCCCCGATACGCATTTTCATTAGTTGCAGCTATCTCTAACTGCACGAATCAAATTGCTCGTTGCATTTCATCTTTGATAAAAAATTGAACAAGGTTGCAACCTTTCGGATAAAAAAAAGAAGGTAAACATGAATACACCGTGGATGTGTGCAGGATCTGTAATGATTTATTACCGAAAAATGATAGACGAACATTATTTACAGAAAGTTTCAGTGTGACCAATCAATTTTCTGAAATTTTAGCCTATATCCCAGCACCTGACAATGGAATGTCGAAGTACGTTTGTGGTTATTGCTTCATGTTGAATTATTGTATTCGTAAGCGATTTGTAAAACGATATTTCATTGGCTATATGAAATATGATCTAAAGGGGGATAATAACCAGCATCCAATAGGGGCATCTTCGCAAGCCAAGGATACTAGGGTAGTACCCTTGGCCGCTCGCCTCTTTAAAAATCGAAGCTCCCGCTGCGCCTTTTCATTGGATGCGATCAAAACCCATCGCGTCCAATCAAACCATCCGTAACAAGAAATCTTTCGCAAAACAGAAAACAGTAATGGCGGCGCCCATCAAAAACGAAAGTTGTCGTGTTTGTGACGAAATTTGCCAAAAAAGAGTAGACGATCGATATTTAATGAGTTTTTTTTTTTGTTTACGATCAATCATGTGAAGTATTAGGACGGGTTCCATAGCCAAATGATTGCGTCTGTTCGTCTTGTTTTGGTGTGATGAATCCGAAAGCGCAGCCATATTTGATGCATAACCAACAAATTTTATTACGAGCATTTTGATTTGTCAGAAATAACATCAGCAAAGGTTACGCAACTCGTGATATTCGACAGGTGGCGCAGCGGGAGTTTCGATTTTTAAAGAGGCGAGCGGCCAAGGTACATAACGAACAAAGTGGTGTTAGTATCCTTGGTTTGCGAAGATGTATAGGGGACGTGTCGGTGGAATCTCGAAATCGGGCTTGACCTACCAAGGTAAGATTCACGTAGTGATCGTAACCTTCGCTAGCGAAGATGGTCTGGGGACAGTTATCTGTACTAATACAGTAAGCCTTCATTTCACAGATCATAGCCCATATTATAATGCTTACAAGTTTATAATCCTATAAATATAGAATTAAATGCGGTTTTGACATCAACAGTCAAGTGAAACGACGTTAAATTTGCACGATTAAATAATAGAATATGAAATTTAAAGAAAAAAAATAAGAATAAATTACCTTTAATTAATTTCTAGATTATTTGTTCATGAGTAATTCAATTTATATGTATCTTTACCAAAATATTTCGTAACTCTTCAGAGCTCCAGATAAGGGGGACTGATGGTATTCTAAATCAATTATTTATCCTCCAAACCCTATGTTGTGGGTACTCATTAGAATCGTCTCGATGAGACGATTCTAATGAGCACCCACAACATAGGGTTTGGTGGACTATAATTAATATTTTCAATTTTAAAATCAAAATTACTCCCTATATCTGGAGCATCGTTTCATGTTCCATTGTTATGTAAGAGAACGACAATGCAGTTGATGAAAAAGACCCAAGACATTCCGACTTCAAACTCCTTTCTATTTTCCCAAAATAATTGATTTTTGATTTATTGTATAGTGTTTAACGCCGTTTTCAACATTATTTCAATTACATCGCGTCGGCCAGTTCACCTATCTATGCTTTCCTGGAGTTTCTTTTCCCAGTACTCTTCACAATATTCTTTCCAAGCCACTGGCTGCTTTCCCACGTAACCATTGTCGAAGCAATGGTCAACTGTGAGAGAGGAATGAATTCTGTAGCAATGACTGTCATCAGTCCTCAGAGAGAAATCGGCCGAGCCAGGGATTGCACACAAGACCCCAAGACCCCCTGTTCTCGAGTGTTGCACGCTATAGACTTACCTACTGGACAACACTACAAATATGATTCAAATGACGGGAAAATTGATCTTTCTGTAAACGCCAGTTTGGCCTCTATGGAGAGAAATGACACATGGGTCATTTTGTAGGGAAGGGTCATTTCTCTGCATTACACCGGCAGGAGGAATCGAAGCCACTACCACAAGTTTTCCTAGATTGAATTCCATGACCTTGGTATCAATTGTGCAAGCAATCAGCAGGGTAGACTCCATGACATTTGTGCAACGCAAATGGTTGTATTGTCCATTTTGATTAATTTATTTGTTGCACTTAATGTTCTGCGGTTTTAAATTTAACCCTTAATACATGTAGCCCGCCGAATAAAACGTTTTCGGTCTCCAAGTCTAAAATGCGATCGAAGTATATAGTTGAAATTTCAAGGTTGCTTTGGTCCAGTGTGTTTCAGGAAATGCGGACAGTACAGATCAAAGATCAGACTGCGCGTTTCGTGCAGTCTGATCTTTAATTTACGCTGGTTGCAGAGGCACACAAAATGCCAATGACGGGTTAAGAGTTAACCCAAGGTCATAATTAATTTCTGATGATAATATTAAGATCCTAAATCTTTTTCCTTTTTTGTAATGTCATTTTCGAAATTAAAAAAAAAAAGAAAATCATGAAATTAAGATTTTGTGGACCAAGACCCACCACATAATTATGATTTAATTAAATTTCGTAAATGCAGCTAAAAGTTTGCAAAAAAGAAATACGAGAAAACGGTAATTTGACATATTACGAAATAATTTGAATTAACAAAGAACTTTAAATAACGTTTTTAACCCTTTCCCAAACAACAAAATTTTAGACTGGTCCAAACGGAAAGCACTTGCAGACGACAAAATAAACACTAGTCAAAAATTAATATCTGTTTTCAGTAGGGTAGAAAACTTTGTGGGAAAAGAAGAAAATGCTGGTTACCAGCATTTTCTCCTTTTCCCACAATGTTTTCAAAGGGGTTCTTTTTTCGGGGCCCGAAAACCAGGGACTGTTTGGTAAAGGGTTAAATAAAGCATATGCCATTTTGTGGCCTAGGATACGTGGATTTGAATGATTATGTAACCATATGTTTTGCACATTTGCGTAAAGTGTCATCTCGGATCAGCCTGCGCAGTCCGCGCAGGCTAATCCGAGACGGCACTGTACGACTACATTAGATTTTGTGATACAGTAGAATTGCGCAAAACAGAAAATTACATAAAAACGGAAAGCGTCGTCTCGGATTAGCCTGCGCGGACTGCGCAGGCTGATCCGAGACGACACTTTACGCAAATGTTTAAATGTCCCTTGTTCGTGCGTTGCTGGCCGTATGTTTTATTGATTGAATGGCGTTTCACACTGCATTCAACAACATTTCAGTTATAGTACAGTGACAGCTCAAGTATTCATGTATGCCATGGGTTCGACCAGGGCCTGTATTCACCAACCATTCTGGAGAATATTCTTAGTCTTATTCTCCAAGATTTTCTACATCTGTAAGTAACACAACTTCTGATTGGCTAAACCATTCGGTTTAGCCAATCAGAAGTTGTGTTACTTACAGATGTAGAAAATTCTGGAGAATAAGACAAAAAATGTTCTTAAGAATAGTTGGTGAATACGGGCCAAGGATTAGGGTAAGGCTCTGAGGTTTACTCTAAAGGAAAACCCGATGCTTCCAGATACACTCGAACCCGTGGCCTACAGATGGCAAGGCCTATGTTTTACCACTCAGCCACGCAAAGCTTTGACCTTTTTTTTTAACCCTTCTATACGAAACGACAAAAACTATTTTTTACGACATAATATTCGCCAATCACAGGTAATTTAAAAAAATTCAGATTTTTATAACCACACAAAACTTCAAAATTGATAGGTAACTAGAGAGAAAGAGGGAAAGGGCCGACACTTACCGCGTCGTGAGGACAAATCAACGCTCTCAGACCCTCGTCGTGAGGACACTATGGGAAAGTGAGGACACAATTTTTGTCCTCACTATTACTATGTCGATTTACATTCCGCATAGTTCAAAATGGATTTTTAAAACTTTTTTTTGCTGTGAGGACACAAGTCCTCATAGTCATTTCTCTCACTCTCTTGACCGTGAGGTGAATTTTCAATTCTAATGTTGAGTAGAATTGGACGGATACCAGTCACTTACTCCGTGGATCAAAGGATGGGTACCAGACGGAACCGGATGTGCATATATGCTTTGATGGCGGGATGAAATTGAAGCGAAATACTGAAATAAAGGTAATTATTTCCATAATTTACTTTTATATTTGTACAGGATATCGATTTTATCCATGAATTGTTGATTTTTTATTGAATTTCTACCAGTTTCGACGAGTACAAGCCAGATTAATTCAGTATGAGTGGAAAATGTGAAGAATGTTTCTTGCTTCGTTGTGTCATCGTAGTGTTCCAAAATTCAATCGATGCTCTCATGATAGCTTTGAGTGTTCGAATTCCGTGATGATAAGGAAACATCAAAATAGAACAAAGAGTTTCGAGAGGAATAGTAAGAAGAAAGTGCTTGTCTGCATAAAATAATCCTTTCTGATCGTTTTCATGTAAAAAAATTGATGTTAATTTCAACAGTCAGCCGCTTAAAAACGAACATGCCGTTGGCCTCCTTGAGCCAAAATGGCGTGACCTAATATCTGGCAGCTCGGCAGTAATACTTTAATTTCTTTTTGAAATGGCATGATAAAAATTTAAGGCATAGACAAAACAACACACATTTTTCGTTAAAATGATTCTTTTGACCACTTGTTAGCTCATACTGTTAATTTATCAATGGGTATACCCTATTACCCTACAGAATCTACGTGCGGACAGGAAGAGTTAAATCAACGGACTGAAGTACTAAACTGTATTACGCTCAGTACAATGCAAATGACAAACTTTTAGACTTGTCCAAACTGAAAGCATTTGTAGATGAGAAGATAAAAGTTACTCAAAAATTGAAAGTTGACTTCAGAAGAGTAGAAAACATTGTGGGAAAAGGAGAAAATTCTGATTACCAGCATTTTCTCCTTTTCCCAAAATGTTTTCAGAAGGTTTCTTCCTATGGGTCGTAAAAACCAGGGATTGTTTGGTAAAGGGTTAAGTCTTTTCCAAATGAAAGAATTTTGGACCAGTCCAAATTGAAAGGATTTGAAAATTACAAGAAGTACCGGACTCAAAAACAGAATTTTGTTTCAAGTTGTAATTACCATGATTGAATTATTTGGTAAAAGGTTAAATAGTCAAATCATATTGCAAGGATACTTTCTGGCCATAAATGATGAGTCATCACAAAAGAGAATTAGATTGTAATGCTTGCTAATCAAATCTAAATTATATAATAAGCAATCATCTTTTGGTAACTCTAGGCTGTGTTACTCTTTACCAGACAATCTCGAGTTTTCTTGACGGTGAGAAAAAAGCCACTGAAAACACTGTGGGAAAAGCTGAAATGATGGTAACCAGCATTTTCCCTTTTCCTACAATGTGTTCTGCCCTCCAATAGCAAGTTTTAATCTTAGAACCAAGTTAATTTTTTTGTCTGCAAATCCTTCAGTTTGGACCAGTCTAAGATTATTATGTTGTTTGGAAAAGTGTTAAATAAAGTCTGCTGTAACCTGCACTAATTTATCGATTGCTGTCCTGGATAGTTTAACCTCATTATCTCCCACTAGATGGCATTCTATAAATATTCATTTATCTAATATGGGCATCCTGGGTACTGAACCGAATCACTTTCCTACGAGACAACCGTTACTTTGAATTTAAAATTTGAATAAAGGTTAATCAATAAAACCCTACCTCATGCAAATTACTCAGCTATTATCAGCAGTTTAGAGAAATCTGAAGCTAAAGCAGGTCTCATTTCTCCTCAAATGTATTGATAAAAATTATTTTCAACATTGCTACTTTAAGCGTAATATTACAGTCAGCCCGCTTTCTGGGCTAGTGATGCGTCATATAAGACAGTCGAATCTTCAAAAAATATGACATGAGCAGACAACAAGTTTAATCTGTAAAAGTTTAACATCTTGCTGTAAATCATTTAAAAGTGGGTGTGTACTGTGTTGGAAAATACACACTGCAGTCACAACCCTTACCTCGACTATCAACTAATAAATGCTTTATAATTTCTTTTTAGATCTGATTTGCCAGTGCTGAAGAAAAAGCGCTGGTCCGAGGTCCGGGACCTACTGTAGGGCTCTGTACCGGTACTTGATATATATCGAAAACCGGTATTTTACATTCAATAGATATGTCAGATCGAACGTTTCTGTATCGAACAAAATATCGATCATCAAAAGAAAATAAAAGTAAAGCATGTAAATACCCAATTTAGTTGTTTTTAACGGCGAAATTCATTACGAGTTTACTTTAGGTAATCTCTAAAGTCGAGTAGTAGAGGTAGGTGTGGCTACCTGGGAAACTTAAAACCAATCGAAATGCGTCCTTCTTTATTACTCGCCCTGTACCCATTACACAATGGATGACAATTAGCTAATACCCCTATTCTCGTTCCCCAGTCATGTTGTTTGAAATCTGCAAATTATGCATCAATCAGCAGATTGCAGACAGATTTATGCTGATAATTGGTCAATATAGTTGATTAAAGAAAGGTAATGAACATCTCGTGATGTGATCGAGAGGTAGCGATGGAAATAATTGAAGCCGTGACCTTTCAACCTTCCTAAGATTTTATTTGGTCGATCTTTTAATATTGCCGAAAAACGTGGTTTGAAAATCAAATCTCTTTTTCCGTTAGTTTATCTGAAATCAGTGTTCCGACTCGCGTAAATTATTGTGTAAATCATTTTATATACTTGAAATTTGCATTACAAATGTTAATCACACGCGAGACCTCACGTAAGAAAAAACATGGACAAAAAAGGCCATTATCTGTTTATCGTAAGTAAAATAACAGGTTTTGATGCTACATGTAGTTCTAATCCTTATTGAGAAATCTATGTCGAATCATGCGAACATACCTATCCAAAAATTAACACGCATGAAAAATTGTTCGGTGAAAAAAAAAAAACACGGAAACCCATGACACAACAAAATGTCTCCTTGACATTGACCGATCAGAGTCCTCTTAGACTGTCTTTTCAGCTTTTTAATGAGTAGTAAATGTAGATCTAGTTAGAATTCATATTAATTTAGGCCTAAATAATTATGAAATTTCAATGCAATCTAGAAGTGTTAAGTTTGCGGTATTTTGTTTTTCAGGTATGCTGAAAAAAGAACAAACACAATTTTCGCATTTTTTTTCTTTCTTTTATTGAAAATTGAAATATCATATGATATATCGAATATCCATCATTTTGTATTGATACAAATATTGTATCGATCAAACTGACCGATACGGAGCCCTAACCTACTGAAATGGAGATCGGACCGGGGGAAAAAAACAAGGCGAGGGTCCGATGGACCTGTCAAAATGGAGGTCAGACCTGCCCAGTCTTCATGGTAAAAAGTCTGATGCCCAGAAATAAATTCAGAATGACTAATTGGGTTGAATTAAGAGTAATAATTCTAATGAAAATTTGAGTCTGTATGTTTAGGATTATCTTTGTGTGAAAGTGAACTACTTCGAGATTTTTCGGTACACCGGTCGTGTGAGAACGCTATGACATTGACTTATTTAAGTCATTGTAATATCAACAGTTTTCCCTGGTTCCCAGTTCACCTGACATCAGTAATAGTTGCCAGTGGTGAAGCCAGTTAAAATCTATGAATATAACGTCTGCACTTTTTGCTAAAAGCTTACGAAAAATGCATATTTAAACCTTGGTCGTCATCAAATTTGAAACAGAAAACACTGGGAGAAAATAGAACAGAGCTACATAATTAGAGGTAGATAGAAAGTATAAGAACAAAGATAGGGTTGGTTCGTTGAACATCAAATTGAAAGTTGGTCGTGGGTTTCGTCCCACAATGCAACTGTTCATCTCTGACTAACACACACAAAAGAAATATGTGAAATTGCAAATTTTGTTTTGGTCATCATAACAGTGCTAATTGTAAATGCTTCCTATGTGCCTGACGTATATTTGTCTTCAACTGAAGGCACTAAGAGCAAAAGTAAATTGAAATGGTACTCAGTAAGGGATTTTTTAGGGGTGTGTGTGGGGTGGGACAGTGGTCAATTTGGACATGCCCAAGTATACTTCGTACCCTCCTGTTGTAAGGGCCCAGCTATTTCTATCACTATTTTTCAGCCCTGATTGCGCTTTGGAAATCTTTACCCCAGTTTGGTTACTTGTCTTTTTACATCATTCTAAGTCGTCACAATGCCAAAACTGATCAATTTTCTGAATGCATTTGATTTTGAAAAGTGTACTGATTCATCTTTGAATTTTAGAATTGTAAAAAGGGTCAATCAGTAGACCATACGGTTATCTATATTACAGTGAACTAGTGGGCCGTATTTAGATTGACTAAAACTGAAACAGTAAGAGTAATGAATTAGAGTCAAATACATGTACCTGTCCTTTCAATCTAAACTTACAAGTAAAGAACAAAAACTGAGTGTTCTAAACTTTTATTTCTTCACAATAGGTGATAATAACAACTTTTACTTAGTCACTTATGGCTTTACATCAGCGTTACTCATTCTTGAGGTTTTTTTTTTTCATTCCTACTGATTGGCTGGTTAGTACCATCCTCGGATACCCCGGGGTCTCCCTATTTGCTACGCTACATCGACCCCTGGGACAATTAATTGAATTTCCCTCGCTTTACCGCTGGCTGAATGCTGGCTTTTCATTGGTTCCATCATCATTTTGTGATGGGCGAGTAGACTGTACGCTATGACGTTTCGTATCGATTTTCGGCGGCTGATTCAAAGTTTTATTAGTCAATTGTCCCAGGGTCGATGTAGCGTAGCAAATAGGGAGACCCCGGGGTATCCGAGGATGGGTTAGTACATTCTTCAGATGGAATTTCACATTTCACAAAGTCCTTTGATTATGCACTTATAAGAAGCTCCCCTAGGTGTTTCAAGCTGAAAATTCTAGGGAAAAAATGTGTCTTATTGTCGTGCATATATGGTAATTGGCCACAATATTTTTGGATTTAGGACGCTATTTGGAAATAAGAAAAACGGCCTCCGTTTCCAGTAACCCTGGCAACTTGTTATTTTTTTAAGCTTGAATTGTGGTGATATTCAGTTGCAAAAACACATTTAAATATTTGGCAAGCATCACAACCTGAAATACCGTGTGACCAGTTCAAGGATACTCACAGAATTTGAACACTCAATGATACTTGATTAAAGACAAAATTCATAAAAACTGGATTCATTTTAGTTGAATTTATAAATTATCTCATCAAAGTAGAAAGTACTGAACAAGATCTACGCACCCTTGTATCGACCCTTTGACACTTTTTTCGTTTGATCTTATATCTAATAATTATCAGAGGCTTTTTCATGAAACAAATGTTCCCAGTCTGATATGATGTTCCCAGTCTATGAATGCTTTCAGCCAATCAAATGTGTTGTAAATGGTTAAAACTCAGTGTGCAAGCGCCCAATGGATGAAAAGAACATAGAAATTAACCAAGTTCAGATAGAATCTACAAATACTGGTGTTATTATTATTATGTGAGATACTTAGATAACATTTGAGAGCATTTACACATAAATTACTCGATTTTCCTAGTAGATAAGGTAACCGTTAAAATGCTTATGTGCATGGAAATCGGGTGGACCAGATTGTTAAACAAAATGTTTAATGCACTGAAGACATATAAATACTTCAAACAACAGAAACAAAAATAGTTTTAAAAACGACACAGACATATGAACTTGTAAGGCCATGGTATGATGTCCAGCTTTTAAAAGTGTAGAAGAGGTTCTGTCCGGTGCCTTTTGCATTCCATTTATGATTGTTAGCTTTTTAAAAGGATTTTGAGGAATTATTAATAATTTGAATGCCTCCTTGTCAATTAAGTACTCTACTGAGTATGATTTATGTTAAAATTTGTGCCTGCAGGGAAGTGTAAATGGACCAGTCCATTTTAACTCACTTGAGCATGAAGTGCAGAGTTATGTGCAAGGTGAGCTATTGTGATCAGTCATCGTCTGTTGTCTGTCCATCTGTCTGTCTATGTTTTCCTTCAAAATTTTCTCCTCCTTAACCAGTGAGCAAATCAAGCTGAAATTTGACAGGGATGTTCGTTTGGTGAAGCTTCAGCAAAGTTATAAAAAAACAATACATGTAATGAAAAAAAAAAATTCTAAATTCTGTCAAAATCTCTGGTTGTCATGGTCACAGAAAGGCTGAAATAAAGGTAATATCTTCAAACAACCTATGACAAATAAAGGCCTAGAGATTTACACTTTTGCATATTGCACCACATCTTCGCGAGCCAAGTTTACGATCACTACCTTGGCTGATTGAGCCCGATTTCAAGATTCCTGCGATCATGCGCCCTCTATTGGATGCTGGTTATGACTCCCCTAAGAGCTACATCATGTTTCTAAAAACAAAATCGTTTTACAAACCGCTTACGAATACACATGAAGCGATAAGTAGACATCCACATGGGTTTCCATGTTTTACCTTTTATTCGAAAGGTAGATACCTTGTTCTATTTTTGTCAAAGATTAAATGCTACGAGCGGTTTCATTCGTTGCAGCTAGAGCTGGCTGCATCCAATGAAAAAGTGTATCGGGTGAACGTAAAAATCAAGCTCGAGCCACCAAGGGTAGATTAACTCAGTGAATCATCGGCCTTGGTTTGCGAAGATGATTGCACCACCCAGTTTCATATTTGAATGTTGCATATTGCATCACCTGATGACCGCTTATAACAGTTGTTAGAATGATGCCTCTTGGGTCCTATTTGGTGCTTTTATGCACAAGGAGACTCAGGTTGGTTTGATTGATTGTATGGGGTTAAATGCAGCTTTCAACATGATTTAAGTCATATGGGCTACAGCACCTACCCATGGATTCCTGGTATTTCTCAAACCAGTACTACCACAACATCCTATCCGAGCCTCCTGCTCATCCCAGTTGGGCAATTATTCACCCATTGGTGAGAGACAAATGACTATGTCAAATGTTGGAAAGAATGTTGGAAAGAATGTTGGCCTGGCTAGGGGATCAAACCCGTGACCCCATGATTCGCAGTCCACTGCCCTGCCAACTGCACTACGACCTCAGCCAACTAAGATGGGTGATTATGGACAATAACAGTCCTCTTTTTATTTGAGATATTAACGATCATACTAATAGAATAACCTCAAATTCAGGGGTTTTGGTGAAGTATCAAACATTATATACTAAGTAAGTATACTCTCAAATCCTACAAAAAATCAAGATTAATTTTTTACATGCACAACGATTGGGATCTTAAATTCAATGTTGACAAATCGAGGGTTCAACGCAAGACTGTAGTAACTACCTTTTTTTCTAAAATTCATGATTTTACAGTTTTGTACAACTTAATCCACAATACATGTCCTGTAAAAATATTAGCCTTCAAATCAAACAATTTTAGGAGATATTTTATAATTGCCATATAGTAGTAAGTCAAATTAACAAAATCTGTCATTGCAAGACTGTAGTATCTCTAGTTACTACAGTCTTGCAAATAAAAAACATATAATATTATACTGTTGAATTCATGCAATAAAGTAGTATCTCAATAAAATGTATTGAAATGACATCATCTCTTTACGACAGCATCAATTTTTTTTCATTATGACATCAGACTAACTATTAGAAATCACCAGATGCACCAACATCAGACACGGGACAAGCATTGAAAATATATTTCACCTTCCAAATTAAGCTACATTTATTATTGTTAACATGTATTAGAGAACAAAAAAATAACAGAAATAGCCCCTCCCCAGCCCCCCTTTTAGGAAGAAGGCTCTTGAAAACACTGTGGAAAAAGAACAAATGCTGGAAACCTGCATTTTCTCCTCTTTTCCATTTCTACCCCTTCAGGGTGATCTTGCTTCGAATGTCTGCAAAAGCTAATTTTCAGGTCCAGCTTGACAATGGCTGGATTTTAGATAGTAGCTGAAAGCATTTTCATACAGCAAACTGTAAGGTGGCCAAAATGATTACATTTGCTTTTGATAGGATAGAAAATTCTGTGCGAAAAGGGAGAAATGCAGGTTCCCAGGATTTTCTCCTTTACCACACTGTTTTCAAAATCCTCCCTCCTCAGGATTTTTAAAAGTTTAAATTACATGTTTATGCTTATGGTTTAAGTATTATTCTTGTCATAAAGTTAGACAAAATTTATAAAATAAGCTATGTGAAGGTTTTTAATAATGATTAATCACTTAATCAAAGCACACACAAAAAATGCTCTATTTTCCTAAATTATAATCAGACAGGCCGGCTTTCATATTGAAGGTTGAATCATGGCCCTAAAAGCCTGTTGCCATTCAAGGCAACACTACATTCAAAGTTTAACTGTTGACCACACAGTCCCAAATTTTAATGATCCAAAGGAAAAGGACTTTTGAAAACATGAATCCAGCAGTTTATAGTTTGCCTATAATGATCTTAATCCTTTACGATCTAAGTTTGATCATTTGAATAACATCTAATTTGTCATGTGCAAATGTTTTCAATTTGGACCAGTCTTATATTTTGTCTTTCAGTAAAGAGTATGGCAAGCAGTGCCTTTCAAATTCTGTTGCTGCAATAAAGTACTCCATTAAAAGTTGTCCTTCAACTTAGCATCCCACAATTCCTTGTCAGTATCTTACATACTAGTGACAGTCTTTACCAGCGCTGGTATTTTTATACCTAACTACTGATGGCATTGCAAATGATATTATTTACTTACTTTGAAAACCACCTCTATGCTATGGACAAATGAATTTAGCAGAAACACTTGTAAATGTCTTTTTGTAGGCTAGTTGATACATTTCATACTTTAAATGGTACATGTAAGTCAAAGGAAGATGCTTATGCAGTGCCATTATAAAACACTCTGGCATCATAGCAGAAATAATGATGGTTTTGTTACATCTGATGGTATGGTGACAATGACAAAGCTGACCATTATGAGAACTGTTTTGTAATTTTATGAGAAACGTGCATTTTTATTAAGTCTACATGGCAACACCATCTTTGAATTTGTCAGATCAGGGATCTTATGTCCATCTTATGTCTTAATACACAAATTCATGAGTCTGATGATTCTGAAAGTGTTCTGACTGGTCTTTCAATAACAAGTGAGGGTGATGATACATGCTGGTTATATCTGTAATTGAAGTAGAGTTGTTATATAGGTTAAGAGCAAATGATATCCTCCCTCAAACATTAAATTGAAATATCTTGCAGCAGTTGGTTTCACAATAGGCAAAGAAAAATATCATTACTTCCTTTACTTATGTCAAAAAAGTACATGTATTATCCTTAGAGTTTATTATTCCTTCTTTGTCTTATTGCCTTATCAGTTATATAAGTCGAGGTCTGCTGTTCTGTTATTAAACATCTTGAATGTCAAAGTAACCAACAATTTCTTTCTTTAACTTAATAGGACAATAGTTTCAGTTACAATGTCATTATATTCTGTTAATTTATATTTCCTTTTTTTTTTTTTAAAAATGGAAATAAGGAAACCCTATTTCTATTACATAGAAATATTTTATAACCAATATATTCACAAATGAAAACATTCATTCTAACTTAATATCTCAGTTTATGTTTACAGGGAAGCCCTGTTCTCTTATCAATTATTTAATGCTGTAACACGCTGTTTTTTTGCAGTTATTGTGTTTGAGAATAACAAGATAATCTAGGTATAATACTGTAGATTTTAATACCCACAAATGATATAAAAATATCCATGCTCACATAGTTTGAAATAAGACTCATTGAAAATGAAATGGCCAATTTTAGTCCTGTACACCGGAAAAAGACATGTTGTGATATATGGATTTGTTATTATACAATATTGAAAACCAAAAGTATTATTACCTATATATCCAGTTTATATACTACAGCCAGCTTAGTGTGAGTGGCGTGATGAGTTGTCATATACTGCTTATTTGAGCATACAGGAATATAAATTTATTTCATATAACATTTTCTTCTTAATAAAATGATATTCTGTCACTTCATATAGCCAAAGTCTCTGACAATGAAGTACAATTTACAAAGTAACTTACTAGACTTACAAGTTTTTATTCAGATGGCTGACAGAGGCAATTTTGGCAGCCAAGAATTAAACTGTATCTTGTTGCTGGTTTTGTTGCCTGTCTACAATAGTTTCCACAATATTTGATGTCTGTGGAAATAGTTCTAGCAATAGCTGATAGAATTTAAGAATTATAAAATATCTGTTACATGAATATTCATTAAGAAATTACATTAATTACATTAATGTCATTCTGTCTACTACTGTTGACACAATGAAAATGGGAGTAGCTAGACCCTACAACAAAATTTTAGTAATTCATGGATTCTGGAACATGTGTGAAAGTGATTCTGAATTAATATAATGCAGCTATTCATAAGCATAAAACTAAACTGTTTCAGTCCTTCTTTATCTTTATACATTGTTCAAAATTTGAATTATTCAAATTAATATGGTTAACTTAATCAGAACACAACTATGTAAAATTTTACAAAACACTAAAAATTTAACCACTATAAAAACACTGAGCTTTTGAAAACATTTTGGTAAAAAGAATGCTGGTAATCATAATTTTCTTCTTTCTATAAAATGCTTTCTGCATTATCCAATACAAATACCACAATTTTTAACAATATGTCAATTTGAAATGTTTTCAATTTGAATAAGTCTCAGATTTTGTTGTCAGGGAGAAAGTTACCACTTCTGTGAAGATTCATGCCTGTTAGTGCTTTGAATTTTGCTCACAATTCATTAAATATTGCTCCTTTTGCTCTGTGTGTGTGTATTTTTGTATAATTATGTCCATGAAAAAGATGACTGTAATACAGACATGGAACATAAGAATGTGACATAGTTAAAGATTAGTGAACAAATTAACATAATTCAAATTTAACTTTTTGATGAAAGTCTATCATTGGCATACAAAGCTGGATAAATAAAATGATGCTAATTTGCCCCATTTAGAGATTGTGTTTTTTTTTTTGCCTTAGTTACTAGAGTTACTATTCCTTGTAACTGTCTTTTATATTTGGGTTTTCTTTCTGATCAGTAGTGTTTCAGAATGACCCTCTAGCCACCTGTTCAAGTTTTGGCAATTCAGTATTTATCCCATTTTGTGGATCACAATTTGGGATCAATCATAAAGATGTGCTGTTGTCATTTTGCAAACTGACCATGATCTACTCTTACCATTTGAGGTTTAATCTAAAGGGTGAAATACAAGAATGGTATGACGATTAATGGAAGTAACGGTTTTATGATTATGGTTGGGCAAGGGTTGAAAAAAAAAATTCTGAAGTTCATCTATTACTAATCATAAAGAATACAAGTTATTTGACTCTGTAATCCCAATTTCATCAAAAGAATTTAACTTTTACTACATTATTGCAAAGATACTTTTTCCTAGATATACCACTTTACTACAGTCATGCACTAATTTTTTTCTGAAAAATATTACAATTCCTGTGCAATACAGTAGTAACTCATATATTTCCATCTATCTCATAAAATACAACTTGTTTCCTATTTCTTTTGTTTTCTGTAACCTTTGTATGTGAAAATAAGAATATGTTGAAAATTTGTTCTTTCAAATATTGAAAATGATAAAAAGAGAACATTTTTTCCCTCTCCTGTAAAATTTTCTAAAACGGAGTTACTACAGTCTTGCGTTGAACCCTCGAAATGTCAAGTCATATATTACAAACCTAAAAACCTAAAAAACTAAATTTCATTAATGATAAAGAGCTTAGGAAACAGAAGAGTTTTGTTTGAAGGGATCTTAAATTTAGTAAAAATATATTTCAACAAAGATAAATAAGGCCAGCAGCATGTTGTCTCTTTTACAAGAGCTTTCAATTACAAGTTTGAAGTTAGTTTCTTGAGAAAATTAGATCAAATTAAAAAATAGCCTTTATTATGTGGCTGAGTGGTGACACTGGTGAGCATGTCGGACTCATGACCTGGTGGTTGTGAGCTCGATACCCAGTTGAGGCTAACCTTCTTCTGGCGTATTTTCGCGTCTCACCTATGCTGAAGCATGCGAGAAAAGTAGTGACTTAGGAAAGAAAGTAGTGTTAGTACTGGTATGAGAAAGCCAGAAGACACATGTGCGTCACCGACTGCCATGATATGACCTTAGCGGTGTTATTTAAAATATGCAGTCAGGAAATGCCTTTGTTCAAAGATTCTTCTTTAAAACCACTTTATATATTAACTCATTACCACACAAGACAATTTTGGACTGGTCCAAATTGAAAGCATTTGCAGACGACAAAATAAAGGTGACTGAAAAATAGAAATTTGTTCTGGAAAGGGTAAAAAACACTGTGGGAAAAGAAGAAACTGCTGGTTACCAGCATTTTCTCCTTTTCCCACAGTGTTTTCAAAAGGCTTCTTTCTCAGGGGCGTCGAAAGTAGGGATTGAGTGGTAATGGGTTAAAACAAAGAAACAAGGCTTGAATTGTTGTTATTTTTTGTGGTATGACTGGTTTCACAAAACAGGTCCAGACATCAAACAATAATAATTTCTAGTGTCATTTGACTTTATTCATATAATTCTTGTTTGGGCATATATTTGGATTTTTTGTTCTATATAACATATATTATACATGTACATACAATTGTATCTATTGCCCTGACGAGCAAAGCGAAACTGGTTGGCAATAAGATTAAGTTTTTTAATTGTATCTGTGTGACTTTTTCATTTTTTTCTATATCTTACCTTGACCCAGGAATACTCAATTTTTACACAAACATGTAGTGTTCAAAAGGGTCACTGGAGGCCACATAATTCAGCTCTGATTATAAACTGACGTGGGTAAAGATATTCAATGCACCATGTAAGGCAATCAAATTTAATTTTGAGGAACAGCTAGTCAGCTACAAAATCTTTTCAAATATGGTAAGAATGGTATTCTTGATCTTATTTTTATCAAGTCTAAAACATGGTGATCCCAAGATTTTTTTCTGTCAAAAGAACATCATTTTGAGAGATTATTTCTTGTTAAATATGAACATTCTACTGAGAAAAAGAACATAAGACCATTTCATTCTAATTAAAGAAAATACAATGTCTTTTTCAATGAAGCAATGATAGGATTGATTAAGCATATTATTTATTATAATTTTAATATAAAACAGATAAAGTTTATATCTTTTTAACTTGACAGAAACGATAAAGTCTTAACTCGTTACCAAACGACAAAATGTTAGACTTGCCCAATTCGAAAGCATTTGCAGACAACAAAATGTAAGTGACTGAAAATTTGAAATTTGTGTTGGGAAGGTTAGAAAACATTGTGTGAAAAGGAGAAAATGCTGGTTACCAGCATTTTCTCCTTTTCCCACAATGTTTTCTAAAGGCTTCTTTTTCAGGGGGGTCAAAAGTAGGGATTGTGTGGTAATGGGTTAAATGGAAAATGTATCATTATATTCTTTTCTTTTTAGTAAGGACACAATCTACAATTTAGTAAATGTAAATTTTGTCTTTCTATTCTGTTTTATAAAAATGTGGATATACATGTATGTCATGCAATTGTAACTCACTTTTCTGTATTGTGAGGACAGTCTACATTGAAATTGTGATTATCTCTCTATCTTGTTTTGTGAGGACATTGTCCAGAGAGTGCATGCAACTGTAACTCTCAGTTTTGTTTTGTGAGGACACAGTCTACAAAGTAAATACATTTATCTCTCTATTCTGTTTTGTGAGGACATTGTCCAGAGAGTGCATGCAACTGTAACTCTCATTTTTGTTTTGTGAGGACACAGTCTACATTGAAATTGTCATTATCTCTCTATCTTGTTTTGTGAGGACATTGTCCAGAGAGTGCATGCAACTGTAACTCTCATTTTTGTTTTGTGAGGACACAGTCTACAAAGTAAATACATTTATCTCTCTATTCTGTTTTGTGAGGACATTGTCCATAGAGTGCATGCAACTGTAACTCTCATTTTTGTTTTCTGAGGACACAGTCTACATAGTAAATACATGTAGAAGATGTACATATATCAAACTTTTGTGACTCACTGCAATCGGTTCAAGAATTATCTCCTCTGGAAATTTGTAATTTTGGCCTAATTATTGCTCTAAGGCAGTAGGAACATGAAACTTCATACAACCGTTGACCATAATTCTAGTAGGTGCCATCAAAGTTTTGGGTCACATAGGTAAAAGGTTCTAGGTCCCAGATTTAGTTTATTTGAAAATAATTCCTTTGCTCTAGAAATCAGAAGGCTTAGAGGATAGATATTTGATATGTACAGGGGTGTGTGTGTGTGTGTGGGGGGGGGGGGGCAGGCCCCTCCAATAATTTTATCACATGATACTACAGATTTTTCTTGAATCTTTAGAATCATTTGATGTCCATAAATGTCTTCAGATCGAAAAAAATAATAGCAATAAGTAATACAAAAATATGCTTCCTTGCATTTCTTGTGACGTCAGCGAATGGCCACTCGGATAAATCAAAATGTCCTGATAGAGCTGTAAAACATGACAGATATCTCCGGTTGAAAGGTGTCTACTGAGGTATCGTCGGATGACGCAGGTACATTAATGTCTTGTCTATTGCTAGGCTGAAGGAGATTATGATCAATGTTTGTTTCGTGGGTGATTTTGGTTGGGAAAGGCTGTCGGGTGCTCGCGCCAGCAATCGAGACGTTGCACTCCTTGTGTTTCTATTATATAGGGAGGGATTTTTTTTTCCATATTTTATCATTTATTTTGGTTATAGAATGTCAGATTCCTGTGATTAAGGTAACCATAATGTTATGGTCCATATTTTCAGTCCATATGTCTTGAATCAAGCAACTTTGCGAAATGTTGGATACAGTGCTTTGATAGAGGCCTAGACAGCCAAGATTCATCAAAGAACTTACTGCATGGCTATTCAGCAGGAAAAATGTAACTTCTAGCTAGCTGTTGATGTAAATCCAACGTCTGACCTGGTCACATTATGAAAAATACTGTTTTGCGATTTGAATACCGCTGATTGCCATACAAAATACTGGTAAAAATGGCAGACCTATTACATTCAAATCCCCAACTCAAAAGTTGTTAAATGAACACAACTCGTTATCTGTTTACTCAAGAACACACAGGCTCGACAGTTCAGTGTATGTGCATTAGTGTTAAGTTAGTATGTGTGTCCTTCCGAATTTGTGCAGTCCATAACTTCTACAAGTGTAGACGGATTTCGAGATAACTTGGCACAATTGTTTTGCACAATTGTTCCCCATCATGAGTAGATGTGCCATCTGAAACATTTGTTTAGGTAGGGTCAGGGTCACAGCTGAAGGTCAAAGTTTTGTCAGGACCATAACTTCTACATTTATGGATAGATTTCAATATGAATTTGTACAATTATTCTCCATCATGAGTAGAAGAGCCCTTTGAAACATTTGATCAGATAGGTCAAAGGTCAAGGTCAAACTTGAAGTTCAAAGTGTCCAATATAAATAAAAAAAAATCTTTGTAGGCTGAACACCTTTTGTCCTTGGACAACCATTCTAATTGAAATTAAATGTTCATCCTAAGAAACCTAAATATTGTGCACAAAACAAAAAGCCAGTGTTTGTAGATTATACTTTTGAAAGTTTGATTGACTTATCATACCCTTGGTATGTGTCAATTTTGCAGATTAAGGATATTATGTAAAATTATTACAGAAACAAATTTTGCTGTTTTTATGCAACACACATATATTATTGTTCAAATTTGTTAGCAGCAACTATCATTAAACAGCAAATTGACAGTTATAGTTCTTTCTGTTTTTAACAAAAGGGGATAAAATGGTTGAAGGCTTGTATAATTATAGTTAAAATTTCAGAAATCTTTTGTCAAACCATATTGCATAGATGAACTTTCATATGAGGTATGTCATATTATAAAGTCAACCTCAATCAACCTATTTAGCTTTTTTCTGAGAAAAAGTCAGATGTGTTCCTTAGATCAAGATGTTTAAGATTTCTAAAGATTCATTTGCCATATTTCGTGTGATTCAGATTGATTGTATGGGGTTTATCGGCACTTTCAACAGTATTTCAGTGCTGGTGCTGGTGTACCTAACTATGGCTTTCTGTCGTTTCTCACACCAGTACAATCACAACATTCAATCTGAGCCACCAGCTGCTCACCCCACTAAGACGCAATACTTATTGTTCGCCTATTTGTGAGAGACAAATTACACATTTCACAATGACTTTTGTCAAATGTCAGAAAGAATGTTGGCTTGTGTGATTTAGAAGAAATTCTATAATGATCATGCGCAAGATATTCTGAATGAAAATTTTAAAAGTTCTGAGGAAATCTCAATGTAAAGAACACACCTTACATGTTGCTAGAGCCTTTGCATAGGCTGCTACAGTGTTGTCACCAATAATTATATTTGACACTTTGCAGTCTGGTGACTAAATGCACTTTTTAGCTCACCTGATCACCTGAGCAAAACATGGTAATGGTGAGCTTTTGTGATTCTTGAATGTTTGCAGCAACATTATTGGCCCAATCCTTTTGAAACTTAGTCAAAATGTTTGTCAAGTTATGAGGATGAACGCTAATTGATAGTGATGGCATTCATTTGAAATCACACAAAAAGGTGTGATATTATTGACAGTTTCTTTGTTTCATTCTAGAGATCACACTATTGACTTAATACTTGTCAGATCATCAGGTTGAAGTCTCTTAAAAATGGGGGTCATTCCATATGAAATCATGAGGAAAAGGGCCGTGAAGACAATGCCATTGTCTACACTGTAGAGATCACAATTTTGGCTGTCTTTTTTATAACTTGCCCAAAATGTTTACATGGTCATGAGGATGGACCTTATTGAAAATGGATCATTAAATATGAAAACATGATAGAAAAGGGAAAAATGACAATTTCTTTTTACACTTTAGGAGTCACTGCTTGGGCTCAATCTTCTCCAAATTTGCATGGAATAAGGAGTGGCACCAGCCCAGTCATTAAGTTTCATAACAATATTCATTACTAGATCATTGATGAGCCAAGCCCACTTAGATCACTTGGTAAAATATGGTGCCCTCAATCCTAGGGTCGTAAGTTCAAACGCGGCTCAGCCAACATTCTTTTATGGTAACGTTACACTTAGTATCTGTTATTATGCTCTCTGAAGGGCAAGCATATAGCCACTGCTTGGTCTGTCTGTCCATCCTTCTTTCCATCCGTCTGTCCGAAGGAATTTCTCCACAACCCTTTGACCCAATTAGATGAAACTTCACATACAAACTCCTTATGATATTGTGCAGATGACTTTTACCCGGTTTTTGTAGAGCCCACTTGCATTGAGCAAGACAAGTTGACACAATGACAGTTTAGTGTATGTGTGTTAGTTTATGTGTATGCCTGTTTGTCCGAATTTGTCCTGACCATAACTACTACATTTATGGATGGATTTTAAAAAAAAATGGGCACAATTGATCTCCATCATGAGTAGATGTACCATTGGAACCATTTGTTCCATAGGTTGAAGATCAAGGTCACAGCTAAAGGTTAAAGTTTTGTACGGACCATAACTCCTACATTTATGGATAGATTTCAGTAGAAATTTACACAATTGTTCTCCATCATGAGTAGATTGCCATTTGAAACATTTGTTCAGGTAGGTCAAAAGTCAAGTCACACATGAAGTTCAACTATTTGTGGGCTTGACACCAGTTGTCCTTGGATAATCATTCTAGTTTTAAATATGTTGGAATAAAAATAATATTTTAGAATGATATCTCTGGCTGTCAGTACCTCAGTCAATGTATGTCATACTATATGTGACAAGAACTTGTTCAGGAGCATAATCTCTCTCTGACGTCTCTTGGTTATGATAATTGTTTTCCAGGCCTTATCTTCTGAAGCATGCAAGCCACCAATTTGAAACACACACACACTGATGGAACATGCTTTGAACATGTATAGCACACAAAAAAATTTGACATGAAACTTTCCTCAAAGGGAGATCATGTTTGAATGAAAAAAATGAACTGTTAACTCTTTACCACACGGGAAAAATTTGGACCGGTCCAAATTAAAAGCATTTGCAGACGACAAAATAAAGGTGACTGAAAAATTGAAATTTGTTCTGGGAAGGGTAGAAAACACTGTGGGAAAAGGAGAAAATGCTGGTTACCAGCATTTTCTCCTTTTCCCACAGTGTTTTCAAAAGGCCTCCTTCTCAGAGGCGTCAAAAGTAGGGATTGTGTGGTAATGGGTTAACAGTTAATACACTCACCGTAGTACCTCACTGGATTTATGTGAAACTTTTTGTGACAAGCACTTGTTCAGGAAGCATATTCTGTCGCCAAGTGCTTTTCCTTTATCAGGAGGACTTAAAAAAAAATGCTTCAATGATTGTAAGACATAATTCTTTCTTAATTTCTTATTTTTCAGCATTGATGCCACTTACTCAAAAGGATGGCTAGCACAGTACGTAAATGATGCCAAAGAAGGACAACCATCATGTAATTCTAAAATGAAACTTTACATTCAAGTACAAACCAAGACTTCTTGAGTTTGCATCACGTTCTTTTGATTATGGAGATGAAAACAACCTTTGGTGGTGCGAAAAGGGCAAGTATTTTAACATTGACATGATTGATCCTTACTAATAGTAAATAGTTACTATTCAACCCAAATACAAAGTGGAGAAGGTATACTGATTTCACCATGTCTGTTTGTCCATCCATCTGTCCTTCTGTAGACTTTTCCTTTCCATGCTCTAACTCAAAATCCATTAAATTTTGACCTAGGATCATGAAACTTTACAAATTGTTGCCCGTGAGGTGCCCTATAAATAACGGTCTCATTTGTCAAAGGTCAAGGTAACAGGTGAACTTGGCTTGAAAACTATTTTTGGGCTCTAACTCAAAAGCTATTTGACCTATGGCCATTGAACTTTATATTAATGTTGCCTATGACCCAAGGAAGTGCCTCATTGTTTTTGGGTCATATACATCCAACTTGCACCGGTCAAGGTAATAAATGAACTTTGTTTTAGAAACTGTTCCCTTCTCTCATAGCACTTTCTTAAAGTGTGTGTGTATGGGGGAGGGGTTATGTATTTGTACGCTTTGCCCAAAGTTCTTGTTGAAAAAAGGAGTAGGGGACTACTTTGGTATTCTTTGAGAACAGAGTGGCCTTTTTGATGCCATTTAATGATGATATTTAGGAAAACATGTGAAATAGAGAAATATTGCTGGTAACCGATTCCTCCTTTTCTCACAATGTTGTCCAACTTATATGGTACTTTTTGTTATGCTGGCTGAAAAAATTTCGGTGAGTATAGTTGCCATGCTGTGCGTCTGTTTGTCCGTCCATCCATACGTCTGTGTGTCCGAAGGGAAGCCATTTCTCCACAACCCCTTGACTAAATTGGATGTAACTTCATATATCAAATTTTTGGAACATTTCCCAGATACCATTTTCCTTGTTTCTCAATTTGAGGCTGTGTTGTGGAAAAAAGGGACTTAATGTAAAAATTAGTTTTTCTCTAGTATCTCCTAAATTACTGGTCAGAATTTTATGAAATTTCATATTTAAGTTGCTCATCAAAAGCCCCAGACCATGCACTATCTGTAGTTCATTTACACAAAAGTGTATTACGGGAAAAGGGGACTTAATGTATTACAGCTTTATGCTTCTTTTTTTTTTTGGGGGGGGGGGGGGGGTTGATGAAAGTTTGTGATGGCAATTACTTCAAAAGCATTACAGCCATTAGTCTCAAATTTGATACACAGATAGCTATTCAACAAGAACCAAAACTCTATCAAAATTTTTAGGGAAATTATCCCCCTTTGATTTTTTGAAGAATTTATTCCTATAAGGAAAATATCTCTGGAAAAGCTGAAGCCATTTACTTGAAATTTTATAGACAGATAGATTGCTTTGAGAGAAAGAGTAGTTTACACTTGGTTCTCAATTAAACTCTTTACCAAACAACAAAATTTTAGACCTGTCCAAATTGAAAGCATTTGCAGATGACAAAATAAATGAAACTCAAAAAGCGAAATTTGTTTCCAGCTGGGTAGAAAACATTCTGGGAAAAGGAGAAAATGCTGGTTAGCAGCATTTTCTCCTTTTCCCACAATGTTTTCAAAATGCTTCTTTCTCAGGGTTGTTAAAAGTCGGGATTGTGTGGTAAAGAATTAAGAATGTGTTGTGGGAAAAGGGGGCTCCATGTTTAAATTTGTTTTTCTCTAATATCTTCTAAATTTTTGGTCATATTTTCATGAAATTTCACTTTTAACTTATTCATCAAAAGCTCCTGACCATATACTCTTTATATTTCATTAATGAAAACAGTGTTATGGGATAAGGGGATTTAATGACATTTTTTTATGTTTTATCTTACGTTTGACTTTTCACTTAATTTTCTGTGCACAAATAGATCTTATGTAGGAAAACAGCTGAGGATTTCAAATTATGTCATACATTTTGTGACAAGTACTGGTTCGGGGAACATTAACCGTCAATGACAGCTCTTCTTTTCCGTTGCCTTTAGGCACAGGTATATGGCATGTAGCGTTGCCTTATGGTCCTTTACCAAAATATATCTATATATATATAGAGTATAATGACTCTATAATGAAATTTAGCCAAATGTTGCGGGATCCTGTATTTTATGTAGAGATAAAGAAGGAAATCTTTTAAAAATCAGAAGGCCTAGATCTTCCAAGTTTTGCAATATAGCATAATTTATACTCATGGTCCTCTATCAAAATGCTTAAAATAATTACTCTACAATCAAAATTAGCACTATGCTGTGGGATCCTGCATTGGTAGGTAAAGAAGGAAATCTTTAAAAATCTTCTCCTCTCAAACCATTAGGCCTAGAGCTTTCAAATTATGAATGTAGCATTGCCTTATAGTCCTCTACCAAAATACTTCATTCAAGTTATCACTCTATGATCAAAATTAGCCCTATGCTGTGGGATAACAGATTTTACAGAGATCACTGAAGGGCCCAAATGTCCCACCAAATTTTATATTCTAGATTGAACCCTGACCAAGTAATAATCAAAGCTTTCAAACCAAATTTGGAAGAGATTCAGCATGCATCGAGAGTATTATTAACCTGTTACCAAACAACAATATTTTAGAGCATATTTTAGTTCATATTTCAAGCATTTGCAGATGGAAAAATAAAAGTGACTGAAAATTTGAAATTTGTTTTGTGAAGGGTAGAAAACATTGTGGGAAAAGGAGAAAATGCTGGTTACCGGCATTTTCTCCTTTTCTCACAATGTTTTCTAAAGGCTTCTTTCTCAGGGACGTCAAAAGTAGGGATTGTGTGGTAATGGGTTAATAAAAAAACTCCTGACTTTTTCCAGAGGTCCAAGATGTTCTGTCACCTGTTGAAAGAAGTATGTCAACAGCAGCTTCAGAAAGTTCCAACAGACAGCTGTCAACAGTCACCCAACCAACAACTAGTCTTCATGTAGAGATCCATTCATCCAATTTCAGCAGTAGCCAAACATTCCAATATTCAGCTCTTAACAGTCAACCAGCCAACAACTAGTCTTGAAGCAGACATCCCTGCGTTGGATATAGACAGTGACAGTAATTCAATCAAACGTCCCAACAGTCAACAGTCAACCAGCCTACAACCAGTTTTAGGGCAGAAATCCATCCATCAAATATAGACAGTGACAGTAATCCACCTAATCATTCAAACAGTCAACTGTCAATATTTAGTTAACAGGCCAAGAACTAGTTTTGAAGTAAAAATCCCTGCTTTGGATATATAGAGAGTGACAGTAATCCAACATTTTTCATTTTTTTGTGTACATCATGATGGCAGTGGGATAAAGCTTTGTTAAGCACTGCCTTCTATCGGATTGTAATCTATATACCTTGATGGAAAACACCTTTGTGGATGTCTTATATAAATGATGATTATATATTTTTAACATTTTTTATGCCCCTGCATCAAGCGATTGTGGCATATTGTTTTACCATTGTCTGTCTGTCTTTCCCTCTGTCGGCAAAACTTAGCAGAAAAACTTAACATTTCCACTTACTTCAATGAATGAATAGTGTTTTATGGCCCGTCGACAACTTAGGTCATATTGGGCGCACTTACTTAGTAAACAATAATGCGAGGTGAAAATAACATACATGTACAACAACATAAGACAAACATGATAAATGAGGAATGGATGAAACACAAAATGATGCCCCTTTTGTCGCCTTTTACGACATGCATGCTGTCACTTTTGTTCCACCAGATGAAATGGCAGATGTGACGATCGCGGGACTGCAGTGGTTTATTCTTATACCCCCGATTAAACCACACGGGGTCCCACAGGCCAATTGATTCCCATTCCAAACCCTATTTACATCAAGAAAAAAAAATATATATAGGATTTGGAATAAGAACTACCCAGCCTGCTGCAATCCTACGAATTACGAGGAAAGCAGCCGTTTGTCTCTAATTTTAGTCGCCTTCTACGACATGCCATAGAGAAAGGCCGAGGTCCTATTCTATAAACTAAAAAACCCCCGGGACCCCACGGGTAGTCCACTTACTTCAAGGCTATTCAAGAAACAAAGATGATATTTGGTATTTAGGTATACCTCATCAATATGCATCTAATGAGGGTTATACGTCCAAGGTCAAGGTCAAAATTTTAAACCCCATTATCTTAAAAAAAATCCTATCAAAACTTAACTAAAGAACTTAATATTCCCCATTACTTCAAGGCTTTGCAAGATGCAAGGTTCATATTTGGTATGTAGGTGTATCTCAATGTTATGCATCTGCTGGTGACAAGTTCAAGGTCATCTGTCAATGTCATTTATGAAGGTCACACTTCTTAAAATTAGCTATTACGAGGGTATTAGTGTTTCACAAACACATCTTGTTTTCTTAGTTATACTTTAAAGGATTATGTCCAGGGTATTACTTTTAAGGTATAGATAGTTTTAGAAATCGAAACTCCATAATCCATACTCCATTAGAACAAACCTAGGAAAAGTCTGACTTGATTTTTAGTGATGTTCCATTCACAAGGTGTCAGTGGGGGTATATGTCAGCTCTTGACAGTTGTAGTTTCATCTGTTTGGAAAGTTTTCTTTCAAGTGATGCATTGGTTTAACTTTCATGTTGCACACTATTGACATCCAATTGCTGTGCACATTTGAATATGAATAAGAATTAAATCCCT
Source organism: Tridacna crocea (assembly GCA_943736015.1). NCBI lineage: Eukaryota > Metazoa > Mollusca > Bivalvia > Cardiida > Cardiidae > Tridacna > Tridacna crocea. Next base: position 35,485,908 of record OX031067.1, on the reverse strand, counting down.
ATTTAGCTTTTTGTGACTGTATATTACTGAAATTGAATAAACTTGCTTTCACTTTTGAATCTTTCATTAGATTAGACCAGCTGTTTGCAGGGAAAACCAAAGGTATTGCTATTGCATTGGCATTGTTATTGTGCAAAATCTTTCAAGTTTTGCAAAAAAATCTGAAGTTTGCAAATATTTACTTTAAACTCAGAATATGTGTTCTCTATCAAAGGACAATGCATTTTAAGGGAAGTAACTCAAAGTAGTGTAATTATGTTACAGGTATGCAGCTTTTTAGCTCGACTGTTTTGGAACAAAAAGTCGAGGTAGTGTCATCACACTTGTGTCATTGGATTTGTAGGCATTGGCGGCATGGTTGTTGACGTGACAAACTTTAACCTTGGCTATACCTCGCTTATATCTGAAGATATTTACTTGAAACTTGGAAGATATGTTTACTATCTAAAGAGCAATCTATACTAACAAGGGAGATAACTTTAAATGCATTTTTGCCAGAATTATTCCCCTATTTTGACTTAGAATTTTTCACTATCCAGGACCTATAGCCGAGCGTAGCACCCACTTGCAGTGCTCTTGTTACCTCACCTGAGCACACAATGCTCTTGCGATTGTTGATGTCTGTTGTGCATCCTCCAGTTGTCTTAGACAGTTCTGGTGTAAACAATACAGTGGTCACAATCTAGGCTCGTTCATTGTGAAACTTGCTCAGAAAGTTTATCTTGTTAACATCTAGATCAAGTTTGAACATGGTTTTGGCTGGATCAAAAAATATTTCACAACGTAAAATCTAAAAAAAATCTTGTTAACGTTCCAGACAATATTGTCTCATTCTTATTCACTGTGCAACTTGCTAAGAATGTTGATGTCAAAGATATCTTGGTCAAGATTGAATATTGGTCTGGCCTGGTCAAAAAGTAGGTCACTAGGTCAAATCTAAGAAAAAAGATTGTTAGCACTCTTGAGGTCACAATTTTGTCTCATTCTTATTCACGGTGCAACTTGCTCAGAATGTTAATAAAAAGTAGGTCGCTAGGTCAAATCTAAGAAAAAACATTGTTAACACTCAAGGGACCACAATTTATGCTCAATCGTGAATCTTGCTCAGTGTTTTCAAGGCCAACTAGTTTTAGCTTGATAAAAAAGTAGGAATAATCTTTTTACAATTTTATCATCGTGAATCTTGCTCAGACTTATTAATACTTTAAAGTCCACAATTTTCGCTTATATGCTGTGAAACTTGCTCAGAATATCTATATTGGTGATATCTAGGCCAAGTTTGAATATGGGTTCAGCTGGGTAAAAAGATAGGTCACTGATTCAAATATTTGTGTGCTTATAAGCAAGCAGGTAAATAACGTTATTGCTTTTCAAAAGATATTTGGATAGATGTATATTGTATAATGTATGTATGTTACCTTTGCTGATTTATGCAGCTTTCTACTTTCCCGTTTTCATTAGCATGATATATCACCTTTGCCAAATTGTTTTATAAACTTTTTACTAAAGAAGCACCAAAAGTGCATGTTTTCAAAGGCTTTCATTCTAAGAATTATAAGATATTGACATCTGGATGATTTGTCTCCTTTTGCTACAATGTTTTCAAAAGCTTGACACGAAAGTAGCACAAAATATATTAACCTTTATGTCACCTTTTACCACAATATTTCCGATAGCTTGTCCTTTAAAAATGCACGCATAGCGATGTTTTCAAAAGCACTGTTCTAAAGAAGGATAAAATGCTTCGTCACCTTTTACCACAATGTTTTCAATAGCTTTTCTCTAAACGAGCGTAGAAATCACAATGTTTTCAAAAGCATTACTCTAAAAAGTATAAAAGATCCATGGCCAACTTTCTCATGCAAATCAAACCCGGTAACTGTTATTTGACCGCTATGTAAGCCAATTAAATTATGAGAGTTTGATCCCTTTTGGCCGTGAAATCGATCACATACGGAATTATATATTGACTGGCGATCTCTGCAAACCCTTTGCTCTTATAACCCGAATTTCGCGCTTCGAGTGTAGAGGGTGTCAATTTATTGGAAAACAACTCTGCGGGATATCTGGGGTTGTAAATTACTGGGGTACCAAAATTTGTAGGATTTGTTTTCCTTTCAGGTCTTGCAATTTGATCTACCTCAAATTTTACCGAAAGCACGCGTTTGAAAAAATCTGGTCAGCTATAGAAATGCTTTTGAGCAGCATTTGCTCTTTTTCAAGCAATGTTGTCATGCCTTAATTGATACAAATTGAATAATTTGAGCCATATTTATTGTGTTGTCTACAACTGCTTTAAATATTGGGACAGTCATACATTGCCAGTTCCTGAAGAGTTAAAAAAAAAGAAGAAAAATATCCGCAGTACAAGTTTCTTATGATGAGACTAAAGCTGGGGGAGGAGCGCGACACGAACGCTCGAAATGTAACAGCACATATGTTTACTGCATCTTTGGAATTTTATCTCTGATTTTTTCATTGTAATTTTGAATTCAATCTCTGATATTTTTATTGATTTATCAACAAAAATGGTACAATAGTAAAAATACTTCGGTTGGATATATTTCTGAATAGCTACCCACAAAGTTACGGATATTATGAAGAGGTTTCTCTTGTTACAATGTTTTTGAAAACATTAATTTCCAACCTGTAGCATAGAGCTATTACATAGTCAACAGACGGCATTTTATTGTAATTGTTTTGCATAGCATCGTCACAAATACATGTACGTACATGTATATTAGGCTGGGGAAAGTGTGTTGGTAGATCAGACCACACTGGTATCGTCTGATCTATCATAAACAAACCAACCGTATACAAATTATGTTTTTTAACCTTTATGTTCAATAAGTCAGTTCTGTTTAAAATAATTTCGTCATTTTTTAGAAGAAGTCAGTGGTTTTGTGAGCACACGGTAAACATAAATCAGCCTGCACAATATTGTTGGAAAATCAAAATTATCTTCAGGGAAGTCAGAAAGCTTATTTATTGATCTTTAATATGGCGTAGTTTTCAGTCATTTAGAAAATACATGTTTAGCCCTTTTTACACCTTTTTAAAGCAACTATCATATTTTCTCTCTTTTTCCCTGATCGTTTGCATTGTGCCGGAGTTCTCCGATGATGACCGAGTCTCACTGTTAGATAAGACGCCTATCGGGTATCTTGATTGGTGTTACGTAATGGTATAAATTGATACATTTATACGGGGTAATCGGAAAGAAAGTACATGTATCAGGAAAAAAATCAAACTTCTTTAGGGAGAGGAACTATATAAGCTTTGATGCTTTCGTTTCAATCCTTTTCGCAATACATGTTGTTGTAAATGAATGATGTTAGTATATTGAATAAATTAAAACTAAATGTTTAAACAAAGAACATATCTTTTTACGAGATTATTTATAAGGATTTAAAGTCAAGTTTAACAAGATCTTGTATAAGGAAGTCCAATTTGCCGCCTTCTCTTTTTAGCTCTTTACTTGCAAATGTGTCATGATCAATGCATTTTCAAAAGTATTTTATGGCGACAGCTCACATATTTAAATTTCCTCGCTATTTTCAATCTGATCACATGTATTTTCTCCCTCTCGTGTGTTTTCAAAAGTCAATAATTTAAAACCTTCTCCCATATGGAGAACTTTTTGACTTCACCAACTTAGAAAAAAAGCAATTTCAGAAAATAAATCAAATGTAGCTAAATTGATATTCTTCACTTTAAAAGAATAAAAAAAACATTGTAGGAAAAGGAATCAATACTGGATATTGGTATTTATCCTTTTCTCACAATGTTTTCAAAAGGTTTTATGCAGGACCGTTGAAATTCGGGAGTAAGCTGTACGGGTCACATCAATACTCTCAAAACGCAAATTGTTTTCTGCTCACATATTGATATTGATACGTCATTTTTTTTAAGCCAAAAGAATTTCGACACATAAAATAAAACCGATTCGGCCCAGGATCAGACTGCTTGTTTTGTACAGTTTGTTACTGGTCTATTGACTGCATAATTATTATAATGATCCAATAGTACAACAAATTCAATCTTTAGAAAAAAGAAATAAAAATGCAATTTAAAGAAATTTATGCTAACTAAATTGAAATTATTTTCCAAAAAGAATTAAAAAAGACGATACTGCATGGAAAATAATGGTTTTTACAAATCTCTTAAAAGTTTTTACTGATGCAAATAATATACACGTACATGTATAAAAATGATAAATACAATCGTTATATATTTGGACAATGTGTAAAAACAGAATCCAGGTTTAACAAAACAATACAGACAAGGTTATCATGTCATCAGTTCTTATCTTCCCTTTATCCGTTGCTAAATCTTTTCACCCAGTCTTAAAATCTCACTTTGCTCGATACTGCATTTTTATACAAAAATTAACGATAGTGTCGTTTTTAAACTAAAATGGACGCAAGATCTCAATTTCACAAACGTAAACGAATACTTTGATCATAATCACAACAAAACATAGAATACTTCAAGACGTTATAGATTTTTTGCTTGCAATTCATTTTTATGTTATTTAGCGTCAAAAACGGCGCAAGAGCAAATTTCTTAAACCTTTATATAGAAATAAGAAGGAGAATGGGTCAGTAACTTTAAATCAAAATGGACGCAACTTCCCATTTTGCTACAGGAATTAAAATTATATTGAAGTAAAGTAGAGATATTACAGAATACTTCAAGACGTTATAGATTTTAATCATTTTAGAAGAAAAATGTGTTTTAGTCGATCAAAAAATTTTCCCTTCTGAATCCTATATGACAGGCCGTTATCGGAAATCCTTTCGGACCAGATAATCGATAAGTTCCAAGGAGAGTAACTCTTGCTCGACCTGCAGCTGAAAGTTGGGGATGGTTTGTATATACTGTTATGCAGGCTTTACAAAGTCTCATGTTAGACAAAAGAATTTCAAATCTCCCTTATAATGTTTAGTATATAGATGAAGTTGTATTAAAATTTTATGCTGATATCAAATATAAATATAGTACAAAAAGAAAGGTCTATATTTAACAGTAATGTTCTATACTGCGTGCATATCAGGTCACTAGGTGGTATAAAGTCTCATATCAGTCTTTTTATATAAAGTCTCTTTATATGCATTTTCTATCCTTCGTTAAAAGAAAGAAAAAAAAGTATATGTATTTTCTTAATATAAAATGAACATTGTTTTTCGACAATATGTATGTACATACTTGAAAAGCAGCCAGTTTCTTAGAAAGATTATTCACGGTGAAGCGTAAGTGTAAAGGAAATCAAGAGAGCATGAATAAGTGCACTTGTTAGTGTGATATAATTGGAGTAATGTTGAATACGATATAAATACTACAAAAATAATTCAAACTATTCTCTCAGCAATAGAATCATCCCAATTTCGCAAAATAAAATGGACATTGATTTTCATTCAAAACAGGTCACGTATATTTTTTATTTACAGAATAGCGTTTTCACTCTTTGATTAACTATATAACTCTCTTTCCCTTTTAATAGTTTCAAGTACATGTATATCAAAAGTCACGTTGACTACTACATTGTTTAATTATTGTTATTTTGCAAAATGTACACTGGAGCAAATAAAATCTACATTGGAGCAAATAAAATGTATTGTATTGTTTAGATCAATGATGTCTAGGTCAACTTTGAATTTGGGATTAGCCAGGGCTAAAAAGTAGCTCATTTCATTTAATCTTAGACAGATCTCGTTAAAATCTTAGCAGACACAATTTTCAAGCAATCATAGCAAAACTTGCTAAGTATGTTTATCTTGATGATATCTCAGGCCAGTTTAAGATTGCATTTGGTATGGTAAAAAAGATCACTAGTTCAAATCATAGATAGAGAGAGAGATGCTGTTTGGTGAAGACAATTGTCCCTGCAAACAAAGAGAGAAAAAAGAGATACTGTTACGTAAGGACACTTGTCCCTACAAAAAAGAGAGTAAAAGGAGATACCGTTAGGTGAGGACACTTGTCCCTACAAAAAAGAGAGAGAAAAGAGATGCTGTTACGTGAGGACACTTGTCCCTACAAAAAAGAGAGTAAAAAGAGATGCTGTAACGTGAGGACACTGTCCCTACAAAAAAGAGAGTAAAAAGAGATGCTGTAATGTGAGGACACTGTCCTCACACAGTATGAGAGAAAAAAGAGATTAACGTAACGTGAGGACAATATTGTCCACACAGTGACTCTAGCGACTCTCTTTTTTTATGATGATTTCAAGCCAAAGCCACAACAAGGTTCCTTTTGGATGGTAGAAGTGAAAACTGAAAGAGAGTTATGCGAAAAACACTCAGAAATGGTTGTCCTCAGATCCCGGTTTTTTGGCTAATGTCCTCTCTATTACGGATTCGTCGGCTAGGGAGAGAGAGAGAGAGAGAGAGAGAGAGAGAGAGAGAGAGAGAGGGGGGAAGAGAGAGAGAGAGAGGAAGAGAGAGAGAGAGGAAGAGAGAGAGAGAGAGAGGAAGAGAGAGAGAGGAAGAGACAGACAGACAGACAGAGCAATCAGACAAATAAGAAGTCAGACATCGATCACTTACTACGGGTTTGTTCTCCCAGCATCACATTTTCTATTTGAATTCCTGTAACGTTATTATTATAAATTGGTTTCATCTATCCATTCAGACAGCAGTATTGCTTTCCAACAGATCCTCAACAACTGAGCGGGCTATTCTCTGTAACATAAGTTTGGATAGACTTAGACTTTCTGTACACCTTAACCCATTACTACACAATCCCTACTTTTGACGCCCCTAAGAAAGAAGCCTTTTGAAAACACTATGGGAAAAGACGCCCCTAAGAAAGAAGCCTTTTGAAAACACTATGGGAAAAGGAGAAAATGCTGGTAACCAGCATTTTCTCCTTTTCCCACAGTGTTTTCTACCCTTCCCAGAACAAATTTCTATTTTTCAGTTACCTTTATTTTATTGTCTGCAAATGCTTTCAATTAGGACTAGTCTAAAATTTTCTTGTGTGTTAAAGAGTTTATCTTTACCACACAATCCTGGAATTTCAAGAACTTGAGAAAGAAAGCTTTTTAGAATACTCAGGTAAGAGGAGAAAATGCTTTGGAAGGAATGAAAATGTCCTGGGAGGTCTTAAAAGAGACTCTACATCTAAATCGACTGGAACTAGTCCTTAACTCTCTACCAAACGACAAAATTTCAGACTGGTCCATATTGAAAGCACTTGCAGACGACAAAATAAACGAAACTAAAACAACTGAAATTTGTTTCCAGTAGGGAAGAAACATTGTGGTTTAAGGAGAAAATGCTGGTAACCAGCATTTTTTCTCCTTTTCTCACAATGTTTTCAAAAGACTTTTATCTCAGGGTCGTAAAAACTAGGGATTGTTTGGTAAAGGGTTAACTCTTTACCGAACGACATAATTTCAGACTGGTCCAATTCGGAAGGATTTGCAGACGACAACATTCGTGTAACTCAAAAATCGAAATTTGTTTAGGCAAGGTTAGAAAACATTGTGGGAAAAGGAGAAAATGCTGGTAACCAGCATTTTCTCCTTTTCCCAAAATGTTTTCAAAAGGCTTCTACCTCAGGGTCGTAAAAACTAGGGATTGGGTAAAAGGGTAAAAGGTTAATTGTCAAACCTGATTACCATGATTCTAGGTGTTTTTACCACAAAAAAATGTCGAACAGTGTGGATCCAAGATCGGACTACACGTTCTGTACAGTCTGATCATGATTCTACACTTTTCGCAACAAAACCTAGAGTAGAGTTCAGCAGCCCAGCGGATTAAGGACAAAGGGATAACTTGGTTTCCTCTATAATAGCCTATCAATTATCGTGTATGTTGGGATAGATAATCTGGGGGGATCTTTCTCCTATATATTTCAACAGACCGTCAATTATCTTGGCATTATCGTGCAAGCCCAAACCGACAACTCTAGGGCATACAAAAATCTCCCCTAAAAGAAGTGGGAGGGAAATGAATGAATGAATGAATGAATGAATGAATGAATGAATGAATGAATAGCGTTTTAGGGCCTGTCGACAGCGTAGGTCATATTGGGCGCACTTACAATAATGCGAGGTGAAAATAACATAAATGTGCAACAACATAAAACAATCATGATAAATAAGGAATGGACAAAACATAGAATGATGCTTCTTTTGTCGCCTTTTATGACATGCATGCTGTCACGTTTGTTCCACCAGATGAAATGGCAGATGTGACGATCGCGGGACTGCAGTGGTTTATTCTTATACCCCCGATTAAACCACATGGGGTCCCACAGGCCAATTGATTCCCATTCCAAGCCCTATTGATAGCGTCGGACATCCGGGCATTTTCGTTGATCACGTGATAGCAAAAAGGGCGGAGGTGAAAGCAAACGCAAACTTGAATATACCCGTATAGTAATTCATGACATTTTAGAAATGAAATTCACCGTAAAAACGATAAAAATGCCAGAAATCGGCCGTGTCGGTAGTTGTATCCATTATCACTTTCGAAGAGGCAAAAACTGTCAAGTTATCAATTTTCCGTTATCTTACAGAAAAAAAGAGTTATAGCTCAAGCGCTATCTCCGTTTGGTTTTCATAGAAACTTTCGTGTGCAGACTACATTATTAACACCGAGAAAGAAATAATTATTTCTAGCAAACTGCCTTTGACTTATAAGACAAGAATTTAAAAAAGAAAATGAAAAGCAAACTGTAGTTAAATCGGGAAGCAATAAAAATGCATTTGAAAACAAAAAAAAGTTTTCGGAACTCAAAAATGAGAATGAACTTACCCTATGTTTAAAAAAAGTTGATTATTCCGAATCCTGTTTACCGTATTTACGAATGATCAAGTGAAAATTAAACAGGGCAAACACATTTTTATGACACGTGTGTGTTAGTGTTTAGCAAAGACTATGTGTCCCCCATTACTGCAGTGATATACCGAGATCAAAGGAACACCCGGCTAACCCTTTACCAGCTTTAAAACGAAAACAGCTTTAGCACATATTTCTCGCTAAAAATGAAACTTCTACCACCATTTTTAGATGGAAAGAGAGGTTTAAAATTTGAATAGACCTTCGTCGTTACGATAGTCATCGATTAAGAGTGATGGAAAATAAAAATGCAACTAAGAAGATACGATATCTTCTTCGGCAAGAAGTTGATCAAGAAATTCAAACTTTATCGTGTTTCAACTTTCAAACTTTGCACACAATAAAACTCTTTTATCTTATTACAGAAATTTATCACCACCCTAATCCTTTTCAAAGATAAAAAAAAAAGACTTTTCCAAATTGTAAATATTGACACCCTTCAATTTTATATGGAACTAATGAAACTGAATAGAAAATATCGTAGGAAAAGGCGAAAATGCTGGTCACAAGCACTTTCTACCCTTCCTACAATGATTTCTTTCTTTTTTAACTGGGGATTGTGTGGTAAAAGGTTAATAGTTAAGATATATCGAACCAATTATCCCTGGGTTGCAAGCCCTGTACTTTTCCAACTTAGCAATGTCTGACATGTGCTGAACAATCAGACTATCTATGGCAATTTTTATAAATTTAATTTATCCTTTACAGAACGACAAAATTTTGACTTGCCCAAGTTAAAAGCATGTGAAGATAACAAAAATAAGTGTGGCTCAAAACTGGAATTTCGTTTAAAAAAAAAAGGTAGAAGACGTTGTAACAGGAGACAATGTTTGTAAGTAGAATGTTCTCCTTTTCCCACGACGTTTTCTAAAGGATTTTTTATCGGGGTCTCTAAAAGTCGGGTTTGAACAATGAGAGTAATGGCTTATTTGACTAAAAATCTTAGTAAACTGCAAAACTTGGGACCTATCAAAATCCATAGCATTTGAAGGCGACAGTTTAGACGTGGGTCAAATTGTTGAAATGGCTTTTGAAAAAGTAGAAAATTTCATGGGAAAAGGAGAAAATGCCGGTTCAAAGCATTTCACATTGTTTTGTTCAAGCACCCTACGTTTCCAGGGTTGTTAAAACTCGGTATCGTTTGGTAGAGGGTTAAGAATCTTTCTTGAAAGAAATAGGGACAGTCCATTTACTAAAATTACAGCACTAAAAGCATACTTTTGAATATTAAGAAAATTACGATCCTTAAAAAAAAACCCGAACTTTTTATGTTGTGCATAACTTAGTCATGTTCCAAAACATCTAGCTTCAGTTCAAATTTTTAATTTTCCATCCTCATCTACAAAATATTTAAAATCCAGTTCTCAAAAGTCTTTAAGAAATACTTTGTACGTGTCATATGAATTTTCACAAAAGAGGTGAAGGGTGTTCCGTGTGCCTTTGATCTCGGTATCGCACTGCAGGGTGGACGACCCAAGAGCTGTAACGTAATTGCTTGGTGGAAATAAAAAAAATAACGCACACGTGTCACATTACACTGACTGTTTATGTCTGCTACTGATCTTCATTCACCCTTATGGTGACCATTTGTGTTTAAAATTTGGAATTTTTCGCAGGTTACAGAGGGTAAGTTCATTCTTCAATCTAACATATATATATCAAAATTAGAATTTTAGAACAAAAGCGATATAATTTGTCTTTGAAAGAACAGCAATATTGTGGAAAAAAAAAGGGGGATGCTAATTGGTATTTTCCTTTCACTGCAATATTTTCAGAATTCTCTTTCTTCATGGTCGGAAAAACATTGGATTTTTTTTGTAATGGGTTAGATCTTAAAGTCTGTCTCGGGGCAACGTATTAAAAACAGTTTTATCAGACTACTCTTTTTTTTCTTTTCGCTCAAATATTAGAAAATTAAAATAATCACCATCAAATACCAAGATATTTTACAAGACGATACTTGAGAGGTTTATTAGCTTATCAGCCTTTGAAAATTCAGGAAATAGCTCTGCTCAGAGAGAGAGAGAGAGAGAGAGAGAGAGAGAGAGAAAATCCTTGGGAACCATGGAATTCTCCGACCTTTCTTTAAATCTGATGAACAACATAATGTGTTTATATTTATTTTGAGGCTCGAACATGAAGCAGACTAAGAAAAAATCAACATTTATTTCTATGTTTGAAGGGTCTAGATCCACTATATATTTAAATGGTAGGTCTAATTGTGTAGGCGCATTTAATGAAAATCGTCTCAAAGAAAAATTGACAACTAGCCATACGTTTTCTAAAGTATATTCCTAATAGTTATCGTAACTGTTAAAAGCTTTGATTAGAGAAAAACGTAGTTTTTCACAACAAAAAAAATTGCAAATAGTACTAAAATATATGGTTGCTATGTTATCGATTCACCTCCGAAAATGGCGACCGCTCGTTGCTAGGGAATGTGACGTCACGCCGTTGTACCCTAATCTACCTACATCGAAAGAAAAATACAGGATTTGGAACAAGAACTACCCAGCCTGCTGCAATCCTATGAATTACGAGGAAAGCAGCCGTTCGTCACTAATTTTAGTTACCTTCTACGACATGCCATAGAGAAAGGCTGAGGTCCTATTCTATACAGTAAAAAAACCCTCGGGACCCCACGGGGAGAAGTAAAGGAAGGAATAAAGGGTTGATAGATTGATAGTGTGTTGTCTTACGGTGCTTTGCTTTTTAGAGTCGACGCGATAGCTCTCATATTCATGGAAGGCCTGTGTCTCGCCCAAGGCTGAGGCTCTGAAGTGCATTGTCCAAGGACATTCCTATGAAAGACCCATTGCATCCATTGATTCTCGAACCCTGACCGCTAGTTTATGAGTCCTACACTATTACCACCGAGCGACGTAGGGTAGGGTACGGTAGGTTATCAATTTCAGCTATAGAACTTGTTTCACAAGCGATGAAAATTGAAACATTTTATCCGAAGTCCTCTGAAAAACTAGAGCAGAAAGATGCAGATTAACTCTTTACCAAACAATGCCTGGTTTTTAAGACCCTAAAATAGAAGCCTTTTGAAAACATGGTAGGAAACCAGCATTTTCTCCTTTTCCCACAATGTTTTCTATCCAGCTTGAAACAAACATTAATTTTTGAGTGAGGGTTATTTTGTCATCTGCAAATGCTTTCACTTTGGACCAGTCTTAAGTTTTGACGTTTGGTAAAGAGTTGACCCAAGACAGAAGATCCCTTATATAAAGAATTGTAAAGAGACCAAGACGGAGAGAGTTGACGGACCAGCAGACAGACAACCTTTAGTAAGAGACTTACCCATATATGGTCATATAACAGGAATAAATGCATTCATCTCTCATTGCTTAACCCTTCACCGGACAAACAAAATTTTAGCCTTGTCCTAATTGAAAGCATTTGCAGATGGCAATATTTCAATGTGGCTTAAATGGTGCGAATTTTCTTTGATAGGGTAGAAAACATTTTGGGAAAAGAAGAAAATGCTGGTTACCAGCATTTTCTTCTTTTCCCACAATGTTTTCAAAAAAAAAAGGCTTCTTTTCCAGGACCGTCAAAAGTCGGTATTTGGTGGTAAAAATGGTTAATATTGTTCCGCTTTGTCTGTGTGAAAAAGCGGCCAGTGGCTTTATAGTAGTACTGTGCAAAACAAAAACTGACAAAAAAATGCCAGGAAAACAATGGCTGAATAAAGATCTATTGGACTCTGCGATAACTAAAATAATGTTAAAAACTTCATCACTGCGTTAACGCTGTCCCACACTTCCAATTCCAAACAATTGCAAATAATAAATCCTGTAAATGAATTGACGTTATATGACAGGTAAGACAACATTGTGAGAATAGGAAAAAATGTTGGTAACCAACATTTTCCCATTTTCCCCACCCATTCTTTAAAGGTGGGTATTTAGATTTTGCACATCTCGCAAATTGAAAAATATATATATCAGTGAAATTTGAACGAAAAAACAATACAAATCTTCAACAATTAAAGGTGGCCCTTCAGATTTTGGGACGAAAATTTTACAAAAATGCCAAAAAATCATCCTCATACTCCCATAGCCTTTTAATTTGCGTTCATAAAACCCCAGCAGTCGAAAACCATCCGATAACACGAGAAATTAGAGATTTATTACGGACCAGGTTGACACCAACTGGAGACATGTTCTATTTTTAGATTATCAATTCTCTCATTTAAACACAGGAAAACATAGACAAAGCTTCAAACATCCATCCGAAAAAGACATTATGGAAAATAATTATTACATGTTTGTTATGTAATGGATTTTAAGCGTTATTAGTCACGTGCCATCACATGACATTCCCAAATTGCTTTATTGATTTTTGGCGCGAAATCTAAAAATAGCTTAGGAGGCTACGTAGCCTTTTAAGGGAATACCATCAAAAAAAATATTTTTGTAATTTTATAATTCTTAATTATTGATGATTTGTATTCTTTTTTCTTATAACTTTCAAAAATATTTATATTTTTTAATTTGGTGTGATGTGGAAATTCTAAATACCCACCTTTAAGAATGAATGAATGAATGAATGAATGAATGAATGAATAGCGTTTTAAGGCCCATCGACAACTTAGGTTATATTGGGCGTACTTACTTAGTAAACAATAATGCGATGTGAAAATAACATACAGGTGCAACAACATAAGACAAACATGATAAATGAGGAATGGACGAAACACAAAATGATGCCCCTTTTGTCGCCTTTTACGACATGCATGCTGTCACTTTTGTCCGCCAGATTAACAATTAAGAATCATAAAATTACCCCCATAAGAATTTTATGGTATTCCCTTAAAAAGCTACGTAGCCTCTTAAGCTATTTTTAGATTTCACACCAAAAATTTTAAAAGCGCATTGTGACTGGCGGGTGGCTAATGACGCTTAAACTCTATACCATAACATATATGTAACTATTTTGCATAATGTCTTCTTCGGGCGCTATGTTTGAAGCTTTGTCTGTGTATTTCCGGTATGTAAATGAGCGAGTTGCTCATGTAAAAATAGACCGTGTTTCCCGTCTGTGTCGACCTGGGCCGTAGTAAATCACTAATTTCTGTTGTCGTCGGATACTTTTCGACTACTGGGGTTTTAGGAATGAAAATTAAACGGTTTTGGGAGTACACGGATATTTTTTTGTGTATGTGTGAAATTTTCTTCCCAAAATCTGAAGGGCCACCTTTAAATACATTTCGTTATTTTATCCAAATGAAATTCCAACTTATTTTGTTTCTGCCAATATTTTCAAATTTGGACAAGTCTACATTTTTTTTCTATCTGCTACAGAGTTTTTTTTTTAAATGATTTAGAGAAAGCAGCTGACCTTTTTGCACGCCGCAGACACCCCCACCATATGCATTAATTAATCTAGCTCACCCAGACAGGTAGGGTGAAATGCCTAGAATAAATCTGCATTTACACCATACGATCTGTCTCGTTAACTCTGAATACCAAATGGCAAAAATTTAGACTTGCCTATATTGAGAGCATTTGCAGACAACCATGTAAATGTGGCTCATATGATGATCAAAGTACTGAAAGTACTAATAGAAGGTGATGGTAGAAATTTGCTACTAGGTTTTAACTTAGGATCAATTCATCTAGAATTTCATTCATCTGATGGTTGATAACATCTTTTTCTCAAATTCTTGTAATTTTTTTAGAGTCGGCTCAGCAATAACCAGTATAAATGTTGATTTTTAACTTTATTGAACACAGGTTTAAATATGGCTTGGGGACTATAAAAAAGCAGAAAATATGGAACATAGAGTTAAGCAGACAAAATACACAAGAAAGGGTAATAGGACATGTAATAAAACACAGACAATATAGAAAAAGAAGGGCTATATATACAAAACAAAGACAAAAACGTTTAAGAAGGTTTTTCTGAAAAACCTGTTAAATGGGTAGACTTTGATGAAATTTTCATTGATTATATCTCAATTCAGCACCTTAAACTAATTATTTCAATTGTATTTATTTACAAATCGGTATATAAAGGGGGTGTTGTTACTTAAGTTTCATTTCAACATGGTCCATACATTTTAAATTGAAGGTAGACTAAACATCAGTTGTTACTTATGTCTCGATTACTTTGACTGAAATGAATTTACCATCTCTATTTGGACTAAACAAATCATAAAAATGGATTAATTATACTTTATATTTCACCTGGCGTAGCTTTTGAATATAGGCACCTGCTTTCATCATTTTGTCTTGAAGCAATGAATTAATAGGGGGGGGGGGGGGGTGTTCAAATATGTGAATGTTTAAAGAAATCCTGTTTTACCAGCATTTTCTCCTTTACCCACAATGTTTTCTAAAGGCTATTTTCTCACGGTCGTCAAAAGTAGGGATTTTTTGGTAATGGGTTAAGCAGATAATGGATTTTTTACGTTTTTTTTAACGTGAGTTTCAATTCTGTAACGTGATTATGCATCAATCTGCGTGAGTTTGAACCCTTCAAATGTTACACTTTGTCTTGCAGAAGACTAAGAAACTGCCAGACTTGGCTTTTTGGCGAAGCTTGGCTACTTGAAGCCATGTTTAGTTATTTTCATGTATTGGTACATGTGCAAGTGCCAGGATGCATAAAGATAGACAACTATTGATGTTTGATTTAATAGGAAGTAGCAACACCGGGTACACCGGGTAATATGGCCACGGGTACCCAAGTTTAAATTTCTACCCGTCCCTGCTCTAGAAGCTACTATCACTGCATGCCCAAAATCAGTTTACTGTGGTAAACAAATGTAGCAGTTCTCACAAACAGTCGTCACTGGCGAGGTTTGAACCCTGGATCTCCGGGTCTCAAGGCAAACACTCTACCACGTCGTTACAAAAGCAAACCCTATGGCAAGGCAGTATAAGTGTACCCTTATACCAACACAAGCTATACCTTTCCATCTATTTGTGGCATAGAACAATGTACTACATAAATATCATAAAACAGGCCTGTACTTGAGTTCTGGCAATATGAAGTCTTCGAATTTTTTAAAGCTGTTGCTTGGCATAGATTTTTATTATCACCACATCTAGATCTAATTGTATTTTTCACGAATCTTAATAGATCTATTTATGTAAGTGATTTTAGGATTAGAGCGCTCTACAACTCAGAATACTATCTTATAGTTAGGTCATCTTGTATCTTCAAAGCATGTAATAGATTACCTTTGGAAATTTAATAAGGCTGAAAACTTCGAACACATTACACACCAGGCGACTATCAGTCCTTTGATTTTTTTTTCTCGTACGCGGCGTTCTTCACATCCGGGTCTCCACCAACAGGAAAACATGGCGGAGAGCGTGGATATCGACCTTTATGAAAATATCGAGGAAGGATTTGACCAGGTATTTTGTCACAAAGATTTTTCACAGTCCAGCTTTGCAGTTGCAAAACTGTTGCATGATATACTTGCTCAAAATTCAGGTCGTTACAAGTGCATTCTTCGTATGAAGACACCACATATCGCTGAATCATGCGTTGCAAAATATGCGTCCGCTTATTAAAATGGTTTGGAACACAATAGAACGACAATGACAGAGACCAGATCGGCTTGATTTGCGGAGATAGGGGGTGAAGGTCTGAGAGAGAAGCTTCCTGAAAACATTGTAGGAAAATGAGAAAATGCTGGTAACCAGCTCTCTCCTTTTCCTAGCAACCACCACCTTTTTTCTGAAAAGAGTCTAACCTGTAATAACTATACATTTTCTGAAAGATCTCATCAATACAAATCAGGAAATATATAGTTTATATGGGTTGTACTATTTCTTTATGCCAAAAATACCTTGACAAAAGGCAAAAATTCATGTTTCTGAAAACGCAAATTTTAATTTTTCAGGAAAAAATGACCTCACTCTGTAACTATAATAGTCTGCTTGATATACAGTTAATGAAGTGTCCACATGGTGGGCAGAACATCAATGATTAATTATAATGCTCTAGCTTAGCTGTTAGGTGATTTTATTCTGTCTTTTTCTGATGTGATATCTGTCGGATTGAAACCCATTTTGATACTTAAAAGAGAAAAAGCACACTTTCTACAATATGTAAGGTTTTTGAGCTTAGTTAAAGTCATCTAGATGACATGTAATAGCCTTTAAATGATAAAATGATCTTCCATTCAGTTCTGAAAGGTTTATGCACACAAAAAAATGCTTTACATGTTATATAAAGTCAATAATGTTATCCCACCCACCGATTTTATAATGGGGAAAATATATAGGTAAATGGAATTGGAAAAAGTGACTAATTTGAAAATGTATGAACCACAGTTATGATTTAAAACATGACACTTATTTCTTATCTATGTTTTCTCCTTTCTATTTCAGTATACTACAGTGCATAACAGATTATTTAGATCTAAAACCAGGCTTGGGAGAAGGATTTATTGAATTAGAAAATTGATTTTTTGTAACACTGATTGGAATTCTGTCAATTTGGGAAGAGACCTATTAATTTCGAGTGATAGCATTTTTTTTTTCAACACTTAATCAGACAATCAAGATTTTCAACAATCCTTAAAAAAGGGTAGTAACCAGTATTTTCTGCTTTTCCCACAATGTTTTCTACCCTACCATAGACAAATTCTATCATTTGAATCACATATAATTTGTAATCTGCATATGCTTCCATTGTTTTATTTGCTTGCATATGAAATGATAAGCTATGCAGGAGGTTCTGACAAAATGTGTAGCCTCTGATCAGACTGCCTATGAACATGCTGATTGAGACTTGCTAACTTAGTCTGCAAATACAAAGTTTTACATTTTCAAATGCATACTTATGCATATTTACTAAGTTAAGTACCAAAATTATAAATGTTCAGTGATCCTACAGTAAGACAGAGATTGGAAGATTAAACAGCTAAAAACTACTTCTTTTAGATTAAATGAAAATTTCTGGTACTACTTTGTGCTTTGTAATAAAATAATAAACAGAATGTTTCTCATACCATTTGAACTTAAAAAAAAAAAATAGAAAATTTAAGTACTACTTGTCCTCACAGTGAAATAAAAAAATTAGAAAACTTCCAGTAGTCTGCTGCTTGTACCTTGCAATAAACTAAATTGAAAAGTTAAAATTGTGGAAATGTTTGGAGATTTGACTTACTAAAGATGATGGTTGCCAACACTTTAAACTTAAAGTTTAATAAGTAGTAACATTATATTCCAGTTGATGATACAATACATGTATTACTAATTAATGCAAAAAATCTATATGTCTGACACAAAGTTTGTGTGAGAACCCAAAAATTATGAATAAGAAAACAATCATGATGCGCAGTACTCATGTTAGATCCTGGTGACGAAACAGTACGTTGAAGTTTGAGTACGAATCCATGCTATAAAACGAACGCAATTTTAGGAATTTCATCCGTTAATCTATCAAAAAAGTACAATGTACATATTCAATTAGTTGTAATTTATCAAACTGGGCCGTTATATGAACATCTAGGGTGTAAATAGGGGTTAAATTCAGCCACAGATCGTCTCATCAAATAATGTGTGTTCACTTCCGGTTTCGATTTAACTCCCCTACCGTAATATACCATGTCGGAAAAATGCTTAAAAACAATTATCCACGCGCGATTTTTGTGTTTCAAATCACAATTTTTGTATAAATGGATTATCGAACTACCAAAAAATAACAGTTTAAATCGTGAAATCGCCTTTTTTCCGTAAAATATCGGTCAGTGAAATTTTCTCTCGGCTCCCGTTTGGGGTTCTCAAATCGTTTCGCGCGAGAGGCAAACTATTTCGCAAACTCCAATCTTTAGACTTCAGCTTCCAGTGACATACGACGTCAGGAAAAGCCGTAGTTTTCCATAATTGGCGCGTATCTATTTGACCCCTCGTGAGGTCATTTTTTCGGGAAAAAAAATAAATTATCTCCCCTGATCTGCGCAGGCGTGGTGGTTGCTACTTTTCCCACAATGTTTTATTACCATTCCCAAATCAAATATCAATTTTTCAGATACATTTATTTTGTCGTCTGTAAACCAAAACTTCGTTGTTTGGTAGAGTTAAGTCTTATGGACTCGCGTAAAGATTTTCATAGCCTCAGTCAGTTTTTAAACCTATTTGAAGAATACATTGCCTTTATATACTTTACCCTTCATCTCAATATTCATACCAGAACCCTGCTAAATCCAAGCTATAAATTCACAACCACATGGTGATGGGCTGTTTATTTTATATTTTAATAAACAGTATTATATTATTTTCTTGCATAAACATTGATTTTTCTGTCACTTGCAGGGACAAGGGAATTTATAGTCACATGTCTTATCTTTCTTTCCAGGATGGTGATTTTAACCAAGATGCAGATCTTTATGATGATGTGATTATTACCCAATCCTCTTCTCATACAGACACTTCTAATCAGGTATTAAGAATAGTCAATGGAGGTCAGATGGTAGTACACTTGGTAACTGACAGGATCTAAGAACAAGGGCTGGCTAGTTTGAATTTCTAGCTTGCTAAATGGCTTGCATTGATGGTAGCCAGTGTAACAGGATTCATTCATCTCTCATAGTTATAGATGATCATTTTTGGACAGTGACAAAGTAGGCCACATTGTGGTAAAAAGAAGAAAATTCTGGTTACCATCAATCCCTCCTTTTACTATGTCTTCAAAGTTTGGTTTTCTCAGGGCCATTAGAACAGTTGTTTAGTTAAGAGTGAAAGAAAACATAAAGTTTATCTTCTCATTTACATAAGGAAAGCAAACCAGATAGATGATACAGGATTGGTTTGTGGGTAATGTTTGACATGGTAAGCCCGACTGTGAAACCCATTGGTTTTTAGGTCAGTGTATCTGATTCTTGACCTGGTGGGTGTGAGTTGGACACTAGGTTAACCCTTTACCATTCAATCCCTACCTTTGACAACCTTGAGAAAGAAGCCTTCAGAAAACATTGTGGGAAAAGGAGAAAATGCTGGTAACCAGCATTTTCTCCTTTTCCCACAATGTTTTGTACTCTTTCACAAAACAAATTTCAAATTTTCATTTACTTCTATTTTGTTGTCTGCAAATGCTTTCGATTTGGACAAGACTAGAACATTGTCATTTGGTAATGAGTTAATGCTAACTTTTTTCCCAGCAGTTTAAGGCTCTCACCTGTGTTGAATGTGCAAAAAGTGATCATTGGCTTGAAAGGAAAATTCTGTTAGTGCTGGTTAAAGAAACCCAAGAAACACATGCATAGGTGCACTGACTGCCTTCATAGGGCTTAAGCTGTTAAAACGGTGTTAAATTCCAATAAAAGCAAGCTTAACATGATAATTAGAAAAAGGTCTGTGAGTCTTGAAGTGGTTTGGCGTTTAAACATCTCTAACATTGTTACGGTAATTTTTTGTGTGTGTGAGATTTGAACTGTTTCTTATTTCAGAGTCGTAATGTGCCAGAAGATACAAGGAAGTCAACAGTCCCAACTTCAATACCAGCTAACTACACAGGACGCAGATTTAGTGTCTATGTTGGCAACTTGACTTGGGTGAGCTAGTGTAACATTATTTAACTCATTACCAAACGACAATATTAAAGACTTGTCCAAATTGAAAGCATTTACAGACGACAAAATAAAGGTGACTGAACATTTGAAATTCATGTTGTGAAGGCTAGGAAACGTTGTGGGAAAACGAGAAAACGCTGGTTACCAGCATTTTCTCCTTTTCCCACAATGTTTTCCAAAGGCTTCTTTCTTAGGGGCCTCAAAAGTAGGGATTGTGTGGTAATGGTTTAATTTCAGAAATGTTTGAATAAAGAGTTTTAATAAATTCAGAAAGATTCACCCATTTACTGAGCAATTATTATGTTTTATTATCCAATGAGAAAGGCTTTTGAAAACATGGTGCTAAAAAATGAAAATGCTAGTTACCACTATTATCTTCTCTTCCCAAAATGCTTTCAATCAATTTATTAAAATTTATTTTAAAAAAAAAGGATATTAAAAAATATATATATATATACATCAAACCACAGCGTTGTTGTTGGTATTTCTATACTGTTTTCAATCAATTTAGTAATACTAAGTTTGTCATCTGCTGAAGCTTTTAAGTTGGACCAGTCTAAAGTCAGGTAAAGTCTAAAGTCAGGTAAAGAGTTAAAGCCTAATTTTTTGTGATTGATTTATCGTAGTGCACAAGGAGGAAATTATGACTGTGTTTGATGTCTACTTTACCTTCATTAATAAAGAACAGACATTTAGGAATTCAGGAAATAGTTGCAATGTTAATATACAATAGTTGCAATAGTTGCAATGTTAAATATACCAGCATATTTAAGCCATGCTTATGTAGCTTGATTTTGTGTTCAAAATCCAAAAATTTATCTCCTTTCGTGCATGTCCATCAGCACGGACAATCCTGTTAGGTGTATGCAGAGAAGGTTATCGATAAAGAGCATTTCAACCTGACTAATGATGGATGCCTGGTTATGAAGATTGAATTTTACCTCCGATACAAATGAGTAATGCCCTGACAAAAGGGGTCTAAATGCGTCTCCGTGATGCAAGATACTCTAGAAGTCGTCACATGGCTGTGGATCTGTAAAATCCGTTAAGTCTAACATTTAACATAATTATGGGCTAGACTGGTATTTTGACATACAGAAAATTGAGCAGTAGCAAAAGGTTATGGCCAAAGTTAGCTTGAGCTGACTGTGCAGGCTGAACTGGGTCGAAATTTTTTTGCAGATGCATTAAGCCCCCTTTTCACAGAGCATGGCTCAAATCTTTTTACCAGAAAAACGCAATTTCTGACCAGTCAAAATTGAAACCATTTGGTAGATTGAATGCATTACAAATTATTGACATTTCCTTTAACTCTTTACCAGACAACAGAATTTTAGACTGGTCCAAATTGAAAACATTTGCAAACGTCAAAATGAATATGAATCAAAAATTGAAATTTTATTTGGAAAGGGTAGAAAACATTGTGGGAAAAGGAGAAAATGCTGGTTTATACCAGCATTTTCTCCTTTTCCCACAATGTTTTCAAAGGCTTTCCGTATCAGGGTCGTTAAAAGACGGGAGTGTGTGGTAAGGAGTTAAAAGATTAGGAAATATTGTAGGAAAAGGTTAGTACCATTTTCTCCTTCACCATTATTTTTTGGGAAAAAAATTGTCTGGGTCTTTAACCCATTACCACACAATCCCTGCTTTTGACGACCCTGAGAAAGAGGCCTTTTGAAAACATTATGGGAAAAGGAGAAAATGCTGGTAACCAGCATTTTCTCCTTTTCCCACAAAGTTTTCTAACATTCCCAAAACAAATTTCAATTTTTGAGTCGCATTCATTTTGTCGTCTGCAAATGCTTTCAATCTGGACAAGTCTAACGTTTTCTTGTGTGGTAAAGAGTTAAAGGCCTGGATTGTGTGGTAAAAGATGAAGAGCTATACAATATTTATATATAATTTACAGTGGACCACAGATCAAGATCTGACAGATTCTCTTGTTGCGATCGGAGTAAATGACTTACTTGAGATAAAGTTCTATGAAAACAGGGCCAATGGGCAGTCAAAAGGGTAAGTGATAGTCCTTTGTTACTACAACTTCCTGTTTAACCCATTACCACACAATCCCTACTTTTGACGCCCCTGAGAACGAAGCCTTTTGAAAACACGGTAGGAAAAGGAGAAAATGCTGGTAACCAGCATTTTCTCCTTTTCCCACAGTGTTTTCTACCCATCCCAGAACAAATTTCAATTTTTCATTCACCTTTATTTTGTCGTCTGCAAATGCTTTCAATTTGAACCAGTCTAAAATTTTGTCATTTGGTAATGAGTTAACTCTTTCCCAAACAAGCCCTGCGTTTTACGTATCTGCAGTACAAGTTTGTAGAAAACACTGTGGGAAAGGGAGAAATTGCTCGTAACGAGCAATTTCTCCTTTTTCCCACAGTGTTTTCTAGCCTATCGGATAATTTTCTGACATTCTCATCAAATACAAAGTTGTCATCTGCAAACACTTTGAGTTTGGGACAGTCTAAAATTTGTCATTTGGGAAAGGGTTAAAGCTACCCAGATTACGGGAGCATAAAATCAAGTTTTTGTAGCCCCTGGCAATAGGCCACAAAGCTCATGGCATGGAGACTTGTGTTTTTAATCCTTACCAAAGATTCCCTGCTTTGAGAACCTTTCCTCATAGAACTTGAAATTCTTCTAATTTTAGATACATGTTAATTCCCATTGACCTTTCTGCTGATTTTGATTGACAGATCTACCAACATCTTATTGGCCAATGAAAACACAGCATTGGGTATCATGTAAACAAAAATGTCTGACTCAGTTTCAGATTAGCTTGTCAGGCTTGACAACCAATATAGTGCATAACTAAGGGGAGATGCTAAACTTGCATTTACAGAAAGGTCAATTAAACTTAGTCAAATACAACATTAAGTGTCAGTCCTTTTGATTTATTGTTCCCTTTTATCAAAATATTTTCCTTCTGCTCAAAGCTTCAATTTTGAGATTCGATACTTAAGGTGACTTCGGGCATGCAACAGCAGTAGCTGAAAACTTTTAATCGCAATTTTCCATCAGTATATGGAAACAGTAGTTATATCTTTCAGGTTTGCCATTGTGATTGTTGCATCAGAAAACTCATCAAGAGCTATATTTGACAAGCTGCCCAGAAAAGATTTACATGGTCAAACTCCAATGGTAACACATTGCAATAAACAGAGTTTGAATAACTTTGAAGCACAAGCTAGGAAAGGAGAACCTGCACCACAGCAAAATGGTTGGTAGTGTCTTGAATATTTTCCTTAATCTAAGTGAACCTTTAAGATTCTTAACCCTTAACCAAGTACTACATCATCTTAACCCTTTACCTCATATGCCAATTTTAGGCTCCTTCAGTTCAGCAGCAAATAAACGTATGATGTCAAAAACATGGACAAATCGGGAAACAATTACCTGATTGAGTGAAAAACATTGTGGGAAAAGGAGAAATTGCTCGTAATGAGCAATTTCTCCTTTTCCCACAATGTTTTCAAAAGCTGTCTGTTGTTGATGTGTCAAAATGAGTATCTATGGAGTAAAGGGTTAAACACCCTGGCAAAGAAAGCTTTTTGAAAATATTGTGAGAAAAGGGAAGAATTCTGAGAACCAACATTTTCTCCTTTTTCCACAATCTTTCTACCCTTTCAAAGACAATTTCCATCTTTTCACCAATAAGAATCTCTCTTGCCGAGCCCACATAGTTCAGTAGGTGGCATGCAGGACTTGAATATAGGGTGCTGCTGGTTTGTTTCCGGGCTCATGCTATTTCTTCCCAAGAATTGATGATGGTCATTGTGACAGGATTAACTCCTCTGTCACCACTGACCATTGTTTTGACAGTGATTATGTAGGAAGTCAGCCAGTGGTTTGAAAAGAATACAGCACAATACTGGTAAAAGAAATTTCAGAAAAGCATGGATAGACGTATTTCGGTCTCCACTATAACTGAAATAATCTTGAAATACTTGTATGATGGTAAATATCATACAACCAGTCAATCATACAAAAATCTGTATCTAGCAAATGTGAAAGTAAATGGGAGAAGTTTCCAATTTTGTGATTTTGTAAAGAATTAGAACCCCCATCACTCTGTTGATGCAGATCAAGACTAAACTTAACAAAACCTTAAGCCTGATTATGAATGTGCAGTTCCTGCTGTGTTGAAAATTTGGCCAGAAAACAGTCTTTTAATGGCAAGAAATAGGTTTTTGATATTTCATGTTGATTTTATTTATTTTGGCTTAACGCTAATGCACAAAAGACATGATATTTAATTATTTCATGACAAACAGAAATACATAATGGTAAGTGATCTCAACATTTTCTTAGCTTCGGTATTTTCGAAGAAAATGCCAGGGTTATTGCCTTAGCCTTGGAGTCGTCATCTTGCAAAAACTGACATTTTCAAAAACTTTGACATTCTGTAATCTCTGCAATTACTGAAGATATTTGCTTCAAATTTGGACAGATTTAACTATCCAAGGAGATAACTATGCAATGTGTTAAAATGCATTTAACTATGCAATGTGTTAAAATGCATTTAACTATGCAATGTGTTAAAATGCAATTCACTCTTTACCACAACAAAAGTTTAGATTTGTCCGTATTCAAAGCATTTGCAGATAACAAATAAAGAAGAGTTGTTACCAGCATTTTCTCCTTTTCCAACAATGTTTTCTATAGGCTTCTTTCTCAGGGTTGCCAGAAATTGGGATTATCGGGTAAAAAGTTAAATTTCAATTATACCATTTATAGTATACAAAAATTATTGTGTCAACAGTTGCCAGGTTGCTTTTTTTTTCTGATTTAATTTTTGCTTGGTTAATTTTTTCTGCCAGCAACTTACTCGTGGACCAACTCCACAATAACATTGCCATGTTCGCTATCATTTCAAACTTGTGAAAGGTATTGTTTAACTCTACCAAATGACAAAATTTTAGACTGGCCCAAATTGAAAGCATTTTGCAGACGACAAAATAAAATGAACATCTGAAATTGGTTTTGTGAAGGGAAGAAAACATTGTGGGAAAAGGAGAAAATGCTGGTTACCAGCATTTTCTCCTTTTCCCACAATGTTTTCTAAAGGCTTCTTTCTCAGGGTCGTCAGAAGTAGGGATTGTCTGGTAATGGCTTAAATTCATATGAATTTCAACACCTGATTTGTTTACTCTTGGCAGTTATTGGGGCTCCCACCAGAGGGCCTCTGCAAGCATGGCTTACTACCGCAAGTTTTTTCTGATGGATATAACAAGTCTTTAACTGTTTACAGGTAGGGACAACAGACCAGATCAGCATCGTGGACCACCACCCACACAGCCTCCACCCCAACAACCCAGACCAGGTGTACCACCACCAGCAGTGAGACCACAGACTGCATTTCCTCCAAGACCCCAGGGCCTACCCCCTCCAAACTTACAGGGACCTCCTCCTGTCCAGGGGCCACCTCCCACTTCTGGTCCACCCCCCAATTTTTTCCCAGGAGGTATGTAAACTTTTTTTGAAATCGATCATATTGAGATGTATACAAGTTAAATTTTTTCCAAACGCCAAAATTTTAGACCAGTCCAAATTGCATGCTTTCAAAGAGGATAAATATATGTGATTCAAAAATTGAAATTTGTTCTGAAAAGGTAAGAAAACATTGTGGTGATAGAAAATGCTGGTTATCAGCATTTTGTCTTTTTCCCACAATGTTTTCAAAAGGCCTCTATCTCAGTCTTGAAAACCAGGGATGATTTGTTAAAGGTTTAAACTTTTTTTTAGGCTGAAAGTATTAAACCAGCATTATGCTATTTTTAAGATAGTTTAACTTTCTATCACACAATATAAAGTTTTATCAACCCTAACAAAGAGAGTTTTTCAAAACATAGTGAGAAATAAAGAAATTTTCTATCTTTAGCTTTGTTACTTACCATGATAATCTTTTTACTGTTACAGCTCCCCCAAGACCAGGCATGCCCCCAGTATCGGGTCCTCCAGTCAGTTTGACCCCCGGTCAACCCCCAAGGTTTGTTATGACAGGGCCACCACCACCTGGTATGCCTCCTAGAGGTCCTCCTGGTCCTGTAGACCCAAGAGGACCACCACCTATAAGACCAGGATTTGATAGGCCACCAGGTCCAGGTAGGATTTATCATTGTTCTCTGAGAATTTATATCAAACATGTTGTAACTGCTGTGGACTGTGTATGTCAAGTTCAGAGGGGGGAAAAATCAAATTATCCGGGTCTATTCAGCAACCAGTTCTAAGAATATTCTTAATTTTTCTCCAAGATCATAGTAATTTGTAAGTAGCACAACTTCTGATTGGATTGACCAGATGGTTTAGCCAATTTAAAGTGTTACTTTCAAATTTAGAAAGGGGTCCTTCGTGCCTCAGTGGTAAAGTGGGGGACTAGCAATGTGGAGGCCCCAGTTTAAAGCCGCACAGGATCCACTGGGTGTTTGATGGGAGTGGCTTGGGCTAGACACTGCAAAGCCCTAGCCTTATACTGTTAAAACCAGGGAAATACATAATACGTGTGCATTTACTGTGATATGATTGAAATAATGTTGAAAGCAGGATAAAACACCATTCAGTCAAAATTCACAAAATTCTGAAAATGGTCTTAAGAATGCTTAGTGAAAACAGGGCTCTGATTTTTAATGCACTCTGAAAACATTTTAACTCTTTACCACATGCCAAAATTTTAGACCGGTCCAAATTGGAAGCATGTGCAGAAGACATTATAAATGTAACTCAAAAATTGAAATTTGTGAGCAGCAGGGTAGAAAACATTGTGGGAAAAGGAAAAAATGCTGGTAACCAGCATTTTGTACTTTTCCCACAGTGTTTTCAAAGGGCTTTTATCTTAGAATCGTAAAAACCAGGGATTGTTTGGTAAAGGATTAA
The DNA here is from genome assembly GCA_943736015.1 of Tridacna crocea. Lineage (NCBI taxonomy): Eukaryota > Metazoa > Mollusca > Bivalvia > Cardiida > Cardiidae > Tridacna > Tridacna crocea. Next base: position 35,458,635 of record OX031067.1, on the reverse strand, counting down.
AGATTATTGTGGCCAACACAGTCTACAGATAGCAAAATGTGGGTGTTTTATAGTATAGACTGAAAGTGACCTGTCTATTTGGTTTGTTACAGGGATAGGTGTGTAACAGCCATAAGTAAGGAAAATAGGTGCAAACTTTTTTCACCAACTTAACTCATTACCACACAAGAAAATTTTAGACTGGTCCAAATTGGAAGCATTTGCAGACGACAAAATAAAAGTGACTCAAAATTTGAAATTTGTTTTGTGATGGGTAGAAAACATTGTGGGAAAAGGAGAAAATGCTGGTTACCAGCATTTTCTCCTTTTCCCACAGTGTTTTCAAAAGGCTTCTTTCTCAGGGGCGTCAAAAGTAGGGATTGAGTGGTAATGGGTTAACTGGCGATAAAGCGAATCATGTGGGTACCTATATGCTTATCATGTACACAATTGCAGTGCATATTTTTCAAGTAGTTGTGCGACAAAAGATATGTCAGAAGTTTGTGTTAGAAACTATGACTATTTTGAAGTCATCTTTTTTCATCAAAACTTGGTTAGAATTTAAAGAAAAAACTGTTATAAGTCATACCTATTAAAAGGAGATCTAATGCATCTGAAAAAGCTATCGACCTAGGTCAGACTGCACAGTGCCTACAGGCAGATCTGTGTGGAAACTTCTTGCTGTTGGTCAACTTTATACCTATCAAATGACAGGTCTGCCTCAACGTTCATTCGTCTACACTAGATAGATTTTACAGATCCATGGCTATGTGAAGACATGCTTGGTATTGAACCCTCTTTTGCTTAACCCATTACCACACAATCCCTGGTTTTTACGACCCTGAGATAGAAGCCTTTTGAAAACAATGTGGGAAAAGGAGAAAATGCTGGTAACCAGCATTTTCTCCTTTTCCCACAATGTTTTCTATCATTTTGGAACAAATTTCAATTTTTTAGTTACATTTATTTTGTTGTCTGCAAGTGATTTCAATTTGGACCAGCCTAAAATTTTGTCGTTTGGTAAAGAGTTAAGAATGACTCGCAGCCAAAGACAGTTGGTAAAATTAGTTTCACCTATGCCACTATTACCCTTATACGTACAGGAAAAATATTTCAAATATAGTTTGACATGAGTAAGTTTTGTATACTCTAGTTTTATATCAATACATGCTTAGGGATTTTTCAGTTTTTAATTTATAAACATATACTGTTTTGTAATTATGTATTAGCACTTTTTGATGACCTTATGTACATTTACATGATAATTGGTGTCTGTACCTGTAATTGGTGCGTACAAGGCTTCTTTTTTCAAAGAGTTAAATATTTTATTTTCTATTCTAAACAAAACCCTTGCCCAAGTTGGAATGACTGACTGTTCTTAATAATTTTAGTTAAATTTTTTGGACTCCTTTGGTATTCATTTCAGACTACAATTTTGCACCAAAAACATTGTTGTCTTGTTTTGATTTGCTCAACAAACAAATGGAGGGCCAAGAGAACACTTAAAAATTGCATTTATTTGCGAAAATGCAGAATCGAATTCAAAATCCACAGCATTGTTTAATACCTTAACAAAGAGCAAGTTTTTGTACATGTCCAGAAGGAAAGCTTGTGATTTGTTTTTGGATTGTTGAAAAACACTGTGCCAAAAGAATTGAAAATGCTGAATATCAGTATTTATATTCAGCATTTCCTCCATTACCCACAATGTTTTCAAAGGTTTTACTAGAGTAGTGTGGTCATAGCCCTGGCATTGTTATTTTTGTTGTTGTGCAAAAAACTTTGACATTTTATAATATATCTGTCATTTTTGAAGTTGTTTATGTCTAACTTGGACAAGTTGTTATCTTTCAAAAGGGAACTTATATGACAAGGGCAAGTAACCATCAAAATATTTTTGACACAGTTAATGTCCTTTTTTTTTTTTTAATTTGAATTTTCACTAGAAATGCAGCTGAGGGTTAGCACCCAAATATGGTATATATAAACATAGATTTTTTTTTGCATTCTCAATATCCTTGTTTAACTCTCTACCAAACAACAATATTGTAAGCTTGTCCAAATCGAAAGTATTTGCAGACGACAAGATAAAAAGTGACTGAAAATTTGGAATGTGATTTGTGAAGGATAGAAAACATTGTGGGAAAAGGAGAAAATGCTGGTTACCAGCATTTTCTCCTTTTCCCACAATGTTTTCTAAAGGCTTCTTTCTCAGAGGCGTCAAAAGTAGGTATTGTGTGGTAATGGGTTAACTGATTTCTTTTATTGTATTTTTGATATGCCTGACAAAATTTTTTTACCAGCCAACAAAAATTTAGACTTGTTTATTTGAAATTTTTTAAGGACCACAAATCAATATTGCTGATTTAATGTGAGCTACAGCCTTATGTGCTATCAACATGGGTTATCTGGTTAAAATTAACACTACTGTTTACAAAGGGACTGTCTCCTATTTTTTTTTTTTTTTCGGAATGGTATTTTGCATTTTTGATTAATATTTGATGACAGTTGTTATTTATTTAAGCTCCATTTCCTGTCAGAGGGCAGCAACCAGTGCCTCCCCCTGGCATCAGAGGGCAGAATCCTAATATGCCAGGTTCGTTCATTTTTTTGTAAAATGACTCCCAAGTATGGGTACAGATGAGGGGAGGGGTCCAAGGTTATTGATTTGATAGTTATTCAGTGAAGTCTGACATTGGTCCCTGTTTACCAAAGGAAAAATTTTTACACTTTGAAAATACTTAAAACAATTCCAGACAAGAAACTGAATTTTTGAAGAAAAGATTGTGGGAATTGTTAAAAAAAATGCTGGTTACCAACACTCCGTTTTCCCAAACTTTTGTGGCAAACCTTTCCCCCATCTGGATCCCTGCCTACGTCATTTAATTTTGATATTTGTTTAGTGTATTGATAGTTGTATTCAAAAGATAAGCATTTATAGAGAAAGAATTTGTTTTGTTTAAATTTTTTTTTTCATGAAAGATACAGTCATACCTGTATCTAGAGATAGTACATGAGAAGTAATGCATAAAGTTTTATCCATCAGATGGTCTCGCTGTAACCAAACAACAAAGTTTTAGACTTATCTTATTTAAGAAACATTTCAGATGACTTACAAGATTTGGCTAATAGAAGCCAATAGAAATACTGTGGGAAAAAGAGAAAATGCTGGTAACCAGCATTTTCTCCTTTTCCCACAATGTTTTCTACCCTGCTGGAAACAAATTTCAAGTTTCGAGTTGCAATTATTTTGTTGTCTCTAAGAGCTTTCTTTTTGGACCTGTCAAAAATTTTGTCGTTTGGTAAAGAGTTAATAATGTAGACAAAAAAAGGGGGGATGGGGAGTAAAAACTTTGGTATCATTTAGAATTTGGTGTTTTAATGCAAGCAGTCTTTAAGACTGGTTTGATTGGTTAAGTTTTTCTGTGAAAAAGTCCAAATAGACAAAATTTTCATCCCAAAAAGCACTAAATAAAGCCATTGGACAGTTTCAGTTTAGAACCTCGAACAGAATAATTGCATTACTGTAATGTCTGTAATCTGCATCAGGAAAGCCAACAGGTGTAGATCAAAGATCAGACTGCTAGTTTTTTTTTCTGATCTTAATCTACACTTCTTGCAAGAGCAACTACAGTTCAGACAGGTTAAGATGACAGTTTTAACTTTAATCATAGCATTACAAATTTGTTGGTAGAAACAGTGACACCTTTTCCTCCAGTTAATTTACCTGTCTTGAAAACAGATCACTTGACACAGTTAAGGATAAAAATATAAAACTTAGATATAGGATCTGGGGCAAAAAAAGTTGCAACAAGGAGAAGGAAAAGATTGTTTTGGTATGTTACAGAAAAAATAGCAAGTATTAGTGAAAGGCAGGCTCCTTTTCTTTCCCTCAGTGATTTCAAAAGCTGTCTTATGCATAAGCAGTAAAATACTCTGCTATAACTCATCTCAAGGAGTCCCAACCTTGGCCTATGCCTGTAAAAGTGTTTTCATGTGTAACTCTTTACTAAATGACAGTTTCAGTGGAAATTAACATGACTTAAATATTGAAACCTTTCTTTAGAAGAGTAAAAAACATTGTGGGAAAAGGAGAAAATGCTGGTAACCAGCATTTTCTCCTTTTTCCCACAATAGAAAACATTGTGACTTCTTCATTAGGATTGTTAAAACCAGAGATTGTTAAGAAAACGGTTAACTAAACTGATATATGAAAGTTAGATAAAAGCAAATCGATACATCCAACACTTATGTCAAACCTTGTATTATGTATAACATATCAACTTTTTTTTCTATAAAGTTTTATGATATGAAAGTCAGTAACTTAACATTTTCTTACTATTGGAGGTAAAGATAAGACTTCAAGGTTGAACATGAACTTTGTTTAGTGAGAACCTAAGTTTTATAAGTATAGGCCTTAAAGTGATACAGCAGTTATTAAGTTTACCCTTTGCTCTCTCATTACTGAATAATAAATTACATTTTTTAACCCTTTACCCCATAAAGCATTTCATTGATAACTCTGACCCTAAATAAGAGCAAGGATGAAGCCATTTCTTATATGTATATGACACCTTTTGATAGCATAGAAAACATTGTGACAAAAGGTGATATTGCTCGTCACGAGCAATTTCACCTTTTGCCACAATGTTTTCCAAAGGCTCCTACAAACAATGCGTAGAAATGAGTATCTATGGAGTTAAGGGTTAAAGGCTAAAAATAGATTGTTTGTTCAAGATCAAGAGAAAGTTTTGTCATAATCTAGACCATAGCAATGAATAGTGTAGATCAGAGATCAGACTGCATATTCTGTGCAGTCTGATCTTGATCTACACAGTCCACAAAAGCTCAGATGGTTTCATCTATGAAAAGAGTTAAAGTGCTCAGAAATCTTGTATTCTAGAAATAAGACCTAAATACATGTAAGTGCAATTTCACAGTTGCTCTTGTCTAGAATGTTTTGGCAAAGACAACAGGGTGGATCAAAGCACAAAATATACTGTCTGATCTTGATCTACACAGGCTGCAAAGGCAAGTCATGAAAAAATGCTTTCAGGGTAATATGTTTTTTTGAGTGGATTGGCATTATTATATATGGTAGTTCCTTTAGCTTGTTCAAGATAATAGAATATTATCTGTTAAACATGCAAGAATATTAGGAGTCCATGGCTAAATTCTCTTATTGCAAAAACTAATTACTGTTTTTAGCACAGAAGTCATAATAATTATTCCAGCAATGTTTATTAAACTGTTAAGTAGTAGAGTTTGATAGATAAAGAATAGTTTCAGAACAAACACTGCAACATAGTTGATGGAAATCTACTTGTTGATGCTTGAATGTTTGGCTTTGTATTCATATTTACATGCCTTTAGGTATAGGTATTGTGATTGTTGAGTCCTTTGACATCTTGCAAACAGTAAATCATCTAAGACAAATTATTCAGATATGACCGAGAGTGCTGATAGTGAACCATTGAAATTCACACAGTGGAATCTTTTTTAACCCATTACCAAACGACAAAATTTTAGGTTTGTCAAAATTGAAAGGAATTGCAGACGACAAAATAAAATTGACTGAAAATTTTAAATTTGTTTTGTGAAGGGTAGAAAACACGTGGGAAAAGTAGAAAATGCTGTTACCAACATTTTCTCCTTTTCCCACAATGTTTTCTATAGGCTTCTCTCTCGGGGACGTCAGAAGTAGGGATTGGGTTAAGTCTTTACCAGACAACAAATTTTCAGACACTATCAAAATCAAAGCATCTGCAGACAAGAAATTCAATCTTGGTAATGATGATTTCAGACTTAAATGGGTAGAAAATATTGTGGGAAAAAAAGAAAATGATGGTTACCAACATGTTCTCCTTTTCCCATATTGTTTTCTATAGGCTTTTTTCTGAAAGGTCATAAAAAGTTGGGATTGAGTGGTAAAGATTTAAGCCTTTACCAAGTGTCGAAGTTTTAGCTTGGCCAAAATTCAAAGCTCTCCTTTTCTCACAAGTTTTCCAAAGCTTTCTGCCTTAGTCATTTAACCCTTTACCAGATGACAAATATTCAGCCCTGTCCTGATTGAAAATATTTGCAGCCACCAAATTTTGTGTGGCTTTACCATTTACTCCATAGATACTCATTTCTACGCATTGCTTGTAGGAGCTTTTGGAAAATATTGTGGTAAAAGGTGAAATTGCTCGTGACGAGCAATTTCACCTTTTGTCACAATGTTTTCTATGCAATCAAAAGGTGTCATACACACATAAGAAACAGCTTCATCCTTGCTATTATTTCGGGTCAATTAGAGATACCATAGAAATGCCTTATGGGGTAAAGGGTTAAAATATGACATATGCCTTTGAAAGTGTACAAAACATTGTAGAAAAAGGAGAAAATGCTGATTACCAGCATTTTCTCCTTTTCCCACAATGTTTTCAAAAGTTTTCCGTCCTAGGGACGTGAAAACCAGGTTTTGTTTGGTAAAGGGTGAAATTTAGGACTTGGTAAATCTTACTGATAACATGCATTTCAGAACATCAGAATAGTTGCAGTTTGTCATACTCTAATAAGCATCAAAGTGCTTAACCCATTACCACACAATCCCTACTTTTGACGCCCCTGAGAAAGAAGCCTTTTGAAAACACTGTGGGAAAAGGAGAAAATGCTGGTAACCAGCATTTTCTCCTTTTCCCACAGTGTTTTCTACTCTTCCCAGAACAAATTTCAATTTTTCAGTTACCTTTATTTTATCGTCTGCAAATGCTTTCAATTTGGATAAGTCTAAATTTTTCTCGTGTGGTAATGGGTTAAGAAAAGTTTTGCAAGAAAGGTTGCAATAACTGCTGATAACAAATAATAGGATCTTTTGTAAAAAGTTAAGGTTTACTCTTTGCCACAAAGCAAATGTTTCTGACTTCCTAAATTGGACGTGTTTGCATATAAACACAGTTAATGTGAATTAAGTCAAAGTTTTGCTTTTGATACTATATAAAACTAATTTGATATAGGAAATCAATTCAAGGATTGAAATTTGTTCTAGGAAGGTAAGGAAACATTGTGGGAAAAGGAGAAAATGCTGGTCACCACCATTTTCTTCTTTTTCCCCCACAATGTTTTCAAAAGGCTTCTTTCACAGCGGTGTTAAAAATCGGGATTGTGTGGTAAATTGATCGGTCCTCTACCCAGCTGTTTGCGCTACCATGTTCTGCTCTTCACTGATGTGAACACATCGTATACTAAATGAAATGAATACTACCTAGTCAGTCGAAATAGGCTTAGACGTTGCATTTTCAGACATGTTTTAGCTGGAGTATCGGGTAGTCTCAATAATGAGACGCTCCGGTGATCTTTTTCATATTTGGATATTTACTGTACACCGTACCGTCTCGAGTCTTAAATTTTCCGATTACAAATACAGTGATCTGCCGAGGCTGCGTTTTTGCGCCCTGGACGCAGTAAAATCATCTATGGCGCATGAAAATTCCAACAGGTGCGCCAATGACGCAACACAAAATCGGCTGTGTCCAATTTCAAAACCGAAAGAACTAACCTTTTCAAAGTGAAAGTAGGTAAACAGAAAGTTCAATTTGCGGGTCGAACCAAACTGAATCACTGACCATTGCATCAGAGGAAAGCCCATTACGTCCTCTATACCATACAGGGTTCGACATTAAGGCACGTCCGAACGACATTGTCTAGCCAAACATTGGTTCGGGCTAGTAGAGACTGCGTCCAGCTAGCCCGAATGGTCTAGTGCAAAAATCGAGACAATGAGCTGAGTATCAGTTTGAATGCTTGGCATAAGTGACAAAAATTGACCTGGAAAAAGATCGCTTACATGATTCGTGATTTTGTCCAACAAGCGACAAAATATATTCAGAGACAATTTCTACGGGAAGCCCATCGCGCATGCGCGGTAGTCAATATTTTCAGTGGAAAACCAACTCGAACCGAAAATAGATTTAGTAGACCGATGTCTACGAGCTATTTTTTCGTCAAGAATATGTCTTAAATTTAACGTGATTTTCCTCATTTCGTCACAGTATTTGATTTTTATGCAAGAATTTACTATGTCTAGCTCTTTTTCTTGGAATACCGTAGTTTCATTTTGACGACAACCGAAAATGAGTTGCCAAGATGTTTACATAGACAACGGAGCAGACGAGTGGGAAAAATGCCAAGCTTGCGTCACATCAAAATAAAATCTGATCGAGGAGAAGCAGAGTCCTAATATAAAGTTAAAAACAAATGGATCAAAGCAACACTCGCTCAAATTGTTGCGTAATTCATGTAATAGACTTGAAATTCATGTACCAAATTTTGGTTACACGCGAGACTTCACATAAGGAAAAAAAAAAAAACGTAAAAGAATCCATTATCCGCCTAACTTGTGCAAAATGACGAGTTTTGAAGTTACTTACTACCCTTATTGATAATTTTTGACAAATCATGTGGAAGAACTTGTCCATAAATTAACACACACGAAAAAATTGCTCTATGCAAAAAGCACGGAATCCCATGACACAAAACAATGGTCCTTTTGACATTGTCCTATAAGAGTGATTTCACACTTTCTTTTCAGCATTTTAATGACTTTAAACAGTAAATTTCCACAGATATTTCAAAATGGAGTGAAAATGTCCCCAGTTTTTTTAAAATGTCCCCACTTTTTTCAGTCAAAGGGGACATTGTCCCAGCATCTTCAAAACCTCGGCAGATCACTGCAAATATAGAGCGCTATACGATAGATTAGATATAAGATTAGACCTTATGTTTTGCTTACTCTGGATTCATATTCAACAACCATTCCAGAATGCATTCTTCGTCTGTAAATATTTAGGTGATACTGGTTAGTTGTTTTTGTTTACTGAAAATGCTCACTTTATTATACCCCCCACAATGTAGTGGAGGGGGATATACTGGAATAGCCATGGGTGTCTGTCTGTCTGTCCTTCTGTCTGTAGACACAAATTTGTCGGGAGCAATCTCCTCCAGTTTTTCACATACTGAACTCAAATTTATACACAGGGTTCCTATACACAGCGGGGAATCATGTGACACAACAACAACAACAATGACCGATATTTGAAAAAATTCCCCGACTTCAGGTAAGAAAATCTTCAATAATTCCGTTAATACATGACCGATTGGAATTTGGCTTGAAGCAGAGAAGGCGGAAGGACTCCAGGGATTTGCTTGATGTGTTAGATCTTTTAAACAACACCTGATAAAAAAATTACTGACGAGCAAGAAAATTATCCAGGTTAAAAAACTTGTTTGCTCGTCAATAACTTTTTTATCAGGTGTTGTTTAAAAAATCTAACACATCAAGCAAATCCCTGGAGTCCTTCCGCCTTCTCTGCTTCAAACCAAATTCCAATCAGTTATGTATTAACGGAATTATTGAAGATTTTCTAGCCTGAAGTCGGGGAATTTTTTCAAATATCGGTCATTGTTGTTGTTGTGTCACATGATTCCCCGCCGTGCTATATATAATTATGAAGTTGTGCATGTGCGATTTTCATGACCCTGCTGCGATTTGTTAAGGAATTATGTCCCCTTGAACTTTGTTCAGCTCTTACTTTTGTACTAATACATTCTGCATTCTATAACAAAAACCTGCTTTTGTGACAAGGAGCAGGTGGGGGTATAATCACTTTATAGCTTTCCCAAACAAGCCCTTGTTTTTACCTGTCTGCAGAACAAGTCTTAAAAACACAGTTGGAAAAGGAGAAATTGCTCGTAATGAGCAATTTCTCCTTTTCCTACAGTGTTTTCTACCCATTTGGAGAACTTTATGCCATTTTTATACGCCCGTCAAAGACGGGACGTATTATGGGATCACCCGTGGCGGGCGGGCGGCATCCAGTTCTTTGTCCGGAGCACATCTCCAAAACTGTACAAGCTAGGGTTATGAAATTTCGTGGGTGGATAGATCTCATCGAGGGGGAATGCAGTGCACAGGAATCATAACTTTTGCTCGCTTAATTTTTGAGTTATTGCCCTTTGTCGTTTTTCATACTTGAATTTTGTCCGGAGCATATCTCCAAAACTATACTAGCTAGGGTTATGAAATTTCATGGATGGATAGATCTCATTGAGGGGGAGTGCAGTGCTCAGGAATCATAACTCTTGCTTGCTTAATTTTTGAGTTATTGCCCTTTGTTGTTTTTCATACTTGAATTTTGTCCGGAGCATATCTCCAAAACTATACTAGCTAAGGATAGATCTCATTGAGGGGGAGTGCAGTGCAGAGGAATCATAACTCTTGCTTGCTTAATTTTTTGAGTTATTGCCCTTTGTTGTTTTTCAGACTTGAATTTTGTCCGGAGCATATCTCCATAACTATACTAGCTACGGTTATGAAATTTCATGGGTGGATAGATCTCATCGAGGGGGAGTGCAGTGCACAAGAATCATAACTCTTGCTTGCTCAATTTTTGAGTTCTTGCCCATTGTTGTTTTTCATACTTGAATTTTGTCCGGAGCATATCTTCAAAACTATAGTAGCTACGGTTATGAAATTTCATGGGTGGATAGATCTCACCGAGGGGGAGTGCAGTGCACAAGGATCATAACTCTTGCTTGCTTAATTTTTGAGTTATTGCCCTTTGTCGTTTTTCATACTTGATTTTTGTCCGAAGCATATCTCCAAAACTATACTAGCTTGGGTTATGAAATTTCATGGGTGGATAGATCTCATCGATGGGGAGTGCAGTGCACAGGAATCACAACTCTTGCTTGCTTATATTTGGAGTTATTGCCCTTTGTTGTTTTTCATACTTGAATTTTGTCCGTTGCATGCCCCAGCTTTACAACTTGGGGTAAGACGGGCGTATCTTGTGACAATTTGCCGCTCTTGTTATCAAATTTGAAATTGTCGTCTTCAAACTATTTGAGTTTGGAAGAGTCTAAAATTTGTCATTTGGGAAAGGGTTAAGTGATAGCTCTAGTTTAGTTAGTGTTCTTAGGTTGACGTCTTACATATTGAGCTAAATATTCCATCAGAGAATATGTATGAGCAGCCTCCACCACCAGGCAACTGTAAGTGATTCCAAACCCTATTTGGCCTGGTACCAGCTGTTGTTCTTTACATGTTCTTGTTTATGGTCAGGATATGGTGTTTGTTGGGATATGGCTGTTAAAGATCTTGAGATATTCAGGCATCAGTCAAGAACTAGGGATTCTTGAGCATTTTTACTCTCAACTGTATGGCAAAATTTTTGACTGGTCCAAAATGAGTGTAATTGTTACACAGCTGAGAATATCAGCCAGGCTCAAGAATTGAAATTTGTTCATATATGCAAATCATTAAACACCAAACGCTTTGAAATTATCATTAACCCTTTACCCCATAAGGCATATCTATTGTATCTCTAATTGACCCTAAATAACAGCAAGGAAGATGCCGTTTCTTGTGTGTATATGACACCTTTTGATAGCATAGAAAACATTGTGCCAAAAGGTGAAATTGCTCGTCACGAGCAATTTCACCTTTTGGCACAATGTTTTCCAAAAGCTCGTGCAAGCAATGCGAAGAAATGAGTATCTATGGAGTAAAGGGTTAATGTTAAAAACAAGGAACTTTTCTGTAAAGAGATGCTTCTTTCTTTTTTTCTCAGAGTTGCCATCTTAGTTTGTATAGTATGGATAGGAATAACTATTACATGTGGAAATGTTCAAGCCTTTCCCACACAGTCCTAAGTTTTAATGAACCTTAAAGCCTTTGAAAATACTAAGGGAAAAGAATTAGCAATTTGCTACTTTTCCCATATGTTTTATTTAAGAAATACCAGGAACAAAAAATTATGCTAGCTGCACTGAAAAACTGGATCACTTTTGATAAAAGTGTCAAAACATGAAAAAAACTTTAAGAAAAATAAATGTGTGCTGATTAAATTGTGGCATTTTGAAGAAATAATTTCAGTTATAATTTACAGACCCAATCTATGTAAATAACATTTTGAAAGAGACAACCATGTAAAAATATGCTGAGTAGGGAAAAAACCAACATGTTTTTAGTTCGAAAAGAGTTTTATAGATCATACACACACAAAAATATAAACTCTTTTTAGTCCCCAACCGGCAAAGCCGGAGGGGACTTTAGGTTTGCACTCCGTCTGTATGTCAGTCCGTCAAATCAGTTTTCCAGATTTTTTAAAAAGTTTCATTGCGGTCTACCGATATTCTACAAAACTACAGGCCTTGAACTTAGAAATTTTCAGAGAAAAACAGTTTTCCAGACTTTTTTTCACAATGATAGTGGATATTGACCTGAATTTTGCTTTGTAGTCAACCACTATCACATACAGTTGAAGTTCAACTTTTTTTCTGTTCCACTGATTTGGACTGAAAAATCACTGATAAAAAACTTTTCCACACCTCTTTCTAAACCCTGGTACATAATCATTCACTTCATTTTTGGTGTGTAAGTCATCCATCATGATTTACAGATCAAATTCCAGTGTTCCGCTCCACTGCTTTTTCCCGGATTTACGGGCCTTATTCTTAGAAATTTTCACTGATGAAACAGTTTTCCACAATTATTTTCTAAACCCTCGTACATATTCACTTCATTATACCCCCGCAAAACAAATGTTTCCCCCCCAAAACATTCGTTTTGCGGGGTATAATGGAATCAGCCGGTGTGTCTGTCTGTCGGTCTGTCTGTGTACAAAATACTAGCAATTCTGTGTTGTGGACTTCTCCCACAATTTTCCTTTAATTGTATTGAAACTTTGCACATAATTATATCGATCATACATTAAAGGTAAATTTTGCAAGACACAATTTTCAAGTGTCATTTCCCCCTGGTTGAGCAAATATCTCCCCTTGAACTTGACACTTTTTTCTGTCAAAGTGCTGGCGGGGGTATTAAGTCACATTCAGTGACAGCTCTAGTTTAACTCATTACCAAACGACAAAATTACAGACTGGTCCCAATTGAAAGCATTTGCAGACGACAAAATAAAGATGACTGAAAATTCAAAATTTGTGTTAGATAGGGTAGAAAACATTGTGGGAAAAGGAGCAAATGCTGGTTACCAGCATTTTCTCTTTTTCCCACAATGTTTTCACAAGGCTTCTTTCTCAGGGTCGTTAAAATTCGGGATTGTGTGGTAAAGGGTTAAGTAATTAAATTATAACACTTATACATGATAAGCTAGTACCTCTCATTTGTACACACCTGCTGATAAAATGGTCAAAGTAATCTCACAAGTTATGGGTCATATTTCTGAAAATTTGTTTTTACAGGAGCAATTGTGTTCCACAAACACATCTTGTCTTTGTAAAACTTCTTCAATGAACTTACTTTAACGAGAAAAGTGCTTATATATCTGGCTTTCATAGACCATTGCATACAGACATGATACTTAAAATTATGATTCTGAAAGTGGGTCAAATATGTTCTTTGTCCTCCACAGAGTTTCACAAACTATATCTGCCAGCAATACATATATATGGCTGGTAGGGGACTCAGTATTGCATAGCAATACTATCAGAACGCTGTTTTTGTTCTCATTGATGGTTACCAAAGTTTGTCTACCATAAATGTTGTAGTCACATTACCACCTGCAGATAATGATAGTGGTATTACACTAAGCTGCTTTTTAAAAATTGTTTTATAGTTAAATTTATAGAATTTTGTCAAAAGGAGAAATTGTGCATAGTCTTTTTTTTTTTCCAAAACGTGTACTCCTACATTCATGTATCAAATCCTAATCTGTTTTTTACATGAAGAAGTTTGTTGTTCATGTTCTCAGGTGATAATGAGGAAATGGTAGGAGGGATATCCCTTTTGAAAAATTAGGCATGTTACATTCGAAAACATGGTTTGTGGTTTCGGTGTGGGGAATAAAAGATTTAGAACCTTTACTTGACTTAAAATTACCTCAATCCCCTGTAAATGTTTTGGATTTGGCTGTATAATTTTGATCAGCTAAAGCCAGTGGCACTTTATGGTTTGGTCAGTCAGAAATTGATATAACTTAAAAAAAAAAAAAGAGTTTGGAAGAAGGGAGCAATTTAGATGTTGGTTTATACTGGCCCTGATTGCCTTACATACCAGGCAGCTGCACTACTAAGATGTTTGGTATGCAAGTCATTTATTTTGTCTTAACTCTTTCCCATACAAAAAAATTTTGGACCAGTCCAAACTGAAAGTGTTTACAGACAAAAAAATATGAATCAAAAATCGAAATTTGATTTGGAAAGGATAGAAAACTGGTTGCCAGCATTTTCTCTTTTTCCCGCAATGTTTTCAGAAGAAGGCTTCTTTCTCAGGGTCGTTAAAAATCGGGATTGTGTGGTAAAGAGTTTAACTTTTGTGGAGACACAAAGAGAAAATGAACATTTGTAGGCCATAAAAATGCCAGAAGTGTTCTTGTTCAAAATTCGTTTTGGTAAACAATTCTCACAAGATAGTGTATAGTTTTGATAGGTGATCAGACTAAAGATTGGGTAAGCTTGGTCTCGATATTCAGTAGCTGTGATTGTAAATGACATTTGATTTTTTTTTAGTTATAATGTTGATACATTACTCATTAATATTCAATGGTTTTTTTTTTTTGAAACTTAACATAGGAAACACTAAATGTTTTGTTTTTGACATAGAATTGAAACAACAGTATGTTACATCTATGATTTTTCTTCTCCTCAATTCGCATCTGAGATTCTTTTTGTTAGTTGAAGAGCATCTTTTTTCTCTGATTATTATGTAACAAGTTCAGATTTTGTTTACTTGTGTAAACTGAGGTATGACAGTATGCTATATGTATTTTATATTGTCTGTGCCAATCTTTAAAAAAAATCTGGAACAAGTGAAAAAAAAAAAATCTTAAAAAATTTACATGAAAGTACCATCTGAAGGCACATATATCGTAACCTTACTAAACAAATTTAGACTTTTCTTAGTCCAAGGCATTTTCAGACCACATTATAAATTCTTTACCACCAAGCAAATTATTAGACTTGTCCAAATTGAATGCAGTGACAGGCCACAAAATAAACGCTGATGATGTAATTTGCTTCTTGAAATAAAGATAACATTTTTGAAAAAGGAGAAAATGCTTTTTACCAGTATTCTGTCCTTTTCCCAAAATGTTTTCTAAAGGCTTTTTTACCAGGGATGCTAAAAGTTGGGATTGTTGGGAAAAAATTGAAGTGTTGCATAAGCCATTTGATTTGTCTTTGAAAAGTTAGAAAACATTTTCTCCTATACTACAGTGTTTTCAAAAGCTCAGAGAGCTTTTGAAAACACTGTAGTAAAGGAGAAAATGGCCATTAAAAGTAAAGGGTTAGTGCTTTACCATACAATCTAGGTTTACTTGATATCTAGCAATTGCTCATTTTTGAAGTATGTTTTCTTCCTTACTTTAACAAATTTGAAGTTTAGCATCCAACTCATTTAATTGTCTGCAAATGCCCTCAGCATGGGCAAATCTTATTATTTGTAGGGTGCTAAGGAGTCAAAGGATATGCTCTGTAACCTTTCTTCTCCTGAAGCTAGGTTTATGTTTTTCAAATGACAATTTTTGAAAGCATTGCGACAAAATGCGAAATTTTCCTTACAGATATTTCCTGGGTGTGCCTCACTTAAACCTGTGAGTTCTGTGTCTAAAAAAACTGTACACTGATTGGTTAAAAATGGATTCATTTTTGACCCTCAAAGTGAGAAATGTCAATTAGAATTGAACCCTGAAACCTCTAATACTATCCCAACTTTAAATGACCCCGAGAGTGTAGGCTCTTGAAAACATTACAGGAAAAGGGAAAAAAATATGCTGACATCCAGCATTTTCTGCTTTGCCAACAATGTTTTGTACCCTCAATAAAAATTTCAGTGTTTGATGCTCATTTATTTTATCATCTGCAAATGCTTCCACTTTTGATAATTCTAAGATTGAGTCAAGCTTGTTTAAAAAAAAAAAGGCACTTCCATGTTTTCAACAATGTGAATAAAGTTTGACCTTTTACCACATGGCAAAATTGTAGATCGTTCCAAATTCAAAGCATTAGCCAGTGAAAATTTCCATAGTTGCTTAAATGACACAGTTCTTCTTTAATAGAGTAGAAAGCTTTATGGGAAAAGGAGAAAATGCTGGTTAGCAGCATTTTCTCCTTTTCTCACAATGTTTTCAAAAGGCTTCTGACAGGGTTATTAAAGTTTGTAATTGTCTGGTGAATGGTTAACAAAGTATTGTTGAAATGATTAACATTACTGATGACCAGCATGTTTTTCCCTATATATTTTCCATCCTTTTAACCCTTTACTCCATAGATACTCATTTCTATGCATTACTTGTAGGAGCCTTTGGAAAACATTGTGGCAAAAGGTGAAATTGATTGTGACGAGCAATTTCACCTTTTGCCTCAATGTTTTCTATGCTATCAAGAGGTATCATATACACATAAGAAACAGCTTCATCCTTGCTGTTATTTAGAGTCAATTAGAGATACAATAGAAATGCCTTATGAGGTAAAGGGTTAAAGAAAGTTCACTGAGTTGTATCTAACTTATCCCAGACAAAGCCTTTAGTATGGAATTGTCGAAAATTTCATCATGTAGTAAAAGATTAATCATAAGTGTACTATTTACAGCTCCTTTCCCAGCCCGTGGTCCACCCCCACCACAGCCTGTTCCACCACCAGGAATTAGAGGACCAGCTCCAAATATACCAGGTCAGAAGCCTTTCTTTCCATTGCTCTGATTGACATATCTCTCAGAAAAAGCAGTGCATAAAACACCCTTTTCGATGGCTCTTTTCAGTGAAATACATCAGTTTGAAAATGCAGAAGTTAATCTGTATTGAAATGTCATCACCACTGAACCCTAATTTTTCACCATCTGAGGAAGAATGGTTTTGAAATGTTTAGGAAAAAATATCAGGAAGGTTTTATTAACAAGATCCTTAACAAATGAACAAATGCATGGCAGACATACAGGGACTGGGCAGAATTCGAACCTTGTATGCCTGGACGAAAGGCCAGCATCATAATCACTGAGCTGACGAGATTTCTTCCTAACGCAGTTATGCATTGTATTTAAACCTGGATGAAGCCATGCATGAACGAGTGGTCTCCCTGTAAGACAAAGAGCACCCATCTTACTAACGAAGTCTGTAACAAAGCTCGGTGGTTATGGTGTTGGCCTTTCATGTGGTTTAACTCTACCACACAACAAAATTTTAGACTGGATCAAATTGAAAGCATTTGCAGATGACAAAATAAAGGTGACTGAAAAATTGAAAGTTGTTCTGGGAAGGGTAGAAAACGCTGTGGGAAAAGGAGAAAATGCTGGTTACCAGCATTTTCTCCTTTTCCAACAGTGTTTTCAAAAGGCTTCTTTTTCAAGGACATCAAAAGTAGGGATTGTGTGGTAATGGGTTAAATCCTGCGTGGTTCTTGTATTTCTGCTCTGCATTTGTTCATTTGTTCCTTTGTAACAGACTTTGTTTGTAAGAAAGGTATTTGGAAAGCTTAGGAAAATATACAAATCAACAATAGTGAAACCAACAGCGTTGATCCTGTGTTTTCATGCATTGTGGAAAATCTTAAACCACTCAGAAAAGGGAAAAAATACTGGTAACCATCATTTTCCTTCTAGCCTCCTAAAGACAGCATATATACAAGCTAGATTAAAGACCTTTTTGAGCAAATGCTTCAGTTAACAAGTCTAAAATTTTGCACTCTTGTATTTCTTTGTAGGTATGCCACAGACACAGCCACCCCCAGGTGTACCTCCACCAGGACATCACCCAGCTCCTGTACCAGCTCCCCATGTAAACCCAGCTTTCTTTCCTCCAGCACACAGTACAGCTTTGCCACCTCCGGTAAGTGAAACTTACAATTCTATCCATGTTTGATATCTTTTACATCTAGTATATACAATGCAGGAATTTAAAAAAAAAAAAAAATGGGGGGGGGGGGGGTCTTAAGTTGCCTGAAACTCAAAAAATGGAGTTGAAAAGAAATTTGAGAAATTTGACTTTTTTTTTTTCCATGAGTCATTAGAACTCTTTTTGGGGATTATTCATTGCCATCACTGGACAGCATACTTTGGATGACTGAGTTGTTTATATTTATTACCAAATGTGTCGGAACACAGTGCTTTAACAGATAGGTTTGGGTGCCACAGATTGTTCTGTGGTTGCAATTTAGTCATTTTGCTTTTTTTGTTGTAATTCTCCAAAGTTCATTGATATTTGGTTTAAATGATACTGGATTAGACTTGCATGTATTCATTAGTATCTTGGCTTCTATTTCTGAATTTACATTCTAAATTTTTCTAGGCTACTATTGCAATGCCAGTTTCTGACCGCTTGATTACTGCAGATGCCAATTACATGTGTGGCATGTGCAACTTTAATAATTAGACAGTCGAGGGATATAGGGCTATCATGGTCCTCTTGTTTTTATTAAAAGGTATTACAAGTTAATTCCCAGAATATTTCAGATTGTTCTCATAGTATAACAGTTGGCTATGGAGTGTTAGATAGCTATTTTAACATTGTTTTACAGCCTACACAGACAGCCTCTACAGATCTTTATGGAAGAGCTGCTCCAGCACCCTCTCATACCACAGCTGACCCATACAGATCTTCTGATAGATATGAACAGAAACCTAGGTATCTAGAGGTCTCTCTTTTTGAAGAAAAAAGGCATTATCTGCTGGGAAAAAATCTAAGAGACAGAAAATGAATCTAGGATGCTCATACAATTGTCTGATGACCTAGTCGAAATTTTTACTAATAGTTTATCACTTTTCAATCTTTACTCAGTTGTGGGACATTGTGACTGTTGCGTTAGAATTTCCCAGTTTTGGGACCTTGTGACTATTGCATTAAAATTTCTATCTCTCAATCCTTTTGAAACAGTTGTTAGATTTTTACAGTCTATGTCTCTGTGTATGATACCTCAAAAAAAACTGCGGTTGAAAAAGAGAAATTAATGTAGAGGTTATTTCTTTCTTTTTGCAAAATGTTTTCCATGTCTCAAAAAGAGGGCTATTCTTTAGTTAACCTTTTCCCAAACAGTCCCTGGTTTTTACGGGTCAGAGATCGAAGCCTTTTGAAAACATTGTGGGAAAAGGAGAAAATGCTGGTAACCAGCATTTTCTCCTTTTCCCACAATATTTTCTACCCTATCATATTGAAAAATATTTTTAGCAACTGTTAACTTGTCATCTGCAAAATGCTTTCAATTTGGTTTGGTCCAAAATTTGCCATTTGGGATAGGGTTAAAATGATACTCTTTTGTGACACTTGTACCTTTCCACAGTGTATTTTTAACTCATGTTATTAATGCTTGAATCCTGTTTCTGTTAGGCATGAGCCACCACCACCACAACTTTCTGAAACAGAATTTGAGGAGATATTTCAAAGGAACAAGACAGTATCTAGCAGTGCAATATCCAGGGCAGTTCAGGACGCTAGTGCTGGTGTGTATGACTTTCTTAATTTTTCTCTTTTTTTAACTGTTCCTACCTATTTATTTGTTATTTGCCCTTTCCCATACAGTCCCTGGTTTATACGACCCTAAGATAGAAGCCTTCTGAAAACATTGTGGGAAAAGTAGAAAATGCTGGAAACCAGCATTTTCTCCTTGTCCCACAATGTTTTCTACCCTGTAAGAAACAAATTTCAGTTTTTGAGTTAAGTTTAATATGTTGTGTGCAAGTGCTTTCAATTTGAACCAGTCTAAAATTTTGTCGTTTGGTAAGGAGTTAAAAAGCTTTTTCTGCTAAATCCATTACTGAAAGGATTCTATATTTACACTAAGCTGTGGAAGAAGGCTTTTAAAAACATTGTGGGAAAAGAATAGCATGCTGGTGAAATTTTCTTCACAATGTTTTCTATCCTTTCAATGAAAAATTTTGATAAGCCAGTAAGTATTATTAGCCCTTTACCACACAATCCCGACTTTGACAGACTCTGTGAAAGAAGCCTTTTGAAGACATCGTGGGAAAAGGAGAAAATGCTGGTAACCAGCATTTTCTTCTTTTCCCACAATGCATTTTCCCTTCCCAAAACAAATTTCAGTTTTTTCGTCACATTTATTTTGTCATCTGCAAATGTTCTCAATTTGGACCAGTCTATAATTTTGTCGTTTTGTATAGAGTTAAGCATCCTGCATGTTCAGTGATAAAGCACAGGACAGGTAACCTAGGTTTAAGCCTCAAGGTGTTGAGTTTTGCTGTGGCCATGATATTACTCAAGTAATGTTAAAAGCATTGGCAGACGACAAAATAAAGGTGACTGAAAAATTCAAATTTGTTCTGGGAAGGGTAGAAAACACTGTGGGAAAAGGAGAAAATGCTGGTTACCAGCATTTTCTCCTTTTCCCACAGTGTTTTCAAAAGGCTGCTTTCTCAGGGGCGTCAAAAGTAGGGATTGTGTGGTAATGGGTTAATCAAAATTTTACTACAAACGCATGTGTACGTGCGACAGGTATAAAATCTTGTTGATGGACTGCTTGTTTTATATATCTGTTGTTCCAATATTAAATTAGGGGATTACAAGATACCGAGTTGTTGGACGGTGTCAGACTAAACAGAACTTGCAGTCTGATCTTTGATCTATCCTATCCATTTTAATAATACCTTAACTCATATTAGAAAGCAACTTTTCGAAGTCGTACAAAATTGAATAGAAGCGGAAACTTAGATATACTACAATTTTGACCCGTCAGGATTGTTCTAAATATAGATGCAAATTTGTTGGAGTTTACACTTATTGTTTAGGGCTTACTCTAGGACAACTAGGTAAAACGTATCATTTGAGAAATAATAAAAGACTTAAGCTCTACACAAAATATCTGTTTCCTTCTGTCACAATATATCGGCGAATATGCGGTAAGCAGCCATGTTTTCCTAAGTGACCCAGACATGTGGAACGGGGAGCTTCAGAAGTCCCAGCAGTTTCAAAGCAGACATTTCTGAAATTGTCGTCGTATCTTTTAGGGCCTAAAATTTTACTGTGAAATGTGACTACAGGATTAAGTAATAACAATGTACATTGTAAATAATTATGCATATCTTAATTGATAGATTCGAGACCGGCGATTAGATTATCAGATAAGTGTCATAAACTGTACACCCTTTACACTCGATATGATACCTGCATACTTGTCATTGATTGAGTCCTGTCTGATGTCTTTTTTTTTTCTTTCGTAATGGAAAATTTTGATTTTTTTTTTTACCCCCAAAAAATATCTTTTGGAAATGGAAAATCATTGAATTTAAGGTCCAACGAGAATGCTGAATTTGAAAAATCCACAAAATTTCATACCAACGAAATTATATGAATCCACAGTATTTATCTTTATTGTAGACCTTTACTACTTAGTACTCAGGTGAGTGATAAATGACCATCATGGTCCTCTTGTTGTAAGACAAATCATTTTATTTACATTTTGTGTTTGCAAGTGCTTCCAAATTGGTTTGGTCCAAGAATTTTCGTTGTTTAGTCAAATTAACAGTCATCAGTGTATTTCTTGTTTGTAGGTGACTTTGCTAGTGCCATTGAGACTCTGGTGACTGCAGTATCATTGATAAAACAATCAAAGATTGCAAATGATGATAGATGTAAAATTCTTATTAGCTCCCTTCAGGATACTCTGCACGGAATTGAGGAAAAATCCTATGGATCAAAGTAAGTAATTCTCTGAAAGTAAGTTATTCTCCTAACCCCAAGATAGGAAGATTTTCAAAAAATATTGGGCAAGGTAGAAAATGTTTGTAACCAGCATTTTCTCCATTTCTCACGATATTTTTTACCCTTTCCAAAAAATTTTTGAGTCACATCTATATCATCATCTGAAAATGCTTTCAGTTTGAACAAGGCTGAAATTTTGTTGATTTTTTAAGAGTTAAACTTAATAGCATGAATACTATGTGCAGGAGACACCTGTTGAAACAAAGTCAAAAAGGATCATTTGCTTACAGCAATTTCTTACACAAATTGATTGCTCATTTTGTCTCAACATTTTCTCTGAAAAAAGACTTTTCTGTTACCTTTTTTTTTTTTTTTTTTCCCATTGGTATGTATAAAATTATGTTTTTTAGCCTTAATAAACACAATCAATATATACTGATGTTTAGGAATGGCCACAAACCATATATTGAATAACAAAAACTGGAAAAAGTTCACAAATTGAATAGTTTTAAGTACAAGTCTGACTTACAAACTTTTTATTGAAAAATATATTCAAATTGCTAAAATGTTAACAGTGTAATGTTTTGGCCATCACCAGAATAAGAAAAATTTTCTTTTCTAAATATGTTTTTCATTTAACTTTGTTACCATTTACATATGTTTTCTGAGAGAATATGGTCAGTAGTGCTAAGCACATAAATTTTTTGTGTAATTTATTTAGTGGCAAACTTTTTTGTTATGGAATTGAATATCTGTACAACTAAGACACTGAAACTAACAATGTACTGGATGAAACTTTTGATATTTTATTTTATGTTTTTGACAGTTATTTTTCCTTGACTGTTAATATTTCTGTGTATATTGTATGTTAGGTTTGTACTATTTAAGCACTGACTGGGAGTGAATATAGCCTTGTTTTTTATTGTGTGAGTTTTGGGATCCAAACAGGTTCTGATACAGAAATTATGTGTAATACTCCAGGTCAAGTAGTAGAGATCGGCGTTCTCGATCCAGAGAGAGAGATCGTGATAGGGATAGGGACAAGAGAAGTCGTCATAGATCTAGAAGTCGTGAGCGGGACTACAGAGAGAGGAGCCGAGAAAGGGAAAGCCGTAGAGAGTATGAAGAAAGGCACAGTCGAGACAGTCGTGGAGAGCGTCGAGAAAGTGACAGAGATCGTGACAGAGACAGGGAATATAGGAGCAGCCGCCATTGAATGGTAAGAGCTTCATTAGAATTGAGGCCATTAACTTTGTTGTAAAATGAAAAAGAAATCCAACAGGTTTTTAGTTTAAATGTCCTTTCTGCTTTTTGTTTTGACATTTATTATCATATTACAAGTTAGAAGTTGTATAGGCTGATCCAGATGATAGAGGTAGAATTTGTCATGGTGTTCAAGGTAAGTTCTCTTTACTACCCTTTTTAGATAAATTGAGTTCTCACTTTAATTAAGATTAAAAATAGATACAGGCACATAGTGCCTATAAATAAATTTAGAGCAGTGCCTTACTGTTTAACTTTGTTGTTTATTTCAGTGGTTTTGAGGAGGTGCTGAAATTTTTATTCGTGCTTCCTGTCCTACTTTATGAAACATGAAATTGACAGCTATCCAGAAACACATGCAGCATACAACAAGCCATAGATCTTAATTTAATGTTAATTATTATAATTGTAGTCACTGGGTTGCTTTACTTAACATATTGATCTTCTCTAAAAGCTTTTTCTTATAAGCAATAACTGACTGTTTTTGTTTCTGTAATTAGGAAGAATATCGGTTTTGAAATTCATTATCAGGAAAAATCAACTTCTTAATTTTTTTGTTGTTGTTGTAACCATGTATAAAGATTTCATTCCATAAGTGTCAAAATAGTTGTATGCAAATTGAAAATTCTTATGCTGTATATGAATGGAGTATCCTTATCTGCCTATGGAAAACAGATCTATGTCTGACTGTCATGTTTAATTTTGGATACTTTTATATGGCAAGATTAGTAAACTTAGATCTGTTATTATAATCTTTCTTTGAGCTCTACCACTTTGTTTGTAAGCAAACTTATTGAACTTGTCAAATTATGTTCAACATGTTAAAGTGGTCTGCAAGGGAGAGAGAGACACAGAGATGGACAGAAAGAGCATTCCTTGTATATATTTGAAAGGAAGTCAAGATGGTATGTCAGGAACAATAATCAGTGATACATAGATCTTAGTTTTCAGACTATCTTATGTAGCTCAGTATCACAATATGTATAAATGAGTATGTACATTTTATGACATTTCTTCTGATTTTTTTTTTTTTTTTTTTCAATCAAAATTTTTATATCCCCAGATTTAAATTACTATCACTTTCTTGCTAAACAAGGTTTTTGCAAGCACCAGTTTCATGTGAAGTTAATGTGATGGCTCTGTTCAGTAATGGTGATGAACTTTTTACCAATCTGGCATTTTAATCATCCTGCAGAAAAAAGCTTGTTCAAAACATTATGGGTATAGGAGAAGATGCTGGTAACCAGCATATTCCCCTTTTTATACGCCCGTCGAAGACGGGACGTATTATGGGATCACCCGTGGCGGGTGGGCGGGCGTCCGGGCGGGCGGGCGGCGTCCAGTTCTTTGTCCGGAGCATATCTCCAAAACTATACAAGCTAGGGTTATGAAATTTCATGGGTGGATAGATCTCATCGAGGCGGAGTGCAGTGCACAGGAATCATAACTCTTGCTTGCTTAATTTTTGAGTTATTGCCCTTTGTTGTTTTTCATACTTGAATTTTGTCCGGAGCATATCTCCAAAACTATACTAGCTAGGGTTATGAAATTTCATTGGTGGATAGATCTCATCGAGGGGGAGTGCAGTGCACAAGAATCATAACTCTTGCTTGCTTAATTTTTGAGTTATTGCCCTTTGTTGTTTTTCATACTTGAATTTTGTCCGGAGCATATCTTCAAAACTATACTAGCTAGGGTTATGAAATTTTATGGGTGGATAGATCTCATTCAGGGGGAGTGCAGTGCACAAGAATCATAACTCTTGCTCGCTTAATTTTTGAGTTATTGCCCTTTGTTGTTTTTCATACTTGAATTTTGTCCGGAGCATATCTCCAAAACTATAGTAGCTAGGGTTATGAAATTTCATGGGTGGATAGATCTCACTGAGGGGGAGTGCAGTGCACAAGAATCATAACTCTTGCTTGCTTAATTTTTGAGTTATTGCCCTTTGTCGTTTTTTATGCTTGAATTTTGTCCGGTGAATATCTCCAAAACTATACTAGCTAGGGTTATGAAATTTCATGGGTGGATAGATCTCACCGAGGCAGAGTGCAGTGCACAGGAATCATAACTCTTGCTTGCTTAATTTTTTAGTTATTGCCCTTTGTCGTTTTTCATACTTGATTTTTGTCCGAAGCATATCACCAATACTATACTAGCTAGGGTTATGAAATTTCATGGGTGGATAGATCTCATGGATGGGGGGTGCAGTGCACACAAATCACAACTCTTGCTTGCTTAATTTTTGAGTTATTGCCCTTTGTTGTTTTTCATACTTGAATTTTGTCCGGAGCATATCTCCAAAACTATAGTAGCTAGGGTTATGAAATTTCATGGGTGGATAGATCTCACTGAGGGGGAGTGCAGTGCACAAGAATCATAACTCTTGCTTTCTTAATTTTTCAGTTATTGCCCTTTGTCATTTTTTATACTTGAATTTTGTCCGGTGAATATCTCCAAAACTATACTAGCTAGGGTTATGAAATTTCATGGGTGGATAGATCTCACCGAGGTGGAGTGCAGTGCACAGGAATCATAACTCTTGCTTGCTTAATTTTTTAGTTATTGCCCTTTGTCGTTTTTCATACTTGATTTTTGTCCGAAGCATATCTCTAAAACTATACTAGCTAGGGTTATGAAATTTCATTGGTGGATAGATCTCATCAAGGGGGAGTGCAGTGCACCAAAATCACAACTCTTGCTTGCTTAATTTTTGAGTTATTGCCCTTTGTTGTTTTTCATATTTGAATTTTGTCTGGTGCATGCCCCAGCTTTACAACTTGGGGTAAGACGGGCGTATCTTGCGACAATTTGCCGCTCTTGTTCCTTTATGTTTTTACCCTGTGAAAGGTTATTCCTATCATTTAAGCCATATCTAGCTTGCACGTGCTTTAAATTATACAATTGAATTTTGACCTATGGTAAAGAATAAATAGGAGGTATCATTTTGGCTGAAACCTGGTGTGGAATTTGTATTGGAATCCTCTGGAAAAAAAAAAGAGGGGGGATTCAGATTTACAGACAGCATAGATCAAAATAAATTGTAAAGAATTTGTGACCAGATCTTAGGACAACACTGTCAGTTTAAACTGGTAGTGCCAGAAGCATAATTATACTTTGCCAACAGCACATATCAAGATCAGACTGTTCAGAAATTGTGGCCAGATCTTAGGTTTACATTGTCTGTTATTTTGAAATATCATTGCCATGGAAAGTCAGAAAATTTCAATATGTTGTTCTGTGTAAAGGTTGAAAATCTCCATTTTGTGTACTTTATGCCCAAAAGGTTTTCACAAATTTTAATTAAATAGTTAGGACACATTATGAATTATTATATAACCTGTTTATCTTTTGAAAGAATGGACTGTCAGCTGATAGAGAAAGGAATGATAGTGTATTTTATTTGCAAGGTTTTGACATGTTTGTTCAGATCAACTGTATTGTATCAGTTTCTTCTGGATATTTCCTTTACATTGCAGAGATTAGATTATCTCTCTTTGAAGGAATTCCACCCATAGAAAGATGGAACTGAAAATTAAAAACTGTCCCTGGTCATGAGGTTTTGCTGAAAAATGTATCACTAGTGTGTGAGGGGCTTCAGGGAATATTTCTCTGATTCCCCTCATGTTTTTTCAGTCACACCCATGATACTGTCAAAATGCTTTTTTTTTGTCAATACAAAGTTCATATTGATTTAAAAAGAAAATAAATGTAATGAATGTAATTTAACATGATGGCAAAGAATCTGTTTTTTTTTATTGGGCAAAATGCTTTTTCTTTGGTGGGGGCAGGGTGGGTTATAGATAGAGTTTGATTACTAGACTTCCTAGTCATGGAAAACAGATCTCTTTTTGTTTTCTGAATTTAAAATCTAAGTCCCTTATTTGCTTTCTTTTTCCTTCAGTTCATGTTTTTTTTTTTTTCACCACATAATCAAATTCCATTTTGATACACACTTAAACAAAAGGTAATATCAAGTTGCAGAGTGGTATTATATGGATATTATGACAGGTTAATTATTTAAGTAAAGCAACTCAGCCAACTCGGAGAAGGTAACCATCTGTTATAAACAATGCTTTTTTTTTTTTTCATCATTATCTGTAGATTTACAAAGATTTACTTTTCAAGGAAACTATGAGTTGAGAAATACGAAAAATTTACCATCTAACTGCAGTAATACAAGCTGTTGTCTGGTTTGTAGGTTTGTTATGATACGTCTACAAAAAGGATCACTCATTACTCTGCAGGCTGTCAGTTGACGCACCAAAAGGTGTATCAGATTTAAAAGATAACTTTTTACAGAAAACATTATGAGAGAGTTTTATTTGTATGGTAATGGTTTATATCAATTAAGACAACTTGGGTGTTATTGATACTGTAGGATAAATTTTGATATGGAATTTTTTGAACATTTAACTGGTTACCAATTGACAAATATTTAGATTTGTTCAAATCAAAAGCATTTGCAGATGACAAGATAAAAGTGACTGAAAATTTGAAACCTGTTTTGTGAAGGGTAGAAAACATCGTGGAAAATGGACCAGCATTTTCTCCATTTCCTACAATGTTTTCTAAAGGCTTCTTTCTCAGGGTAGTCAAAAGTAGGGATTGTGTGGTAATGGGTTATAAACAGCAGTATCTATAGCTTTTCTCTGATAAAACTATGGGAGGAAAGTAAATACATACATTGTAAACTATACTACATTAATTGGGAATTAATGGCATTGTTTTACCGATGGTTGTTTTCACTGATTATGAAAATATCTTCTATTCTTTTGTATGTTTGTGTTGTGCAGTGGTGATGATACTATAAGATAGATCTAAATTGGCAAAAAGGGACAGATGGTCAGTTGACTCATTACCATTTGGCCGATTTTTATACCTACCATAAACTAGTACAGGTTAGATAAAGCTGAATGTTTGATAGAAATGATTATTCTTGTGTAGATCTATAAAGAAGAAGCAAGAAACATTTGCTTCTTTTCCAAATTTTTATATTTTCCTTTAATCCTTTACTCCATAGATACTCCTTTCTACGCATTGTTTGTAGGAGCCTTTGGAAAACATTATGTGGCAAAAGGTGAAATTGCTCGTGATGAGCAATTTCACCTTTTGCTCGTGATGAGCAATTTCACCTTTTGCCACAATGTTTTCTACATTATCAAAACGTGTCATATACTCATAAGAAATGGCTTCATCCTTGCTATTATTTAGGGTCAGTTAAGAGATACCAAAGAAATGCCTTATGGGGTAAGGGGTTAAATTGTTACCCCATGGCAGATTTTTAGACTGGTTGAAAATTGAAAGCAATTACAGACAAAAACTAAAAATAGCTGTTAGGATGAAATTTGGTCAAGGCAGGGTAGAAAAGATTGTTGGAAAAGGAGAAAATGCTGGTTATCAGCATTTTTCCCTTTCGTCAAAATATTTTCAAAAGCCTTCTTCCTCAGGATTGTAAAGTTGGAATTGTGTGGTAAAGGGTTGAATTATTACCAAACGACAACATTTTAGGCTTAAAAGCATTTGCAGATGACAAAATTAAAGTGACTCAAAATTAAATTTGTTTTGTGAAGGGCAGAAAACATTGTGGGAAAGGGAGAAAATGCTTGTTACCAGCATTTTCTCCTTTTCCCACAATATATTCTAAAGTCGTCTTCTTCAGGATTGTTAAGTCAGGACTGTGTGGTAAAGGGGTTAAGTACATATGTTTCTCAGTTTTAACACTTGTACAAGGAAGTGCAAGGTATGGAAAGAGTCAGTATGGTGATTGTTTACACTATTTTAAATGATCCCGTTGTATGCACGACTGGCTAAAGGCCACCAAGCTTGTCATGGCCTGTGTCCATCTTGTGGCCGTGTGCATGTGTGCGTTAACTTTCATTTCAGACGTTTTCTCTGAAATTACTTGTCAGATTTTTTAACAAACTTCATAGAGATGATCCAGCCATGGTCCCCTTTAGAATATCTTAAGAGTATTTGATTCCTTTTGGAACTGGTTGCCAGGGCTACCCAAATTTGCAAGCAGCTTTATCAAGTTGACTTCTACCAAGTTCTTTAAAGTATTGCCCTGGAATCAGAATCAGCTCTGCCCCAAGGTTCACACATTTAATTAGGTTCAAATATTGAAAATGTTTGTATGTCTTCAGGTTTAAAAGCATAAGGCCTGGGGGGTTCCAATTTTGCTTGTTTCATCTAATAGACTTCTTCCAAATTGGCCCTGTGCTGGGGGTTACAAGTTCTACACTGGCTTTTTTGGTGAAAACTTTAAAAACCCTCTCGTTCCT
Source organism: Tridacna crocea (assembly GCA_943736015.1). Lineage (NCBI taxonomy): Eukaryota > Metazoa > Mollusca > Bivalvia > Cardiida > Cardiidae > Tridacna > Tridacna crocea. The sequence goes on along the minus strand of OX031067.1, from coordinate 35,429,465 downwards.
AACCAGCAGGCCTTGATCTTCCTAAATTTTGCAGTTAGGTTTTTCAGGAGGGCCTGTAACACAATAGTCCAAATTATAGCCTTTGGGTCAAACTTGCCCCCCCCCCCCCCACCTGGGCAGTTACAAGTTTTACATTGGTCTACATAATGAAAACTTTGAAAATCTAAATTTTTCATGTATATTTATTTGACAAATTTGTATACCAAGCATCAAAGTTAGCCACAACCCAAAGGCACTACTTTAACCCTTTCCCAAACAAGCCCTGGTTTTTACGTGTCTTCAGTGAAAGCCTTTTGAAAAAACTGGGGGGAAAAGGACAAATTGCTCATAACAAGCAATTTGTCCTCTTCCCACAGTGTTTTCTACCCTTTTTGAGAACTTTCTGCCATTTTCTCAAAATCTAAAATTGTCGTCTGCAAACTCTTTCAGTTTGGAAAGAGTCCAAAGTTTGTCGTTTGGGAAAGGGTTAACATTGACTCATATAGTGAAGACTTTATAGAACTTTATGCTGCTGGCCTGGTTTATAGTCAGACAGCCTAGACCTGTATAACATGTATTTGGCATGTGGCTTCACCTTGTGGACCTCTTCCATGATTCAAGTAATTTTAGCTCCATGGTCAAAAATGGCTTCACCTTGGGCTTTTTGAAGAGAAAACTGTCTTTTTGTTTGAAGTCATTTGGCCTAGAACTGTATTGGTTGGTGTAAATAGTTTGTACTCATTAGCCAGTAGAGAGATTGGGAGTCATCTTGGCCCTCTTGTTGTGCATCCCTTGGTAGGAGGACTTTCAAAAACATTGTGGGGTTGGTAACTATCATTGTCTTCCTTCCCAACAATGTTTTATACTCTCTTGCCTACCTTTGAAGACAGCTGTCATCATTTGAGCTGCACTTTGTTTAATACCTGCAAGTGCTGTCAGTATGGACTAGTCTAAAGCTTTTTCATTAACCTTTTCCCACACAACAAAATTTTAGACCCATCCAAATTTAAATTATTTGCAGAAGACAATTTCGTATTGGATCAAATTGTGAAATTCTTTCTTGATAAGGTTGAAAACTGTGGGGAAAGGACAAAATGCCGGTTAAATGCATTTTCTCCTTTTCCCAAAATGTTTTAAAAAAGCCTCCTTCTTAGAGTTGTTAAAAGTGGTCATTGTGTGGTAAAGGGTTAAGTAAAGATGAAGGCAGAAAGCAACTGTTCCAGAGATTTTTCTGCTGTACATTTTGTTGCTGTTCTCTTTCTGTTATTAATATTTCTTAAGTGGTTCCTTAGGGGTTTTCATTGCCACTCGGATCGACCCTCACAGTGGGAACAATAAAAACAGAAAATTATTAGTTTGTCAAAAAAAGAGCTAGATAGCCAAAATGGAAGTCTGAATTTGACACAAGATCTTTTAAGATATATGGAAGCACAGATCTTAAAGATCATAGTGCAGTATTTTTACAGCCTGAGCTCATGTACTTTAAACAAAAGCATTTAAAAGTAACTTAATACTTCAAAGGTCAAGGTGTTGGAATGCGACATGCGATGTTTAATGGTGCTTGCTATTGTCATGGTGTGTCTTAGGGCCAGGCAAAACAAAGTACATGTGTGTATAGTGAAATCAGGGAACATTGTAAGAGAAGGCTTTGGTACTGATATTACATAGAATATTTTGAAAGATATTTTTTTAAGTTATTTACTTAAATTTATGCATATATTATAATTCATATAGTATACTTACATTTATTTATTTATCTATGAACACTGTTATTGAAGGCTAGATATTCTACAGGAAGAGATTCATGTCTGAAATGTTCTTGCTCTTTTCTTCATGCATGCTTTTAAATGATATTGTTGCCCATAATGTCAGATTTCCCTTGTAGATATGTATTAATTTTTGTTTTATTTCATACACCATTTCTGCACATAGACTAGAGGGGAAAAGACCAGTTACTGGTTACAAGTATATGTATATACTCCTTTTCCCTCAGTACTATGTTGTGGACAAAGGAAATCACCACCTTTCATTTATGTGTCTTGTACAGTCTTGTGTGTCAAAAGATAGCTGATGTGGTAAATGTTGAAAGCAAGTCGAGGGTTAGGATTGAGAAAAATAAAGACCATGAACATTTTGTACATGAAAGTGCAACTAATATTTCTGCAGAATTTATCTCCTGTGTATTGCTTGCAAAATCTGGGACAAATTCTGTATGTTATATCTCTAAAAAACAACTATGTGCATACAACATATTACTTGATCTTTCAGTGTTTGTAAGTTATAGAAATGTCTCAAGGTGGTTGTTGCTTGTAGATGTAAATTGGGACTTCTAGAAATATCTTTGTTAAAACTGAAAAGTAATACTGGATTATGATATGGACTATAAGGATCAAGTTGTATGTTAAGCATATCAAGGCTATAAATTGCACTAGAACAAAATAAAAAAAACGTAAAAACTGGCATCTGAAAAACATGTCACTTATAGGCAAGAAATATAATATACATAGTGTTTATGTGCAAGTTTGTTCTGGCCTTTTAAAGTAAGCTCTTGAAAGATTAGAAAGCCCACAAATGGATTTTGTAATGTTCCAAAGTGTCATTTACATTTTTTTCCCCTCTAGAGCGGTACTGTCTCTTGTAAGCAAGATTCAGTTTTGAATTTAGCTGAATGCAATGTACAAGTAATGTGGAGTGTAGAAAAAAAAATGCTTTTGTTTGGTCTGTTTATTTGGGAGTATTGCAGGAAATTGTTTTTGTCAAATTTATCTTGTAGACTGTATGTCAAAATGATTATTAGATAATCAAAATATATCCTGCATGATAATGATCATTTCAACATGATTGTCAATTGTCACTGATATGATCTGGAATCTAGGCCAGTTGTTGTGTCTATCTGAACTTTTGTTATTGAGTTGTGTCACATTGCAACATTTTATAAATGAGTTATGTCACATTGCAACAAAAAAGGTATGTGATCAGTATTTCTTAAGACTAATTATAAGTGGACATCAAGGTATCACATAAATGCTTGTACCTGAAGTCTTTCATCTTTTTTGACATAAATTTTCTTCAATTTTAATACAGTCTATTTCTGCTGATTATTTATTTATGCAGTATTACAGTTTGACCATATAAGACATGATGAATATGTTTTTTTTTTTTCATGTGATTCAATGTTTTGATGTGTCATGTTAGTATTCAGGCAATCGTTTGTAGATTACTTATTTGATAATTGATAATGTGTTAAGCCTTGTACACTTAATACAGTACATCTAAAATGTGTTAAGCACTTTACACTTAGCACAGTGTAAATACAATGCTGAGTGAAACATTATACACTTCACACAGTATGTTTGTGGTGCTATTATATATTTTGATATTGTTTTCATGTACATGTACTTTGATATAAACTAACTAAAGGTTGTTTTTTCAGGCCAAAATTTAGCTGAACATAGTTTTTCCAGATGCTCTATCGATCCCATTGTTGCAAAAGTTGCTTTATTTTTTGCACCTTTTTTTATTTTTACTAATATGCATGATGTTTTGCTTATTGATGTACCTTATTGACAAACAAAATGAGTTGATTGTGTTGCAATATGCTTTTTCCAGAACAGGTAAACCATACATATCCCAGGATGTGCAATTGGATTTCATATGTGTGTTTATTCCCATTTTTAGTGTTTTAGTATATGTCAAATTATGGTAGTATATAGTTCCAACTATTTTAGATACCAAGAGCCTGTTTTACTTGGAAAATTTACACACAAAGTGATTGTTTTATATTAAGTATAAAAAGGAGGAATGCTTGACAATTGTTATTTAGATTTGTTATCAAAATGTAAATGCACCGATTTCAACTGGGGTTGTGTTTGTTTTTATCTGCAAAGAAACCTTCAAACTTCTTCAAAAGAAGTTGGTGGATACTAACTTTTGACATTTAGATTTAATATCTGAAAGTGTTGACAAAACATCTCTGTTGAAATGCTCCTTTTTATATGTTTCGTTTGATAATTAATATGAGAAAAACGGGGCTTGATGGATGTCAGAAGCAAGCTAACTCATAGAACAATGTTTTGCTTACAGACAGTACAGATCTAAATCAGAACATAGTGTCATCTTTTGAATCTGTGCTGTCATACATTTTGTAAAATTTGCATAACTAGTTTCATTTTGATTGACAGAAAGTATATTCATTGCATTGGAAGTGTATTCCAAGCATTTAACCCATGACCACACAATCCCTACTTTTGATGACTCCGAGAAAGAAACCTTTAGAAAGGATTATGGGAAAAGGAAAAAATGCTGGTAAACAGCATTTTCTCCTTTTCCCACTATGATTTCTACCCTTCGCAAAATGAATTTCAAATTTTCAGTCACTTTTATTTTGTCGTCGGCAAATGCTTTCGATTTGAACAAACCTAAAATTTTGTCATTTGGTGATTAGTTAAATGTAACATAAAGAGGATTTTGATGTATCAACATCTTACCTTGCAGTTAAGTTCTTGCTGTTTCCATATGTATATCATTGCTGCCGTATGGTTTGAAAATAGGGACCTTTTCCTTCAAATTTATGTTTGCAATATTTTTCATTTACCACAGTCTCTTTTTAACTCCCCTGTATGGATTTTCAGAATGGGGGAAACGATTAAAAGAGGTAAAAGAACATAGAATTTTTAAGAACGACAATTATACAGGGTGTCCAGAAAGTAAGGTAACACTTTTGTATATCTATAATATGGCTTTAAAGATTAGATAAAGAGGTAGAAATAAACGTAAATGTATATAAAATAAGCAAGTTTTTTGTGTGGTAATTTCATTTAATTTTCTCAACAATACACACTTTTATACAGATTTCAAATCAGAACTACCATTTTGTCATTGGCGTCATTTTAGTAATTAATGACGTTTTCAATTAGGTGGCCTTTTATACCCTTTGTTTTCCAAATACACATGATGAAATTGTCAATCACTTTAGGACACATTCAAATATCAAGATTTGTAAACAACATGTCTGTGCTGTCTGGGTAGGGATCGTAACCTTTGACCTCAAAGTAATGGAAAGGAAGAAGTTACACAATTTGAGGTTGGGACTGTGTGCAGGCCACCATGTTCAGCAGTCTGTGACCTCCGGAATACTGTTTTGAAATTATCCTATCACCAAACGTATCATAAAGTCTGTCACATATTTAGATGTGTGTGCCTTAGCACCATCCAACATAAACCAGTTTTTTTTGCATATCTGTGTGACTTTATCCTGACCTCGGCCCATTCGAGTTCCTTCTGTGGGGTTATGTGAAGTCAAAGGTCGACAATCCAAACCAGACAGCACAGTTATGTTGTTGAAGAATACTTACATTAAAATCAAGAAGATTGATATTGATAGGTACGCTAAAGTGATTGACAATTTTATCTTGCATACTCGGGAAGGAAAGAGCATAATCTGACGTCATTTTGAAAACGTCATTAATTATTCGAATGACGCAAAAGACCGAAAAAGCAACTTTGAATTAACATCTGTTTAAAAACGCAAAATGTAATGAAAATTGGATTAACCCATTACCACACAATCCCTACTTTTGACGACGCTGAGAAAGGAGCCTTTTGAAAACATTGTGGGAAAAGGAGAAAATGCTGGTAACCATCATTTTCTCCTTTTCCAACAGTGTTTTCTACCCCTCCCAAACAAAATTTTAATTTTGCAATCACAATTATTTTGTAGTCTGTAAATGCTTTCAATTTGGACCAGCCTAAAATTTTCTCGTGTGGTAAAGAGTTAAATCATCCCACAAAAAAACTTATATGTTTTATTTACATGTATATATATTTTTCATCCTCTTATCTTATATTCTAAGCCTAAGTATAGACGTGCGAAAGTGTTGCCTTACTTTCCAGACATCCTATATTTCTGTCCTAGTTTTAGTCACTGGCAACAGTGAATCAATGGCCTTTTGAAAAACCAGCTGTAGTTAATTCATCAGATTGATTTGTATCTTTTATACATTTGGGATATGAATTGTTTTCAGAATTAATATTTGACATTTGTCCTTCATACTTCCACTTTCTTAACCCATTACCACACAATCCCTACTTTTGACGCCCCTGAGAAAGAAGCCTTTAGAAAACACTGTGGGAAAAGAAGAAAATGCTGGTAACCAGCATTTTCTCCTTTTCCCACAGTGTTTTCTGCCCTTCCCAGAACAAATTTCAATTTTTCAGTCACCTTTGTTTTGTCGTCTGCAAATGCTTTCAATTTGGACCAGTCTAAAATTTTCTCGTATGGTAAAGAGTTAAAGTTTTTCCCGAGTAAGTTGACAAACTTCGTGTTATTGAAAAATTTAAATGTTACTGGAAGTGTTAGAAAAAAGCTGGGGGAGCTTTGACTCTTTACCAAAGGAACCCATATTTTCACAACCTTGGAAAGAAAGCGTTGCAGGAAAAGGAAAAAATGCTGGTCATCAGCATTTTCTCCTTTTCTTTAATGTTTTCTGCTGTCAGAGAGTAAGCTGGTTTGTACCACGGTTGAATTTGTGGTCTGCAAATGCTTTGAAATTGGATAAGTCTAAATTTTGTTGTGAATCCTAGCATACATCTTTGGTGGTAAAATGTGATAAATTGTATCATTCTGTATAAATTGGAAATGGGAGTGCTTTAATTTGTCATGTAGGGGTTAGTACCATGTATTTCTTTGAATATATTATTGTTTGGCAACACATTTTAACCCTTTACTGCACAGTCTTGTGTTTTAACAACCCTGTGGAAAAAGGTATTGGAAATCACTGATAGAAAAGTAGAAAAAGTTAAAGAGTTTTGAAATTTTGTTGGTTGTTGAAGAGTTAAAAATTCTTTAACTCTTTACCAAACTACATACTTGAGACTTGTTCTCACTAATAACATACAATTTGTTTTAATATTAAGTAGAAAATAATATTGGAAAATAAGACAAATGCTGGTTATCAACATTTTCTTATTTTGCCCCTTTATGACAAGTCATTAAAAGTCTAGATTGTGTTGTAAAGGCTTAATAAATAACAAGCTATGAGAACCCCCTATGGATATAAATGGGGAGTACTGTGTAGAGTCCCATTTACATAATAATGACTGCATGTACATATATTTTGAAAATAGACTATTACATGGAATAGTTGATAACTTGGAGAAATGTTCTAAATCATGTTGGAAACAGATCTTGTCATTGAAGCCTCCTGTAATTTTAACTTCCGTCTTTTATATATACCACCAAAATGGGTGTCTATAATTTTGTTATCGGTTAAGAGTTTTTTAATGCAGTCCTTAATTTTTGTCTTTGGAAAGGCTCTTGAAAACATTTTGGGAATAGAAAATGCTGCCAGCATTTACTTTGACTTGCTCTGTGTTTCTTGCCTTTAAAAAGACTGATAAATGAGGTCACTTTTACATGCTTCCACATGGTAGTGTTAAATCTTTTTTTGTGAGTTAAAGAGTCAACAGATTGAAAAAATATGCAAATTTGGATTGGAAGAAAAAAATGCCAGCTTGAAGGTGTTTAAGTGCTGAACACTTAATCCTGGGTTGTGACAATCATGACAGAGACAAATGTGTCAAAAAAATGGGAGAAAAGAAGAAAATGCTGGCAACTATGATTTCTCAAAGTCTCACAATGTTTTCCAGCCTTGCAAAGATTTATCCAAATAACTCAGCCTTATTTGATACATCACTTAAAAAATATTTGGACAACTGACCATGTATAAGTTTAAAGGTAGAAGTTTAACAAGTTCCTTTTTACTCCTATCATGTTATCATATTTGACAAAAAGGGTTATAATGATCAACCTGGAAAATAAGGTTATAATGATCAACCTGACATTTTGTTGTTTTTTTTATGTTATGTACCCCTTTACCAGACGACAAAATTTTAGACTTGTTCGAATATTAAAGGTATTTGCAGATGACAATTTCAGTGTGGCTGAAATGGAGAAATTTTTCTTTGATAGAGTAGAAAACATTGTTGTAAAAAAAGGAAAAAATGTTGGTTTCCAGCATTTCTTCTGGCTGCCACATTTTCAAAATACTTCTTTCCCAGTGTTGTCAAAAGTCATCATTGTGAAGACAAGGCATACTTACCTCCTTGATCATACTGGTTATAACTTGGATGGCATTAATGTATATTCAAGTATTCTGGACAGAAAATGATAGTTTTTAGGCATAAAATCTTGATGATAAAGGTCACATTTGTTAATTATGAAAAAAATGAAGCAAGGTTTTTTTATTTCTTCGATCCAAAACTTAAAACAATATATTTATGCAAAACAATGAAAAAGAATGGTTTTCAATTTGCCGTTATTTTGGAAACCATCTTCTCCAAATAAAAGACTGAGTTCATATAATGTTGTATGAAGGGTCCTTTTGTACATTTTCATGTTAGCTGTCATCATCATGGCATCTGAAAAAGATGTCTTTTGTTCAAATTTGGCTTAACTTCTCACTAATTTATTGCAATACAGGACACGGCGGGGAATCACGTGACACAACAACAACAACAATGACCGTTATTTGAAAAAATTCCCCAACTTCAGGTAAGAAAATCTTCAATAATTCCGTTAATACGTGACCGATTGGAATTTAGTTTGAAGCAGAGAAGGCGGAAGGACTCTTGGGATTTGCTTGATGTGTTAGATTTTTTAAACAACACCTGATAAAAAAGTTATTGACGAGCAAACAAATTATTCAGGGTAAAAAAATTGTTTGCTCGTCAATAACTTTTTTATCAGGTGTTGTTTAAAAAATCTAACACATCAAGCAAATCCCTGGAGCCCTTCCGCCTTCTCTGCTTCAAACCAAATTTCAATCGGTCATGTATTAACGGAATTATTGAAGATTTTCTTACCTGAAGTCGGGGAATTTTTTCAAATAACGGTCATTGTTGTTGTTGTGTCACGTGATTCCCCGCCGTGCAGGATATAAAGGATAAATGCCCTGTCATTTATTTATGACCAGTGAAGCTATTTATGTCAATCATTGCCCTCTTGCTATAAGCATTTATTTTGATCCAGGTTGATATTTATATCTCCCACAACGAAGTGGAGGGGGGTATACTGGAATCGCAATGGCTGTCTGTCCGTCTGTCCATAGCCACAAAATTGTCCGGAGCAATATTTCAACAGTTTTTAAGGTACTGAACTCAAATTTACACACAGTGTTCCTATAATACATATGAAGTTATGCATGTGCGACTTTCATGACACTGCTGCAATTAGTTGCGGAATTATCTCCCCTTGTTATGAAATTATCTCCCCTTAAACCTTTTTCAGCTCATACTTTTGTACTAAACTGTTCTGCAATCTCTGACAAAGACTTCTTTTAGTGACAAGGAGCTGGTGTGGGGGTATCTAGTTATTACTGTGAACCAACAAAACATTGTGATATGTGGGGTGATCAAAAAGATCATGGACTATCTCGTTATTTTGAAAACAACTACACGTAAAATTACAAAATTTTGCATAGATGAGCATCAGTTATCTGGTAATTGACTCAAGCTTTCAAATGTCGTCATATTCAAGTAGGCCAAGTATGACGTCATTCTAATGATGTCGTATGCTGCATTAGTGGTCTAAAATATTGGACGACGTTTTATTTGAGCCAAGAGTAATAATAAAGTTTTATGTCAAACTCGCAAAGTATTTATTGAAAACCAAAAGCGATTCAGAACCAGTTAAAGGGGAATCTGTACTCAAGAAATCTGATATTTATACATGGATCGGACTGGTTTAGACCAGGGTGCGATACTGTTAAAGATGACTTTAAATCTGGGAGTCCATCAGCATCAGTCACAGACAAAACCATTACGGATGTAGAGAAGCATGTAAAACAAGATCAAGGAGATACTGTCAGGAAAATAGCTTATACATTTGACCTTTCATATAGATGTACCTAGGAGATTTTGACAGGGAATCTTGGAATGTCGCATAATTGTGTCTCGGCAACCAGCGCCTGAGAAAATTGGGGTCAGGATCGAAATCTTTAAAGGAATTCCTGAATGCATTAGGGTAAGGGGGTCAAACTTTACTGATTGTAACATGCTGTGAAAGATAGGCATGCTTTTGTTGCATGAGACTAAACAACAAACTAGTGTTATGAAACGTTCAATATTGCCTTCCGCTGGTAAAGCTAACCTTTCTAAGTCACTTGGCCAAGTTATCTACATCACATATTTCTGCTCTCCTATATTTCTTCTAAATCACGGTGTATCTATACACACTACAGTCAGTACTGAGTTTTATGCCCACATTATTCAAATGAATTTCACATACACGGTACGAAAAACTGAGCCAAAAGTCCTGCAGAGTGACATCATGTTACACCAAAATAACACACTAGCTCACAGAGCCACACCTGTACCAGAAACTTTGCATAAACTAAACATGGAAACACTAGCCAACGCTCCGCATAATTTAGCCCTGACTCCATGTGTCTTCTGACTAGTTCGTGTTTAGAAAGATTCTATATGTGGCATGCACTACCATCGCTATGACCAGGTCCTTGATGGTAATGTCATATGACGCTCCCACATGTGCTTCGCTCATGGAAATCAAGATTGAATAAGTGCATAGAACTCAGGAGGTTACTTTCAAAAAAAGTGAACACTCCAAGTTGCTTTTCTTAACAATATTCCGATACCTGCTCTGGTCCACTTTCTTTCTGATCACCCGTCGCACATACATGCATTGAACAAAAAGATGATGATTTTGTAATAGACAGCTTGTAACGTATAACTAACATATAGGGAAAGCAGAACTTCAAGACAAAGTTGAAAGTAATTAAAATGATACAAACAAAAATCAAGAAAATGATGTAAACCATAGTTTCAGAATGAACAGCGCTGGATACCAAATATTTTACAATGTTTGATAAGGGACATTCTGACAATTGCTTACAGATTTGTCTCTGATCAGTCTGCACAGGCCAATCTGAAACAACACTTTTTATATAAATTTCTAATTTGTACAAGTCTGCTGTAGCACGAAATCTAATGTAGTCATAAAGGGTCATCTCTGATTAGCCTGCGCAGAATACATAAGCTGATTGGAGACAACGCTTTACACAAATGTCCAAATGCCCCTTTTCGCATGTTACTAGCCTATTGTAGAAGGAAGCAATTACCCACCACAAGCAACATTTTCTAGAGTTGGCAACTCCAAGAAGACAAAAAGCCACTTTGTTGCGCTGTAGTTTTGCTGAAAATTTAGCAACTGCAGCTGCAGCCAAGCGCGGGTTCCTGCTTGCAGTGCTTGTTTTGATGTATATACATTACATTCAAAGAACATTTCAAAGTCAAAAATTGAAAGAATTTATCGACTATAATTCAACTGTTCTTCAAATAATAGTATTTGTTCTTGAATAGGTAGAAAATACTGTGCGGAAAGGAGAATTATCTGGTTACCAACACTCTCCTTTCCCTGCAATGTTTTCAAAAGCAATTTTTTTCAGGGTTGTTAACCCATTACCACACAACCCCTACTTTTGATGACCCTGAGAAAGAAGCCTTCAGAAAACATTGTGGGAAACGGAGAAAATGCTGGTAACCAGCATTTTCTCCTTTTCCCAAAATGTTTTTTCTACCTCTCGCACAACAAATTTCAAGTTTTCAGTCACTTTATTTTGTCGTCTGCAAATGCTTTCAATTTGGGCAAACCTAAAATTTTGTTGTTTGGTAATGAGTTAAATCATGTGAATGTGAAATACGGTATAAGGTTTAGTACTTTCACCATTGGATCACAGCCATCTTCGCAAGCCAAGGCTGGCGATTCACTACGCTACTCTACCCTTGGCAGATCGAGCTTGATTTTTACATTCCCCTGATACTCTGTTTCATTGGATGCAGCCAGCTCTAACTGCAACGAATGAAATCGCATGTAGCATTTCATCTTTGATAAAAATAGAATAAAGTGGCTACCTTTCGAATAGAAGGTAAACGTGGAAACCCACGTGGATGTCTGCTTATTGCTTCATGTGTATTTGTAAGCGGTTTGTAAAACAATATTTCATTGGCATTTAGAAATATGATGTAAAGGGGGGTAATAACCAGCATCCATTAGAGGGCGCATCGCAGGAATCTCGAAATTGGGCTCAATCAGCCAAGGTAAGATCCACGTAATGGTCGTAACCTTGGCTCGCAAAGATGGATCACAGCCACCTGTGAAAATAGCCATGGGACAACAGTAATCCTAATTGTACAATTATCCAGTTTCTTCACAGACAATTTTCCATATAAGGGAAGTCTATAACTAAATTCTGAATAGAAACAGAGGAAATGTTGGCAATTAACATTTTCTCTTTATCCTTTATTTTCTGTTCATTTAAAAGTAAATCTGGATTTTAAGAACATAAATTTTGTCGAGTGTGAATGCTTTCATTGGGAAGAAGTCTTGAATTTTGTCATCGGGTGAAAAATGAACCTGTGAAGAATTACTTGAACTAATTGTTTACTGCAGCTTTGTGATCAATATTTATTTTGGTAGACGTTCAAATACATCCTTAGTTGATATATTTTGTTAACCCTGTACCAAAAAGTTGTTTGTTTTGAAAGCATGGCTGGTAAAGGAAAAAATTGTAATCCCGTATCTATCTATTTAGACATGTCTTAATTTGGTGTCTTGAAATGCTTTCAATTAGGAATCATTTAACTCTTTACCAAACAACAAAATTTTAGACTCGTCCAACTTGAGGGCATTTGCAAACAAAAGTGACTGAAGAATTGAAACTATTTTGGGAAGGGTAGAAAATATTGTGAAAAAGGAGAAAATGCTGGTTACCAGCATTTTCTCTTTTTCCCACAATTTTTTCTAAAGGCTTCTTTCTCCCACAATTTGCTCAAATTTTGAAAACAGGATAGAATATTTAAGATAAAAATTATATCACTCTTCAGTTGGATGGAATACATTGTAGGATAAAGAGCTATTGCATCTAATAGCAATAACTTGTGTTCCCATAATGTTTCTATGGTTGCCAGAATCTAGGACATGTAAGAGCTGTATAAGTACCTGTACTGTATATTGGATGAAACCTTGTTTAACTGTTATCATGTAAGGGTGTTAGTGTTTGTAGACTGATATTATTTGTGATTCTCTTTTGTTTATTTCTTATTACCAGTTCTTTATTTGATTTTCTGTGATAAAACATGTATATACCCCATGTATTTATGAACATTCTACACTTCCGATATTTCTGACATTGTCCTACTATGCAAGATCCAGCCATGGGATGGATGAAGTTTGAAGAAAAACAAACAACAATACCTTTTAATTGTTTAAAACTACCTTTTTTGTAAGTTTTAATTGAATTCTTTAATTATGGTAATCTGTATCTAATTAACATAAAGGAAAAAAGAAATCAATTTCCGAAAGAGATGGGTACATTTCATTTCCAATTTTCTTTTTTGGAGGTAGAAATTTTGACAACTACATTTTTTATACTGCAAAGAAATTTCTCGTGATTGATTGGTTAACATGCCGGGAACATGTATCATGTACCCTGGCAAAAACCACATAAAGCCATTTTCCCTTTTGAGTGCCCCATAAACATTACTACAAGTGCAACACAACATTTAAAATGGTGGCGTCGATCACTCACTACACTGGACGTTTATGCACCAAACTGCATGTTTTTGAGACGTCAGTTCCCAGTGACGTCAGTTTCAATTGAATTGGGAAACTTGGAAGGGAATTTCTATTTCGCCAGCATACTCGATTCGTGAGACTATAAAACAGGAAAATTTTGCTTAATCATGAAAGGGTACAACTTTGCCGTAAAATAAATTTGTTGTATGGTCAGGTGGTAGGGGACTTGGAAACTTATTCATGGCTGTGGTGAATCATGTCGCCACCTCGTCTTCGGCTCAGGGCGACATGATTAACCACAGCCGTGAACAAGTTTCCAAGTCCCCTGCCATGTAACCGTACAACTAATAATGTAATACCTAAATTGCCAAATTGTACATGCCTTAGTGGATGATGCTAGGTTAGAGCAGACTCTACAGATACTGTTCTCAAATTCAATAAGGACTCTTTTTTTTTTTTTCATTGCCAAAAGTTTTGAAAATTCAGTATGGGCGTTTGGTAAAACACAGTTCATGTACTAATTTTAGATGACTTCATTGTCAGAAATATGTGGAAGTGAACAAGTATAATATTCTTAACAAAATATTGACTTTGAACTGTTTTGTTTGATACATTGTAGGTGCAAGGTAGACCCCAACTGTAAATATACTTAAGTAGAGTGTACCATTCTGTTGTAAACTGGGTTAACAGTGAAAGTTTTTGTGTGTGTATATACAGTGTTTTAGACATTCACTAATCATGTGTTCACTGATGAAATAAAACACTTCAAAAGAGATCAGGAGCAGCACAGCTTCGGGACAGCTTCGGGATTTCATCACCAGTCAACTGATACGGACCACAGAATCACAGGGAAAAGTTTCAACATTTACGGAAAGAAAGGAATCAATCAACAGATTAAGAGAGGATTTCAACCAAGTGTGGCAATCATTGTGCTTTAGGTTTGTTTGTTTGTTTGTTTTTTCTTGTCTTTTTCCAACAGGTTAAAGCTATGGGTGCAGACAGGATTGCTGGCTTCTTGCTTGGGTGCTTGCGGATATTTAGTGGATTTATTTTTAAGACGATATTTTTCACCGGTACATTTTAAAATAATTTTAGTGGCTCGTCCATTCTCTTCATACTATAACTCAAGTTTATCAGATTACTTTAGGTCAGGTTATATTAACCCTTTACCAAACAATCCCTGATTTTTATGATCTTAATATGGAAGCCTTTTGAAAACATTGTGGTAAAAGAAAATGCTGGTAACCAGCATTTTCTCCTTTTCTCACAATGTCTTCTACCCTGCCGGAAACAAATTTCAGTTTTTGAGTTGCATTTATTTTGTCATCTGCAAATGCTTTCAATTTGGGCCAGTCTACAATTTTGCTGTTTGGTAAAGAATTAATATGAGCAGAGACGTGTGGTCGGCTGAGGGTTGTGGGGGGAAAGTGGGAGGGGGGGGCCAATAAAGGCATGCTCTAGAGTGCCAAAATAAACAAAGTGAGCATTTTCTGTCGGCTGGAAGGACATAATTGGACAAAGTTTACTTTTAGTCAGTGTATCTTACAAGAAAAGGGATTGTGCTGATCCAAGATCAGATTGCACTTTCTTTGTAGTCTGATCTTGATCTTCATAGTGTAGGATTGCCCATAATTTGGTAAGGGGTTAGTTTTGACATGGTTGCATATGAAGTTTTACTGTAAAAGTATTTCATTGATTTCGCTTTTCTGTCCTTTTTACCGTAAATACAATGGGAAGAACTGTATGTCGTTGTCTGGTTTTTGAATCCATTCCAAAACAATACCTTGTGGAAGAAACAAAGTAAAAATGGCTTTTTTACAACACAGTCCCAACTTTTAATGGCTCAGGGAAAGAATCCTTTTGAAAACATTGTGGGGGAAAACAGAGAATGCTGGTAATCAGCATTTTCTCCTTTTCCCACAATTTTTTCTGCTCATCCCAAAACAAATTTCCAAGAACAATTGTGCCACATTATTTTGAAATCCATATCACTAGATCTAGATAAATAGGTCTAGAATTTAAGGCTCCAATAGATCTGGATGGGTGTAAACATACACAAACTTCAAGCAGAATGTACAGCAACTATGGCTCGGCAGTTGCTCACCACAAGCGGCTCAACAAAAAAGGTTGAAATTAGTGCAATAATATATTGATTGATTGTATCGTGTGTAACGCCATTTTCAACATTATTTGAGTTGGGTACGAGTATATTGCAGCAACCAGTGCACCTACCAATGCACTTTTACCAGTGCTCTGCACAATTTTCTTCCCAAGCCACTTCCCCACACAGCCATCATAGAAACAGTGGTCACCAGTAGGAGTGGGATGAATCCTGCCACAATGATTATCATTGGAAAGAAATTGGCTGACCCAGGTATCTAACCTACAACCCCCTTTTCTCAAGTCTTGCACGCTAACGACTTGGCCGACCCAGGTATCTAACCTACAACCCCCTTTTCTCTCGTCTTGCATGCTAACGACTTGGCCGACCCAGGGATCAAACCAACAACCCCCCTTTTCTCTCGTCTTGCATGCTAACGACTTGGCCGACCCAGGGATCAAACCAACAACCCCCTTTTCTCAAGTCTTGCACGCCAACCACTTGGCCGACCCAGGTATCGAACCAACAACCCCCTTTTCTCAAGTCTTGCATGCTAACAACTGAGATACCCAGGCTCAACAGTGCATTAACCCTTTACTCCATAGATACTCATTTCTACGCATTGCTTGTTGGAGCCTTTGGAAAACATTGTGGCAAAAGGTGAAATTGCTCAGGACGAGCAATTTCACCTTTTGTCACAATGTTTTCTATGCTATCAAAAGGTGTCATATACACACAAGAAACGGTTTCATCCTTGCTGTTATTAAGGGTCAATTAGAGATATCATAGAAATGCCTTATTGGGGTCCTGTGTGGATCAGTGGTAAAGTGTAGGACTCGTGACCTGAAGGTCCCAAGTTCGAGCCCCGCTGGTTCCGCTGGGTTTTTTTTTTCACAGGAATGTCCTTTGGCAAGACACTTCAGAGCCTAGCCTAGTACTGGTGAAACCCAGGAAACATGAATATGTGAACTGTCGCCGTGATATGACTGAAATACTGTTTAAAGCTGCATAAAACATCATTCAAACAAAACAAAAATGTCTTATTGGGTAAAGGGTTAATGTAACTCGCATAGTAATTTTGGGGGAAAGAAAGAGATGAAACAAGAAATGTGTATGAATTATCCATTTACAGCATAGAATGGTCAAAGGCAAATGTACAGTATTACAGACATTGTTCCACAACATTTAAGCTCTGCTTTATAAACAAAATTTAAATACACCATTTGAACCAACGAGATGTTTGCATATCATTTTAACCTGTTGCCACACAGCAAAATTTTAGATCTATCCAAATTCAAAGCATTTGCAGATGACAATTTAAAAGTGGCTCAATTGGTGCAATTTCGCCTCGATAGGATAGAAAACTTTGTGGGAAAAGGAGAAAATGCTGGTTACCAGCATTTTCTCCTTTTCCCACAATGTTTCCAAAAGGCTTCTTCCTCAGGGGCATTAAAAAGTCGTCATTGTGTGGTAAAGGGTTAATCATAATATTCAATGCAAGTTTCTGTTGACCCTTACAGCCCTAAATGTATGAACTACACTGTGAAAAAGGAATTCCATGCATTTTCAAAGTGTGTCGAGCGAGATCAGCCTATGCAGGGGGACCTGGCTCCACACTTTTTGCAACAGGTCACTTTTCTGCATGTAAAAGGACCTGATCTTAAGATTTAGTCATTTATTAGACAAGATGGATTTTACGAATGAATGCTGTTACAGTAAACTTGCCTGATATAACTGCACCATTTTCACTGAGCTAACACATTATCCCACAATATACAGGGTGTTTCATAATATCTGTCCTTATTCTAAACTTAACTCTTTACCATACAATCCCGACTTCTAACAACCCTTATAAAGAAGCCTTTTGAAAACAAGGAAAAAGGAGAAAATGCTGTAACAAGCATTTTCTCCTTTTCCCACGATGTTTTCTATGCTTCTCAAACAAATTTCAAAATTTGAGTCACATTTATTTTGTTGTCTGCAAATGCTTTTAATTAGGAATAGCCTGAAATTTAGTCATTAGGTAAAGAGTTAAATAATGTGTACACATACCAGGAAAGCTACTATTTAGACCCAATATAATCTTATTTGATACAATGCATAGACAGAAACATTATTTTGTATAACTACACTTTTTCTGCCAAGTTCATTTCAAAACAAGTGTCCTACGCATCATCAATCCTGGACACTTAAATAACATCATCAACTCTTTGTTATACCTCCCAAACGACAAATTTTAGACTCTTCCAAACTAAGAGCATTTGTAGGAGACAATTTCAGAATTGGTACGAGTTAGCTTTAGGTCTCTGATAGGGTAGAAAACATTGTGGGTAAAAGGAGAAAATGCTGGATACTAGCAAAAGAGCTAATTAAAAGTAATTGATGACAAGATAAATACAACTCAAATGATTATTTCAGCCTTTGATTGGATAGAAAAAAATTGTGAGAAACTACTGATTATGTGTACATGTATTTTCTCCTATACCCAAAATGTTTCCAAAAACCCTCCCCAGAGTCGATAAAACCTTGCATTTCTTGCGCTTGACCTAATAATGTAATGCATTGTTATGCGGAGGGGGTTTGCATCTGGGGATAACCGAAAAGAACCGTACTGGATTTTGATTAACCCCCACCCCCACCCCCAAGAGTAAAACCATGGAATATATCCAACACCTTGCTTTTGTGAAAATCATCAGTAATATTCTCACTTGTGGCTTTGCCACTTGTGAAAATATTACCTATGATATTCACTCTAATTAACATTTTGATCTTTCATTGTAAAAAACAAATATCCTCTATTTCTCATCATATTAACCCTTTACCAGATGTTAAATTTTAGACTTGTCCAAATTAAAAGAGATTTGACTTAAACATTGCTATTTGCTTAGAAAACATTGTAGGAAAAGGAGAAAATGCTGATTACCAGCATTTTCTCCTTTTCGCACACTGTTTTCTATATGCCTTTTCCCCAGGGTCGGAACTGTGTAGTAATAGTACGGTCACAAATCAGTAAATGCCGCCTGCCGGCGTGGTAACTGCCAGCTTTCACTCATATGCAGCTGGTGGCAGCCCGGTTGCAGGCACAATAATTGGCAGGTGGCATTTTTGACGCCGCTTAAGTTTTAAGAAAAAGTTATCATTCTGACTGCCAACGGCGGATTTTTTTCCAATTGTGCCTGTCGTCAGGGCGCCCGTCATCAGGGCGCCGGCGCATTAAATAGTCGCACACTGGCTATCAAGCGGCAGGAGGGCTGCAACACGATTTTTACTTGGTCGTGGGTTTCGAGGGCCTTCAAACATGGCCGGCGATTGGGAGGAACAAACTGCCACTCTCCAGCATACGGCCTGCTGCAGTTATGCTACCGATATACCAGCGTACGATTTCAAAATATCTGCCGGCCGCAGGGTGGAGATTAAAAAGCAGCTAGAAGGTGACTGTCAGTGATGGTAGGTGGCAGGAGGGCAATCTGCCAAGTGCAGACTCCCGGGCGCCTGAAAATAAATCCGAGGCAGTCCGTCATACAAAATAGTCATCACAGCGATTCTAATGGCATCAGGGTGACTCAAGAGACCTGTGTATTGCTGGGGCTTGGGCTCTGGCCTCTTGCGCTTCCGTGCTGGCGCCTTTTCCTTCCCCTTTACTCTTCATGGGCAACTTGTGGAAGGAAAATATTCTTTAAAATTTGATCTATTTATTTTGTGATTGATAATAATAATGAGCGCTTTGTAGTGTGATATGAGAGCAAGCTAGGTTTATATATTACCTGTAAACCAGCCTGCCGCCGTCAGATTATCGGGCAGGCGCCTGCCAATGACAGTTCGAACGCCCGACCGGTGTCGGGTGTAAATGGCCGGTGTCCACCAGGTCGCCGGGCAGTGGCAGGTAAAATCTGACGGCTACCAACCTGTCCCCTAACAGCCACTGGCCGACGCCCTGATGACATCCCATACCCCTCGATCTTAAAAAACTGCCTGGCGCCGCAGGGAGCCCGTCAGGAGGCCTTTTACTGGCAGTTATTTATGACCACATGCACCGATTTGTAAAAACAGCCGGCAGCATGTAACTTTGAGAATCCACCGATGTCTAAAAATCAGCAGGCGGCAGTTTCACATTGTGACCGTAGTGTAATGTGTTAAGACAAAAATACAGTAGCTACAACAATTACAGTAATTATAAGTCCTATCAACCAGGCAGTCTTCAGACAGGATGCTATGGACCTGGACGAATCCTCCTGCAAGAAATTAGCATCATAACCTTATGATTGACCCTTTACCAAGCAATCCTGCGTTTTAAATCGTTCCAAAACAAGAAAATTATAGACTGGTCCAAATTTAAAGCAATTGCAGATAACAAAATAAATGTTATCCAATAATTGAATTTTGTTTCCAGCACGGTAGAAAATATTGTGGGAAAAGAAGAAAATGCTGGTAACCATTCTATCTCTTGGCCATAAAAACCAGGGATTGTTTGGTAAAGGGTTAACTCTTTACCAAACAACAATTCCATAGAGTGGTCCAACTTGAAAGCATTTGCGGGCGGCAAAATATATGTGACTGATGAATCGAAATTTAATTTGGGAATGGTAGAAAACATTGTGGGAAAAGGAGACAATGCTGGTTACCAGCATTTTCTCCTTTTCCCACAATGTTTCCAAAAGGCTTCTTTTTCAGGGTCGTCATTGTTTGGTAAAGGGTTTAGAGCTTTGAGCAAAACAGTTTTTGAAAAAATTGTGAGAAAATGCTGGTAACTCTTCACAGAAGGAATTTCAGTTTCTATAGTTTCTATCCTTCTAAAAATCATTTTCAATTTTTCAGTAACATTTACTTTGTCATGTGCATCTGCTTTCAAATTGGAGTAGTCGTAAACTTTGTTGTTTAGTAAAGGTAAAGTGTTTTAGTCAAACTGTGCCTAGGATCTTTTGGTAACGGGTTCAAAGGTATAACTCTTACAGAGCCGAAAACAAACTTAATAAAACAATAATAATCACAGAAAGAAGAAACACCATACACAGGAAAAGTATTATGCATGTCCCTATAGATCCAGCAGAATTTTCCTGAAATAAAACATGAAAAAAACCTTTCTCTTATGCACAGGCTTTTGTTAGAAATAGAATTATCAATTATTCGAACATGACGCATGAATTCTGCTCTATAAACACAGTGCAGCGAAAGCGTTGTAAAATCTATGTTATTCTATGTACATTGACGACGTTCCATTTTGAGTGATGTCATTATGTATAGAGTAAGTTATTCAATGGAATAAAACCTTCATCCACGTTTTCACTTACAGTATTTACTTATATTCCTTTGATTAACAGTTGGTCATATTAGAATGGAAATAATCTCCTTTCTATCATGCTTTATCCTTCAAGAAACCATGTTTGTTGTAAGTTATAAGGTGCAATGAATAAACCACTAAGGCTATCGCTATTGTGGATTATTTATTGTGCCTCATAACTCACAACTGTGGTTTATTGAATGATAAACCATGATAGAAGGTTATTTAAGAAATAATCTTGCTATAGTGGTTTATCATTCAATAAACCACAGTTGTGAGTTGAGAGGCGCAATAAATAATCCATGAGGGCAATAGCCCGATAGGTTTATTTATTGTGCCTCATAACTCACATGGTTTATTAAATGATAAACCACAACAGAAAGAAGATTATTTCGATTCTAACATGGCAATTTCTTTGTGAACGGAAAACAAGTTCAAACTTAAGAGTAAAAACGCGAATGAAGATTATGTTCACTTGAGTAACTCACTCATTCAGTGACATCACTCGATACAGAATGACGTCACTCTACATAGACTGTTGCAGATTTTACCATGCTTTCCTTGCACTGTGTTTATAGAGCCGAATTCTCATGTCATGTTAGAATTCTTAATTAAGGTTAAACAACCAATCTGCCAATAGCAAACCCCATTGGAGGAGGGGGGTGTGTTCATGTTTTGTTTGATTGATTAATAGATTGGTGATTTATATTGTTTTCAACAACACTATTTCAGTCATATCACGGCCAACTATTTCTATGTATGCCTAGGATTTTACCGAGACTTATACTGAAGCTATTACCTGAGCCTGTGGGAGCCGTTTTTATCAATGGCCGGTTTATGTGTTATAATGCTAGCTGACCATGGCTGACTGAATCGTACCAGGCAGCGTTTTGTTGAGTAAATATTTATTTTATTTTGAAATTCAAAGTAACTGTTGTTGTTTTGAAAAAGGTCTGGTTCTGTACCCAGAATGCCCAAATCAGATGTGTTACTGAGAAATGCCACCTAGCAGTAAATCATGTTTTCTTTCCTTCAAACATTTCTTCCTTAACTCTTTACCAAATGACAAAATTTTGTACTAGTCCAAATTGGAAGCATTTGCAGACGACAAAATTACTATGCATCAAAAATTGAAATTTGATTTGGAATGAGTAGAAAACATTGTGGGAAAAGGAGAAAATGCTGGTTACCAGCATTTTCTCCTTTTCCCACAATGTTTTCAAAGGCTTTCTCTCTTAGGGTCGTTAAAAGTTCGGATTGTGTGGTAAAGGGTTACAAAATGACCCTAGTTCTACAGGGTCATTTATGTTTCTAAAAATAGAGTAAAACTGCTAAAATAGCCTGTTAAAAAAATCTACCCACTTCAGATGCTGATTCTGTTTGATCCGTTGATATACTTGGAACAGCACTTGTTACTAAATGGTGATGATATACTGGACCTTCTGTGGAAAACTATTGGAAAAAAAGAAAATAATTTTACTGAACACAACAGTAAAAGAGGCTGCAGCTTTAACCCTTTAGTAGACGACAAAATTCTTGTCCAAAAATTGAAAGCATTTGCAGACGACAATTTCAGAGTGGCTCAAATGGTAAAATTTTTCTTTGATAGAGTAGAAAACATTGTGGGAGAAGAGAGAAAATGCTGGTTATCAGCATTTTCTTCTTTTCCCACCATGTTTTCAAAAAGCTTCTTTTCCAGGAGAGTCAAAAGTCAGTATTGTGTGGTAAAGGGTAAACAACCATGGGAATTTAGGCGTTTGCAAACATGGGAATGCAAGAATATGCTGGTTACCAGCATTTTCTCTTTTCTGTACAAAATTTTCTACCCTTCCATATACAATCAACTGAGCAAGACTGAAAATTTCGTCTGCAGGTTCTTTCTAAAAGAAGCAAGGACTATATTAACCCATTACCACACAATCCCTACTTTTGATGACCTTGAGAAAGAAGGCTTTAGAAAACATTGTGGGAAAAGGAAAAAATGCTGGTAACCAGCATTTTCTCCTTTTCCCACAATGTTTTCTACCCTTCACAAAACAAATTTCGAAATTTCAGTCACTTTTATTTTGTCGCCTGCAAATGCTTTCGTTTTGGGCAAGCTTAAAAATATTGTGGTTTGGTAATGAGTTAACTGGTTAACTCTAGTACGTATTGAAAGCATTTGCAAACAACAAATTAAAATGTCTCAATTTATGAAATTTGACTCTGAAGGGACAGAAAACCTTTCGGGAAAGGGAGAAAATGCTGGTTTCAGAGAAAAAGAGTTTTCAAGAATTTCTTCCATTTCCATATAGTGAAAGTAGCCCCCATTCTCCAGGGCCATGTTTCTTGACCGATTAAAGTTTGGCAAACATTTTTGAAAAGGGCCACCAACAGAACATCCCTGTAAAATTATTTCAAAATCTGACCAGCGGTTTCAGAGAAGATGATTTTTAAAGAATTTCCTAGAAAATTCCATTTGGTTGCCATGGCAACCAGAGTTTTGGGCGGAATCAAATTCTGTGAACAATTTTTAAAGACGACCTCCCAAGGAACATTCCAGCCAAGTTTGGTCCAAATTCACCCAGCGGTTTAGGAGGAGTTGATGTTTAAAGAATTGTTGATGATGGACACTGGGTGATCCTAAAAGCTCCCCTTAACCCTTTCCCAAACAATCCCTGGTTTTTACAGGTCTGGAGTAGTAGCCTATTGAAAACATTGTGGGAAAAGGAGAAAATGCTGGTCACCAGCATTTTCTCCTTTTCCCACAATGTTTTCTATCCCATCATAGACAGAAATCATCTTTTCAGCAAGAGTTTAATTGTCGTCTGCAAATGCTTTCAATTTGGTCTAGTCCAAAAGTTTGTCGTTTGGGAAAGGGTTAAGCATGTTGTGCTCGGGTGAACTAAAAAGTGTTGATGATTAAGTTAATGATTTGATTCATTTTGTTAATATGGTGTTTAACTCCTTACCAACCAAGAAAATTTTAGGTTTGTCCAAATTGGAAGCATTTGCAGACAACAAAAAATTGCTCAAAAATTGAAACTTGGCTTCAGAAGAGTATAAAACATTGTGGAAAAAGGAGAAATGGTGGTACTGGCATTTTCTCCTTTTCCCACAATGTTTTCAGAGCTTCTTCCTCTGGTTTGTAAAAACCAGATATTTCTTTGGTAAAGGGTAACTGCTGTTTCAACATTATTTTAGCCATATCAGGGCAGTCAGTGCACCTATCCACGGTTTCTTTTACCATTTATTTACAAAATATTCTCCCCAAGCCACTGGCTGCTTTCTCACGTAATGTTGACACAATAATCAGGAGTGAAAGATAAATAAATCTTATTGCAACAACTATCATAAATCCTCAGAAAGATCCCCCTGGGGTCCCAGGTTTTTTTTTTACTGTATAGAATAGGACCTCCTATGTCATGTCATAGAAGGCGACTAAAATTAGAGACGAACGGCTGCTTTCTTCGTAATTCATAGGATTGCAGCAGGCTGGGTAGTTCTTGTTCCAAATCCTATATTTTTTTCTCGATGTAAAAAGGGTTTGGAATGGGAATCATTTGGCCTGTGGGACCCCGTGTGGTTTAATCGGGGGTATAAGAATAAACCACTGCAGTCCCGCGATTGTCACATCTGCCATTTCATCTGGCGGAACAAACGTGACAGCATGCATGTCGTAAAAGGCAACCAAAGGGGCATCATTTTGTGTTCTGTCCATTCCTCATTCATCATCTTTGTCTTATGTTGTTGCACCTGTATGTTATTTTCACCTCGCATTATTGTTTACTAAGTAAGTTAGTGCGCCCAATATGACCTAAGTTGTCGACGGGCCTTAAAACGCTATTCATTCATTCATTCCTCAGAAAGAAATTTGCCAAGCTGGGGATTCAAAACAGTAAATCCCTGGTCTCAAGACCTGGGCCCTGTTTCACCAAGGAAGTTACGCACAAAATTTGCGTAAGTTTTACGTAACTACAGTATAGTAGCATTAATCTGCTGCGAGGTACATGGTAACTATCATTGAATATTTTTGAAAACTATTGCGAAAAATCAAAGTTTTCCTGGAAATTTTATCTATATAAATTGAAAAGCTAAAATTTCCAAGAAACTTTGATTTATAGTGATAGTTTTCTAAAATAAGTATGATACTTATGTCTTATCTTGTAGCAGTTTAATGCCACAATACTATAGTTACATAAAACATATGCGAATTTTGTCTGTAACTGCCTTGGTGAAACATGGCCCTGGTTGCTACAAATTGCACATCCATGCTACCATGCTTAGAGAAAAAGAAAAAAAAAAGGTTGACAAACAGACAGTTTAGAAACGAACATACCTGTACATTGGTTGTTGTTGTTGTTGCTAAAGGCTGTGATGTTTGAATACTGTTGTAAGTCCTACCTAAAATCAAATACCATACTTGAACAAGGGCGTAGACATTTTCACAAGCCAAGAGTTACGATCCACTATGCTACTCTACCCTTGGTGGATTGAGCTTGATTTTGACATTCCCCCAATACACATTTTCATTGGTTGCAGCTAGCTCTAACTGCACAAATCAAATTACTAGTAACAGTTCATCTTTGATAAAAATAGAACAAGGTCGCAACCTTTCTGATAAAAATAGAAGGTAAACATCGATACCTCCGTGGATGTGTGCAGGATCTGTAATGACTTATTACCAAAAAAAACATAGACAAACAATATTTACTACCGGTACATAAAGTTTCAGTGTGACCAATCAATTTTCAGAGGCTTACCAGCATTTTCTCCTTTTCCCACAATGTTTTCAAAAGGCTTCTATCTCAGGGTTGTAAAAACCAGGGATTGTTTGGTGAATGGTTAATTTATGCAAAATCATTTACAAGACTGGTATGTGTGGCATCTAGACTTAATCCTTATCCTGCTACGGAACTAAAATTAAATTTTCAATTCGATTATAAATACCCCAAAATTGTTATTTCAAAGGTATGTTTCGGAGAAAAATATCTCCAGATCGGACAGCGTAGATCCAAGATCAGACTGCACGTTCTGTGCAGTCTGATCTTGATCTACGTTGTCCGCAAAAGGTCAGCGAGTCTCGATAAGCAGCCAAAGGGTTAATAAAATGATAAAATCAAGTCAACCTGCGACAATGTTTGGGGTATGATGCTTATTTCTTTCCCGAAGTCTTCTTAGCTCCTTCTTCAATAGCGTTGTTTCTTCATCATCACTCTGATGTGGACTGTCTACAAGCAGCGCAAACAGAGAAAAGAATTAATACTTTCAACACCAATTACCCTGTTCTGTCTTTGACAAGGTGATAAATTTTCAGCAGTGCCCAAATTAAACCCATTTTAAAGACTACTTATTGAACTTAACTCAAAACTGAAATTTATCCTTTACTACGAAGTAAAGTTTCAATCCATGAGTCATGATTTTTTTGTCGACGATGGCCTCTGAGCAAGTGGCAAGTGGTTACAAAGTTATTCCATAGAGTGCATTGAAAAACTTTTGATCCTGAAAACAGACTCAATTCTAATTACATATTTAAAATTGCTCTTGATCACAATGTTTCAAGTTAAGAAGACAGTGTGGAACAAAGATCAGAGTGCATCAGCCATAAAGGCAACTGTTGTAAAAATGCTTCGCTCTTTACCAAACGACAAAATTTTAGGCTTGTCAAAATCCAAAGCATTTGCTGATGACAAAATAAAAGTGACTGAAAATTTGAAATTTGTTTTGGGACGGGTTACCAGTATTTTCTCCTTTCCCACAATGCTTTCAGAAGGCTTTTTCCTCAGGATAGTTAAAAGTCATCTTTGTGTGGTAAAGGCAAAAGTTTTGTAATGAAATCAAATACCTGATATAACTCCTGATGTTCCCTTGGCACCCTGAAAAGGGAAAATGTGATTAACCCTTTACCAGACAACAAAATTTTAGCTTAAATATCCAAAACTGAGGCTTTCCATCACTGATCAATACTTCAACAACAGTTATGTGGGAAAGCAGCCAAAGGTATGGGAAGAATATTGTGTAAAATACTAGCAACAGAAACTCCAGGAAAGCATGGATAGGTGAACTAGTTGCAGCAGTATAACTGAAATATAATGTTAAAAACAGGATTAAACATTAAACAACTGACCAATACTTCAAAAGCATGAATCAGGGCATTAGTACAATACATGATAAAACATTAAAACCTTGAAGATATCACAGGAGAGCTTGACTAGATGCACTGGCTGCCGTGATATAACTTACGTGATGCTTCACACAGGGTTAACTCTTTATCAACTGACAAAATATTAGACTGGTCCAAATTGAATGTATTAATTTTACAGACAACAAAATGAATGTGACTAAAGAATTGAAATTTGTTTTAGGAAGGGAAGAAAACATTGAGGGAAAAGGAGAAAATGCTGCTTACCAGCATTTTCTCCTTTTCCCACAATGTTTTCAAAAGGCTTCTTTAATAGTGGTGTTGAAAGTAGGGATTGTGTGGTAAAGGGTTAAATGTCATTCAATCAGTTGGTTGTTCTTATTTACCACTGCGTCGTGGACACAGAATGTCCGACTGAGAGGCAAAAACAATGAAATATGTCAGTCCCAATTTCCATAGGGCTGCGTTTTTGTAATTCCTGAAAAAATGTGAGTCTTACTTGTGGAAGGTAAATTACACAAAATGAAATAAGTTCTACGTGTGAAAACAAATATGAGAATCCTTTTTTTGTTGAAACAGGCCAGTGTTGCAAAGGAAAAATCCTTTCATGGCTATTTATAATTTTTCCAGGAGTTTAGATTAACTGTCAACTAGTTATTGCCTCAATTAAGCTGAATGTTAAGCATTAGGAAACTGAGAACTGTGTTACTGCCTTGCAAGTACCTTGATCATCATGTAAGCATCTTTGCGAGCCAAGGTTACGATCACTATGTGGATCTTACCTTGGCGGATTGAGCCCAATTTCGAGATTCCCAAGACACGCCCCCTATTGGATGCTGCTTATTATCACCCTTTACATCATATTTCTTATACCCAATGAAATATGGTTTTACAAACCGCTTACGAATACAATAATTCAACATGAAGCAATTCATGACCATTATCGTACTTCGAAATTCCATGGTCAGGTGCTGGGA
Organism: Tridacna crocea; assembly: GCA_943736015.1. NCBI lineage: Eukaryota > Metazoa > Mollusca > Bivalvia > Cardiida > Cardiidae > Tridacna > Tridacna crocea. The sequence goes on along the minus strand of OX031067.1, from coordinate 35,401,418 downwards.
TATAGCCTAAAACATCTGATAATTGATTGGTCACATTGAAACTTTATGTAAATATTGTTCGTCTAAGTTTTCTTTGGTAATAAATGATTGCAGATCCTGCACACATCCACGGAGGTATACATGTTTAATACCTTCTATTTTTATCGCTACCCTGTTCTGTTTTTATCAGAGATGAAATGCTGCGAGCGATTAGATTTGATGCATTTAGAGTTAGCTGCAACCAATGAAAATGTGTATCGGGTGATTGTCAAAATCAAGCTCAATCCGCCAAGAGTAGAGTAGCGTAGTGGATCGTAACCCTTGGCTTGCGAAGATGCATGTCAGGGACTTTTTTTAAATACATCAAAATCAGAAATTCAAAACCAAACTTAGGTCAAGTCATCAGTACAAAGGCATGACAGAACAGAACTAATAACTCTTTAACCCATTACCACACGACAATATTTTAGACTGGTCCAAATTGAAAGCATTTGCAGATGACAAAATAAAAGTGACTGAAAATTTGAAATGTGTTTTGTGAAGGGTAGAAAACATTGTGGGAAAAGCAGAAAATGCTGGTTACCAGCATTTTCTCCTTTTCCCACAATGTTTTCTAAAGGCTTCTTTCTCAGGGGCGTCAAAAGTAGGGATTGTGTGGTAATAGGTTAACACACAACAAAATTTTCATCAGGGCTAAATTCAAAGTGCTTGACATATGGCAAATTACACATGACTCACAGTCTAAAATTTAGTTTTGAAAGAGAAGAAAAAATTGTTGGAAAAAGTGAAAATAGTGGCAACCAGCATTTTCTCCTTTTCCTACATTGTTTTCAAAAGGCCTCTTTCTTTGGGATGCAAAATCTTGGTTTTGTGAGGTAAAGGCTTAGCCCATTACCACACAATCCCTACTTTTGACGACGCAGATAAAGAAGCCTTTAGAAAACATTGTGGGAAAAGTAGAAATGCTGGTAACCAGCATTTTCTCCTCTTCCAACAAAGTTTTCTACCCATCCCAAAACAAATTTCAGATTTTCAGTAACTTTTATGTTGTTGTCTGCAAAGGCTTTCAATTTGGACAAACCTATAATTTTGTCGTTTGGTAATGAGTTAACTTACAGTTTGTTGGTTGTAAATTCGCCTTAAGTCTGTGTAAGATGTTGGTCCGGCCGAAAGATCTGAAAACAGTACATTAGGCTGTAAACATTTGTTCCCATACTTTTTACTATAAGCTTATTAATTTATCTCATATTCCCAAAGTTTAATCTCATAGTGGAGATAGTTTTTTAAAGTATTGTGGGAAAAGGTGAAACCAGCATTTTCTTTTTTTCACAATGTTTTCTACCCCTTCAAAAAGAAATTTCATTATTTGAGTCACCACCCTTAGACCTCCTTGCCAGATGGCAGTTTCAGACCTGCCCAAATTTGACAAACAGTTAGCACGATGTCAGTTGTCACTGAAGCAACAGTGATTTTCAAACAAAGTTCATCTGTGACCTTGAACTGTGACCCATAAGGCCCAAAAACAGTAGGGCACCTTCTTGGGTCATGATCAACACTGTATGAAGTCTCAATGTCCTGGGTGAAATTGCTTTTGAGTTAGAGCATGCACAGACACGAAATGGATTCAAAATTGAATGTTAACTCTTTACCAAACGACAAAATTTTAGACTGGTCCAAATTGAAAACATTTGCAGATGACAAAATGAATGAGGCTCAAAAATTGAAATTCATTTTGGGAAGGATAGATAACATTGTGTGAATAAGAGAAAATGCTGGTTACCATTATTTTCTACTTTTGCCACAATGTTTTCTGAAGGTTTCCATCTCAGGGTTGTAAAAACCAGGGATTGTTTAGCAAGGGGTTAAAGATTGACTAGTTCCATCGTTATTTTCAGTAATACAGAAAAATAATAATAAACATTAAAAAATACATATCAATGGTGAGGAGGCAGATTCAGAAGCGAGGTGCGGTGCACATAAATATATGCAACCTCTGCATCATTCCAGCTCAACCAGAGATCTATGAACTCATATGAACAAGAAATATCTCTAGAAAAGTAGGCGGCATAAATTTCCCCAAAACTGGGCATGGGTCCTTCAATTCAACATGTCTATATTTTTTTTCTTTTTATTTATTTTCTATCAGTACAAAAAAATATGTCAAAGGCCAGCACAATCAGCTGCACTGCAGAAAGGGCTTGCTGCACCCCTGGTATGAATTCAAACCCAATTTGTTCAACACCTACCCCCATTGGGGTTTTTTTTGACTGCCAAACATATACGTTAAAAGACGTCTTACATCAAAGATTTACAAAAAAAAAAAACACACCAAAAATCCAACTGTACCTGCACTGTCCCAATTCGACATTTTGACCAGTTTATCTCAGAGGCTTTGAAACTACGCCCCTGCAAACTTGTGGTGTCCTTTCATCAAACTTCCCGCCAAATGTCACTGTTCAAAGACTCACTATCGTGGCATAAAGGTGTAGATCTATCTAGTCTGTAAATTAACACTGTCCCGAATCGGTAGCACACACGGTAGAAAAACGGGTTAATAAATCTACATGATCTATATACGAATCCATAGGTCTACCGATCTACCGGCTGAATGCTGGCTGGGAAGAGGAATCCGACTTGGTTTTGGATTCATTCAGCATCAATTAGTGAAAGACCCGGATGTGTTGTCTACAAGTACGGCTCATTTGTGAAGGCTGTTTTTCTTCGAATCAAATTAAACACGCAAGTGCATGCTGACTAACAGTTAGACTACATCTTCTATATAATTTATATACATGTATATAAAAGGCTCATAGACTATTTCCTGCTCATCTAAGAATTTTTATTTAAAAAAAAAAAACAGCTGCATGATAGCCACAGGGTTTAAATGGCGGGAAAACCTCTTCGCTTGCAAGTATATTCACGAGAAAAATGAACAGATCAGCATGCGGACATAACCCTTGAATACAAAGCATATTTTATATCGCAAGAGAATTCGCCATCTGAAGCTGCATCTGAGCTGCAAATAGACCATCAAGCAGACGCGCTATGAGTTTGCGCAATCATCTAGTTTCATTGATCTAGATCTATGTCTGTGTAGGTCTTTTTCCATTCCAGCAACTCATTTCCTAGAATGTGCTCTCATATTATCCTGCGCCGTATGTATAGACAACATCGATTTTTACTCAGAAATGGAGGTTCTCCACCGACCAGTGCCTGCATAGATTGATTATTTTAAAAGGATAACACCTGTGTCACAAAACGGCAGAAATTGATTTCTGCCCTAGCTGATCTGTATGTATCTTTTACTGTTGAGAAAAGCTGATATGCAGATCATCATTAATTGATATACTGTAGATTAAGCTCATTTTTTGACAAATTGACTCGGAACCAGATAGAAGATTTCGAAACTCCTGTACATAATTTAGATGTGAAAACCATGGGATCAGAGGGGACAGTATTGTGATAGTTAACAAATCGATAGACTGAGGGAACTTGAAGAAATGGCTTCGGCACCACCGCCTCCAGGTAGGTCTACGTCATTTCAACTTATCTCTTTACCAAACGACAAACTTTTGGACTTGACCAAATTCAAAGCATTTGCAGACGACATATTTAACCCTTTACCAAACGACAAAATTTTACACTGGTTCAAATTGAAAGCACTTGCAGACAACAAAATAAACAAAACTCAAAATTGAAATTTGTTTCCAGCAGGGTGGAAAACATTGTGGGAAAAGGAGAAAATGCTGGATACCAGCATTTTCTCCTTTTCCAACAATGTTTTCCAAAGGCTTCTATCTCTAGGTCATAAAAACTAGGGATTTTTTGATAAAGGGTTATAGCAGATCTACATTAGTAGATCTAGCTTGAATGATGAATTTTTTAATTCATGGTGGGAAAAGGAGAAAATACTGGTTAGATATACCTTTTCTCCAGTCACAGTGTTTTCAAAAGGTTTCTCTTTCAGAGTCTTTGAAACCTGGGATGTAACGGTGAAAGGTTAACTGTGTGTAAATAGAGACATACAATGTCTCTGGTGTAACTAGTCATGAAGCAATGTCACAGCCATTTTTCTCCTGTATTACAACACTGTCGTGCGAAATGGAAATTTTCTTTCAGGGGAATTTGGTTAATTCTTTGCCAGACTACAAATTTTTGGATTGGACCAAATTGTAAACATCTGCAGACAACAAATTAAATCTTGTCAATATTATATGATTTCTGACCTTGATAGAGTAGAAAATATTGTAGGAAAAGGAGAAAATGCTGGTTACCAGCATTTTCCCCTTTTTCTCACAATGTTTTCCATAGGCTTCTTTCACAGGAAAAGTAGATTGGTTAGGTATCAAATGACAGAATTTCAGACTCATCCAAATTGAAAGCATTTGCAGACAACAAAATAAACATGGCTTAAGAATAGAAAACTGATTTGACAAGGGGAGAAAACATTGTGGGAAAAGGAGAAAATGCTGGTTACCAGCATTTTCTTCTTTTCCTACAATGTTTTCAAAAGGCTTCTTTCTCCGGGTTGTTAAAGTTGGGATTGTGTGGTAAAGGATTAATGAATGATATGAATGGCCATAAATTATAGTTGTATTTAAAAAAAGTTCCAAACTGTCAGATTTCATTGATATTAGTAGATCGCTTTGGCTTCAATCATCCTTAGTTTCTTTTAATTGTGATTTTCCTTTCCCTAGTTTCTTTGTAATTGTGGTTTTCCTTTCCCTAGTTTCTTTGTATTTGTGGTTTTCCTTTCCCTAGTTTCTTTGTAATTGTGGTTTTCCTTTCCCTAGTTTCTTTGTAATTGTGGTTTTCCTTTCCCATACAAGCAATAAAAACAAGTGGCAAGTCAAAGGTTGAAATGAATAGAAAACGTGTAAAGTTAAGATGATTCACTGTCCAAAAATGAGAGTTTGTGAATCAATACAATTACATTTCTATATTTCAGATGATAAATTGCCAACATATGAGGAGGCAGTTACAGCTGGAATAACACTGAGCACAGTAAGTAATCAAAGAATTTAAATATTAACTCTTAATGGTGGGTATTTAGATATTTCACATCTCACCAAAGTAAGAAATAAATATATCACTGAAATTTATATGGAAAAACAATACAAATCATCAATAATTATGAATTATTATAAAAAATGTTTTGGGTGGTGTTTCCTTAAAAAGCTATGTAGCCTCTACAGGTTATTTTTAGATTTCGTGCCATAAATAAAAAAAGCATTTTGGGAATGTCAAGTGACTGTCATATGACTAATGATGCTATGAAGTCTATAACATAACAACCATGTACATAATTATTTTCTATAACCTTTTCCTCAGATGCTATGTTTGAAACTTCATCTGTGTATTTCTGGTATGTGAATAAGCGAGCTGCTCATGTAAAAATAGATCGTGTTTCCCTTTTGTGTAGTCCTGGGCCATAGTAAATCTCCAATGTCTCTTGTCGTCAGATGGTTTCGACTACTGGGTTTTTATGAATGGAAATTAAAAGGCTTTGGGAGTATAAGGATGAATTTTTTTGTATTTTTGTAAAATTTTCGTCCCAAAATCTGAAGGGCCACCTTTAATTCATTACCAAACAACAACATTTTTAGCTTGTCCAATCAAAAGCATTTGCAGATGAGAAAGTAAAAGTGACTACAAATTTGAAATTTATTTTGTGAAAGGTAGAAAACATTGTGGGAAAAGGAGAAAATGCTGGTTAACAGCATTTTCTCCTTTTCCCACAATGTTTTCTAAAGGCTTCTTTCTCATGGTCATCAAAAGAAGGGATTGTGTGTGGTAATGGGTTAAGCTGGCACCTAAATGAAGTTGAAACTTCTCAGAAGTCTACTAAAAGTATTGAATCAGGTCAGTCCGCACAATCTGTGCAGGCAGACCTTAGCCAAACTTTTCCCTAATAATTTTTTCTGCTTGTAGAAGGACCAGTCTACCTCATAATTAAGTCATTGGAAAAAAAAGAAAAGTGGCTATTATGGATCCATAATTATGTGATGACTTGATTAGTATCATACATCACAGAGAAGCATTAACCCTTTACCAAACGAAAAAACTTTGGACTAGTCCAAATTGAAACATTTGCAGATGACAAAATAAATATGAATCAAAAAATGTTATTTGATTGGGAAAGGATAGAAAACATTGTGGGAAAAGGAGAAAATGCTGGTTACCAGAATTCATTCCTTTTCCCACAATGTTTTCAAAAGGCTTTATTCCCAGGGTCGTTAGAAGTCGGGATTGTGTGGTAAAGGGTTAACTCTTTACCACGCAGTCCGCACTTTTATCAACCCTGAAGGAGAAAGCTTTTGAAAACATTGTAGGGAAAAGGAGAAAATGCTGGTAACCAGCATTGCCTCCTTTTCCTCCACAATGCTTTTGAAGAACCCCAAAGAGAAATTTCTTTTTTAAAGTCACTTTTAACTGTTTGCCACACAACCCTGAGTTTAAACGGCCATGAACAGGGTTCGAATTTCATTTTTTTACCCACTTGAAAATTTTAGCTAGTAGCTTTTATTTCCACTTGCAAAATTAAAATTACACTCGCATTTTTTTAAAGCTCAGCTGAAAGAACAAATGGCCGGTACAAACTGTTCAATTCTATTCTATCACATAACCTGTTGGGTGGAGACAACAACCGAACAAAACGAAACGTTAATTGATATTAAAACCCTCATTAAACCACCAGTTCAATTCCAGTTGAATTTCTGTGCTCAAACCAAGTAAAATTTTTATAAAACTGTCAATGGTGAACGATTTTGTAAATAAAAATATGGACGTATCACATCCGAATATCTGTGTGTCCGGTAACTGGTTTATTGAGTTATCACATCCGACTTGCTTTTCGTTGCTATTTGCGCATCTTATCTTTTCTTGAAAGTTTGACAAACATTTTAGTCTTGTAATCAGAGATTGTATTCCCGTGCTGTTTTTTTCCATATGAAAACGCAAAACCTCCGTATCTGCCGTGAGTGCAGACGAACGATCTTGGCTCAAGAAACTCGGATAACGAACAACAACTCGGAGGCTTTAATGGCATCATTTAAATCAGCCATCAAAGGGTATTTTCAGGTCGACATGACCGATGTTTATCCAGGACGAAGAGAATTGGCTCATTTCTTTTGCGAGATTAAATTTAGTACATTTTGGTAACTGTTCTTCACTATTTACACTCGCATTTTTTAGCAGGTGCTTGAAATTTCAACTCGCATTTTCCAATTCTGGCTTGCATTTTGCGAGTAGATATGTGGGAATTTCGAACCCTGATGAAGAAGAACACTTTTGAAAACATTGTGGGCACAGGAATAAATGCTGGTAACCATCATTTTCTCCTTTCCCACAATGTTGTCTACCATTCCAGACATATTTTTGACCATTTGAGCCGGATTTGATTTGTCTTCTGCAGATGCTTTGAATTTAGACAAGTCTACAGTTTTTGCCGTGTGGAAAAGAGTTGATATGTCATCTTCGAATGCTTTCAATTTTGACAGGTATAAAATTTTGTCTTTTGGTAAAGGGTTAACCCATTACCACACAATCCCTACTTTTGACGCCCCTGAGAAAGAAGCCTTTAGAAAACATTGTGGGAAAAGGAGAAAATGCTGGTAACCAGCATTTTCTCCTTTTCCCACAATGTTTTCTACCATTCACAGAGCAAATTTCAAATTTTCAGTCACTTTTATTTTGTCGTCTGCAAATGCTTTCAATGTGGACCAGTCTAAAATATTGCCGTTTGGTAATGGGTTAAGCCCCCTTTGTCAGAACATGGCACATTTATTTGTCTTCTGTGAACTCCTTGAAAATTAAGAAAATTAAAAATGGACAGGTCTAAAATTTTGCTGTGTGGTAAAAATTGAACTCTTTATCATATCACAAAATTTTAGACAGGTCCAATGTGCAAGAACTTCCAAAGGAAATAGTAAATGTGGCACAAGTAATGGGGATTTGTTTGCAGAAGACAAGAAAACAATCTGGGAAAAGAGATAAATGCTGGTGACAAGCATTTTTCTACTTTTCCCACAAAGTTTCAAAAGCTCTCTTTCTCAGGGTGTTAGAACAGGGGATTGTGTGGTAAAGGGTTAAACTCCAAATTTATCTGTATCTCTTGATTGTTTGCTATCAGAGTGGGACAAGATCCTATGACAGTTTACCAAGAAGTAGGGCCGACACAGGGGACTATGTGGTACAGTATCCGGTAAAAACAGGTAAGTTAATATTGACTCTTTACCGAACAACACCACTTGCAGAAATTTGTTTGAAGCAAAGGTAGAAAACATTGTGGGAAAAGGAGAAAATGCTGGTTACTAGCATTTTCTCCTTTTCCTACAAGGTTTTCTAAAAGGCTTCTTTCTCAGGGTCATTAAAAGTGGGGTTCTCTGATCTTTCATTCTTAAAGAAGATGGCTTCTGAAAACAGTTAGAAAAAAGGAGAAAATGCCAACCTGCATTTTCTACATTTTCAAAATTTAAATTTATGAGTCCCTATTTCTATTTGGACAGAAATAGTCAAACTTTCGAAAACATTGTGGACAATATCATGTCCTCAATTTTGGGGTAATTTGGGTTTTATTTATTGTCACCACTGGTTGCTCATAAGGCAACCCCTCTTGAAAGCAGTTAGTATTGTTACAGAGGATAGTGCAGATACAGGACATAATCTATCCACAGGAATTTGACATTCTATAACCAAAATAAATGATAAAATACGAAAAAAAAAATCTCCCCTATATAATATAAACTCAAGGAAATCAACGTCTCAATTGCTGGCGCTAGTACCCGACAGCCTTTCCCAACCAAAGTCAACCACGAAACAAACATTGATCATAATCTCCTTTAGCTTAGCGAAAGACAACACAATAATGTACCTTCGACATCCGGCGATACCTCAGTAGACACCTTTCAACCGGAGATTACCGTCATGTTTTACAACTTTATCATAAAATTACCAAAACAAATTTTTTTTGGTGGTGTTCCCTTAAAAGGCTACGTAGCGTCTTAATGTATTTTTAGATTTCGCGCCAAAAATCAAAAGAAGCATTGTGGGAATGTAAAGTGACTGGCACGTGACTAATGACGCTTAAATTCCATAACATAACAAACATGTACCGTAATTATTTTCCGTAATTTCTTCTTCGGTCGCTATGTTTGAAGCGTCATTTGTGTATTTCCGGTATCTGAATGAGCAAGTTGCTCATCTAAAAATAGACCATGGTTCCCATCGATGTCAACCAAGGCCATAGTAAATCTCTAATTTCTCTTTTTGTCGGATGGTTTTCGGCTACTGGGGTTTTATGATTGAAAATTAAAAGGCTTTGGGAGTATAAGGATGAATATTTTTGTATTTTTGTAAAAATTTCGTCCCAAAATCTGAAGGGCCACCTTTAAGCCATATTGGACCGTTCACGGGAATCATGTGACGTCAGCGAATGGTGTCCCAGACAAATCAAAATTTTCTGATAAAGTTGTAAAACATGACGGATATCTCCGGTTGAAAGGTGTCTACTGAGGTATCGCCGGATGTCGCAGGTACATTATTTTGTTGTCTATCGCTAGGCTAAAGGAGATTATGATCAATATGTGTTTCATGGGTGATTTTGGTTGGGAAAAGCTGTCGGGTGCTAGCGCCAGCAATCGAGACGTTGCATTCCTTGTGTTTATATTATATATAGGGTAGATTTTTTTCATATGTTATCATTTATTTTGGTTATTGAATGTCAAATTCCTGTGATCTATCTTACAGTTACAGCTTGTTTTTTAACATGCTTGATATATAGCACTGTCACACCAGATCTCGGTAAAAAGTTTCATTTATTAATAAGACTATTAGTAATTTTAGCTGGCCAGCAATGGGAATTGAAACCACACCTTCAAGTAAGCCAAAACATCATGTTTATGGGCCCTATGTCTTACCACTTGGGCAATGCGGGCTGGTCAGTTAAACTCTTTACCACAAATTTTGCAGACAACAAAATAAAACTGACTGAAAATTTGAAATTTGTTTTTTGCAGGGTAGAAAAATTGTGGGAAAAGGAGAAAATGCTGGTTAACAGCATTTTCTCCTTTTCCAAAAATGTTTTCCAGAGGCTTCTTTCTCAGGGTCGTCAAAAGTAGGGATTGTGTGGTAATGGGTTAAACCCTTTATCAAATGATCTCCTGACCCTGAGAAAGTAAGGCTTTTTGAAAACAATGAGAGACAAGATTGCCAGTTATCAGAATCCCCTCATTTTTTCTACATTTCCATTTTCGACAGATCTCATTGTATGACACCTGTTCAATTTGTCTTCTGCAAATGCTTGTCTAGATTTGGTTGTCTCATAAGTAGTTTAAAAAATGAAATATGAAAAACTGTCATGGGATGTGAGTTAACCCTTTACCAAACAATCCCTACTTTTTACGACCCTGACATAGAAGCCTTTTGAAAACATTGTGGGAAAGGGAGAAAATGCTGGTAACCAGCATTATCTCCTTTTTCCACAATGTTTTCTACCCTGATGGAAACAAATTTCAAATCTTGAGTTACGTTTATTAGTCGTATGATAAATTTGGAGGGGCCTTAAGTTTTGTGGTTTGGTAAAGAGTTAAAGATCAGACTTCACATTCTTTGTAGTCTAATCTTGATCTACACTATGTAAATTTAGGTCAACATGAAGATGAGGATGTAGAAACCGCTTTACTTAAAGCAGAACTTCAGCGACTTCGGCATGAAAACTTGGAGGCCAAAAAACAGCTACTGAGACAAGAGATTGAAAATGAAAGAATGAAAGCAGGTAAATGATCCCTGAACCAAAACTTCCTTCCCCTTTTCCCACAATGTTTTCTACTCTTCACGAAACAAAATTAAAATTTTCAGTCACTTTTATTTTGTGGTTTGAAAATGCTTTCAATTTAGACAAGCCTAAAGTATTGTCATTAATTTTGGTAATGAGTTAAACCTTTACCAAACAATCCTGGGTTTTTACAACACTGAGATAGAAGCCTGTTGAAAACATTGTGGGAAAAGGAGAAAAAGCTGGTAACCAGCATTTTCTCCTTTTCCCAAAATGTTTTCTACCCTGCTGGAAATAATTCCAAGTTTTGAGGTACATTTAATTTATCGTCTGCTAGAGCTTTCAATTTGGACCAGTCTTTAATTTTGTTGTTTGGTAAAGAATTAAAATATTTTTATGGTACCTTTTGAAAAGGGTGTTTAACCTATTACCAAACAACACAATTTAGACTTGTTCAAATTGAAAGCATTAGCAGATGACAAAACAAACATTACTCAAAAATTGAATCTTGACTTAACTCTTTACCACACGAGAAAATTTTAGACTGGTCCAAATTGAAAGCATTTGCAGACGACAAAATAAAGATGACTGAAAAATTGACATTTGTTCTGGGAAGGGTAGAAAACACTGTGGGAAAAGGAGAAAATGCTGGTTACCAGCATTTTCTCCTTTTCCCACAGTGTTTTCAAAAGGCTTCTTTCTCAGGGGCGTCAAAAGTAGGGATTGTGTGGCAATGGGTTAAAAGAGTAGAAAACATTGTTTTCAGTAGACTTCTTCCTCAGGGTCGGAAAATCCAGGGTCTTTACCAAACGACAAAATTAACTGGTCCAAATTGAAAGCATTTGCAGACGACAAAATAAAAGTGATTGAAATTTTGAAATTTCTTTTGTGAAGAATAGAAAACATTGTGGGAAAAGGAGAAAATGCTGGTTACCAGCATTTTCTTCTTTCCCCACAATCTTTTCTGTAGGCTTTTTTTCCAGGGTCGTCAAAAGTAGGGATTGTGTGGTAATGGGTTGATACATTTTTGAATAGGATAAGAGGTGTACTAAGCAAGATTCCAAGCAAGATGTGAAGTAGAATGGATCCATTTTGTCCAAGAGCTGGCTGAATCATGAGGAAGAATTGTCCTTCAGCATGTAAAAAAATATAGAAAATAGCAATAACAAAAAGTTCCGACCCCATGTCAGCCTGCACTTTCTGTGTAGGCTGATACCTTTTGTAGATATAATTAACCCATTACCACACAATACCTACTTTTGACGCCCCTGAGAAAGAAGCCTTTAGAAAACATTGTGGGAAAAGGAGAAAATGCTGGTTACCAGCATTTTCTCCTTTTCCCACAATGTTTTCTACCCTTCACAAAACAAATATCAAATTTTCAGTCACTTTTATTTTGTCGTCTACAAATGCTTTCGACTTTGACCAGTCTAAAATATTGTCGTTTGGTAATGGGTTAACCCTTTCCACAGAGTTAAACTCATACATCTTCACATTGTGAGTTCCTGAATAAATTAAACTTACTTTTTAGTCAGAAATTGCCGATCTTATTTTAACCCTTTCCCAAACAAGCCCTGGTTTTTATGTGTCTGCAGTATAAGTCTTTTGTAAACACTGTAGAAAAAGGAGAAGTTGCTCAGAACGAGCAATTTCTCCTTTTCCCACAGTGTTTTCTACCCTTCTTGAGAACTTTCTGCCATTTTCTCCAAATATAAAATTGTCGTCTGCAAACTCTTTTGGTTTGGAAGAGTACAAAATTTGTCATTTGGGAAAGGGTTAAGTTAGGAGATTCATAATGAAAAAAAAAACCAGTGACTTCCACTATAATAATTATTATCCTAAACAATGTGCTATGATTAAAAATTAGTATTATTTTACTACTTTAATTGAGCCACTTTTTCCTTTTTTAGCTCACCTGAGCACAACGTGCTCAAGGGGAGCTTTTAGGATCACCCGGTGTCCGTCGTGCGTCGTGCGTCGTCCGTCGTCCGTCGTCCGTCGTGCGTCGTCAACAATTCTTTAAACATCAACTCCTCCTAAACCGCTGGGTGGATTTGGACCAAACTTGGCAGGAATGTTCCTTGGGAGGTCCTCTTTAAAATTTGTTCACAGAATTTGATTCCATCAAAAACTCTGGTTGCCATGGCAACCAAATGGAATTTTTTAGCAAATTCTTTAAAAATCTTCTCCTCTGAAACCGCTGGTCGGATTTTGAAATAATTTCACAGATATGTTCCTTGGGTGACCCTTTTCAAAAATTGTTCGTGAAATTTTGATCCGTCAAAAAATGTGGCTCTGGTGAATGGGGGCTACTTGCACTATACAGAAATGAAGGAATTCTTTAAAAATCTTCTCCTCTGAAACCGCTGGTCGGATTTTGAAATAATTTCACAGATATGTTCATTGGGTGACCCTTTTCAAAAATTGTTCGTGAAATTTTGATCCGTCAAAAAATGTGGCTCTGGTGAATGGGGGCTACTTGCACTATACAGAAATGAAGGAATTCTTAAAAAATCTTCTTCTCTGAAACCACTGGTCAGATTTTGAAATAATTTCACAGATGTGTTCCTTGGGTGACCCTTTTCAAAAATTGTTCGCGAAATTTTGATTGGTCAAGAAACATGGCTCTGGTGAATGGGGGCTTCTTGCACTATACAGAAATGAAGAAATTCTTAAAAATTCTTCTTCTCTGAAACAGCTGGTTAGATTTTGAAATAATTTCACAGAGTTGTTCCTTTGGTGACCCTTTTCAAAAATTGTTCGCGAAATTTTGATTGATCAAGAAACATGGCTCTGGTGAATGGGGGCTTCTTGCACTATACAGAAATGAAGAAATTCTTGAAAATTCTTCTTCTCTGAAATGGCTGGACAGATTTTGAAATAATTTCACAGAGATGTTCCTTGGGTGATCCTTTTCTAAAATTGTTTGCGAAATTTTGATTGGCCGAGAAACATGGCTCTGGTGAATGGGGGCTACTTGCACTATATGGAAATGAAGAAATTCTTGAAAATTCTTCTTCTCTGAAACCCGTTGTCAGATTTTAAAATAATCTGACAGAGATGTTCCTTGGGTGACCCTTTCAAAAGCTGTACATATTATTTTGATCCGTCAAGAAACATGGCTCTTGTGAATGGGGGCTACTTGCACTATACAGACATTATGAAATTGTTGAAAATTCTCTTTCTCTGAAAACCCTGGTCAGATTTTAAAAGAAATTTTCCAAAATGTTCCTTGGGTGACCCTTTTCAAAACTTGTTCATAAATTTTGATCCATCAAGAAACATGGCTCTCGTGGATGGGGGCTACTTGCTCTTATACAGAAATGAAGAATTCTTAAAAATTCTTCTTTTTGAAACTGATGGTCAGATTTCGAAATGACTTTTACAGGTGACCTTTTGAAAATTGCTTGGCAAAATTATAAATTTGGTTCCAATGTTTCAATTTCCGTCTTTTTCCCCCCCCCTCCCAAAAAAAAAATAGACTATGGTCATCTCAAAAATTCAGGTGAGCGATCCAGGGCCATCTTGGCCCTCTTGTTTTCCTTCTTAGATTTATCCATTATAAATCTACATTACTATTATTCTCATTACAAAGGGAGGTAATAATCACATGTACCTCCCTTCTCAGGAAACTCACAGAAGCATCAATAAATCATTTCAAGATAACCCTCAAAAGAATTTCTGGTTGATTAAAAATTTGCAAAAGTATTTTATCAGTATAACCCTTTCTCGAACAACAACTTTTGGACTCTTCCAAACGGAAAGAGTTTGCAGACGACAATTTTAGATTTTGAGAAAATGGCAGAAAGTTCTAAAAAAAGATAGAAAACACTGTGGGAAAAGGAGAAATTGCTCGTTACGAGCAATTTCTCCTTTTCCCACAGTGTTTTCAAAAGACTTTTACCGCAGACACATAAAAACCACGGCTTTTTTGGAAAGGGAATAAATCCTTCTTTAACAACTAGCAAGAAATTTTATTCCATGATGCACTAGATGCATTAGGAGGGGTTATACCTTCAAAAGTTTCAAGGAAGATGTATACAGTCCTCCTTTTGCTCTTTCATGGAGCATGACTGATTTCTGTGTTGATTGTGGTGCCGCATGAGCGGTGACACTTTATTTTTATTCGCTTTTGAAAAGTACCTTTGGAGGCAGCCATATTGTTTACTCTGCTTCCAGCCATTTCGTAAATAGGTCTTTTTGTACCTAAGCTATTTCGTACCCACTTTTACTTTGGTCATGTTGTACTCACTTTGATAGTTTCGTAACCACTTTGGTCACTTCATACCCATTTCATAATATCAATTCGGTAAATTATAATCCAGTTTTAATACTGTTTCCTTGTGTTGGTTGTCAAATGACAACTAGTTTTGTACATAGCTCTACAACTGCTTTTGTACACACACCTCCAACTGAAACTATGTTAGATTTCGCAGAAGAATGACTATAATTGTGTCTTATCATTATTGGTTCTTTTAAGTCTTAAGTTGCATTCTACAGATTGACTAAGACTTCTTAGTTTATTTCTCACCGAGTTCTGCGTGAATTTAGTTTGGTCAAATTTGAAATGCTGTATGTGCCTTATTTCAGAAACAACTGACTTGTAGCACCATTGATGTTACGAATCAATATTTTCTTGTTTATGTTTTAGGGTCTGCAGCATCCAACGTTTATCCTTATTCCACAGCACAATCAATACCAGTGCCACAACCATCTAGTTCTGCAATAATACCGGTCAGACCTCTACCCCCACCGGACCCAGAGGGAGCCGAAGCTGTAAATATTTTTGCTTTCTTATTGTTTTCATTTAACTCTTTACCACATGAGAAAATTTTAGCCAGTCTGAATTGAAAGCATTTGCAGACGACAAGATAAATGTGACTGAAAAATTGAAATTTGCTTTGGGAAGGGTAGAAAACATTGTGGGAAAAGGAGAAAATGCTGGTTACTAGCATTTTCACCTTTTCCCACAATGTTTTCTAAAGGCTTCTTTCTCAGGGTCATCAAAAGTAGGGATTGATTAATTTGCTTGTTCATAATCCATCTTCCAAGCTGTTCAGTACCATGTTTGACTTTAACATAATAACTTTAACATAATATTACCGATATCACCGTATGACAAAATTTTAAACTTTACGAAATTGAAAGCATTTTGCAGACGACAAGATAAACATGACTAAAAAATTGAAACTTGACTGTAGCAGAGAAGAAAACATTGTGAGAAAAGGAGAAAATGCTGGTTACCAGCATTTTCTCCTTTTCTCACAATGTTTTCAAAAGCCTTCTTTCCCAGGGTCATGTCTGGTAAAGGGTTGAAATTAACTCTTAACCAAACCATAAAATCTAGAATTTTTCTAATTGAAAGTAACTGTATCTACAGACGACAGGTTTGACAGTGATTCAGATGAAGCAAGTTCTTTGACTTGGTAGAAAACAATGTGAGGAAAGGAGAAAATGCTGGTTACCTGTATTTTCTCCTTTTTTCACAATGTTTTCAAAAGCCATCTTTTTCTGGGTTTTTTAAGTTTAGTGGTTGTGTGGTAAAGGGTCAAATATTTTAGGACTGCCAAATGAATATAATAAAGTTTCTTCAGGGTCCATGGAAGTTAAAAGATTTCAGCCACAGTGTAGGGGGTGAAGATCAGAGAACAAACTGCATGTTCTGTGTAGTCTGATCTGAATTTGTGCTGTCCACAGCAGCTGATGGTGTTGCCTGTAGCATTATTTTCAATTCCTTTTTAATCAAATACCAGTATGCGAAGCACCATCCATGCTTCCTGTGCTATATATACCAGTACATACAAAATTGACTCTCTAACTAGGCACCTCCTGTTTTACCTGCTGCAGAGGGTATCAAACTCATTTATTTCATGCTTTCAGGTAACGATATCGAGAAATAGCAGTGAAAATATTTTTCAATATTCCGCAGTTATGACAGGTGAAAATATCTATTTTTGTACTTGTTACCTAGGTAAATTGTGCGTGATTCATAACCTGATGGAAATATGATGTCATTTACCTTTCATTTCTCGTGCTTGAATTAATTTTGTAATGTGTTGCTATGCGATAGGGGTATGCCATGGGGAATAACTGAAAAGAACTGTACTGAATTTTGATTAAGCTCCTCCCAAGAAAGGGTTAAAAGCATGAAATAAATAGAATATTTGGCGGTTTTTTTTGTGGAGAATCAATATTTATTTCATCTCGTAAACACCATTGGTAATAATTTCACTTGTGGCTGTGCCACTCATGAAAATATTACCATTGGTGTTAACTTAGTGAAATAAATTTCAATCTTTCACAGAAAAAAACAAATATCTTCCATATATTTACTCTCCTAAAGATACATACTGAATCTTTTTCCAGAATGACAAAGGATTCAAAGAATTACAATATTGCAACAAAGAGTCAAAGACTAGGCTAGAAAAATTAGCAAGTTTTAGCTCCACTGCAAGACTATCTATCATAGTACCTTTGTGTACATGGTTGTGTATGGTCCTATGCCTGCACTGACTGTCGATTTGGACACGACATAGAGGATATTTGCGCAGCCACTCATGAAAATATTACAGAGGTGTTCATGAGATGAAATAAATTTCGATCGTTCACCAAAAATAGAAACCAAATATTCTATTTATTTCATGCTTTTAACCCTTTTTGGGAGGAGCTTTATCAAAATCCAGCACAGTTCTTTTCCATTATTCCCTGTGGCGTACCTCTTCCGCATAGCAAAGCATTACGATATTACGTCAAGCGCGAGAAATGTAAGGTATATGACATCATATTTTCATTTGGTTGCTAGGCACGCGCAATTAACCTAGGCAACAAGAACATGAAAATCGGTATTTTCACTGGTGATACCAGTGTAAGATCGAAAAATATTTTCACTGCTATTTCTCGATATCCTACCGGAAAGCATGGTTGGACATGACATTCAATTCTTTTAAATTATTGTGCAGACTTAGCAGTTTGTGCAATGAAATCTGCATTCAAGTCCATTTGTCTTTATAAAGCAACAAACAATCCTGTGTTTTACAGATCCTGGGGAAAAAACTTTTGAAAAAAACACACGGAAATTGGAAATCACTGGTAACTTATTATCCTTGGATGAAAAAAAAATGTATTACTATCCTGGTTGAAGGCATTTGCAGACAACAATTGAAATCTGGCTTAGATAATGATTTTGGTTCTTTAAGAGGAAAAAAATATTGTTTGAGAAGGAGAAAATGCTGGAAACCAGCATCTTCTCCTATTCACCACAATGTTTTCAAAAGTCCTCTTCTTCAGGGTTGTCAACAGTTGGGTTTGTGTGGTAAATGGTGAAACAAAGAACTATAATACAACCATGGCTTTATATGCCTCAGCAAGTGACAGCTGCATCAAACGAAAAAATGGGAGAGAGGGAGCAACTAATTTCTCTTTCCTATAAATATGTGGCCCATCAGGCAAAAAGGGACCATCTCTGAATTGCGAAAAGTGTCAACACTGGTCAGGCTGCACAAATTATACAGGTCGACACTTTTCACGGTTTTTTTTTTTTTTCTATTTGAAAATAGTCATTCTACCTTGTTTTACAACTATTTTTGAATATCAAATTAAATTGACATGCTCAATCATTAATTTGTTTTCATCTAATTGATGTGCTGAATTCCCAGATTGTCACTTTTGTCAGGACAGGTCACATATTTTTCACATCATAGGACACCTTGCAATATTTTTCCTAAGTGTCACTTTGTACAAAGGCTGCCAAGTTTTAGTTCTTCTTTTCTTGCATGTTTGCTGCATAAGTCTTGCTAAATTCATATCTTTGCTTATTATTCATAAATTTCACACTGTTTGCATATAAGCTTACCTGAGAAGGAAGTGCTGAGGGTGAGCTTTTGTGATCATGCTGTGTTACGCCTCCATCTGTCTTGGCTCATTGTCCATCAAGCCTTACCGTATGTGTGCCGTAGGTTTAGTCCATTGCTCACGAGACTTTGTCAGTGTGTTTGTTTTAATAATATTCCAGAGATACTGGAATATGAGAATGGAAACTCTTTTGATGCTCAATATGAAGTAATATGTTGATAAGTAGCCTCATGAGCAATTTCCTCTTTTACTTCACTGATTTTATTTTGTTGAAAAGCATACTATTGGGTTACAAGGTAATGCTTTTGAAAATGTTAGATTTCCAAATACTGTGCCTGTAGCACAAGAAAAGAATGATTCTCTGATACATTAGTTTGCTGTTGTATGATAAATACCAAGTAATCTTATCAGGACCAATGTAGAACTGGAGAGGAATCAAGATAAATAACTGAAGAATGTCTTATATACTGACCAATTGTTTTCAAAGACCCCATCAAACGACAAGAATTATTAAAGAAATAAGCTTCTTTACACGCCTATGGGAAATTACGGCTTATAAGTGGCCATTTAGGAGTTCATTTCAGTGTATGGTGCAAGTACTGGACGTTAACTCTTTATCGCATGACAGTATTTTGTCCTGGTAATCAGCATTTCTTCCTTTTTCCAAAATGCTCTCTACTCTTTGAGAGATAGGTTCCGTAATTTGAGCCACTTTTAACTTGTCTTCTGCAAATGCTTTCAATGTACCCCAGTCTTAAATTTTGTTGTTTGGTAAAGAGTTAGACTACAGGTAACTCAGAGATTTATAACACTAGGACATGTAGTTTACATTGTCAGGTGTACCATCTTGATTTAACCCTTTCCCAAACAATCCCAGGTTTTTACGGGTCAGGAAAAGAAGCCTTTTGAAAACATTGTGGGAAAAGGAGAAAATGCTGATCACCAGCATTTTCTCCTTTTCCCACAATGTTTTCTACCCTATCATACAGAAAATCATCTTTTTAGCAACTGTTAATTTGTCAACTGCAAAATGCTTTCAATTTGGTCTGGTCCAAAATTTGCCATTTGGGAAAGGGTTAACCAATGGTAGTCATCTTTGCTGGCCAAGGGTGAGGATCAAGCTATGCTGCTTCATTCACCCTTGGCTGAACAAGACAGAATTTGTAATCCACACAGTACACTGCATACTGGACATTTATTATTATCATTCCTAAAAAATTGCATCAAAAACCAATCAAATAGCTCTCTTGGCAAAATACACACACATTTTGACAGTCCATCCTCTGGTGTTAGAATGAATCCTATAATCATTTAATTCTTTACCAAACAACAGAATTTCAGACTAGTCCTAATCCTTTACCACACAATCCCGACTTTTGACGACCCTGAGAAAGAAGTCTTTTGAAAACATTGTGGGGAAAGGAGAAAATCCTGGTAACTAACATTTTCTCCTTTTTCCACAATGTTTTCTATCCTTCCAAAAACAAATTTCAAATTTTCAGTCACTTTAATTTTGTTGTTTGCAAATGCTTTCTTTTTGGATCAGTCTAAAATTTTGTCGTCTGGTAAAGAGCTAAATGAAATATTGCATACGGCAGTTTCAGTAGGGCTGAAATGGTGCACCTTGTCTTTGATAGGTTACATGCATTTTCTCCCTTTTCAACAATGTTTTCAGAAGGCTTCTTTCTCAGGGTCCTTAAAAGTCAGGATTGTGTAATAGAGAGTTAACTGATTTGGTACAGGCAATATTGAAGTAAATATTATTTGTCTGTATCTGTTTTGTAATGATTCTCGGCATATCTGACAAAATTGTCAAAATAGTGGTGGCTATTTTTCTTTACATTTTGCTGATTATGGAGAGCAAATGAAACAGGCAAATTGATCGATACTGTCACAAAGAGAGGCTAGATATATAAGCATTCAAACCTGCTTTGCTGTAGAGGACGCTTTTACAGCAATGTGTTTTGATGTAGTTCTCTCTGTGCAAAGTTAAGCAATGTGATAATAGTTAGTGCTTGGATGGATGACAGGGGTATGGCATGTTACATTTACTTTCAGAACAGACTGCAACCAATTATTACACATATCTTTGGGATTACAAAGTTTTACTTGAGCAACCATGGAGTGAATAGAGCAACTTAGTGACTGTCACCCTTTGCTAGTGCAATTAGTGATAGCAGACATGCACAGATAGATTATATCAGAAACAAACATGAATAAATGCACTGGTGCTCTAGTATTACTAGAAAATGGGTAGAAAAGGTGTTACACTTCATCAACTTTATTTCCAGGAAGAAGAGGATAGCTGCAGTGATGGAAAAAATGTGTGTTGTACTTTTGTCTTTATGGCATTTAGTATTATCATTATTTGGGTGATTTTCCATTGAACTGTTGCTTTTGCTTATCTGTTGGGAGCTTAGTGAATAACTGCACTCGTTGACTGTGAAAATATGTATTTGAACATCACTGTATTGGGGCATGTGCTTTGGGAAATGTTATGTTTCTTTCATGCTTTACTATTGCTCCGAAAGGCGCTCAGTCATAGACCAGCAAGCTTATGTCATAGACATAATGTCCATCATTGATATATCAGACCTATACTGCACTATCCTTGAGGACGAGTGGGAACTTACATAGATAGATAAATACAGTACCTTATAAATAGCCTGTGCCAAATTAACCTAATACCCCCAATCAAGTGCGTGGCGATTCTGCTACGGTTTGAAATTTTGGTATAAACGTAGTGAATTTCCATAGAAATACCTTGATTGTAGTTAAAGCATATCAAAAGTTTTGTGATTGCCACTTTAACAACCTCAATTCCGCTTAACCCTTTACTCCATAGATACTCATTTCTTCGCATTGCTTGTAGGAGCCTTTGGAAAACATTGTGGCAAAAGGTGAAATTGCTCGTCACGAGCAATTTCACCTTTTGCCACAATGTTTTCTATGCTATCAAAAGGTGTCATATACACATAAGAAACAGCTTCATCTTTGCTGTTATTTAGGGTCAATTAGAGATACCATAGAAATGCCTTATGTGGTAAAGGGTTAAGCAAAAAGCATACTAAAAGTATAGCAAGAAATTAATGAACACATGAATAACTTAGCTCAAGTGCAATGCATTGTAAGAAAAGCAACAATCTGTTGTTCATGACCATAAGCTGGAATACAGCAATTCATTCCATTTTATGTAATGACTGCTGCTATTTAAAAAGGTTCCAAAAGCAAGGCAGAAGTGTGGCTCTTGTGCATAGGTTGCAGCAACAAGGAAGTAAGCCTGAAATCCCGTGCCATAGTGGTAGCACTAAAGAATGACAAGAATTGTTAGTCAGGATGGTGACCAGAGAGATTATGATTGAAGCATGCTATAAGCTTACTGAAAACTCTTAATTCCCAAGTTGTTGCACATGTTGGCACTTCCTGGCCAATTTAGAAGATTTCGAAGAAGGGCCATGATAGCCGTGAACCCAATGGAATCACCACCCAGTGGAATGGGGGTATAAATTAAAACACACCCAGGGAGGATGGAAAATAGCAGAAAATAATTATGAGAAAAAAAGAAAATGTTTGTAACCATCATCTTCTTTTATTATCCACACTGTTTTCTCCCTTTACCAACAATCCCTGGTTTTCACGACCCTGGAAAAGAAGGCTTATGAAAACATTGTGGGAAAAGGAGAAAATGCTGGTAGCCATTTTCTCCTTTTTCCATAATGTTTTCAGCTCTTCCAAAGTCAAGTTTCAATGATAGAGACATATTTATTTTGATGCTTTCTACTTAGACAAGTCTAAAATTCTGTCATTTGGTAACAAGTTCAAAGAAGAATCCCACTAGAAGAACCAATTTGACTGCTTGCCTGATAATGCTTGGAGACAAGAAAAGCCTAAAATTGTACCATCTGGTCTATGGTATTCACCAACAATTCTACAAAATATTGTTTGTCTTATTCTGAACCATTTCCTAACTTTGAAAGTAATGGCTCTTCTGATTGGCTAAACCAAATCAGAAGTTGTGTTATATTGTGAGATTAACCCATTACCACTCAATCCCTACTTTTGATGCCCCTGGAAAAGAAACCTTTTGAAAACATTGTGAGAAAAGGAGAAAATGCTGGTAACCAGCATTTTCTCCTTTTCCCACAATTTTTTTCTACCTAATCAATAAACAAATGCACCATTTGAGCCACTCTGAAATTGTCGGCTGCAAATGCTTTCAATTTGGATAGAGCTAAAATTTTGTTGTCTGGTAAAGGGTTAAGACGAAATATATTCTCAAGAATGGCTGGTGAATACAAAAGCTGCTGGTCAGGAGTTTGAAACAAATTTTATCATTTCTATGGTTCTTTTGATAAACTGATTGAACCCTTTAACAGAGGATAAAAATTAAAGTTGTCCAAACTGAAAGCATTTTGCAGATAACAATTTCAAGGTGGTTCAAATGGTGTTATGTTTTTCTGACAGGAAGAAAACATTGTGGGAAAATGAGAAAATACTGGCAACCAGCATTTTCTCTTTTTCCCACAATGTTTTCAAAAGCCCGCTTTCGCATGAGCATTAAAAGTTGGCAGAGTGTTGGAAATGATTAAGTTGGCCAGGATAAATTTATGTAACAAAGTTTGTTGGGGAGAGTTAATAATTGATCATTTGTGAAAACGTAAATATGAACTTGGTACAGTTTTTTCAGCATGAGCATGCTCTCTTTTTTTTTGATTAATAAAGTTTTCATTATTTTTATTTATTAATATGCTTACAGTGAAAATTTTACTAATTATAGTTATTTTAGCTTTTGTTTTGCTTTGTTACCTAGCACATGTTCCATTATACCCCCATCCTTTAATTCTTTACCAAACAACAAAATTTTAGACTGGTCCTAATTGAACATATTACATTTTGCAGAGGACAAATATATGGATGGTTGAAATTCTGTCTTTGATAGGGTCGAACACATTTTGTAAATGGTTACTGGCATTTTTTCCTTTTCTCAGGATATTTCAAAACCGTTTGTCTTCAGGGTTGATAAAACTGGATTCTTTGGTAAAGGTTAATTCTTTACCAGACGACTAAATTATTGATTTATCTAAATTGAACGAAAATGAAGATGAAAATTAAGTTGAAGCTGATATGATGTTATTGGTTACAATAGTCTAAGAAAGGGTGGAAAAGTAGAGACCAGTATTTTCTCCTTTTCCCTCAATGTTTTCAAAGCCTTTTCCCAAGGGTCATTAAAATACCAGAGTGTTTGGTAAAGTGCTGTTACTATTACTACCTTGACTAACAGATCGCAGCTTTTGTGGATGGTATAGATAAAAATCAGACTGCACAGATTTTTCTCAAACTTTGAAGAAATATAGGATCTGACATGAGTGGGCTTTTGAGATAAGATTTTATTAAACGAGTCAAGGGAAACGTTATTAAGCGAGCCTTTTGCAAGCTTGATAACATTTTCCTTGACGAGTTTAATAAAATCTTCGTTCAAACGCCCACAAATGTCAGATTCTATTTATCACATAATGATATTTCACAAAATACAGATCAGATGATGCAAAAACATTTATAAATGCACCCATGGTATTTTCCATGGGACCCATTCACTTGTATGAAATGCCTACAAAATGGCGTCAAAAAAGACATCACGCAAATGTGATATCAAACGTGTATAAGATAAGAAAATTCGTATATTACACTGAAAACAAGGGAGGTTATGTGGTAAAAAGTTATCTTTATTTGTAGTGGAAATGATGCAAAAAAAAAAATACCCATGACACCAAACAAACTTCTATGTCCCATGTTCTTTGAAAAGGGGATTTAATGCATGTGCTAAATGTATTGACCCAGATCAGGCTGTGCAGTCTACACAGGCTTAACTCTTTACCACACAATCCCGTCTTTTAACAACCCTGAGAAAGAAAGCCTTTGAAAACATTGTGGGAAAAGGAGAAAATGCTGGTAACCAGCATTTTCTCCTTTTCCCACAGTGTTTTCCAAAGACTTCTTCTTTAAAGTTGTTAAAAGTCGGGATTGTGAGGTAAAGACTTGATAAGCACCCTGTATGTCCAAGGGTTCCCAAATACAAGGTGAGGCTCTGAAATGTTGCCAAAGGTTGCTGCACAGAGGTTGCCGCCACAAAGGTTGCTGCCACAAAAGGTACATTCCTACATAATTATGACCACAGAGCCTTCCAGGAACACTTGACTTATCCTTGATGTATAACATGCAGCTACATGTCAGTCTAATCCTTGTTAACTTACAAGAACAAATAATACTTGAGATGTTTAACATGTACTGTCCATCGTTAAGCACTTGCTGTCCAAAGATAATCGAGAAATTAGTTGTCGAATTATATCAAAATCGTATAAGCGGCCTCGATCAGCTTAGGATGAAAGATTTTTCTTTATCATGACAACCAGCATTTTCTTATTTTCCCACAGTGTTTTATACTCTGCCAGAGAACAACACTGAATTTTTGACACATTTATTTTGTTGTCTGCAAAATGCTTTTGATTTGAACAGGTATAAAATTTTGTCGTTTGGTGTAGATCTTTGAGTTAACTTAATACTTGTTAACCGATTACCACTCAGTCCCTCCTTTTGACGACCCTGAGAAAGAAGCCTTTAGAAAACATGGTGGGAAAAGGAGAAAATGCTGGTAACCAGCATTTTCTCCTTTTCCCACAATGTTTTATACCCCTCACAAAACAAATTTCAAATTTTCAACCACTTTCATTTTGTCATCTTCAAATGCTTTCGATTTGGACAAGCCTAGAATATTGTCATTTGGTAATGAGTCAAGATATGTTATAGACTGGCAAACACTATTCGATCATGTAGATGTATGACATGTTCGTCATCTTGTTTTCAGGGACCACGTCCCAGCTTTAAAGAGCATCCCAGTTATAAACATATTGTGATCCTGCTCGTTATAAGTCTCATCATTACTGCAGTATTTCTGATAATATTCGCTCGATAGAAGTTTATTAAGTAAGTTTGTGTTTTCTATCTTATGCTTCCTGCTCTGCTCTTTGATAACACATTTGACGTAGGACACAAAGATTTGCCTTTAAAATAAATCTGTAACAAACTAAGATTTTACACTCAGCCACAAATTGAAAGAATTTGCAGACAACAAATTCATTGTTGCTCAGAAGGTGATTTTTCTGCCTTTGAAGTGATAGAAATCATTGTAGAAAAAAGAGAAAAATGTTTTCGCTATCATCCACATTCTTATGAAATCTTTTTACACCCAAGGGTTATTAAAGTAAGGGGTTGTTTGTGACAGGATTGACTCACAGCTACCTTGCAGATCCTTGCTTGTACCATGCTGTTTGAGAACAGTGTTCCAAGGCCTCTCTATGCATTTGCATATTTGCATGTGTGTCGAGTTTCTTAGAAAAATATTCCATACATACAATTCTTAGGGAACATGCATGTACACACATCTTATACCACATACATATCCATGCATGCATGTTCTATGATTTGATTAATACTTGATGCCACAACATTTCTTAACTCATGCCAAACAACAAAATGTAGACTTGTCCAAATTCAAAGCTTTTGCAGATTAGAAAGTGAAATTCAAATGATGAACTTATCTTCAATATGAAAAAGTCATTCTGGGAAAAGGACAGAATGCTGGTTACCAGCATTTTTTCCCTCCTTTTACAATGTTTTCAAAGGGCTTCTTCCTGAAGGGGGTTAAAAACTCAGGATTGTGTGGAAAGGGGTTACCAGAAAAAATGAGTTATGATAAAGAGATTATCATGTTAAAAAGGTGGTTAGTTAAAAGTCCGGCTGTTGGCCACAGACGTTCGTGTTGTGACGAACTTCGCCACCTATATATTGCTACATATTGGACTTGTATAGGTGGCAAAGTTCATCATACCACAAACGCCTGTGCTGTTGGCCTCTGTGGGGTTCTTTTGACTTGTTCATTGAACTTATACTTTTACTGAAACATTCCAAAGTTTCAACTATATAGAGGGAGATGGCTTTTCAAAAACACTATGAGGAAAGGAGAAAATGCTGGCAACCAGCATTCTTTCCTTTATGAGAACTTGCATGATATCAGACACATATAATTGACCAGTTTCAATGTTTCTGTGAGGGAAAGAGTTGAATTGTCAAAAGCCATGACTGCTGTGAGCTCCCGTGTTGTAAAGATTTAAATGGAAATACATGATAGTAGCATTCTCAGCTCTTTCTTGTATGGATGACATAATTCTGGTAAATAAATCCAACTTTTCATGGCAATTATTGGTCAGTTGAACCATAAAGGCTACCATGACTTCCTGGATTGATATCTGAAACCAAGGAAAATGTCTTAGTATCACTATGACTAGACACACAAAAAAAAACAGATATACTATTGCCTTATGGCTCAAGTATTGGATTATTTTTATGGAAAAGTTGTTTATGATGTTCAACACTATTTTTAGCTGCATTTCAATAACATTACTGAGACAAAAGATTGATTCATTCTTTCTGATTCATCTACTAGTGTTGGAGATAAAATAGTTCTTAATCAAGACTACTTCCTGCCTGACAAGCACTGGCCAGCAGGATTCCAGTTCCTATATTCACCAACCATTCTTGATACTTTCCTAATATGAAATTTCCATAACTAGCCATTTCATTGGCGAAGATTTTCTGTTTCAACCAATCAAATGGCTAGTGTATGATTATTTTTTATTTGAATAGAGAGTATTGGCAAAACACATTGCTAGTATAGGAAATTTGAGTTAGATTTAAGAGTATTGGCCAATCAACCAGTTTAGGAATCTTTTATTGCAGTAGTGAGTATCAACCATTCAAAAGACTTGTTTAGAAATTTTGAGAAGAGAGTATCATCCTGTCAGATGGCTGTCTTGGGCATTTCGAATTAGAATAAAGAGATTCTTGGCCATTTAGATAGCTTGTTTTGGAATTGTTGAATTGGAATAAAGGGAACTTGCTGGACAGGTGGTTACTATAAAAAGTTTTAATAAGAGTTAAAAGTATCAGCCATTCAGAACACTATGGTAGGAAGTCAGCATTTGAACTGAATTTGGAATCGTTTGTGACATAAGCTGTTTGCAAATTTCACTCCTTGATGGATTTCCAAACAGGCTCAGATAGCTCAAATGATCAAAAATAGCTTGGAAAGAAAGAAAACGCATGTATCCAGCATTTTTTTCTTTTTCTGTAATGTTTTAATTCTTTTTCCTCAGGGTTGTTTCAACACAGGAATGTTTAGTAAAGGTATAGATAGGGATGACCCAAGATAAACTCTCAACTCTTTACCAAACATTAAAATTTTAGACTGGTCCAAAATGAAAGCACTTGCAGACGACTAAATAAACATAACTCAAAACTTGAAATTTGTTCCAGCAGGCTAGAAAACATTGTTGGAAAAGGAGAAAATGCTGGTTACCAGCATTTTCTCCTTTTCCTACAATGTTTTCAAAAGGCTTTTATCTCAGGGTCATAAAAACCAGGGATTGTTTGATAAAGGGTCAAGGTACAATACAGTCATGTGTAGGCACTGCTATGTTCAAACAAGTTGCTGAAATCAGTTTTTCCATTTTTTGGAAGAATGTTTTCAGAATTGGGTGTGCTATGAGCAGTTGCTCTTTAAAATCAGCAGAAAAAGATAAACTCAGCAGATGTGCTGTAAGGCATACTGGGTCAGGATACAATTAACCCTTTCCCAAACAACAAATTTTGGACTCTTCCAAACCAAAAGAGTTTGCTGACGACAATTTTAGATTTTGAGAAAATGGCAGAAAGTTCTCAAAAAAGGTAGAAAACACTGTGGGAAAAGGAGAAATTGCTCGTAACGAGCAATTTCTCTTTTTCCCACATTGTTTTCAAAAGACTTTTACTGCAGACACGTAAAAACCAGGGCTTGTTTGGGAAAGGGTTAACATGTTGGTTAGATTGTACAGTGTTTAGTGCAGTTTTCAACTTTATTGCATTTTGTATCTGAGTTTCCAGTGTACCTCTGCATGGCTGCTGGAGTTTTTTTCGAGGCCTTTGCCTATTTTTGACATAACCATCATTGAAATGATGTATAGTTGTGAGAGAGGAAGGAATGTTGTCATGACAAGTTTTGTCACTCCTTTGAAAGAAGTTTCCATGCTGGAAATCCAATCATTGCCCCCTGGTTTTAGGTGTCCATGATTCCAAGCCCTGTTCACTACCAAATGAGCTACCAAGCTTGGCACATATGATGTGGGTGGGATACGACCTAAAGATACAGTTAAAGTTGGGTGAAGGTATTGGTTAGGATTTAATACAAGGTTTTTGGATGGGGATACTGATCAGGACACAATGCATGGGGTTTGGGTTGAAGTACACAGAATAAAATTCACAGTACATTGAGGGAGATGGTAGGTACGGAATACCATTAGGGCCATCAGCCATAAATTTGTTGATTTTAAACGTGAGTGTCACTATTGTACTATCCCATTATCACCATCGCATCATGGCCTTATCATCATACTTTCACTTTATCATCATTGCATTGTCGCATTATCGCCATTTTTCTGTCATGCTTTCATTTTCATACTATCAAGTTAATACTATCATCATACTATCGTGTTACTGTCATCCTACTGTCGCCTTCTGGTGCATGTGCTCACAGAGGAATTTCTCCATTTGACAAGATGGATTCAGAGTTGAATAACGAAGGAATAGGCATAGACATTATAAATTTTTATCATTTAGGCAATTACAAGTAATAACTTTTTTAAAACATTATGAGGTATTTACTCCTTGTTTGGTTTAATATATAGATCTACTCAGATGGTATGTCATGAAGATCTTACATGGATGAGCATGTACATGTGCTCCAGAAGGAAATAGTACCAAGACGATAAACACGATGGCACAGTGATGATGCCAATACTGGGATAGTTACTTGATGATAACATCGTGGTGCAGTGATGATATTGTGGAAGTGTGATGGTGATACTTGAGTTTGAAATCAACAAATTCATAGGCAATGGCCCAAATGATATTCCATGGCTAGGTCAGGATACAGTTCATAGTATTTGGGTGGGGATACTGGTAT
Source organism: Tridacna crocea (assembly GCA_943736015.1). NCBI lineage: Eukaryota > Metazoa > Mollusca > Bivalvia > Cardiida > Cardiidae > Tridacna > Tridacna crocea. Next base: position 35,371,761 of record OX031067.1, on the reverse strand, counting down.
AGGATACTATTCATAGGATATGGATGGAGATGCTGGGTCAAAGTACAGTTCACAGTACATGGGAGGGGATATTGGGTTAGGATACAATTATACAAGATTTGAATGAAGAACTGGTTTTGGATACAGTTCACAGATTATGGGTGGGGATACCGAGTCAGGATACAATTTACATGATACGGATCAGTTTACTGACACTGGAAATATACTGAAAGGATATGTTTTAGGATACCTTGTCTCGATGCAAAACACAGGATATTGGAATAATGTTAGTGGGTACATTTACTCAGGAAATGATTCACAGAAGTTTAGTAGAGATACGGGTTCAATATAAAATTCATTGGATAAAAGTAGTGATCCTATGTCTGGCAACAGTTGACAAGGTTCGGGTTAGAGTGCTGACTCAGGATATGATTCAGAGAACATGGATGGGGATACTTGGTCAATATAAAATTTACTGGTTATAGATGAGGGTTCTGGGTCATGCTATAGATCAAAGTATAATGCTTGGGCACTGGCATTTTCGCAACCCTAGGTTACGATCATTACATGGCAGATCGAGCCCGATTTCAAGATTCCGGCGATACGACCCCTATTGGATGCTGCTTATTATCTCCATTTACATCATATTTGTTATAGCCAATGAAATATCGTTTTACAGACCACTTACGAATACAGTAATTCAACATGAAGTAATAACCACAATTGTACTTCGACATTCCATGGTAAGGTGCTGGGATATAGTCTAAAACCTCTGATAGTTGATTGGTCATACCGAAACTTTGTGTAATATTGTTCATCTTTGTTTCTTTCGGTAATATGCGTATTGGGGGAATGTCGAAATCAAGCTCGATCCGCCAAGAGTAGAGTAGCTTATTGGATTATCACCCTTAGCTTGCAAAGATGGGGCACTGGAAATCAATGCAATGCATATCACAAAGTCTTAACCTGCTTGTGGAGATTACTGAAAGTAGACAAGGAGATCTTGTAAAAGGTACCTTTTTCTATTTTCAGGTGAAGGATAAATCGAATAATGGAGCTGTTGTGTGCTGTACAGTGACATTCTTTACAATTGTGCTGCTGGTTGCTGTATTCATTTATGCAGCTAATGATGATGCTTATTAAATCATTACCTAACGACAATATTTTAGGCTTGTCCAAATCGAAAGTATTTGCAGACGACAAAATAAAAGTGACTGAAAATTTGAAATTTGTTTTGTGAATGGTAAAAAACATTGAGGGAAAAGGAGAAAATGCTGGTTACCAGCATTTTCTCTTTTTCCCACAATGTCTTCTGAAGGCTTCTTTGTCAGGGTCGTCAAAAGTAGAGATTGTGTGGTTATGGGTTAACTTACATAATGCAGTCATGTATCATTAGTGTACAACTATTTATACTGTAATAATAGACAAATTTTGCAAATATTGTGGACAAATGGAGGAACTTACTGGATGAATGAGAATCTAATTGACCTCTTAGTAAGCATTGTGACATAAACATTAGCTGTTTCAAAACTGCACTCCCTGGGTACCAATACACCTTGGATAGGGTTTCCTGATTTCAATGTTCTTTTCTGTATTCAAGCATTTTGTTCTTTTGCCTAAATTTTTGTTCAGTAATGCTGAAAAAAACATTCTCCTTTATCTGGAGTAGTGGATTTATTGACATCTATCACTGTATGTAGCTGTTTCATGGTATGTCATGAAAGGCTATAAGTTCTATGAGGGAAACAATTGTGGCATGTGCAATATGAGGGCTATGATAAGGTATGCAAATAACTAAAGTTTTAGATTACTAAATGATACAGGAATTTTTCATAATTCATCAGATTTGAAAACATGCTGAAAGATGAAGCATTTTCTGATGGTGTTGTATGTGAGTGGATGGGTTGCTTAATTTGATTTGCATTGAAATCGTGGAAAAGTTGTCGGATTTTTTCTTATCTTTTTCTTGATTTATTAGTCCAAGAGAAATTAGATGCACCAAGAAATGAGATGAAAATGTAGAATTTTCTGCAATTAGTAACAACAATCAGATAAATTTTCAGTGAGATGAAAAAGATTCAAAATTATGCATTCATATTCTTTAAGCTTACAAAATTAGGTGTCAGACTTTTGAAACCATTGTGGGTAAAGGAGAAAATGATGGTTACCAGCATTTTCTCCTTTTGCCTACAGTGGTTTCTACCCTACCCAAAATAATTTCAACTTTTGTGCCACTTTAATTAATATTGTCATCTACTAATGCTTTCAATATGGAAAAGTCTAAAATTTTGCCATCTGGTAAAGTGTTAATGTAGAAAAAATTTTGAAAATAAGCAGAGGAATGCGATGTAAAATTTTGTAGAATGTAGTAAGAGGATGTACTGTGCAGTCTGATCCTCTGTACTTGTTCTGCAAAAGCATCTGGTATTACAGTTAACCTTCCAAGGGTTAACATTATTAGTTGTACGGTCAGGTGGCAGGGGACTTGGAAACTTCTTCATGGCTGTGGTTAATCATGTCGCCCTGAGCCGAAGGCCTTCGGCTCAGGGCAACATGATTAACAACAGCCATGAACAAGTTTCCTAGTCCCATGCCACCTGACCGTACAACGAATTTATTATACTGCAAAGTTTTACCCTTTCAAAGCGTGTTAAGCGAAATTTTCTTGTTTTATAATTTCACGAATCGAGTATGCTAACGAAATAGAAATTCCCTTCTGTGTGCCCCAATTCAATGAAAACTGACGTCACTGGAAACTGACATCACTAAAACATGCAGTTTGGTGCATAAATATGCAGTCTGGTGATCGATCGACACCGCCATTTTGGATGTTTTGTTGCACGTGTATTGATGTTTTAGGGGTACACAAAAGGGAAAGTGGTTTTACTCGGTTTTTGCCAGGGAACGTGATATATGTTCCGGGCATGTTAACCAATCCGATCATGAGAAATTTCTTTGCAGTATAATAAACCATGTTATACTTACTGTACAACCATGATAGAATCTTTCTTGACCCCTAACCAAAGAATCCCTGGCTTTTACAACCCAGCATTTTCTCCTTTTCCCACAATCTAAAGTCAAGTTTCATTTTTTTGAGTAACATTTAATTTGTCGTCTGCAAATGCTTTCAATTTGGACAAGTCTAAAAGTTCATCCTTTGGTAAAGAGTTAACTCTGTACCAGACAACAGGAAATTTGGACTGGTACGAATACGAAGGATTTGCAGACAACATATAAAGTGTCTTTTATAAAGTAATGAACTTTGTCTTTGATAGGGTAGAAAACATTGAAAGAAATGAATAAACACTGGTTACAAGCATTTTCTACTTTTTCCACATTTTTCTCAAACTGCAAGATCAGCTTTATGAGAAAAGGGTAAACCATTTAAGGGCATTTTAGTGCTGAGTAAATCAGTTTAGCTCTAAGTAAACCATTTTAGTGCTAAATAAACCCAGCAGAATGTCCTAGTAGGGCTTACCATGTAGATCAAACATCAGACTGCAGGTTTTGTGAGTATAGGATATTGACTGAGTACAAGGTCTTTCCGTATAAGAATGACCTGGGCATGAGCTTCACAAAACACCGAGTCGAGGTGTTTTGTGAAGCTCGTGCCCTGGTCGTTCTTATATGGAAAGACCGATGTACGAGGTCGATATCTGACTTACATACCAGCCACCATCAGTATTGAGCAGACGACTTGACAGCCGTTTCGAAAATAACAGATACGTTTGATGACAAAAGGAAGCGTAAAACATGTTTTATGGTTTTTTAACTTTTGGGTATTTCTTTTTCATTTATTTAACAGTTTTATTTTCTTGCTTGAACATTAATGAATCGTTGGCTTGAAACTGACACGTAGTGAGCATCAACCTTTTTTTTATCCCCCGCCGAAAGGCAGCTGGGGATATGGTAATAGTCTCCGTCCGTCCTTCCTTCATTCCGTCACTCCGTCATTCCGCTTTTTGTCCGGAGCAAAAGTATAAAAGCTAGGAACTTGAAACTTCACACATATATAGAACTCATTGAGGAGGCATGTAGTGCAAAAGATCCATTACTCTGTCTTCAGTAATTTTGGAGTTATTGCCCTTTGTAAATTTTAACTTTGGATTTTTGTCCGGAGCATATCTGCAAAAGTATTTGAGATATCAACTTCAAACTTCACAAGTGGATAGATCTCATTAAGGAGGCATGCAGTGTACAAGAACCATTACTCTACCTTCAGTATTTCTGGAGTTATTGCCCTTTGTACATTTTCTTCTGGAATTTTTGTCCGGAGCATATCTCCAAAAGTATGAAAGGTAGGAACTTGAAACTTCACACACATATAGAACTCATTGAGGAGGCGTGCAGTATGAAAGATCCATTACTCTGTCTTCAGTTTTTTTTTAGTTATTGCCCTTTGCACATTTTTACTTTGAATTTTTGTTCGGATTATATCTCCAAAAGTATAAAAGCTAGGAACTTGAAACTTCACACATATATTGAACTCATTGAGAAGAAGTGCAGTGCACAACAACCATTACTCTGTCTTCAGTATTTTTGGACTTATTTCCCTTTGTAAATTGTAACTTTGGATTTTTGTCCGGAGCATATCTCCAAAAGTATAAAAGCTAGGAGCTTGAAACATCACACGCATATAGAACTAATTAAGGAGAAGTGCAGTGCTAAAGAATCATAACTCTATCTTCAGTAATTGTTGAGTTATTGCCCTTTGTAAATTTTCACTTTGGAATTTTGTTCGGAGAATATCTCCAAAAGTACAAAGGCTAGGAACTTCAAACTGTATACACTTATAGAATTCATTAAGGAGAAGTGCACTTCACAAAAACCAAAACTCTTGTCTTAAGTAATTTTTGAGTTATTGCCCTTTGTTAATTTTTATTTTGGATTTCTGTCTGGCATATATCTCCAAAAGTATAAAAGCTAAGAAGTTGAAACTTCACACACATATAGAACTAATTGAGGAGAAGTGCAGTGCACAAGAACCATAACTCTATCTTCAGTATTTTGGAGTTATTGCCTTTTGTAAATTTTTACTTTGGATTTTTGTTCGCCCATTTTCATTTAGATTCACAGGCTTTTTTTGACTGATTACCCTTTGATGAATTTATCCTGTTCTGGGACAAGTGCTAGTTTTTTGCCCTTGTTTTTGTAATAAGGCATCATGGAAAAAGGGGGTTTCATGTTATATTTCATTCCATTTCTTGTGAAAGCAGCTCCTTCCACATTTCTTGACGGAATTGAATAGAATTTTGACAGAATATTTCTTGTCATGTGACCTATTGCATATTGTCAACATTTTTCGATTTGTAGCTGCATCATGAAAAAAAGGGGGCTTCATGTTTTATTTCATTTTTTTTCTTGTGAATGCAACTCGTCCCATATTATTTTTCACAGATCATGAGACCTAGTACATGTTGTCAGGGTTTTGCGATTTATCACTGTATCATGGAAAAAAGGGACTTCATGTCAAATTTAATTTTTTATCAGTGTATCTCCAACTTTTGCACATATGTTCAAAGAACTTCATATTTTTATTGCTTGATCAAAGCCAGTGACCAGTGAGTCAATTGTGCATTCGTCTCTCCATGCATCAGTCTGTTCATAAACCTTTTAGATCACAAGTAATACCATATATCCATTCAGCTACCCAGGCAGGTGCTACAAATTTCAACACTCTAGTCTCTAGCTACCTGCTTGAAATGGCAGCAGTGTGGCGGCTTATATTGTGAGAGGGATATCTTCTAAAGTCTTGACAAAAATTGATGAAACTTCATGCATGTTTTCCATTGGATAGTCCCCACATATATGAAATCCTGAAATGGGTACTTAATATATAATCCTGTTATGGACCTCTTTTATATTTTTTGATGTAATGAAATCCTGTGCCATGGAACAAGGGAGCTTAATATATAATTTCATCATAGACCAGTAACAAAAAGGCCACAATCATGTACATGCAAAACACAATACCTCTTATACGTTTGTATCAAAAAAAGTCTTTTTCGGCGGGGGATATAATTTCAACGAAATTTCTTGTTTTTACTTTGGTAGGTTTGTTGATGCTCCACGAGTAAGTTCATTGCTCAGTTTAGGTTCGAACTGATTGAAATATTCATAGATTTCAGCTTTTGCCGGTAACACTTGTGTTTTCATTTCTACGGTCTGTCCGTTTGCACTAATTCATCTAGTTCTGTAGAGCCATATTCATTGATTGATTAAATGAATGAATGGCGTTTTACACCGCTTTCAGTCATACAAAGTCACTTCCAAAGAGGCTCAAGCCTGGGACCTAGGGTCGAGCTTCTAGGACAGCTGGTCTCAAAGCGATTCTGATCATTCGACCATGGGAGTGATCGGGCCCCTCAATTTGCATTTCGTTTGATTTCTTAGCTAGCTGTAGCGGGCCTCCTATCTTACTTTTGCTTTCTCACAATAAGAAGAAAAAGACAAAGGCATTTTCCTTCCAGAGGCTAAACTGTGCTAATACGGACAAATCAACAGTCGGTCTTATAGGAAATAGGGTGCATTAGAACCAAAATAAAACAACATTGTAGACACATTTTAGAATAGCAAATTTTGTAAGTAGGAGGGGATAGATTTCTTAACGATTGCTTTGAAAGAAATTATTAAGAATTGCTGAGTTTGTCAAAAATCAGATTAAAATCTGTCTTACCAGAAAGAAGCATATTAGCAAGATTCTTCATGTTATAAAACAAATTTCTAAAAAATAATTATATCGTTCCAGTACCAATGTCCTGCATAACCAGACATCCATCAGTTGCACGTGAGCAGGACTTTCTCGCATGGGAGCAGGTCTTTCCAGCATGTGGGCAGGTTTTCTATCTACAGAACAACCTGAGCATGTGCATAGATAGACCTGCTCTCGTGCATTCTATTGTTAAGACAGGTCGTTCTGAAAAATATAGACCTGGGCCAAACAAAGGAGCTGGTATGTAATGTCTGATCTCAATCTACACTTGTAGCTAAGACAAATAAGATTTTACAAAGGGCTTAAAAGGTCAATAAACAGTTTCTACTGAAATACACAACTGCTAACTTTTTATACGCCCGAAGGGTCGTATTATGTTATACCCCAGGTCGTCCGTCCATCTGTCTGTCCGGCCTTACGAGCCCGACATTGTGGGATTCGTCCGTCCGTCCGTTAGCAATTTCTTGTGTGTGCAACTCCTCCTACAGTTTTCATCGGAATTATTTGAAACTTGCCACAATGAATCTCCATGATGTCTAGTTGTGCACCTGGGTCTTAGAATTTTTATCGCTGTTTGCGTTCCAAAATTATCTGCCCTTGATTTCTGAAATAACCAACTTTTCACTTTGAATTTTTGTTCAGGCAATAACTTCCATACCATAAAAGCTATCAAATTGAAACTACATACACTGATAGAACACATTATGGAAAAGTGCAGTGCACATGAAACATAACTCTGCCACTTTTATTTTCTGAGTTATCGCCCTTTGTTAATTTTCATTTTGAATTTTTGTCCAAGCCATAACTTCCAAACTATAAAAGCTAATAACTTGCAACTTCATACACTGATAGAACACATTATGGAGAAGTGCAGTGCACATGAACCATAACTCTGCGACCTTTATTTTTTTAATTATCGCCCTTTGTTAATTTTCAGTTTGAATTTTTGTCCAGGCCATAACTCCCAAACTTTAAAACCTATTAACTTGGAACTTCATACACTGATAGATCACATTGTGGAGAAGTGCATTGCACATGAAACATAACTCTGTCATCCTTCTTTTTTAGTTATTGCCCTTTGTTAGTTTTCTCTTTGAATTTTTGTCTGTGTCATAATTTCTAAAATATAAAAGCTATGATCTTGAACCTTTCAAAACTGATAGAACACCTTGTGGAGAACAGCGATTTACAAAATTTGTAACTGTGCCACCCTTCTTTTTTTAGCTATTGCCCTTTAATATTTTTCACATATCATGGAGATTAACTACTCTTCATTCATGGCCCTTCCGTCATTTCAACTCATTTCACTGACAAGCCCCTTCGGGCGTATATGCGCCGCTTTGCGAAGCTCTTGTCTTTTAATTCTTTGAGGGAGAATGTATCCAGAATGAAGACTGAACTCTTTCCTTGTATTTTCAGTCTTAAAATGTTTCCACACAATGACAACCCTGGGGAAGAAGCCTTTTGAAAACATTGTGGGATAAGGCGAAAATGCTGGTAACCAGCATTTCCTTTTCCCACAAAGTTTTCTACCCTATTAAAGGAAAATTACGTAATGAGTGCCACTATGAAATTGTCCTTCGCAAAATTTAATGCTTTCAACTTGGATAGGTCTAAAATTTCACCATGTGGTAAAGGGTTAAATCTAAAAATAAAATGTTGTAATCACTCTTCCATTCTCCTGTTAATGCTTTTCCTTTTGTTTTTGCAACATGCTTGTATTGTAATTTTTTTTTTTTATTGCAAATTAGATAATTGAATTTTCTAATGAAAGCTAGTGGTACTTGATGATATAATTCAATTCTATGTTGCATGTTTTTGTTTTATGTTTCTAATTTATGTTATTTTTTTTAAATGTCCTGTACATGGATTTTAATTCATTTATAAAGAGCAGGTACTGTCTCTTTACCAAACGACAAAATCGTTTCAAGTTGGAATTGAAAACATTTGCAGATGACAAAATAAAGTGTGACTTAATTTTGGGTAGAAAATTTTGTTTCAGCTTAGCATAACAATAAATTACTATAAATTACTGCATTGAATTTGTAAAAATATGATCCAGTCATATATCTTATAAGATATTGTATATAAGACATTATTTTGTGAATAATTCAGGATTATTTTCAGAATTTCAAGTAGATTTATATATAATATTTTATGTGTCTATTTTTAGAAATGTTATGGGTAAAGAAATGTTGTAATTTAAGCTTGGGGGAATTATTTCCCTGTCACAGTGAATATCTTCCTCCTGCCGAAAATCTGGTTAATTGTCCTGAGATCACTAGTTTATAAAAGTCTAAACACCGTCATCACACATAAACAAGCAAACACCGATTTGCAACAGCCAGACGGAGACGCTTTATTAGGCAGCACTGGCAATCCATACAAAAACAAAAAAAAAATGTTATATCTACCACAATCTTACTTACATGAACTCAATACAAAACGTAATGTAATTTCCTATTAAGGATACTGGCCGTCCACGTAAAACCCCTCAGTGAGAGGAACCGTGTATCCGCAACATGCACGAAACAACGTAGTGTTTCTCAGACTATCCATAGGAAACCAGGGTTGGCGGATTTCAACCTACTACAACCGTTTTACTCCCTAAGCATTTATCAGCTAGAGACAATATCTCAAAAACCCTCAGCAATTCGAATGGCATTGGTAATTTGCTGCCTGTCTGTCGAACGTCTGACGTGGAACTGACCGAATATACCCCATTACACCATGAAAATCCCGCCACTTCGTGCTTCATGCGCACGGAGACACACAATACATATGTGTGCATTAACCATGTTAAGACAAACATTCTCCGCTATACTACGTACCGCGGAGAATTTATAATGGTATTTGTTGAGAAAATAATCGGAGGAAATATAATATATAATTTATTTCATCAGCTTGTGGTTAATATGGGGAAATATTTGCCTCAAAAGGGAAAGGTGTGCAAAAATAACTTGTGCCTTACGGCACTCATTATTTTCGCATACTTTTCCCTTTTTCTGCAAATATTTCCCCAAATTTTCAAACAAAACCCAATTTTTATGCACCCAAAGGGTCATGTCACATTATGCTATGGCCCCAGTTGTCTGTCTCTCAGCCTGTCCATACATCTTTCCGTCATTTAGCTATTTCTTATGTGCACAACTCCTCCTACAGTTTTTATTGGAGTAAGTTCAAACTTACCACAATGAATCTCTATGAGGTGTAATTGAGCATGTGACTTTTAAAATTTGGATATCCTGCAGGTGTTGTAGATTTTAATCCATTTCACTAGGGAGAAACCTTTTGGAAACGTTTTTGGAAACGGACAAAAAAAGGTAACTAGCACTTTCTCTTAACATTGTCTTCTATCCTATCAGTGAACTTAATGAGTTCAAGTAAATTTATTTTGAATTTGTTGGCTGCAGATGTTAATTCTTTACCAAACAACAAAATTTTGGACTAGTTCAAATTGAAAGCATTTGCAGACGACAAAATAAATGTGTATCAAAAATAGAATTTTGCATTGGAAAGGGTAGAAAACATTGTGGGAAAAGGAGAAAATGCTGGTTACCAGCATTTTCTCCTTTTCCCACAAAGTTTCCTAAAGGCTTCTTTCTCAGGGTCGTTAAAAGTCGGGATTGTGTGGTAAAGAGTTAAGAGTTTGTTAGAGACTTATATATGTCATGTGGGAAAAGGTTAAAGAGAACAGACAAAAAAGAAAAATTTTTTTTTGCTTTTCTTTTTCTTTCAGGTGGGAGAGAGTTCTAAATATGGTGCAGCCATGTGTGCTTTTTTAATAATAACTAGTGTAATGATACTAGGTGTTTTACTGGCTGTTGGTATATTTGACTTTGACACATAATCTTTATGCTAGCATCTTCGCGAGCCAAGTTTACGATCACTACGTGGATCTTACCTTTGCTGATTGAGCCCGATTTCCAGATTCCTGTGATGCGCCCTCTATTGGATGCTGGTTATTACCCCCCTTTACATTTTATTTCTAAAAGCAAATGAAATATCGTTTTACAAACTGCTTATGAATACACATGAAGCGATAAGCAGACATCCACGTGGGTTTCCATGTTTACCTTCTATTCAAAAGGTACTGACCTTGTTCTATTTTTATCAAAGATGAAATGCTACGAGCGATTTCTCAGGTGAATGTAAAAATCAAGCTCGATCTGCCAAGGGTAGAGTAGCGTAGTGAATCGTCGGCCTTGGCTTGCGAAGATGGAATGCTAGTAATTGTTTTAAAAAAAATGTGGGGATTAGCCCGTCATTTAAAACAAAATGAATGCTAGTAACCAGCATTTCCTCCTTTTCTCACAACGATTTCTACTCTTTCAAGACCAATTCTGAATTTACTGCCTGGAGATCATGAGATGATTTAGATATTGAAGATTCTAAAGTTTGCCAATTTAGGAAGGTTAACCCATTACCACACAACAAAATTTTAGACCTATCGAAATTGAAAGCATTTGCAGACGACAATTTCAAAGTGGCTCAAATGGTGCAATTTTACTTTCATAGGGTAGAGAACTTTGTAGGAAAAGGAGAAAATGCTGTGGTAATGAGTTAAACTATTTACCTTGACAAAAAAAAAAAATTAAACTACACAATTTTTTAACCATTTTTTACCTTACAGTCCCAACTTTTATTGATCCTATAGAAAGATTATTGACCCGAAGAAAGAAGCCTTTGAAACATTGTGGGATAAGGAGAGAATGCTCGTAACCAGCATTGTCTCCTTTTCTGACAATGTTTTCTACTCTATCAAAGACATGAATATTTCATCATTTGAGCTACATTTGAAATGCCATTCGCAAGTTCTATCATTTTGGACACGCCTGAATATTTTTTATATTGTTTGATATTGAGTTACGCATTATGCAGATGAATTCTTCCATTCCTATAATTTTTCTTACCAGCTCGGAGACAAATCTTATCTTCTGAGCTCCATAATGTGTTTAAGTCATTACCAAACAACAAAATTTTAGGTTTGTCCAAATCAAAAGCATTTGCAGACAACAAAATAGAAGTGACTGAAAATTTGAAATTTGTTTTGTGAATGGTAGAAAAATTGTGAGAAAAGGAGAAAATGCTGGTTACCAAAATGTTTTCTAAAGGCTTCTTTCTCGGGGTTGTCAAAAGTAGGCATTGTGTGGTAATGGGTTAACTCATTACCAAACGACAAAATTTTAGGTTCGTCCAAATTGAAAACTTTTGCAGACGACTGAATAAAAGTGACTAAAAATTTGAAATTTGTTTTGTGAAGGATAGAACACATTGTGGGAAAAGGAGAAAATGCTGGTTACCAGCATTTTCTCCTTTTCCCACAATGTTTTCTAAAGGCTAATCTTTCTCAGGGTTGTCAGACGTAGGGATTGTGTGGTAATGGGTTAGCTGCCAAGTATTAACAGTTTGGATGTTAAAATGCATTTAAATTTATACCATAGTAATTGAAAGTATATAAATTACAATGTACTACTATAAGAATGAAAAACATTGTGGAATGAGGAGAAAGTGCTGGACACCAAAAATGATTTCAAAAGTCTTCTTTTGATTCATTTAAAGTCAGGTTTGTTCAGTGAAGGGTTACATGTTTTAGATGCATTTTGCAACCACAATTGTTGACTTTTCGCAGCTTCAAGGCCTTTGAAATTTAGTCAAGTTTTGTTGTCTGTTAACCCATTACCACACAATCCCTACTTTTGATGCCCCTGAGAAAGAAAGCCTTTTGAAAACACTGTGGGAAAAGGAGAAAATGCTGGTAACCAGAAAACAAATTTCATATTTTCAGTCAGTTTTACTTTGTCGTCTGCAAAAGCTTTCGATTCAGACAAACCGAAAATGTTGTCGTTTGGTAATGAGTTAACCGATTACCACACAATCCCTACTTTTGACACCCCTGTGAAAGAAGCCTGTAGAAAACATTGAGGGAAAAGGAGAAAATGCTGGTAACCAGCATTTTCTCCTTTTCCCACAATGTTTTCTACCCTTCACAAAACAAATTTCAAATTTTCAGTCAGTCTTACTTTGTCTTCTGCAGATGCTTTCGATTTGGACCAGTCTAAAATTTTGTTGTTTGGTAGAGTTAAAGGGTAAAACAGAACAGATCTGCAGAAAAAGAGATTACTTGCTTTTCTTTTACTTTCAGGTGGGGGAGAATGCTAAATATGGTGCAGCCATTTGTGCTTTTTTTATAGTAACTAGTGTCATAATAGTAGGTGTTTTACTGGCTATTGGTGTCTTTGACTTCGACACCTAATGTATTGCAGTGGTAATAAAATTATGAGGATTTTTTTTTTTTTCTGTCTTTTTACTGTCTGAAAATAAAAAAAGCAAATTTTTTTGTAATTTAAAACCCTTTACCAAAGGACAGTTTTTTGGACTGGACCAATTCAAAACATGTGCGGACAAGAAATTAAATTTTGGTAATATGATGTTTGACTTTGATAGGATAGAATATATTGTGGGAAAAGAAGAAAATGCTGGTTTCCAGCATTTTCTCCTTTTCACACAAAGTTTTCTACAGGCTTCTTTCTCAGGGTCGTTAAAAGTCAGGATTGTGTGGTAAGAGATTAAACATTTTCTTTGGGATCATGTGTTTAACTCTTAACCAAACAACAAAATTTTAATGTTGTCCAAATTGAAAGCATATGTAGACAACAAAATAAACAGGAATTAAAATCTAAAACTTGACTTTGGAAGAATAGAAAACATTGGTAAAAGAAGAAAATGCTGACTACCAGCATTTTCCCCCTTTTTCCGCAATGTTTTCAAGAGGCTTCTTTCTCAGGGTCGTCAAAAGTCAGGATTGTGAGGCTCACTAGTCTTTTTGTTATATTTATATTTGTGATTAAATCTTTTAGGAATTGACAAGTTTTCTGTATAATTCATTCCTAGAATCCTCTTGGCTTTGAAGATCTAACTCTTGGCTGGAAAAAAGTAACTAGGAAAAAGTTGATGAACTAATATCTTATCATCTTATAATTTGATGCTTTAACCCATTACCACACAATCCCTACTTTTGACGCCCCTGAGAAAGAAGCCTTTAGAAAACATTGTGGGAAAAGGAGAAAATGCTGGTAACCAGCATTTTCTCCTTTTCCCACAATGTTTTCTACCCCTCACAAAACAAATTTCAAATTTTCAGTCACTTTCATTTTTTCGTCTGCAAATGCTTTCAATTTGGACCAGTCTAAAATATTGTCGTTTGGTAATGAGTTAACTCTTTACCACACAATCCTGAATTTTAATGACCCTTAGAAAGAAGCCTTTTGAAAACACTGTCGGAAAAGGAGAAAGTGCTGGTAACCAGCATTTCTCCTTTTCCCAAAATAAATTTCAATATTTAAGTCAGATTTATTTTGTCGTCTGCAAATGCTTGAATTTGGAACAGTCCAAAATTTTGTTGTTTGGTAAAGAGTTAACAAAGATAAATTTGTTTATAGAATCTATATTTATATCTATGATATCAGAACTGCACCAAGATTTAATGACTGCTGAATTCATTTTATGTCTCATACTAAATATGGTAGTTTTAGCTACAGTAAATGTCTTAACTCATTACCAAATCACAAAATTTTAGGTTTTGTCCGAATCAAAAGCATTTGCAGACAAAATAAAAGTGACTGAAAATTTGAAAATTATTTTTGTGAATGGTAGAAAACATTGTCAGAAAAGGAGAAAATGCTGGTTACCAGCATTTTCTCCTTTTCCCACAATGTTTTCTAAAGGCATCTTTCTCCGGGTCGTCAAAAGTAGGGATTGTGTGGAAATGGGTTAAGGTAGCAGTCCATAACACTTCTAGTGCAGCATGGAATAAAAATTTCTTGATAGTTGGTATACACAGATTTACACAGATGAAATACTTTTACACTTTTTTCACTGACCAGAAATTCCTTTCATGTCTCTCTTGAAATTATTTGCTGATATTTTTGTTAGTTTCCAGAAAAGGGAGGTAATAATCACCTCCCTTTGTAATGAGGATATAGTGGTTTTAGATTTAAAAATGATAATCCTTGAAGGAAAAAAAATGAAAAAGTGGCTCATTTAAAGTAGTACAATAATACTCATTTTTAATCATAGCAAATATTGTTGGATAATACTGGTACTAGGGTGGAAACGGCTGTTTTCTATTACAGGTCCACTACCTTAATGTAGAGGAAGTTCACAGAAAATATATTTTGAGGTCCTTACTCTTTACCAAATGACAAAGTTAAAGACTGGTCTAAAATTCAAACATACCAATCCACAAACAAATTCTTTCATTAAAAAAGTTAGGAAACATTGTGGGAAAAGGAAAATGTGCTAGTAACTATCATATTCTCCTATATCATTCCTGTTTTCATAGGCCTTTTTTGGCCTGTTCATAGAACACACAGTTGTTTGGTAAAGGATTAACTGATAACATAAGATATGTTTAGCCAATACAATTAACCCATTACCACACAAGAAAAATTTAGACTGGTCCAAATTGAAAGCATTTGCAGACGACAAAATAAAGGTGACTGAAAAATTGAAATTTGTTCTGGAAAGGGTAGAAAACACTGTGGGAAAAGGAGAAAATGCTGGTTACCAGCATTTTCTCCTTTTCCCACAGTGTTTTCAAAAGGCTTCTTTCTCAGGGGCGTCAAAAGTAGGGATTGAGTGGTAATGGGTTAACAGCTTTCAAAAGTATTTCAGGAACAGGATTTTTTTCCAATTTATTTGTATGTTCTTTGTGTATTTTTCAAAGCTTTTGGTAAGTTGAAAGTTTTTTATGCAATAGTCAGTAAGGACATGTGATAGTGTTTGTATGCCGTTTGTATGCTTTTGTTTGATTTAATCTTTACCACACAATGCTGAATTTAAACAACCCAGGGAAAGAAGCCTATTGAAAACAAAGTAGGAAAAGGAGAAAATGCTGGTAACCAGCATTTTCTCCCTATTCCAGTGTGTTTTTTCTACCCAGTTAAAGAAAAATTACTTTATTTAATCCACTTTGAAACTGTCGCCTTCAAATACTTTGAATTCGGACAAAGCTAAAATTTTGTTATCTGGTAAAAGAGTTAAGGCTTCTTTCATGGGTGTTTTTATCTTTTACCAAACAATAATGTAATCTTACTGCCCATTGCAATAAGGCTTTTGAAAACATTGCACAAGAAGGAGAAAATGCTGGTGACCATAATATAATTTTTTTACAGACAAGTGCTTTCATTTGTACCAATTTTGTGTGAAAATGGCTTCATTGTGGATATCTGTATCTGTGGATTTTTTTATCTTGAAACAGTTTAGCTCTTTACCATGTGACAAATTTTAGATCAATTTATAGTAGAAGTATTTGCAAATTTGTGGATCAAATGATAGTTTTGTCTTTGAAAGAGTTGAAAACAATGTGGGAAAAGGAGAAAATGCTGGTTACCAGCATTTTCTCCTTTTTTTCCACAATGTTTTAAAAGCCTTCTTTCTTAGGATCATTGTTACTCAGGATTGTGTGGTAAAGGATTAGAAATAGACATTAGACCCTAGAGAGAGCATGTGTAAGATTTTTAAAGATGAACCATTGTGAAAATGTTTATGTTGGTTCTGATTACCCTTTAACAGACAATCTTATGTCTTTAACCCATTACCACACAATCCCTAATTCTGACAACCCTGAGAAAGAAGCCTTTAGAAAACATTGTGAGAAAAGGAGAAAATGCTAATAAACAGCATTTTCTCCTTTTCCCACAATATTTTCTACCCTTCACGAAAGAAATTTCATATTTTCAGACACTTTTACTTTATCGTCTGCAAATGCTTTCGATTTGGACAAGCCAAAAATTTTGTCGTTTGGTAACGAGTTAACACACCAAGGAAAAAGGGCTCCTGAAAACATTTTGGACTTGCCCCACAATTTTTCCAACTGTTTCAAAGAAAAAAAAAACATCATTCTGGACATATTTAAGTCTTAAAATGGATTTGGTATAAAAGTTTGAAGTTCTGTTAACATATTACCAAACATTTTAGCTCAGTCCAAATCAAAAGCATTTGCAGATGACAAAAAAAAAAAAATGAATGAAAATTTGAAATTGATTTTGTGAAGGGTAGAAAACACTGTCAGAGAAAGAGAAAACACCGGTTACCAGCATTTTCTCCTTTTCCCACAATGTTTTCTAAAGGCTTCTTTCTCAGGTTCGTCAAAAGTAGGGATTGTGTGATAAAGAGTTAACTTGTTAAGAATTAACCCTTTACCAACCTACAAAACTATAGACTTATTCAAATTGAAAGCATTTGCAGATAACAAATTAGATTTAGCCTAAACTCTTTACCAAGCGACAAAATGTTGGACAAGTCAGAATTGAAAGCATTTGTAGACAACAAAATAAATGTGACTGAAAAGTTAAAATTTGCTATAGAAAGGGTAGAAAACATTGCGAGAAAAGGAGAAAATGCTGGTTACCAGCATTTTCTCCTTTTCTCACAATATTTTCTAAAGCCTTCTCTTTCAGGATCGCCAAAAGTCACCATTGTATGGTAAAGGGTTAGATGATGAGATTTGTCTTTGAAATGATAGAAAACGTTATGGGAAAAGGAGTAACCATTTCCTCCTATTTCCATGATGTTTACAAAAGCTTACTTTTTCATGATCATTATTAAAACTAAGTGATATTGTTTGGCAAAGGGTTCATTTATTTACCTCCCTTGTTGTTGTGATATTACAAAAGTTTTTTTTTTTTTAATTGTATAGAATATGATATAGAATAATGTTTAAAATGATATACAGTTATATACTATTTGTTGTTTATCCCTTTTTATTCATTTTCATGTGAATAAAAGAAATATAACATCAGATATAATAGTGTGCTTTTAAATTGCATTGGAATGTAACTTTGTGTTGGTCATATTTGATTGAAATTATTATCTCTTTACAACACAATCCCAAATTTTAACGACCCTGAATAAGAAAGCTTTTGAAAACATTGTAGGAAAAGGAGAAAATGCTGATAACCAGTATTTTCTCCTTTTCCCACAATGTTTTCTATCCTTCCCAAATCCAGTTCAAACTTTTTGGTCACATTGATTTTGTCATCTGCAAATGCTTTTAATTTGGACAGGTCCAAAGTTTTGTTGTTTGGTAAAGAGTTAACTGTAATTTTTGTTTAAATAGTCCCAAGTTTAACTAATCCTGCAAAGTAAAACATTTAAAAACATTGTGGGGAAGAAGAGAAACTGTCGGTTACTATTAACCCTTTACCAAACAAGCCCTATTTTTTTATGACCCCGAGATAAAAGCCTTTTGTAAAGATTGTGAGAATAGGAGAAAATGCTGGTGACCAGCATTTTCTCCTTTGCCCACATTGTTTTCTACCCAGCTGGAAACAAATTTCAATTTTTGAGTTATGTATATTTTGTCGTCTGCAGGTGCTTTCAATTTGGAGTTCTCTAAAATTTTGTTGTTTGGTAAAGAGTTAAGTATATGATCAGACTGCATGTTCTGGGCATTTGAGACTCTAACTTAACCCTATCTCGAAATTAGATTGAAAAATGCTGGTAACAAGCTGGTAACCAGCATTTTCTTAATTTCCAACTGCATTTTCTAACCTTACAATGACAAATGAGTTAATTTGGAGACTTATTCAATATGTTGCCTGCAAGTGCTTTTCATGCGGACCAGTTTGAAATTTTGGTATTTGGTAAATTTGTGGTGTAGAGTGTTAGCATAGACAGCTAATGTACTTGCCAGGTTTGTCAGTTGGACTGATCATCCTTAGTGAGCCAAATGACAGAAATGTATAATATCAATGCAGAGTTGACCAGAACACATAACTCTTTACCAAACAACAAAACTTTAGACTGGTCCAATTTGAATGCACTTGCAGACGACAAAATAAACGTAACTCAAAATTTGAAATTTGTTTCCAGTGGGGTAGAAAACATTGTGGGAAAAGGAGAAAATGCTGGTTACCAGCATTTTCTCCTTTTCCCACAATGTTTTCAAAAGGCTTCTGTCTCAGGGTCGTAAAAACCAGGGATTGTTTGGTAAAGGGATAACAGAGATGTATAATACCAATGCAGAGTTGACCAGAATATTTGATTATAGAACCATGTATGTCCAACAACAGATGCCATGTTATGTGCTATTTGAAATTGAGACTCTCCTCCAAAACTGTCAATCATAGGCTTGAGTGAAAAATACCAAAGTCAGATTGCATTCTAACTCTTTACCACATGACAGTGGTTGTATTGGTTGGTTGTATTAGGGTTTAACGCCACTTAAACAGCTAAGGTCATGTCATGGTGGTTGGTGACGTACATGTGTTTCCTGGCTTTCTCACACCAGTACTAACACAACTTTCTTTCCGAAGCCACCGACTACTTTTCTCACATGCTTCAGCAGAGGTGAGACGCGAAAATATGCTGGAAAGAAAGTTTGCCTCGAGCAGGTATCAATCTCACAACCACTAGATCACAAGTTCAACACGCTCACCACTGAGCCACCTGGGCAGGCTACCACATGACAAAATTTTAGACTATTCCAAATTGAAAGCATTTGCAGATGGCAAAATAAATCTAAAGATTGAAATTGAAATATTGTGGGAAAAGGACAAAATGCTTGTTTCAATATTTTATCCTTTTTGATTGTGTGGTAATCAATTCATACATCTAAAACATCTGTCAGTGGATTTGCAGGTAAGACATTTTATTTAGTCTTTTTTCTGCAACGGTAGCCACATGTAGCAAAACCAACAAAAGACCCAAACACTTTACCAAACGACACAATTTTAGACTGGTCCAAATTGACAGCACTTGTAGAAAACAAGAAAAAGTAACTCAAGAATTGAAATTTGTTTCCACCATGGTAGAAAACATTGTGGGAAAAGGAGAAAATGCTGGTTACCAGCATTTTCTCCTTTTCCCGTAATGTTTTCAGAAGGCTTCTTTCACAGGGGTGTTAAAAGTCTAGATTGTGTAGTAAAGGGTTAAGTCTTTACCAAACAATCTGTGGTATTCACGACTGTGTAAAAGAAGCCTTTTGAAAACATTATGGGAGAAGGAGAAACACAATATTTTCTACCCTTTCCAAATCAGTTTTTAATTTTGTTTCATATGTTTTTTTTTCCTTTTCCACAATGTTTTCCACCCTTCCCGAAACAAATTTCAATTTTTGAGACACTTAAATATTTGTTGTTTGCTAATGCTTTCAATTTGGAACAGTCTCAAATTTTGTCATCTGGTAGAGTTAAAAAACAAAAGCATGGTAGCAGGTTTCAACACTGCTGCAAAGTAAATATCTTCAATCACGACAGAGATATTTAACTCTTTACCAGACGAGAAAATTTTAGACTGGTCCAAATTAAAAGCATTTGCAGACAAAATAAAGGTGACTGAAAAATTGAAATTTGTTCTGGGAAGGGTAGAAAACACTGTGGGAAAAGGAGAAAATGCTGGTTACCAGCATTTTCTCCTTTTCCCACAGTGTTTTCAAAAGGCTTGTTTCTCAGGGGCGTCAAAAGTAGGGATTGTGTGGTAATGGGTTAAGGAATGAAGACAATTTTATTTCTTTCTTGGAGGTGTAAAAAAAAAAAACCTATTCACACTTAACGATTTCATCCAAAAGTGTGATTAGGTTTTTTTTCCTATACTTCCATGAAAAAAATTAAATTCTCTTCATTCCTATAATTTAATATTACAGACAACATCCCCCCACAGAAATAATTCAAACTGCATTCGTTTCCTTTAGTTTTAAATCTAATGTTGGAGTTTTCAAAGTTCCTTCCAATCATATCTGTATGGGGCAAGATTATAACAATGAAGCAGTTTTCAGATCCCCAATACTGAAAATTAACCAATAGAATGAAAGAAAAGGAGCAAAGCATTGTGTAGGACCGGCAAAAGTAACCTTTAGCAAAAGTAGTTCCGGCTCAAAGCAATTTTTTTTTTCATGGAGCTATGAATTTTTTTTTTTCAGCCAATCAGAACTCACCAATGTTCATGAAACCAACTGATATTAAATTATTAGTAAATGTCCAACTTTTTGCATAATGAGGACACAGACAACAGGGCTACAACAGTTACTTGACATTTTCTTCAAAAACGACCAAGCTGAGAAATAAAAGAAAATACATTGTGTTCATCAATTTTATCATCAATTTAATATACAAAAAAATTTGAAGTATAAAGATAAAATTTGAATTATTATATCACTTCTACAGGTGGTAAAAATTATTTCAGGTAGACATTATAACAGGATGTAACATATGAGGCTTTTGAAAACATTGTGGGAAATTTTTGGAAAAAAAAGGTTTTCCTCTTTTTCCAATGAAGCTTTTAGGTACCAGCTCTTTACCAATCAACAAAATCTTGGACTTGTCCAATTTAGAAAAAAGTTCTGACAACACATTCATTTGGGGTTTGGTTTGAAAAGAAAAAAGGTAGGAAACATGGTGGGAAAATCAGATAATGCTGGTTACCAGTATTTTCTGTTTTTTTCACCAATATTTTCAAAGCCCATCTTTGTAAAAACTCTGTATTGTGTGGTAAAGGGTTAATTCAAAGATCTGCTTGACTAATAAAAAACCCATTAAACTGGTCCATCAACATACAGCTCAGCTATCATATGAATCTGTTTTGAATTTGATTCAGTCCAAAATTTTTGTTGTGAGGTAAAGAGTTGATTAAACCATCATGGACAAATCCACAGCATCAAGAAATCAATGTGGCAAATGAAAATACTTTCCCTTCTGTGACAAATCAAGAAATTACCCTAAAAAAAACAATTTCTCTTGTTGCTTGTTTATTTCCAAAACTGTGCTTTGGTTCATGTATACATACAGAGTCAATGTAAAATGTTCAGAGTAAAAAAAAATTTATGAGGTAAATGGTCAATAATCATCATCGCTACTGTCCTCATCTGTTTGTTTAGATTGTCGGAAACCAAAAATCGTTTTCTTCTCTTGCTGTTCCTCTTCCATCTCAATGACCCCTGCATAGATAAACACATCTAAATGACCCCAACGCTTTATAATGATAAAATGGTAGATTTGTCCAAATTAGAAACAACTCCAGATGACCAATCTAAAGTCTATCAAATGACAAGTGTAGTAAACGTGGGCAAGAAATAAATGCTGACGACCAGCATTTACTCCTTCCCCAACAAAGTTTTCTATCATTACACAAACAAATCTGATTAAGTGAGCAATAACATAGTTAAATCATTGTCTACAAATGCTTTATCTCTTTCCAAGATTCTGGAACAGTCCAAATTCAAAGCATTTGCAGACAACAAAATAAATGTGAATCAGAAATTGAAATTTGATTTGGAAAGGGTATTAAACATTGTGGTAACCAGCATTTTCTCCTTTTCCCACGATGTTTTAAAAGGCTGTCTTTCTCAGGATCATTAAAAGTCAGATTTTTGATGACCCTGAGAAAGAAGCCTTTAGAAAGCATTGTGAGAAAAGGAGAAAATGCTGGTAACCAGCATTTTTTTCTTCTCCCACAAAGTTTTCTACCCTTCACAAAACAAATTTCAATTTTTCAGTCACTTTTATTCTGTCATCTGCAAATGCTTTCAATCTGGACAAACCTAAAATTTTGACATTTGGTAATGAGCTAAATTAAGCTTGGTCTCAAATTGTATTTTTGGGAGTTTCTTAACCAAACAACAAAATTTTTCACATGCCCAAGGTGAAAACATTTGCAGATGATAAAGGTGACCTTACTGATGGGTAGAAAACACTGTAAGTAAGGGAGAAATTATTTGTCACCAGCATTTTTTGCTTTTCCACAATGCTATCAAAAACTCCCTTTCTCAATAGCATTTAAAGTTGGGATTATGTGCACAGACTAACATTGGGGCCACTAATGCCTTTCAGTATTGATCAATTCATTCCTATCTTATACATACAGTGCCTTCAAACTAAAGTGCCTGTTGCTTTTGAGGCTACCATTCATAAAGATAAAACTTCACAACATATGCAAATCTGATCTTTGATCTATGGTTTAAGCTGAAATATTCTGACATCAAAAAGGCTGACAATTACAACCAATAGAGTAATTATAAATGTACGAGACCAGAAATGTATTCTGTGTTTATATGGCTCTCTTGAGATTAAAGGTTTCTCACCTGACTTTGCAATTCTTCTCTCTAAAACTTCTGTGGCAAAATTGTCAGAACCACCTATCTCGTCAAACCCAACCACTCTGCAAAATACGAGCAGTTAACCCTTTACCACACAATGATGACTTTTAACGACCCAGAGAAAGAAGCCTTTTGAAAACATTGTAGGAAAAGGAGAAAATGCTGGTAACCAGCATTTTCTCCTTTTCCCACAATGTTTTCTACCCTTTCCAGAACAATTTTTTTGGCAGACTGTAAATGCTGTCAATTTGGACTAGTCTAAGTCTTTGTTGTCTGGTTATGGGTTAGTATCAAGCACAAATTAACTCTTTATTGAACAACAAAATCTTAGACTGGTCTACCCATTCACCCTTTCCCAAACGGCAAAATTTTGATCAGACCGAATTCAAAGCATTTTGCAGATGACAAATTAACAGTTGCTAAAAAGATTATTTTTCTATATGATAGGGTAGAAAACATTGTGGGAAAAGGAGAAAATGCTGGTTACCAGCATTTTCTCCTTTTCCCACAATGTTTTCAAAAGTCTTCTATTCCAGACCCGTAAAAACCATGGATTGTTTGGGAAAGGATTAAGACAACAAAAAATGCTCTTGGTAAGATTTGTCTTATGGTAGAAAACAATAAGGGAAAAGTAGAAAATGCTGCTTACCAGCATTTTGTCCTTTACCCACAATGTGTTCAATTACCACATAAATCCTCCTTTTGACGACCCTGAAATAGAAGTCTTTAGAAAACATTGTGGGAAAAGGAGAAAGGCTGGTTACCAGCATTTTCACCTTTTTCCCACAATGCTTTCTACTTTTTGCTTTACAAATTTCAAGTTTTCAGTCACTTTTATTTTGTCGTCTGCAAATGCTTTCGATTTGGACAAACCTAAAATTTTAGTGTTTGGTAATGAGTTAATTCCCAGGTCATTAAAAGTTGGGATTGTTTGGCAAAAGGTTGAGAGTCCTGTAGCAGACAAAAGTAACGAATGAGGGTACAGGTATTGAAATAAATATTAACTCCTTACCACATGGCAAAATCTTAGACTTGTCCAAACTGATAGCATTTGCAGACAACAAAACAAATATGGCTCAAAAACTGAAATTTGACTTAAGAAGAGGAGAAAACATTGTGGGAAATGGAGAAAATGCTGGTTACCAGCATTTTCTCCTTTACCTACAATGTGTTCAATTACCACACAAACCCTACTTTTGACAACCCTGAAATAGAAGCTTTTAGAAAACATTGTGGGAAAAGGAGAAAATGCTGGTTACCAGCATTTTCTCCTTCTCCCACAATGTTTTCTACCCTTCGCTTTACAAATTTCAAGTTTTCAGTCACTTTTATTTTGTCGTCTGCAAATGCTTTCGATTTGGACAAACCTAAAATTTTAGTGTTTGGTAATAAGTTAATTCCCAGGTCATTAAAAGTTGGGATTGTTTGGCAAAAGGTTGAGAGTCCTGTAGCAGACAAAAGTGAAGAATGAGGGTACAGGTATTGAAATAAATATTAACCCATTACCACACAATCCCTACTTTTGACGCCCCCTGAGAAAGAAGCCTTTAGAAAACATTGTGGCAAAAGGAGAAAATGCTTGTAACCAGCATTTTCTCCTATTCCCACAGCGTTTTCTACCCTTCCCAAAACAAATTTTTATTTTTTAGTCACCTTTATTTTGTCGTCTGCAAATGCTTTCAATTTGGCCAGTCTAAAATTTTCTTGTGTGGTAAAGAGTTAACTCCTTATCTTGTCCAAACTGATAGCATTTGCAGACAACAAAACAAGTATGGCTCAAAAACTGAAATTTGATTTAAGAAGAGGAGAAAACATTGTGGGAAATGGAGAAAATGCTGGTTACCAGCATTTTCTCCTTTTCCCACAATGTTTTCAGTAGGCTTCTTCCTCTGGGTCATAAAAGCCAGTGATAGTTTGGTAAAGGAAATATGGCTCAAAAACTGAAATTTAACTAGGGAAGAGGAGAAAACATTGTGGGAAAAGGAGAAAATGCTGGTTACCAGCATTTTCTCCTTTTCCCATAATGTTTTTAAGAAGGCTTCTTCCTCTGGGTTGTAAAAACCAGGGATAGTTTGGTAAAGGATTAATGCTAATCATACAATTAAAAATAAGTGAAATTATTTTGCAGATAACACTCCATTATTGTGCAGTTAATCTAGGTGTTTGCAAATGGTAGAAAAATTAATTTTAAAACCATGTAAAGTGTGATTTGAAAACCATGTAAAGTGTAATTTGAAAACCATGTAAAATGTAAACAAAAGATATTGCAACTTGGCACTTTTCTCTCCAACCAACATTTTCTCCTTTACCCACAATCTTCTCTTTCCTTCCAAGGATAAATACTAATTTTGATTAACATATTTTTGTCATCTGCAAAAGGTTTCATTTTGAGCATGTCTAAAATTTTGTTGATTTTTAACCCTTTCCCAAACAACACAATTTTTGACTGGCCCAAATTAACAGCACTTGCAGACGACAAAATAAACTTAATTCAAAAAGTGAAATTTGTTTCCAGCAGGGCTGAAACATTGTGGGAAAAGAAGAAAATGCTGGTTACCAGCATTTTCTCCTTTTCCCACCATGTTTTCAAAAGGTTTCTATCTAAATTCTAAAAGGGTCCTAAAAACAAGTGATTGTTTGGTAAAGGGTTAAGTCTTTTACCACACGAGAAAATTTTAGACCAGTCTAAATTGAAAGCATTTGCAGATGACAAAGGTGACTGAAAAAGTAAAATTTGGTCTGGTAAGGGTAGAAAATACTGTGGGAGAAGGAGAAAATGCTGGTTACCAGCATTTTCTCCTTTTCCCATAGTGTTTTCAAAAGGCTTCTTTCTCAGGGTCGTTTAAAGTAGGGATCGTGTGGTAAAGAGTAGGATTAAAGAGCCCTATCGAAAAAATGTTGCTCAGAGAAACACTTGCTATGACCACCTAAAAGCCCATTTTTGCCTATCAACCCATCATTATTACAGAATATTTTTGATATCAGATGACACAACTGATTCATTGATTGTTTGATGTTTAAAAAAGTTTTCAACATTATTTCAGGTACAGCACTGTAACCACTGCACCTATCTATGCCTTTCTAGAGTTTCTGTTACGAGTACCTTGCACTATATTCTTCCCAAGCTACCGGCTACTTTCCCGCAACTTCCATCAAAACATTGATCAGTTGTGAGAAATAAATTAATCCTATTGCAATTACTATCATCAAGCCTTAGAAAGAAACGACCGAGTTGGAGATTTAAACCAGAAACCCACTGTCTTCGAGTTCTGTATGCTACCAAAAGTTCTACTGGAGATTTAACTCTTTACCACGCAATCCCAAGTTTTAACGACCCTGAAGAAGAAAGCACTCTGAAAACATTATGGAAAAAGGAGAAAATGGTGGTAACCAGCATTTTCTCCTTTTCCTGCAATGTTTTCTACCCTATCTAAAACATTTCTCTCCATTTGAGCCATATTAAAATTGTCGTCTGCCACTGCTTTCAATTTGGACCAGTGTAACATTCTATTGTTCGGTAAAGAGTTAACCCTTTACCCCATAAGGCATTTCTAAGGTATCTCAAATAGACCATAAATAACAGCAAGGATGAAGCCGTTTCTTTTGTGTATACGACACCTTTTAATAGCATAGAAAACATTGTGACAAAAAGTGAAATTGCTCGTCACGAGCAATTTCACCTTTTGCCACAATGTTTTCAAAAGTCTCCTACTCCTACAAGCAGTGTGTAGAAATGAGTATCTATGGAGTAAAGGGTTAAACCAGCAACCCACTGTTATCAAGTTCTGTATGCCACCAACTGTTCTACTGGTATTCACCTCAATATTACACAAACAGTGTTGTTTGCCCTTGATTGATGTATAGGTATATATATCTAAATATGTAACAGAAAACAAATTTACCTATCAACACAAATGGCATTTTTGAATAAAAGTACTGCTGGTAACACCCGAATCTTCAACTTCTCTACTAAAAATTTGGCGTTGTCAACATTTATCCTGGCAAATTTGGTATCAAAATATTTTTCTGTTAAAACCTATAATAGGACAAAAATATTTCATTTACTTTATTTCCCAGATCAAACTAGGCCTTTAACCCTTTACCACACAACAACTTTACAGACTTGTCCAACTCTAAAAAATTTCCAGATAGCAAAACAGCATGGACTCAAATGAGATTTGTCCACAACATAGAAGAAAACATCCTGGAGAAAAAAGATAATGCTGGTTACCAGCTTTTTCTCTTTTTCTGACAATATTTTATAATGCTTTTTTCATCAGTTTGTTAGTTGGTTGGTTGGTTGTATTGGAGTTTAACGCCACTTTAACAGCTATCATATCATGGCGGTCGGTGACGCACATGTGTTTCCTGGCTTTCTCACACCAGTACTAACACAACTTTCTTTCCAAAGCCACCATCTACTTTTCTCTCATGCTTCAGCAGAGGCGAGAGGCGAAAATACGCTGGAAAGAAAGTTCGCCTCAGCCGGGTATCGAACTCACAACCACCTGATCATGAGTCCAACACGCACACCACTGAGCCACCCGGGCGGGCCAGTTTGTTAGTACTCCAGATTGAGTGGTAAAGGGTTAACCCTTTACCAAACAATCCCTGGTTTTCACGACCCTGAAAAAGATGCCTTTTGAAAACATTGTGGGAAAAGGAGAATATGCTGGTAACCAGCATTTTCTCCTTTTCCCACAATATTTTCTACCCTCCCAGAACAAATTCAGAATTTTGAGTCACATTAATTTTGTGGTCTTCAAGTGCTTTTGATTTGGACGGCTCTAAAATTTTGTCGTTTGGTAAAGAGTTAAATAGATACATAAATTATAATGAGTAACAATCACATGAACATAACAATTACTACTACAGAATGATGCATATTTTATTTACAATAGCCATTTTTGACCAGTCAACTTTTGTGAAGCAGGAAAATGAATATTAAGCTCTGCCTACCTATAAGATGCTCATTTCATTACGAACATTTAAGAGCGCAAGCTTTGTGCTTCAGGAAAGTTTAGCAAATTCTCCTTTTTCTGTTTTGACAAACAAACTGTAGCACATTGGCTCCTGTATTTTTATGCTCCCCAAAGGGCGAGCATATAGTCGCCGCTTCGTCTGTCCGTCCGTCCTTCCGTCCGTCCGAAGCGATTTCTCCACAACCCTTGGGCCAAATTGGATGAAACTTCACATATGAACTCCTTAGGGTAAGGTGCCGATATACTTTTCTCGGATTTTCAATTTGACCCTGAGTCATGGAAAAAGGGGGCTTAATGCAAAATTGCAATTTTTACCAATATCTCATTCAGTTTTTGTCAGAATATCATGAAACTTCATGGTTATATTGTTTATGGACAGTTTTAGCATGTGTCCTTGCTATTTTTAATCTGGGCATTTTTTAAGTTGACGTTCTGTCATGGAAAAAGGGGGCTTCTTGCAAAATTCCAATTTTTACTAATATTTCATTCAGTTTTGGTCAAAACTTCATTAAACTTCATGGTTATATTGTTTTTTCAAAGTTTCACCATGTGCTCTTGTTTCTTTATCTATACGTTTTTCAATTTGACCCTCTGTCATGGAAAAAGGGGGTTTCTTGTAAAATGAAAAAGGGGCCCTAATGGAAAATTGCAATTTTTACTAATATCTTGTTCAGTTTTTGTCAACATTTCATGGTTATATCTTGTTTTACAAGTTTCAACATGTGCCCTTTGTTTTTGCAATCTATGAATTATTGATGCACAAATACGTCTTTCCTGGTTTCTCAAATTAAGGCAGCATCACGGAAAAAGGGGACTTCATGGAAAAAGTTGTTTTTCACTAGGTTCTCCTTTATCAGTGCTCAAAACTTTGTGAAATTTCAAATCTGAACTTGTTGGAAGGTTGCCCAGGTACCTCTCTTCCTTTTTCTCAATTTCAGGCTGCGTCTCGGAAAAAGGGGGCTTCATGTAAAAAATTGTTTTATGTAATATTTAATACATGACTGCTCAAAATTTTATGAAATTTCAAATTTTGAATTATTTGTAAAAAATGCCACAAACCACACACCCGTTGTATTTATTGCAATGATCCAATATTGTCTTATGGGAAAAGGGGGCTTAAAGGGGGCTTATTGGGCTTATTGTCCTCTACAAGTTTGTGTTGGCTATCTGTAAGATAGTAATTGCCTTTTCACTTCAAATTTTGGGGGGCATGAACAGGTTCTTCTAGGATAAAAGAAGTGAATTTATATCAATTTCTTATATTTTATGACAAGCACTTGTTCGGGGAGCATAACCCGTCTCTGACGGCTCTTGTATATACATGTATTACACACCTTTAAATGTTTATCTATAATTGCACATCTTCTAAAATCTTCATGGTAAAAATGCACAACACATTTCTCTTCACTTGTTGTAAGATCTAAGACTGATTTTTCTGTCTCCATATCACTGGAAAGGAAAAACAAAGGAAGTGTTACTTCTTCATTTAACGACAAAATTTACATCTGTCTCAATTGAAAGCACATGTAGGCAAAAAAGCACTTGTGTTTCAAATAATTGTTTTTGCCAGTGACAGTGGGTAGAAAACATTGCGGGAAAGGAGAAAATGCTGGTTACCAGCATTTTCTCCTTTTCCCACTATGTTTTCAATAGCCCATACTCTGGGGATCCGTAAAAGTTGCAAATGTATGATAATGGGTGAACCCCCCTAAATTTCCAGATTTTTTTTTTGATGGAGTTCCAACTCATTGGCGACTGATTTGTGCTTTGGGTCCGTGTCTGCATATCTTAGATTAAACAAGTTGAACCCCCCTGAAGAAATCCTGGGTCCGCCCCTGAAACCAGCTAGCTGCATACATGCAATTTTTTTTATATCTACCAGTATATCAAGTAAATCCAGCTCAATACCTGTATATACCATGTCCTTTGTCTCTCATATCCCTGAACTGTGTGGCTTGAGTTTTTAACTGTTCTAATCTGGCTTCACGGATATATGACGGAATTTCCTCATTCTCAAGTTCTTCCAACAATTTCTGAATAAAGTAAAAGTGCATTTAGAAGAAGTACATGTATATGTATGCTACCCCCATAGCAATGTGGGCCTAACTGCTTTAGGTTTTTCCATATACATGACATATACGTATAACTTCTTACCTACCTACAAAATTTTAAACTTGTCCATGCGAAAAACATTTTAACCCTTTACCCCATGAGGTATTTCTATGGTATCTCTAATTGACCCTAAATAACAGCAAGGATGAAGCCATTTCTTATGTGTATATGACACCTTTTGATGCTGTAGAAAACATTTTGGCAAAAGGTGAAATTGCTCGTCACAAGCAATTTCACCTTTTGCCACAATGCTTTCCAAAGGCTCCTACAAGCAATGCGTAGAAATGAGTATCTATGGAGTAAAGGGTTAACCCATTACCACACAATCCCTACTTTTGACGCCCCTAAGAAAGAAGACTTTAGAAAACATTGTGGGAAAAGGAGAAAATGCTGGTAACCAGCATTTTCTCCTTTTCCCACTTTTGATGCTGTAGAAAACATTTTGGCAAAAGGTGAAATTGCTCGTCACGAGCAATTTCACCTTTTGCCACAATGCTTTCCAAAGTCTCCTACAAGCAATGCGTAGAAATGAGTATCTATGGAGTAAAGGGTTAACCCATTTCCACACAATCCCTACTTTTGACGCCCCTAAGAAAGAAGACTAGAAAACATTGTGAGAAAAGGAGAAAATGCTGGTAACCAGCATTTTCTCCTTTTCCCACAATGTTTTCTACCCTCCAAAGAACAAATTTCAAATTTTCTGTCACTTTTAATTTGTGGTCTGCAAATGCTTTCGATTTGGACAAGTCTAAAATATTGTCGTTCGGTAATGGGTTAAACAAATTATGTGATTCTGAAGCAACATGGTTTTTACTCTATAGGGGTAGGAAACATTTCGGTAAAAGGAAAAAATACTTATCAACACTATTTTCTCCTTTTCCACTGTTTACAAAAGCTTTCCCTCTCAGTGTCACAGTAAACTGATGCTAGTAAATGGATTTGTAGAAGCAATCCCTAGGAATCCCTTTGTCTTTTGCAAATATGTTTAATTATATTAATAACAACACAGCAACATTTCAGCAAAAAGGCTTCCACATCAGAAACAAGTTTTACTCCAAAGTCTGTATCTCCTCTATATTAATCATTCAAGTGTTTTTGGAACTTGAGGAATACTCCAAGTTTTACTCCAAAGTCTGTATCTCCTCTATATTAATCATTCAAGTGTTTTTGGAACTTGAGGAATACTCCTTTAACCCATTACCACACAATCCCTACTTTTGATGCCCCTGAGAAAGAAGCCTTTTGAAAACACTGTGGGAAAAGGAGAAAATGCTGGTAACCAGCATTTTCTTCTTTTCCTACAGTGTTTTCTACCCTTCCCCGAACAAATTTCTATTTTTCAGTCACCTTTATTTTGTCGTCTGCAAATGCTTTCAATTTGGACAAGTCTGAATTTTCCTCATGTGGTAAAGAGTTAAACATTGTTGAGTTATACAGGAAATGCTACAGTACTAATACATACACACATTAACCCTTTACCAAATGACAAAATTTTAGACTAGTCCAAACTAAAAGCATTTGCAGATGTTAAAATAAATGGGAATCAAAAATTGACATTTGATTTGGAAAGGGTAGAAAACATTGTGGGAAAATGAGAAAATGCTGGTTACCAGCATTTTCTCCTTTTCTCACAACGTTTTCAAGGGCCTTCTTTCTCAGGGTCGTTAAAAGTCGGGATTGTGTGGTAAAGAGTTAAAGTTATTCCCTACAGGAAAAAATACAGCCAATACAAGACTCAAATCCTGGAGCCTTCAATTATAGGGCAAGTTTTCTTACCACTGAGCAAATGATACAGTACCATTAGAGCCATCCACTCTACAAGTGATCACTACAAGCAATCCCCTCCTAAAAATGTTTATTAGATTCCTTTGATTTCTTGGAACCATTTGAACACTATGAATAAAATGAAATAAGTGGGATGGTACATGACTCAAACCTTGGACCCCTTACAAGTGTTTTAACTCTTTACCACGCAAGAAAATTTTTGACAGGCCCAAATTCAAAACATTTGCAGACGACAAAATAAATGTGACTAAAATTTGAACTTTGTTTTGTGAAGGGTAGAAAACATTGTGGGAAAAGGAGAAAATGCTGGTAACCAGCATTTTCTCCTTTTCCCACAATGTTTTCCACAGGTTTCTTTCTCAGGGGCATCAAAAGTAGGGATTGTGTGGTAATGGGTTAACCACTCGGCTGCCTAGACTTCTCAACATCCACACAGCTGCATGATTAACCCTTTCCCAAACGACAGAGTTTTTGACTAGACCAAATTCAAAGCATTTGCTGACAACAAATCAAATGTGATGCAAGTGATAATTTTTGTCTATGAAAGGGTAGAAAACATTGTGGGAAAAGGAGAAATGTTGGTTACCAGCATTTTCTCCTTTTCCTACAATGTTTTCAAAAGCCATCTTTACAAGCACCATAAAAACCAGGGATTGTTTGGGAAAGGGTTAAGGCTACGTCCCAATATATTGTACACTTTCACTTTTTTTATTGATATCTGCAAATAATTGCAGTGTTTTGCCTACTATAAACATATTACTTTGTTTCAATTGTTTTTCCTGTCTGGGAACCAAAACACTAAAAATGTATACATGTATTAACCCTTAACTCATTACAATATGACAATATTTTAGGATTGTTAAAATCGGAAGCATTTGCAGACCACAAAATTAAAGTGATTGAAAATTTTGTTTGAATTTTGAAGAGAGATGGTTACCAGCATTTTCTCCTTTTACCACAATGTTTTCTAAAGGCTTCTTTCTCAGGGTCGTCAAAAGTGGGGATTGTGTGGTAATGGATTAAAGCTTCTCTACTAAAATTGCCCTTGATGATAGTTAAGATCGAGATCAGACTACCAAATATGTGCAGTCTAATCTTTGATCTCCACTTCGCAGAAACATTCAAGACATAAAACAGTCACGGCATTGCCATTATCTGGAACTTAGTCTAAACTGGAAATGTCCAGTGAGTTTACTCGGCTTTTTAAGAGTCAAAATGAGTCATAATTAAGAAAATTGGAGAATGATTCATGCTGCGATATGGAAACCATTCAAATGTTAACTGTCCACGAAAAAGTGTCACATGACTGACTTTAAAGAACTAAACACAGATTCAAAAAGAAACGGTCTGTTAAATCAGATAGGAATAGGTTAGGATATTCCCTTACTTCTTCAGCAAGAGCCTCATCTTCCAACAGGGCATTCGCTTTTTCAACTGTTGACGCCATGTCTAAACAAATCGCGTGTTCTGGTACCCTTCTTTTTCATCCGCCCCCTGAAAAAAATTCTTTGAGACGAAAACCAATACCAGTCATTTAAGCAAACGATGCTTATTAACCGCAAGGATATACAACGAATGGTACATAATTATTTTTTAGTGCCGAACCTTTATCAAATTCAGAGACTGGGTCCAATTTTTTATTTCAAAAGTTCTAAAAAAAAGTATATAGAGACTACATCTATCTCTATTTAAGCTCAGAGTGCTTGTGTTGTGCCATCTGTATGTTTTACTGTGCCATTGGATAATGGGCTTAATTAACCCTAAAGTTACTCCATAGATACTCATTTCTACGCATTGCTTGTAGGAGCCTTTGGAAAACATTGGGGCAAAAGGTGAAATTGCTTGTGACGAGCAATTTCACCTTTTGTCACAATGTTTTCTATGCTATCAAAAGGTGTCATATACACATAGGAAACGGCTTCATCCTTGCTATTATTTAGGGGCAATTAGAGATAATACAGGATAAGGGTTAAGACATTTATTTCTCACTCTCAATTGTATTTCAACATTAAACATCATTTAAAGCGCTTAGCACTAGTTAACCCTAAACAAATCAATCCTTCGTTTTATTGAACCCGAGGATGATTTCTATCATAAGACATAGTGGCTTCTAACCAGCAATTTCTCCTTTTTCCAAAATGGTCTAGAGCTATCTTGTATGAGATTAACAAACTCTGCAAGTATTACAAAAATCTGATAACAAAGACTTTATCACATTAACAAGAAATGGAAATTGTCAACTTGAAATGGCTACTTTTCCCATATTGTTGGTTGGATTTTTTTTTTTTTTTTTTTTTTCAAAATCAATAGGGCTGAAGCTACTGATAAGATAAAGAAACTGTGTAAATTTCACTGAAATCTGACCACAAATGTAGACTTTATGGCATAAACAAGACATGGAAATTTCAAACTTGAAATGGCTACTTTTCCAGCACTATTTCTTGGAATTTCGTCAAAATTGCAAGGTTTCAAGCTAATGATAAGATAAACAAACTGTGTAAGTTTCATGAAAATCTTTTGATAAATGCAGACTTTATTGTGTAAACAAGAAAAAAGATTATTGGATGAACAGACAGACGGACGGACAGCGGAAACCCCGTCGTGACATAGACAGTAGAATTAAAAACAAGAGAAAGCTCCTATATATCAATGTGGATTGGTCTTGTGTCTGTCCCAGGTACGTTCACCATTAGATGCCCGTGTGATTTTATAGTCAAAGGGAAACAACTCGAACAATCTTGTATCCATTAGTTATAAAGAGTACTCTCCCTTATTGTTATCCCCCTTTCTCTCGGAATAGTCTTTTTTTTTTCAACTATTGCAAACAGTCAAACCGAAACTTTAAGAACCGGTGCAGGGTTAATTTATACTCACAATGTTTTAGAAAAACCCGGACCCTCTGTTAACACTTATTCTACTTAATAAGTAAAGTGAGACTTTCAAGCCGATTTTGAAACACAATCTTTGCTATTTCAAAGGAGTTTTCTCTTGAAAAAAAATGCACTGAATGGACCATGTAGATTCAAAATCATCCTACACGTTCATTATTAAGTACTCGAGTTAAGTCTGTACTGATTGTTTCCCGGCTGGTATTTTTCAGTCAAAGGCAGGATGCTGACATTGCGTTATTTCAATTAAATCAATTTATTGTCTCAGGGATTCAGTGTACAAATTAATAGAGAGTGACATCGCCTCTTACAACCTTGCACTAAAAAAAAAAGGGGGGGGGGGGTCTAAACTTGGATCAACATTAATAAAATCGGGAAAAAGCATAGCTTTCATCTCCATTTATTAGCTTGGAAGATTCAGACCTGTAGGCTTTCACTATTTGTCCCATGTTCCTTACGGTCGATGATCAAAGAAATGATTGCAATTTTACAATTCAGCCCACATAAATTTAACGATATCTATTAATTACCTCGAAAACCTGATTGGACGAAAAATTGTCGTTGGTTCATAAGTTTAAATAATGTAACATAAATAATGCTTATTCATCGTATATATACATCAGCTGATGAATTTAATTGTAAAAATTGCACTTAGATTCTGCGTGAGCTCTTACTTTGACGACCGAGTTGGTACTTCCAAGTTTAAATTTCGGCGGTCGCCTTTATCATAAATGTGACGAAATAAAAGGGAGACTACCCACCTGCTTACAAAATAGTAACCACGTCTGCAATTGCTTTTTCTTTCTTTTGTCTTTTGTCATGATATTTTCAGAAGTAGCAGCATCTGCAAGGCTGTCTTAAACTTTACCAGAAATAATGACAGCTCTTCGAAAAAATTTTTTCTCGATACAGATCGTCTTCACAAGCTGCAATTATGTTTATTCGTCGTCGGTTTTATGCCGTTTACAAATGTAAGGGAAGTAACTCTGCCACAAAAAAGGTGATGTCAGTATATACGGGTTTTCTCCCTTTGACCATAAAATTACTCCTAATTTTAGCCGGCCTTGGTTCGTGCCACATGCAACTTCCCATTGACGTAAAAAAATCAGTGTAAACACAGTGGAGAGAAAGTAAAAGTGTTCATGAAATACAGGAACTTCTAAAAGTCGTACAAATTAATCTTTACTTTATATATGTCTTTTCAACATCATTTACAAAAAAAAAAACATTTTCATCAAATCTACAACACAAGAACGGCATAAAAAAGGAAAGTTGACATCATTGTGGAAAACTATCATTATATGTATTAGTGGGGCTAGATCATCACTTGAGCTACATTATGTCGTCATCTGTATTTGCTGTCAGTTTGGTGGAAGTCTAGAATGTTATCCTTTGGTAAAGATTTAACTCTACCAAACAATCCCGACTTTTAATGACCCTCAGGTGGAAGACTTTTGAAAACATTGTGAGAAAAGGAGAAAATGCTGGTAACCAGCATTTTCTCCTTTTCCCATAATGTTTTCTACCCTGTCTAAAACAAATTTCAATTTTTGAGTTAAGCTTATTTTGTTGTCTGCAAGTGCTGTCAATTTGGACCAGTCTACAATTTTGTTGTTTGGTAAAGATTAAAGGTCAGTCTAGCCCGAATATCTCACTGCTTCTAGGACGGATTAGATCTTCGACTATATTACATGAATACTTAGTCTGATCTTAATCTAGACTGTCTGCAAAGACAACCAAACACCATCAGCATTAGTCTAAATCAAAATCATTTGCAGGTGAAAAACTTAGCGTTGTTCACATAATACTTGTCTCCCAATGGCGATAAAATAATGTGGGAAGTTGAATATGCTGGTGACCCACATTTTCTCCTTTTCCAACAATATTTGTAAAGACTTTTTTGTTAGGACGGTATAAACACAAGAATATTTGATTAACCCTGTACCAAACAACAAAATTTTAAGACTGGTCAAAGTTGAAAGCACTTGCTGACAACAAAATGAACGTAACTCAAAAATTGAAATTTGTTTGCAGCAGGGTAGAAAACATTGTGGGAAAAGGAGAAAATGCTGGTTACCAGCATTTTCTCCTTTTCCCACAATGTTTTCAAAAGGCTTCTGTGTCAGAGTCATAAAAACCAGTGATTGTTTTGTAAAGCAGGCTATTTTCAAGCAGCTAACCACATATACCAAATTTAGTAGGAAACAGAAGACAACTATTGTGTTTGTTTAACAGCATTTTAACAGCTTAGGTCATATCACAGCAGTCAGTGCACCTAGGAATGTGTTTCCTTGCTTTCTCTTACCAGTAGTGACACAACATTCTTTCCAAGCCACAGACTACTTTTCTAACATGCATCAGAGATGATAGGCGAAAATTCACCGGAAAGAAAGCTTGCCTCAACCAGGGTATTGAACTCGCAACAGACAGGTCACAGGTCAGATGAGGTAACCACTACGCTACCCCTCTGGGCACAACCATTGAGATACTCAGAACTGCATGGAAATATCGTTTGACAAGAGCATATTTGTCGTTTTAGGCTATAGCTCCTTTTTCCATGTTTTAAAAAAACAGACTCCTGATAGAGCAAAAAATACTTTTATGTTTAGAGACCCCAACACATGAGGCTTGTCAAAAACATTATACAGAAGGAAGAAAATGCTGATAATCAGTGCTTTCTCCTTTTTCCTCATGTTTTCCAACTTTTGAAGACAAATCCAAATTATGTGAGTCACATTTAATTTGTAGTCTTCAAATGCTTTGAATTTGGTTGGTTGGTTGTATTGGGGTTTAACTCCATTTTAACAGCTAAGGTCATATCATGGCGGTTGGTGACGCACATGTGTTTCCTGGCTTTCACACACCAGTGCTAACACATCTTTCTTTCCAAAGCCACCGACTACTTTTCTCATATGCTTCATCAGAGGTGAGAGGCGGAAATATGCTCGAAAGAAAATTCGCCTCAACCGGGTATCAAACTCACAAGCACCAGGTCATGAGTCCAACAAGCTCACCACTGAGCCACCCGGGTGTGCTTTGAATTTGGATAAATTAAAAAAAATTGTCATTAGATAAATATTTCAAGGATAATAAATGACCACAAAAACAAACAACTTTTTTATATAACCAGTATTTAATATGCAATAGTTTTGCTGAATAGATGAATAACTTATATAATAGCTAAATTCCCGTCGTTAAATCTATTTACAACTTAAATATGAAAAATGTCATAGCAGAGTACTTTTCATCCACTAGTTTTATTCCAAATGTTTAACAGTCAATGGTATCCCAAAGACGCTTTGCAAAATTAAACAACATGTGCATCCCTCCATGTCAAAACTTCATGACATGTCAAATCTATATACCCTCTTCCAACAATCTTAACCCATTACCACAAAATCCCAACTTTGACGACCCTGGAAAAAAGCCTTCTGAAAACATTAAGGGAAAAGGAGAAAATGCTGGTAACCAGCATTTTCTCCTTTTCCCACAATGTTTTCTACCCTTCCAAAGTCAAAATTCAATTTTTGATTCACATTTATTTTGTCGTCTGCAAATGGTTTCAATTTGGACAAGTCCAACATTTTGTCATTTGGTACAGAGTTAATACCGGTATGTTTTAATGACCCTGGAAGACAAAAGTTTTTGAAAACATTCTGGGAAAAGGTGGCAATGCTGGTAACTGGAATTTTCTCCTTTTACTAAAATGTTTTCTACTTTACCAAAGAGTATTCCAGTGATCTGAGCAGCATTCAACCCTCTACCAAACACAAAATTTTAGCCTCGTCCAAATTGGAAGCATTTGCAGACGACATTTTCAGTGTGCCTCAAATGTTGCTTTTTATTTAGATGGGATAGAAAACATTTGTATGAAAAGGAGAAAATGCTTGTTTCCAGCATTTTCTTCTTTTCTCACAGTGTTTTCAATAGGCTTCTTTCTTAGGGTCGTTAAAAGTCGGCATTGTGTGATAAAAGGTTAACATTTATCTATAAATGCTTTTGAATTAACAAGTCTGAAACTTTGTCTGTAGAGGAGAAAGATAACAAACAATTTGCTTATTCCATTTTATGAGCCTTTAACTCTTTACCAAGCGACAAAACTTTACACCAGTCCAAATTGAAAGCACTTGCAGACGACAAAATGCACATAGCTCAAAAATTGAGTTTCCAGCAGGGTAGAAAACATTGTGGGAAAAAGGAGAAAATGCTGGTTACCAGCATTTTCTCCTTTTCCCACAATGTTTTAAAAAGGCGTCTTTAACAGGGACGTGAAAAGTCGGGATTGTGTGGTTTACGGGTCGATACAGTTCACTTCACTGTATTAAAAGTCGGAAGGTTGAAATTATATCACATTCATACAACATTGAGAGATTCTGTTGACGTACACTGACCTTGACATTTCAACCGTCAGACTGCTAAATAGATGAAGTTTACTCTACCAACCTTATACACAGGTCAATGTTTTGTAAATTTGAGAGGATTGAGATCTCCTCGTAATGATAAATTTCATCTACCACAATGTTTTCTACTATTTCTAAGACAAACCCTACAACTGGAGACATAACTGTTATCTCAAAGTGCTTTCAATTACTGACCAGTCTAAATATACTACTCAAAATTTGCTAGGGATCACCCTATCACATATACCTTAAATCTATATGTAACATGTATCATGAAAAGTTTTACAATATGTTGTATTACCACACTGATCAATTAAATCACCAGAGGAAATGATTTTCACCCTTTACCAAACAAAGTAGAGTGTTAAAGACATTGAGAAAGAAGCCTTTGAAAAACATTGTTGGGAAAGGAGAAAATGCTGGATACCAGCATTTTCTCCTTTTCCCACAATGTTTTCCACCCTATGACAGATAACATTTAGTCAGCAAATGACAAATCTAAAATTTTATTGTGTGGTAAAGAGTGAACACAAAACTGTTGTAACATATACATGTATACCCATACTGAAATATGTAAGTGATCCCTATCAAAGTGTGAGTAGTATATATTATTTTGCCTGGAAAAAGACAGCTTTATCCCCTTACCACAAGACGAAAATTCAGCCTGGTTCAAAATATTTAAAGTTTTCACAGACAATGTATCATCTTTCCAAAAACATATAGTATCTCATTTAAAAAAGGTAGAAAACATTGTGGAAAAAGGACAAAAATGCAGGTTACCAGCATTTTCTCTCCTTTTCCCACAATGTTTTCAATGTCTTCTTCCTCAGGGTTGTTAAAGTTTTGGACTGTATAGAAAAGATTTCAGTATTCCTAGAAGTATGAGGTAGCAATCAGTTTTTTGGCAAATTATCAGAGCTTCAGATCAGAGGGCGTGATTATTTCTTTTCCAAACCCTATATTGTGGGTAGTCATTAGAATCGCCTCGATGACACGATCCTAACAAGTACCCACAACATAGGGTTTAGTAGACAAAAATCAACATTTTCAATTTCTAAAGCAAAATCACTCTGTCTATCTGGAGCTCTGAAATTATGGTACTATATTTTTACCCATCACTGTTAAAAGTACAACTATTTTACCCTGGCAATAGAGGGTTTAACCCTTTACTCCATAGATACTCATTTCTACGCATTACTTGTAGAAGCCTTTGGAAAACATTGTGGCAAAAGGTGAAATTGCTCGTGACGAGCAATTTCACCTTTTGCCACAATGTTTTCTATGCTATCAAAAATTGTCGTATACACACAAGAAACGGCTTCATCCTTGCTGTTGTTCAGGGTCAATTAGAGATACCATAGAAATGCCGTATGGGGTAAAGGGTTAACTCTTTACCGAAACATTCGTATGGAGTGGACCAAAGCATCTGCAGACAACAAATAAACTCATTAGCCTTGTCCAAATCGAAAGCATTTGCAGACGACAAAACGAAAGTGACGGAAAATTTGAAATTTGTTTTGTGAAGTGTGTTATGGGAAAGGGAGAAAATGCTGGTTACGAGCATTTTCTCCTTTTCCCACAATGTTTTCTAAAGGCCTCTATCTAAGGGGCATCAAAAGTAGGGATTGTGTGGTAATGGGTTAAATCTCCTTAACATGATTTCTGACTTCGTTAGGATAGAAAACATTGGAAAAAGGAGAAAATGCTGGTTACCAGCAATTTCTCCTTTTCCCACAAATGTTTTCTATAGGCTTGTTTCTCAGTGTCATTATAAGTCGAGACTGTGTGGTAAAGAGTTATACCAACTCAGTGATGCCCTGTATATAAAGCAAATTATCACATAAGTGTTGACCCATAAGGCCCGTTTTGGCTACCAAGTGACATAATCTGGAAGATGTTGTAGTTGTTGTATTGGGGTTTAACGCCAGTTTAACAGCTAAGGTCATATCATGGCGGTTGGTGACGCACATGTGTTTCCTGGCTTTCTCACACCAGTACCAACACAACTTTCTTTCCTATGCCACCGACTACTTTTCTCACATGCTTTAGCAGAGGCGGGAGGCGAAAATACGCCGGAAAGAAAGTTCGCCTCAACCGGGTATCTAAATCACAACCACCAGATCATGAGTCCGACACGCTCACCACTGAGCCACCCGGGCGGGCTAATCTGGAAGAAGAATAGACTTTGAACATGCAGAAAATTGACCAATATCATATATTTTTGGTCCATGACAGACTGCACTGGCTGACCTGGTTCGACACTTTCTGCAGATGATCTTAACCCCTTTTTTAAAGAGTATGATTCATAAACATGTATGTGTACTTGTGATTTTCAATATGATGAAAGAAAAGGAGCAATTATCTATTAACCCATTACCACACAATCCCTACTTTTGACGACCCTGAGAAAGAAGGCTTTAGAAAACATTGTGGGAAAAGGAGAAAATGCTGGTAACCAGCATTTTCTCCTTTTCCCACAAGGTTTTCTACCCTTCACAAAACAAATTTCAAATTTTCTGTCACTTTTATTTTGTCATTTGCAAATGCTTTCGATTTGGACAAGCTGTTTGGTAATGAGTTAAAATGGAAAATGCTCCTTTTCCTTCAATGTTTTCTACCATATTTCATACAATAGCTGCTGTTTGAAGACAGTATAGACCCTTAATCAGGACTGTATCAATATATAACCTATATTTGATCTCGGACCTACACTGTCCTAAATATCTGAAATCTTTTTGTGAAAAAAATAAACTTGAAAAGGAACCCTTTACCCCACAATGATGAGTTTTGATGACCTTGAAAGGGAAGACTCTAAAAAACATTGTGGGAAAAGGAGAAAATGCTGGTAACCAGCATTTTCTCCTTTTCCCACAATGTTTTCTACCCTTCCCATAGCAAATTTTTACTTTTCAGTTACATTTATTTTATCATCTCCAAATGCTTTCAATTTTGACCAGTCCAAAAATTTGTTGTTTTGTAGAGAGCTAATCAAGATTATTTGGTAAAAGATTAAGATTGAACAACAGCAGTATTCGACTGGTCAACTTTCGTGAAGCACAAAAATGAGTATTAAGCTCTGCCTACCTGTAAGGGGCCTGTTTCGTGCTTCACGAACATTACGATGATTTGTGAGCGTAAGGTTTGTGCTTCATGAAAGTTTAGGAAATCGTGAAATTTACCAGTCGAATACAAAGAGTGCAACACAAAAAACTGTAATTACCAGTCGAATACGGCTAGTTTTAACCAACTGTACAGACTCGGTAGAAGGAACAAGTAGCAACAAAGCCAAAACCCACAAGCCGGTTCATGCTCAGACTGTGATGTAAATAGATAACTGTTTATCATGTGTTATTTCCTCCATTCCAAACATCCCCATGCTACAATGTACGAATTACCATGTCTCTAGATGAAGCTTTTTCAAACACGGGGTGAAATATAGAAATTGCCTGTATACTTTTTCTACTTACCGCAGAATTTCAGCCTATTTCTACTATTTGGTAATTTTTACTGCAGATAAATTCAAAATGGACAAAGCCAAATTTTGTTGTTTGGTAAAGAGTTGATAATGGAAACAATGCACTGAGTTCATAACCAAAAATATTTCTTCATGTTCTGAATCCCTGATGACTTAAGTGTATGTTCAGGTTTACTTCTTTAATTTTTGTGTGTGTAAAATGATGCCATAATTGTGAAACTTGCATGAAGATAAATCTGAAAATGAGAACCCAGCATATTGTTTTAAAGTCAATACAATTTTCTTTTACATTAACATAAATGGTGACACTGCCAAACTGGGATACAAAGAACAAGCACTTTAATGTAAGGCATTGTACAATAGTAGTGTTTAACCCATTACCACACAATCCCGACTTTTAACGACCCTTTGAAAGAAGCCTTTTAAAAACATTGTGGGAAAAGGAGAAAATGCTGGTAACCAGCATTTTCTCCTTTTCCCACAATGTTTTCTACCCTTCACAAAACAAATTTCAAACTTCCATTCACTTTCATTTTGTCATCTGCACATGCTTTTCATTTGGACAAGCCTAAAATATTGTTGTTTGGTAATGAGTTAAGTGAAAATAGTTGAGTAACCTGGTTTCTACCGATATAGTTTTTCTTCAAGCTGCATCTTCAGAAACATGGTTAATTAACTTTCTAGTACACTGATAAATGCATGTAATTCAATAGAAATTTGGGATTCAATGAAATACTTTTGGCCACTAACTGTCAGAAACTGTTTTCCATGATTCAGTATCCCTTTATCATCACAATCTTCATTACATGAAATAACAATTCTTTTATTACACTGTTTCCAATCAGTCAGAGCTCAATAATCATTACCTTTAACCAACATACTGTACAAGTACTTCCAGTACTTCTTATCTTCCTGTTAGACATTATACTAAATCATACATTTCGGGCAAAAAAAGAAAACATGCTTGAACAAGCTAATTTATCCTTACTCTAATCAGAGCTCCAGATAGAGGGAGTGATTTTGATTTCAAAATTGAAAATATTAATTATTCTCCATTAAAACCTAGGTTGTGGGTACTCATTAGAATCGTCTCATCGAGACGATTCTAATGAGTACCCACAACATAGGGTTTCAAAGAGAAATAATAGATTTAGAATACCATCACTCCCTCTTATCCGGAGCTCTGCTCTTATATTTATTCAGAATCATCCACATGAAAACAAAGGGAAAAAAAAAGCAGATGCTAAATGCAATCTAATTTTACCTTTTTTCCCATTTTTTCCCCTCAGATCTCTACAATATGACAGAGGCAAAAAAAACATACAGTGTACTAATAGTAACGACAGGTTGCAATAGCTTTGTAAATCATGTTCTATAATATGTAATTATGACCTTATACATGCAAATACATCGATAGGTGAGTGCAACACTATTCTAAGTGCCTGTACATTGTACAGGCACTTAGAATAGTGTTGCACTCACCTATCAACATG
Source organism: Tridacna crocea (assembly GCA_943736015.1). NCBI lineage: Eukaryota > Metazoa > Mollusca > Bivalvia > Cardiida > Cardiidae > Tridacna > Tridacna crocea. The sequence continues at coordinate 35,327,839 of OX031067.1, read as the reverse complement.
AACAAAGACTGTCCCTCCTAGAGGGAAACAAACAGTTTTAGTGCTTCACCCTTTGTCAAACAACCCCATCTTTTTACGACCTTGAGGACCACAGCTTTAGAAAACATGGTGGAAAAATGAGGAAATGCTGGTTACTATCTTTATTTTCCATTTCTCACAATGCTTTCTACTCCTTCTCTGACAATTTTAATCATTTGAAATATGATTAATTTGTCTACAAATGCTTTCAATTAGGACCACTTTTAAATGTCCCTATTTCATTATGACTTAATTTGTGTTATCTAGCCTTTGTGGAAAGTATTTTGGTGTCTTAACCCTCGACCAAACAGCAAAATCTTCAACTTTTCCAAAGTAAAAACCTATCCAGACATCAAATTAAATGTGACTCAATGGCAAAGGAGAAAAATCTGTTAACAGCATTTTTACCCTTTCCATCAATGTTTTTAAAAGCCTTTTCCCTCAAGGTCATTAGTGCTTGGGATTTGTGTAATAAAAGTTTTATCAAAAATGTAAATGAAAGTGATCAAATGGGGACTAATACATGTATAGTTTCTGTTCTACTTTAGAAAACAAGAACAGCATACTGTATCAATACATGGAAGGAACTACATGCTAGTCAGAATTTGGGAGGAAATAATGTTAAATTTATTCTTTTCAAAAACTGTGGAATGTTATTACTTTAACTCATTACCAAATGACAACATTTTAGGCTTGTCCAAATCAAAAGCATTTGCAGACGTCAAACAAGACTTTTGAAAAGAGCAGAAAACATTGTGGGAAAACGAGAAAATGCTGGTTATCAGCATTTTCTCCTTTTCCCACAATGTTTTCTAAAAGCTTCTTTTTCAGGGTCATCAAAAGTAGGGATCATGTGGTAATGGGTTAATGGTAAAATGCTGAAAGTAAACTATAGCACTTGTTCATCCCTTCCTCTACACATCACTGACAAATTGTTAAGAATGCTGAGTATTAATCTAATACTAGAACATAAATTTAAACACACTTAATTGATCAAATTAAACACATTTATTAACCCAATACAATACAAATTTTGCTTTTAAATCCTTTGCCAGACAACACATATAAGCATGTCCGAATTGAAAGTATTTGTGGATAGCATAGACAACAAAGTTAAAGACTTGTCCAATTCACTTAAAAATTGAAATTTGGTTTGGGAATGGTAGAAAACACTAGTAACCAGCATTTTCTCCTTTCACCACACTTTTTCTACCCTTCACAAAACAAATTTTAAGTTTTTCAGTCACTTTTATTTTGTCGTCTGCAAATGCTTTGAATTTGGACTAGTCCAAAATTTGCCGTTTAGTAACGAGTTAACCCTTTCCCAAACAAGCCCTAGTTTTAATGTGCCCGGAGTAAAAGTCTTTTGAAAGACTTTGGGAAAAGGAGAAATTGCTCATCACAAGCATTTTCTCCTTTTCCCACGGTGTTTTTCTACTCTTCTGGGAACTTTCTGCCATTTTCTCCAAACCTAAAATTGTCGTCTGCAAACTCTTTTGGTTTGGAAGAGTCCAAAATTTGTTGTTTGCGAAAGGGTTAAAGTACCCTCTTACAATGCTTGTAATATGGACAAGTCTAAAATTTTGTTCTATGGTTTAGATCAATGTCTTTTACACAGTAAAGAATCAACTTGGGCAAATACAGGAAGAATTCTGATGAGGTGAAAAGAAAACATTGCGACAAAGGTTTTGCTCTTTCTTTAGCAATTTCACCATGCCGTCACAAATTTTTCAGTAAGAAGAGGGAGTAAACCATAAATACACGAGAAAAGGATTTTAACATGTCAAATGTTTTGAGTATTGCCAATGCTAGAATAATATAACAAATATTTACACTATTTCTTTATATCTTTTAACATAGATATGCCACTGTATATCCATACATTAATTATTAATAACAAATATGTGTAATATGTAACTAGAACAACAACATGTCTTTATGTATCTATGTGTTAGAAATGAATACACATGATTATGTATCTTGCATTATCTATTGTAATACATGTATAATGCATAAACTCTTCACATACCTAACTATATTATAAACATAAACATTACAGGTAGAAATGAGAATTTAAGACTTCTATGAACATACAAAATTTTGCCATAATTTCATAGTCTATACTGATATTATGATTTCTATTCTTATATGTATATCTATTCAAGTATATTTCATTAGTTTTTGTATGAAAAGAAATGAACAAAGACTTCTATGATTTATACGTTTTGCTCTTAGATGATACAGTATAATCTTTTGTCCATGATTGCCAGAAACTCCAATCTGTAGTAACCTATTACAACATGTGTGATTTAGACGACCCTGAGGAAAGGGCTTTTGAAAACATCATTGGAAAAGGATAAAACGCTGGTTACCAGCAATTTCTCCCTTTCCACCAAGGCTTTCTTTTCTGTCAAAGACAAAGTCTGTCAATGAACTACATTTACATTTGCAAATCCTCTTAACGCTTTCCCAAACAAGCCCTGGTTTTTACGTGTCTGCAGTGAGTCTTTTAAAAACATTGTGGGAAAAGGAGAAATTGCTCATAACGAGCAATTTCTCCTTTTCCCACAGTGTTTTCTCTCTTTATGAGAACTTTCTGCCATTTTCTCCAAATCTAAAATTGTCGTCTGCAAAGTCTTTCGAATTGGAAGAGTCTAAAATTTCTTGTTTGGGAAAGGGTTAATTTAGACCAACCTACCCTTTTACAACATCATCCTGTGTTTTAGACGACCCTGAAAAAAAAAGGCTTTTGAAAACATAAAGAAAATGCTAGTAAACAGCATTCTCTTCCTCTCTGTTTCCTACTCTTGTAGAGATCAATCCCAATATATAAGCCACATTTTTCTTTGAATTTTCAATTTTGACCAATTTAAACTTTTTTGTCATCTAGGGTTAAACCCACAGCTTAAAAGACTACACACTGGCTATATGACTCTGGCTATATCTATAATGTTAAATCTATATATGCCATAACTGTATGACAAAAATCATAGGAATGAAACCTTCAAGGTCAAAATAAGTTGTGACATAATCAGGTGACACAGTTGATTTTATGTCAAGTGGTTCCCTTCACGGAATGAATGTTTACACACTATACTCATACATAATACATATCTCTCTATACATGCTGTATCTTCTGTAGAATACAGGGAATTGTTCAAACATGGAGTTCTGTTCCACTTCTTGACCTTGCTTGGCTTAAGAGTGTATGTAGTTATTTATATATAATTCTCAAATGCTGGTTCTCTTCCTCACACCTTGTTTCATATGTCTTCAATATAGGAGTAGGGAATCAGCCCTTCAGAACCATCTTTTCCTATACATTTCACCCAACCCATGTCATCTTGTTCTGATAAACGTGTAATCACATCTCCTGTAAATAGAATAATGAGGGAAAAAATGTAAATGTACAGCTGAAAACCTCTGAAAACATATTGACAGAAAAAAGTACAGTAAAACCTCTATTCAATACCACCCAGACAATACGAGTGACCAACTACTACAAATGTCTTTTGTCAAAAAGGAATTTTTCCTTCTTAAAAAATTGATGATCAGGCACCCAGAAATACAAGCACCCTGCTATTCCAAAATTGACACCTTTCTGTAAACCCGACTTTGGAACCCCTCCCCCCCCCCATCTCCTTAAAAATGTGCTATATTGGTTGTCAAGCCTAACAAGCTAACCAGAAAATGTGTCAGACTTTTTTGTTTACATGACACCCAATACTGCATTTTCATTTGCCGATAAGACGTTAGTAGACCCGTCAATCAAAATCGGCAGAAAGGTCAATTACAATCACCATTTTCAGTGCCAAAATGACTTTAACCCTGTGAAACCACCGCTCAATTTACATAACTTCTTTACGACCAGCTAATTTTCATGCATCCGTAATCATGCATCACAGCCTGTGCCTCATGTGCAAATATTCTTGGGTCTGATTGAACTGACAATCAATTATTGGTCTTTGTTTGTCTATCATTGTAACATGATTTTGTCATTTTGCAAAGAGTTAACCAGAAATTAAAATTACATGACAAAATCACCAACAGACCTGCTTCAGCACTAATTTCATCTTCCTCTTCTGCCTTGTACGCATACAGAACTTTAGCTGGGATGGACAGGATACCTGGATCTACTCCTGACCTTGAAACACCCCCAGACCCTTCTGATACTTGTTCATCTAAATCAGAATCTCCATCTCCAAATGGGTTACTTGCGGGTGTTGAGTCTGGCACTGGGGCACTGTAAAATACAGTCATCAGTGTATAGTTAGCAAGCTATTTTGAGTTTAAGCTTCACCTTTCTATCCCTTTTACTGGTGTACGGTAATACAAAACTTATGTATGATGGCTTTTGAAAACATTGAAGGAAAAATGCTTGAAAACAGTATTTTGGCTTTCACACAATGGTCTCTAACGCTTTTCAATCCTTTTGGAAAATACTGTGTACAACTGCTTCCAAATTTTGATGATTCTAAAATTCTACCCTCAAGTGAAACTAACCTTTTCCCTCAACTCTTTACCACACAATCCCGACTTTAAACGACCATGGCAAAGAAGCCTTTTGAAAACATTATGGGAAAAGGAGAAAATGCTGGTAACTAGCATTTTCTCCTTTTCCCACCATGTTTTCTACCCTTCCCAAACCAAATTTCAATTTTTCAGTCACATTTACTTTGTTGTCTGTAAATGCTTTCGATTTGGACCAGATTATAATTCTGTTGTTTGGTAAAGAGTTACCGTAAGCAAAGACACTATGACAACCATGCAATACAGGCCTTGTTTGGGTTTTAAACACTTTCATATAGGTTAACCTGTCACCACACAACCTAAAGTTTCAACAACCCTCTAAAGGAAAGCTTTGGGAAAACACTAGGAAAAGTAGATAATGTTATTTACAAGCATTTTCTCTTTTTTAACACACAATCCCGACTTTTAAAGCAAGAAAGCTTTTGAAAACATTGTGGGAAAAGGAGAAAATGCTGGTTACCAGCATTTTCTCCTTTTTCCACAATGTTTTCTACCCTTCCCAAAGCAAATTTAATTTTTTCATTCACATTTATTTTGTCGTCTGCAAGTACTATCAGTTTGGTTAAGTCCAACATATTGTCATTTGGTAAAGAGTTAAAATATAATTTTAAAGCCTTTCACAGCTATTTCCTAACTTTTCAAAGGCAAATCTTGTAACTTGTGCCTTCTTTGATTTTGTCCTTTTCAAATGCTTTCAATATGGACCAGACTATTGGCTTGTTGACTCTTTACGTAATAATATACCAGCATTAATTTTCTCCTATACCCAAAATGTGTTCTACCATTTCAAAAGACAAAATCCATCATTTCGGGTACATTTGTCTTCATAATTATGTTTTCTATTTGGACAAAGTTAAAATTTTGCCATAATTGAAAAGAACATTGTTACCCGGTAAGAAATATCAAGTGATTTGCATGTTTTAACCCTTTACCTCACAAGGCATTTCTATAGTATCTCTAAATGACCCTAAATAAAAACAAGGATGAAGCTGTTTCCTTTGTGTATATGACACTTTTTGATAGTATCGAAAACATTGTGGCAAAAGGTGAAATTGCTCGTGATGAGCAATTTCACCTTTTGCCACAATGTTTTCCAAAATCTTCTATAAGCAATGCCTAGAAATGAGTATCTATGGAGTAAAGGGTTAACTCTCTAACAGAACTTTCAAAGTGACTTACTTTCAAATATTCAAATACCAGTCGTGTGAACTGGAAGGCTTGGAAACATTGTGAAAAAACAAGAAAATACTGGTTTCAAACATTTTCTCCCTTTTTTCTTCAATACATGAAGTTTTAAAACATTGTATAAAATATCATTAAAACATATAAGATTGCCTAGTAGAGGGTTAGAAACAAGCCAAAAAAGATGAAAGCCCTTTTATTCAGATTTATACAGCACAAAAAGATGGTGCAGATGAAAGATCAGACTGCATTTTCTGTGCAGCCTGATGTAAATCTACACTAGTTGTGGAAAAGAACAATAAAGCAGTGGGAGGATAAAGTGAAAAATTCACTGGAAACGGTGTTACGCTAAAAAGTCAAGTGCAATCACAAACCTTACGATACCTGTGGTTTAACTCTTCACCATACGACAAACTTTTAGACATGTCCAAATTGAAAAGCGTTTGCAGACGTCATTTAAAATGTGGCTAAAATGACAGACTTTGTCTTTAATAGGGTAAGAAACATTGTGGGGAAAGGAGAAAATGCTCCTTTTCCACAATGTTTTCAAAAGCTGCATCTTTACGGATTGTTAGAACTCGGGATCATGTGCTAAATCTTTAACACTTTTCAAAACATATTAAGAACAGGAGAAACTACCAGAGTCTGTAACTGATTTGGACGAGTTGTCATTATGTCATGCTGTAAACAGTTGTCAACAAACCAAAGACAACAAGAGGAAGTTAGAAAACTAAGTTAAAGCAACAAAACTTTGTTGACAAGCCAAGAAGGTGTATTAGTAAGTAAAACCATCACTGCAACCTTTCGTTGGTTTATTGAATCTTTTAACCCGCTTTTCAACATTATTTCAATCATATAATAGGTGTTATTCATACATTTCCGGTACACTAGTACTAGGTTGGAGCTCTAAAGAATCTTGCCCAAGGACAATATAACATAACAGAGACCAGCCCACACCCTGATGGAATCCAAATCTAGGACCTCCGGATTACATATCCACCATGCCAACCACTGGGATATGAAGGACTTTGCACTACTGATTTCACCCCTAAAGTAAATTTCGCAACTATTGTTGCCTATGAAGCCAGTGTAGTTTAACTATTTACCAAACAATCCCTGGATTCTACACCCTGACATAGAAGCCTTTGGAAAACATTGTGGGAAAAGGAGAAAATGCTGGTAACCAGCATTTTCTTCTTTTCCCACAATGTTTTCTATCCTGCTGGAAACAAATTTCAACTTTTGATTTATGTTTATTTTGTCGTCTGCAAGTGCTTTCAATTTGGACCAGTCTAAAATTTAGTTGTTTGGTAAAGGGTTAAGATGAGACTGCACAACATGTGCAGTCGGATCTTTGATCTACAATGTTCTCTTCATCTAGACATTCTGAAAAATAACAACTAACTTTCATATGTTTTGAACTAAAAATGTGGCCTCTTGAGCATACACAATGTCTTTCAAACATTTGATCTGATGACCTAGTTTTTGAGCCAACATTTCAACTCGTCTGAGACTTTATCAGGATAAACATACTGACCAAGTTTCATGCGTATCAGACTGAAAATGTAGCTATAAGGTAAAAGCTGGTGATGCAGGACAATGACGGGCCCCAGACACAGCATAATTACAAAAGCTCACCATGAGCACTTTGGCTCAGGTGAGCTAAAAAAAAATCCTGTGCAGGAAAAAATGCTAATTCTTGCTTTTTCCCTAATCATAGCAGTCTTCAACAAGAGGGCCATGATGGCCCTGTATCACTCCACTGGGTAATACATCAAAACACTAAAACAAGCAAAACATTGCAATACTTGGCCAATTGGTTTTAAACTAGAAAACATACAAAATTTTCTTCAATAAAATCCTACGAGAAAGTTATGACCGCAGGGCAAAACCATTTTTGGCCACAAAGCTTCAATTACTTTAATCCTGGTGGAAGTCCACAAGATATAGTCCAATACCAAATAAAACAGGTCTAGAATGTGTGGTTATAAACAAGAAGATTTTCAAGGTTGCTCAATAAAAGGCCCTGTAAAACAAGTTTACTCAATAAAAGGCCCTGTAAAACATGAGACCCATGAGTCCTAGGTCTTATGATTAGTCACAAAAAGATATATCAAGTTTTCACTACAAAAGTCCATATAAAACTTGTAACCCCTAGGGTGGGGAAATATTTGACCCCCTAAGGTTATAATTTGGGCCCTCTTGGTAGAGGCCAACTAGATCAAGCTTAAACATGCAAAAATTGGTAGCCCTAGGCCTTATGGCTATGTACCAGTAGATTTTTAAAGTTCCCCTACATAAGCCCATGTAAAACTTGTGACTACAGGGTTGGGCAAAATTTGACCCCATGGCTATAATTTGGGCACCCTTGGAAGAGACCCACTAGATCAAGGTACATACCATAATTATCTGGCAAGGCCATGGTAACCAGAGTTTTTAAAGGCATCAAATTCTTTCAAGGAAATCTGAAGAGGACTATGGCAGGATCATTTCTGTGAAGTTTCATCAAAATTGGATGGGTAGTTTCAGAGAAGAAGATGTTTGAAATAAAAGTTAACGCACACTCAGACTAACGCACAACGGACACCAGACCATGACATAAGCCCGCTGGCCTTCGGCTAACAAGAGGACCATGATGGTCCTATTTCGCTCACCTGAGTACTAAGCAGTAAAGGTCTACAATGAAGACCCCAGGGACATCATATGAACAATCTTGGTAGAGGTCAACTAGCAGATGCTACATACCAAATATTAAAGCTCTAATCTTTCTAGTTTCAGAGAAGAATTTTAAAATTTTCCTTCTTTGTTCCTATGTTTCAAACTTGTGACCCCCGTGGCAGGGCCAGTTTTGACCCCAGGGGCATCATATTAACAGTCTTGGTAGAGGTCCACTAGGAGATGCTACATACCAAATGTCAAAGCTCTATGCCTTCTAGTTTCAGAGAAGAAGATTTTCACAGATTTTGCTATTTTTTTCCTTTTGGTTGCCATGGCAACCAGAGTTATGGATGGAATTCAACCTCTTGAACAACTTTGGTTAAGCTTCACCCAAGAAACATCCCTGCCAAGTTTCATCAAGATTGGCCCAGTGGTTTAAGAGGAGGAGATGTTTAAAGAAATTGTGGGCGACAGGCGACAGACGACAGACATTGGGCGATCACAAAAGCTCACCATGAGCACTTCGTGCTCAGGTGAGCTAAAAACTAGTAGTCTTCAAACTTCCAACTGCCACAGAAGTAATACCAAGTCTGTAGGAGGGAAAATATTAATCATAAATTTCTACACAGCATATTATTTTCATTTATTATATACCTAGCAGTGAAATCCTGGAATTTCCCAGTGTAATAAATTTTGATATCATCACTAGTGACGTTATCAACTTTCACTTCCTGACGTCATTTGGGAACTACCTTTTTTTTTCGACTACATTTTTTTCGACTTTCAAACGCAAAATTACAAATAATGATGTTAATAAGGTATATAATAAATAGAATAATCAACTGGTTATTTTTGATATGAAAAATATCTCACTCGGACGCGTCGTAAGGCGTTAAAAAAACTCGTGCTGCGCACTCGTTTTTTCAACGCCTAACAACGCATCCTCGTGAGATATTTTTCATATCAAAAACAACCAGTTGATTATCCTCCATTTCTTTACCAAACAATCCTATACTTAGAATAACCCTACAGGGAAAAGCTTTTGTAAGCTATACTGGTAATCAGTATTTTCTCCCATTCCCAGAATGCTTTCTACTCTGTAAGAGACAAATTCTATCCTTTAGAATTTATTGAACTTGTGGTCTGCCAATGCTTTTACCTTGGGAGTAACTGTAAGATTTGTCATCTGGTATAAGGATATACAACCATTACAGTTGAGCATTCCAATAGGTGGCTAAGAGTGCTGATACTTTCAGTGTTTTGTTTAGTCTTTGACAAAGATGTGATATTATATTTTTACAAGCTTTACAGATCAATTATTTCCTCTGAAATCTTATGTCATTCTGCATCCATGCAAAAAATATTATATTGAACTTCAAATTACATGCAAACATTTCATGAAAAATCACCAAAAATTGGCTCTTTCCATATTTCTCCCAGCAAGTTAACCCTTTACTCCATAGATACTTATTTCTACGCATTGCTTGTAGGAGCCTTTGGAAAACATTGTGGCAAAAGGTGAAATTGCTCGTGACGAGCAATTTCACCTTTTGTCACAATGTTTTCTATGCTATCAAAAGGTGTCATATACACATAAGAAATGGCTTCATTCTTGCTGTTATTTAGGGTTAATTAGAGAAACCACAGAAATATCTTATGGGGTAAAGGGTTAAACCACAAACTGTTCCTTCTATTATTATGGATGATTTGGAACATCTTCCAGGCTTTTATCAATTAATGTTTCACTGGCTTTAATGATCCAGAATACACAGCTTTCGAAAACCTTTATCATGGTTTTTTTTTTGATGTGAAAAATACCATTATTTGAATCTCATTTAAAGACAATACATCTGCTAAAAGAAAACAACAGGATGGTACAGGGCATTTAAATTTAAAAGTATGGAAATCATTATGAAGGTAATTATCTACTGTTGTACGTTTGGAGCAAGTGTTCCTCGCCAATTTTCACATCAAGTACCAAGTAAACAAAAGATACAGGGACCTTGTAACTTTTAACCTGGTTTTAGATTTCATTTTTCTGGAAACAACTGACGGAGTCACAGACTAACTGTATAGTAACAGACTGTCACCTTCACAATCATTTATATACTTTCATAATTATGGTGTGTTATAAAATCAAATAAATGTTAACACCCCAATTGTTCACTTTTAGCAAGATGTGGAGGAGGCATGAAAATTAAAATCTCATGCTGAAAACAAGAACTCTAAAACGGCAAAAAAATAAATAAAATATGTGAATAACTCGCTAACATAATCATCATTTGCTCTTAGAGCATTGAGTTAGGTGCTAGGGACACTGCTAATAATGTAAAACCCAGATTAGCATACAAAAAAGATGCAGTCTGATCTTGGATCCATATTAGGTTTCTTTTTAGGGGATATTTGCCCAAAAAGCCTGGAAATTAGACATGGATGCAAGTATCAACCAACTTCCAGACAATCCCATGTTTTAACGCTTTGTCAAACAAACCAAAATTGTCATGATCTTCAAAAAAAAGGCTTCTGAAAACAATATTGGAATAGAAGAAAATGCTGGTAACCAGCATTTTCTCCTTCTCCCACCTGTTCTCTACCCCTATCAGACAAACTTGATCACGTTAGCTGAAATTTGTCGACTGCAATTTAATTTGTCATCTGCTTTCCATTTGAACAAATATAAAATTTTTGGTCTGGTAAAGAGTGCAAATCTTTTTCCCTAACCATAGAGGCCAAACACCTTTATTCAATGCTCTAAGAGTTACGCACAATGCAGATGTCTAGCATTACTTCATGGCATAAAATGATTTACATGACAATATCGATAATTTGGCATTCCAAAAATAGCATTCAATAAACTTTACTTGTCTATAGTTTTTATTTCGGCATTCTTATTTGTATTGCTTTTCTCACCCTCTTGTTTGGGTTGTTCTTCTTCACCGAAGGGATTTAAAGACTCGTCATACGAGTCCTGCCTATAAACAACGACAACAGCAATGGTACAACATGAGTACATAATGTAAAACAAACTTTCATAATTGTCTAACATCGAAAAAAAAAAATCTATGACATTGTGGGCTAGAAGAAATGGGGCAAAAATACACTTGCTTCAGATAACTATAAAAGTGTCATGAACAAAGATAAGTTGAAATCTTGCAGTCCAAGAATACCTGCTGATTTTTTATGGAAATGAATAATCAGGTTGAAAAGTTAAATATCAGAAGTTTCAAAATCAAAAGAGCAGCTACTTCTGAAGTTTTGAACATCATTACTAATATTTAGAGCAGTTTATAAAGATGAAAACTCTTTCACAGTTATATACCTTACAAATGACAAACTTGTTAAGTCTTTACCACACAAGCCAAATTTTAACCTCTGAAAAACATTGCGGGAAAAGGAGAATACGCTGGATAACCAGCATTTTCTCCTTTTCCCACAATTTTTTCTGCCCTATCAAAGAAGAATTGCAGCTTTGAGCCACATTGTAATTGTCGTCTGCAAATGCTTTCAATTTGGACAAGACTAAAAAAAAATTTCCTCTGGTAAAGGGTTAAAATGAAACTAGTACACGTTTCCGACAGGTGACCATTTTGAATTCACAATTACTGCACAGCATAATTATGTTTCCACTTAAGATTACGGTAATTTACAAACATTAGGTATGAAATATTACAGGCAGACTCTACTTTCAGAAATTAATCACAATATTACAGTGCACAAAATGTCACACCATTACTATCTTAAACACATGTTTCATTCATATTCTATCAATAAATCCTGGTATATCCTCTGATTCATAAATATCACAGAGCCAATCCAACCTACTTTTGTTTGGAAAGTAACTGTCTGCCCTAAATCTCATCCATACTTATGATATCATGTGTTAACTCATAACCAAACGACAAAATATTAGGTTTGTCCAAATCGAAAGCATTTGCAGACAACAAAATAAAAGTGACCAAGAATTTGATATTTGTTTTGTGAAGGGTAGAAAACATTGTGGGAAAAGGAGAAAAATGCTCGTCTACAGGCCTTTTTTCCTCAGGGTTGTCAAAAGTAAAGATTGGGTGGCAACAGATTAATTACCCCCCATGGATAAAGATTTTCTCTTTTTCCGCAAAAATTTCTAGACTTTGATAATTTAACACTATATCACTCAATCCCCACCTTTAACAATCCTGAGAAAGAAACCTTTTGAAAACATGGAGGGAAAAGGAAAAAATGCTGGTGACCAGCATTTTTTTTCCTTTTCCCACAATGTTTTCTACCCTTCTTAAAACCAATTTCAAATTTTTATTCACTTTTGTCTTCTGCAAATGCTTTCAGTTAAGACAGTTTCAGAAAACTCAAGAGTTATTTTCTTAAAGAAGGTTTTAAACAAAGATCAAAATTTCACTTTATATCGCACTTAACAATTTACTATTTAGAGAGAAAATTTATATCTTTTAAAAGAAACTAGAGCCGTCACTGAATGTGACTTAATACCCCCACCAGCACTTTGCCAGAAAAAAAGTGTCAAGTTCAAGGGGAGATAATTCCTCAACCAGTAAGAGTTATCACTTAAAAATTGCGTATTGCAAATCTTGAATATACGGTCATTATATGTGCAAAGTGTCAATACAATTGAAGGAAAATTGAAGGAGGAGTTTGCCACACAAAATCACAAGTATTTTGTACACAGACGGACACACAGACAGACAGGCTGATTCCAGTATACCCCGGAAAACATTCGTTTTGCGGGGGTATAAAAACAGTTTTTGTATCTAGGAATGTTGGTGAAACATGGGTTTGAAATAGGTCGTCACTATGGTAACGTATTAAACACATCTAATGACAACAGTATACTACAGTATTACCCCCAGGGGTCGAGTAAGCTGCAAATAATGATCAAATGTTTACTAATAAAATATATGATAGATTATTTATAAAGACTTACAAAAAAATTTAAGATTTCTTTCTCTTTAATGTTAAAGTTTAAATCACCATGGGCAATATTCACCCAAAAACAAAGCAATCCTAAGCTTTACTGACCTTGACAAAGATGAAAGCCTTTAAAAACAATTTTGGAAAAGGAGAAAATGCTGGTAACCAGCATTTCCTCCTTTTCCCACACTTTTTTTTACCCTAAAACGGAGAAAAATCATCATTTTAGAAGTATTTAATTTGTCGTCTGCAAATACTTTCAATTTGGTCATATCCAAAATTATATTGTTTTGTGAAAAATTATTTAAAGTAACTAAGTGATCTGCCTCGTCATTAAAGAGCTATTTTTCAGGTTTTGAGATAATCTCATAACCAAACGACAATATTATAGACTTGTTCAAATTGAAAGCATTTGCAGACGACAAAATAAAAGTGACTGGAAATTTGAAATTTGTTTGAAATCTGGTTACCAGCATTTTCTCCTTTCCCACCTACAATGTTTTCTAAAGGCTTCTTTCTCAGGGGCGTCAAAAGTAGGGATTGTGTGGTAATGAGTTGGCAAACATTTTAACGGGACTGAAAAACTGAAAGTCAGGATTGTGTGGTAAAGAGTTAACCCTTTACCACACAGTAACGACTTTTGACGACCCATGCAAAGAAGCCTTTTGAAAACATTGTGGGAAAAGGAGGAAATGCTGGTAACCAGCATTTTCTCCTTTTCCCACAATGTTTTCTACCCTATCAATAAACAATTGCACCATTTGAGCTAGACTGAAACTGTCATCTGCACATGCTTTCGATTTGGACAGGTCTAAAATTTTGTTGTGTGGTAAAGGGTTAAGCAATAAACAAATTGCAGTATGCAAATGAAAAAAATTCTTGTGGGGACAAAAAAAAGGCTTCATACCTAGTTGCATGATCGTTGTTCATGGCAGGTGGAGTTGGTTCCACATTTGTGTTATACTGGTAGGAAGATCTAGATTGCTGGGAACCTGTGCTGGCTCTGTTATTGGAAGAGGTTTGTTGGGGGTTCGGGACAAAGTTGTCTGTGTTGTGTTTGATACTTGTAATCGTGATGCCGTCGTTTCCGGAACTGGTTATCTGTGAACTCTTCTTTTGATTACTGTGTATTGGTTTCAAATCTGGAGAATACTCCTGAAATCATTCAAATTGAAAAAATAAACACTGTTTAGCAATGCATCAACAACTTTGGTCATATAGCGTGCAAGAACGTATTTAAGGAATAAAACAGTTTCATACAGTGTGATTAGGGTTTTTTTTTTTTTTAATACCTCCATGAAAAAAATAGAATTATCTTCATTCCTTTTGATTTAATATTACAGGCAACTACAGTCTTACGAACAAAGTCCGTAACAAAGAAACAAATGAATAAATGCATGGCAGAAATAAGGTACCGAGCGGGATTCGAACCCCGAACTCCCGGACGCAAGGCCAATACCATAACCACTGAGCCAAAGAGATATCTCCCTGACGCAGTAGCCAGGTATTGTATTTAAATCGGGAGAATGCCATGCAGGAAGGAGTGGTCTCCCGTAACACACCCCCTCTTAAAGTCATCATTTCTTGATGACTCGAAGCCTTATTAGGCAGGAAGTCCGATTTTGGAAAACAAATGGGATTAATGGCTCAATGGCCAATCCCGGACGAGCCCCCATCTTACGAACAAAGTCCGTAACAAAGAAACAAATGAATAAATGCATGGCAGAAATAAGGTACTGAGCGGGATTCGAACCCCGAACTCCCGGACGCAAGGCCAATACCTTAACCACTGAGCCAAAGAGATATCTCCCTGACGCAGTAGCCAGGTATTGTATTTAAATCGGGAGAATGCCATGCAGGAAGGAGTGGTCTCCCGTAACAACAGAAATAATTCAAACTGCATTAATTTTCTTTAGTTTCAAATTTAATGTTGGAGTTTCTACAGTCGCTTCCATTCACATTTGTATGGTGCAAGAATATAATAGGAAAGCAGTTTTCAGAACCCCAATACTGAAAATTAACCAACAGAATGAAAGTAAAGGAGCAAAGTAGTGTGTAGGACCCACAAAAGTAACCTTCGGCAAAAGTAGCTCCGGCACAAGGTGATTTTTTTTTTTCATGGTGGTATGAAAAAAAACTAGAAGGCCCTGAAGGGCCTGAATATGCTCTACTGGCAGAGAGTTTGCTTTTAAATAAAGCATACATAGGAATTCATTATGCAAAAAGACAAAAAAAAATTGACATTTTCAACTCAAAATGGCTACTTTTCCATTACTGTTGGTTGAATTTTTTCAAACTCAACAGGGTTAAAAAGCTATTGATGGGATAAACAAGCTGAAAAATTCATAAAATCTGATCACAAATAAATAGTTTATCATGTATACAGACAATGAAATTGTTCAATTTGAAAAGACTACTTTTCCCATACCGTTAGTCAGATTTTTTTCAAAATTCATAGGGTTAAAGCTATTGATGAGATAAACAAACTGTGCAAGTTTCACGGAAATCTGACCAAAAATGAAGACTTTATCGCGTAAACAAGAAATGAAAGTTTTCAACTTGAAATGGCTACTTTTCCCATACTCTTTGTTGGATTTTTTTCAAAATCAATAGGGTTGAAGCTATTGATAAGATAAACAAACTATGCAAGTTTCATGGAAATCTGACCTAAAATGAAGATTTTATTGTGTAAACAAGAACAGTAAATTCTAAACTTGAAATGGCTACTTTTCCCATACTCTTTGTTGGAATTTTTTCAAAATCAATAGGGTTGAAGCTATTGATAAGATAAACAAACTCTGCAAGTTTCATGGAAATCTGACCTAAAATGAAGACTTTATTGTGTAAACAAGAAATGTAAATTTTAAACTTGAAATGGCTACTTTTCCCATACTGTTTGTCGGATTTTTTTCAAAATCGATAGGGTTAAAGCTATTGATGAGATAAACAAACTGTGCAAGTTTCACGAAAATCTGATGACAAATGAAGACTTTATCGCGTAAAGAAGAATTGGAAATTTTCAATTTGAAATGGCTACTTTTCCCATATTGTTTGTTGGATTTTTCTCAAAATCAATAGGGTTGAAGCTATTGATGAGATTAACAAACTGTGCAAGTTTCACAAAAATCTGACAACAAATGCAGACTTTATCGCGTAAACAAGAAAAAGACTAACGGACAGACAGACGGACGGACGGACAGACGTACAGACGGACGACGGAAACCACGCCATGACATAAGCTCTGCTGGCTGAAAGCCAGTAGAGCTAAAAATTCAGCTAATCAGAACTCACCACTGTTCATGAAAACAACTGATATTGAATTAATCAAGGATGATAAATAGGATTTTTTCGCTCTGAAGTCTATAAAACATTTTGGGAAAAAAAAAGGAAATGTTGGTATGCTGCTTTTTTTTTTCCAATATTTTTTTTTCCTAAGGCTTCGAATATCTTAATCTGAAGGGTCACTAAACTTTGGACTATATGACAAACTATTAAGGGAATCAATTAGATATACCTTAGAAATGCCTTATGGGGTAAAGGGTTAAGGGGATCAAATATACACACAACTTAAACATGAAGACCATGCAGGCCCTTTGTTGCTCTACTGCCTTACAAATATCTTGAATTAAAAAAAAAAGAGTTCACTCTTTACCAAGCAAAAAAAAATTGCATGCGTCCATATCAAAAGCGTTTGAAGTTGACACATATTCGATTTTGCTAAAATGGTAGTAATTGTCTGTAAAAGATTTGAAAACCTTGTGGAAAAAGGAGAAAATGCTGGCTACCAGCATTTTCTCCTTTTCCCACAAGGTTTTCCAAAGGCTTTTTTCTCAGGAACATCAAAACTCAGTACTGTTTGGTATGGAGTTAACAGGTGATTTTTCCTACCTCAAACACTGGCCATGCCATTAGCATGTCTTTCCCGTGGTTATGTGACCACCAAACTAGATCTTTGTCTGCGTCTGTGTTACTGATGGTAGAGTGGAGGTCTGTGTACACTTGTGAATATCTGCAATACATAATTAACACAGCATGCAATTCCAAACATTTGAAGATAAACATAGGTTGAAGGTTGAGCATGGCGTGGAGGTCAAATTGTACAATTTGCAATCTGGCTTCCAAAGATTCAATACTCACTCTAGATGCTATTTTTTGTCTTGGACACAGTTCAAAGCCCCACCTTAGTACAAGTATTTTAATTAAGATATATGTCAATGAAGTATTGGTTTAAATTCTGCTGAAAATAGCGTAAGGTTGGTATTGGGGTTTAAAGCCACTTTAACTGCTAAGGTCATATCATGGCAGTCAGTGACGCACATGTGTTTCCTAGCTTTCTCACACCAGTACTAACACAACTTTCTTTCCAAAGCAACCGACTACTTTCCTAACATGCTTAAGCAGAGGCGAGAGGCCAAAGTGCACCAGAAAGTAAGTTCACCTCAACCGGGTGTCGAACTCGCAACCATCTGGTCATGAGTCCGACACACTCACTACTGAGCCACCTGGGTAGGCAAGTAGTGTAAGGCATCAACAAATCAATCATGTAATCAAATGAACATCAATCCTTTGATGACTACGTAAGTTAAGCAAACATTACTTCTGTTTAATCGGTACTAAAGGCACTATGTTGACCTTTTTTTTTTCCCCACAATATCTTATTAAACATCAGACAGTGAACATCTAAGATCCAACTGCATGTTTTATGCAGTCTGATCTTGATCTACAATATCATTAGAAGGCAGTCTGATCTTGATTTAAATTGTCTACCAAAATACCTTTGGTCTACTAAGAGCCCCAAGAGTTAAGCGTATCACTGATTCCAAATCACACTCTACGTCTGTCCATCTCCTATAATCTTCCCAGACACATTAGCTTTATCAATGAAATCCCTGATGACAGTTTGATGCTGATATATATAGCAGATAACTTCTCTATCTTTGACATTCCCTTTCATTCTCAGACTCCTAAATAAACCCTTTATTTAGTGATCATATGATTTTAAGGCTTGAAGGAAGCAGACTTTTAAAATCACTGTAGAAAAAGGAGAATTGTAACCAGCATTAGACTACCCCTTTTCCCAAATTGCTTTCAACCCTCTCACAGACATAATTTATACTTTATGCCAAATTTCATATGTCATCAACACAATGCTCTCACTATGGATACTTCTTCAAAATTGTCATTCAATAGAGCATCTTTCCCAAACAATCCCTGGTTTTCATAACCCCGAGATAGAAGCCTTCGGAAAACACTGTGGGAATAGGAGAAAACGCAGGTAACCAGCATTTTCTCTTTTTCCCACAATGTCTTCTTCCCTTCCCAAAACAAAATTTCAGTTTTTTAGTCATGTCAATTTTGTCGTCTGCAAATGCTTTCAATTTGGACCCGTCTAAAATTTTGTCATTTGGTAATTAACTGCAAACTTTTTACAAACAACAAAATTTTTGGCACTTGCATGCAATAGGTTACATTGGCTCCTACGATACAATTGTCTTCATTAACCGTTTGCCGAACAATGCCGACTTTTAATGACCCTGGGAAAGAAGCCTTTTGAAAACACTGTAGGAAAAGGAGAAAATGCTTGTAACGAGCATTTTCTCCTTTTCCCACAATGTTTTCTACCCTAGTAATCCTTTACCAAACAATCCCTTGCTTTAACGACCATGAGATAGAAGCCTTTAGAAAACATTGTGCAAAAAGGAGAAAATGCTTGTAACCAGCATTTTCTCCTTTTCCCACAATGTTTTTTACCCTAGTAATCTTTTACCAAACAATCCCTGGTTTTAACGACTGTGAGATAGAAGCCTTTAGAAAACATTGTGCAAAAAGGAGAAAATGCTTGTAACCAGCATTTTCTCCTTTTCCCACAATGTTTTTTACCCTAGTAATCCTTTACCAAACAATCCCTGGTTTTAACGACTGTGAGATAGAAGCCTTTAGAAAACATTGTGGAACAAGAGCGGCAAATTGTCGCAAGATACGCCCGTCTGACCCCAAGTTGTAAAGCTGGGGCATGCACTGGACAAAATTCAAGTATGAAAAACAAAAATAAAGCGAGCAAGAGTTATGATTCCTGTGCACTGCACTCCCCCTTGATGAGATCTATCCACCTATGAAATTTCATAACCCTAGCTAGTATAGTTTTGGAGATATGCTCTGGACAAAATTCAAGTATGAAAAACAAGAAAGGGCAATAACTCAAAAATTAACCAAGCAAGGATTATGATTCCTGTGCACTGCACTGCCCCTATGTGAGATCTATCCACCCATGAAATTTCATAACCGTAGGTAGTATAGTTTTGGAGATATGCTCCGGACAAAATTCAAGTATGAAAAACAACAAAGGGCAATAACTCAAAAATTAAGCAAGCTAGAGTTATGATTCCTGCACATTGCACTCCCCCTCGATAAGATCTATCCACCCATGAAATTTCATAACCCTAGCTAGTATAGTTTTGGAGATATGCTCCAGACAAAATTCAAGTATGGAAAACGACAAAGGGCAATAACTGAAAAATTAAGCAAGCAAGAGTTATGATTCCTGCGCAATGCACTCCCCCTTGATGAGATCTATCCACCCATGAAATTTCATAACCCTAGTTAGTATAGTTTTGGAGATATGCTCCGGACAAAATTCAAGTATGAAAAACAACAAAGGGCAATAACTCAAAAATTAAGCAAGCTAGAGTTATGATTCCTGCGCACTGCACTCCCCCTCGATGAGATCTATCCACCCATGAAATTTCATAACCCTAGCTAGTATACTTTTTTAGATATGCTCCGGACAAAAATCAAGTATGAAAAACAACAAAGGGCAATAACTCAAAAATTAAGCAAGCTAGAGTTATGATTCCTGCGCACTGCACTCCCCCTCGATGAGATCTATCCACCCCCCTCGATGAGATCTATCCACCCATAAAATTTCATAACCCTAGGTAGTATAGTTTTGGAGATATGCTCTGGACAAAATTCAAGTATGAAAAACAACAAAGGGCAATAACTCAAAAATTAAGCAAGCAAGAGTTATGATTCCTGCGCACTGCACTCCCCCTCGATGAGATCTATCCACCCATGAAATTTCATAACCCTAGCTAGAATAGTTTTGGAGATATGCTCCGGACAAAGAACTGGACGCCGCCCGCCCACCACGGGTGATCCTATAAAAAGGAGAAAATGCTGGTAACCAGCATTTTCTCCTTTTTCCACAATGTTTTCTACCCTGCAGGAAACATTTTAGTTTTTGAGTTTTGTTTATTTTGTCGTCTGTGAGTGGGACCAGTCTAAAATTTTGTTGTTTGGGTTAAAGTAAAATTGTACAAATTGGACAACATTGTCCAATTTATGAAATTGTCATCTGCAAATTCTTTCAATTTGGATAAGGCTAAAATTTTGTCATCTGGTAAAGGATTAAGATAAAAAAAAAAACACTGCGGGAATATGAGAAAACCCTTGTTGACAGCATTTTCACAATCTCTTAAAATATTTCCTAAAGTCGTCTTCCACAGTCATTGGTATATGGGACTGTGTAGTATGGTGTTAACTCTTGACCAAACAACAAAATTACAGTCTGGACCAAATTGAAAGTATCTGCAGACAACAAAATTAACATGACTGAAAAATTGAAATTTGGTGTTGGAAGGGTAAAAACATTGTGGGAAAAGGAGAAAATGCTGGTTACCAGCATTTTCTCCTTTTCCCACAATGTTTTTAAAAGGCTTCTTTCTAAGGGTCGTTAAAAGTCTAGATTGCGTGGTAAAGAGTTAAATTTTTACCTAACAAAATAGTTTTAGGCTTGTCCAAACTGGAAGTATTATTTGCATTCAACAAAATAAATGTGATTCAATAAATGAAAATTCTTTATAGGTGGGTAGATATTATTGTGCTAAAAGGAGAAAAACCATTGTTACTTACAAATACAGAAAATATTTTAAAGAAAGGTCAGCCAATACAAGCCCTAATCTTCAATCAACTTATAAGACCAAGGAGATTACATTTCCCGAAAAAATTGACTTTGAAATAGAAGAACAATTGGTTTTACTATTGCCTTGAAAATTTCATTTCATTTAATATGCAAGTTAACGGTTACAATAAAACTGGATAAAAAATTGTAAACAGTGAAAGACAAACAGAAATGTTCTTAGATTTTTCCTACCTGGGATCTACGGAGAGGTCTAGACATTGATGAATATCAAACATTATCTTCTTTACAAAATCTATTCTTTTCCTTTCCATAACCTGACATTTGTCAAATACCTGAAATAAAACAACTCTGACATTTATACATTTTTTCTACAATAAATATTACATAGAGAAAAAAGGAAAGTTTTATAACAAGATGGGCTTGAACTCCTGTTTCAAAAATTGGTCTCTCCCATAAAATAACGCTTGGCATGTAAATATTTTTATTTTTGATCTTTATCTAAAAGTAAATCTACCAAAAGCAAAGTGTGCAATAGTAGCTAGATTCCAGTATAAGCATTTCTAGATTTCTTTGGAACTTTGAGATTAGGGTTACCAATGATGTCAAAAGGTTCCTTGCCCAAAGTTGTTCAATTTCAACCACTGTGCAGTAAACTGTAAAGACATTATCTAACACCAAAACTAGTATGTTCAAAAGAAGTAGTGCCACCAGCAAAAGGTGCCACAAGGGAATCGGGTGGCTTAGTGCTGAAGCTTGACTGGATGATGTTAATGTCACTTTCAACATTAATTCAGTTTTAATGTGGTGGCCAGTGTACTATTCATACTTTCCTGGAGTTTCTTTTACCAGTGATCCACACATTATTCTTTCCAATGGACTGGCTGCTTTCCCACATAACCATCATCGAAACAATGATCAGCAGTGAGAAAGGAGTGAATCCTGTTGCAATGACTATCATCAATCCATAGAATGAAATTGGCCAATTTCAGTTTCGAAGGTATTGCTATGATTGGACTGAAACAATGTTGAAAGCTGCATAAAACATGATTCAATCTATTACTTGTGTTTTATCACATAACCTCCCTTGTTTTTGGTGAAATATACCCATTACGAATGTTCCTATCTCATACATTGTCTAACATCACTATTGTGTGATGTCATTTTTGACGTCATTTTTTACATATATCATAGAAGTGAACAGGTTTTATGATGGATATTACCACATGTGCATCTATAGACAGTTTTGCATCTTCAGATCTATGATAATGTAAAATTACAGTATGTCATGAAGAAAAATCTGACATTTATTACCATATGGGATAAAAATTTTATTAAATTTAAGAAAAAATGTCATTAGGCTCGTATAAAAACATTTTTCCTCAACTTGTTTAATAAATTTTTATCTCAATGACCAACTCATATCAGATCCAAAATATCTCAGAATGTCTTCGATACAGACATGTCCAAATCTGCTGAAACTGTTTACTTACGTCACTCATTTCTTCCATGTATTTTGCATTATATCCATTCAGATCGTTTAAGCTGGCCTGGTACTTTTGATTTGTGTTCTCAACATCTATTTGACACTTCTTCAACTTTTCCTGTAATTTCTTCAACTGAAGAGGGAAAAAAACACACAGATTAGTAAAGAGCTCCAACTTAACTCGTTAACAAACGACAAAATTTTAGGTTTATCCATATCGAAAGCATTTGCAGATGACAAGATAGAAGTGACTGAAAATTTGAAATGTTTTGTGAAGGATAGAAAACATTGTCGGAAAAGGAGAAAATGCTGGTTACCAGCATTTTCTCCTTTTCCAACAGTATTTTCGAAAGGCTTCTTTCTCAAGGTAGTCAAAAGTAGGGGTTGTGTGGTAATGGGTTAAGATGTCATCGCTTTGCTGCCTGCAAATCTTTCAGTTTTGACATGCTTGCAATTGTCTTTTCTGATAGAGCACAAGTTTTTCAGCTCTTTCCTACACAATAATGATTTCTGTCTGTCTCCTCTCTATAATCAAATCTACTACAGACAGCTTTGAATGCCATGGCCAAAAGTAAAGGTTTCACACTTTTAACCCTTTACCAAATGACATAATTTAAACTAGTCCAAACTGAAAGATATGGGAGATGACAAAATAAATATGACTCTAAAATTTAAACCTGTTTTGGGAATGGAAGAAAACATTGTGGGAAATGTTGGTTGTATTGGGGTTTAACGCCACTTTAACAGCTAAGGTCATGTCATGGCAGTCGGTGATGCACATGTGTTTCCTGGCTTTCTCATACCAGTACTAACACTACTTTCCTTCCAAAGCCACAGACTACTTTTCTCACATGCTTCAGCAGAGCTGAGAAGCGAAAATACACCAGAAAGAAAGTTTGCCTCAACCGGGTATCGAACTCACAACCACCAGGTCATGAGTCCGGCACGATCACCACTGAGCCACCCGGGCGGGACATTATGCAAAAAGGAGAAAAATGTTGGTTGCCAGCATTTTCTCCTTTTCCGACAATGTTTTCAGAGAGCTTCTTCTCAGGGACTTAAATACCAGGGATTGTTTGGTAAAGTCTTAATTATCAGATGGAAAAATTTCAGAATCTTTCATATAGAAAGCACAGAATACAGATGACAAACTAAATGTAATTCAAAAATTCAAATGTTATGTTTACCAACATTTCCCAACAAAGTTTTCAAAAGCATTATTTCTTAATGTTGTTTTTAAATAGGGAATGTGTTGTAATGGGTTCAACCTTCAACAGATCACAATATTTTAGACTCTTGAGAAAAAAGCCTTTGGAAAACATGCTAGGAAAAGGAGAAAATGCTTGTAACCAGCTTTTTCTTCTTTTCCTACAATGTTTTCTACCCTTCCCAAAAATAATTTAAATTTGTGAGCCATATTTATTACCAGATTGTATGGGAAAGTGTCTGAGGGAAAATATGAGTTCATTGGAAAAATACTGTGGCAAACAGGAAAACTTGCACTTTAGTAGCAATACATGTATCTCCCCTTGCCACAATGCTTTCAAAGTTGGTCTTCTGTAAGCTAATTAGCTGTTGTTACAATTAGATGTCTCTATACTCTAGGCAAAAATGGCAACAATATTCAATATGACAATAAATGACAAAACTGATGTTCTCTTCATATATCAACTGTGCCGCTGAACCCCAGAAATAATCCTATTACGAGTTATGTTGTCTATTTCTGAATGTTGTTTCTATTTTAAGTTATTCTTATTTTGTGACACCAGATTGGTAACATTTTTATGTCCCAAAACTAGCCTGACCAAGTTCTTCAACCATCACCATGTACAAGCCAACTCATCTGTCAGGTAATCATGAAATGTAGACAATAAATTTCACATCAGATTTCATGATAAAGACTAAAGCTGAAATAATTAAAACAGAGTAAACTGTGTTCCTAGTTTTATTTTCAAGTTTTCTATTTAACTCTTTACCAAACGACAAAATTTTGAACCAGTCCAAATCAAAAGCATTTGCAGAAGACAAGGTAAATGCTACTGAAAAATGGAAATTTGTTTTCGGAAGGGTGGAAAACATCGTGGGGAAAGGAGAAAATGCTGGTTACCTCTATATTTTAAGAGGGTTCTTTCTCAGGGTCATTAAAAGTCGGGATTATGCTGTAAAGGGTTAAAGGAAATGAATATTTAACCATTTATGAGATTTAAATTAGTTTTGACAACCCCGATTTAGAAGGTTTCAGAAAATTTGTGGGAAAAGGAAAAAATTCTGTTTCTTTTCTTTCCTGTCAGACTAGAATATCATTATTTTAGCCATAATTAATTTGTTGTCTGCAAATGCCTACCATTTGCATGAGTCTTACATTTTGTCCTCTCGATAGAGAGTTAGGAATTGCCTGCAGATGTTTATCAGAAGCCATCAAAATTTAAAAATGAAAATCAGTTTAGCTTTCAGAACTGTAACAAGTATCTTGAATGGACAAGGCACTCCAGAAAATGCAACAAACTTGGGAATCTTTCAATATGAACAATTTTCTATTTGGTCATAGTGTTTTGAAAATTCTCCTACAACTGTGGCAAAAACAAGAGGGCCATGATGGCCCTAAAATCGCTCACCTGAGTCTATTGACCAAACATGAACCATTTTCAATCTACCTTTCCAGTGAACTAGTTTTTTTTATCAGACATTACCCATTATCAAACGCTTTAGAGATATCAATAAGACAAATATTCTGACCAAGTTTCATGAGTACTGGACTGAAAATGTGGCCTCTACAGCGTACAAAAGGTATTTCTAAGTTTTGACCAAGTGACCTAGTTTTGGATCTGACAATTACCCATTATCAAACTCTTTTGAGACATCACCAAAACAAACATTCTGACCAAGTTTGAATAGTATCAGGCAGAAAATGTGGCCTCTAGAGTGTACACAAGGTTTTTCTAATATTTGACCCAGTGACCTAGTTTTTGACTCCACATGACCCATTTTCAAACTCATTCAAGGTATCACCAAGACAAATACTATGAACAAGTTTCAGGAGTATCAGACTGAAAATGTGTCCTCCAGAGCATACACAAGGTTTTTTATAACATTTGACATTTCCCTATCTTTTGACCCAACATGACCCATTTTCAAACTCATCCAAGATATTATCAAGGCAAACATTCTGACCAATTTTCAAGAGTATTGGACTGAAAATGTGGCATCCAGAGTGTATACAAGGTTTTTCTAAGATTTGACCTGGTAACCAAGTTTTTGACCCAACATGACCCATTTTCAAACTCATGTGAGATATCATCAAGACAAAGATCCTGACCAACTTTCAAGAATTTTGGACTAAAAATGTGGCCTCTAGAGCATACAAAAGGTTTTTCTAACATTTGACCTCGTGAATTACTTTTTGACCCGACATGACCTATTTTCAAACTCATCCTAGACATCATCAAGACAAACATTCTGACCAACTTTCAAGAGTTTTGGACTGAAAATGTGGCCTCTAGAGTGCAAACAAGGTTTTTCTAACATTTGACCTAGTGACCTTGTTTTTGACCTGACATGACCCATTTTCGAACTTGTATGAGACATCATCAAAGCAAACATTCTGACCAAGTTTCATGAGTATCGGACTGACAATGTGGCCTCTAGAGCAAACACAAGGTTTTTCTAAGATTTGACCTAGTTACCTAGTTTTTGACCCGACATAACCCATTTTCGAACTCATCCTAGATATCATCAAGGCAAAGATTCTGACCAAGTTTCATGAGTATCAGACTGAAAATGTGGCCTCTAGAGCGTACACAAGGTTTTTCTAATATTTGACCTAGTTTTTGGCCCGACATGACCGAATTTCGAACTCGTCTGAGATTTCATCGAAGCAAACATTCTAACCAAGTTTCATGAGTACTGGACGAAAAATGCTGGTAACCAGCATTTTCTCCTTTTTCCAAAATGTTTTCTTCCCTCTCTAAAAAAAATTTCAATTCTTTAATCACATTTATTTTGTCGTCTTCAAATGCATTCAATTTGGACCAGTCTAAAATTTTGTTGTTTGGTAGAGAGTTACTGACAGGTAAAGCCTCAAGTCGTTACTAAAGTTAAAATTTCTAGCCTGGTCCAGTTTGACAGCTTTTAATGTGACGACAATTATCTATGTGTGGCTCAAACGATTAAATATGTCTTTGTGGGAAAAGGAGAAAATGGTACCAGTTACCAGCATTTTCTTCTTTCCTCCAAATGGTTTGCAAAGGTTCTTTACACTCTGGATTGTCTGATAAGGATTAGCTCATTACCAAATGACAAATTTTAGGCTTGTCCAAATCGAAAGCATTTGCAGACGACAAAATAAAAGTGACTGAAAATTTGAAATTTGTTTTGTGAAGGGTAGAAAACATTGTGGGAAAAGGAGAAAATGCTGGTTACCAGCATTTTCTCCTTTTCCCACAATGTTTTCTAAAGGCTTCTTTCTCGGGGGCGTCAAAAGTAGGGATTGTGTGGTAAAGGGTTAATGGAAAATTGCTGTGCTACACAAACAGTAAATCACCGACAAAACAGTTTTAGGTGTAATGAAGATAATTTCCTGTAAGAACTCATTGATACAATCAGCCACAGTAGGGGGGACTGGCTATTGATTTCTAGTAATGAGCAAAACCACACCATCGTCAGTATTCAACTTGTGGTACTGAACCCAATAAAACTTCTAAGGTCGTCAATGTAGGGTCATGATCAGACTGCACAGAACCATGCAGTCGGATCTTGGTTTTAGACAGTATGCTTCTTGCCTGAGATAATTTCCAGAGTAACACCTTATTGATACAATCAGCTACAGCTGATCTTGATCTACTCCACCTAGAAGAGCAACTTGGGTCCGAATTGGCAGTGAAAGAATTCGTAACTCATTTCCAAATTAAAAAAATTCCAAGTCATCTAAACTGAACACATTTGCAGATGAATGATTGATTGAATGGGGTTTTACACAGATTTCAACAATATTTCAGTCATATCACCGTGATAGCTCGCATAACCAGAGCTATCACTAAACCTGATTATACCCCCCCCACCAGCTCCTTGTCAGAAAATCGGGTCTTAGTCACAGAATGCAGAATGGTTTAGTACAAAAGTAAGAGTTGGGAAAAAAACAAATTGGAACAGGGTCATGAAAATTGCACATGCACAACTTCATTATATAGGAACAGTGTGTGTAAATTTGAGGTCAGTAAGTGAAAAATTGTTGTAGTATTGCTCCAGACAAATTTGAACATGTCTATGGACAGACGGAGAGGCAGCCATGGCGATTCCAGTATATGCCCCTCCACTTCATTGTGGGGGATATAACTGTTCATGTATTTCCTGGGTTTTACCACTACTAGGCCAGGGCTCTACGGTGTCTTGCCCAAGGACACTCACACACAAAACATTTGCATATGATATATTCATTGTGGATCATTAATAGGATGTTTCTACAAAATAACAGAAAACATTGTCGGAATAGAAGAAAATGCTTGTTACATGCATTTTCTTCCATTTTCTCAATGCTTTAAAAAAAAATATTTGCCTCAGAGCCATTAAATCTTTACCACTGGAATTGTATGGTAAAGAGTTAACCCATTACCACACAATCCCTACTTAAACAATCCTTTGGAAAACATTATGGGAAAAAGAGAAAATGCTGGTAACCAGCATTTTCTCCTTTTTCCACAATGTTTTCTACCCTTCACAAAAAAAAATCAAATTTTCAGTCACTTTTACTTTGTTGTCTGCAAATGCTTTCGATTTGGACAAGCCTGAAATATTGTTGTTTGGTAATGAGTTAATGGGTTAAACATCAATGTTCCTCCCACACTTCACCCTTTTTTCACAACAATAGTTGCCTCTATCCACAGTGTAGATAAAATCAGACTGCTAAAAATATGCAGTCTGATCTTTGAAGTTCCATTCTGTCCAATTTACTTAACAATTCATACAAAAGCAAACAATAAATTTGCAATGATGCACCAGTAGGTCTCATTCCAGAATGAAAATGTCCATTGGGTTAACTTGGCGCTTTAAAGGTTAACTGTGCAATAATTACTGGTCTCACTCTCTGATATATTGCATTCCTGTGGTAACCTTTTTCCTTTCATTTAGACAGATGCGTAGTTGATTCCTGTTTTATGGTTATCTTTCAACTTTAGAAATGTTCCTAACAAGAAAATTTTGATGCAGAATATCAATAGCGCCGCAAATCAGTTGTTTCTGAAATCAGGCAAATTACAGGATTTCATATTGTCCAAAGTAAATTTATGCAGAACTTGGTGAGAAATGAACTGAGAAGCCCTAAACTATCTTGAGAATACAACTAAAAACTTAAGAAAACAAAAGAAAGATGCACTGATAGTAAGACACAATGACAGCCATTCTTTAGTGGAATTTAACGCAAGTTCAATTGGAGCTATGCAAGCAGTTGTCATTCCGAAAACAACACAAGAAAATATTAAAACTAGGTAGTACATTACCAAATTGACATTAAAATCAGGGTATGAAATGATCCAAATTGGATAAAAAATTATCAAAGTGAGTACGAAATAACCTAAATAACAGGTACAGGTAGGTATGAAATGGCCTAGGTACGAAATGATCTTATTATGAAAGGACTGGAAGCCAAGTATACAATATGGCTGCCTTCATAGGTGCTTTTCAAAAGCGAATAGAAATAATTATTATTGTGCCGCCACTCATGCGGTGCTGGTAACCAGCATTTTCTCCTTTTCCCACAATGTTTTCTACCCTTCTAAAAACAAATTCAATTTTTGAGCCACATTTATTTTGTCATCTGCAAATGCTTTCAATTTGGACCAGCCTAAAATTTTGTTGTTTGGTAAAGAGTTAAACATTGTGAAAACAATGTGGGAAAAGGAGAAAATGCTGATTACCAGCATCTTCTCCTTTTCCCATAAACTTTTCAAAAGCTCCTCAAGGGTCACAGAAATGCCGGATCATCACAGTAAAGGGACAAATCTGTAAGATGACAAATTCCACCGAAGATAGATATGCCATTTCCTATCGACCAAGCACAAAAAAAGAAAATATCATAAGTTGATTAGATTGGTTTTGATGGTAGAAGGAAAATCAATAGATTACAGGCTGGAAAATGGAACGTAATACTTGATTGCTCTATTCTGTCTGTGTTGGAAAAGAAGATTTTTTTTATGTATTTTATCAGAAATTCCAAAATTGTTTCGAGGAAGATTTTTCTATGTATTGAAATTTAATGTGGTTTCAGTTGAGAGCTAAAAAATCGCAGTAAACAAAGTTTTCTTTAACCCTTTACCAGACAACAAAATTTTAGCCCTGTCAAAATTGAAAGCATTTGCAGATGACAATTTCAATGTGGCTCAAGTGGAGCAATTGTTAGCGATAAGGGTAGAAAATATTGTGGGATGTTCTCCTTTTCCCACAATGTTCTCAAAAGGCTTCTTTCCAAAGGTCGACAAAAGTCGTCATTGTGTGGTAAACCAGGTGTTAAACTCACAACTACCAGATCAAGGGTCAGACAGGCTAACCAAAGAGCTAACCAGCAGGGTTTGTTGAGCAAGAAAGAGCACAGCGCTTTGGTGTCTTTCATCATGATGTGGGTTAAAATCTTTTAGCTTAAAACAAAACATTATACAAGAGCACTGTATACCAGTGCCAATGCTCGGCTGCAATATGATTTTAGAAATAGATTGATTTAAACATAGTGGACTCGTAATTGAAAACAGCTGTTTCCACTATGGTATTATACTACAAAATTTGCTGATATTAAAAATGGGTATTATTGTACTACTTTCACCGAGCCACTTTTTCCTTTTTATCCTTCCTAGAATTATCATTTATAAATCTAAAACCACCATAATTATATTCTTATTAAAAAGTGATGTGATAATTACCTCCCTTTTCTGGAAACTAACTAAAGTATCAATAAATAATTTCAAGATGGACATCAAAGGAATTTCTGGTTGGTTAAAAATATGCAGAAGTATTATATCTGTATAAATTTGTCTTTATCAACTGTCAAGAAATTTTATGCCATGCTGCACGAGAAGTATTACGGGTCCACTACCTTAAGCATGTAAGAAGCGTTGCTGTGTCAAAATATTTTGATGGTTCTCTGCCTCTGTTGTAAGGCTTCCCTCTTGAATAGTCCAGCTAGTTTTTCTTTTTTCTAAACCCTTTACAACGTAATCCTGACTTTTAATGATCCTGAGAAAGAAGTCTTTTGAAAACATTGTGGGAAAAGGAGAAAGTGCTGGTAACCAGCATTTTCTCCTTTTCCCTCAATGTTTTCTACCCTTCACAACACAAATTTCAAATTTTCAGTCACTTTTATTTTGTCGTCTGCGAATGCTTTCGATTTTCACAAGCCTAAAATACTTTGTTTGGTAATGGGTTAAGTAAATATCTTCAGTAACCACCGAGATATCGCAAATGTAAAAGTTTATGCACAGTCCAAGTACTAACAAAGTAGATACAGACGCAAGCGCTATGACAATACATCTTCATGTACTTTGAATAAAACCCCCCTATAAAGCCTCTGGCTGCTTTCCCATGTCTCAAATCAAAGGGAAAAAAATCTTAACATGCTCTTTTAACTCATTACCAAATGGCATTATTTTAGGCTTTCCCAAATCGAAAGCATTTGCAGACGACAACATAAAACTAACAGAAAATTTGAAATTTGTTTTGTGAAGGATAGAAAACATTGTGGGAAAATGAGAAAATGCTAGTTACCTGCATTTTCTCATTTTCCCACAATTTTTTTTCCAAAGGCTTTTTTCTCAGAGTAATCAAAAGTATGGACCGTGTGGTTGGTTGGTTGGTTGTATTGGGGTTTAACATCACTTTAACAGCTAAGGTCATATCATGGTGGTCGGTGACGCACATGTGTTTCCTGGCTTTCTCACACCAGTACTAACACAACTTTTCTTTCCAAAGCCACCGACTACTTTTCTCACATGCTTTAGCAGAGGTGAGAGGCGAAAATATGCCGGAAAGAAAGTTCGCCTCAACAGGGTATCAAACTCACAACCCAACCATCAGGTCATGAGTCCAACATGCTCATCACTGAGCCACCCGGGCGGGCAGGGTCTCTGTGGTAGTGGACTAAGTTTGTAGCTCAGTTGGTATATGCACAGGATGGGATTTACAGAGGTGTATACTCCCAGACTAGGCAAAAAAATCTTTGCAGAATGAACAACATAGATTTATGACCATAATAATAGAACTCTCCATCTAGAGGGAGTATTGATGACAAACTTGCTATGTTAACTCTTTACCACACAATCCCGACTTTTAACAACCCCGAGAAAGACATCTTTCGAAAACATTGTGGGAAAAGGAGAAAATGCTGGTAACCAGCATTTTCTCCTTTTCCCACAATGTTTTCTACCCTTCCTAAATCAAATTTCAATTTCTGAGTCACATTGAATTTGTCGTCTGCAAATGCTTTCAATTTGGTCTAGTCCAAAAATTTTACATTCAGCTTTCACTCTTTACTAAACATTGCCAAGTTTAACATCCCTGAGGCTGTCTTCTGAAAACATTGTGGGAAAAGGAGAAAATGCTGCTAACCAGGTTTTTATCTTTTTCTTACAATGTTTTCAAAAGCTGCCTAAGGTCATTAAAACAGAGAATGGTGTCGTAAAGGATTGACTCTTTTCCAAACGACAGAACTTTAGAAAGGTCTTCGTTGAAAGCATTTGCAGACAACCAAAGAAGAATGACTCAATATTTGAAATTTAGAAAACATTGTAGGAAAAGGAGAAAATGCTGGTTACCTTTCTCCTTTTCCTACAATGTTTTCAAAAGCTTTCTTTTTCAGGGTCGTTAAAAGTTGGGATTGTGTGGTAAAGAATTAAAAGTTAACAACAAGTGACGGGCCATTTCCATTTGAATAAGTTAAAAAAAATCAAAATATATGAGAAGACAGTTTTGAAGTTGCTTTTTTTTTTTTCAATGGACTTCGGTAGAAGGTTGGATATCAATATTCGAGACTCCAGCCTCATTTTGAAAAACTCATATTGGACTCTTGCCTCATTCTGAAAAATCCGTATTGGACTCTTACAGCGTCTAATATTGGCTAAGATATTCTGTACTCTCGTAGTGGTATTAAAGGCATTTCATTGGACATTAAATTGTTGGTGTGAAATAAATGAGCCTATTAGCCTTTGGCCAGTGGAGCTAAAATAGCTGAACAGCCCCTCTTAAGACTTGGTAAACTTCATTGATTATCTTTGCTCTATATTTAAGGATACCAATGACTTGGCATGTTTGTCATCAATATTCACTGTAACTACAGTTATTATGGTAATAAATCTACACCATTATGGTCCATATATACTTTCTTTTCCTGGGAGGATAACTTGCTCTCGAAACCTTACATTACTGCTGATTGATTTATATCATCTAAAGTGCAGGAAAGATGGTGGTTCTAAATACCAATGGAGTGAACCCATATCCCTTTCTAAGATTTTTGGGCTACCTAATTTGCCGGTGTTGGACAAACACAAACAAAACAAGGAGCCATGCTATGTGAAAAGGGGTCTTACTGCGTCTGCAAAAGGTATCGACCTACGTCAGCCTGCACAATCAGCGCACTCTGACCTGTGCCAAAAACTGCTTGGTCAATTTTCTGCATGACCTAGGACCAGTCTAAGTCAAGATTACCTTAGCTGTTAACCCTTTCCCAAACGACAAATTTTAGACTCTTGCAAACTGAAAGAGTTTGTAGACAACAATTTTAAATTTGATGAAAATGGTAGAAAGTTCTTACGAAGGGTAGAAAACACTGTGGGAAAAGGAGAAATTGCTCGTTACGAGCAATTTCTCCTTTTCCCACAGTGTTTTCAAAAGACTTGTACTTCAGACACGTAAAAACCAGGTCTTGTTTGGGAGAGGGTTAACAAGAGGGCCAAGATGGCCATGGATCGCTCACCCGAATTTTTGACAGGACCACAGCCATTTTTTTTTTTTGGAGGTATTGAAACACTGGAAACAAAATCATTATTTTGCCAAGCAATTTTCAAAAGGTAACCTGTAAAAGTCCTTTCAAATCTGACCAGCAGTTTCAGAAAAGAAGAATATTTAGGAGGTACTTAATTTCCGTACAGTGAAAGTAGCCCCCATTAACCAGAGCCATGTTTCTTGACCTATCAAAATTTTGCGAACAATTTTTGAAAAGGGTCATTCAAGGAACATTTCTGTGAAATCATTTTAAAATCTGACCAGCTGTTTCAGAGCAGAAGAATTTTCAAGAATTTCTTCATGTCCGTATAATGTAAGTAGCCCCCATTCACCAGAGCCATCTTTCTTGATATACCAAAATTTTGCGAAAAAATTTTGAAAAGGGTCACCCAAGGAACATTGCTGTTAAATTATTTCAAAATTTGATCACAGGTTTCAGAGAAGAAGAATTTTTAAAAATTTCTTCATTTCCCTATAGTGCAAGTAGCCTTCACAGCCATGTTTATTGACGAATCAGAGAAGAAGATTTTTAAATTTCTTAAGACAATTCCATTTGGTTGCCATGGCAACCAGAGTTTTTGACTGAATCAAATTCTTTTAACGACTTTCAAAGAGGACCTCCCAAGGAACATTTCAGCCAAGTTTGGTCCGAATTGGCCCAGCAGTTTAGGAGGAGTTGATGTTTAAAGAATTGTTGACGACGGACGCCGGACACCAAGTGATCCTAAAAACTCCCCTTGAGCATGTTGTGCTCCGGTGAACTAAAAAAGAGTAGCTATTATGGACCTATAATTATGTCATGGTCTGATTGGCATCGTGCATCACAGTGATGCACTAACCCATCACCACACAATCCCTACTTTTGACAACCCTGACAAAGAAGCCTTTAGAAAACATTGTAGGAAAAGGAGAAAATGCTGGTAACCAGCATTTTCTCCTTTTCCCACAATGTTTTCTACTCTTAACAATTAAAATAAATTTCAAATTTTCAGTCACTTTTATTTTGTCGTCTGCAAATGCTTTCAATTTGGACAGCCTAAAATATTGTTGTTTGGTAAAGGGAGAACTGGGGTTCAAAGACTTGGCTGGTAACCAGCATTTTCTCCTTTTCCCACAATGTTTTCTACTCTTTAACAAAATAAATTTCAAATTTTCAGTCACTTTTATTTTATCGTCTACAAATGCTTTCAATTTGGACAAGCCTAAAATATTGTCGTTTGGTAATGAGTTAAGCCCCCTTTTGCCAGAGCATGACTGAATATTTGACAAGAAATAACACTGTGTTGTAAGCTGTACGGCACAAAATGTGTAGTCACTTCCAAGATGGCGGACTGTTTACTTGGAGAAAGGTGGGTGTCATATTTTATCATCAATAACTTTTTTTCTTGAAACCTTCGAGACATGATACTTATAATACATTGTGTGGGAATGATGTGGTAAGCCTCGGTGCTACATAGCAAAGAGCCAGTGCCATTATTCGATACGTTATATCGGCGTAAACATTGCCATTGGGTAAAATTTGAATTTGAAGTGAAGAACTTGCATCGTTTTTAGTTATAGAATGGAAAATAAGCTAATGCAGTGGGTGAAGGTTGTTGTTTCTGTAGGTATTTATCACATGCTTTCCAATGATTACGGTCATTTTTGTGAAATATGTCTAGAAAGACCCGAAAACATGTGTTTTGTATATCGCTAATGCAGCGGTGTAGTCCACATCAACAATTTCACACACAGCGGTGTAGACCCGATTTTTTCTGAACGGTTTAGACACAATTTAAAGCACAATATATGTACGGTTTAGACACAATTGGCTTGGTCTTGAATCTTCTTTTCTGAAGATAACGTAACTTGGCGTTAATCCAGAATCATGAAAATTGGCACCAACAGTTCGAGACAGTCTCCCTTATTACCGACACCCACGGAAGGAACCATCTGGAACTGAAAAAGGATCATTATGGAACGAAAAGAGATAGTTGGGAGCAAAAGAGTGCATCAAGACATTATTTACGATATTATTTATGTAATAGTGAGTATTATATCACGAAAAAATAAATTATGAAATTACTAATTAATGTCTGTGCACTTATAAATCAATTCCATCATGGTGGCAGCCATAATTTCAATCATTCACTTAGGATGATAATTACCATCATGGACTTGACAATCATTTTCATTTCGAAGTTGTTTTAAATACCGTCGCTGATTCGTATCTTGGTATCTGTTTGTTTAGTATCTAGTTAAAGATGCCCGTCTAAGGCCGGTGAGCAGAAATGCTGTTAAATTAATAAAAAACATAGCATGGTACAGAAAATCGGTCCTTATTGTACGCAAGGATAAATTACTGACATGTATGGTGTAACTATAAAAAAAATACAAACGCGGAGGTTTGTGTTAGAAACCGAGCATTGGTTGGAAAATAACTGGCTGACGATCGAAGCTGTAAACAATGACAGTGCATCACGGAAATTTATCGTTGCTTTCCGCCTAAAGTCGGATACGGTGTAACTTGCATATCACTCTCTTGCACTCCGGATCATTACATTCACCTCTGTAGTGGGCTCAGAAAGAGTCCGTCATTACGCGATACTTTCGTCACATGACCAGAACTCAAAATGGCGACACAAACGCCGGTGAAAGAAAGACCAATATCGATTACTTTTTGTGCTGTTGAAACAGCATACGGCAAATCTGACTAAGTGGTAGGCAATGTGAAAAAGATGGATTTTCTGAAAAGCTTAAATGTCTTTGAAAGGACCATAATTTGTTTTTTAATCTTATAACCTAAGATTTATCGGTGTATTAAAACTTGTCATCATTCCTGGGCGCAGCCATTTTTGTTAAACTTGGCGTAAGATTCTGATCAGTAAAGAGGCTCGAAAAAAAAATAGTTCCATTTTATACAGGTAAATTCATCAGTTTGAACGCACCTATAATGTATCCAGAATCATATTTCCATTGTCTACCTTATAATTTTACACACGAAACAGTTAAACAGTAACAAAACATCTTTTCCTCGGTTTGACAAGATTCTTGTCATTTAGCCCATCGCAGAGATGTATGTGAGAGTAACGAACGACAACTCTGCTCGGAGATTGCTTGCATATAGGCAGCGACCTCCGTCTGAAAATCGAGGCTGCAACAGAGAAGCCTACATTTTCTTTTGTTTTCTCAGTATACGCAGGACGAAGGTCAAATATAGTCACGAGACAGAATGTATGATCATTATACAAATCTACCAGAGTGTATAACGGATATCGAAAATCTTCGATTCAAAAACCAGAAACGATGAGTCTGTTTAGATGGAAGGCCGCAACTCGGCGAAATGCATTTTCTATCGATTGTTATCTAAGCAAGCTTGTCAGGCGAAATATTTGGCATGAAGATATAAGAATGACTATACAGTGGAACCCCGTTATAACGAAGTGCGCTATAGCGCTGATTCCGTTATAACGCGGGTGTCCTTTGGCTCCCAAAATTTCGGGGGTTGACCATTTTCGAGTCTGATCCGAATCCACCGTTGCTCTCACAAAAATCTTCGATGTAAAGAAAAAACAACTCTCGGTCAATTAAAAAATCGATACCATGCACATAATGTGACAATTTTTCACACCTTTACCTAGTTGATTACATTTATCACCTATGGCTTTGCACAATTACTTAGAGAAATACACGCACAGTAAGTAACAAAAGGACTTCGTCCCATAATTGTCTTTGCACACAATCTTGCATTATATAAACTTTACGTCAATATGTCTGTCTGTATGTAGATCGTAACGGCGATATCGAATGTTCCGTAACTCGCAAGTGCATTCGGACTCCCTATATGTTCGGACACCTTATATTTTTTGTCAAAAAAAAATCGATTTCAAGTTCAATCTTAAGATAGTCCGAATATTAAAAAATACTTGGACAGGCTGAAAAATATATTTTCCAAAACACCCGACATTAAATTTTTGGAAAATACTCTAGATAGGATCGGCTGCATGGTGAACACAGAGTTGTACATCGTGCATAATTTAGCGTCATGTACATGAAACCTTCGAGAGTCGAGTCGACCAACAGTAATTCTCAGTCTTGAAATTACAAAAACACACAAATAAATGAGACACTCAGTATTTTTTTAAGTAAGAAATACCTCTTCACAGTGGAAAGAGAAAATTACGATCAGAGATCAGACACGACATTTAGTCCATGGTCTGATCTTGATCTACAGAGACTTCTAAGTTCAGCAACTTCAGGCCTGAAAGAAGCATAAGGGTTAAATGTTTCCCGACTTTCCGATGTTATGTAAGCAGTTTTGCCATTTTTCACGTTTTCTGAATGCATCTGCTGCAGTTCAAGCATGAAAAGTTGTTCCGTAGGAGGAAATGGTTAAAGTCCTGTTATTGTTGTCCCCATGATTACAAAACTACAGCATTATTGAATACAAAACCTTGTTTTTCTTCTTCATTTATTAGCAACTAATCCGCATCAAATCACGCAATTTTTTTTTTATCTCGGTCACAACAAAATTTTCAGAAAATAGCCGAATGACTCTCTTTCTACCGACTACACAACGTACACGTGACACGACTGGGGTACTCTTGAAGTAATCATTACGATACGCAGAAGGGTTGTATCAGAAAATATAAAGCAACAGAGATACTGGCTTATTGCATGATCGCTTAGTTTTGAATAGAGGTCAGCTCGTAGCCAGGTGTAAATTCTTCGGGCGAAACGGTTTAAGTGTGTATGACAAACACTTGCACTTACAACCCTCTCGCTTTGCATTATTGGTGTGTTACGTCATACATGTACCACTAATGCAAACTTTACTGCAAACATTGTATGGATATACGACTGATGTGATTTCTTTACGGACAGTAGGTTAAATTTCCTGAGACTTTCATCATGTACGGGGGTCTTATCTCGTTTGATTATTAAACAGATTTCTTTCGTCATTGCTGATTAGGGTTCGTTATGCAATCGTCAGTATGATTGAAAAAACATGGCGGCGGCAGCGTCTGCAATCCAACACGATACCGTTTAATTTAATTTTGGAATTAATTTTGCTTAGTTTTAGTATTTGGAACAATGCTATTTCATTTTTGTCAGAATAAATTTGCGAAAACTATAATAAGCCATATTTCTGTAGTCTGGCAATGGTTGGCGGATGGGCTGCAGGTAATGTGTGGCGGGGGGGAAATCAGCGTTATAAACGTAGTCCCGGATATAACGCTGTTGACGATCGTGGCTCCCACCGACAGCGTTATAACGGGGCTCCACTGTATTTTGATAAAATAACAAAATGAGTTAAAACTGGCTTAAAATGAGTATAAGGATCTCTCTAAAGTTTTTAGTTTCTGTGCCACTGTTCGAGTAAAATATGACCAGTAGGTTAACAGGGAATGGGGGATCAAAAAAAAAAAAAAAAAACCCACTGCAGTAAAAATTACGTAATTATTGTTTTTTACCCCAAAAGGAAAAATCGTAAGATGGAATTCCATGTGATCGATATTCACAATTTTCATTTACCATTGTACAATTTGATTTCGTTATATACGGGTTATGGATTTATATTTATAAAATCGAATGTTACCCATCAAGATTAGTTATCTCATAAAGTTTTTTATTTATTCTTATCGTTTCCGGAATGTTTCTTTTGGCCACGGACTACATCTGGTAGTAGACTGGTGTCAGTCCATTAAATAGAACCTTTTCATTAAAACAAAATCATCAAGTAAAACTGCAAAATGGAAACTCTGTGTTCTCAATGCTCTGAATGTCTGATTTAATGTATTTCAGAAGAAGGGCAAGTAACAACACATATTTCTGTCACTTTGCTGTAGTTGTGTACCTTGTTTATTAGAATGACTTAAATGCAGGGCCTGAATGCCAGGCTACATCTGGTAGGTGAATATACAGACCCGTTCGCGAAGTACCAAAGCAATTTTAATTTCCCATATTTTGAAAGAAAGACAGTCGATGATTAGTGAAACACTTTCAAAACATGAATAATTCCCGTGGCATCTTATTTGATAAAAGTTTGTCTTTTAGAAAATACAGCATAGCAATAATATTGTACATGTATTTCCAAAAGCCCTGATGTTACTTTTGTTCCATGAAGTGTCAAACAAGAGTCTCTAAATCTCCTCCAAATGAGCATTGGTAGCACATGAATGGCGTGCAACTGGAATATAAGATAGACAAAGTTTTTTTTAAAGCAGGTAAATGGTATGTAACACAAATATCAAAAGACCAAAGTCTTTGCAGTTCATGTCTAGACCACAGATAGAATCAGATTTTGTGTCTAAACCGTACAGTATATAAAGCTTATGTGTGTGTCTAAACCGTTCAGAAAACGCCGTGTCTACACCGTTGTGTGTAAAATTGTTGATGTGGACTACACCGCTGCATTAGCGATATACAAAACACATGTTTTCGGGTCTTTCTAGACATCTTTCACAAAAATTACCGTAATCATTGGAAAGCACGTGATGAATACCTACAGAAACAACAGCCTTCATCCACTGCATTAGCTTATTTTCCATTCTATAACTAAAAACGATGCAAGTTCCTCACTTCAAATTCAAATTTTACCCAATGGCAATGTTTACGCCGATATAACGTATCGAATAATGGCACTGGCTCTTTGCTATATAGCACCAAGGCTTACCACATCATTCCCACACAATATATTATAAGTATCATGTCTCGAAGGTTTCAAGAAAAAAAGTTATTGATGATAAAATGTGACACCCACCTTTCTCCAAGTAAACAGTCCGCCATCTTGGAAGTGACTACACATTTTGTGCCGTACAGCTTACAACACAGTGAATAAGTAGGTTTTTTTTTCCGTTTGCATCAATGTTTTGTAAAGTCATTAATTTTGTATCACTGTTCAGAAAAAGTCTTCTATAGATAGGTCAATAGAGGCTTGGTTTAATCCCTTAACACACAGTCCTGACTCTTAACAACCCTAAGGCAGAAACCTTTTGAAAACAATATGGGAAAAGAAGAAAATGCTGATAACCAGCATTTTCTCCTTTTCCCAGATTGTTTTCTATGTTTGATATAAATCCGGTCATTTAAATATCGTTTTATCTGGTGTCTGCAAATGTTGTGAATGTTGGACCAGTCTGACCTCTGTCATTTGGTACAGGGTTAATCCTTGTAGATAGCAGATGGGGTTTTATGTTGTATTGTAATAGTTATAATGACAAACTGGTATGAAATTAATCCACATCTACATACAATCTATGTCCCAGAAATAAATGATTTCTGGAGGAGTTTAAACCTTAACCACACAATCCCAATGTTAACCCATTACCACACGGAAAAATTTTAGACCTATCGGAATTGAAAGCATTTGCAGACGACAATTTCAAAGTGGCTCAAAAGGTGCATTTTATTTTCATAGGGAAGAAAACTTTGTGGGAAAAGGAGAAAATGCTGGTTACCAGCATTTTCTCCTTTTCCCACAATGTTTTCTAAAGGTTTCTTTCTCAGGGGCGTCAAAAGTAAGGATTATGTGGTAATTGGTTAAGTAGCCCTGATGAGATAGGTTTTTGAAGAAAACATTGTGAAAAAGGAGAAAATGCTGGGAGAAAAGTATGTTTGTGTTAGCAACAAATACTTTTCTAACAAAAAGACCTTCCACCATTCAAAGAAAAAAAATTTTTTCCTTCATTTATAGCATGCCCTTTTCAGTCAATTTTAGTTGTGTTTCTGAGGTAAATCTAAAACAGACCTTTGCTATGACTAGATAAATCTACTGGCATCAACTCCTTTCTTCCACTTTATTTTCAAAAACTGTCATTTACAGATTTTTTTGTTTATTTTTTGAAATGGTAACATAAGTGTGTATACACAACAAATTAAAGTTTAGCCCTATCCATAACTACAGCTGTCACTGAATGCGACAATATACCCCTGCCAGCGCTTTGACAGTATTTTGTACACTGACAGACACACGGACAGACAGGCTAATTCTGGGGGGAGCTGGGGTTAATGAAAGTGTTTGTCAGCAAGCAATCAAATTTAGCTCTAACAGTTTCACCTTTCTTTGAAAGGTTAGAGGACATTGTAGGGAAGAGGAGAAAATGCTGGTTACCAGCATTTTCTCCTTTTTCCAACAATGTTATCATTAATCTCCTGCCTCAGGGGCACAAAAACAGGGAAACGTCTGGTAATGATTTAGATAAACAAGCATTTCAGAGAGAGGATACAAACCTGATCCCCAGACATGGCAGAATCTGCCCTTGCGTTATTTTCTTGGTTTGCTGTGCTCTTTTCTGTCCGACATGCATTATGGTAATCTTTCTTGGCTTGTAAAACTTTGTTCAATTTCTTCTCCCACGGTCTTTGTACCTACCAAATAAATAAATAAATTAACCCTTTACCACAAAATCCCAACATTTAATGACCCTGAGGAAGAAACCTTTTTGAAAACATTGTAGGAATAAGAGAAAATGCTGGTAATCAGCATTTTCTCCATTTCCCGCAATGTTTTCTAACCTTTCAAAGATGAATTTCAACATCTGAGTAATATTTATTCTGTCGCTTGTAAATGCTTTCAATTTGGACATTTTTTCGTGTGGTGAATACTTAACTTAATTAACTCTTTACCACACAATCCCCACTTTAACGACTCGGAGAAAGAAGCCTTTTGAAAACATTGTAACCAGCATTTTCTTCTTTTCCCACAATGTTTTCAACCATGCTGGAAATAACTTTCAATTTTTGAGTTGCGTTTATTTTGTCGTCTGCAAGTGCTTTCAATTCTGACTGTTCTAAAATTTTGTCATTTGGTAAAGAGTTCAGCCTTGACCACACAATCCCCAGTGTAAACTACCTTTGGTCCAATGCCTCTTGAAAACATTTTGGGAAAAGGAGAAAATACTGATAAAATGCATTTTCTCTTTTTCCCTAAATGTTTCCATCCTTTCACATGTTCCATCATTTGAGAGATATGTAATTTGGGGTCTGCAAGTCCCTTGGATTAGAACTAAATTTGGGGTCTGCAAGTCCTTTCCATTAGAAATAAATTTGGGGTCTGCAAGTCCCTTGGATTAGAACTAAATTTGGGGTCTGCAAGTCCTTTCCATTAGAACTAACTTTGGGGTCTGTAAGTCCCTTGGATTAGAACTAAATTTGGGGTCTGCAAGTGCTTTCCATTAGAACTAAATTTGGGGTCTGCAAGTCCCTTGGATTAGAACTAAATTTGGGGTCTGCAAGTCCTTTCCATTAGAACTAACTTTGGGGTCTGTAAGTCCCTTGGATTAGAACTAAATTTGGGGTCTGCAAGTCCTTTCCATTAGAACTAAATTTGGGGTCTGCAAGTCCTTTCCATTAGAACTAAATTTGGGGTCTGCAAGTCCCTTGGATTAAAACTAAATTTGGGGTCTGCAAGTCCCTTGGATTAGAACTGAATTTGGGGTCTGCAAGTCCCTTGGATTAGAACTTATTTAAAATTTTGCCATGTTGTACAGGTTTAATGCTATTTTCAACATTATTTCAGATATACTGCAGCACCCAGTACACCTATCTGTGCTTTCCTGAAGTTTCTGCTATCCATAGTTTGCCAGATATTCTTCTAAAGCTACCGACTGCTATTCCACATAATTATTCCAATACCTTCCATCAAAACCAGCTTTTCTAAAATAAAATCTGTAAGAAAAACAGCATAACTAATTACCACAGGCACACAATCCCTACTTTTGACGATCCAGAGAAACACATGGAAAAGATTGCGGGAAAAGGAGAAAACTTCTCCTTTTCCCACAATGTTTTCTAACCTTCAAAAAACAAATTTCATATTTTCAGTCACTTTTACTATGTCATCCGCAAGTGCTTTCGATTTGCGCAAGCCGAAAATTTGTCATTTGGGATATGTTGTAATCAGATAAAAGAGAAAGATTTGAGGTTACCTTTCTGAATTGGTCTTCCATTTCTTTCGTCTCTTTAAAATGCATCATAGACTTGTGATAATTATCTTTTTGCCACTGTTTAATAGACACTGTCACATTATTCACTAATTTATCGCCTACTTCATTATGCAATTCCGATAACTTATCAGCCTCTTCTAGCACGCCCCTCCACGCACCTTGTGTAGTGCCATACTCGGGACCTGGAATATAAATCACCAAACAGCCAATATAAAATGTTAATCCTTTACCAGACGACAAAAATTTAGCCCTGTCCAAATTGAATGCATTTGCAGATGACAATTTCAGTATTGCTCAAATGGTGCAATTGTATATTTATAGGGTAGAAAACATTGTGGGAAAAGGAGAAAATGCTGGTAACCAGCATTTTCTCCTTTTTCCACGTTTTCAAAATATTTCTTTCAAAGGGTCATCAAAAGTTGTCATTGCTTGGTAAAGGGTAACCTCTTCATCACACAATCCCGAGTTTTAATAAAGCTAAGAAGAGAGTCTTTTGAAACATTGTAGGAAAAGGGAGAAATTGCTGGTAACCAGCAATTTCTCCTTTTCCCACAATGTTGTCTGTTTTGTCACAGACAAATTCCATCATCTACATCACACTGATCTATTGTCAGCAAATGCTTTCATTATGGACTATATGTTACCGTTTCATTTAAAAAGTTAAAACTCTCGTAAATGATCCTTTAAACTTTGGCCTCTAAAGAAAGCAGTTTTTGAAAGCAGTCCATGTACAGGAAAAATGCTTCCCCTATGCACCTTATTCATTACCTTAGAACTAAACTTAAAATAGTTGACCATCTAATACCTAACAGAACATCACTTCAATGCATCAACTGAATAGCCTCAATGCTTTTTAACTCATTACCAAATGACGATATTTTAGGCTTGTCCAAAGCGAGAGCATTTGCATAGGACAAAATAAAAAGTGACTGAAAAAAATTGAAATTTGTTTTGCAGTGTTGCATCCAGGAATTCTGCTAAGAGGGGGAGATCCCCCATGGATTTTCAAAATGGGGAGAGTAAAAATTTTCGGGGGTGGATAAAAGAAAATTAAGTATACACAAAATATATATTTATCTGGTAAATTTCCTGAATGGAAATAAATACTGTCTTTCAAGGGCTGATAGGATATTTGCTAGATCTATATTTTTACGGCCGACAGGGTAGGGTTGATGCCTATTGGGTTGATCTTACCTTATTTCTAACACAAAACATTACAGATTCTCATTCTTGATTGATAATGTGCATCTATAGATGTACACATCAATTTTTG
Organism: Tridacna crocea; assembly: GCA_943736015.1. Classification (NCBI taxonomy): domain Eukaryota; kingdom Metazoa; phylum Mollusca; class Bivalvia; order Cardiida; family Cardiidae; genus Tridacna; species Tridacna crocea. Next base: position 35,282,951 of record OX031067.1, on the reverse strand, counting down.
TTCATGATTACGATACATCCTCGGTAGTAAGTCAGAATCTGGGGCCGAACAAACTTAAGTTTATTCCCCGCTCTTTTCACTCAATTCTTTCCATAATATCATCGTATGAACCATCAGCATCGACAACAGAACCAATGAAAGTCTTTGACATGTTTCCTTTCGGCGGAATACATGACAATTCGCAAGTTTAAAATCGCCGGGTTCTTCAATTCGTCAGCATTATGAAAGTAAACATTCAATGGGCATGCGTAGATATATTGTTTCCCCGCTTCAATAGAAAATTCACTATGAAATCAGAAACCACCTGGAACTGTCTACATACATGTAAGGAAGCATTGTCAGACTTCCGATTATTTTATTGAAACGACTTGAAACCGGACCCGACTTTTTTAATTTCTCTTTTATGCACGCAGCGGTGTCTTCTTTTCGCGGGGGTTACAGCGATATTGCGCAATTGATCCCCCATCACATTCACGAAATTGCGTGACGGCAAAAAATAAAGCGTGAATCCCGCAATCGCGTGGCCTGGATGCAACACTGTTTTGTGAAGGGTAGAAAACATTGTGGGAAAAGGAGAAAATGCTGTTTACTAGTATTTTCTCCTCTTCCCACAATGTTTTCTAAAGGCTTCTTTTTCAGGGTCGTCAAAAGAAGGGATTGTGTGGTAATGGGTTAGAGTCTTCTTATTCAGGGCTGTTAAAACATGGAATTGTCACTCTGTAGCTGGGCCTGATGTGGTCATTTTCAGCCACGGGTAGTTTTATATTGCAAAAGGTCATCAGAGCAGGTTCGATCATATTTAGCAGGTGATGAATTCTGAGAAGACAAGAGATGTTTGTAAAACATGTATGCCCCCCTGATGGTATTCAATTCTAAATATAACATGTGATTATAAACTATTAAGTTCAAAGTATAAAAACGAACAAAGGGTAATTACTCAAAAATTTTAAATGATAAATGAACAATTCTTGGGCACTGCACTTCTCATTTATGAGAACTATCAACTTTTATACGAAAATCAACAAAGGGCAATAACTGCAAAAATATGATGGGCAGAGTTATGGTTCTTATGCAATGCACTTCTCCTGAATAAGATCTATCCACGTATGAAGTTTCAAGGTGATACCTGAAATAATTTTTGAGTTATGCTCCGTACAAAAATTAAGTATGAAAATCAACAAAGGGCAATAACTCCAAAAATATGATGGGCAGAGTTATGGTTCTTGTGCACTGCACTTCTCCTTAATGAGATCTATTAACCTATGAGGTTTCAAGATGATACCTGAAATACTTTTTTGAGTTATGCTCCAGACAAAAATTAAGTATGAAAATCAACAAAAGGCAATAACTCCAAAAATATTATGGGCAGAGTTATGATTCTTGTGCACTGCACTTCTCCTTAATGAGATCTATCCACCTATGTAGTTTCAAGATGATACCTGAAATACTTTTTGAGTTGTGCTCCGGACAAAATATGGTCTACGGACCGATCAATGGACCAACCATCGGACGGACCAACCATCGGACGGACAAGTGCATAGCAATATACCCCCACTTCTTTGAGGGGGGGGGGGCATAAAAAAAAACATTTTCGAAAAAGGAGAAAATATTAGTTTCCTGCATTTTCTCCAATATATATAATACTTCAAAAGCCAACTTTGCATCTTTGCTTAACCCTTTATCACAAATCACAAGTTTTCACCACCCTGAGGAAGAAGTCTTTTGAAAACCTTGTGGGAAAAGGAGGAAATTCTGGTAACCAGGATTTGCTCCTTTTCCAACAATGTTTTGTACACTACCGAAGACAAATTTTATCAATCGAGCCCCATTTAAATTGAAATTTTGTTGTTTTGTAAAGAATTAAACATGATATTGCATGGGAAAGGGTTAGGCACAAGTAATAAACCGACCTTTATCGAGAAATTCATTCCATTTCTTGGTCCAACCTGTAAGCTGTTTGGCGTAGTTCCGTTCAATTTCCGCTCTTGAGGTAATTAACTGCTTCAAGTTACTTAACAATTTGTAACCATTGTCTATGCGATTAACAGTTCGCATGAACTTTCCCACCTCCCAGAAACTATCGCTGGTTGCCTGTACGGCATCATCGCCGTTGTTTAACGACATCTCAACGACTGGACCTTCAGCTAAATCTGGCGCAGCAGTTCTTGTTACTTTACGTCTGAAGAAAACAAGATTGTGAATTATGACTAGTACCTAATCAAAGTGACGTCCAACTACAACCATAACAGCTTTAACTCATTACCAAACGACAAAATTTTAGACCGGTTCAAATTGAAAGCATTTGCAGACGACAAGATAAAAGTAACTGAAAATTTGAAATTTGTTTTGTGAAGAGCAGAAAACATTGTGGGAAAAGGAGAAAATGCTGGTTACTAGCATTTTCTCCTTTTCCCACAATGTTTTCCAAAGCTTCTTTCTCAGGGGCATCAAAAGTAGGGATTGTGTGGTAATGGGTTAACTCATTACCATATGACAATATTTTAGGCTAGTCCAAATCGAAAGCATTTGCAGATGACAAAAATAAAAGTGACTAAAAATTTGATATTTGTTTGGTAAAGGGTAGAAAACATTGTGGGAAAAGGAGAAAATGCTGGTTACCAGCATTTTCTCCTTTTCCCACAATGTTTTCTGAAGGCGAAAGACTCGGGATCGTCAAAAGTAAGGATTGTGTGGTAATGGGTTAACTGTTGACCCTTTGTCACACAGAAAATTTTTAGACCTATCCAAATTGAAAGCATTGGCAGAAGACAATTTCATAGTGGTTCAAATGATGCAATTTTTCTTTGGAACGGTAAAAAACTTTGTGGGGAAAGGTGAAAATGTTGGTTACCAGTCCTTACTCCTTTTCCTTCAATGTTTTCCAAAGGATTCTATCTTAGGGTCATTAAAAGTTGTCATTGTTTGGCAAAGGGTTAAAGTGCATTTCACGAATGTAGCTGCCTTTGCATTCAGTGTCCATCAAGATCAGGATGCATAAAACGTGCAGCCTGATCTTTGATCTACACAGTACACTTTGCTGAAACACTGTAGATGACAGCTACCATGAAACTAATTTTTAGGATCATAATATATCTATGTCTGATAGGTTCATATGGAGCTCTCTGGGTTAAAATGCAAAAACATGGGTCCTTTTTCTAGAAAACCAGCATTTTTCCTCGATTCAAGATATTTTCTATCTCTAATTCTTTACCAAAGGACAAAATTATAGACAAGTCGAAATTGAAAGCATTTGCAAAGGGCAAAATAAATGTGACTAATAAGTTGAAATTTGGTTTGGGAAGGGTAAAAAACACTGTAGGAAAAGGAGAAAATGCTGATTACCATCATTTTCTCCTTTTCTCAAAATGTTTTAAGAAGGTTTCTTTCTCAGGGTGTTTAATAAATTGGGATTGTGTAGTAAAGAGTTAAAAAGACAATAAAATAGCAATGACAAAGAAGTTTTCTGAAAACATTGTGAGAAAAGAAAGAATGCTCTTTACTAGCATTTTCTTCTTTTCCAGAAAGCATTCTACATCTTCAAAGACAAATAGCCAATCTGAGCCACATAAAATTTGTTGTCTGCCAAAGTTTTGGGTTTTGACAAGTAAAAACCTTGTCTTTTAGGAATGACATAGGGGCTTGGGAAATCAGAAAACTTGATTAGTATACAAGTACACGAAAAAAGATACAAGAACGAAAAAGCTTTTTTACTGGGGAAAAATCCAGTATATAGAATCAATACAGAATTAAAATTATCTTCCATCTCTCTTGAGAGGAAGAAGAACCAATTTTCCAACTAACACAATCTAGCACTACTATCATCAACTTTATTCCAAAGCCAAAAAGACAGGATTGGTTCCCAGCTTGTTATTTTCTGCTGAATCATCAATACTGTTTACCTCAGACTGAACATTTCAAAGTTTTTACGGATCCCTGAGGATGAAAGCTCTTGAAATTATCATGAGAAATGGAGAAAATGAAGCCGTTTCATACAAAAGTGTGATTAGGTTTTTTTCATACCTCCATGAAAACAAAAAAAAAAATCTCTTCATTCCTTATAATTCAATATAACAGACGACAAAATATGAAGTTGAAAAATACTAACTGCTTTTTTCATTGAAAATCTAACATTGCGTATTTATTTAATGTCCACTTCATTCATAATTCATAGCGCAGTAAAACTGCTGGTTCATGACGTAACGCAGGTTCAGTACCTAGCTTTATTATAAGAAGTTCAATACGCTAGAACTAACTTGAAAATAAGATTGTTAGAACCCAGTAAAGTGACAATGAGTTTTCAGCTCTCTCGTTGAACTTACTGTTGGATATTTTTTTTAATATTTAGAGAACATAAATTCAGCTAGCAAGGTGAGCTTCGGATTCGATAAAGATCAGAAATCAGAAAGAAAACCAGGTTATTTTGAAATCTCGTATACATGTTTGTTTACATTATTTCAACAGTAGTCCTGGCACTGATGAAAAATTTTTGTCATATAGCTATGAAAAAAAATTTTCAACCAATCAGAACTCGCCAATTTTCATGAAAACAATTAATATTGAATTAAACTATGGTACTGTAGTATATAAAGGTAACTATTCCAAAATTGGCAAAATTTTAGACTAGTCCCAATTAAAGCATTTTGTAGACAACAAATTCAGTTATAACAATGGGGAAAGATGAAAATGCTAACCCTAGCAGCGTTTTTCCTTTTCCTAAAATGTCTTCAAAAGTGTTTTACTCAGTGATGTTAACCCTTTCCCAAAAAACAAATTTTTGACTCTTCCAAACTGAAAGAGTTTGCAGACGACAATTTTAGATTTCAAGAAAATGGCAGAAAGTTCTCAAAAAGGGTAGAAAACACTGTTGGAAAAGGAGAAATTGCTCATTACGAGCAATTTCTCCTTTTCCCACAGTGTTTTCAAAAGACTTGTACTGCAGACACGTAAAATCCAAGGCTTGTTTGGGAAAGGGTTAAGCCAGAATCGAGTGGATAAGGGACAAGGTATTTCGTTTGCCATGAAAAAATTCAGGTCAAAATAATTTGTCATTCAAAGCACATAAATCAGCAGGAAGAAAATCTCTGCCAAATATGGGCAGATTCCCGAAAGAAAGAAAAAAACGAAATCAATACAGCAGTTACTCTTCTGAAAACATTTCCAAAAAAAGTCCCGATATTTTCGCCCAGAGAGAGCGAGATCTTGTCTGAAGAGGCTCATTTAGACAATTGTGATAGATTAAGTGCAGCCGAAATGGGTTAAACCCTTCACACCACCACAAAATTTTAGACCAGTCCCAATTGAAAGTGCTTGCAGAAAACAAATGAAATGGGGTCCAAACCACAGTTTCTGTCTTTCAGATTGCTGAAAACATTGAGGGTACAGAAGAAAATGCTGGTTACCAGCATTTTTTTTCCCACAAATTTCAAAGACGTTCTTCAGGGTTGTTAACCCTTTACCACACAAGCAAAATGTAGGCTCATCCAAATTGAAAGCAGTTACAGATGACAATTTAAAAGCAACTCAAGTCAGGAATTTTGTATTCGATAGGGTAGAAAACATAGTGGGAAAAGGAGAAAATGCTGGTTAGCAGCATTTTCTCCTTTTCCCACAATGTTTTCAAAAGGCCTCTACCTTAGGGTCGTTAAAAATCGGGATTGTGTTGTAAAGGGTTAAAACTCTGAACTGTAATGGCGAAGAGTTAACCCTTTACTACAAAGCTCAAAATATCGAATCAGAAAACATTGTGGGAAAAGGAGAAAATCCTGGTAGCCAGCTTTTTCTCCTTTTTCCCCACCATGTTTTCTGCCCTTTCAAAGAAAAATCCTATCATTTTGGCAAAATTTGTCACCTGCAAAAATTTTGCCATTCTCGTAAAGGGTTAATTATTTTCGTTTTCTTCCTCATTATTTCTATTCAACTTTAGGTCTTAACTAACAGTAACCATACAACAAAACTTTAGACTGGCCCAAAATGTAAGCAATTGCAATAATAAACACAATTTTGATAGGAATGTACATTTAGTCTGTGAGAGAACAGAAAGAAATTGTGGGATAAGGAGAAAATGCTGGCTAAGTTGCATTTCCTTCTTTTCCTACAATGCTTCAATAGCAGCCTCTTCCACATGGTCATCAAACTCAGAACTGTGTGGTAAAGGATTAATTCTTTACCAAAAAACAAAATTTCAGCCTTGTCAATATTCAAAACATTTGCAAATGACAAATTTAACATGGGTTCAATTGATTAGATTTTGTTTATTTATTAAGTGATTGGTGTTTTTTCCCTGCTTTCAACCTTGCTTCGGGTATATCATAACCACAACCCACATACCCATGTATCGTCTAGGTTACTTAACTCATTACCAGACAACGAAAAATTTTAGCCCTGTCCAAACTGAAAGCAATTGCAGACAATAATTTCAATGTGGCTCAAATGGTGCAACTATTTATTGATAGTGTAAGAAACATTGTGGGAAAAGGAGAAAATGCTGGTTACCAGCATTTTCTCCTTTTGCCACAATGTTTTCAAAAGGCTTCTTTCCAAAGGTCCTCGAAAGTCGTCATTGTATGAAAAAGGGTTAACTCATTACCAAACCACATAATTGTAGCACTGTCCACATTGAATGCATTTGCAGACGACAAAATAAATTTGGCTCAACTATTGAAATTTCATTTGTGAAGGGTAGAAAACATTGTGGTAAAAGGAGAAAATGCTGGTTATCAGTATTTTCTCCTTTTCCCACAATGTTTTCTAAAGGTTTCTTTCTCAGGGGCATCAAAAGTAGGGATTGTGTGGTAGGGATTGTCTATGCATGTCATATTCTTCGAAGATTCAACCTGTCTGATATGACACATCACTTCCCCCAATATTGGGGGGATTGTATCAATATGCGCTACAAAGTAGCAATGGAGAAAATGGCTTTCATCAATAAGTTTGAGGAGAAATCAGGCCTGTTTTAGCTCAAAATTTCTCTGAACTGTTGATGATAGCTGAATGAATCACACCAGGTAGACTTTTTTTCTAGTAAACCTTTATTTTAGTTTGAAATTCAAAGTAACGGTTATAGCGTAAAAAAGTAGTCCAGTTCTGTACCCAGAATGCGCAAGTTGGATAGATGTGTATTTGTAGAATGCCATCTCGCAGGAGATAATGATGAGAGATTCAAGAACCTGTGCTTTGTCTTTTCAGATGAATCAACAAATCTCACAAAAATTTTACAACTTTTTAATGAAGGAGCAGATAACCACCATTTTCTCTTTGACCCATAAGGTTCTCAAAAAACGTTTTCTACAGGGTCAGTGAAACTCAGGAATGTATAATATAGGTTTAATTTACATATCATGGGAAGTAAAACAGGAAAATGAAGTATCAAATTAATTTATTATTAATGCTTTACCACACAATGACGACTTTTAACGACCCTGATGTAGAAGCCTTTTTTGAAAACACTGTGGAACAAGAGCTTCGCAGAGCGGCGCATATACGCCCGAAGGGGCTTGTCAGTGAAATGAGCAGCATTGACAGATGGGCCATGAATGAAGAGTAGTTATTCTCCATGATATGTGAAAAATATTAAAGGGCAATAACTAAAAAAAAAAGGGTGGCAAAGTTACAAATTTTGTGATTTGCTCTTATCCACAAGGTGTTGTATCAGTCTTTGAAGGTCCAAGATCATATCTTTTATATTTTAGAAATTATGGCCCAGATGAAAATTCAAAGTGGAAAATAACAAAGGGCAATAACTCAAAAAGAAGGATGGCAGAGTTATGGTTCTTGTGCCATGCACTTCTTCATAATGTGTTCTATTAGTCTTTGAAGTTTCAAGATGATGGATTTTGAAGTTTGGAAGTTATGATCTTTACAAAAATTCAAACTGAAAATTAACAAAGGGCAATAACTAAAAAAATAAAGGTGGCAGAGTTATGATTCATGTGCAATGCACTTCTCCACAATGGGTTCTATCAATGTATGAAGTTCTAAGTTAATAGCTTTTATAGTTTAGAAGTTTTGGCCTGGACAAAAATTCAAAGTGAAAATTAACAAAGGGCAGTAACTCAAAAAATAAAGGTGGCAGAGTTATGGTTCATGTGCACTGCACTTCTCCAAAATGTGTTCTATCAGTGTATGTAGTTTCAAGTTCATACCTTTTATAGTATGGAAGTTATGGCCTGAACAAAAATTCAAAGTTGAAAGTTGGTTTTTTTTTTAGAAATCAAGGGCAGATAATTTCAATTCCAAATTCTAAGACCCAGGTGCACAACTAGACATCATGGAGATTCATTGTGGCAAGTTTCAAATAATTCCGATGGAAACTGTAGGAGGAGTGGCACGGACGGACGGACAGATGGATGACTGGGGGTATAACATAATACGACCCTTCGAGCGTATAAAAAGGAGAAAATGCTGGTAACCAGCATTTTCTCCTTTTCCCACAAAGTTTTCTACCCTATCAAAGCAAAATTGCACAATCTGAGCCACTTTAAAATTGTCGTCTGCATAAGGCTTTCGATTCGGATGGGTCTAAAATTTCGCTGTATGGTTACAGGTCAATACATTACTCCCTCTGACTGATCAAATGATAGACCAGCAGATTCTACTTGTAAACCCTATAAATCCTTCGGTAGTAAAGCATTGAGCAAATATGAAGTCCAAGCTGCAAACTTGACCTTAAACAATGACACTAACCTGAGGTTCTGTATTCACCAACCACTCTTCAGAACATTCTTCATCTTATTCTCCAGAATTTTCTATATTTGAAAGTAACACAACTCCAGATAGGTTTAACCAATCAGGAGTTGTGTTATTTTAAAATTTGAAAACCTTGGAGTACAAGACCATAAACATTTTTAAAGAATGGTTGGTGAATATGGATACTTGAGAGTAAGTTTTGCATACAGCATCACTATGATGAACATTTGACTAAGCTAAGTGTATTGTAAATGCTTCACAAGGTAAAGGAAATATGGAGCCAGTAGGAAATCAAAGATCAGCAATTATAACCTTCAGTTGTGACCCCATCTTTGTAAGCCAAGGATACTAAGGTGGTACCCTTGGCCACTCGCCTCTTTAAAAATCGAAACTGCACCTTTTCATTGGATGCATTCAAAACCCATTGCATCAAATCAAACCATCCGCAACAACAAATCTTTCGCAAAACAGAAAACAATAACAGCGGCCCCAGCTAAAAACAGAAGTTGTCATGTTTGTGACAAAAACTTGCCAAAAAAGAGTAAACGATCGTTATTTAATAAGTTTTTTATAGTTTACGATCAGTTATGTGAAATATTAGGACTGGTTCCACAGCCAAATGATTGCGAATCATCGTATGTCTCTTAGTCTTGTTTTTGATGTGATGAATCCAAAAGCGCAGCCATCTTTGATGCATGGCCTAACAAATTTTATTACGAGCATTTTGATTGGTCAGAAATAACATCAGCAAAGGTTACGCAACTCATGATATTCAATAGGTGGCACAGCGGGAGTTTCGATTTTTAAAGCGGCAAGCGGCCAAGGGTACGTAACGAACAAAGTGGAGTTAGTATCCTTGGCTTGCTAAGATGCTTGACCCTCTGAGGCAGCCTGTTCTATCATGGGCTCAACACTGTATCTTACACAGACAAACATTTGACCAAAATTTTATGGAAATAGTTTCAGGGATAAACAAGATACAGAGTGCACACAAAAATCTCAAAACTTTTAACCTTCAATAGTGACCTTGACCTTGAGATGGCGCAATCGTTCTGTACATTACCTCACTGAGGAAATCATTTAACTTAAGTTTAATGAAAATTCCCCAGGGGTAGAAATAATGGTGCTAGCACATTTTGTCCAAAGTTCTTCAATGAATAACAGAGGTAAGCTTGTTCAAATGTGGAAGCAGAAAGTTAATAGCTGAAACTTATTACCATCAAGTATGACCTTGATCTTAGGTCAGCATCGATGAATCATGTAACCATGGCTTATACACACACTTTTACTATGGCAAACATTTGACTGAATTTAAATCAAAATCTTTTAAACAGTTTCTGGAGGATAAGGAAGTTCACCATATTACTAACAGATGGACAAACAGAAAGAGGAAGCCAAGTCATTTCAGGAAGTGTACACCTCCCCTCTACTTTATGGCAGTGAATTAACATGCAATTTCTCCCTTTCTTGGAAAGCTTCTTAAAAGGTTATTCAGCTCTTGTGCATCAAAAGCTTAAAGTATTTGTATAGTTAAAGATTAACTCTTTACCAAACAACGAAATTTCAGACTGGTCGAAATTGAAAGCACGAGCAGACTACAAAATTAACATAACTCAAAAACTGAAATTTGCTTCCAGCAGGGTAGAAAACATTGTGGGAAAAGCAGAAAATGCTGGTTACCAGCATTTTCTCCTTTTCCCACAATGTTTTCAAAAGCTTTCATTCTCAGGGTCGTTAAATTCGGGACTGTGTGGTATAGAGTTAATCAAACATTGTTTGTTCAACTTCAGAGACTAGTGTAAGTGGTTTTAATTGGTTATCTATAGGGAGTGTCCTTCAATTACAGGAACAAACAAGACCAATACAGTCAGTATCTTGACTTCGCCAAACATCCCCCATGTTTTAACAATCATGAAGACGAAGCCTTTTGAAAACATTGTGGAAACAGGAGAAAATGCTGGTAACAAGGATTAACATAATAAAACGTATTGTATATATTATATTGTATCAATCCAGCCTTGTACACAGTTGTCAGAAACATGGCTCCTGTGAAAATGGCGTAAACACAGGGTTCCCTCCTTGGTATTGGCTTATTACGGATATTGACAGCCACTGTAAAGAAACTTAAACTTGGTAAATGAAAAAAGAAACCTCATGGCACCCCTAAATTTGGACAAATGGGGCTTCCGCAACTGCCAGGAACTGTGTATAAATGTATGGTTATTTGGCTCTCTCAAGGTTAACCTTTTACTGAGCAATCCTGATTTTAATTACCTTCAGAAATAGAACTTTTGAAAACAATTATAAGAAAAGAAGAACATCATTGTAACCAACACTTTCTCCTTTATCCACAATGCTTCATGCCCTTTCAAGGGCAAATTCCATCAATTCAGCTACTGATTAAATTTGTTGGTTGGTTGTATTGGGGTTTAACACCACTAAGGTCATATCATGGCCGTTGGTGATGCACATCTTTTTCCTGGCTTTCTCACACCAGTTCTAACACAACTTTCTTTTCAAAGCCACCGACTACTTTTCTCACATGCTTCAGCAGAGGTGAGAAGCGAAAATATGCCGTAAAGAAAGTATCGAACCCACAACCAATAGGTCATGAGTCCAACACGCTCACCATTGAGCTACCAGGGTGGGCGATAAAATTTGTTGTTAGACAAAAAGTAGATGCATATCAACCTATGCAGTCAGCACAGGCTTACCAGGATTGAATCCTTTTGCTTTTCTAGATATTCTGCAACTCAAAGGCACATTTTATCTCCAGATAATCCACTGGTTTGCAGACAAATTAGATCTATATTGTGACTACAACTTGCTCGGTATAATACATAGCGCAGATGCATTCTACTGGCTTTTTCCCAGTGTGCCTCTCATTCATTTCATTATCATGACTTTTTATGAAATTTGCTGTACTGGACAGATTTAAACCAGTCTTTTACTAGGTTATGTTCACATCAAAGGGTTGGACAGGGTTGGAATGTTGTTTATCTAAGATAAATCACAATGTATAGATGGCCTTAAATGTGATAAGAGTCCATCCCCAACCATTCAATTGACTCTTATTTCAATAACATGAACTTTTAACCCTTTGCAAAAATGGTCATGCAATTGTATATGGCCCTGAGGAGAAAAGCTTTTGAAAACATTGTGGGAAAAGGAGAAAATGCTGGTAACCAACATTTTCTCCTTTTCCCACAATGTTTTCTGTCCTCTCGAAGAAAAACTCTAAAAACTTGGGTTTTTTGTCAGTGAAAAATGCTTTCAATATATTCAAACTTTACGTTCTCCCACATGGAAAAGTTCATCCAAAGAGTGGTTAGCATAACTTTTGTAACTTTCTCTAATAATATAGATCAAGATTAGACAGTGCAGAAGAAACACAAGAGGGTGCATTCTGATCTTAGATATTTTCAGTCAAATTTCTAGGACAAAATGTTCTTACCAAAATAACCTTGAAATGAAATTTAATAATCAGGTATTATCTCCTTCATCATTCAACTCAGTATATTGATCCTTTACCACGATATTCCGGATTTTAACAAAGCAGAAAAAGCTGGTAATAAGGATTATCTGTTTTTCTCACAATGTTTTCCATCCTGTCATGGATAAGTTGCTCATTTGAGTCACATATAAATTTCAATATGCATAATTAAGCTTTCAACTTGGGCAAGTCTAAAATTTTTGTCAAGTGGTAAAGAGTTTAGAGAAAAACCGCCCCATTTTATCTGTAGGATCTACTGTGAAATTTCAATTTTCATTTTCACATTCTTTCCCTCATGAAACTGCAGCATTCAGTGGCTTATTCATTAACCCTTTACCACACAAATCCGTTATTTATTTTAACGACCCTACCAAAATAAGCCTTTTGAAAATATTGTGGGAAAAGGAGAAAATGCTGGTAACCAGCATTTTCTCCTTTTCCCACTATGTTTTCTACCTTTCCCAAATCATATTTAAGTTTTTGATTCACATTGATATTGTTGTCTGCAAATTCTTTCAATTAAGACTAGTTCAAAATTTTGTCGTTTGGTAAAGAGTTAACATACAGGGCTTGAAACCATGGCATTCAGCCAGTATCCACGTTGTCCTCGGCTTACTTCGACAAGCACTTCACACAAAATGCTTTCCAAGCAACTGGCTGCTTTCAAACAAAACCATCCTCCAAAAAAATGATCAGTGGTGTCAGAGGAGTCAGACTTGTACAGAGCTCCAGATCCTCTGAATGATTTCATTTTAAAAATTTAAGATATTAATTTTTCTCCTCTACACCCTATGTTGCGGGTAATCATTAGAATAGTCTCATTGAGATGAATCTAGAGAGTACCCACAACATAGAGTTTCAAAGAGAAATGATGCATTTAGAATTCCATAACTGCCTCTTATCTGGAGTTCGAGATCTGGAGCAATCATAATCATCAATCCTCAGAGAGATATTGGCCAATGAAACTGAACCCCCAAAATTTCCAGCCCTGTATGTTATCCACTGAGCTACCCATTTGGCATCTTCGCGAGCCAAGGTTACAATCACTTGGTGGCTCTTACCTTGGTGGATCGAGCCTGATTTCGAGATTCCCGCGACACACCCCCTATTGGATGCTGCTTATTATCTCCCTTTACATCATATTTCTTATAGCCAATGAATTGTTTTACAAACCGCTTAAGAAGACAATAATTCAACATGAAGCAAAACCACAAACATACTTCGACATTCCATGGTCAGGTGCTGGGATATAGCCTAAAACATCTGATAATTGATTGGTCACATTGAAACTTTATGTAAATATTGTTCATCTATGTTTTTTTCGGTAATAAATCATTACAGATCCTGCACACATCCACAGAGGTATTCATGTTTACCTTCTATTTTTATTGCGACCCTGTTCTATTTTTATCAAAGATGAAATGCTTAGAATGAGCGATTTGATTTGATGCAGTTTGAGCTAGCTGCAACCAATGAAAATGTGTATCGGGTGATTGTCGAAATCAAGCTTAATCCGCCCAGGGTAGAGTACCGTAGTGGATCGTAACCCTTGGCTTGCGGAGATGCCCATTTGGCATATCTCAGGGAATGCGAGCCATCAAGTCCCTCGGCTGTATCTGGTAGCTTGATATGCACCTACACGGTATACTTCTTTGCCAGAGACACTCCGGTTTGCCATTCTGGTAACTGCAAGACTTCTCTTAAAAGAGAAAACCCGACTCTAAATTTTCAATTGAAATCTTTCTAAGTACATGTATATTTCTGTTGACAAACAATTCATACATTCATTTTTTAATTTCATTTGACAAACAGTTTGTACATTCATTTTTTAAACATGGTTTATCAATTCAAATTGTAATTTTCACCAACACATAGATGTGAATAACTTCAAGGAGGTTGTTTATGTCACTGCTGAACAATTTACTATGGTGCTGCCACATATATAAGATCTTGTGATTGGCAAGTCGAATGGAAACGACCGATATGCAAACGAGGTTAGATGTACGTACAGAATCGGTTGAGTTGTGGCGAGTGTGAGCTACCAGGCTTGGGTTTGGTCATTAGAGGGTTGTAACAAGAAATGGCTGACAACAGAGTAATTACAGTCGAGCCGCGTTTATCCGGACACTTCTGTTCCCTATGGATGTTTCCGGACAAGCCGTATCTCCGGATCAACGAAGTAGGATTCAAAATGAGTCCATGTTGATAATGGACACCGTGCATCGTGAGAATTACGATGGCGTATTATTTACACCGTGCATCGTAAGAATTACGCTAGTGTATGTTTTACACAATTACTTGTATGCATGTACATATGTTTTGTTTCTATACGATTGTTCAGATACATAATAAAATAAATTGTCATAAATATGCATTTCGTCGTTTTTTTAAGTTTATCTATTTTCGTGCATAATTTTCCCTTGTTCCTTCTTACATTGTACATAGCCATGTGCATTACTTATTGTGCAAACAGGAGCGCTTGTAATGCTTGTCACCTTGTAACTTTTGAAAACAAATGACATGGGTGAAAAGAGAAAACACGTCATGTACAGTACATTTTTTCAATGTGTGTACATGCTAGTATTTTCAGTTGTATTTAATATGACAATTTGAAAAAGAAAACCTTTCTGGTCTGTTTTTAGTCCTGAAAAGGACTGTTTCCTTTTTACCCTTTAAAGGGCCGTTTGTGGGAACTCGTTACTTCTTACGAGGAAAAGAAATCTGTCAGCTTCTTCTGTTTGCTTTCCCTTGCACCCTTTTCTTTAAGTTGCTGTGATAGTTTCCACAGAGTGGTAAGGGTGTCTTCTGCGGTTTCTCCGGCTGTCGTCTGTTCAAAGAAAGATATTAAAGTCTGGAGGCTCGATTGGGCTTCTTTCAGAGTCACGTCTGGTTGGAAAGGGTCGGAATCGGGTGTTTCGTTGTCTGATTTTTCTTCTTCGTCTGTCTTTCGTACAATCTCCAATATGTCAGTGTCACTTAGATTTTGACCTGTTTCTTCTTGTCTGTCGATCTGTACGTAGTCGTCTGCCGTCATCTGAGTAGAATCTGTCGGAAGTTTACGCATCAAACGCTGGAGTTCTAACAGAGGGATGTCGTCGTCGTCGATGTCTTGTTCTGTTTGTGGGCTGGTTTGGCTGGGTTGTTGGTCTGGTGCTGCGAGTATGTTTACATGTCTGTAACAGTTGGCGATTGTTCGACAAGTCACCGAGTCCCATGCTGTCTTCACCATGTGTAAAGCTTCCCTTAGGTTTACAGTCTGGTCTCTGTCGTCTTCTGCGCAGTCAATGTAGTGTTTCACAAGAAGTTTTCTATAATGCGCTTTGAATGCTTTGATGATGCCGGCGTCCATTGGCTGAATATGAGCGGTTGTGTTAGGTGGTAAGTGGTGTAGACGGACGTTTGTAAGTTGTAGATCTCCCTGGGAATGGCTGGCTGCATTGTCTACTAGCAGTATGACGTTACGACCGGCCAATCTCATCTGTCTGTCGAAGACTTTTAACCAGTCGATGAATAGTTCGGCAGTCATCCACGCTTTTTTGTTGTGTCGGTAGTGCACGTATGTTTGTGGATTGTACGTCTTCCCAAAACATCGTGGTCTCTGAACTTTGGTAATGACGAACGGCTTTAGCTTGTGGTTTCCAGTTCCGTTAGCTGCTAGGGCGATCGTGATTCTGTCTTTGGAGGCCTTCACCCCTCTCACACTTGTGGTTGCTAAAGTGTGATTAGGGCCAAGTCTGAAAAACAGACCAGTTTCGTCGATGTTGTAGACATCCTCTGGATCATAGTCTGCGAGAACCCTCTGCAAACTTGTTCTTCCCTCTTCTACTACAGTCTTGTCGACGCTGTCAGCTTCCCCATGGTACAGTTTTCGTTTGATGCCGCGTCGTGTCTTGAAACGCTGTAACCAGCCGCGTGAGTAGGAGAAATCCGTGATGTCGAGTTGGTCACCGAGTGTCTTGGCCTTCGTGATGAGCATTTCGTCATTAATAGCTGCGTGGTGGGAACTCATGTCTGTAAACCACAGGAAGACTGCATCTTCTAGTTCCTGGTGTTTTGGTTTTCTGTATCGAAGTAGGTCGGGCGAATCGTCAGATATGTTGAGCCATTTCTCTTTCGCTTTCAGAATATCGCCGACAGTTGATTTTCCAATGTCGAGACACATGGATTTCATAACGTGTTGTCGAATGTCGGCGATAGTGGCTTTTGGGTGGTCTTCTTTGTACTGACAAATGTCTTTCTTCGCGGAAGTCGAAACTTCAACTCGTCGTCTCTTGCTGGTTGGTGTAGACATTCTCTTGATTTCAGAAAATCAAACTTTCTAAGTGGTTAAATGACAATTTGAGAATATTGATTGACAATTGAATCAATATGAAAGACATACATGTTTTTAATCATTTTTATAGTGTGTTTGGAGTAAAACTATTTTAAGTATTAATTACTGATCAAGTAATAATTAAACAACAAAGGCGTGAAATTGTCACTTCATCAAGTCAGTACTGCGGGTATGGATAGTCTGTCAAACTTAAACTTAACGATGGCACGCGATAGTCATTTAACACTTTCGGAAAACACTTCTAATTAACACGTGTGTTTTCAAAACGTGTGAAAATTGTCTGCAACTATTGATACGAGACTGACACTCGTGTTATTCACGTGTACTAACAACCAGTCCACAACCGCTCGAAGTAGCTCGTATCGATATTTATGAAACCAGTCTACTATGACACCGGAGAAAATAACAAGTCTAAATTGTGTAATACACAGTCAGGCCATGTCCGGTGTTTCGGATAAGATATGTGCTAATCTTTAACCCTTCGTTCCCGATTTTTTCATTCCGGTTCCGGAACGCGGATTTCCGGAATAAAAAGTAAAATTTGTACAGAAAATATTCGTTCCCTGATGTTTCTTTCCGGATCTTGAGATTTCCGGAAATTTGGAGCCCGGATAAACGCGGCTCGACTGTACATGCATTCCATGTTGTTTTTTGTCTGATATACAGGAGACAACACTACTGTAATGGTTTAACACTGAATGGTCATTACAGCGGTCATTTATGGTCATTAACCACAGCTATAAAACACAATGCTTCATCCTTCACATCATTGGCTTTGATGAATCTTATCCTAATAGCACAAAGCACCGCTCCTGATGCTTTTGAAAGAAATGTAGATTAAGATCAGACTGCATAAAAACATACAAACTGATCCTGAATCTATTGTCTGCTACCATGTGACATGTTTTAACAAAGTCCATTGACTCTTTACCACACAATCCTCACTTTTAAAGACCTGAAAAAGAAGCCTTTTGAAAAAACTGTAGGAAAACGAGAAAATGCTGGCAACCTGCATTTTCTCCTTTGCCCACAATGTTTTCTACCTATACTAAAGACCAATTTCAATTTTTAAGCCATACTTATGTTGTCGTCTGCAAATACTTTCAATTTCAAGAGTTAAATCTTTACCAGACAACAAAATTTTTAGACTCAACCAAATTGAAAGCACTTGAAGACAATGGCTATAGTTTGGATCGAGCTCTAGACCTAATGGCATTTGATAATGACTCCTTGACAATACCACAATAGGACACCATATTAACCCTTCACCAGACGACAAAATTTTAGCCCTTTTCAAATTGGAAGCATTTGCAGATGACAATTCCAATGTGACTAAAATAGTGCAACTATTTATTGATAGGATAGAAAGCATTGAGGGAAAAGGAGAAAATGCTGGTAACCAGCATTTTCTCCTTTTTCCCACAATGTTTTCAAAAGGCTTGTTTCCAAGGGTCGTCAAAAGCTGTCATTGTGTGCTACAGGGTTAATACTGTGGTCAACGTATCTCCCACACTATTAGATGTGGTTTTTGACAGGGTCACATCAACTCTCATAGGATCATGCTGACAATACACTATGGTGTCTTTGCAGACAGTGAAGATCTATTTTCATGCAGCACAGACAATACAGTCTGAACTTAGATCTGAAGTTGTAACATTTAGATCCTTTTTTGCGCAATCTGCTTCCTTTGAACTGAAAAAGTCTGATTCTGTTATGTTAAATGTACAAGTGTCTGTCGATGGGTTGGTTAACTTATCCTCAAAGAGCAAAATTTTCTACTTGCTGGAATTACAAGCAAGAAAGCAAGTATCACGTATGCACATAAATGAATAACATAAATTTTGACTATGGAAGTTTAGAAAACATTTTTTAGAAATTTTTAAGATGTTTTCAAAAGTATTCTTTGTCTTGATAAAAACTGATTAATTAAGAAAGTGTAAGAAACATTCCTTTTCTATGGTATTTAATACTGGTTGATAAAGCAAATTGATAATGAAATAGTTACTTTAAAGCCAAAGTTACATTAAGCGTCATGCATGTAGTTGTCCATAATTCATTTCAAACATTGTTGGCTATATAGTGTTAGTGTGTTACTAGGTCAACCAGGTTGAAGTATGCTGAAAGTAGGTTCAGAGTTAGCAAAAAGAGGAAAGTCTGGAAGGCTGAACGTGTAAGTTAGTGGTGGGCTGATGATCGACTATTAAGTCGAATTTAGTCAGTTGGTTTTGGCTTCCGATTCTGATAATTGATTAAAAAATCCCGGTTACCAGCATTTTCTCCTTTTTCTTCCGGTATTTTCAAAAGGCTCTTTCACAGGGTCGTTAAGTCAGGATTGTGTGGTAAAGGCTTCATAAGTTTAAATACAGCCAACTACGGTTATTTCCCACGACAGTCAACTACATAAGGTGTGCCCAAAGCTTAAGTCTCCGAGTTGGTGGCAAATCCCTGTAAATTGTCTGGGCATGCACATAAATGAATGATCATAAAACTGCTTGTCTCTTGTCAGATATAATGATGTACACATAATTGGACTGTTACCTTCAGAGCACCTTTCATTACTATAGTTCCCTTTGCGGGCAGTACAGATCAAGATCAGACAGCACAAAATTGAAAGTGTAGGTTAGGTCTATTTTGTTGCTCTACAGTTATTACCACTCAATCCAAACAATCCCTAATTTTGACACCCCTGAGAAAGAAGCCTTTTGAAAACACTATGGGAAAAGAAGAAAATGCTGGTAACCAGCATTTTCTCCTTTTCCCACAGTGTTTTCTACCCTTCCCAGAACAAATTTCTATTTTTTAGTCACCTTTATTTTGTCGTCTGCAAATGCTTTCAATTTGGACCAGTCTAAAATTTTCTCATGTGGTAAAATGTTAAACTCATTATAATTCTGTGCACCATTTGGTGTATCTTGCTTGCAGCACATCATTTTTTGAAACCACTGTGGTAAACGGAGAAATTACATTCTTGTCCTGCAACCAAAGCCCTTCATTAGACAACAAAATTAACACTTTTCACTGACTTTTCCATAATGAAAGCTTTCATGGCAAAAAAATAAAATTACAGGTGAAAGAAATTATTTTTTTTTCCTTCGTGTGCTGCTATACATGTATTTTCACTTGTAGCTTCATGGCCTGTAAAAATAAAACCCTTGCCTATCCTTTTAATTCAGAAATTTTGATCATACATTGCAACAAAGAATCATCCTCTATGTATTTTACAGGTTTACAAGTTTTCTCACCTTTTCCCACAACATAATAGTATTTCTCCTCACAGTTGTTATTAACAGAGAATTGTATGGTAACAGGCTCTTTCATGCCAATACTCAATATTTGACAAGGAAAATGTGGCCTCAAGATTGCACACAAAGTAAGAGTTGACAATGCAAAAAGTATGGTTAATGCCTGCCCTAGTACATTTACAACTGTACAAATAGTGTTTGGGTCGCTTAAAACTGTATAATCATCTTAAAAGAAAGTTAACTGTCTCCTTTTTTGGGATTACATTACAGAACTAACTTCCTTCTAAAGTTCTTATTTAACAGCTTTTTTGAAAATACAAAAACTAATATCCCATTTCAACTTTTTCAGTGTATACTGCATATCACAAAGCACAAAGTTACCGGTAGTTTAAGTGCTTTGTATAAACCCTTTGACAAACAAATGCAGGGCAATATACCTTATCTCCCGCTAGATGGATTTCTATAAAATTAATACACATCCATCTTCGCAAGCCAAGGGTGATGATCCACTACGCTACTCTATCCTTGGCGGATCAAGCTTGATTTCGACATTCACCCGATATGCATTTTCATTGGTTACAGCTAGCTCTAACTGCACGAATCAAATTGATTGTAGCATTTTATCTTTGATAAAAATAGAACAAGGTTGCCACCTTTTGGATAAAAATAGAAGGTACACATGAATTACCCCGTGGATGTGTGCAGGATCTGTAATGATTTATTACCGAAAAAACATAGTCAAACAATATTTACAGACAGTTTCAATGTGACTAATCAATTATCAGAGGTTTTAGGCTATATCACAGCACATGTCCATAGAATGTCGATATACATTTGTGGTCATTGCTTCATGTTGAATTATTGTATTTGTAAGAGGTTTGTAAAATGACATTTCATTGGCTATAAGAAGTATGATGTAAAGGGAGATAATAAGCAGCATCCAATGGGAGCCAATTGGCTATAAGAAATATGATGTAAAGGGAGATAAGCAGCAGCATCAAATAGGGAGGCGTATCGCGGGAATCTCGAAATCGGGCTCGATCTGCCAAGATAAGATCCACATAGTGATTGTAACCTTGGCTCGCGAAGATGATACACATCTATCTAACTTGGGGTACAGAACCTGACTACTTTTCTATGTGACAATCGTCACTTTGATTTTCAAACTAAAACAAAACAAGCAATTTCATTGAATACAAGTAAATGAAATTTCAAAGCCAATAGTAGAAACTAAAACAATCCGATTTCGAATGTTTTTTGAAGAAAAATATCTACTTATCAG
The DNA here is from genome assembly GCA_943736015.1 of Tridacna crocea. Lineage (NCBI taxonomy): Eukaryota > Metazoa > Mollusca > Bivalvia > Cardiida > Cardiidae > Tridacna > Tridacna crocea. Next base: position 35,261,916 of record OX031067.1, on the reverse strand, counting down.
ACAGTGTATATCCAAGGTTCGTCTGCATGTTTGGTGCAGTCTGATCTTGATCTACACTGTCTCTAGGTCAGCAAGAGGCAAATAACAGCCGTAGGGTTTAGATACCATCAGGACATGCTTTCTAGTCTGATTTCAGGAGTATCTGACTAAATGGATTCTTGAGTATAGGCAAGATTTATTCAACCCTTTACCACACAACAAAGTACTGGACTTGTCCAATTTGAAAGCACTTGCAAACTACAAATAAGATGCTGCTCAAATTATAATTCCTGCCTTAGATAGGGTAGAAAACCTTGTGGGAAAAGGAGAAAATGCTGGTTACCAGCATTTTCTCCTTTTCCCACAAGGTTTTCCAAATCCTTCTCTTTCAGAGTCGTTAAAAGTCGGGATTTTGTGATAAAGGGTTAAGATTTGTCTATGTGACCAAAGTTTTGCATAGTATCCTTCCTAAGTCACTAGCTGCTATCCCACTAAACCATCTTCGGAACAATGATCAGGTGTGAGATACTGAGGGTTTGAATCCAATTCTAAAACCAAAAGTAACTGACCATGAAATCCCAACATATGACCTGATGATCCAAAGGAAAAGGGCCTTGGAAAATATTGTTGGGAAAGAAGAAAATACTGCTTACCAACATTGGCTCCTTTTCCACTTTGTTTTTTATCCTATTAAGGACAAATTTCTTCATTTGAGCCACATCTAATTTGTAAATGCTTTCAATTTGGACTAACCTAAAACTTTGTATTTTTCAACTAAAAACTAAAGTTTTTAACTTTGCAATGGGCAAATGCTGAAATTTTGGAATTTTTAAGCTCAGCTAATTTGGTCAGATCGGTCTGTTTTCTGCAATCAATTTGTGCTATGTGGCTACAATTCACCACATATAGCCAAGGTAATTGGATTAACCCATTACCACACAATCCCTACTTTTGACCCCCCTGAGATTGAAAAAGCCTTTAGAAAACATTGTGGGAAAAGGAGAAAATGCTGGTAACCAGCATTTTCTCCTTTTCCCACAATGTTTTCTAACCTTCACAAAACAAATTTCAAATTTTCAGTCACTTTTATTTTGTCGTCTGCAAATGCTTTCAATTTGGACAAGCCTAAAATATTGTCGTTTGGTAATGAGTTAAACTAGTATACAATGACTCAGACTTGTAAAAACTTTTGATAAGTACAGGTCACATTGCCAAAGTTCTATGATAAACAGGTATGTCAAACTTTTATATCCAGTATTTTATCTAAAGCCTAGGTAAGCCACAGATAATTCAAAATATATCCTTGGACAACAGTCGATGGATGGTCTTCATTCCAAGAAATTACATCTTTCATGTAGTTTTAAAAGTTCTAAATTGACAAGTTAACACAATTTAGTTTTAAAACTCTTTACCGAATGAAAAATATTGTAGACCAGTCCAAACTGAAAGCATTTGCAGATGACAACGTATGTATGGCTCAAAAATTGAAATATCTTGGAAAGGATAGAAAACATTGAGAGAAAAGGTTACCAGCATTTTCTCCTTTTCCCACAATGTTTTCTAAAGCCTTCTTTCTTGGGGTCGTTAAAAGTCGGGATTGTGTGGTAAAGAGTTAAACACACTTATTTTAACTCAATTGAAAAATAAGTTGTTACAACCTACACTAATCTCTCTTAATTCTGCCTCCTAGGAATTTAGTAACACCAGTACTCATGTCAAATGCATGGGACAATGAAAAATCCTGAAGTTGACACAAGATCCGGAGTATCGAACTTGGGACCTCATGGTTATGAGACTTTACCTCAAAACCATGGACACCAAATTAGCTTAACTCTTTACCACAAAACAAAATTTTACACTGGTTCAAATTGAAAGCATTAATTTTGCAGACGACAAAATAAGGTGACTGAAAAATGGAAATTTGTTCTGGGAAGGGTAGAAAACACTGTGGGAAAAGGAGAAAATGCTGGTTACCAGCATTTTCTCCTTTTCCTACAGTGTTTTCTAAAGGCCTCTTTCTCAGGGGCATCAAAAGTAGGGATTGTGTGGTAATTGGTTAATAGGTAGGGGTTCAGGCTATTATCGGAGTGGCTAAAACCAAATGATTCCGAAAATCAGAAACCATGTGACTATCCCATTGAAATTAATGAAATCTTTGAGAATTAAAATGCGACTCTGAATACCCCCATTCCACTAGGCCGCGATCCACGGCGCTCTCACGGAGCGCTGTGGATCGCCATGCAGAGCGCCAAGAACGCTAACAGATCTTTAGCGGATCTCCAAGATCGCTAAGATCGCCACCAGTCTACTCCCTTGCACAAAGATCCGTGGCGCTCTGTTTAGAACGCCGTCACATCGCTACTTAATCGCTTAAATCGTTATCGAAACGCAACTTGAACGTAAACATCGTAAATGGAGCGCTATCGGATCGATTAAGAGCGCAAATGTTCCTCCAGTATGGCGGTAATTGCGCTCCTATGTGATCCGATAGCAACCATTAGAGATGCACTAGCGCTCCGTCGCGATCAAGTGGCGATATGATCGCGCTCCCATACGATCAAGTGGCGATATGATAGCGCTCTGTTACGATCAAGTGGCGATAGGATAGCGCTCCGTTACGATCAAGTGGCGATATGATGGCGCTCTGATCGCGCTTTTACAAGGCTATATAAAAGGGTGTCTGTTTCTCAGACCGGTAGTGCAGTGGTAAATTGCCGGACTTTCAATCTTGAGGCCCGCAGTTCGATACCCGGCCCAACTAGGACCTTTCTGAGACACCTTGTGTTTCCAACTCAACTGGAGGTGAATTGGTTTGGAACCCAGAAGTAGCCTCGAGTGTATCGGGTACACTGGGCACGTTGAGGAACCAAGGAGATATATTCGAAGAAGAGCTCGGGGCTTGTACCCGGATTTTCTTGTATCCGATTCTTTTTCTGTAATGGTGCATACCATATTTGCCTCGAGCACAGAAGGACCTTAATCCTACAGAGTCGTCATATCATAATTTCCTATTTGGAGACTACCTGGTGTAGGTACAATTAATTCTTTAGTCAACTACAGTATGCCACCCAGGGGAAGGAGCGAAAGGAGGGTCAAAGCCTCGGGTCGCTAACAGAGCGAAAACAGGTCGTATAAGATCGCAACTCCTAGCGAGCCTACGATAGTGACTATGTACGGTTCAATCGCTATCGGATCTCAAAGGTCGTTACTTGATCGCCGGTGGAGCGTCATCTGGTTGTTATGTGAGCGGGAGTGTCCTCATAATCACCAATCCGGCAGCGAACTGAGGGGATCTACGGCGCTCTGTATGAGCGCACAGAGCGCCGTAGATCGCGGCCTAGTGGAATGGGGGTAGAATGGTTAGTGGATTGGGTCAAAGGATAGCATTTTTTCAAAATGTGACCATAGACATTAATTATTAAAATTGTATAATAAAAAGTGACAATCACGGGCAAGCAATCGCTTCTTTTTCTCCCGTGTTCTGACATAAACCCTTCAAAACTACAAAACTTACCTATACAATCATTGCTCATTTATATTTTATTGTTTCAGTCACATTCATTTTTCAATTTCAGCGTTCATAAAAGTGATTATCCTTCACTCTTTACAACACAATCCTCAGTGTTAACCACGAGAGAGAATAGTTTTAAAGACATTGTGGGAATTGGAGAAAATGCTAGTAACCAGCTTTTCCTCTGTTTCTAATGGTGTTTTCTTCAGTATCATGAGTCCTACATTTGTACAAACTTTGCTGCCTGCAGTCAATTTGAACAGTTTCTTCAGGAAAAGGTTGATTAAAACAGTTACCTACCTATGTCGTGGATACTCATTCAAATTGTCTCGCAAGGACCCCTACTTGGATCTGAATTCTGTAAAGCAAACCACAGGGCTTCATGCGGGAGTCCTAGATATAACAACTGAACTATGAAGACATTTATCATTTATTCACCTGTCAATTATCACCTTTGTCAACTGCTAGTAACCTTTTTCATTTTACCAAATCATTTTCACAGTCTTTATTCTTTCTTTAAAAAAAAAACCTTCTATGAATTATTTAACACATTACCACACCATCCCTACATTTTCTCCTTTTTCCACATGTTTTCTTCTCTTCCCAAAACAAATTTCAAATTTTCAGTCACTTTGATTTTGTCATCTGCAAATCGATAGGTGAGTGCAACACTATGCTAAGTGCCTATACATTGTAAAAGCACTAAGAATAGTGTAACACTCACCTATCCATATGCTTTCAATTTGGAGCAGTCTAAAATTGCGTCATTTGATAAAGAGTCAAACAGGAAATGTTGGTCATGCCAAACTCTGAAGTACCTCAACTGGTCACAATGTTTTCTTCTCTTCCCAAAACAAATTTCAAATTTTCAGTCACTTTGATTTTGTCATCTGCAAATCGATAGGTGAGTGCAACACTATGCTAAGTGCCTATACATTGTAAAGGCACTAAGAATAGTGTAACACTCACCTATCCATATGGTTTCAATTTGGAGCAGTCTAAAACTGCGTCATTTGATAAAGAGTTAAACAGGAAATGTTGGTCATGCCAAGCTCTGAAGTAGCTCAACTGTAGGGTACAGGACCTGTGATAACGGGGGGGTCACTGGTTCTGTGGTTCAATCTCCAGCTTGGCCAATTTCTTTTTGAGGACTGATGAATGTCATTATGACAGGTTGGTTGGTTGTATTGGGATTTAACACCACTTTAACAGCTAAGGTCATATCATGGTGGTCGGTGACGCACATGTGTTTCCTGGCTTTCTCATACCAGTACTAGCACAACTTTCTTTCCAAAGCCACTGACTACTTTTTTCACACGCTTCAGCAGAGGTCAGAGGCAAAAATAAGCCAGAAAGAAAGTTGGCCACAATCGGGTATCAAACTCACAACCACCAGGTCATGAGTCCAACACCCTCACCACTGAGCCATCAGTGCGTGCTTATTGTGACAGGATTCATACCTCTCTCACAATCAACATTGTTTTGAAGGTTATGTGGGAAAGCAGCTAGTGGCTTGGAAAGAAAATTCTACAGAGTACTGGTAAAAGAAACTCCAGGAAAGCATGGATGGATGCACTGGCAACCACAATATAACTTAAATGATGCTGAAAACACTATACAATCCATGCATCCACAGTTACTGCAAACTGTGTTAACTCATTACCAAACGACAAAATTTTAGGTTTGTCCGAATCGAAAACATTTGCAGACGACAGAATAAAAGTGTCTGAAAATTTGAAATTTGTTTTGTAAAGAGTAGAAAACACTGTAGGAAAATGAGAAAATGTTGGTTACCAGCATTTTCTCCTTTTCCTACAATGTTTTCCAAAGGCTTCTTTCTCAGGGTTGCCAAAAGTAGGGATTGTGTGGTAATGGGTTAAATACTGAGCTACATAAGGTCCAGGACACTCTCTTTTACTACTTCTGTTATAATCTGACAGACAAATAGACAAAGTAACTGATTGGAAAGATATATAACCCTTTTTGAAACAACAACAATGTAGACTTGTCCAAACTGAAAGCATTTGCAGACAAAAAAGTAAACTAAACTCAAACACTGAAATTTGTCTACAGAACGGTATTAAACACTGTGGGAAAAAGGAGAAAATGTTGGTAACCATCATTTTCTCCTTTTCCCACGATGTTTTCAGAAGACTCTTTCCAAAAAAGCCATTAAAAGACGGGATTGTGTGATACTGGCTTAACTCTTTACCAAACGACAAAGTTTTAGACTGGTCAAAATTGAAAGCACTTGCACACGACAAAATAAACACAACTCAAAAATTTGTTTCCAGCAGGGTAGAAAACATTGTGGGAAAAGGTTACCAGCATTTTCTCCATTTCCCACAGTGTTTTCAAAAGACTTCTAAGGCAGGGTCGTAAAAACAAGGGATTGTTTGGTAAAGGGTTAAATAAACAAGAAGATCCTCCAGATCATTCACAACTGTTTGTATTAATCTTGAGAGCAAGAGCACCTCCATTTTCTCCCTTTAAAGGTGGTTCTTCAGATTTTGGGACAAAAATTTTACAAAAATACCAAAAAAATCAACCTTATATTCCCAAAGCCTTAAAATTTTCATTCATTAAACCCCAGTAGTCGAAAACCATCCGATAACATGAGAAATTAAGAGATTTACTACGGCCCAGGTTGACACCGAAGGGAAACATGGTCTATTTTTACATGAGCAACTTGCTTATTTATATACTGGAAATACACAGACGAAGCTTCAAACATAACGCCTGAAGACTTTATGGAAAATAATTACAGTTGTTTATTATGTTATGGAATTTAAGCGTCATTAGTCACGTACCAATCACTTGACATTCCTTAACAATGCTATTTTCTATTTCTAGCACGAAAATCTAAAAAAAGCTTAAGAGGCTATGTAGCCTTTTATGGGAATACTATCCAAAAAAAAAATTTTTTTTGTATTTTTATGATTCTTAAATCTCATTGATGATTTGTATTGGATTTTCATTTTGATATTGATACTTATTAATTTAATAAGATGTGAAAAATCTACATATCCACCTTTAGAACTTTGGCTACTGAGAGAGACTCACTGACCTTTTGCAGACAATGTAGATTAAGATCAGTCTGCACAGAATGTGCATTCTGATCTTTGGTCTACACTGTCCGGTGAGAAGATATCTCTTTCCCAAAAGTACTTTTGAAAAAGCAAAATTTGTGTTTTCACTAATGGTTTGAAATTTTGATGTTAGTTATTTACCGGATAAAGGGTTAAACTTTTTCCTTGCAGATTTATAATTTACCCCTTCACCACATAATCCAGACTTTTAACAACCCTGAAAGGGGAAGTTTAACACATAATCCAGATTTTTAACAACCCTGAAAGAGAAAATTTATGAAAACATTGTGAGAAAAAGGAGAAGATAGTAGAAACCAGCATTTTCTCCTTAACCCACAATGCTTTCTGTCATCTAATCTGTCATCTGCAAAATGCTTTCAATTTGGAGAAAAGTCCAAAATTATGTCGTTTGAATTTAAATGAAAGCATTCCCAGCACAAATAATTTCTGTCTCTGACAGGATAGAGAACATTGTGAGCCATGGAGAACAAGCTGAGAACAATTGCAGATAGCAAATTAAATGCAGCTTATACATTATGATTTCCTTTCTTTCTGACAGAGAACATTGTTGGAATTTTAGGGAGAAAAATGCCGTGTTTCCTTTTCCAACCAATGTTTACAGAACCCTTCACCAGACAATCCTAACTTTTAACTACACTGAGCAAGAAGCCTATAGAAAACATTGTGGGAAAGGAGAAAATGCTGGTAACCAGCATTTTCTCCTTTTTCCACAATGTTTTCTACCCTTCTTAACCCTTTACCAAACAATCCCTGGTTTTAATGACCTTGAGATAGAAGATTTTTGAAAACATGCTGGGAAAAGGAGAAAATGCTGGTAACCAGCATTTTCTCCTTTTCCCAACATGTTTTCTTACTTACTGGAAACAATTTCATTTTTTTGAGTTGTATTTATTTGGTCGTCTGCAATTGCTTTTGATTTGGACAAGTCTAAAATAATTTTGAGTCTCATTTATTATGCTGTCTGCAAATGCTTTCAATCTGAACAAGTCTAAAACTTTGTCGTTTGGTAAAGAATTAATTTTTCAGGTTGTTAAAACTTCAAGGTTTTGTGGTAATGTTTGAAATACAAAAAAGAACCCTTAAGGCAATAGAATAGATACACATGAACTAATCATGACATGACAGTGTGACATAAGGAGAATATCAGATAAAATTAATCATATAGCAAGGGAGGACCTGTCAACACTAAAATAGACAAAACTGTTATCTCACAGTCCTTCAACACAAATACGCCCAATAAACCCAATAGACATTTTTATTCTAGAATAAGATCACAATAATTCCAATTTCGTGGTACCCTTTTGTCCGAGTATTTCACAAGGCAAATAATGTAGATCAACCAGAGTCTGATTTTGACTTAACCCTTGAACAATAACTACCTTTAATGACCCTGAGGAAGAAGCCTTTAATCCTTTACCACTTTTATGACTTTTAAAGCTCCTGAGGAAGAAGCCTTCAGAAAACAATGTGGTTGATTGACTGTTGGTTGTATTCGAGTTTAACGCCACTTTAGCAGCTAAGGTCATATCATGGCAGTCGGTGACGCGCAGGTGTTTCCTGGCTTTCTCACGCCGGTACTAACACATCTCTCTTTCCAAAGCCACCAACTACTTTTCTCACATGCTTCAGCAGAGGTGAGAGGCGAAAATACGTCGGAAAGAAAGCTCGCCTCAACCTGATATCAAACTCACAACCAGCAGATCATGAGTCCAACAGACTCACCACCAGCATTGTTTCCTTTTCCCACAAAGTTTTCTACCCTATCAAAGCAAAATCTGAGCCACTTTGAAACTGACAACTGCAAATGCTTTCAATTTGGTTAGATCTAAAATTTTGCCTTGCGGTAACCGATTAAATTAACGGCAGAGGTAAATATAGTGGTAAAAGGGGCTTTAATGATTATCATAGCTCTTTACAAAATGAAAAACGACAAAATAAATATGACTTGGAACATTAAAATTTGTTCACAGAATGGCAGAAAGTATTATGTGAAAAGGAGAAAACGGTGGTTACTGGTATTTTCTTTTCCACAATGTTTCGAAAAACTTCTTCCTCTCTGTCATCAAAAGTCATGGTTGTTCAGTAGAGGGATTAATTGTGACAGCAAGTAAACCTATCACCCAGTAATTACCAGTATTATACACAATATTTGTGCCAAACCATTGGCTACTTTTCCAAATACTATGATCAGTAGTCAGAGAAAAGTGGTCCTGTCACTATGAATATTATCAATTTAGAGAACAAAGTACAGAGACTCACTGAAAGATCTGTATTTAACAGGATCATTATTTTGAATTGATCAAAATACTACTTCCTAATCATAACCCTTTTCTAAAATTACAAAATTCTACACCCTTCCAAATTCATCTATCATCAAAAAGTAACATACTGGCGCAAACGAGATGAAATTCTCTGATGTGGTAGAAGACACATTGTGGAAAAAGAAGAAAATGCTGGTCCCAACAATGTTTTCAGAGTTGCTAAAGCTCTGAATTGCTTGGTAGAGAGTTAAAATCTATTATACATTAACACTATTTAAGACGGAAATTAGATCTCCACTAGACCCTTAAACTCTTTACAACAAGTCTAAATTGAAGAAAGCATTTGCAGATGACAATATAAATGTGACCAAAAAATTGAAACGAAAAACAGTTTTAATTCATGCTCCAGAGAAGGCGAACCTAAAAACAACACATGCTTCATAAAACTAAAGTGTCACAAACTTAAAAAGCTCACAAATTCAGGTTTCATTTACATACAATTAAATTTGCCCTAAGGCTTTTATAATTATATTGTCAGTGTCGAGTATGATGGCTTTGTGAGCATCCCTACAGGTACATTTAGTTTTTTGATAAATATCCAAGATTGTTCCAAACAACAAATAAGAGACATGTCCAAAATATTCAACTCTTTACCAAAGAACAAAGCTTTAGACTTGTCCAAATTGGAAACATTTGCAGACGACAAAATAAACGTCGACAAAAATTGACATTGGTTTCCAGCAGAAGAAAACATTGGGGGAAAACATTAAATGAAACAATTACCTGCATTTCCTCCTTATCCCACTATGTTTTCAAAAGATCTCTTCTTTTCCCACTATGTTTTCAAAAGACTTCTATTGCAGGGTCATAAAAATCAGGGATTGTTTGGTAAAGAGTTAACTTATTAACTCATTACCAAACAACAAAATTTAAGGTTTGTCCAAATTGAAAGCATTTGCAGACGACAAAATAAAAGTGACTGAAAACTTGAAATTTGTTTTTTTGAACGGTAGAAAACATTGTGGGAAAAGGAGAAAATGCTGGTTACCAGCATTTTCTCCTTTTCCCACAATGTTTTCTAATGGCTTCTTTCTCCCGGTCATCAAATGTAGGGATTGTGTGGTAATGGGTTAAGTGGTGTTTTTTTGGTACACTATTTCAGTCACATAATACAGCAACTGCTTACATGATCATCTATATCCTGGCTTTCACAACTTAGCTTGGGTTCTTATGTGCTTTGCCTCAGAGGACACTCCCATAAGAAAGCCAAGAGCTTCCAATGAGTCTTGAACCTAGTGCCTCTGGATTCACAAATCCTACACTTAACCACTGAGCCACACAAGGCCTGTCTCATCAAAATTGAAAGAATCTGTAGACAAAAAATAAAACCTATTTTAAATAACAGGTTTCTGTCTTTCAAAGCGTGAAAAACACTGTCAAAAAGGAGAAAATGCCCATTGCCTACCTTTCTTCTCACACAAATTGTTCAAAGACATGTCCTATCACTTTAGCCTCATTTGCAAAATTTCAATATTGATGAATCTAAATTTGTCATCTGGTACAGAGTGACATATCTAGTACAGAGTGACATCCAAAGTACTTTACAGGTTGGGAGAATTAAAGGTGGCCCTTCAGATTCTGGGACGAAAATTTTACAAAAGTACAAGAAAAATCATCCTTATACTTCGAAAGCCCCAACGAAAACCATTTGACAACAAGAGAAAATAGAGATTCACTGAAGCCCAGGATGACACCGATGGGAAACACTATCTATTTTTACATAAGCAACAATACTGGAAATACATATATAAAGCTTCAAATTTGGCAACCTAAGAAGACAACATATAAGCAACTATACTGGAAATACACATACAAAGCTTCAAACTTGGCGTCCTAAGAAGACAATATGGAAAATAATTACATATTTGTTACGTATTGGAATAAGCATCATTAGTCACGTGCCAGTCACTTAACATTCCAACAATGTTTTTCTTTTATTTTTGGCCCAAAATCTAAAAATAGATTTAGAGGCTACATAGCCTTTTAGAGGAGTACCATCAAAAAAAAATTTGTTTTTGTAATTTTATGATTCTTAATTATTGGTAATTTGCATTGTTTTTTTCATATAAATTTCAGTTATAGATTTTTTTTTTTTTAATCTGATGTGATGTGAAAAATCTAAATACCCAACATTAAAGTTCAGATGAAACTTTTGATAGGAACAAAATGAATCGCATTCTGTATAAATCCTTATCCAGCTAAATAACTGAAAAGTAATATTTGATTTTATAGTGAAAACCCACATATTGTTATTTCAAATCTATGTTTTAAGAAATAATATCTTCTCGGACAGTGTAGATCCAAGAATAGACTGCATCTTCTGTGCAGTCTGATCTTCATCTACAATGTCCACAAAGCATGAGTCACGTTTAGCAGCCTAAAGGTTAGAGTATTTTTATATTTACCGTACCTCTTTACTAGACGACAAAGCTATAGATCGTCTATATTCGAAGCAGTTGCTGCCGACAAAATACATGTGGCTCAATTAAAGAAATAGCTTCTGAAGAGGGTATAAAATATTGTGGAAAAAGGAGAAAATGCAGGTTACCAGCGTTTTCTCCTTCTTCAACAATGTTTTTTAAGTATATTTCCTGAAGGAGCAGTGATAACTCTTTCCCAAAAAACAAAATTTTAGGTTTGTCTAAATCGAAAGTATTTGCAGATGACAAAATAAAAGTGAATGATAATTTCAGATTTGTTTTGTGAAGGATAGAAAATATTGTGGGAAAAGGAGAAAATGCTGGTTACCAGCATTTTCTCCTTTTCCCTCAGTGTTTTCTAAGGGCTTCTTTCTCAGGGTCATCAAAAATAGGGATTACCTGGTGATGGGTTAAACCACAAGATTGTTTGGTACAGAGATAAAGCACCTGAATTTCTCCAAACTACGGAAGCGTGACATTATGAAATGAAAAGGAAATCTCGACATTAAATGAAACAATTCGCCTGTCAAAGTGGTAATAATTGACAAATTAAATGGTGATCTATACTTATCTCATCTGACATAGGGCATAAAAAAAATGACCTGTCACAGTTCATCAAGTTTTCAGGTCAGTAATGGGTGTGACAGGAAGGGGTGGGTGGGGGTTTTTATTCGCAAGTTCTTACAAAAAGTATTCATCTGCATTGCACTTGAGTGAAGGTCCATAATCATGCAATCCTGGATTACAGCCTCGCCTGAGGCCATGGGCCTCGTTTTACTAAGGTAGTTACAAACATAATTTGCATTTTATGTACCTATAGTATGTTGGCATGTTTCTGCCATGAAATACAAGATAACTATCGGTATTACGATTATTTTAGAAAACTATTGCGATGAATCTAAGTTTCCTGGAAATTTTATCGTTTCATTTTATTTAGATAAGATTTCCAGCAAACTTTAAATTACCGCAGTAGTTTTCTAAAATAATCGTGATAGTTTATCTTGTATCTCGTAACAATATTTAGCTACCATACAATTGTTACGTAAAACTTACTGCAGATTTTGTTGGTAACTTCTTAAGAAAAACAGGACCCTGGGTTTTTCACAAGAGTGCTCTTGAACAAAGTACTTCAGAGTTCTAGCTGCTGAAACCGAGGAAAAACATGTGCAAAGACTGATTGATTAACTCTTTACCAAACAACAAAATTTTAGACGAGTCCAGACTGAAAGTATTTGCAGACTACAAAATAAACATTAACTCAAACATTGTATTTCTTTCCAGCAGGGTAGAAAACAACGTAGGAAAAGGAAAAAATGCAAGTTACCACCATTTTCTCCTTTTCCCACAATGTTTTCAAAAGGCCTCACTTTTAGGGTCGTTAAAAGTCAGTATTGTGTGGTAATGGACTAAATGGTGTTTTAGGTTGTTTCAATCATGTCATGGTGACATTAGTTCACATATCCAGACATTTTTATATTACAAGCTATTTCCAGACATTTTTATATTACAAGACTAGGGCTTTGAAATGTCCTCCCGAAAGCATCTACAAAACCCCCAGTGCATCCATTGGGGCTCAAACCCAAGGCCTGGAAGCTTCGAGTTTACCACAGAGCAATGCAGAAGCGCTGCCCAGGATATATGGAAATAAGAGATGTGATCAAGATATGACTGCAATAATGTTGAAAGCATTTTGAAACACCTTTAATTCTTTAACACACAATCCCTACTTTTAATGGCCCTGAGAAAGAAGCCTTTTGTAAACATTGTGGGAAAATGAGAAAATGCTGGTAACCAGCATTTTCTCATTATCCCACACTGTTTTCTACCCTTCACAAAGCAATTTTCAAATTTTCAGTCACTTTTATTTCGTTGCATGGAAGTGCTTTCAACTTGGACCAGTCTAAAATTTTTGTCATTTGATAGAGAGTTAAGGCAATCTTTGGAATATCATTCTTGTAGAAACTGGTACAAACCATGATGAGTTGTGCAGGAGGACTGTTTGTGGCAATTACTTTTACTGAAAGTGGCCCTCCTACAGATATCAGATGACTACCTTATCAAACCTGTGAGAGACCAACTGCGCAAATTCGGTGTCGTGAGACTCAGATTCAGTGCTTAAAACAATGATTACAAGTTAACTTGTTTTTGTATCATTGATTGAGATCAGACTGCACAATGTATGCACTCTGGTCTTAAGCTACACTGTCCCTTAAAGAGGTACATTAAGCTGTGGGAGCACTATTAGTCTTACAAACAAATAGATCACCTATTTTCTATCATTCATCTTCGCCTCTTCACCTGCTATCTTCAAAATAGAGCCATTAAAGTATGCCCCACGGCCAATGACACAAAAATAATCATCTGTGAAACTGGTTTAACCCTTGAAGGTTGAACCTAGGACTTTATAATCTACCAATGTTTCTAATGAGCATTCTTTGTCTTTACGTCTGTGATTTTCTAAATTTAAAAGTAATACATCTCATGACTGGCTAAAACAGCATTTTCTTCTTTTCCCACAATGTTTTCTACCCTTCATAAAAGAAATTTCAAAATTTCAGTCACTCTTATTTTCTCGTCTGCAAATGCTTTCAATTTGGACTACCCTAAGATTTTGTTGTTTGGTGATTTTGGTGAGTTAAAGATCCACCCTTACAGCCAAAGAGTAAACAAATAAAGTTACAACTTTACAATGTGTAGAATCTAGATAGCTGTGTAAATATATATACAAAAGCCATACTATAAGGTGTATGTGATACAGAGATGCCAGGGGGTTAACTGGAAACTGTAATTGTTAAGTCTATGGCTACCCACAATAGAATTAAATGCATTTTCTATCCGTCATAATCTGTGCAACATTGCAAGCATCAGGGGAAACATTTGGCACGAAGGTACAAAGATTATAATTTCATACAGATAAAATTGGTTACAAATTTAGATGCAGGATGCATCTTTAAAGGGTAGTACAGATAACTGTCCCCAAAGGCGATGTTACTTTTCGACTGGTCGCCTCTGGGTACAGAGACAATCAGGACAAAATCAGTTGAAAGTTCCGCACAGATTTTGTGCGCAAGTTTGAACTCTTATAATTTCCTAAATAGAGCACAAAACTAGGATTTAAACATACCCGTGGCTTGCGTATTCAATATTCTTTCATTTGAAATACAAATATTTTCAATTCAAACGCTGATCGTGAGAGAATACCGTGCATTTCATCAGTGACTCGAGCTGTTTACGTTCCCGAAAACATTCAAAATGGCCGCCACACACGATAAATTTCGTCCGTGATTTTTCCGTGATAAATATGTTGTAAACGACTTCTACAAGCTTTTTATGTAATGAATGGTTTAACAATTTGTTTTTGGTCATGATAAGTACTAAAATTTAATTGCATTTCACTGCTATACAGATAAAACCGACGAAACCGAAAGTAGGTATAGGGCTCTATATTTGCTACCGGAAAATTTACGATGGACTTGAGACGGTACGGTGCACAGTAAATATCCAAATATGAAAAAGATCACCGGGGTGTCTCATTATTGAGACTACTTTAAGGGGATGGTAGCCTGTGCCAATCAAAATTTTCAAACCACTGGTAAATGTAGCTTTCATTCGATAGAGGTCTGTGCACCTATACAAGTTTTACCTAGCTTTCCTACTACAGCACAGACACAGCTCTCTTTTCCAGCCAGTAACTACTTTTCACACATGCATCAGATGCAGGTGGCAAATATTCACCTAGAGTAGTGTTACAGTTAGTAATATACAGGGCTTGCGGCTCGAAGGTTTCCAGCTCGATTCCCAGTTTGTGAAAATAATTATGAGAATTCAAGTGTTTTCGACCCTATCAAAGACAGAAACAATCATTTAATGTACATTCAACTTATTAAATGTTGTTTAATATGTGGTTCAAATAATGGAACTGGTCTTAGGAAAGGTAGAAAACTGAGAGAAAAGGAGAAAGTGCTTGTTACCAGCACTTTCTCTGTTATCCACAATGTTTTCAACAGGCTTTTTCCACAGGGTTGAAGCCTTGGGACCGAGTGGTTAAGGATTAAAGCACTCAATCAAGCTTAAGAAACTGTGCAAAATAAATATATACAAAACAAACAAATTATCTTTAATGAACTTACTCTTGAAGCACCATTACTCCACCCACTCAGTAACAATAGAAAAGCACACAATGTATTCTTGGTGACCCTTTAAAATAACAACAACCTGCTGTCGAGAGAGCCCAGAGAGAAGATGAATTTAAGGTGTATTTACTGGTCTGGGCATTCCTACTGTATTGTATTTCACCCTTGTAAATTTAGTGACAGCAAGCTGAATAAAAATTCCTGATCATACCGTGAAGTTTTATACACTTCAACTCTTTACCATATACAAACACAAGTTTTAAACAACTCTGTGGAATAACCCTTTTGAAAAAATTGTGGGAAAAGGAGAAAATGCTGATAACAGCATTTTCTCCTATTCCCACAATATTTTTTTACCTATCCTGAACATATAATTAATTGATCCACCTTTAAATTTTTGATGCAAGTGCTATCAATTTGGACAGGTCTGCATTTTTTTTGTTTGGTAAAGGGTTAACTAGACCACAAAATGTTGAACTTGCCCCACATGAGAGCATTTGCAAAGGACGATTATGCGAAAGAAAAATGCTGGTTACTAGCACTTTCTTCTTTTTGCCACAATTTACTCAAAAACATTCTTCCTCAAGGTTGAACAAAGAAAAGGATTGTTTGGTAGAGGGTTTAAACTATACACCCTTTGTCAAACATAAACAGTGATTTTTCAACAATCCCAATGGACCATATTGCTATATTTAACTCATTACTAAACAACAATATTTTTGGATTGTCCAAATCAAAAGCATTTGTAGACAACAACATAAAAGTGGCTGAAAACTTGAAATTTGTCTTGTGAAGGGTAGAAAACACTGTGGGAAAAGGAGAAAATGCTGATTACCAGCATTTTCTCCTTTTCCCACAGTGTTTTCTAAAGGTTTCTTTCTCAGAGGCGTCAAAAGTAGGGATTGTGTGGTAATGGGTTAAGCAATCCATTGCATGATATGCAGGTGTTTTACACCACTATTCAAAATTATTCCAGTTACACTGTGGCTACAGCTAAGAATAGTGATGTGTCCCCCATACCTCAAAAAAATATGTGAACCCTGGGTTTTATTTTTAACTCTAAATTTTCATTTTTAGTTCACTTACAACCAAATAATCCCTTAGCGCTCCAGATAAAGGGAGTGATTTTAATTTCAAAATTGAACATATTATTTTTTCTCCACTAAACCCTTTGTTTTGGGTACTCATTAGAATCGTCTGGATAAGAAACCCATCAGCTCCTCTTATCTGGAGCTCTGAATTCCTTGATTTAGGGGATTTCGAAAAATGACCAAGTTGGATTCCAAGAACATTGATTTCCATAATGAAAATACAGTGTGTCAAGAAAAGTTTGAACCTTTGGTTACTCAATGGTTCCAACTTGAACCATTATTTTTTCTTTATTATATAAAGACAGGAGCCTTTCTTGTGTTCCTATCATCCAGACTATTGTATAGAATGACAAAACATAACCTGTATAGAAATGGGTCAGCCCATAAACATAACCTGTATAGAAATAGGTCAGCCCATATCTCAATGGGATATATCAGAGATCAGACAAATCGTTGAATCTAGTCTTATCTTCATTCAACACCAGTTTCATCTTCGCAAGCCAAGGCTGATGATTCACTATGCTAATCTACCCTTGGCGGATCGAGTTTGATTTTTACATTCCCCGATACACTTTTTTATTGGATACAGCCAGCTCTAACTGCAATGAATGAAATCGCTTGTAGCATTTCATCTGTGATAAAAATAGAACAAGGTCGCTACCTTTCGAATAGAAGGTAAACATGGAAACCCATATGGGTGTCTGCTTATCGCTTCATGTGTATTCGTAAGCGGTTTGTAAAACGATGTTTCATTGGCTTTTAGAAAAATGATGTAAAGGGGGGTAATAGCCAGTATCCAATAGAGGGCACATCGCAGGAATCTCGAAATCGGGCTCAATCAGCCAAGGTAAGATCCACGTAGTGATCGTAACCTTGGCTCGTGAAAATGCACCAGTTTTAATCACGCAAGGTTAAAAGGACTTTCTAAAATATAGTGGTAAAGGTAGAAAATGCTGGAAACCAGCATTTTCTACTTTTCCCACAATGTTTTCTACCCTTCCAAGACAAGTCTTATACTTTGTGCAACATTTGTCATCTGAAAATGCTTTCAATTTGGACCAGTCTAAAATTTGATTGTTTGGTAAGATATAAATGTCACTCAAGCATGTAGAAAGTAAAACTACTCCAGTCAAATAGTACTTCATGTAGAGGAAAAAGTGTAAGATATGGTCAGCAAACACTCCTTGTAAATAAAACCCATTTTTTACCCACTACCATTTAATTCTGATCCTTTACAAACCATTACCTTACAATCCCTACTTTTGACGCCCCTGAGAAAGAAGCCTTTAGAAAACATTGTGGGAAAAGGAGAAAATGCTGGTAACCAGCATTTTCTCCTTTTTCCACAATGTTTTCTACCCTTCACAAAATAAATTTCAAATTTTCAGTCACTTTTCTTTTGTCGCCTGCAAATGCTTTCGATTTGGACAAACCGAAAATTCTGTTGTTTGGTAATGAGTTAAAAAACATTTCAGTATTTTGAATGTTATGTTATCTCATATTGTTATCTTATCTTATGTTACATCCCAGAGGAAAAATGCTATTGAAAACATCAGTGATGATCATATGTTAAAATTAGATAATCAATTAATCAATATGATTATCCTGTGATAACCAATTATCTCTTTACCAAACAAGAAATTATAGACTGGTCAAAATTCAAAGCATTTGGTTAACAACAACATCACCATTCATTCACCCAGTGATATATACGACCATGGAGACGAGATAAATCAATGTGACTGAAAAATTAAAATTTGGTCTGGGAAGGTTTGAGAACATTATGGTAAAAGGAGAAGATGCTGGAAACCAGCATTTTCCCCCTTTTTAAAAATGTCCCTCCCTATCATAGACAGAAATAATAACTGGAGCTCAATTTCATTTATCGTCTGCAAATGCTTTTAATTTGATCACATCTTGAATTTTGTCATTAAGCAAAGAGTGAATCAATAAAATCAATGAAAAACATAAACGAACCTGTCCCTGTCCCTATCCACATTTGATAACCTCCTAATGATGGCAGCCATTTTGTTTGTAAATAATATATGTGCAGACCACGGTAAGAAAACTTGAGTTTCACTTCAAACTCAAGTCATAAGAAACAAACCACTTGACACATTCAATGGCACTTTATAAATCACATGTAAGACAGTCTGCTACACATCAGCCCATACTTTCTGTCAATGTTAGTTCTATTGTTCCATTTGTTCTATTGTTCCATTTGAAGCAAGCATATGTGAAACATGTTAAAACCTAAAAGAAATTAACTCTCTAAGAAACAAACGAGTCTTTGTTAAAACGATCACAAGGAGATGGCTCTTGTAAAACCTTGTGGAAAAAGGAGAAAATGCTGGTAACAACGTTTTCTCTCTTCTTAAATACAAATTTCAAAATTTCAGTCACCTTTATACCGTCTGCAAATGCTTTCAATTTGGACCAGTCTAAAATTTTGTCATTTGATAAAGAAGCTCTGTTAGTCCATTTGAACCCAACATCTCTGCAAAGTGTTAACACCCTGCAGATATTAAACACCATTTTTTCCGCAAACATTTACCAATGAGACACCTGAAAAAATCTCACAAAACACACACAGGAGAGAGTAATAAATACACAAGACAAAAAAAAACTCCACATAAAACTCTGGAATATATGAAAGTTCTAACTTGGTAACTCTTCACCATAAACAAAATTGCAGACTTGTTCAATTTGAAAGCATTTTGCAGACAACAATTTAGAAACAGCAAAGATTATGTTAACGGTTTCTGAAAGAGCAAAACCTCTGAGGGAAAAGGTAAAAATGCTGGTCATCAGCTCAAAAAAACTCTTTCTCAGAGTTGTTAAAACTTGAGATTGTGTGGTAAATGGTTTATGCATCAGAGCTCCAGATAAGAGGGAGTGATGGTATACTAAATCCATTATTTCTCTTCCAAACCCTATGTTGTGGGTACTCCTTAGAATCGTCTCGGCAAGACGATTCTAATGAGTACCCACAACATAGGGTTTAGAAGAGAATAGTTCATATTTTCAATTTTAAAATTAAAATCACTCCCTCTATCTGGAGCTCTTATGCATCTACAGTAAGTATAACACTGTGTGAACTGGGTCAATGCTCTTTGTTCTCTGGTCACTTTTCTACACAGAGAAAGTAGACTTAATGGATCTGTGATGATGATTTTCTTGGAATGCATCACAGAGAATGCATTAACTCTTTACCACACGCGAAAATTTTAGACTGGTCCCAATTGAAAGCATTTGCAGACGACAAAATAAAAGAGACTGGAAATTTGAAATTTGTTTAGTGAAGGGTACAAAACATTGTGGGTAAAGGAGAAAATGCTGGTTACCAGCATTTTCTCCTTTACCCACAATGTTTTCTAAAGGCTTCTTTCTCAGGGGCGTCAGAAGTAGGGATTGTGTGGTATTATGGGTTAAACCCCAATAGTCTCAATGAGACGCTATGGTGATTTTTTACATATTTGGACATTTACTGTGCACCGTACAGTCAAAAAGTGGGGGACAGTTATCTGCACTATGAACCCCATTTGCCAGAGCTCATTCACATTTATATGCTATGAAAAAAGATACTCTAATGTTCATTGTTTTGGCTATTGCCCTTTTTCATATGGGTCTGTTGTTTGACTCATTTACTATCAAATAGATAGATCACAATTTTTTCATGGACTACAATAAAAGTTCTGCAGCAATATATCGAGATAGTTCGGTCACAGCCTACATAAATGAAGAGTATACATGAGAGACCACATGAGAAACCACACTACACATTCTACCAAGTCAAATCTTCATCTACACTGTCCAAAAAGCTTCTTGCATCTTCCATGTTATAGAAAAAGCACACAAAACTCAATCCAACAAATCACACTTAAAGAATCCATCAAAGGAAGTAAAATTACACAAGCTTCAAGCAGCATCTCTGTCGCCCAACAAAATACCACTAATAAGGAGACCTTTAAGTCTCTGCATAATACCAATGGGACTTAGTCACTGTGATACAGGAAAATGGTAATTAATCCAAACACAAGACCTGATAATGAACCAATTAACACACGAACACAACACAATCCCCAAGTTTTAACCACTCTCTGGGGAAGCAGCCTTTTGAAAACATTGTGGAGAAAAATGCTGGTAAACAGCATTCACTCCTTTTTTCCACGTTGTTTTCTACTCTATCACAGACAGAAATCTTCATTTTTAGCAAAACAAATTTTGTCGTCTACTAATGTTTTGAATTTGGACAAACTCCGAAGTTTGTTGTTTGGTTAAGAGTTAACACACAAACACACAATGGGTTTTTATGTCCCTTTGAGATACTGCTTCAGCTCTTTGCCAGGACTTTCTTCTTTTCTCATGACATTTTCTACTGTTCTGAGGACAATTTCTACCTTTTCTAAGATAAATGGCTTCAGTTATTGTGCAACACACAATTTCTTGCCTGAAATTGCTTTCAAATCTTGTGATTACTATCATCAGGAAACAACTGCATAAATTAGGAACAAAAAATCAAATTTGTGACTGATAAAAGAAGAAAATACTGTTGAAAAATGAGAAAATGCTGATTGACATTATTTTCTCTTTTTGCCACTGTTTTCAATACCTATCCTCCTCAGAAGTAACAGGAACAGGTCTAAAACTTTTGTCACGTTATAAAGAGCTTTCTAATAGCCTCCATTAAGTTCACCTGATCACAAAATTTAAAATCCATTAAAAAAATTATCACACATTTGCCTAGCCCAGCAAATCTGCAAAATGAAAATTGACGACAAAAATATCCTTGTAACGTATGGCTAACCAAAATAAATTAGGTAAGATATGCATCAATAAAATTTGAAACCACTGGCGCAAAGAGGACAAATAACTTAAAACAACAAAATTTTCCTTCAGCCACAATGTTCTCACTAGTAATCTGTTGCAACACCCAAATAAAGGCAGGTGGAAATGTGTTAACGAATAAAAAAGCAATAATTGATTGGGAAAAAATCGCGTTTCATACCAACACTTCAACCTCCCAATATGCCCATCTATAAATAAAACATCTAGTTAACACTTTCAGTCTTAATATACCCTTTTCCAAATAATTCCGTATTTTCACGGCATTGGCAAAGTGGTGTTCTGAAAACACTTTGGGAAAAAGAGAAAATGCTGGTAACCAGCATTTTCTCCTTTACCCAAAATGTTTGCTTTCCAACCAAAGAACCCCAGGTCATTTATACTACTTTCAAATTTGTTGGCGAGAGTTGCAAAATGCTCTCAATTTCAATTTCAAAGAGTCTAAAATTTGTCCTTAAGGAAAAGGTTAAGATACCCTTTACCACACCACAAAAAATGTGAACTTTTCCAAATTGAAAACATTTGCAGCCCACAATCTCAATGTGGCTCCAATGACAGAATTTGTCTCTGCTTGAGTATAAAATATTGTGGGAAATGGATAAAATATTAGTCACCAGCATTTTCTCCTTTTCCCACATTGTTTTCAAAAGGCTTCTTACCCAGGGTCGAACTAAAACTCAAAAGACTGTTTGGTACAGAGGATTGATAATCTTCCTTCACCCGACAACAAATAGGCAACAAAATTTCAGATTCATTCAGATACTGAGGCTATTCACAGATGACAACATGGCACAGTTCTAGAGTGTGCCACAACCAACCTTTAGGTCTTGGGTTCAAGTCTCAACAGCACTGGTGCAATCCAGGATATACATAAACACAACTTTGTGAGTCAGCCCTGATGACTTAATCATGAAAGTTCTTTTGCATTTAACACAATGACGACATTTAACACCCCTGACAGAGATGGCTTTTGAAAACATCGTGGAAAAAGGAGCATTTTCTCCTTTTCCCACAATGTTTTCTACCCTATCAAAGAAAATTCATTCCATTATGACCCACATTGAAACTGTCATCAGCAAATGCTTTCAATTCGGACAAGTCTAAAATCTTGTCATATGGTAAAGGGTTAACCCTTTACCACACAACAAAATTTTGGGCAGGTTCAAAATAAATGCACTTACGACAAAATAAGCGTAGGTCAAGATTTTAGAAATGAAATTTGTTACAAGCAGAGTAGAAAACATTGCAGGAAAAGAAAATGCTGGTTACCAGCATTTTCTCCTTTTCCCACAATGTTTTCAAAAGGCTTCTATCTCAGGGTCGTAAAACCCTGGAATTATTTGGGAAAGGGTTAAAACTGTTAGGTCCTGTATGGGTAGCAACACAGAGGCCTTTGATTTGATCTCTAACTGTAGCACTCAGTTCTTCACAGCAAGTCTCTTTGGGACAGGTATGTCAAAACCCCAACCTTCCAGTGGCGAAACCCAGGAAACACAACAGTATGCTGTCCCTGTCATAATTATGACTAAAATAAAGTTGAAAGCTGGATATATATACAGCACCAATAAATCTATCACTTTTTTTGAAGTATGAAAAAGTGTTCACACAATCAAAGCACTGAGGGTACTGAGCAGGTTCTTTTCATTTAAAAGGATCAGACAACAGAATGTAAGCTATGGTAGACGATATAGAAGCTCCGGATAATATTTCTCCCTATTCTGTTTAATCTGCTATGTATCATATGAAACAACCTTAAGAGAAAATCAAATGAAACCCGAGGAAAATGTTAAACAAAGTATCAGGAAGTCTGCACTTTACATTTTAGACTAGTATGTCAAATATGGCTTTGCCCTCTTTCCTTCAATGCTTCATGACATTTACATCTTGGGCATTAATTCCCATATTGTTTGGATCTCTTCCAAATTATTTTTGTACAGGTGGTGCTCAAATGAAAAAAAAAGTTATTTCTTTTAAACTCATCTTAACTGTTTACCAAACAGTGCAGAGTTTTAACAACCTTCAGGAAAAAGGCTTTTGAAAACATGGAGGAGGAGAAAATTCTGGATCCCTTACCCTGCCTGATTCAAGTTCAATAATTTTATCCTCTATTACTTCATCAAATCCTTTCAACTTAGACGAGTCCAAAATTTCATCATGTGATAAGGAGTTAAGTACAGGAATAATGTCAATGCTGAGTAACAAAATTCTACCCCGACCTGTACCTCTTGATCTTATAAATTTCTGTCTCACTGTTAAGAATTCCCCTTGTTTTTTAATCCTTTTCTCTAAAAGTGAAAAGATCCCAAGTTTGAAACAGCAGGCAAATGGAAATATAACTGACATAAATCACCAGTACTTTCTTCCTTGCCAATTATTTAAAAAACATCATTTGATGCATCATCTACAAATTTTTCTACATTGACAGGCTTGTCTAAAAGTTTACTCTCCTGACAAGAGTTAATGGGTTAAGCATTTCAACTTCCGACTTACTTGAAGTATCCTGTAACAACAACATACCTAAAATTTATGTTAGTAGGACTAATGACACTTCATATAACAACTGTTAACATTTTTATACATATCAAATGATTTTTGGAGCCTGATCAACCTTTGTCTCACTTAAGGTGGGAGTTCATATTTAAAGTAATGGATTAACAAACCAGCAGTCTAGCAGGAAAAAAGTGTTATAAGTATCTATCAAATGATTAACATTTTAATCTTGACCATATCCTATGATATTGCTGAAAATAAACCAAATGCCACTCAAATGATGATAGCTTTCATAGGAAGTGTAAAAAACATTTCTGGAAAAGGAGAACCATCTTTTTCTGCCTTTCCATCAATGTTCTCAAAAGCCTTCTCTATCAGGGTCACTGAAAGTCAGGAATGTGTGGTAAAAAGTTTTTACAGTTCATCTTAGTGAAAAGCGATATAAGTGATCACATTGGAAGCTTACAACCATGATTAGTTGCAGAATGGAATAACTTTATTTCTTGAGTGAAAGTGCTTGACAGTGGAATAATGTTTAAATCTTTCGACTTAAGATCCTTGCTTTCAAGTTTTAATTCTTAGACAACAAAGAGAAAGGCTTCTGAAACATGGAGTGTTTTTCCCAAGTCAGAAATTAGAGATTCTGAGACATTATTCCATCAAAATGTAGCAATGTCATGTCACTTTACACATAGTTGTTCCTTCCAAGTTCATTTTAGAACTAGTGTCGAGTGTATTTATGTATTTTTGCCATGCATTTGTTTAATTGTTTCTTTGTTGTGGACTTCATTCGCAAGATGGGGGGCTAGTCCAGAATTGGCCACTGAGCCATTAATCCTACAGACTTTCTGCCAATAAGGCTTTGAGTCATCAATAAAGAAAGAGGGTACACCACTCCTTCATCCATGGCTTCATCCTGGTTTAACCCTTTACCACACGATGACGACTTTTGACAACCCTTGGAAACAAACTTATTGAAAACATTGTGGAAAAGGAGAAAATGCTGGTAACCAGCATTTTCTCCTTTTCCCCCAGTGTTTTTTATCCTATCAATAAAAAGTTGCACCATTTGAGCCATATTGAAATTGTCGTCTGCAAATGCTTTCAATTTGTAAAGGGCTAACATTTTGTCCTCTGGTAAAGGGTTAAATACAGTACCTAACAACTGCCTTAGGGAGAATTCTCATTATCTCAGTGGTAATGGTGTTGGCCTTTTGTCCTGGCATTCAAAGTTCGAATCCTGCTCTGTCCCTGTATTTCTGCTATGTATTTGTTCATTTGTTTCTCTGTTAACTCATTACCAAACGACAATATTTTAGGTTTGTCCAAATCGAAAGCATTTGCAGACGACAAAATAAAAGTGACTGAAAATTTGAAATTTGTTTTGTGAAGGGTAGAAAACATTGTGGGAAAAGGAGAAAATGCTGGTTACCAGCATTTACTCCTTTTCCCACAATGTTTTCTAAAGGTTTCTTTCTCATGGTCGTCAAAAGTAGGGATTGTGAAGTAAAGGGTTAAGGACTTTGTTTGTAAGAACAGTAAAGGTAATAGTAGGAAAATGTGGATGCAAGATTAGAGTACATTAAAATTTTATTGGATGGTCTGATCTTGATCTACACCATCTTCAGGTATACAATTGGGTTTAAAAGCAAAGTAGAAATGTGGCTCATCCTTTACCACAAAATCCTGCCTTTCAACAACCTTAACTCACTACCGAACGACAATATTTTAGGTTTGTCCAAATTGAAAACATTTGCAGAAGACAAAATAACAGTGACTGAAAATTTGATTTTTTTTTTTTACGAAGGGTAGAAAACATTGTGGGAAAAGACAGTGCTGGTTACCTGCATTTTCTCCTTTTCCCACAATGTTTTGGAAAGGCTTCCTTCTCATAGTCATCAAAAGCAGGGATTGTGTGATAATGGGTTAAGGAAGAGGGTCTTTTAAAACTTTGCAGGAAAAATTAACCAGCATTCTTTCCTTGTCTCACAAATTTTTCTTCCTTCCCAGAGACCGGTTTTGCCAATGGAATCATGCTTAAATTGTATTCTTTCAATTTCGACCAATGTTAAGTTTCTCACCTAGTAGAGTTAACCATATAATGTGCATTTCCTGTACAGGCAAAGATGGGTGTACTATGACCTTTCAAACCCTTAGGACATCCAAACTCAACACTTTACCAAACGACAAAATTTTAGACTGGTCCAAATTCAAAGCACTTGCAGACGACAAAATAAACGTAACTCAAAAATTGAAATTTGTTTCCAGCAGGGTAGAAAACATTGTTACCAGCATTTTCTCCTTTTCCCACAATGTTTTCAGAAGGCTTCTATCTCAGGGTCGTAATAACCAGGGATTGTTTGGGAAAGGATTAATCCATAATGAGACAACATGGTCAGACAAAATTTTAGGCTTGTCCAAGTCCAGACCTTAAAATTGCAAGACAACAAATAAAATGTGACTCAAATACAATAAATTATCATTGAAAGGATGGAAAACAATATTGGCATTTTCTCCTTCTACCATGTGTTTTCAACAGACTTCTTCTTAAAAGTAGTCATGACTTGGGATTGTGTGGTAAAGAGTTAACCCTTTACCACACTGCATAATTTTTATATTTGTCCAAAACCCAAACATTCTGCAGATAATAAATCCAATTTTGTTCAAATTGTTAAAGTTGTCTTTTTATATGGTAGAAAACATTGTGGGAAAAGGAGTTAAATGTTAAAACCATTTTCTCCTTTTCCCACATGTTTTCAAAAGCATTCTTCCTCAAGGTGTCAAGGTGGATTGGGTAGTAAAGGGTTAAATACAGTAAGATACATTGTAGATTGAAATCAGAATGCATCAATTATAAATATGATCATGGGCCTAACAACACTTTTGTGTGTCTGAATCAGACTTCTATGACCTTGAAAAGTTGAAATTGCTGTATCTGGAGTTCATTTTTCAGACAAAATTGTTCGTTTCCTTTTCATTTTGCACTGGAAGGGATGACCAGGAAGTATCATTTTAAAATATTTCAGTAATTTGTCACCTACTCATAAAAATTGTGTCAGACCATACACTGCCTCTCCAGCCTTCAAATTGTCAACAAGAACTTGAAACTCCCGAGCTCTTATGTACAAACGAGGAACTTAAATATTTTCCACATAGCAGAATTTCAATGGACTTGTGCATATTGAAGGAATCACCAGATGACAATTCAAACTTTCAAATGATAGTGTGTGTCCTTGAATAGGGAGATAACATTACAGGAAAAAGAGAAAATACTAGTAACCATGATCATAAAAACTAGGGATTGTGTGATGACAAATAATTTTCAAGTCAAGATTTTTCAGGATTTTACTCTCTAACACACAATCCTAACATTTAACTCTTTGCCAAACAAGCGCTGGTTTTTATGTGTCTGCAGTACAAGTCTTTAAAAAACACTATGGGAAAAGCGTGTCAGCAGTACAAGTCTTTAGAAAACACTGTGGAAAAAGGCGAAATTGCTCGTAATGAGCAATTTCTCCTTTTTCCCACAGTGTTTTCTAGCCTATCAGAAAACTTTCTGCCATTCTCATCAAATTCAAAATAATTATCGTCATCTGCAAACGCTTTGAGTTTGGGACAGTCTAAAATTTGTCATTTGGGGGAAAAAGGGATAACTAAGCAGAGGAAAAAAGCTTTTAAAACTTCAAGAATAACAAAGAATTGCTAGTAACCAGCATTTTCCCCTTTTACCATCGTGTCTCTTTGCCCATCGTGTCTCTTTCCCTTCGACAGCAAATTCTGTTACTTGAGTACTGTAAATTTGTAGTCAATAACTGTTTATAATATCTGCAGTCCTAAAGCTATGTCATTTGATACAGAATAAAGCAGATAAAAATAAGGAAGCAAGACTTGTTTTCATATGCAATGGCATTCTGTCAATATCAAAGTATTCAGTCAAGTGATAATTTACATTTATTAGAGATTATTAGAAGTACAATTGATAAAGACTTGATTATCCCATTACCAAACGACAAAATTTTAGACTGGTCCAAATTGAAAGTATTTGCAGACGACAAAATGAAAGTGACTGAAAATTTGAAATTTGTTTTGTGAAGGGTAGAAAACATTGTGGGAAAAGGAGAAAATGCTGGTTACCAGCATTTTCTCCTTTTCCCACAATGTTTTCTATAGGCTTCTTTCTCGGGGGCGTCAAAAGTAGGGATTGTGTGGTAATGGGTTATTAAAAGTACCATTGATAAACAATTAAATTAACAGTAAAATTCTGAGCCTCATTGAATGGTATTTTTTCGCTTCATCATCAAACATGGAAGAAAAAGCAGTAGTCCAAAATGAAATGTTGTTGTTGTTTCTATTCATTGACAAGAAATTTAAAACAGAAGCCCTGATTTGAGTGTTAACCCTTTACTAAACAATCCCTGGTTTTTACGACCCTGAGATAGGTGACCTTTGAAATCATTGTGGGAAAAGAAGAAAATGCTGGAAACCAGCATTTTCTCCTTTTCCCACAATGTTTTTAACCCTGCTGGAAACAAATTTCAATTTTTGAGTTATGTGTGCTTTGTCCTCTGCCAGTGCTTTCAATATGGACCAATGTTAAATTTTGTCGTTTGGTAAAGGGTTAAGTGAGGGAGCTGAAGACTTTACTAAATAATCCAGTGTTTCTGTAACCTCGAGAAAGACTGCTTCAGGACAAACTTTTGGAAAAGGAGAAAATGCTAGTAAACACCATTTTCCCCTTTTCCAACTATGTTTTCTACCCTTCCCAAAACAAATCTCAATTTTTCAGTCATGTTCATTTTGTCATCTGCAATTTATGCTTCCAATTTAAACTAGTGTTTAACTTGTTGATTTGAATTGAGTAAAAATAACATGTCAGATGTCTGGGCAACTTTCAGATGGGAAAATGCTACAGTGTTTTACTTTGTAACACACAATCCCAAATTAAAACGACCAGGAGGAAGAAACTTTTTGAAATCAATGCAGGAAAAGGAAAAATGCTATTAACTTACATTTTCTGCTTTTCTCGCAATATTTTAATGCTGTCAAAGACAGACCTCCAGGTAAGAGGGAATGATGGTACTCTAGTCCTATTCACAAGACCCTACGTACGTTATTTCACATTTTGACATTCATCGTGTACGTAGGGTCTTATCGGGCCCTTCATAGGTTCCTTAAGCAAACTCCGACATCAAATCTTGTCGCTGTTTGAGCAACAAATTTGGATACTTAAAATGCAAAATGCCCAATAAAACTGGTATCGGTAACAAGATAAATCAATATTGAACCGATATTAAAGACTTGGTTGTAAAACACTTACGTTTTATGAGTTAAATCCGCTTCTATTTCACACTACCCTAGTTTTGAAGTAAAACCGGTATGTAAATGTGTAGTTATCGCGGGTTAACGGCAACCAAACGAAATTTTTTAAACGAAATTCCTTTACCTCCATTAAAGTGTTACAGAAAGGGGGCAACCCTCTTTCACAAATATAATTTTGCCTAGAAAGAAGTACTGAATCGTTTAATGGTCCATTACAGACGGTTAGCGAGTTTTAAGACTATTCATAAATAAAAGAAATGTCGAGAGAATGTCCTAGTAACTCGTCCCAAATCTAGTTCGTTCCCACGTTTTCTGAATCGATTTCGCCGGATTCCCGTCCAACCCGAGTTTCTGATACTTTTTGGATGTGTGTGTTAAATAGAGTGATACATTTCTTGAATTATTGGTTGAGTGTTACATATCGGATTTTATTATGTTTTATGTGCATGGCCTTATTTTACGTAGATAAAGACATGAACATAAATGAACGTACGACAGTAAGCTAGGCTCCAACTATTTAGGTAAACTTTAACGTTGGAAAGTATTGAAAAGCTTCATTTCATTAAAGAGAAATTAGATCTATCGTCGATCGATGTGTTTTCACGGGGTGCATGTTTTTGAACCCTACATGCATCCCAGTTTTCTTAGGCACAATGAAGTGAAAGACGTCACCTTTTTTTACGAACCCCTTATTTAGATGCAAACAACAGTTTCACTGCTGTTAATTTAGGAGCTGCAACCAAAACAGGACCGTATGCATATTTTTAAAAGAAAGATCGGTTTTAGTGGTATTTTATGATGTTTTTCCAGACTACTCGCTCTTATTACTGAGAGTGAATATTTCCAACCAGTCATACTAAAATACGACATGGAGAACTTATACGTCATGGGTACGCCATGGGTTGTTCCATAGCAATGAAACCCCTTGAATACGACACTGAATATTTTCATGTGATTTATGATAAAGTAGTTTTGAAGAAAATTCCTAGTCCTTCTTCACAGCTGCTAATAAATTGATAGAAGGAACCGAAACCGGTATTTCCGCTCAGGGCACACTTAACCCCTGAGCTGTAAATCTGTGGTTAAGTTCATATTAGAGGGTTGGACAATAATGATTCTAAACTGCATATTTATGATTTGCAGCAAAACAAGTCTGTTAGATCAAGATAATTATGAAAATTTCCTGTTTAAAGTAATTATAAAGCCGAAAAAACGGTCTGAAATCTCTGACCGGGCTGAGTCTAACGGAACATTCTGTTGTGTCATGGGTTTCTGCGTTTTTTGCACCAATCAATTTTTCATGTCTGTAAATTTATGGATACGTATTTCCGCATGATTTGAGAAAGATAATGTCAATAAGGGTGTCAAGTTACTGCCTAACTGTCATTTTACACGAGACAACGGAAAAAATGACACTTTATTATTATTTTTTTTTTTGGCGTGAGGTTTCGCGTATAGCCAAAATTTATTACATGAATTTCAATTCCACAACTTGATTTTCGTACAATTAAATTTGCTTGAGCAGAAATACTGCAAAAAGTGTATTTTTTCATTTTCTGGTATTCTAGTGCATCTGTCAAGAGAAGACTTAGACGTTAAAGTTTACACACGCCCGTCCCGTTCATCGCGCTTCAAAAACTGAGCTAATTGAAAGAACAGTTCATTTATATTATGCAAACAGTTACTTCTGGTGTTAGGAAGCATTCTACTTGAGTTCTGGTATACGGTATGTTTTTCATGAACTGTCCAATGGATATATAAAGCCACGCAATGAGGCCGGGGTTTCCCATGTCTAAATTCAGCTTCTGGCACAAGACCGAAGGCTGAATATGTTCTTATCGTTGAATTCAAATCTATACATGATTTGATGTGAACAAGTAGGGACTATGATTATACAGGCATTTCACATTAATTTATGTTAAGGCTTTAGAAATAATTTTGGTAAACAGAACTTCAGAAAATGATTGCCAAATCTAAGGTTACATACAATCCGTGAAGAGGAAAGTGGGGGGGGGGGGGGGGGGGGGGGGGGGCGCTAATCGGATTTCGTTCAAAAAATCGTTCGGAAATTCGTTTTTTTATTTAACCCGAAATATGCTTGTATACATGGCGGCTTTTGTGTTGAAAAACTTACACGACTGAACTCAAGATGAATATATCATGAATGTGCCCCTTTTTCAGAGTCAGAAAAGTAAATCTGTATCCAGTTAAGTTATCTATCATGTTTACTTGAGTGCTTTTTCACCATTATCCCGGATTTTAGGAAATCAAATTTGCTACATAGAACTAAGTAGGGCCCGTTTAGACGTAACATGCAAAAGAAAAGTAAAATGTGAAATGTCCGAAAAATAAATGTTGAACGGCAAACAAGCATGTGTACGTCTAAATAGTTGGACTAATGGTACTCTAAATCCATTATTTCTCTTCAAAACCCTATGTTGTGGGTACTCATTAGAATTGTCTCAGAGAGATGATTCTAATGAGTACCCGAAAAGAGTTTAGTGGAGAATTAATATTTTCAATTTGGGAATCCAGATCACTCCCTCTATTTGTAGCTCTGACTAGTCAACATAAAATGCAGTGCTGAAATAATTCAATGACAACACCATCTGTGCAACACATGCACATTATAAATGGTTTAGGGAAACCAAAAATGCCATATTTGAATTCAGTGTTTTATGTCATTAATTAATTAAGTCCTTGAACTCACTGTCATTTTCCTTTTAAATGTAAAAATATGGTAGAACATTGTTTTTCTTGAGCTACACCCACTTCTACAAATGCCAACAAATCCAGGTGTGGGTCGAAACCCAAAATTTCGAATAATACTACTCATGTAAACTTACGGTTTAGTCAGTAACTATCCGCTTGTCCTTTGCTGTGAAAACCCCTGCAAAAGCTCCAGACTCGAGAGAACAACTGTTATAATCTACACTTTCTCAATGCCAAAGGAAACTTTCTTGAAAATGCCTGTCTACAGGTTCAGTACTGTCAAAAAGAAAGATGGCAGAAATGCAATAGGCGTGGCCATTGGTCAGTTTTCTTGGTACGACTGAAATGATTGGCCAGAATATTTAGGGGTAGTCTCAAAAGTCTCTATATTGGATTGTCTCCCGTGACAGAAAGACAAATTATGCTAGAGTGGCTGCCCTTGTACAGGCTTCAACTAACTTAACCCAAAAAATCTCTTGATGCTGTTTATAATGTTTCCTTACCACATTTAGGCGACCTTTTTCAAACCAGCCCATTTGATTGTAGTTCATAGGCTTATACTAGAGCACACCAATTCATAACAGAATGATTAACTTATTGTTGGTGGATATCATTGTTCAAATGCACCAAGCACTTGTTTGATCAGTTTAAACATATTTATTTTACATCGATTGATAAACAAGTTCTTACAACTTATACTAATCTCTCTCGATTCTGCTTCCTTTGGAACTACACCAGTATTTGCGCCGAATGTATGGGGCTGACAATCTACCTCACGACCACGGACACCACACACTACTTTATTTAGATGTCTGCAAATGCTTTCAATTTGGACCAGTCCAAAATTTTCTTGTTTGGTAAAGAGTTAAAAACGATGTAGGTAACAAAATGGTGGTAACCAGCATTTCCTCCTTTCCTGTTAATGTTTTGAAACCATTGTTTCTCATGGCTGTTAAAATATAGAATTGTTTATTAACCCTCTATCAAACAACCCTGATGAAGAGGCCTTTAAAAAACATTGTGGAAAAAGAAGAAAATGCTGGTAACCAGCATTTTCTCCTTTTTCCACAATGCTTTTTACCCTATTAAAGTGAGATTGTTTTTGAACCACATTAAAATTATCAATATCAATAGTTTTTCTGTAATTTTAGGCCACTGGCTCATAGACAAATGATAACTATGAATACAAATCTCCAGATAAGAGGGAATGATTGCATTCTAAATCTGTTATTTCTCTTCCAAACCCTATCTTATGGGTACTCATTAGAATCATCTCCATGAGACGATTCTAATGAGTACCCATAACATAGGGTTTAGTGGAGAATAACTAACATTTTCAATTATGAAATCAAAATCACTCCCTCTATCTGGAGCTCTGCAAATATTACACAGAAATTATTGTCTGCAAATGCTTTCAGTTCGGACAAGTCTACCATTTTGTCGTCTGGCAAAGGGTTAAAGGTTTATGTAGTGAGTTTTGGACAGAAAGAGGGCATACCTTTGGTGTTTACTTTATAAATTTTCCTTAACCTGTCAACCTTCAATAGGCAATTGCAGTATAGAGGTGAAGCAGTGGACTCTTACATAAGAGATTCTGAAACCCTGTCAAACCCTGTGATGAGCTAGGTCAACTTTTGGAAGTACCCAGATTACTGCACCATAACAAAATAACTACAAGTATTTATGAAACAACACAATTTTAGAAGTGTCCAAAATCAAAGGCATTTGCAACCGCTGCTAGAAATGTGAAGCAGAAATTTATTTTTATTTGGAAAGTGCAGAAAGCATTTTGGGACAAGGAGAAAATGCTGGTTACCAGCATTTTCTCCTTTTCTCATACAGCGTATTCCTTTCACTACTCTGAACACTCCAAACATGTTCTAGGTCAATGGAGTACTTTGGAACACTGTGCCGTGTTCTTCAGAACATGTTCTGACTGTTCTAATCCAATTGAGGTGTAGCGCACCTGCTGAACGGTTGCTAGGTGATTCAAGATGGCTGAAAGACGGACAATTCTTCATGGCAAAATTTGCAATTGTCCTTTTTTACGATATGAATGCATGGTAGACTCGTCTCTAGTCTCTCTCTGCAGCTAATCATTTCCTTAACCCTTTACCAAACAACAAATTTTTAGACTTGTCCAAAGTGAAAGCACTTGCAGACAAGAAAATAAAGGCAACTCAAAAATGGAAATTTGTTTCCAGTAGGGTAGAAAACACTGTGGGAAAAGGAGAAAATGCTGGTTACCAGCATTTTCTCCTTTTCCCACAATGTTTTCAAAAGGCTTCTATTTCTGGGTCGTAAAAACCAGGGATTGTTTGGGAAAGGGTTAACTAACACAGCTATGACAGTAGCTCTTGCAACAGCCATCATGCCAACATACTTTCATTTCAATATGGTTTAGAATAATGTTCCAAATGTGCTTCATTCAGAACATACTTCCAGAAAAGTGTATTGTGTTTTGAAATACATGTATTCCTTTCGCACATTCCAGAACAGCATTCCAGAACACAGAACATTGTGCCAGAACAGGCGAAAGGAATACGCCCCTACGTAAGATATTCTGAAACCCTGTCAAACCCTGTGATGAGCTAGGTCAACTTCTGGGAGTACCCACATTACTACACCATAATGAAATAACTTTTTATGAAACAACACAATTTTAGAAGTGTCCAAAATCAAAAGCATTAAAATTTTGCAACTGCTGCTAGAAATGTGAAGCAGAAATTTATTCTTATTTGGAAAGTGCAGAAAGCATTTTGGGAAAAGGAGAAAATGTTGGTTACCAGCATTTTGTCCTTTTCTCATAATGTTTTCAAAAGCCTTCTTCTTCTAAACTGTTAATTACAGGATTGTGTAGAAAAATAAGTTCAACTTCCCATAAAGCAATCATCTTAATACTGGTAAAAGAAGCTCCAGGAAAGCATTGGTAGGTGCCACTGTGATACAACTGGAATATTTTCAAAAAACCTTGTTTAACCCGGTACCATGCAGTAAAATTTTAGACCCATCCAAAATGAAAGCATTTGGAGACAAAGATTTCAGAGTGGCTCTGAATGATGCAATTTTGCTTTGATGGGGTAGAAAACCGTCATTTTCTCCTTTTCCTACAATGTTTTCAAAAGGCTTCTTCCTCAGGGTGTTAAAAGTCATCGCTGTATGGTAAAGGGTTGATACCAAACAAAACAGTAGCGCACCCCTTGATAATCAACTGGCAGTCAAAGTTTGGCATAAACCCTGTACTATGTAATCCTGATTTTTAACACCCTTGTAAAAGAAGCATTTTTGAAAACATTGTGGAAAAAAAAGAAAATGGTGGTAACCAGCATTTTCTCCTTTTCCCACAATGTTTTCTTCCCTTCCTGATACAAATGTCAATTCTTTGGTCACATTTATTTTTGTCGTCTGCAAATGTTTTCAATTTGGACCAGTTCAAAATTTTGTTGTTTGGTGAAGAGTTGTAGATTATGGTAAAATGTCAAAGTCTTTGAAAACACTGTCAAAAAAGGAGCATAACTATGTCAAAAATATTTTGATGGTAACCTGCCCCTTTTGCATGGGTTTCCATTTTTTGATACTTAAGATTTGACTGATTGTATGGTGTTTAATGCCATTTTCAACATTATTTCAGATATCGTATATAGCAGCAGGCAGTGCACCTATCCACACATTCCTGGGCCCATATTCATCAACCATTCTTAAGAATGCTTTTTGTCTTATTCTCCAGAATTTTCTGCATTTGTAAGTAACACAACTTCTGATTGGCTAATCCATTCGGTTTAGCCAATCCGAAGTTGTGTTACTTACAAATATAGGAAACCTTGTAGAATAAGACTGAGAATATTCTCAAGAATGGTTGGTGAATATGGAGTTTCTTTTACCAGTATTTTGCACAATTTTCTTTCCAAGCCACTGCTGCTTTTCACATGATCAACGTTAAAACAGTCATCGTCTGCGGTGGGAGAGGAATGATTCCTATCACAGTGACTATCATCAATTGATATTTTGCTGAGCTGGAAATAAAAATAGTAACATGTATTCTACAGGAATTTCATACTTTTATTTTCACTAATTGGTCTATCGAAAAAAAAAAAGAAATACTACTTAAATACTTAAATAGATAATGCTCACAAAAGTAATTGGTCTGAGAAAAAAGAGAAATACTGCTTAACTCTTTACCAAACAATCCCTGGTTTTTATGACCCTGAGATAGAAGCCTTTTGAAAACATTGTGGGAAAAGGAGAAAATGCTGATATCCAGCATTTTCTCCTTTTCCCACAATGTTTTCTACCCTGCTGGAAACAAATCTTAATTTTTGAGCTATGTTTATTTTGTTGCCTGCAAGTGCTTTGAATTTGATAATCCTCACAAAAGTAATACTCTACCACAACAACATCTTCAGCTGTTGCAGACTAAAAATCAAATGTGGTACGAATGATGGATTGTATCAGAAATTATTGAAAACAATGCTGGAAAAGGAGAAAATGCCAGTTTCCAGCATTTTCTCCTTTTCCCATAATGTTTTCAACAACCTTTCGCTTTTGGATCTTTTAAACATGGGATTATGTGGTAAAATAATAATTATCAAAAATCATCAAAATCATAGATTTTGTATTGCAAACAAGTTTAGATGATGGGGAGTAGACTAGACTATAAAATATGGAAACATTGTAGCAGAAAAAGAAAATTTTATAATTCATCATCCATGATTTTTAACCCTTTACCACACAATAATAACTTTAACTCATTACCAAACAACAATATTTCAGGCTTGTCCAAATCGAAAGCATTTGCAGACGACAAAATAAAAGTAACTGAAAATTAAAAATTTGTTTTGTGAATAGTAGAAAACATTATGGGAAAAAGAGAAAATGCTGGTTACCAGCATTTTCTCCTTTTTCCACAATGTTTTCTTAAAGGCTTCTTTCTTAGGGTTGTCAAAAGGAGGGATTGAGTGGTAATGGGTTAAACGACCCTGGGAAAGAAGCCTTTTGAAAACATTTTGGGAAAAGGAGAAAATGCTGGTAACCAGCATTTTCTCCTTTTCCCAAAATGATTGCACTGTTTGAGCCACATTGAAATTGTTGTCTGCAGATGCATTCAATTCTGACAAGGCTTAAATTTTGTCGTCTGTTAACCCATTACCACACAATCCCTACTTTTGACGACCCAGAGAAAGACGCCTTTAGAAAACATTGTGGGAAAAGGAGAAAATGCTGGTAACCAGCATTTTCTCCTTTTCCCACAATGTTTTCTACTCTTCACAAAAAAAATTTCAAATTTTCAGTCACTTTTATTATGTCGTCTGCAAATGCTTTCAATACGGACAAGCCTAAAATATTGTCGTTTGGTAATGGGTTAAAGGGGTAAGAATGCTGCAAATCTGTTCCAGAGATATGACTTGTGTGACCCAACTGGGTTGCTCAGAGGTTAGCATACCTGACTCATATTTGGAGATTCCTGGTTCAAAACCTTTTGTTAACCCTTTACCACACAGTAGAATTTTAGACCTATCCAAATCGAAAGCATTTTGTAGGTGATAATTTCAGTGGCTCAAATGATGCATTGTTTTTTGGTTTTTTTTGGATAGAGTAGAAAACTTTGTGGGAAAAGGAGCAAAATGCTGGTTACCAGCTTTTTCTACTTTTCCCACAAAGTTTTCAAAGGGTCTTTTTTCTAAGGGTCATTAAAAGTGGTCATTGTGTGGTATAGGGTTAAGTTTCTTTTGTTTATTTTTCTCAGCTTTGAAATCTTTGTTTCTACCGGTATCTAACACTTGGACAAACCATACAATAAAAGATTGTCATTTTCATGATTATTGCACAGAACAGAACAGAACTTTATTGTTTCAACTTGAACTACATACTAGTTCATCGTTATATACAAATAACAAAGAAGCATACATGCAACAATGGCATAACAATTTTTGAAAGGAAAGAAAAATTTGGTTTGATCTATGGAAGTAACATCAAATCGGAGGTTTTAAAATTGAATTTCAATTTTCAATTTCCACCGATATATATGCATGCCCGTTCACTCAGAGTGAAAAGTTCATGCAGACATAAATGGAGATCAAATGGAATTAATGTGTTGTTAATATGAAACAAATATGCAGTTCATCAAAAGTATTAATTCGTATATGAGAATTGCAGGTAAAGAATTCAGCAGACAACTTAAAAATTCCGAAAATAATACAATCTATACTTATATTGGCATAATAAATATATACAATATCTAAATCAAAGACATATATAAACATACACAAATATACATAATCAACCTAAACTTGTGTTTGAAATGTAAGAAATGTAAAGTATGATTACAGCTCTCAGCCTCTGGGACTCTATGCTTTTAAATCAAGGCAATTCTGAATCTGGAAATAATACGTAATGGAGTTTTATGAAACAAAATTGCAGCAGGTGGCCTTTGAAACAATATCTACTAAATTTAACGTATATTATTAACGTATATTATATGTAATTAATTGGTGAATGAAAAAGACTCAGCGACAACCCTGAGAATGTAGGCTCATTGCGTGGTAATAAAAAATAGATCGTCTACACTAGACAATGGATCAATGAGAATGAATAAAGTTAGAAAATTAAAACATTAAAAATTAAAAACGCCACTGTAATTGAAAAAATTGCGCATCACTTGCAATTTCTCCAACCACCACGATGTTTCTGTATGACATTAATAACGTGAAAAAGTACATGTAAGTCCCAACATATTGTCATAGACTGTTGGCAACACTGTGCCCAAAATGCTAGTATATCATTTCATACATAAAGTTTTCCGTAAAAAGTAAAATTGGATACAGACTAAGTAAGAGCAAATATGATCTTATAACCCATTACTATATCACTTTAAAGGGTTAATTCTAAAGCTTTTGAAAACACTGTTATGTAACATAGCCTTACACCCAAAGGTTAAAATTACCTAGTCAACAGTCAATAGTAATGTTCATATAATGCTTAGATGTTTTGGTATACTTTTTTTCTTTCACTCATACAATAATAATAACTTTCAAAAATACTGTGGCAGAGGAATGCATATATAGTAATAACTGTAAAGCATTATATTACTATGTTTCTACACAGACAAAACTATTGTATAAATATATTATAATCATTGATAAATGAATCGATCGATTCCACATGCGAATGGGCCTTGTCAAAATGAAAAGCAAGACTCTTTGCACATGGGTTAATAAATTTCTGTACAATTGGCATACTACCGGTAATTCATTATCAATTTTCTTTTTTCAAATGCCTTTTCGCAATAAATAGCTATTTTATTTAACGTCTGCAACCTTGTTGAATTCAAGAGTGATACAAGTTTAAACATGCTGGATCTTGTATAAAAGTATTTACTAATGTACTGTTCTCTTAATGTTTTGTAATAAGGGCATATTATTTTTCATGTTTTTTAAAAGGCATGATCAAAATTCAAATACATTTTTTCACCTGCAATGTCTCTTTTTGGCCATTAATAGGTCTTTAACTCATTACCAAATGACAATATTTTAGGTTTGTCCAAATCCAAAGCATTTGCAGACGACAAAATAAAAGTGACTGAAAATTTGAAATATGTTTTGTAAAGGGTGGAAAACATTGTGAGAAAAGGAGAAAATGCTGGTTACCAGCATTTTCTCCTTTTCCCACAATCTTTTCAAAAGGCTTCTTTCTCAGGAGCGTCAAAAGGAGGGATTGTGTGGTAATGGGCAGGCAATGCAACAAACAATTTGACTTGAGATTCCAAAATTCCACTCTGGACAAGCAAAAAATACTATTAAAATAAAATAAAGATCAAAGTGGAATTACTCAAAATCCATGCTACGTAGAGTTATCGTTCTTAAACACAGTACTTGGTAATATCACAACAAACATGCATACCAATTTTGAAGTCGTTCTGACTTGAGATGACAAAGTTATATTCCCAACAAGCATTAAATGCAGACTCATGTGAGATTTCATCGAGACAGACATTCTAACCAATTTTCAATTCAGCTTAGCAAGAAATGTGGTCTCTGGAGTGCCCACAAGAAGATTTTTAAAGACTTCCCTCTTTATCTCTATGTGAAATCTGAGACCAACAACATAGGGCTAACTTTCATACCAGGACCATAATTTGAAGTATTTTGGTAGAGGGCCACTAGATGATGCTACATGCCAAATATGAAAGCTCTAGCCCTTATGGTTTGGGAGAAGACGATTTTCTAAGATTTCCTTCTTTATCGCTATGTGAAATCTGAGAACCCACAACATAGGGCCATTTTCAACACTTGGGCCATAATTTGAGGTATGTTAGTAGAGGGCTACTAGATGATGCTACAGGGCAAATATGAAAGCTCTGGCCATAACCGTTTGGGACAAAGAGATGTTTAAAGATTTTCTTTATCGCTATGTGAAATCCAAAACCCACAACACAGGGCCAATTCTTTACATCAGGGACATACTTTGAAGTATTTCTGTAGAGGGCCACTAGATGATACTACATGCCAAAAATGAAAGCTCTGGCCATTACCATTTGGGACAAGAAGGTTTTTAAAGATTTCCTTCCTTGTCTCTATGTAAAATCAAAGACCAACAACATAGGGTTAATTTTCACACCAGGGCCATAATTTGAAGTATTTCGGTATAGGCCACTAGATGCTGCTGCATGCCAAATATGAAAGCTCTAGCCCTTACAGTTTGGGATGAGAAGATTGTCTAAAATTTCCTTCTTTATCTCTTTGTTAAAAACCGGGACCCCACAAAATCGGGTAAATTTCCGCACTAGGGCCATAATTTGAAGTGTTTTAGTAGAGGGCCACTAGATGATGCTACATGCCATATATGAGAGCTCTAGCCCTTACGGTTTAGGATAAGAAGATTTTTAAAGATTTCCTTCTTGATCCCTATATGAAATCCGACAACCCACAGTATTGGGCCATTTTCAACACTAGGGCCATAATTTGAAGTATTTTGGTAGAGGGCCACTAGATGATGCTACATGCCAAATGTGAAAGCTCTAGCCCTTACGCTTTTGGACAAGAAGATTTTTAAAGTTTTTTCACTCGGTTGCAATGGCAACCAGAGTTCTTCATGGAATTCAAATCTTTGAAGTATTTTGAAAGTGCATCACTTAGGGATCATTTCTGTGAAGTTTGATTGAAATCTGATTGTTAGTTTAGGAGAAGATTTTTTTGTAATTGTGAACGAACGGACGGACGGACAACGGACACTGACCAATCACAATAGCTCACCTTGAGCACTTCTTGCTCAGGTGAGCTAAAATGCTGGTAACCAGCATTTTCTCCTTTTTCCATAATGTTTTATACCTTGCTGGAGACAAATTTCAATTTTTGAGAAACATTTAATTTGTTGTCTGCAAGTGCTTTCAATTTGGACCAGTCTACAATTTTGTTGTTAGGTAAAGGATTTATGATAGCATTTGTCCTTGAAAGAACTTACATTTGTTCCCAGAGATGAAATGATGTGCGAGGGGTAAAAACTTAAAAGACATTGACTGGAAACCTTTGAGACAAATACTAGTATAGCATATGAACACTTATTTCCTACACACTAGCATCCATATGTAAAACTGGCGTTTACCTCTTTACCAGGCGACAAATTTTAGACCAGTCCAAATTGACACCACTTGCAGACAACAAAATAGAAGTGACTGAAAAAAATGGAATTTGCTTTGGGAAGGGTAGAAAACAATGTGGAAAAAGGAGAAAATCTCCTTTTTCCACAAAGTTTTCCAAAGGCATCACTCTCTCAGGGTCGTTAAAAGTGGGGATTGTGTGGTAAAAAGTTAACTCTTTTTTAGCTTCAAATATAAAATCCCGATACTTTCAACAGCTATAAATACAGATCATGGAAATTTACTGAGATTTTGATAGTATGGACATTACTAATTAAGCAAACAGTATAAATCTAAGATCAGACTGCTTATTCTGTGCAGTCTGATCTGTTCTATGTCATCCACAAAAGTCACAGTTTTTCACCAATGGCACCAGGGGGTAAAAACTTAAAAGACATTGACTAGAAATCATTGTGACAAATATAACATATGAACAATTGTGATTTTGTACACACTAGCACCCATACTGTAAAAACTGGCATTTACCTCTTTATCAGACGACAAATTTCAGACCAGTCCAAATTGAAACCACTTGCAGACAACAAAATAGTAGTGACTGAAAAAAATGAAATTTGCTTTGGGAAGGGTATAAAACAATGTTTGGAAAAGGAGAAAATCTCCCTTTTCCACAATGTTTTCCAAAGGCTTCACTCACAGGGTCTTTAAAGGTGGGGATTGTGTGATAAAGAATTAAAATGGATTAATATTTTACCACATTTATATCAAGAGATATACTTAGACTTGCTCTAATTGAAAGCATTTGCAGATAAAAAATTAAATATGCCTCGAATAATGGAATAGATCTTTGATAGGGTAGAAAACAGTGTGGGGAAAGAAGAAAATGCTGGTTACCAGCATTTTCCTCTTTTCCCAGAATGTTGACTGAAGCTTCTTCCTTGCGGCCGTTAGAGGTCAGGAGTGTGTGGTAAAGAAATAAATCATTTTATTTCATGCTTTCTAGAAGATCATCAAAAAATATCGGTGAAATATTGTTTGCTATTTCATGGTAACCACCAGTGAAAATACCATTTTTTATATTCTAACTTCTATTGAAGCCTTACAGCCAGATGGAAATATGACGTCATTTACATTACATTTCTTGTGCTTGACATAATATTGTAATGATGTAATGCATTGCTAGGCGGATGGGGTATGCCACGGGGAATAACCACAAAAAAAAAAAAAAATTTACTGGAATTTGATTAAACCTTTACCAAACAATCCTTA
This sequence comes from Tridacna crocea, assembly GCA_943736015.1. Taxonomy (NCBI): domain Eukaryota; kingdom Metazoa; phylum Mollusca; class Bivalvia; order Cardiida; family Cardiidae; genus Tridacna; species Tridacna crocea. Next base: position 35,219,127 of record OX031067.1, on the reverse strand, counting down.
GTTTTTACAACTCTGAGAAAGATGCCTTTAAAACATTGTAGGAAAAGGAGAAAATGCTGGTGACCACCATTTTCTCCTTTTCCCACAATGTTTTCTACCCTACTGGAAAAAAATTTAAATTCTTGAGTTACTTTTTTTTTGTTGTCTGCAAGTGCTTTCAATTTGGACCAGTTTAAAATTTTGTCATTTGGTAAAGAATTAAGTCCCCCCTAGAAAGGGGGTTAAAAGCATGAAATAAATAGATTTTTTTTTTCCTTGAAAGATTGAAATTTATTTCATCTTGTGAACATCATCAGTAATGTTTTCACTTGTGGCTGTGCCACTCATGAAAATATTACCGATGATGTTCACAAGATGAAATAAATTTTGATCTTTCAGCCCAAAAAAACAAATATCCTCTATACCTTACATTAAATTTCAAGACTTATGTAAATTCAAAGCTGTTGCAGCAGATGACAGGTTCAAAGTGGAATGAATGAAGAGGGTGGAACACCTGCAAGGTAAAAAAGAAAATACTGGTTTCTAGCATTTTTATCCTTTTAAAATTTTTCAAAGGACATTTTCCTCGAGGCCATCAAAGCAGAGGATAGTTTCATAAAGGACAAAAATCTGTGTATAAATTATAAAAGTAAAATCTGCATATAAACTATTCAACTAAACCTTCAGAATAGAAGACAAGAAAACAATAAGGCAAATGAAAAATACATGTAGTTCATTTCAATAAATCCTCCATTTTGTGTAGGCTAATCCCAGACGGCACTTTACATCAATGTTAGATTTTGTGCTACAGTAGGCTTGCACGACACAGAAAAAACATACGCCATCGGAAGTTTCGTCTCTGATCAAACTGCGTGGACTGTGCAGGCTGATCCAAGACGACAATTTACGCAAATGTGTTGGAAGCCATACGGTCCTTTGCCACACACTGACACAAAACTGACCAAAAGTATCAACCAATATTGGCCTGAACAGACTGAACAGGCTGACTTAGGCCAATTCTTTTTTTGTAGATGCATTAACTCATTACCAAATGACAGAATTTTAGGTTTGTCCAAATCGAAATGCAGACGACGAAATAAAAATGACTGAAAATTTGAAATTGCTTTGTGAAGGGTAGAAAACATTGTGGGAAAAGGAGAAAATGCTGGTTACCAGCATTTTCTCCTTTTCCCACAATGTTTTCTAAAGACTTCTTTCTCAAGGTCGTCAAAAGTAGGGATTGTGTGGTAATGGGTAAAGTGCCCTTTTCACAGAGCATGGCTCAAATCTAATGAAGGTATTTTTGTCTTTCAAAAGAGTAGAAAACTTTATTGGAAAAGCAGGAAAATGCCGATAACCAGCATTTTTCTGCTTTTCCTGCAAAGTTTGCAAAAGTCTTCATCCTCAGTCTCGTAAAAAGCAAAAAACTCATGTAGAAAATGCTAAAGTACAGATTTACACAACACCAGTCCATGCACTGAGATCAATATACCACGATATTTCACTTGTATTAGAACTAACATATGTAATTGGAAAATTTTCATCTCGATCACCAATATCTTTGACTTTCTCAATAATTTCATGTTTTTCAACACCTGTCACGAGAAAGATGACTTCCTTTGCTCTATTTATCACTGGTAACAATAAACTAATTCTGTCTAAATTACCTTCCTTTTTAGACTTCGTGAATGATACAAGTTTATCAACAGTATGTAAATGCTCGCTGTTTGGAAATAAAGATGCTATATGACCGTCCGTCCCTAACCCAAGAACTATGACATCAAATCTTTGTTCTCGTATAAAATGTTTCACAGAACTTTCGTAAAGTTTGTCAGCCCCATCATTTTGATCACAGATTTGACCTGCAAAGTTGACAAGCATTGGGTGGATATTGAAATATGGCACCTGTACAAATTTTAGTAAATTTTCATAAATGGATAAAAAGTTGGAATCTTTGTGTCGATGTGAAACACATCTCTCATCCACTTGCCATACGTGTGTGTGTTGCCATGGAAACATGGGAAAATTATATGCAAGTTCCATGAATAAATCTATAGGTGTTTTCCCACCAGAGAAAGCAATGTGAAAGTTGTTTCCTTGATTCACACTAGATATTGCAAGCTTGTAGATATGCTCTGCCAATAGTTTAATAACGTCACTATGTTGTCTACAGAACAAAGATTGATTTCTGTAAGTACTGGGAATGGAATAAAATGGTTTCTGTAACTCCTCCACCTCCAAAATAGAATCTTCATGTGTGGATGTGTACTGAAGAGCCCAATCTTCAACTTTAAAATTCAAATTCGAACTTTGTTCTTCTAAATACTTTCTTGGAGTCATTCGAGATGCGTCCTCAATAGCACCATCCCATATATCCCACAGTAGGAGCATTCTTTCAGTTGTCACAAATGTGTCCTTGACATTCATAAACACGTCCTGAAACACTGCATCATAGGCCTGCATATCATCCAGAGGAACACCATAATGAAAATCTCCTGGATTCTGACCATGGATCAGCGTGTCTTTCGATGTCAGTGACAATTCCTTCATCTCCTCAGGCCAAACAGGTTTAAAAAGAGACTTGGACACCAAGATACCTGCAGATGGAACATCACCATGGCCTATCTGGAAAACAATCTGTCTTGGATATTTGGTCAGAGTGGAATTACCACCAACACATCCACTAACACAGAATTCTCTCTCTCGAAACAAAATTCTTACATAACTAGATCTTTCATCCATGTGTTTGCCTGACATCAAAATCATTGGAACTCCATTCCATCGAATATTTGAATTCTGAAGGAGCGCCGCAGCGAATGTTGGCGTGTTTGTTGATTGGCTAATATTTCCTTTCTCAGCCATAGCTTCATTCAAATAGTTTGCATATTGTCCTAACAGTATGTGCCTTGATGATACAGGTTTTATCTGCCTCAAGTAACTTAGTTTCTTCTCCTCTATTTCATTACTGTTGTCAAGGTCAGAGGGAATATCCATGGTAACGAGGGCAAGTAACTCTGTGAGATGATTTTGCATCACATCTCTAATCACCCCATTTTGGTCATAAAAGTCGATTCTATCTGTAAATAAAAGAAGTAAACCATGATTACTAATGTAGAAAGATAAATACAAAACAAATCTGTATTACGGAAGCACCCCCTGGGCACTAAAAATGTGCTTGTATAACCCTTTACCAAACAATCCCAACTGTTAACACCCCTGTGAAAGAAGCCTTTTGAAAACATTGTGGGAAACAGACAAAATGCTGATTACCAGCATTTTCTCCCTTTTCTACAATGTTTTCTTCCATTCCTAAAACAAATTTCAATTCTTTAGTCCCATTTATTTTGACATCTACCAATGCTTTCAACTTGGACCAGTGTACAATTTGTGGCTTATATATAAGCCACAGTATAAGCCATAGTGTAATAATTTTTTCTGTTAGGCCCAAGTCTATTATTTTGTTGTATGAGGTAGAGAGTAGCTGCCTTTACTTTTCCTGCTAGTTTCAAGTCTCACCTTAGATAATACCTTTGGTATTATATTTGCTAATACTACACCTACTAGTTTCCAGAATTTTCTCCTTTTCCCAAACTGTTTTCTAAGGTTTGTTAAACAAGGATTGTTCAACAAAGGGTCACAAGATGTCATATCAAATTAATTTACCTTTTACACCTATAGTTTCCTTCATCACAACTTCAATTCTATCAACAAACTGCCTGGATTGTAACTTCTTCAAAATATTTTGATTTGCTTGCCTGAAATAATTAAAAATGTATTTCCTTTTAAATTCTTTTATTATCCTACCAATATTCAAATATTCCTGCAGATACCTTTCAAAATCATTGTGGAAAAGGACTGACTACTTAGAACAATGAACTACATACTTTCTTACCCACAATACTTTTAAATTGTTTTCTTGTCTTTATTGTTTAACCCTTTCCCAAACATGCCCTTGTTTTTACCTGTCTGCAGTACAAGTCTTTTGAAAACACTGTGGGAAAAGGAGAAATTGCTCGTAACAAGCAATTTCTCCTTTTCCCACAGTGTTTTCTACCCATTTGGAGAACTTTCTGCCATTTTTATCAAATTTGAAATTGTCGTCTGCAAACTCTTTGAGTTTGGAAGAGTCTAAAATTTGTCGTTTGGGAAAGGCTTAACCCTTCACCGAAAAACAAAATTTTACATTAGTCCAAGTTGGGAGCACTTGCAGACAACAAAATAAGCATAACTCAAAAATTGGAATTCGTTTCACGCAGGGTAAAAAACATTGTGTGAAATGGAGAAAATGCTGGTTACAATGTTTTCAAAAGGCTTCTATCTCAGGGTTGTAAAAACCAGTGATTGTTTGGTAATGAGTTTAATAATTCAAACCTAAAGCTTGAGTGAGACAGCAAAATTTTAGAGCTGTCCATGATAAAAAATATTAATTTTGTAGATCAAATGTGGTAAAAGGTAAACATAGAGCCACTGGTAATTTTTTACCTAGATGTAAAATTCCTTTTTCTGCCAGCAACCAACAATTTGAAGGACGGTAAAATAACAGGCTGCCACCTTCACAGTAATTTACTTTGAAATGGCATAATATAAATTAAAATGCATGTTAACACCAAGATTGTTTCCTTTTGGCTGCCTCCCAGCCTTTAATGCTCTGGGAGATAATGTAACAGCAGCAGTGAGCCTATTGCTGAACAAAGAATCATTGCCAAACCCTTAGAGCATTGAACATGGCTTGAGATGCTTTACAGAATTCATGTAAAGAATGCAGTCCTAACTTGGACCTACCCTGTCTGCTTCTTTACTCCATATTCTGGCCAGAACAACCAAAACCCTTTACTCCATAGATACTCATTTCTATGCATTACTTGTAGGAGCCTTTGGAAAAACATTGTGGCAAAAGGTGAAGTTGCTCGTGACAAGCAATTTCACCTTTTGTCACAATGTTTTCTATGCTATCAAAAGGTGTCATATACACATAAGAAACGGCTTCATCCTTGCTATTATTTAGGGTCAATTAGAGTTACCATAGAAATGCCTTATGGGGTAAAGGGTTAAAACTGATATTTTGTAGTATTTTTCCCGAGTTGCCCTTTACCACACAGTAAATTTTTAGACCTATCCAAATTGAAAGCATTTGCAGATGACAATTTCATACTGGGTCAAGTAACGCAATTTTTCTTTGATAGGGTAGAAAACTTTGTGGGAAAAGGAGAAAATGCTGGTTACCAGCATTTTCTCCTTTTCCCACAAAGTTTTCAAATGGCCTCTTCCTCAGGCCAGGGTCATTAAAAGTGGTCATTGTGTGGTAAAGGATTAAAGGCCCATTTCCATTCACTGTTCACAACACAACCATAGTTCTAAAGACCCTGTGGGAACATCTTTTGAAAACCTTGTCAGAAAAGGAGCAATTGAGGGTAACCAGCATTTTCTCCTTTCTTTCCCATGAGATTTTTTTTTTTTACAGTTTCATGGACATTCACCATGACTTGGTCATGTGATGAACAATTAATAAACACATAACACAAAAATTAAAAAAAAAACATACCTGAATTTTAAAATCTGCTTGGTCACAGATTTTGCAAGATAATGATCAACTCTGAATATTTCATCATCTGAGAAATATTTGCCAATGATGTTTGCTTGTTTGATAGCTGTATCTTTACCACTTCCAAATGGTTTCTCAAGGACAACTTGAGTTGAAGGTCGCGGTCCATCACGACATTGCTCTTGAATATTCCTAGCCACACTCTCATAGGCAGATGATGGAATAGATAAATAAAATATTCGCCTATACAAAACATTAGGCGATTCTTGTGAATATTCACCATACTTCTTACAAAATGATGTGTAATTCTCTGCAGACTTCAATTGAACATATTTTAGTTTCTTAACAAATTCTGGTCTTTTTGATATACACTCATCATCACTTGGCAAACACTTGACTTTATCTATAATCTGACTGAGCACTAATGTTCCTTCATTTTCTGGGAGTCTTGATGCAGCAAAGAATGAAAAAGTGTTGCTTTCATCAGAATGTTGGATGTAAAGTTTCAAAGCGCTTCTCCACAAATATTTCCGTGCTAGATCTCCTGTCCCACCAATAATGATAAAATCTGTATGCTGCTTTGCTCCAACAGTTGGGAAATATTGTACAAGGAATAGAAGAGTCATCAGCATGAAAATCATTTTTCCTGAAATGTGATTTAACAAATTAACCCTTTACCATACAATTTTGAAGTCCTTCACATGAACTTGACAAAAGAAGGCCTTTGACAACATCATAGGAGAAGGAGAAAATGCTTTGACCCTGGACAAGTCTGAAATTTTGTCACATTTGGTACATAGTTAACAGACACTTATTTTGACCAACCTTGTAACTTACTACTAGACTATATTGCAGCTTACAATAGTATACCTTTATTCTTTACCAAATGATAGTTTTTTGACTTAGACAATAATAGTAAAACCATTTGCAGGCTACAAACTACCTGCTGCTAATATCAAGGTTTCTGTCTTTGACAGGGTTAACCATTTACCCCATAAGGCATTTCTATGGTATCTCTAATTGACCCTAAATAACAGCAAGGATGAAGCCATTTCGTATGTGTATATGAGACCTTTTGAAAGCATAGAAAACACTGTGACAAAAGGTGAAATTGCTCGCCACAAGCAATTTCACCTTTTGCCACAATATTTTCCAAAGGCCCCTACAAGCAATATGTAGAAATGAGTATCTGTGGAGTAAAGGGTTAACAGCATTTTCTCTTTTTCCCACAATATTTTCAAAGGCCTTCTCTTTAACTTTTAAGGGTTGTTAAAACACTGAATTGATTGGTAAAGGGGTAGAAACAACTTGTAATATGAGGGCCATTGGCCCTAAAAGTGCTCACCTGAGTAAAGTTATTTCATAACATTGTTGACCCAAAATTGGTCTCTAGAGTGCATTCAAAGATTTCCCCACTAACCGACCAGTATTTTTCATCTGACACGACCTTTCAAAGTCTTGCTAGATGTCAAAATTCTAACTAACTTTCATAAGTACTTTACAGAAAATTTGGCCTATATCTAATTAACAGACAGGGGTGTGGAAATCCCACGTCCAACTTGTATGACTCAGGTAAATTTGATGTTGGACAAGTGGCTATTTGCAGTCTACTCATCCGCAGTCAAGTAGAAAATGGGGATGAAACTGAAAGTAAAGATCTAAAATTATAGCATTATCTTTGTGAAATAGAAATGTTCTCTCTTCATCTCACTTTGTAAACAACATTTTTAAATTGAATCATGATAAACTATCCCGTTATCTGGAATTCCAAAAATTAACATTTGGCTGACTGGTTTTATCAATTGTGATAAGTTTGGTACAATGCAGCAAAAAATTCCTTACCTATCCCTTCGAAGGTAATAAATTATGAATTAAAATATTTTTTCATACTTATATTAGCAGAGCTCCAGATAGAGGGAGTGATTTTGATTTCAGAATTTAAAAGATAGATTATTCTCAACTAAACCCTTTGTTGTGGTACCCATTAGAATTAGTACAAATAACTGTCCCCAAAGGCGATGTTACTTTTCAACTGGTCGCCTCTGGATGCAGAGACAATCCGGACAAAATCAGTTGAAAGTTCCGCACAGATTTTGTGCGCAAGTTTAAACTCTTATAATTTCCTAAATAGAGCACAAAACTAGGATTTAAACATACCTGTGGCTAGCGTATTCAATATTCTTTCATTTGAAATACAAATATTTTCAATTCAAATGCTGATCATGAGAAAATACCATGCATTTCATCAGTGACTTGAGCTGTTTACGTTCCCGAAAACATTCAAAATGGCCGCCACACACGATAAATTTCGTCCGTGATTTTTCCGAGATAAACATGTTATAAACGACTTCTACAAGCTTTTTATGTAATGAATGGTTTAACAATTTGTTTAGTCATGATAACTACTAAAATTTAATTGCATTTCACTGCAATACAGATAAAACCCACGAAACCGAAAGTAGGTAGAGCTCTATATATTTGCTACCAGAAAATTTACGATGGACTTGAGACGGTACGGTGTACAGTAAATATCCAAATATGAAAAAGATCACCCAGGCGTCTCATTATTGAGACTACCATTAGAATCGTCTCATCGAAATATTCTAATGAGTACTCACAACATAGGGTTTCAAAGAGAAGTAATGACTTTAGGATACGGTCACTCCCTCTTATCTGGAGCTCTGTATTAACCAATTCATAGGTCACTATACCTTCAGTCTGAAGGTGTCTGCTCCGATGCTATTTTTGTGACTGGTCTTCGCATTCCCCTTCATATCAGCCATTCATTGAACCCGTATGGAAAAAATACGATTTTACCCGCATCTTTTCGAACGGCTCTATGCGACAGAATTTCAAATGACAACTAATAAAATGGGCATGGATTGTTAGATAAATGATTAATCTTTACAAAAAAACTGGTGTTGGTTCATATCCAACTCTTACCTTTGTGCAAATCTGTACTTTACAATGTAAATAATCGTTGACCTACTTCACCAGAAATCAAAACATGGTGATCTTTTCAATGTGCATGTCTCGGCAGAAATCGCAGTATCTCTGACACGCTACAGGATGGTTTAGTTGCGAATTTTGCTGTAAACAAACGCACCTTGATCGAACTTGGCTGTATAGGATTAGGGAACCAGACTGTACAAATTTCAAATTCCGTTGAGTGCGCATGCCTGACTAACGGAAGTCGCCGTGTTAGTTGTTTACAAATTACGCTGGATTTATTTACGTTGGGAAAAAGGTAAATTCCCATTGATTTAATTGGTATTTTGCAGCATATTTTGTGTGCTCTTAAAGATTAATCATTTATCTAACGATCCATACCCATTTTATTAGCTGTCATTGGAAATTTTGTCGCATTGAGCCGTTCGAAAAGATGCTGGTAACATCGTATTTTTTCCAGAAGCCTTGAATGAATGGCTGGACTGAAGGTGTTAGCGAAGACCAGTCACAAAAATAGCATCGGAGCAGACACCTTCAGACTGAAGGTAAGGTCACTAATGACATTTAAGTTTCAGCAGCAACAAATGTAAAGTTAGCTTGATTTATTTTCACCATAATAAATAAAAAACCGAAACAAAGCAAATTTAAATGGTTAAAAGAATATATATCATACATCCACAAACTACCTCAGTACCTATACATTCATTTAGGTCTTTGTTTTAAAATTGTTTCCAACAAGTAAGCTTCTCTTATGAAAATGTAATGACCAAGTATGCATAATGCCCTCAAACTAAGAATTTCCAAGTCATCCAAAGGTGAATCTGCAACTTTTATGCAAAATCAAGTGAAAAGAACAATATCAACACAATGAACATAATCTAAAATTGGGGCCGAATCCTCTTCTCACTTGGGCCGATTCTTCTCCTGTGTGTACTGGTTCTCAACCTCAGGGCAAAATCTACTGAACTTTAAAGCTGAATCTTCTCAAAAATCGCTGGTCGGCCTTAGGCCGAATCGTTTTGGGTCCGAATCTCTGACATCCGCCGGTAACAACATTGTCAATGAAACAAAATTGCCTTTTTTTGAAAGCTCGTGAATTCTCTTACCTTTGTACTTCTGAGTTTCAAAAATCAAGCTTTAGGCAGGTATCTTCTCTTATGTGAAGCAATGTAACCTTCGTATACCGAATAATTTTAGATAGCCGGTAGACGTGCATTTCAGTCGACCACCATTTTGAATTCGAACTTTCGGTTACGACTTAGCTAGTGGGTCGAAATGGGCGGAAAACAACATGATATAACTCTGTATTTTGTAATTAAATATATATTTGATTTTTAAAGAATTAGCTGCGTTTTATTGGGCATTGTTAAATCCAAGATCACAAATCTTTATGGCAAGATCTAAATACGTATATTCGGCTTATTAAAAAGCAGCAATAAGAATGGCGGCTGCAGGTGTAGGACGTCTCACCGTGAAAAATTCAGGACTTTTCCTATGTGACATGCAAGAAAAGTTCAGAAAAACTATATCATATTACCCTCAGATTCTTGCAGTATCTTCAAGAATGCTAAAAGCTGCACAGATCCTGGAAATGCCTGTTGTTGTGACGGAGCAGTACCCAAAAGGTTATAATCTGGTCCGCGGGGTTGTCTCAAAATGCTTTGTAGCTGTCAAAATTTCCATGCTACTACTTGTAAAGATTCATCACTGATCATGGAATTTGAAAACACCATGAGAAGCTTTTTTGAAGAGATAAAAGCTTTTAGTTAACCTTCCAATTGAGAAAATTTTCATCACACTGTGAGGGCAGACTTTTCTTACTTTACCACATGAGAAAATTCCGGACTTCCTAAATCTACTGGCTCAGTAGGCAACACAAAAATGTGGTTGAAATAGAGGAAAATATCCATAAAATGGTAGGAAACATTGTGGGTAAAGCAAAAATTTCTGACTACCAGCCTGATCTCCTATTTCTGTAACTTTTTATATGCCCGTCGAAGATGGGAAGTATTATGGGATTTATACCCATGGCATCCGTGCGGGTGGGCGGCGTCCAGTTCTTTGTCCAGATCATAACTTTGCCATCTCAAGTCTGATTGACTTGAAACTTGGCAATTGTGAGTGTTGCAATAATAAGGAGTGCAGTGTGAAAGAACTGCAACTCTACCTTGTGCTGTCTTTGAGTTATTTCCCTTTAATCGTAATTTTCTGCTTGTCCGGAGCATAAATTTGTCATCTCTGGTCCAGTTTCCTTGAAACTTGGCATTTGTGTGTGTTGCAATAATACGTAAAGCAGTGCAAAAGAACTGTAACTCTACCTTGTGCTATCTTTGAGTTATTTCCCTTTGATTGTCATTTTTACAGCATTTTCTGCTTGTCCGGAGCATAACTTTGTCATCTCAAGTCAGATTGACTTGAAACTTGGCAATTTTTATTTGTTGCAATAATACCTAAAGCAGTGCAATAGAACCAAAACTCTACCATGTGCTGTCCTTGAGTTATTTCCCTTTGATCGTAATTTTTACAGCATTTTCTGCTTGTCTGGAGCATAACTTTGTCATCTCTGGTGATCGACTTGAAACTTGGCATTTGTGTTTCCTGCAATAATACGGAGTGCAGTACAAAAGAACCATAACTCTGCCTCATGCTGTCTTTGAGTTGTTTCCCTTTGATTGTCATTTTCACAGCATTTTCTGCTTGTCTGGAATGTAACTTTATCATTTTCAGTCTAAACATCTTCAAATTCGGTATGCATGAGTATTGTTGAAAAATTATGAGGTGCAGTGCATAAGAATCATAACCTGCTGCACCGCTATTTTCCTCTACCTGCCCTTTACGATTAGTATTCCCCCTTGACAAGTGATGGTGTGATGGGCGTATCTTGCAACAATTTGCTGCTCGTTATACGCCTGTCGAAGATGGGACGTATTATGGGATCACCCGTGGCAGGCGGGCGGGCGTCCAGGCTGCATCCAGTTCTTTGTCTGGAGCATTTCTCCAAAACTATTCTAGCTAGGGTTATGAAATTTCATGGGTGGATAGATCTCATCAAGGGTGAGTGCAGTGCAAAGGAATCATAACTCTTGCTTGCTTAATTTTTGAGTAATTGCCCTTTGTTGTTTGTCAAGCTTGAATTTTGTCCAGAGCATATCTCCAAAACTATACTAGCTAGGGTTATGAAATTTCATGGGTGGATAGATCTCACCGAGGGGGAGTGCAGTGCACAGGAATCATAACTCTTGCTTGCTTAATTTTTGAGTTATTGCCCTTTGTTGTTTTTCATACTTGAATTTTGTCTGGATCATATCTCCAAAACTATACTAGCTAGGGTTATGAAATTTCATGGATGGATAGATCTCATCAAGGGGGGAGTGCAGTGCACAGGAATCATAACTCTTGCTCGCTTAATTCTTGAGTTAGTGCCCTTTGTCGTTTTTCACTTGAATTTTGTCCGGTGCATGCTCCAGCTTTACAACTTGGGATAAGACGGGCGTATCTTGCGACAATTTGCCGCTCTTGTTTAAATGTTGTTCTCCTCAAGGTTGTTAAAACATTGGTTTGTTAGTTTTTTGATGTAAAACATGTAGATTTAGGTATACTGTCACATCTGATTTCCCTGAACTTATTGGGATTTTCCTACCTTTAACCCATTACCACACAATCCCTACCGAACGACAAAGTTTTAGAGTAGTTTAAATTGAAAGCTTTTGCAGACATCAAAATAAACGTAACTCAAAAATTGAAATTAGTCTCCAGCAGGGTAGAAAAATTGTTGGAAAAGGAGAAAAAGCTGGTTACCAGCATTTTCTCCTTTTCCCACAATGTTTTCAAAAGGCTTCTATCTCAGGGTCGTAAAAACCAGGGATTGTTTGGGAGAGGGTTAATTAATTCACCTGGTTTCAAGCCCTAATAATTCAGTGGGTTACCCTAGGGCAAAGAACTTGAGAACAGGGAGTAAAATAGTTTGACTCGGGGGTATGGCCAATTTCTTTCCGAAAGTTGATGACAGCCACTGCGACAGGCAGGATTTACTCTTCTCATACCAATGACCATTGATTCTGTGATGATTTTCTGGGAAAGTAGCCAGTGGCTCGAAAAAAGTGCTGGTAAAAGACACTCCATGAAAGAATGAGTAGGTAGACTGACCGCTGCAGTATAACTGAAATAATGTTGAAAAAGGCACTAAATACTATGCAACCAACCACATTCACATGGCCTCTGAAGCCTTTAAATTTAGGGAAAAAATATTTTCATATAGGCATCAAATTTAGAAATTTCAGGTAAATCACATATTGGTATGTTGTTTTGAGTCTCTTGCTGTTAGCACTTTAAAGTTCAACTGAAGTTCTCTCCATTTATGATAATTGGCTATATCTGTTTATTTTTTACACAGGTCTTGGGCCAACAGTCTCAGAGCTTGATGTCAGTAAGTGTCCTGTATTCCCAAAAATGAAATTCTCCATGATGGTACCAGAAGTTATGGAACATATCAAACAATTTCCAGGTACAAATATTTTCTCTGGGAATGCTAGATACCAGTATCCCAAGTTTGTGTAATTTATTTATTTATTTATTTTTTTGTTTTTAATTTCCAATTCTAGTCTATTTTTAGATTAAGAAAGTAACACAATTTGTGATTGGCTGAATTTTTCTATATTTAGAAAGCAACACAATTTTTGACTGGCTAAAACAAAATGGTCAAGCCAATGGAAGATTGTGTTATACATGTACATCCAAATTTGGAAATTTCTCATGAATTAAACCGTAACTGTTATTAACCCTTACAGCACCACATTGCCATTTGATTTTAACTCTTTACCACACAATTGCGACTTTTAACGACCTTGAGAAAAAGACCTTTTAAAAACATTGTAGGAAAAGGAGAAAATGCTGGTAACCAGCATTTTCTCTTTTTCCCACAATGTTTTCTACCCTTAGCAAATCAAATTTCTATGTTTCAGTCACACTTATTTTGTCGTCTGCAAATGCTTTCAATTTTGCACCAATCCAAAATTTTGTTGTTTGGTAAAGAGTTAATCAACACTGGCCAGAAAGGCAGCAATAGTTGTAAAAGAATCTTGAGGGTAAAGAATGGTTGGTGAATGCAGGTCCTTTATCCTTCTGCTTGCATAGACTGGTAGCTCATTACAAAACATATTACAGGGCTTGGAATCCAGATGTGAAGAGTGGGATTCTCAGCTTGGCAAAATATTTTCTTGGACCAAAAAAAAAAAAAGAATTAACTCTTCACCACACAATCCCAACTTTTAACTACCTGGAGAAGGCAGCCCTTTAAAAACATTGTGGGAAAAGGAGAAAATGCTGGTAACCAGCATTTTCTCCTTTTACCACAGTGTTTTTTACCCTTCCAAAACCAAATTTTAATTTTTCAGTCACCATTTTTTTGTCGTCTGCAAATGCTTTCAATTTGGACCAGTCTAAAATTTTCTTGTGTTGTAAAGAGTTAAATGAACAGATGTATGTTTTTAAAGCCAGAAAACTTAGTAGAAAAAAAAGAAGAAAATGCTGGCAAACATCATTTTCTTCTTTTCCCAAAATGTTATCAAAAGCCTTCTTCCTGGGGGTTATAAAGTCTTTAACAAACAACAAAATTTTAGACTGATCAAAATTGAAAGCATTTGCAGACAATAAAATAAATGTGAATCAAAAATTGAAACTTGATTTGGGAAGGGTAGAAAACATTGTGGGAAAAGGAGAAAATACTGGTTACCAGCATTTTCTCCTTTTCCCACACTGTTTTCAAAGGCTCTCTTTCTCAGGGTCGTTAAAAGTAGGGATTGTGTGGTGAAGAGTTAAGACCCTTGATTGTTTGGGTAGGACTAAGGAATAGTACAAATATTTTCTTTCCTCCAGATTTGAATTCTGTGATATTATGTGGTATAGAAAGCCATGTGTGTGTGCAGTCAACAGTGTTAGATTTTAAAGAGCAGGGATACAATGTACATGTTATTGTGGACGCTGTATCATCAAGAAGCATGGTAGACAGGTAAGAGTGTAAAAGTTGTGATGAATAACCTCCTATGGCAGGAATTGACCTTGTGGTCACAACGCAAACGCTTCACCACGTCGCTACACAAGATAGCAAGGCATTAGAAGTGTCCTCTCATACCAACACAAGTTCTACATTTGTATTTACATGTATTTGTAATATAGATCGGTACACTACATAGAGGATATTTGGGGTTTTTTTTGGTGAAAGATTGAAATTTATTTTATGGAGTGGACACCATCAGTAATATTTTCACGAGTGGCTGTGCCACTCATGAAAATATTAACGATGGTGTTTACAAGATGAAATAAATTTTTATCTTTCACCGAAAAAAAAAAACCCAAATATTCTATTTATTCCGTGCTTTTAACCTTTTCTGGGAGGAGCTTTATCAAAATCCAGTACAGATCTTTTCCGTTTTTCACCATGGTGTACCCCTCCCTCATAGCAACGCTTTACAATATTATGTCAAGTGCAAGAAATGTAAGGTAAATGACATCATATTTCCATCTGGTTGTGAGGCATGCACAATTAACCTAGGCAACAAGAACATGAAAATCAGTATTTTCATTAGTGGTACCACTGTAAGATCAAAAAATGTTTTCACTGCTATTTGTCGATATCCTACCATAAAGCTTGAAATAAAATAGCATACTAAATAGTAAGAGACAGGGTAGACATTTTACCCGCTAGAATGAACATGTCAATTCAATATTTGGATTATCATATCCTCCATTTCCCATGCAGTCCATAGTCATTTTTTGTTTATCCATCTTCAATTTTCTCCTTTGGAAGGAGTGTTGTAAAGAGGTGATGATGTAACATGTAACATTTTTTCTCAGAAAGTAGTTCAGCTGTCCTCATTGTTTATATGAGTAATCAGACCTGTTGCTGCACTTTTTCGGTTCAAATTATCTCATAATCTGAGATATGTTCAATCTTGGTGTAAGAATAATTTTAATTCAATGAATTTTAACTCTTTTCAAGACAGGAATGACCTAGAAGGGGAAATCTTTCGAAAATATTGATGGAAACTGTATAATTGCTAGTAACCAACATTTTCCTCCTTTTCCTAAAATGCTGTCTTCTGGATGAAGGCAATCATTTGAGTATTTTATGTTTTCATCAATATCATGTCAATGTCAATCAGTTTGAAAGTTTGTTTTTTGTTTTTAAAACACAGTCTCTCTTTACAAGACAACATTATAGATTCGTTCATTTCAAAAGCTCTTGTAGTCAACATATTAACCCATTACCACACAATCCCTACTTTTGACGACCCTGAGAAAGAAGCCTTTAGAAAACATTGTGAGAAAAGGAGAAAATGCTGGTAACCAGCATTTTCTCCTTTTCCCACAATGTTTTCTACCCTTCACAAAACAGATTTCATATTTTCAGTCACTTTAATTTTGTCGTCTGCAAATGCTTTTGATTTGGACAAGCCCAAAATATTGTCGTTTGGTAACGAGTTAATAATTGCAAAACTGTTCGAATTGAAATTGCAGAAAAAATTTTGTTCCAAGGAGAAAATACTGGTTAGAAAAATTTTCTCTTTGTTCCTGATGTTTTTGAAAACCTTCTGTCTGAGGTTTTTTAACCCATTACCAAACGACAATATTTTAGACTGGTCCAAATTGAACGCATTTGCAGACGACAAAATAAAAGTGACTGAAAATTTGAAATTTGTTTTGTGAAGTGTAGAAAACATTGTTGGAAAAGGAGAAAATGCTGGTTACCAGCATTTTCTCCTTTTTCAACAATGTTTTCTAAAGGCTTCTTTCTTGGGGGCGTCAAAAGTAGGGATTGTGTGGTAATGGGTTAAAATAATCATTTTTTATTTTTTTCAGACTTTTTTCCTTTCAAAGAATGAAAGAGGCAGGTGCCCTCTTAACGACAAGTGAAAGTGCCATACTTGGGTTATGTGGTGGATCAGATCATCCCAATTTCAGGGAGCTACAGAAGATTATTTGGGATCAAGCCCCAGACAGTGGTTTACTGGGCGGGGGAGGAACCCCTGTATGAACAGCTGTAGAGTGAAAATTGAATTAGTTTTTCAATCCTCTACCAGACGGCCAAGGTTTCCACTTTCCCAATCTGAAAGTATTTGTAGATGATCAGATAATTGTTGGTCAGATGATGGGATTTTTCATTTTCCCGAAAACCAGGTGAATCAGTATTTTTCCTCTACCAACAGTGTTTTCTATCAGAGAAAGACATTTCTCATTATTTAACTCTTTATCAAACAACAAAATTTTAGACTGGACCAAATTGAAAGCATTTGCAGATGACAAAATGAATTTGACTGAAACATGAAATTTGGTTTTTGGAAGGATAGAAAACATTGTGGGAAAAGCAGAAAATGCTGGTTACCAGCATTTTCTCCTTTTCCCACAATGTTTTCAAAAGGCTTCTATATCAGTCAGGGTCATAAAAACCAGGGATTGTTTTGTAAAGGGTTAATTCTGTATCAAAGAACAAAATTTTGCTAAATTGAAAACCTGTGCAGTCAGTGAAATAGATGTTACTAAAATTATGATTTTGTGTCTGGTAGGATAGAAGACATTTTTGGACAAGGAGAAAATATTGGTAAGCAGCATTTTTTTCCTTTTCCAATAAGGTTTTTGAAAGCGATCTCTTTCTGGGGTCTTAAAACTCAGAACTGTGAGTTAACCCTTTACCAAACCATCCCTGGTTTTATGACCCTGAGATAAAAGCCTTTGGAAAACATTGGAGGAAAAGGAGAAAATGCTGGTGAGTTTTCTCTTTTTCCCACAATGATTTCTACCCTTCCCAGCACAAATCTAAATTCTTTAGTCACATAAATTTTGTTGTCTGCAAATGCTTTCAATTTGGACCAGGCTAAAATTTTGTCGTTTGGTAAAGAGTTAAATGATAGGCAACTTTGTGGTGCCAGCATTTTCTCTTGACTACTATAGTGTTTTCTATCAAGAAAAAGACAGGTCTCATTGTTTGAGCCACATTTTTTTGCTGTAATCTTCAAGTGCTTCCATCTTTTAGAAGTCTAAAGTTTTGTTGTCTGGTAAGATTGCATCTGTCAAAGTGCCATAATGGAGAGCTGTTTGAACATCTTTCCCGAATAAAGAGTATGGCTAGAAATGTCCTGTGTGGAAATTTTTTCTGCAATTTCAAAGCCACATTCCAACAGTTTTGCCATAATTAATATGTTGTCTACAAGGGCTTTTGAAATGGACAAATCTATAATGTTGTCTTGTAAAGAGAGACTTTGTTTTTTATAAACAAAAAACAAATTTTCGGACTGACTGACATTGAAATGATTTTGAAGAAAACATGAAATACTCTAATGATTGCATTCATATAGAAGACAGTGTGGAAATGACTTGACCTGCTGAAAGAAGCAGCAGTTGACTTGCTAAACACCCGTATAAAATGAAAAAGTTGTTGAAAATTTAAAACATGTCAAAAATGAAAACATTTGAAGACACCAAAGAATATATGAGTGAAATGATGTAGCTTATCATCAGTGGAAAAATGATGGAAAAGGGAGATAATGCTGGTAACCAGCATTGTCCTCATTTCCTACAATGTTTTCAAAAACTGTCTACCTCAGGGTCATTAAAACTCAGAATTATTTGGTAAAGGATACCTTTAACAATGATTATTTAGTCTTGATTTCAAGATCTTAATTTAGAAATAGTGTGTTTAGAAAACACTGTGACAAATAGAAGGATTTTCCTCTCTGAACAATATCTCTGTTTGTGATGATCTTTCAAACTGTAGACTGCAAAAGATGTATATTTACATGTTGTTTGGAGTATGATTTCATAATTATAATATATGGTATAGAGAATTTTGTAATAAAGTTATGGAATGACAAAACATACCAGATTTTGTGTGTAATTGTTCATATAAAGAGATGATAAAGCAATGAAAACTTTCAAAATTTCATATTGTAACAGAGGATATTTGTCTCTTATGGTGAAAGAGTGAAATTTATGTCATCGAATGAACACCATCGATAATACTTTCACAAGTGGCACAGCCACGTGTGAAAATACCAATGATGTTCACAAGACAAACTAAATCAAGATCTTTCATCGATAAAAACAAATATTCTGTTTATTTCATGCTTTTATCCCTTTCTGGGGGAGCTTAATAATCAAAATCCAGTAGTTCTTTTCAGTTATCCCTGTGGCATATCCCCTCTGCATAGCTATGCATTACAATATTAGTCAGGCGCGAAAATTTCAGGTGAATTATGTCATATTTCCTTCTTTTTGTCAGGCACACGTAGGTTGTCAGGCTACCTAGGTAACTAGTGGGAACAACTGTTTTGGCCTTCAATGGTGGTAATCATGAAATGTCGAAAATGTTTCACTGATATTTCTCAATAATCTACTGGAATGCATGAAATAAAATGAAATACATTGTTTAAACCTTTTTATAGATTACCCTAATTTGAATGCCCTAAATAGGAAGGCTCTAAAAAACAGAGTGAAAAGAAGATGATGCTGTTCTGGTTACCAGCTTTTTCTCCTTTACGCACAAGGTTTTCTGACTTTTTAAAAGACAAATCTCATTGTTTGAGTCATTTTCAATGTGTTGTCTACAATTACTATCAGTTTGGACAAATCAATAATGTTGCTGTTTTGACAGCAGAGTTAAAACGCAAGTTAACTCTTTATCACATGGCTGGTCCAAAATGGTTGTGTTTGCAGGCAACAAACAAGGTTCAAATTAAGGAGTTTTTCCTCAAAAGGGTAGACAACATTGTGGGAAAAGGAGAAAATGATGGTTACCAGCATTTTCTCCTTTTCCCACAATGTTTTCAAAAGCTTTCCCTGACAGAGTTGTGTAAAACTTGGGATTATCTGGTAAGGGCATAACACGGCATGAAAATATAGGTCACAAACACAGTGGTCTTTATAGACAAGAGCTTTATTTATTCAGGCAGTACCTAAAGTTTTACTGTTAACCCATTACCACACAATCCCTACATTTGACTACCTTGGAAAAGAAGCCTTTTGAAAATATTGTGGGAAAAGGAGAAAATGCTGGTAACCAGCATTTTCTCCTTTTTCCACAATGTTTTCATCCCTTCCTAAAACAAATTTCGATTCTTCAGTCACATTTATTTTGTCGCCTGCAAATGCATTCTATTGGAGCAATCTGAAATTTTGTTGTTTGGTAGAGAGTTAACCCTTTACTCCATAGATACTCATTTCTATACATTGCTTGTAGGAGCCTCTGAAAAACATTATGGCAAAAGGTGAAATTGCATGTTAAGAGCAATTTTACCTTTAGTCACAATGCTTTCTATGCTATCAAAAGGTGTCATTTACACATAAGAAACGGCTTCATCCTTGCTGTTAATTAGGGTCAATTAGAGATGCAATAGGAATGCCTTATCTGGTAAAGGGTTAAGACAAATGATAAAAATGACTTTCATCAGGTAAGCCCAAAGAAAGCCTTTAAAAAGGCTTATAAAATATTTGAATGATGGATTAATTGTATGATTTTAACATTTCAATGTTGAAAGCAGCTGAAAATATCAAACAGCCAGTACAACATGAACAATGCTCTGTCTCAGATAACAATGGAATTCCTTAAGAAATGTTATGAGGAACACTGTCAACAATATGTTGTATAATAACATGCTCTCTCTCTCTCTCTCTCTCTCTCTCTCTCTCTCTCTCTCTCTCTCAAATGGAATTTGGAGAGAGAAAAAATCAGAACAATATCAGGAATTCTGTCAGCAATCTGTACAACAACATCTATAACAACTCTCTCATTCTTGCTATCATCTCTCTCTCCCTCTCTATCTTTCTCTCTCCACTTTCTCTCTCTCTCTCAAATACCAATATGGAATTCAGAATGATAAAACACTCGGAAATTAGTCTTACTTGAATACAAAATAGCACTTGATGTATCAGTTCTTTAACTCTTTACCAATCGACAATATTTTAGACTGGTCCAAATTCAAAGCATTTGCAGACGACAAAATAAAAGTGACTGAAAATTTTTAATTTGTTTTGTGAAGGGTAGAAAACATTGTGGGAAAAGGAGAAAATGCTGGTTACCAGCATTTTCTCCTTTTCCCACAATGTTTTCTAAAGGCTTCTTTTTCAGGGGCGTCAAAGGTAGGGATTGTGTGGTAATGGGTTAAGGCTAGGATTTTTTTTTGCATCTGACAACATGGTGATATTACGTTCCTAATTCAAAACCATGTTGTTGGTACTTAGATTATCCATATGTGTACCAAAATACTGCCTTTTGTTAACCATTCCCAAACAATAAATTATTGAACTTTCCAATTGAAAAAAATTAATGATGACAAATTCGAAATTGTTACATATGAGCCAAATTTCTCCGATTAGGTATAAAACAAATTGTGACAGAAACATCATTGGAAATTCAGAAAGTGTTGGTTCTCTCCTGTTTCCTAAACATGAGAAATTTAGAAAGTGTTGGTTTTCTTTTGCTTCCTGTAATGTTTATAACGTTGACATTGTTTTTCAAACAGGTACAGATTTTATTATTAGAACACAATGTTTGCACACAGTAGTATTTGCACCTCTAAATCTTTTATTTCTATATCTTTCATGAGTCTGTGACCAAAGCTATCTTTTCTGTGGGTTCAACAATATAACTCTGAAAACGCTCCCCTCTTATTTTGGAGTGGAAAGCTGAAAGAAAGAGAAAAATTTAATATTAATAGGTGTATCCCATTAAAGGCTGGTATCTAGAATTTTCACACCCCACCAAATCATAATATATATATATATATATCTCTGAAATTTATATGAAAAAAACAATACAAAACATGAATCATAAAATAATAAAAAAAAATTTTTTGATGGTATTCCCTAAAAGGCTACGTAGCCTCTTAAGCTATTTTTAGATTTCCCATTAAAAATTAAAAAGGGATTTATGGGAATGTTAAGCGACTGGCACGTGACTAATGACGCTGAAATTCCATAACATAACAGTCATGTAATTATTTTCCATAAAGTCTTCTTCAAACACTATGTTTGAAGCTTCCTCTGTATATTTCCGGTGTGTAAATGAGCGAGGTGCTCATGTAAAAATAGACCGTGTTTCCTGTCGGTGTCGACCTGGGCTGTAGTAAATCTCTAATTTCTCTTGTTGTCGGATGGTTTTTGACCACTGGGGTTTTATGAGTGAAAATTATAAGGCTTTTGGAGTATAAGGATGATTTTTTTTTGTATTCTTGTAAAATTATCGTCCCAAAATCTGAAGGGCCACCTTCAAACCTTTTAACTCATTACCACCCTATCCCGATTTTTAACGTCCCTGAGAAAGAAGCCTCTGAAAACCTTGTAGGAAAAGGAGAAAATGCTGGTAACTAGCATTTTCTCCTTTTCCCACAATGTTTTCCACGCTATAAAAGAAAGATTGCACCCTTTGAGCCACTTTGACATTATCGTCTGTAAATGCTTTCAATTTGGACCTGCGTGAAATTTTGTCGATTGCTAAAGTGTTAAAGACAAATTCCCATCATCTAAGCCACATTTATTTCATTACTTTCCATGATTTTTTTTTTGTATAAACAAGTCTTAAAGTTTGACATTAAAGTTTGATGTTTGGAATCAAGCAGATGTATAAGACTAGTAACACCAGTTTATATAAATAAGGACCAATGCAATATCACTCTAACCCCTAAGGACAATTTTTTAGACTTCTCCAAATTCAAAGCATTTGCAGACGACAAAATAAAAGTGACTCAAAATTTGAAATTTGTTTTGTGAAGGGTAAAAAACATTGTGGGAAAAGGAGAAAATGCTGGATACCAGCATTTTCTCCTTCTCCCACAATGTTTTCAAAGGGCTTCTTTCTCAGGGTCATCAAAAGTAGGATTATGTGGTAATGAGTTAATAAGATGGCACTTGATTTGTATCCTGGAAATCTTAAGATCAAACCAGCTGGCAGTGCTAGGCATGAATGAATGTCCTACAACAAGTTAGTGAAGATTCCGGCCTAGTACTTGTGACATTATGAACAGAAACTAAATGAACCATTTTGGCATAGGTATGTGGATGAATTACGTTAAAAGCTTTGCAAACCAACTCTAAATTTATCCATCTTTTTTGAAAAAGTACTTTTGCACATCTGCATATAGTATCAATCTATTTCAGCAGCCTGGCGAAGCAGACACGAGTCAACGTTTTTACCATTGGTATATTTCCTGCATGTCAGAGGAGCGTTTTACCTCTTGATCAGTCTTTATTCTTTGAATGAAATGAATCTAAAAATGACTAACTACTTGCTACAATGACAAAGATACTTTACAAATATACATTAAACCCTCTTCCCAGTGCACCTCTCATTTGTGTCGTAGCAAACTTCGTAGTTTCGCTCCTACTTTTTTGTACATATAGGATCTGACATGAGTGGGCTTTTGAGATAAGATTTTATTAAACGAGTCTGGGAAATGTTACTAAGCGAGCCTTTGGCGAGCTTAATAACATTTTCCCTTGACGAGTTTAATAAAATTTTATCTGAAACGCCCACAAATGTCAGATTCTTTTTATCACATAACAACATTTCACAAAATATAGATTAAATGGTGTAAAAACATTCATAAATGTACTCCCGGTATTTTCCATAAGACCCATTCACTTGTATTGAAACACGTACAAAATGACGTCAAAAATGACGTCACAAAAAAGTGATATCAAACGTGTATGAGATAAGAAAATTCGTGATGGGTATATTACACTGAAAACAAGGGAGGTTATGTGATAAAATAACATCTTAGGTTAGTTAGTTCTAGTGATTTCTGAAAAATGAACCGTTTCTACACAGTTTTACATTATACTATGGCATGTAGAAGAAAGCTTATGAAAACAGTCGAATCGATAATTTTCTACAATGGTTTCCACCCTTTCACATCTCATCACAGGCCCGTAGGAACAGGGGCTCAGCCCCCCCCCCCAATAATTTTGAAAATCATAGTAACTAAAATATGAGTTCTTAGCCCAATGACACTAACCACGCAAAAAATCTCAGTATTTCGAAGTTAGCCCCCCCAATCTTGAAATGCTTCCTACGTCGCTGCATGATCATCTACGGCATATCGTCGATTTACTTCAAAACCCCGTAACTACAGCTTGTTACAAGCTTTAGTTCAGGTTTTTTTTTAAGTAAACCGACGATATACGTCTGCAAATACCTCTGATGTAGACAAGTAAAAATATTTGGTCGACGGGTAGACTACTAAATTGCTGATTAAGTTAATGGGTGGAGACTTACCTGGAATAATATGACGAGTTGATTCTTTTCTGGATTTTTTATACAGCATACAAGCCACGACTATCAGAACTACTAAAATCGTACTTAAAGTACACAAAATGCACGTGAGGGCTAAAGTCACGTGATGCCACTGGTATTCTCGTATGACGTCATCATCATGAGTCTTTTCTCGTGCATTCAAATTATTCTGGACGGAAGGTTTTGCACTGTCTTTGTACATGAAAAATCGAGGATTAAACAAAAAAGCATCTTTAAAAGATGCACAAACGCTGTCTGTATCTTGATGGCAGACCCTTTTTGTAATTTCTGGACAAGCGGTACAAGTTTTGCACATGAATGTTTTTCTATCGTAAAATGTTCCCATTGCGCATGTCTCTTCCGAGGTCACATGATCAATAAGCGCCACTAGTGGCACCAAGGAAAGTATCGTCAGCTTCATTTTCTGTGCTTGGTTATATTAAAATATTGCACTAATACCTCAGGCGGTGGCTCTTCATTAATATCACTGTGATCTGAAATTAAAAGTAAATCAGCCCTAAAAAATAACCTAACAGCGTCGAATAAACCCGACGGACATTTTCAGTCTATAGACCCCAATAATATAAGTAGTCGAGATTGCTCTTGTCCAGAATGTCTCCAGAGAGCGAACACCGGGACGGAACCATGGCAACTGCCAAAATAAAAGGTCAGGACCCGTATTCACCAACAATTCTAATGCACGTTCTTTATCTTATTCTTCGGAATTTTCTGTATTTGAAAGAAACACAACTTCTCATTGGCTAGACCTAATGGTACCTTTGGTACTTTCAAACTATGAATATAACGGAGAATAAGCATTATCTCCCGCTAGATGGCATTCTATTAATACTCATCTATCTAATTTGGGCATCCTGGGTACAGAACCGAACCACTTTCCTACGCGACAACTGTTACTTTGAATTTAAAACTAAAATGAACGTTTACTCAAGAAAACACAGCCTCGTGCAATTCACTCGGCTAAGATCAGCAGTTTACAGAAATCTGGAGCTAAAGCAGGTCTCATTTCTCCTCAAACGTATTGATAAAAGCTATTTTCAACATTGCTATTTTATAGAGCGTAATATTACAGTCCGCCCGCTTTTGGGGCTAGTGATGCGTCATATAAGACAGTCGAATCTTCGAAGAAAATGACATGCGCAGACAACGGGTGAATAAGGCTAAGAATATTCTCTAGAATGGTTGGTGAGTCGGGACCCTGGTTACACGTTTTGTGTATTTCAATCTTGGTCTACGTTGACAGCAAAGTCAACTAACCTTATTTAGTTGTGAAAGACGTGTTGATGGTTCAAAATTTTCTTAAACAGAATTTCGTGGCAAACACGAACTAGGTGATATCACAATCTTTCCATTGCCTTTCTCCTGCGCGGTGCAAGAGAGGAGAATGCACATCATGTTCAATTTATACTAGATCTAATCAGATTCATAATTCGGTTAATCCTGATTGATTTTGTCGCCTGAATATACTTACAAATATGACCACTTTTTAAACAGCGTCGGAAAAAAATATATATCAAGAGAAAATTTTAATTTTACCACAATCTATTCAGCTAACACTACTGTTAACAAACAAAAACGAAGTCGTCTGCAAATCTGTTTCCAGGAATAAAAGTTACGTTGAAATACTAAGCAGAACTGGCTGTTGTTACGGAATACATCAACCGACCTTCATTTGGGCAATGTCAAATCTACACAGTGACTTAACCCATTTCCAAACGACAAAATTTTAGGTTTGTCCAAATTGATAGTATTTGCAGACGACAAAATAAAAGTGACTGAAATTTGAAATTTGTTTTGTAAAGGGTTGAAAACATTGTGGGAAAAGGAGAAAATGCTGGTAATCAGCATTTTCTCCTTTTCCAACAATGTTTTCTAAAGGCTTCTTTGTCAGGGACGTCAAAAGTAGGGATTGTGTGGTAATGGGTTGAGACTCAAAGAAAGTAGATCAACATCAGACCGGATCTTGGTCCATATCTTTAGCAAATGGCACCAGATGTCGCAATAAGTAAGATATGAGGGAAGCAATATAATATTTCTGTCTGCAGACTATGAGACAAATAAATAACTCTACCTGCAGTCTTAATAACTCGATACTGGCGCAGCTGTAAATATAATGAAACATTAGCCGACCCTTTCGTGCGACAAACAAGTGAATTGTGTAAAAGATAGTGTCTGTAACAAAACAACATACTAACTCTTGAGATATACAGACATTGTTTATTTGACCATTTCATCTACATGATCGAGCTGCAATGTGGGTCTAAAGATCAGTCCAACATTTTCTATTTTTCCCCACAATGTATTCCTCTAATACAAAGAGAAATTTCACTGTCATGATGTTATTAGATAATTATACATGTGTGTGTTATTGATTTCAATTTGGATAGGTTTAAAGGTGGTTATTTAGATTTTTCACATCACACAAAATTAATATATATATATCACTGAAATTTATTTGAAAAACAATACAAATCATCAATAATTAAGAATCATAAAATTTAAAAAGAAAAAAAAGGTATTCCCTTAAAAGGCTACGTAGCATCTTAAGCTATTTTTAGATTTCGCGCCAAAAATAAAAAAAGAAAGCATTGTGGGAATACTAAGTCATTGGCACGTGACTGATGACGCTTAAATTCAATAACATAACAAACGTGTACATTATTTTCCATAATGGCTTATTCGGACACTATGTTTGAAGCCTCGTATGTGTATTTCCAGTTTATAAATGAGCGAGTTGTTCATGTAAAAACAGATCATATTTCCGGTTGGTGTCAAACTGGGCTGAATCTCTGATTTTTCTCGTTGTCGAACGGTTCTCGACTATCGGGATTTTATGAAAGAAAATTATAAGTGTTCGGGAGTACAAGGATGATTTTTTTGTGCTTTTGTAAAATTTTCGTCCCAAAATCTGAAGGGCCACCTTTAAGATTTTTTTGTAGAAGAGTTAAAGCGAAGAGAACGCCCGATTTAAAAATAGTTCACAAAACAAGCCCGCCCTTTTCCAACTTTTTGCACTACATTTCTAACAGTCGATCTGACGACAACTGATTGTTTATAATACTTTGCCGCACAATCCCTGGTTTTAATGACCCAAAGAAAGAAGCATTTAGAAAAAAAATGTGGTAAAGGAGATAATGTTGGTAACCAGCATCTTCTCCTTTTCCCACATTGTTTTCTACCTTATTTCTTTTATCACGATAGACTGAAATTCTATCGCTTGAGCCACATTGTAACTGTCGTTCGCATATACTCAAAAGTTTTGTCATCTTGTAAACAAATTAACCCATTACCACACAATCCCTACTTTTGACGCCCCTAAGAAAGAAGCCTTTTGAAAACACTGTGGGAAAAGGAGAAAATGCTGGTAACCAGCATTTTCTCCTTTTCCCACAGTGTTTTCTACCCTTCCCAGAACAAATTTCTATTTTTTAGTCAATTTTATTTTGTCGTCTGCAAATGCTTTCAATTTGGACTAGCCTAAAATTTTCTCGTGTGGTAAAGAGTTGAAATAGGAAAACATGTATTTAAAAAAAAAGTATCTCACAATTTAACAGGACAAGTCCGCACTTTCCCCACGTTTAACACTACAATACTGGTTGTCGATCTAAGACAAATTATTCTTTTTAAAGTACCCCATGAATTATAAGATTGGCTTAGTTTTAACATCAATCTTCAGTCAGACCCTATTAGCCTTGATCTTTTGATTACCTTGATAGAGGTGTCAGAACAGAAAAGATTTTATTTCCCTTTTAGTCTTTTCTTTCACAATTTACACGGAAAAAAACTGGAGAAAGGTTGTCGTCTTTGCTCAACCCTACGAACAAAGCAAACAAGATTTCCAGCAATCAAAAACAATCAACAGCTTTCCCCGTATTAATCAATCAAATGTGCAGAATCTCGCTTTCTATTGTACCCCCGTAATAAAAAAGAAATTTAGAAAGAATCACATTCAAAGACTTGTTTTTTTTTTAATCAAAAGTGTGTTCACAAAGTTATCGCATATAGTGTGACCTACAAATTCTATTATCAGATTTGTATGATTGGTGTTGTTGTTGTTGTTGTTAAAAAGTTCGGGCATTTTTTAGGGAAAAGAGCTTAACCCTTTCCCAAACAAAAAAAAAAATAGACTGATCCAAAGTCATAGCACTTTCAGATGACAAAATAAATGCAAGTCAAAAATTAAAATTTGTTTCCAGTAGGGTAGAAAACATTGTGGGAAAAGGAGAAAATGCTGGTTACCAGCATTTTCTCCTTTTCCCACAGTGTTTTCAAAAGGCTTCTTTTTCAGGGCCGTAAAAACCAGGAATTGTTTGGTAAAGGGTTAATGTTGTTTGTATGTAATGTTACATGTATATTATCAGCGAAAAAGTTGTGTAATTTTAAGCAAAATAAACTGAAACTGAAAAACTGAAACTGAAACACTTTAACAAACGACAAAATTTTAAGCCTGTCCAAATTGAAACCACTTGCAGACGACAAAGTAGATGAAAACGAAAATTTAAAATTCTTTTGGGAAGGGTAGAAAACATTGTGGGAAAAGGAGAAAATGCTGGTTACCAGCATTTTCTCCTTTTCCCGCAATGTTTTCAAAGGCTTTTCTCTCAGGGTCGTTTAAAGTCGGGATTGTGTGGTAAAGAGTAAAAAAAAAAAAATGGGTGGGGAATTCGTTATTTTTTTTTTGAAAAAAGAGTCAAACAGAGAAATTTGTCACTTAAGATCATTTTCAATGTTTGGTAGGTGTGATAAAGTTTTTATTTTTCCATGACAAATACAAAGAGAATATATGAAAAAAGGTATACCAAAAATAATATGAATCCAGACTTTTCCAACGTTTATCAACGGTTCATTGTTATTATTATCCATTGGTTTAATTTATTTGTTTATTTATTTTATTCCTTTTATATATTTATTTATTTATTATTCTTTCTTCCTTTCATTCCTTCTTTCTTTTTTTTCTTTCTTTGAGAGACAGCAAACAAGAATCGTCAACATTTGCAAACGACCTATTGACTTTTGTTTCCAAATATAAGATCTCTCTTTGCTTGTGCAGAAAACACTGTGGGAAAATGCCGGTTGGCTTTTCCAACCATGGTTTTAAAAGCCTTCTACCTACGGGTCTTTAACCTGGGTCCAGGCGGTGATAGGCCTAATCTTTTAATAAATCCATATCGCGATCTCCTATTACACTCCATATAGATCTGTGGCAAAACGGTTTAGATCAGTCTCGTCATCATTACCTAATTTTTGACAAAGTAAAGTCCGAAATTGTAATTAACCCTTTACAAGACGGATTTTTTTTTTTTTAACCTTTTCCAAATTGTAACTATTTGCAGACGACAATTTCAATATGGTTAAATGATGCAAATTTTCTTTGATTAGGTAGAAAACATTGTGGGAAAAGGAGAAAATGCTGGTTACCAGCATTTTCTCCTTTTCTCACAATGTTTTCTAAATACTACTTTTTTCAGGGTCGTCAAAAGTAGGGATTGTGTGGTAATGGCTTAGGGGAAAAA
Source organism: Tridacna crocea (assembly GCA_943736015.1). Taxonomy (NCBI): domain Eukaryota; kingdom Metazoa; phylum Mollusca; class Bivalvia; order Cardiida; family Cardiidae; genus Tridacna; species Tridacna crocea. The sequence continues at coordinate 35,189,846 of OX031067.1, read as the reverse complement.
ATCGGACTGGAACCTGTAGGCTAACCGGTCTTTACGAAACGGAATTATTTGAACAAAGGGTTATTTATAAGTACACCGAGTCTAGCAGGAAGATTATTCTCTTCAAAAAAACTAGAAGTCTTCATCTTCCGATTATTCTAATTGAAATTCAAGGAAAGAAAATATTTTTTCTTCCTTTATAAATGCCTTTTCTTCGATAATTTACAAACTTCACTTTATGGGATTAGGTTTTCGCCTTTATTCACTTCCACAAAGAAAAGGTAGATCAGAGACGGGGATTTTTTTGTAATCAAAACTATCGCCAAAATGTCCTACTCGCCGCGGATTAATCAAATTATGCAGACACCGCTTTTCACCGTTTCCTAAACCACTTGCGTCTCCAAACTATAACACTCAAAAAGATGGAACGAGCATTTTTAGTTAGTGCGTATTTTTAGTTCGGGCGTATTCTTTTCGCTACTCCGAACACTAAGAACATGTTCTAGGTCAATGGAGTATTTCGGAACACTGTGCCGTGTTCCTCAGAACATGTTCTGACTGTTCTAATTCAATCGAGGTGTAGCACACCTGCTGAGCGGTTGCTAGGTGATACAAGATGGCTGAAAGACGGACAATTCTTCAGGCAAAATTTGCGATTGTCCTTTTTTACGATTTGACGACCCTGAGAAAGGAGCATTTAGAAAACATTGTTGGAAAAGGAGAAAATGCTGGTAATCAGCATTTTCCCCTTTAGCCGCAATATTTTCTACTCTTCAAAAAAACAGATTTCAAATTTTCAGTCACTTTTATTTTGTCGTCTGCAAATGCTTTCGATTTGGACAAACCTAACACTTTTCGTTTGGTAATGAATTAACCCGTATCCTGCTACAGCCCGACTCACTGACCTTTTGCGGACAGTGTACATCAAGATCAGACTGCACAAAACGTGCAGTCTGATCTTTGATCTACACTGTCCGATCATGAGAGATTACTCCACAAAATATAACTTTAAAATGGCAATATTTAGGTTTTTTACTATCGAGTTGAAACTTTCTTTTTAGTTATTTGGCAGGGTAAATTAAGTTAACTTATTACCAAACGACAAAATTTTAGGTTTGTCCACATCGAAAGCATTTGCAGACGACAAAATAAAAGTGACTGAAAATTAGAAATTTGTTTTGTAAAGGGTAGAAAACATTGTGGGAAAAGGAGAAAATGCTGGTTACCAGCATTTTCTCCTTTTCCCACAATGTTTTCCAAAGACTTCTTTCTCAGGGTCGTCAAAAGTAGGGATTGTGTAGTAATGGGTTAAATAATTTCGCGTCCTAGATTCTACCGTAAATAAAGATGAATCCGGCTGTATTGTAAACCCTTTACAAAACGACAAATTTTAGACTGGTCCAAATTGAAAGCACTTGCAGACGACAAAATCAACGTAACTAAGAAATTGAAATTTGTTTCCAGCAGGGTAGAAAGCATTGTGGGAAAAGAAGAATATGCTATAGTAACCAGCATTTTTTTTCCTTTTCCCCTAATGTTTTCAAAAGGCTTCTATCTCAAGGTCGTAAAAATCAGGGATTGTTTGGTAAAGGGGTAAGAAGCAGACGATCTAGACCCAAGTTCAAACTCTTTAGATTCTCATTAGAAAAGGAGATATTTTAGTCTGAAAGCAGCCAGTGGCTTGACGAAAATGTTGTCGTGGTAAAAGGAATTCCTGGATAGAATAGTTACATGTATGTGTCCCGAAATGTTTAACTCGTCATCAAACGACACAAAATTAGACTTGTCCAAATTGAAAGGATTTGCAGACGACAAATTAACTCTTTCCCAAATGACAAATTTTAGACTGTTCCAAACTCAAAGTGTTTGCAGATGACAATTTTGAATTTGATGAGAATCGCAGAAAGTTTTCTGATAGGCTACAAAACACTGTGGGAAAAGGAGAAATTGCTCGTTACGAGCAATTTTTCTTTTTCCCACAGTGTTTTCTAAAGTACTGTAGACATGTAAAAACCAGGGCTTGTTAAGGAAAGAGTTGAATGTAACTGAAATAATGATTTTTGTTTTGGTAAGGGAAGAAAACTTTGTGGGTAAAGGAGAAAATGCTGGTTACCAGCATTTTCTCCTTTTCCAACAATATTTCCAAAAGACTTCTGATACAGGGGTGTTGAAAGTCGTGATTGTGTGATAAAGCGTTAAAAAGAAACGACGTTGACAATCAAACAAGCAGTTTCCCATGCTATTTTCAATGTGATCATTAGATCAGCGTAAAAAATAATTCTTTTGTATTCCCGATTGGTTCTATTTGTAAATCAAGATAAACTCAGCGAAGAGTTTCGTGTACCTATATATATATTCAAGTACATTGAACACATTGCAAAACGTTATCTATTAACCCTTTACCCTACATTCCCAAGTCTTAACCCATTACCACAAAAATCCCTACATTTGACGCCCCTGAGACAGAAGCCTGTAGAAAACATTGTGGGAAAAGGAGAAAATGCTGGTAACCAGCATTTTCTCCTTTTCCCACAATGTTTTCTACTATTCACAAAACAAATATCAAATTTTCAGTAACTCTTATTTTGTCGTCTGCAAATTCTTTTGATTTGGACAAGCCAAAAATTTTGTCGTTTGGTAATGAGATAATGTCATTATAGGGGAAGGCTTTTGAAAGTATTGTGGGAAAAGGGGGAAAATGCTCATTATCCATTCAAATAGAATTTTCGCCGTTTGAGTTATCGTAGGCAAATGCCTCGAATTGATGTGGCAGGGTCACTTTTCATATGACTTGGCTGTAGAGCTAATCTATCGACCTGTGTCGTGGTTCAATGGCCATTTCCCGCCAAATCAATCACATGACTTTATTTTTCACTCAGTCACTAGCCTTTGTAGAAGAAACACTGTGTGTTTAGATTTTGAAAAAAGGATTCTTGAGAAAAGAGTTTTTGAGATGTAAGTTTGTCATGAATTTGGATTTCCATTTGTTCCACTGATTCTAGCATTTGTATAAAAAGGTTTTGATGATCTTTTCATTCCATTTGTCCTTTTAGATCTTCTTTCCATTTTGTTCAGAAGTTGAGCCCAATTTCAGTTTTCCCTCCATAAAGTTCTTGAAGCTAGGATTGTCCTTCATTAACCAGTTTCTGATCTTTATACTAGTCTGCACTATTCTTATATTAATAGTTCAGTTACCTAACAGAGAAGTGAGAGTAGTTGGCTTGATTGGTGGAAGAGATGTAAAGCACTTAGTTCCTCAAATTGGTAAGCGCTTGCATTGTTTTACACTGTATTGTATTGTATTGAAAATGTATTTTTCATAGCATATTGTACATGATTATTTTGGTAGAGTTTTACAGTAGAAAGCACTGTATTTCTTTGTACTTCAAATAAGAGATGAATAGGATAGAGTTGATAAGAAAGGAAATGTGTAACATTTTTATTAAAGTATTATTGTGTAAAGTGTTACATATCTATTCATTGGTATTGTGGGAAAAGGATAATCATGTCAGCAAATGACATGATAAGCCTTTTCACAAATACAGAGTAAATGCATCCGTGACAGACTGAGATCAGATATTTTATTATTAGTTGTTTGTTAAATCTATTGTCATTTGTTTTAATTTCAGAGTGTTGGTTCTCTTTAGCCCAACAGTAAAGATTTCAAAACCCAGAGACTTTTTCTTCCATGACTTGTCCATAGTAGAAGCACCCGCTTTAACCCTTTACCACACTATGACGACTTTTAACGACCCTGAGGAAAGGGCCTTTTGAAAACTTGATGGGAAAAGGAGAAAATGCTGGTAACCAGCATTTTCTCCTTTTCCCACCAAGTTTTCTACTCTTATCAAAGTAAAATTGCATCATTTGAGCCACTATGAAATTATCATCTGCAAATGCTTCTGAGTTGGATAGGTCTACATATCTGCTGTGTGGTAAAGGGTTGATATCATCAGAAAGTCACAGTTACTTTACTGGAGACCCTGTTATATTTAGAAAAGAATATTTATTTGTCGTTTGGTAAAGAGTTTACCCCTTTCAGAGCAAAATATAGCAATTCAGCTTCTTTCGACGGTTATTAACCCTCTAACAAACATTACCTTTTTTTACGACCTTAACCCTTTACCCCATAAGACATTTCTATGGCATCTCTAATTGACCCTAACTAACAGCAAAGATGTAGCCGTTTCTTATGTGTAAATGATACCTTTTGATAGCAAAGAAAACATTGTGGCAAAAGGTGAAATTGCTCGTGACGAGCAATTTTACCTTTTGTCACAATGTTTTCCAAAGGCTCCTACAAGCAATGTGTAGAAATGAATATCTGTGGAGTAAAGGGTTAAAAAAGACGCACGTTGAAAACATTGTTGGAAAAGGAGAAAATGCTGGTTAACCAGAATTTTCTTCTTTTCCCACAATGTTTTCTAAAAGCTTCTTTTTCAGGGTCGTCAAAAGTAGGGATTGTGTGGTAATGGATTAATTATTTTGACAGTGGCAAATACCTATATTCAAAAAGAATAAAGTGTCATAAATCGAAAGGTCAAAAATCATTCCTTCATTACATGTATGATTTTGCGTTTCATAGATATACCATTCTTTACATACTTCACATATCTACTTCTATCTCCACCTTCGATGGATAAATTATCTGTCAAACTTTAGATAAAAATTCAGGATAAATACACCAGTAAAATAGATAAATCAGTAATATAGTTTAGTTAAAACAGCGAAATTCGGAACGAATTATGCATTTTTCACAACGAAACGGTCATAAAAAAAAAGTTGACCAAATACTCTGCGTAAATAAATAAAGTTAGACAACTACGTGAGATATTTAAAGTTAAGGGTAGAAAATGGACCTAAAAAGAAAGTTTAAAAAAGGGGTTTTGACTCACTTGTTTTACATCAGATTCCACAATCCTTGTAAAATGCACAATTCTCAGCTTCTTGGGCCTTCTGAACCAGAGTTCATCTACTGTTTATTGTAAAAAAATGCTTTCTTTTCGACTTCCTTCGTCAAACTGAATCCATTCATGTTAAGAGCAAATAGGGACATGTTGTGTGACGTTTCATTGATATAAATTTCAACCAATGAAAACGCTCGATTCACGATGAGAAATCTCCCGTTCTCTTTGTTCGGATTAAAGCGAGTACGAACTCGCTGCAAAATCCGAATTTTAATCTGAAGAAGCCAATATCTGATCCTCATTCGAACTTCCATTTCCCCCATGAATTAAATCTTGTATATTACAATTGAGCCATAATCTGTTCAACAGGGGGCCTAATACATCTCCAAAGAGTATCGACTTAGGTCAGCCTGCACTATCCGCTCTGGCTGACCTGAGTGAAAAACTGTTTGCTATTGGTCAGTTTTCTGCGTGTTCAAGGACCAGTTTACCTTAAGATCCAGTGGGTTGTTGGACAAAATGGGCGCTGTGAATCAATGACTTGCTCAGTACATCATGCATCACGGAAATGCATTAAGCCCCCTTTTACCAGAACATGTATGGATCATCAATATTTCACTTTTCAATCTCCAATCAGACCTTTTCTTTGGAAAAGTGTGATGCCCAAATTCCGTAATTTGAACAAGATTCAATTTATCATCTTTTTTAAAGTCTTTAGAAAACATTGTGGGAAAAGGAGAAAATGCTGGTAACCAGCATTTTCTCTTTTTCCCACAATATTTTCTACCCTGCTGGAAACAAATTTAAATTTTTGAGTTACGTTTGTTTTGTCGTCAGTAAGTACTTTGATTTCGGACCAGTCTAAATTTTTGCTGTTTAGCATTATCTCCCGCTAGATGGCATTCTATAAATACTCATCTATCTAATATGGGCATCCTGGGTACAGAACCGAACCACTTTCCTACGCGACAACCGTTTCTTTGAATTTAAAAACAAAAAAAAGGTTTACCCAATAAAACGCTACCTCGTGCAATTCACTCAACTATGATCACCAGTTTAGAGAAATCTGTTGCTAAAGCAGGTTTCATTTCTCCTCAAACGTATTGATACGTAAAAGCTATTTTCAACATTGAGCTACTTTATAGAGCGTAATATTACGGTCAGCCCGCTTTCGGGGCTAGTAGTGATGCGTCATATAAGACAGTCGAATCTTCGAAGAATATGACATGCGCAGACAACGGCTGTTTAGTAAAGAGTTAAAGCATTCCGTTAGACTTTTAATCAGACACCAAATTTGACATTGTTGCAAATCGGAAAAGTTTGCAGACGACAGATCAAATCAGATACAAATGATAAGACTTTTTTTTTTTTAAAAGATAGGAAATAATTTGTCAAAATGAGAAAATGCTGGTTATCAGTATTTTCTCCTCTTCCCACGATGTTTTCAAAAGCCTCCTTCTGTTTTATTAAATTCAGTTAATATTCCTTTAGAAGGGAATGAGCAAAGCACAATTTAAAAAAGTTTACTCAATTTTCAACTTTTCGGGGTTTTTTTTCCCCTTATCAAGAAGTGTGACCTGAAATTAGTGCCTTCTACAGTTTGTGACTATTTTCAGACCACTTTGTAACCTTTTACCAAACAATATCTGGTTATTACGACCCAAAGGAAGAAGCCTTCTGAAAACATTGTGGGAAAAGGAGGAAATACTGGTAACCAGCATTTTCTCCTTTTCCCACAGTGTTTTCTACTCTTTTACAGTCACGTTTACATCCCCAACTTTCAGCTGCAGGACAAGCAAGAGTTACTCTCCTTGGAACTTATCGATTATCTGGTCCGAAAGGATTTCCGATAACGACCTGTCATATAGGATTCAGAAGGGAAAATTTTTTGATCGACTAAAATACATTTTTCTACTAAAATGATTAAAATCTATAACGTCTTGAAGTATTCTGTAATATCTCTACTTTACTTCGATATAATTTTAATTCCTGTAGCAAAATGGGAAGTTGCGTCCATTTTGATTTAAAGTTACTGACCCATTCTCCTTCTTATTTCTATAGAAAGGTTTAAGAAATTTGCTCTTGCGCCGTTTTTGACGCTAAATAACATAAAAATGTATCGAAAGAAAAAAATCTATAACGTCTTGAAGTATTCTATCTTTTGTTGTGATTATGATCAAAGTATTCGTTTACATTTGTTAAATTGAGATCTTGCGTCCATTTTAGTTTAAAAACGACACTATCGTTAATTTTTGTATAAAAATGCTGTATGGAGCTAAGTGAGATTTTAAGATTGGGTGAAAAGATTTAGCAACGGATAAAGGGAAGATAAGAACTGATGACATGATAACCTTGTCTGTATTGTTTTGTTAAACCTGGATCCTGTTTTTACACATTGTCCAAAATATAATGACTGTATTTATCATTTTTATACATGTACGTGTATACCATTTGCATCAGTAAAAACTTTTAAGAGATTTGTAAAAACCATTATCTTCCCAGTATCGTCTGTTTTAATTCTTTCTCGGAAAATAATTTCAGTTTAGTTAGCATAAATTTCTTTAAATTGCATTTTTATTTCTTTTTTATTTTATTTTTTTATTTCTCGTCGTTATTTCTAAAGAAGATTGAATTTGTTGTACTATTGGATCATTATAACAATTATGCAGTCAATTGACCAGTAACAAACTGTACAAAACAAAGAGTCTGATCCTGGGCCGAATCGGTTTTATTGTATGTGTCGAAATTCTTTTGGCTTAAAAAAATTGACGTTGCAATATCAGTATGTGACTGAAATCAGCAGAAAACAATTTGCGTTTTGGGAGTATTGATGTGACCCGTACAGCACACTCCCGAATTTCAACGGTCCTGCATAAAACCGATTGTAAACAATGTGAGAAAAGGAGAAATACCAATATCCAGTATTGTTTCCTTTTCATACAATGTTTTCTACTCTTTTAAAGTGAAGAATATCAATTTAGCTACATTTGATTTATTTGCTTTTTTTAAAAGTTGGTGAAGTAAAAAAGTTCTCCATATGGGAAAAAGTTTTAAATTATTGACTTTTGAAAACACATGAGAGGGAGAAAAAAATACATGTGACAGATTGAAAATAGCGAGGAAATTTGAATATGTGAGCTGTCGCAATTAAATACTTTTGAAAATGCATTAATCATCACACATTTGCAAGTAAAGAGCTACAGAGAGAAGGTGGCAAGTTGGACTTCCTCATACAAAATCTTGTTAAACTTGACTTTAAATCTTTATAAATAATCTCATCAAAAAGTTTGATATTAGTTTAAACATTTATTTTTAATTTATTCAATATAGTAACATCATTCATTTACAACAACATGTATTGCAAAAAGGATTGAAACGAAAGCATGAAAGCTTATATAGTTCCTCCCCCTAAAGAAGTCTGATTTTTTTCCTGATACTTTCTTTCCGATTACCCCGTATCAATGTATCAACGTATACCATTACGTAACACCAATCAAGATACCCGATCAGCGTCTTATCTAACAGTGAGACTCGGTCATCATCGGAGAACTCCGGCACAATGCAAACGATCAGGGAAAAAGAAAGAAAATACGAAAGTTGCTTTAAAAAAGTGTAAAAAGGGCTAAAAATGTATTTTCTAAATGACTGAAAACTACGCCATACTAAAGAACAAATAAATATAAGCTTTCTGACTTCCCTGAAGATAATTTTGACTTTCCAACAATATTGTGCAGGCTGATTTATGTTTACCGTGTGCTCACAAAAACACTGACTTCTTCTAAAAAATGACGAAATTATTTTAAACAGAACTGACCTATTGAACATAAAGGTTAAAAAGTACAATTTGTATACGATTGGTTTGTTTATGATAGGACGATACCAGTGTGGTCTGATCTACCAACACACTTTCCCCAGCCTAATATACATGTACATGTACGTACATGTATTTGTGACGATGCTATGTTAAACAATTACAATAAAATGCCGTCTGCTGACTGTGTAATAGCTCTAAGCTACAGGTTGGAAATTAATGTTTTCAAAAACATTGTAATAAGAGAAGCCTCTTCATAATATCCTAAACTTTATGGGTAGCTATTCAGAAATATATCCAACCGAAGTATTTTTAATATTGTACCATTTTTGTTGATAAATCAATAAAAACATCAGAGATTGAATTCAAAATTATGATGAAAAAATCAGAGATAAAATTCCAAAGATGCAGTAAACATATGTGCTGTTACATTTCGAGCGTTCGTGTCGCGCTCCTTCCCCGGCTTTAGTCTCATCATAAGAAACTTGTACTGCGGATATTTTTCTTTTTTTAACTCTTCAGGAACTGGCAATGTATGACTGCCCCAATATTTAAAGCAGTTGTAGACAACACAATAAATATGGCTCAAATTATACAATTTGTATCAATTAAGGCATGACAACATTGCTTGAAAAAGAGCAAATGCTGGTCAAAAGCATTTCTATAGCTGACCATAACTCTTCAAACGCTTGCTTTCGGTAAAATTTGAGGTAGATCAAATTGTAAGACCTGAACGGAAAACAAATCCTACAAGTTTTGGTACCACAGTAATTTACAACCCCAGATATCCCGCAGAGTTGTTTTCCAATAAATTGAAACCCTCTACAATCGAAGCGCGAAATTCGGATTATAGGTGCAAAGGGTTTGCAGAGATCGCCAGTCAATATATAATTCCGTATGTGATCGATTTCAAGGCCAAAAGGGATCAAACTCCCATAATTTAATTGGCTTACATAGCGGTCAAATAACAGTTACCGGGTTTGATTTGCATGACAAAGTTGGCCATGAAATTTTGAGTCACGTTTATTTTATCGTCTGCAAATGCTTTTAATTTTAACAAGTATAAAATTTTGTCGTTTGGTAAAGAGTTGAAAAGGAAATGCTTCTTTTATGCCTTTCTTGCACGGGATGGTATGATAACGAATTAACCCATTACCACACAATCCCTACTTTTGACACCCCTGAAAAAGAAGCCTTTAGAAAACATCGTGGGAAAAGGAGAAAATGCTGGTAACCAGCATTTTCTCCTTTTCCCACAATGTTTTCTACCCTTCACAAAACAAATTTCAAATTTTCAGTCACTTTTATGTTGTCGTCTGCAATTTTTTTTCAATTTGGACAAACCTAAAATTTTGTCGTTTGGTAACGAGTTAAAAAGAGAAAGATTAATGTCAATTTTTATCCTATATAGATTTTAAATCGATCAGAAATTTATATAGATAAAGATTACACTCAGTCCGTTGTATTTTTATTCAAACACAAATAAATCGTACTGAAAACAAATATTTGAAACTTGTACAGGTTCAAGCTTCCCTTGTCATATATGTCCTGTCAGTTTGCCTGCCGCTGAAAAAAAAAGACAAGGTCGGAGTGAAATACCTTAGATCGTCTCTGTTACGCTCAAACAGCCCAGTAGCTAAGACTAGTGAACTGGTGGTCGAGGGTTCGATAACCTGTTCAGAGGAACTTTCTTTCGGCCGATTTTTCTTGTGTCACCTCGGTGGTTTTGAAAGAGATTTGTGTCTGCACTGGTGTAAGAAAGCCGGGAAAGGCACGCGTAAGTGTATTGGCCGTTATGAGATGACCTAATCTGTTAACTCACTACCAAACGACAAAATTGCCTCCCTGGAGTTTCTTTTACCAGTTTTTACGCGTAATAATCTTTCCAAGCCACTGGCTGCTTCCCACTTCATAGTCGTCGAAACAATGGTTAGAAGTGAGAGAGGATTGAATCCTGTCGAAATGACTGTCATAAATCCTCAGAAATAAATCACCCGAGACGGGGATCGAGCCAAGGACCCGGTGTTCTAAAGTCCTGTACGATACCGAACGAGCCACAGCTGCCTGATATGTCTGGTATCATACAACCCCTCGTTGTCTGCGCATGTCATATTCTTCGAAGATTCGACTGTCTTATATGACGCATCACTAGCCCCGAAAGCGGGCTGACTGTAATATTACGCTCTATAAAGTAGCAATGTTGAAAATAACCTTTATCAATACGTTGAAGGAGTACTTTAGCTCCAGATTTCTCTAAACTGCTGATCATAGCAGAGTGAATTGCACGAGGTTGCGTTTTATTGAGTAAACGTTTATTTTAGTTTTGAATTCAAAGTAACGGTTGTCGCGTAGGAAAGTGGTTCGGTTCTGTACCCAGGATGCCCATATTAGATAGATGAGTATTCATAGAATGCCATCTAGTGGGAGATAATGTACAACCCCTCTCGGAGATTTTCAACTTGTACACAATCTTTGAATACTGACGAAGTCATATTTCTATTTTTCGTAACATGACAAAGCGTATACCTACCTAAAAGATAATTCGACCGAGTTTATATAAATCCTTGTCAAAGTATGTGTACCATAAATGTATTTTCAACTGATTATGAATGTACTGCTTTTGCTCGTTATCAGTTTATTGCAATCTACGCACATATTCTTAAATAGATATAAAAAAAAGAGAGAACCTTATGTATGTACTCCATATTTAGTCTAAATACCAAGAAGCTTTCTAATTATAGGGACTGAAAGCACCGTGCCTCTGTGCTATTAAAAGATGATTTGGTTCTAGCATAGGGTTTCGAAGCGGACAGCGCAGATCCAAGATCACACTGTAAATTCTGTGCAGTCTGAATTTGGATCTACACTGTCCATATACTAGTAGTCGCCAGTGACAATGACAATGAAAAGAGTTGACGTGGTTTTAAACGCACACTTTTTGTCCGTTGTCTGCGCATGTCATATTTTTCGAAGATTCGACCTGTCTTACATGACGCATCACTGTCCCCAATATCGGGGAGACTGTAATAATACGTGCTATAAAGTAGCAATGGAGAAAATGGCTTTTATCAATACGATTGAGGAAAAATCAGGCCTGTTTTAGCTCCAGGTTTCTCTAAACTGCTGATCATAGCTGAGTGAATCGCACTAGGTAGCGTTTTATTGAGTATACGTTTATTTTAGTTTGAAATTCAAAGTAACGGTTGTCTCGTAGAAATGTGGTCCGGTCCTGTGTATCTAGGATGCCCATATTAGATAGATGAGTATTTGTAGAATGCCATCTAGCAGGAAATAATGCCTTTTTGTCCTCTCAGATCCCTGCCACTCGTTACCAAACGACAAATTTTTCGTTATCAAACGACCAAAAGACAATTTTTCGGCTATTTCCAAAACGGCAAATGATTTAAATGTGGAAAATATGATTCAACTTTTCCGTGATAAAGCAGAAAACGTTGTGCTGGTTACCAGCATTTTCCCTTTCTCTCGCAATGTTTTCAAAAGGCTTCTGCCTAAGGGTCTTTAAAAGTGGGACTGTGTAGAAAAGAATTAAGACCGTCAAAAGAATATATGGCAACCTGTGGAGAGCTATGCACAACTTTTGGTGCTTTCGTGGACAGTTTATCTAGAGTCAGACTAATGTATATTTTGATTTTTGATCTAAATTGTCAAATATTTTGTCAGGTATTCTGACAAAAACAAACTTTTAAACACTTTACAACACAATCCCGAGTTTTAAGGGTCTAGTAACCCGCATTTTCTTCTTTTTCGACGATGTTTTCTAGCCTTTCTTTGAAAAACCAGGACATTCCAGCAACCATAATTTAATTTTTAGTCTGCACATGCTTTGGTTAAGGATGAGTCCGAAGTTTTGTTGTTTTGGTTGGTTTAAGTTATGGGTTATCATTACATTATTTCCTTATAAACGCAAAAAAGTACATGTACATAGATCCACATTTGTATGCGCTTATACGGCGAACCTCCTCTTATATTGAATATAAAGCCCATCATATGCAGACCCATTCGGCATAATTCGATGTAACCTGTACGGAATCGGCCGGATTGTGACGAGTGATGCAGACCGTTCTTTTTCGTTGTAAACTGCACCAGGCCATGCTTGGAAACAGTATGGTTAGAGAAGAAGTCGTCGTTTGAGCTCACTCGTGGTTAATTCTTTAAATGACTTCACTAACCACATGGAAGATGAATGTTTTTCAAAGTTGGCTAGATGAAGTTGCTTTCCGGGATAATGTTAAAGAAAATGTTGATGGCGCAGATTCAGATGCTGTTGTACTAGGAATTTTGGATTGCTCTCGATGAATAGGAAACTGATTTATTTTTCTCATCAAAAACCAAGGATCTACGAAATCATTTGGAAAAAAAGAACGTCCAGGAGGTCCTCGCATGGCACAGGTCCGCTGTATTAACTTGGCCTAACTAATTTTTCAGAGTTACCTCCCATGCTTGTCGGCGATTGTGAAATTTGACGTGAGACATAGCTATATTTAGTGCATTGTACTTCAGTCCGATGCACAGAAGACACAGAAATGCCAGAAAACAGAAGGACAAGGCAGTGTTTCGCTCAGGTAATTGTTGCATGCATCTGATGGGGGGGGGGGGGGGAACTTAAACAAGGCTAAAGATTCTGTAATAAAATTCGGATGTACCAGTAGCCGCCTATGATTTTTGGTTTTTGAACTTTTAGTTTCAACTTATTTTCATTCATGATTTTTTGTCCCGTTCTCATGTGATATACGCCTGATCTTTTTGTTTAATCTGTATTTCCAGATATCACAATCAACGACTTTGCTAATTCTGATCCGGGTAAACTTACTGGAACAAGAGAAAGGAAAAGTACCTCTCTAAATGTCCTGGACAAGAAAGGTAATTTCATGATATAACTGTTTTCCAGATAGCAAAGCTATAGAAACTAACTATAGGAAAAGTATCTGCAGCTGTCAAATATAACTTTGGCTGAAGTAGAAGGGCTTTTCTTTGAAAAGGGTTGAAAATAATGTTGAAAAACGAGAAAAACTGGTTACCTCAATTTTCTCCTTTGCCCATTTCAAAGATTCTTATCCCAGCGCAGAAAAAATCAGTTTCATTTTATAAAGGGTAAATCTGTGAAGTTCAAAACAGTGAAGTTTTGTTTGTTTTGAAGTACAAGACAGGGAAAATTATAGTGGAAATTTTCAATGAACTTTAACAAACAACAGAAATTTGGAGTCTTCCATATTTGAAGGATTTGCAGACAACCATTGTCTACGCATGTCATATTCTTCGAAGATTCGACTGTCTTATATGACACATCACAAGCCCCGAAAGCGGGCTGACTGTAATATTACGCTCTATAAAGTAGTAATGTTGAAAATAACCTTTATCAATACGTTTGAGGAGAAATGAGACCTGCTTTAGCTCCAGATTTCTCTCAACTGATGATCATAGCTGAGTGAATTGCACGAGGTAGCGTTTTATTGAGTAAACCTTTATTTTAGTTTTAAATTCAAAGTAACGTTTGTCGCGTAGGAAAGTGGTTCGGTTCTGTACCCAGGATGCCCATATTAGATAGATGAGTATTTATAGAATGCCATCTAGCGGGAGATAATTGCAGACAACAAATAAAAAAATAACGGAATATGCCTATGAAATAGTAGACAACAACGTGGAAAAAAGAAAGTACTGGTAACTTACAAACATGTGAAAAGGGGCATTTGGATATTTTCTTAAAGTGAGATCTCCAAACAGCCTGTGCAGGCTAGTCTGATATAACACTTCACAACAACACTAGATTTTGTCCTGCAGTAGACTTGCACAAAACAAAATTACATAAAAACAGAAAGTACAGTGTCAGATAAGGCCGGGCAGACTGCACAGGCTAATCTCAGATGACACAGGCTAATCTCAGATGACACTTTAAGCAAATGTCCAGATGTCCCTTTTGACATGTTGCAGGCCAAATGGTCTGTTAACAAATTACATGTATTAACTTTATTGAGTCAAGGAAACATTTCAAAAGGCTATTGCTTTGCGATGATTTCATTGCAAAAAAGCTGACCACTGTAGAAAATAGAAGAAATGCTTACAATGATAGGATATAACTTAAGGGTTCACATTCACATACATAAGTATGTACATGAATAACATACAAATTATAAAAGTCATGCACAAAATTTCACATTACGTTTGTCTTGTATGTGTATTTCACACAGCTTAAGTGAGTAAAGTCCTGTATGAAATTTGAAAATTGTGTTTGATCATATATGTGTGTTCTAAACATTGACTCAAAAGAAACTTCTTTTTGGAGTAAGACTATGTTCAATGATACTGTTCAAGTAACTGTTGGCTAAGGCATCCTATACGTTTTCTCTTTTGTGTCCAGCAAAGTTATGGGCAGTAAAAATACACAATCAGTTTCTTTTAAGGAACAAGGTGGCTCTATTTATCACGGCTAATCTAGGTGGCGAGTCATTTTTGAAGAGGTGTTAAAAAAGTATTTATGATAATCCGCTTTTCCAATGTGAAATTAAAGGTCTTAAAGTTACTTGATACTTGAGCTGGGATGGGTAAACATTTTATACTGTGGTACCCGTGGTTGTATTACCAACGACTACTCTGGTACACTACCTAATGTTATTACTTCCAATTAATTAAGACATGCATTTTACCCTCTTCTTACTATGCTTTTAAAATTCTTTTTCTTCAGGACAGGATTGTGTGGTTACTGTTTAACCCATTACCACACAATCCCTACTTTTGATGCCCCTGAGAAAGAAGCCTTTTGAAAACACTTTGGGAAAAGGAGAAAATGCTGGTAACCAGCATTTTCTCCTTTACCCACAGTGTTTTCAACCCTTCCCAGAACAAATCTAAATTTTTCAGTCACTTTTATTTTATCGTCTGCAAATGCTTTCAATATGGACCAGTCTAAATTTTTCTCCTGTGGTAATGGGTTAACCCTTTAATAGATAACAATATTTATAGTTCTACAAACAAAGGATTCTATATTTTTCAAAATTGGGGATGACACACAATAAATGCTGCTCAAATGGTGAGGTATACTTTCAGTTCATACAAGCCTAGAATGTTTCCTCTGGTAAAGAGATAATTCTTTACGAGACGACAAGATGTTGGACTGTTCCATGTTGAAAGCATAAGCAAATGACAAAATTAAAGCGACTCAAAAATCATATTTCCATTTTGAAGGGTAGAAAACATTGTGGGAAAAGGAGAATGCAGCCTATTAGCATTTTCTCCTTTCCCCACAATGTTTCTAAAACGCTTCTTTCACAGAGTCATGAATACCAGGGATTATCTTTGAATACCAGGGATTATCTTGTATTCTAATTCTTCCACAGCCATGAATGAAGGGATTGAACAGCTATCCTGGTTTGAGAAGGACCTGGATGACTTTGATCTTGACCTTGAGGAGGAATCCAATGATGGAAAACTTGAAGAACAACCAACTCAAAAATGTAAGTACATGAACAGTTTAACCTTTTTTCAAACGACAAAATTTAGACTGGTCCAAATTGAAAGCATTTGCAGACGACAAAATAAACGTAACTCAAAAATTGAAATTTGTCTTGTGAAGGGTAGAAAACATTGTGGGAAAAGGAGAAAATGCTGGTTACCAGCATTTTCTCCTTTTCCCACAATGTTTTCCATAGGCAACTATCTCAGGGTTGTCAGGGATTGCTTGGTAAAGGGTTAAAACATAGATGTTAACCCTTAACCAGACGACAAAATTGTAGCCTTGTCCAAATTGAATGCATTTGCAGCCGACAATTTCATTGTTGCACAAATGGTATAACTTTTCTTCGATAGAGTAGAAAACTTTTTGGGAAAAGGAGAAAAAATACTGGTCACCAGCATTTTCTTCTTTTCCCACAATGTTTTCAAAAGACTTCTTTACCAGGAGCATCAAAAGTCGGCATTGTGTGGTAAAGGGTTAAATATAGTTTTATTCAAGAAGGCTGTCATGGGTATCACAGTTCACATTGTGATGGGACTTGTCTCTAATGTTTGGTAGAAAACACTGTGTGAAAAGGACAGGACAGCATTTTCTCCTTTTCACACAATGTTTTCAAAAGCCTTCTTCCTTAGTGGTAAAGTGTAACCATACTTTTGGTTTAATGACAGTATTTTGAAAGTAGCACAGCTAGACATAACATATTCTCAAAGTGCATGTGTGAAATATTCATTTTGAAATGTACAGAACAAGGGTTGGTGTCTTTGATTGAGAAAGTTTATTGGGTAAGGTATTAGAGTTTTATTAGGTGAGCTGAAGGCAATTAGGACAAAGTTCTGGAGCAGAGCCCAGTGAACTTTATGAACTGACAGCATCCGCCATCTGTTCTGTTTATCTTATTTCTCATTTATAAACCATATCCAAATGAACTGAATATTTTGCTCAAAACAAAGTACATACATGTATACATATAGGCATCTTTTCACTTTAAGACAATATACATCTGTTTCTATTTTGTCCCTCTTAACTCTTTACCAAATGACAAAATTATAGACTGGTCTAAATTGAAAGCATTTGCAGATGACAAAATAAATGTGACTGAAGAATTGATTTTTTTTTTTTTTTTTTTTAAAGAAGGGAGGAAAACATTGTGGGTAAAGGAGAAAATGCTGGTTACCAGCATTTTCTCCTTTTCCCACAATGTTTTCAAAAGGCTTCTTTCACAGAGGTGTTAAAGGTCAGGATTGTAATTTGTATGGTAAAGGATTAACCCTTTACAGAAACATCCCAAGTTTTAATGACCCTGTCTAAGCAGCATTTACTCCTTTTCCCACAATATTTTTCAACTATCCAAGGGCAAATTTTAACTTTAAGTCATATGTATTTTGTTGTCTGCAAAAGCTGTCAGTCTGGATAATTCCAAAATTTGCTCTTTGGTAACCTGTTTTACCCTTTATCAGCCAACAAAAGTTTACTTTTTTTTTAGTCTTGTCCAAATTGAAAGCACTTGCAGAAAACAGTTTTATTGTTGCTGGTATTGTGAATTTTTTTTCTTTATTAACTCTTTACTATACAATCCCGACTTTCAACGACCCTGAGAAAGAAGCCTTAAGAAAACATTGTGGGAAAAGGAGAAAATGCTGGTAACCAGCATTTTCTCCTTTACCTACAATGTTTTCTACTCTTCCCAGAACAATTTTAATTTTTCTCTCACATTCATATTGTTGTCTGCAGATGCTTTTGATTTGGTCAAGTCTAAAATTTTACTGTGTGGTAAAGAGTTAAGGTAGAAAAATATTGTGGAAAAAGGGGAAAATGTATTTGGACTTTGGTGTAAAGTGTCACACTGGATCAACTTGCGAAGGCTGGTCCGAAACAAGATTTTCTGTTTTTATGTTTTTTTCCGTTGTACGAAAGCCTACAGTAGTGGTAAAGTGCAGTCTCGGATAAACTTGTGCAGACAGCACAGGCTGATCCAAGACAACACTTTATGTAAATGTTCAATTGTACCTTTTCCCATGTTGCAATAAGCATACATGTATATGTACAACTCTGATTTCAGTGAACCATGTCAAACCTAAGAAGAATAGAAGGAAGGTAAACAAAGATGAGACTGGACTAACATATCCAATAGACTTGTGGATCATCCTGTCTGGGTACATACAACCCGAGTGTGTTGGAGCCTTCGCTCAGATTTGTAAGGGAGCTAACTGTGTTATACATACAGTACAGTTCTGGAAAAATATGCTCAGAAGGTATGCATGACTGCACAGTTTTGTCAACAACACAAATTTATCAATGCTCTGAAAAATTGGTGGATAAAGCCTTTACCACAAAATCCTGAGTTTTAATGACCCTTAGGGTGGAGCCTTTTGAAAACATTGGAAAAGAAGAAAATGCTGGTAACTATCCTGTCAAAGAAAAATTCCATCATTCGAGTCATGCTTGAATTGTCGTCTGCAAATGTTTTCAGTTTGGACTGTCATTTGGTAGACAGTTAACCCGTTACAGCAGAATTTTAGACCTAGCCAAATTGAAAGCATTGGCAGACGACAATTTCAAAGTAGCTCAAATGGTGCAATGTTGTGTGAAAGCCTACTGTAGTGGTAAAAAATTTTGCTTTGAGAGGGTTGAAAACTTTGTGGGAAAAGGAGAAAATGCTGGTTACCAGCATTTTCTCATTTTCCCACAATGTTTTCAAAAGGCTTCTTCCTCGGGGGTTTTAAAAGTCATCATTGTGTTACCATTGTCATTGTGTTACCAGAATTTTCTCCTTTTCCCACTACGTTTTCAAAAAGCTTCTTTCTCAGGGGTGTTAAAAGTCGTCATTGTGTGGTAAACGGTTACTTAACTCATTACCAAATGACAACATTTTAGGTATGTCCAAATCGAAAGCATTTGCAGACGAAGAAATATAACTGACGGAAAATTTGAAATTTGTTTTGTGAAGGGTAGAAAACATTGTGGGAAAAGGAGAAAATGCTGGTTACCAGCATTTTCTCCCTTTCCCACAATGTTTTCAAAAGGCATCTTTCTCAGGGGTGTTAGAAGTCATCATTGTGTGGTAAACTGTTAATTAATGCATCTCCATGATTCCTTATGCCTAGTATGTCATTAACCACACAATCCCTACTTTTAATGACCCTGAGAAAGAGGCCTTTTGGAAACATTGTAGGAACAGGAGAAAATGCTGGTTACCAGCATTTTCTCCTTTTCCTACAATATTTTCTACCCTTCAAAAAACAAATTCAAATTTTGAGCCATGTTTATTTTGTCATCTGCAAAATGCTTTCAATTTGGACTAGTCCAAACTGTTGTCGTTTGGTAAAGAGTTAAGCAGTTATGTATCCATTAAATCCATCTTGTCTAACAAGCCAATGAATCCTGAGGTGAAATGGTACTTAACTTTGAACAAAACAACACAAATCTTAGAACAGTCCAAATTTAAATCATTTACAGATAAAATGAATATGACTCAAAAGCTGAAATTTGTTTTGGGAAGGGTCGAAATTTTTTTGGGAAAAAGGAGAAAAAAGTGGAGAATTTCAGAGTTTTCAGAAAAAAAAGCCTTTGCAGATGAGAAATTAAATGTGTAAAATTATGAAATTGTATTGAAAAATCTTGAAGAAACCACGGTGGAAAAAGACAAAAAGAAAAAGTGGTTACCTTTTCCCCAACATAATTTTCAAAATTTGCTTTCCTCAGGTCATTAAAACAGTTGTTAACCCTTTACCCCATAAGGCATTTCTATGGTATCTCTAATTGACCCAAAATACATGACTGAAACAGCAAGGATGAAGCCATTTCTTACGTGTATATGACACCTTTTGATAGTGTAGAAAACATAGTGGCAAAAGGCAAAATTTGCCACAATATTTCCAAAGGCTCCCACAAGCAAGGCATAGAAATGAGTACTTTGTTCAGAGCTCCAGAAAAAGGAAGTGAATTTGATTTCAAAATTGAAAATGGTAATTATTCTTCAGTAAACCCTATTTTATGGAAACTCATCAGACTCATCTCATGAGGACAAATCTAATGAGTACACACAACAAATTCCGGTATTGGATTTATAATACCATCACTCCCTCTCATCTTGTGTTCTGTTTTTTATCATATTTCAGGTTTTACAGAGACATTCCTGACTTGCCAGACCAGCTACAAATGAATAATTACGTGGACACTATACACGGGCTACGCACAAAAACAATCAAACTGTTATACCACATACATAAACCTTTAAATGATAGAATCAAAACATCTGTTCCATTCAAAGATGAGCCACATGCGTTAATTGGACAGAGATGCTTGCTAACGTGGCATAAAAAAGTGAAAAACACATGGAAGTTTTATTTCAAATTCCGTAAAGGGGATGTCGTCGACCTGAGCAGTAATTGTCGAAGGAGTATAAATTCTCCTTCATTTCAGAGGTGGCACCAGGACTTGTTTTTTAACCCAGATGATAAGTGTTCAGTATTGGAGGTCACATGTCCTAATTTTTCACCCCAGCCAATTGTGATGGGTATGATTTTAAATCAAGTGTATTTCAACGTGAGTTCGGGGAGTATGCGCTACCATAAGATTAAACTTATACTGGATTCCAGTTACAAAGTTACAACTGCGCGCAATCAGCTAGGAATGATTGAGTTATTGATAGATCCTGTTTATGAAGTTAGGGTGTATCCTTGGTGGGACCCAAACTTCAATACATCACACACTGATGTAGAAAATGACTCTTACGAAACCACAGAATAGTTAGTGACAAATTTATCTTGTTAACTCTTTACCACCCATCAAAATTTTAGACTAGTCAGAATTCAAAACATTTGAAGACAACAAATTAAAGGTGATCCAAATGACAGAATTTTTCCTTGATAGGGTAGAAAACATTTTGGGAAAAGGAGAACATGCTGGTTACCAGCATTTTCTGCTTTTCCTACAATATTTTCCAAAGTCTGTTTTTCAGGTTTGTGAAAAATTTGTGTGAAAGAGGATTAAACCTGAAAATCCATATGAAACATATTCTATGAAAAGGGGTTTAACTCTTGACCAAACAACAGAATTTTGGACCAGTCCAAATTGAAAGCATTTGGAGACGACAAAATATATGTGAATCTAAAATTAAAATTTGATTTGGAAAGGGTAGAAAACATGATGGGAA
Organism: Tridacna crocea; assembly: GCA_943736015.1. Taxonomy (NCBI): domain Eukaryota; kingdom Metazoa; phylum Mollusca; class Bivalvia; order Cardiida; family Cardiidae; genus Tridacna; species Tridacna crocea. The sequence goes on along the minus strand of OX031067.1, from coordinate 35,168,526 downwards.
AAGGAGAAAATGCTGGTTACCAGCATTTTCTCCTTTTCCCACAATGTTTTCAAAGGCTTTCTTTCTCAGGGTCGTTAAAAGTCGGGATTGTGTGGTAAAGAGTTTATATATCTGCATGAAGTATTGACCCAGGTCAGCCTGCGCAGGCTGACTTGACTTTTGCGTATCGTACATTTATTATATGCCCAAGGACCATTCTACACAAGGATTTCATTGGTTGTTGGACAAAATGAATTAATGCATAATTATATAATGAATTACTTGGTAAAATGCACTACATAGATTCATATGATTTGGGCAGCTCCTAAGTTTACTGAAGAGATGATGGAGTGTAATGTTATCCCAAGATTTAACCAAGATTTTTTCCTTTTTCCCACAATGTTTTCTACCCTATCAAAGACCATAACATGATAAGCACATTTCTAGCAAATTTGAAATTTCACGTCTGTGAATACTTTCTGTTTGGAATAGTCTAGACTATGTGGTTTTGGAAAGAGTTAAGCCGATTACCCGGTATGATGTTATACAATGCTGTTCTCAAACATGTTTAAGATAGGACAATTAGTTATGGGTACCTTACATTGAAAGTAAGTGGGGTTTTGTGATGAAAGTAGATCTACAGGAGCTTTCAATGTTGATTTTGTTTCTAGATGGGCAAAAATTTGCGATGAGACAAACTTTTGACCACAATTTTTATGACTTTTAAATTTAAAGGTGGGTATTTAGAATTTTTACATCTCGCCAAATTAAAAAATATATATATCACTGAAATTCATACGAAAAAATAATACAAATCATCAATGATTAAGATTCATAAAATTACAAAAAAAAAATTTTTTTGATGATATTCCCTTAAAAGGCTATGTGGCCTCTTAAGCTACTTTTAGATTTCGTGCCAAAAATCAACAAAGCATTGTGGGAATGTCAAGTGACTGGCACGTGACTCATAACGCTTAAATTCCCTGTCATAACAAACATGTAATAATTATTTTCCATAATGTCTTCTTCGGACGCTATGTTTGAAACTTCTTCTGTGTATTCCTGTAATTAAAGGAGCGAATTGATCATCTAAAAATAGAATGTGTCTCCCGTTGGTGTCAACTTGGGCTGAAGTAAATCTCAAATTTCTCGTGTTGTCGGACGGTTTTCGACTATTGGGGTTTTATGAATCAAAATTAAAAGGCTTTGGGATGATTTTTTTGCAATTTTGTAAAATTTTCGTCCCAAAATCTGAAGGGCCACCTTTAAGATCCCTACAGGGGATAATGGAACAATATTTTTTTTACACTTTATTACTTGTTAGTTTGGCTATTTTTGAAGAAAAAATTAGTGATTAGTGATAAGCCCTGGTATCGTCATTGTCTGCATTGCCAAGAAAAACTTTTGATATTTTATAATATCCCTTTTATAACTGAAGATATTTACTTCAAACTTGACCAAGTTTTTAACTCATGACCAGACAACAAAATTTAGGACTTGCATAAATTAAAAGCATTTGCAGAAGACAAATTTAATGTGACTCAAGTTTGAAGATTATTCAGGAAAAAAAGGTAGAAAACATTGTGGGAAAGGGAGAAAATGCTGGTTACTAGCATTTTCTCCTTTGCCCACAATGTTTTCAGAAGGCTTCTTTTTCAGGGTTGTCAAAAGTCTGCATTGTGTGGTAATGGGTTAAGTATAAAAAGGGAAACTGGTGCAACAGGGCTAGGTTACCACAAAAATATGTCTCAACTCATAATTAGGTTCCTTTTTCAACTTAACGTAGTAGACCCATAATAGAAAACAGCTATTTCTACTTTAATATTATCCTACAAAATTTGCTATTGTTAAAAATGAGTAATATTGTATTACTTTCACCAAGCCACTTTTTCCTTTTTGTCTTTCCTAGAATTATCATTTATAAATTAAAACCACTATATTCTCACTACAAAGCGATATCATAATTACCGTACCTCCCTTTTCTGGAAACTAACAAAAGTATTAATAAATAATTTCAAGATAGACATCAAAGGAATTTCTGGTTGATTAAAAATGTGCAAAGTATTATATCTGTTTAAATCTGTCTTTATCAACTGTCAAGAAAGTTTTATGCCATTCTGCACTAGAAGTATTACGGTCAACTACCTTAAAATTTCCACAGAAAAAAGGCTGTAGCCCAGTGTTAGCATCAACATGTGGTGCTCTTATTTTTGATGAGTCTTACTGTAGCTTTTATGTAAATTGGTTAGATATGATTTTAGGACATGATGAAAAAGAAAAGTTAGGGAAAAATGGTTAACCCATTACCACACAATCCCTACTTTTGACGACCCAGAGAAAGAAGCTTTTAGAAAACATTGTGGGAAAAGGAGAAAATGCTGGTAACCAGCATTTTCTCCTTTTCCCACAATGTTTTCTACCCTTCACAGAATAATTTCAAATTTTCAGTCCCTTTTATTTTGTCGTCAGCAAATGTTTTCGATTTGGACCAACCTAAAATTTTGTTGCTTGGTAATGAGTTAATTTACCCTTTACCTCACAATTCAGTAAACTGGTGCTGTGGTGTGACTGAAATACTGTCAGTGTAAAGTTCTTACAGGGCTGTTTAACTCTTTACCACACAATCCCGACTTTTAACGACCCTGAGATAGAAGCCTTTTGAAAACATTTTGGGAAAAGGAGAAAATGCTGGTAACCAGCATTTTCTTCTTTTCCCACAATGTTTTCTACCCTGCTGGAGTTACATATAATTTGTCATCTGCAAATGCTTTTAATTTGCAGCAGTCTAGAATTTTGTCGTTTGGTAAAGAGTTAACCATTGACTCTTTTCCAAACGACGAAAACTTGGATTTGTCTAGATTTGAAGCATTGCAGACGAAAATTCAAGTGTGGCTCAAACGATGAGGTATGTCATTAACTCCTTACCAAACGGCAGTATTTTAGGCTTGTCCAAATTGAAAGCATATGCAGACGACTAAATGGAAGTGACTGAAAATTTGAAATTTGTTTTGTGAAGAGTAGAAAACATTGTGGGAAAAGGAGAAAATGCTGGTTACCAGCATTTTCTCCTTCTCCCGCAATGTTTTCTAAAGGCCTCTTTCACAGAGGCATCAAAAGTAGGGATTGTGTGGTAATGGGTTAAATTAGATTAAATTGTTGTCTGCAAAATGTAATGCTTTTCAATAAGGACCAGTTTGAAATTTTGTTAGCTGCTAAAGAGAATCCTGTTTTTGACTGCCTGAAATAATTTTGTTTTTGAAAATGATTTTATTACTTAGAAGGTTTAATTATGCCATAAATTTTTGTTACTCAAAGTATTAAAGTATGCATGAAAAGTCTGGGTGGTTTTTTCTTTGTTAATGTCTGATCTTGCTTTTGGTAGTTTATGTAGCATCTCACAAACATGAAAGTTCACAACAAATATTATACATAGCTGAAATTCAATCCTCATCTTGCAGGATTCGAACCCTTGAAGTACAAATACCCTCGTTTTTTGAGGATTAAAAATCCAATACCATAACCACTGAGCCAAAGAGACATCTGTCTATAATGCAGTTATTGGGTAATGTATTTAAATCGGGGTGAAGCCATTCATGAAGGAGTGGTCTCCCATAATAAGCATCTTTTCTTTCTACAATGCTTTCTATAATTGTAAAGGCAGGTTCCATAATTTCACTCACTTACAAGTTGTCATCTATAAAGTGCCTTCAATTTAAAGAACTCTAAATATTTATCCTCTAGTAAGACATAAATAATATAGGATCTGACATGAGTTGGCTTTTGAGATAAAATTTTATTAAACAAGTCTAGAGAAAATGTTATTAAGCAAGCCTTTGGCAAGCTTAATAACATTTTTTCTTGACAAGTTTAATAAAATTTCATCTTGAATGCCACCGAATGTCAGATTCTTTTCATCACATAACGATATTTCACAATTTATAGATCAGAAGATGCAAAAACATCTACATGTATATATATGCACCCGCAGTAATATCTGTAAAACCCGTTTACTTCTATGAAAAACGTTCAAAATGACGTCACACAATTGTGATACATGTATTACACATGTATAAGATAAGAAAATTCGTAATGTGTATATTACACAGAAAACAAGGGAGGTTATGTGATAAAAAGAGATTCATAATATACATGTATTTGCTGGAGAAGTTCAGTCAGTAGCGTGCAGGTCTTGAGAACAGGAGGTCACTGGTATGATCCCTGGCTCTGCCAATGTCTTTCGGAAGATGGATGATGGTCATTGCAACAGGATTCATTCCTCTCCGACTGCTGACCATTGTTTCAACGATAGTTATGTGGGAAAGCAGCCAATGAAAACTCAAGGAAAGCATGGATAGGTGCACTGGCTGCTACAATATACATTTAACCCTGTTTGTCCCTGATATAGTAGAAAACATTGTTTGAAAAGGAGAAAATGCTGGTTTCCAGCATTTTCTCCTTTTCTCACAATGTTTTCTTAAAGCCTTTTTCCCCAGGGTTGTTAAATCTCGTGAATATGTGGTAAAGGGTTTATTTTATGAGACCTAACCCTACTCCAGGCAATTTCGGGTTTAATTGACCCCAAGGTAGAGACCTTATGAAAGTATTGGAAAAGTAGAAACTGCTGCAAGATTATTTTCCCCACAATGTTTTGAAGCACTTCGCTTCATTTGTTGAATCATTTACTAGTATTTGTAAGTATAGACCACCTGCGCAAAGGAAAGACATTAAGCGCAAGGCTCGGTGATTAATATATCTGACACACGATACCCTGTTGCGGTGAACTTTCTGTAGGCCAATTTTTGCATCTTGCTTCTGATGTATGTAAGAAAAGTAGCAAGTGGCTTTGGAAAGAAAGTTGTGTCGGCAATGACGTGAGAAAACCAGGAAACACATGACTGTGTTACATATTTTCTATAAAACAATCCCTGGTTTTTATGACCTTGAGACCAAACAATCCCTGGTTTTTACGACCTTGAGAAAGAAGCCTTTTGAAAACATTGTGGGAAAAGGAGAAAATGCTGGTAAGCAGCATTTTCTCCTTTTCCTGCGATGTTTTGTACCCTGCTGGAAATCAATTTCAATTTTTTAGTTATGTTCATTTCGTCATCTGCAAGTGCTGTCAATTTGGACCAATCTCAAATTTTGTCGTTTGGGAAAGGGTTAAAATGTAGTATGTAAAGAAAAAAAAATGCTGCCGTCACGTTTTCCCCTTTTCCTACAATGTTTCAGAAGCATACTTCTTATCTAAATATGAACATCTATCATAAACAACCATGTTAATGAATTAACATACTAACTAACCAGTGCAAACTTGTATTGCCTATTTCATTAACTCATTACCAGACGACAAAATTTTAGACTTGTCCAAATTGAAAGCATTTGCAGATGACAAAATAAAAGTGACTGAAAATTTGAAATTTGTTTTGTGAAGGGTAGAAAACATTGTGGGAAAAGAAGAAAATGCTGGTTACCAGCATTTTCTCGTTTTTCCCACAATGTTTTCTAAAGGCTTCTTTCTCAGGGGTGTCAAAAGTAGGGATTGTTTGGTAATGGCTTAAACTGGTCCTGACCTTTATGCTGAATATTAAGGTATAATTCTTGATATTATTCGGGAAGTTATATGTACATTTAACCCATTACCACACAATCCCTACTTTTGACGCCCCTGAGAAAAATCAATGGCCTTTTGAAAACACTGGGAAAGGGAGAAAATGCTGGTAACCAGCATTTTCTCCTTTTACCACAGTGTTTTCTACCCTTCCTAGAACAAATTTTAATTTTTCAGTCACCATTATTTTGTCGTCTGCAAATGCTTTCAATTTGGATCAGTCTAAAATTTTGTTGTTTGGTAAAGAGTTAAGGTACTTATATACACAGGTAAGCAATTTAACCCTTAGTACAACTAAAGGCATTTTTGCAGACTGCAACAGAACATGCATTCTGACCTTGGATCTACACTGTCCCAGGAGAAGATATTGTCCTTCCCCCTCCCCCCCCCCCCCAAAAAAAAAAGGTATGAAATATTTTCGTGACCATTCGGGACATAGGTCGAGCAATGCCAAGGGTCAAAATAGAATATTAATTTATGTAAATGATGTTGACCTGGGTTAAGTTAAATAATAGAAAGTAGTTAATAGTTAATAGAAAGAAGTCTAAAATCTTTAGACCATATAGCCCGTAAAGAAAATACAACTTGAATTTAACTGTATTCCAAACTTTTGATTCAGCATTAAAACGAATTGCACTCGATGGGGATGATTCCGCATTGAAATGAATTACACTTGATGAGGAAATTAATAAAAAAAATATATTCCCAAGCGGGGAATCGAACCCCGGCCGCCGCGGTGAGAGCGCGGAATCCTAACCACTAGACCACTTGGGACATACCATTATGTGGAGAAAAATTCATATATATTACTAACCTAAGATAAATCGCAGCGTTTTACACGAACACACACATTCTCCCAAGTTGGATTTGGAAGTCACAACTCGAGATAATATGGTCCTACCGCTTCGTGTATTAGAGCTCTACAGTGGTATTGGAGGCATGCATTTTGCACTTCAAGGTTATTTTTTATCTTCTGAGATTTTTGTTCGTATGAATCAACTTACAAAACCCAATACGGTGTTCTCAATCATAGACGTAATTCGTACCCAAATTGTATCGTAACAATAAGTTTTTCTCTCCTTCCTGCATTGGGTTTTGTTTCAATAATGAGACGTTTACGGTGCTTATCTGGTTATTTGCTTTACTCCGCACCGGAGGAGACAAGGGAAAACTAAAATCACCCTCGCCGGCCACGGGCAGAGGTATCTGTTCTTCGAAGTAGCCAATCAAGGGAGAGAAATGCCCGTCTCTGGACTCGAACCCACCACCCCGGAACATTAGTAGCCCTACCAAATGAGCTAGTACAGATAACTGTCCCCAAAGGCGATGTTACTTTTTGACTGGTCACCCCTGGGTACAGAGGCGATCAAGACAAAATCAGTTGAAAGTTCTGCACATAATTGGTGTGCAAGTTTTAACTCGTATAGTTTCACAATTAAAGCTCAAATCATTCGCTAATGAAAGAATATGCGTAGATATTTCCTATAGGGCTGATACATTCCTTTGAATTTCAATCTCGCATTAATGTCATGGTGAAACATGTAACTAACTCAGTGGTGCCAAGCGCACAAGTGTGGCAGTAATTTGTAAATTTATGAAGATTTACACGCTATGGAGGACTTTCAAACTGGCGTTAGGAATGAAACGTTTTCAGAAAATGTCTTTGGTCTAAATGTTCACTAAAATTTAAGTGCATCTTGATGTAATATAGATTAACCAGACAAAACGTAGAGTCTGAAGCTTTGTTACTGGAAAAATCAACATGGACTTGATGTAGCCGGGTAAAAATATTTAGTGATATCACTAAATACTTGTACGCGGCTACATATACCCCTCCAAATTTAGAATTTGTCCTGAATTCTGGAGACAGAGAAACATTGTGAAATGTTCTCAAGGTGCCTAAGCAGTAGTCATCCACATCGTACATCGTGTGTTATTTACGTTTTGCGCCAAATGTAACAGGTGGTGAAAAATATCACTGCTTGACCGCGATTCGAACCCAGGGCCTCAGGAATACCGTTCCTACACTCTAACCAACTGAGCTACCGAACCACATGTCGTTACTGCCGCACGATATATCACTAAATACCTGTACCTGGCCACATTGAGATGGTGTACAGTAAATGTGCGAATGTGAAAAAGATCACCCTAGCGTTTCATTACTGAGACTACCAAATGAGCTAGCTGGGTATCTTGTTGTGAGTCCAATCAAGGTCAACTGCCACAACATTCCTTCCCCTCCTGACTTCTTCAAAGTAACCAACCACCCCATCAGTCCCCCAAATTCAACTAAAACAACTATGAGGGGGTTTACCCCTGATACAGAGGCTTGCTCAGATGTTACTTCTTTTATTGTGTCTCCGCAATCAAGTAGATAACATTGGTGCTCCCCTTCAGGACCAGAGGCAGGCATGATCCTGTGTAGCACAGTGTTAGGGTGTAGGACTTGTGACCTGGAAACCCCGGTTTGAGCCTTACTGGAGCCACTGGAGCTATCGTTGAAGTGTCTTTGGGCACTGGTGATAGCCAGTAAATACATGAATATGTGAGCCATAAATACATTATGTGACTGGAATATAATACTGAAAACAGTATAAAACACCAACCAACCAACCAACCAATCAATCAATCAATCAATCAATCAATTATTACCCAGAGCAACTCATGTCTGCTAACAAACTAAGTATGGTAGGATAAATAAATATAGATTAGTCTTACTCTCTTTAATCATGTGCATAACCCATTACCAAACGACAGTATTTTAGACTGGCCCAAATTGAAAGCATTTGCAGACGACAAAGTAAAAGTGACTGAAAATTTGAAATTCGTTTTGTGAAGGGTAGAAAACATTGTGGGAAAAGGAGAAAATGCTGGTTACCAGCATTTTCTCCTTTTCCCACAATGTTTTCTAAAGGCTTCTTTCTCAGGGGCGTCAAAAGTAGGGATTGCGTGGTAATGGGTTAATCCTTTACCTCACATCAAATTTCAGACCTCCCTGAATTAAAAGCACATGCAGACGACAATTTCATAGTGGCTGGAATGAGGCAATTTTTCTTTGAGAGGTAGAAAAATTTGTGGGGAAAGAAGAAAATGCTTCATTTCCCACAATTTTTTCAAAAATGCTTTTTCATCAGGGTTGTTAAAAGACGTCAAAAGATGTGTGGTAAAGGACTAACATCAAAAATGTAGTTTACTTTGAAATCTTGGTTTTTTTTTGTCTCTTCATTAGATTTCATTTATACTTTGTAGAAAGTGTTTACTTATCTCCTTACATTTGTCAGATTTCTGTTTTGAACATTCCAGAGAGTGGTATACTGTATCATGTTGTCAAAGCACTGGATATAAACACACACACAAACCAGGTTTATAAGCTTAATTTTCCAGAAACCCCTGTGAATGCTAAGTCTATAGGGGTAAGTGATTTTTTAAATTCTTATCCTGCTAAATAATTAAAATCAAATTTTCAGTTCAGTAGCAAAATCTCCAAAAATACTTTTTTCAAAGTTGATATCATTGGGATCACAAGTTTAACATGGGCTTCCATATGTAGTATCTTGTGGTTTCCGTGGTCGTGAGTGGTGTCCGTGGTCGTGAGGTAGAGCGTCGGCCTCATAACCTAAGGGTCCTGACTTCGATACCTGGGAGCGGGTGTCAACTTTGGGATTTTTCATTGGCCCACACATTCGGCGCGAGTACTGGTGTAGTTCCCAGGAAGCAGAATCGAGAGAGATTAGTATAAGTTGTAAGAACTTGTTTCTCAATCGATGTAAAATAAATATGTTTAAACTATATGTAGTATCTTCAAGTTAAGAGAGAGAGAGAGAGAGAGAGAGAGAGAGGGGGGGGGGCATAAATCAAGGGAAGCAACTATAGTTATAAAGAATAAAGTTTGTTACTATTTACCTCCCTTGATTATCAAACTGCAGCGATACATGATTGTTGCCAGAAATTTAAGTTTTTTGAGAGAAAATATTGTTTTCAGAGAGAGTAATTCATTTTGATGTTAATAGTTGTGCACACATGTGTGGAATTTTAATTTCAAAATAAGATTTTTGTCATTCAGGTTTTTTTCCAAGAACTTAACCTTTTATGCCAATGAATAAACCTGCTTGTATTGCCCGACAGTGTTCATTATTTTCAAAAGCCGTCTTTTTCAGGGTTGTGAACATTACAATTTGTGTGATAAAGGGTTAAAAAAGCCAGTGGAGCGATACAGGGCCATCAAGGCCCTCTTGCTTTTTGAAAATACTGTCAGAGAAGGCGAAATCGCTTGTTACTAACTATTTTTATTTTTCTCCTTTTCCCACAATGTTTTTAAAAGGCTACTTCCTCAGGGTTGTTAAAAGTCATCATTGTGTGGTAAAAGGTTAAAAAGATTTAAAGATGTGGGCATTTGCAATTAGTGCTCTTGTTTTTTTTCCAGGCATTACAGACGAAGGATTTGGAGGAGATGAACATCGATATGATGGTAATGAGCCCCCCTTGTCAACCCTTTACAAGGATGGGCAACAAGAAAGACAGAGCGGACCAACGCACTCATTCATTCCTTCATTTTCTTAACATCTTCAAAAAGTGAGTATCAATTGTATTCTCTGAAGCAGTTCGTGTTGTTTTGAAAATCCTCTTCAGTCTCTTATGGACCCTTTACTATCCCATTGCCACACAATTCCTACTTTTGGTGCCCCTGAGAAAGAAGCCTTTTGAAAACACTGTGGGAAAAGGAGAAAATGCTGGTAACCAGCATTTTCTCCTTTTCCCACAGTGTTTTCTACCCTTCCCAGAACACATTTATATTTTTTATTTACCTTTATTTTGTCGTCTGCAAATGCTTTCAATTTGGACCAGTCTAACATTTTCTCGTATACAACCAGATGAATAAATGACCTTCAGACAAACTGCCTCTGAAAACAATGAAGGAAACTGAGAAACTGAGCACTGGCAACCAGAATTTTCTCCTTTTCCCACGATGTTGTTAAAACCCTGGATTATTTATTAAATATGTATGCTTTTACCGGATAATCCCTAGTTTTTAACCCTTTTCCACACAAACCCGGCTTTTAACAACCTCAAAGAAGAGAGCATTTAAAAACCTTGTGGGAAAAGGAGAAAATTCTGGTAGCCAGCATATTTCTACCATTCCCACAATGTTTTCCACCCTATCTGGGTCAGATTTTGTCATTTATGCCACATTTATTTTGTTGCCTGCAAATGCTTCTAATATGCATGTATTGCATCCTCGGATACCCCGGGATCTCCCTATTTGCTACGCTACATCGATCCCTGGGACAATTAATTGAATTTCCCTCGCTTTACCACTGGCCGAATGCTGGCTTTTCATTGATTCCATCATCATTTTGTGATGGGCGAGTGGACTGTACGCTGTGACGTTTCGTATCGATTTTCGGCGGCTGATTCAAAGTTTTATTAGTCAGTTGTCCCAGGGGTCGATGTAGCATAGCAAATAGGGAGACCCCGGGGTATCCGAGGATGCATATATGGAGGAATCAAAAATCTTCTTGTCTGGTAGTTATCTCTTTACAATCCAATGATGATTTTTAACAGTCTTGGGAGAGAAACCATCTGAAAACATTGTGAGAAAAGGAGAAAATGCTGGTTGCCAGCATTTTCTACTTTTTCCGTAATGTTTTCAATTGTCTTCTTCCTCAGGGTTGTTAAAACCAGGTTATATGAGGTAAAGAGTTAGAAATACCTTATTTCTTTGAGAAACAACAAAATTTTAGCCCAGTCCAAGTTCAAAGCATTTGCAGACGACAAATGTGTTGAAGATTATAAGATTGGATTGTGTGGTAAAGGGTTAAATATTTTATCAACCAGGTTTAACCCTTTAAAACACAATCCCGACTTTTAACAGCCCTGTGAAAGATGCCTTTTGAAAACATTGTAGGAAAAGGAGAAAATGCTGGTAACCAGCATTTTCTCCTTTTCCCACATTTTCTACCCTTTCCAAATCAATTTTCAATTTTTGATTCACATTTATTTTGTTGTCTGTAAATGCTATCAGCGGCACTGTCCTTTTCCCACATCTTTAAATCCTTTTAACCCAAGTCCAAAATTTTGTCGTTTGGTAAAGAGTTAATGTATTTCTTCCATAGGGTGTCCAAGCATCCATCATATTTTCTCGTTGAGAACGTGAAAGGTTTTGAAACGTCAAATACAAGGAGTCTGTTGATTGACACGCTGACAGAATGTGGGTATAATTACCAGGTACGATTTTTTTTTTTAAACCATTTATCTTAATTTAAGCCTTTACCACAAAATGCTAACTTTAAACTACTCAGGAACAGAAGCCTTTTGAAAATAAACCAGTTTTAGAAGTTTTTTTGATTCTGATTGAGAAGAATCTGGCAAAAGGGGAACACAAGCACCACTTGCAAGTACTAACTTCACTTTTAGTGAAACTTTAATGTAGAAAAAGGATCATAACTGTTGCAAAATAGTTTGGTAGTTACTTGCTCTGTTGAATGGGTTCCCTTATTGAAATTCACAAATAGTCCTAGTTTCTATTAAATGTCTTCAGTAGCACAGAGCTCCAGATAGAGGGAGTGATTTTGATTTCAAAATTATAAAATATTAATTATTCTCCATTAAACCCTATGTTATGGGTACTCATTAGAATCCTCTCATCGAGACGATTCTAATGAGTACCCACAACATAGGGTTTGGAAGATAAATAAAGGATTTCGAATACCGTCACTCCTTCTTATCTGGAGGTCTGGTAGCAACAGAAATATAATAAAATACCAAAGTTTTTTCAAGTCAGTGAAGATTACCGGTCACCAGTACTTTCTCATTTCCCAACAATGTTTACGAAAGCTATTTTTTGCCAGAGTTGTTAAAATTTTTTTTACTGAATGGTAAAGTATTAGGTCTTTGTAAATGATAGCCATGTTTTTGTGACTGAAGAACTGGCTTGTTGGAAATATTGTGGGGTAGAAAGAGAAACAGGTAGCTGGTAACTGGTATTTTCTTCTTTTACAGCAACATTTTGCACCTGGTGAATGACAAATTCTGATATTTTAGCCAGATTTGATTTGTCTTTTCCATAATTATGCTTTCATTATGGAAAAGTATAAAATAATCCTCACTGCTTCGGGTTAAGCTTTGCCACACAATCCCTTGTTTCAACAAGCTTGAAGAAAAAGCCTTATGAAAAATTGTGGGAAAAGAAGAAAATGCTGGTAAGCAGCATTGTGTCCTTTTCCCACAATGTTTTCTACCCTTCCAAAGACAGTTCTTTGCTCACATGTAATTATTTTGTTGTCTGCAACAGGTTTCAATTCTGAAATGTCTTAAATTTTGACATTTGGTAAAAGGTTAACCCATTACCACACAATCCATACTTTTGATGCCCCTGAGAAAGAGGCCTTTAGAAAACATTGTGGGAGAAGGAGAAAATGCTGGTAACCAGCATTTTCTCCTTTTCCCACAATGTTTTCTAGCCTTCACAAAACAATTTCCAAATTTTCAGTCCCTTTTTTTTTTGTCGTCTGCAAATGCTTTCAATTTGGACCAGTCTGAAATATTGTCGTTTGGTAATGAGTTAAGTGTGTAACATACTTTAATTTGAGTTTTATGTCCAAGTATTGGCATGGATATTGAAAACACTGAGAGAAAAGTGAGCTTTTCATGTAGCTCATGCAAGCATTCGGCCTTTTTTTTTTTACGATTCTCCATACAAGTACAAGCTTTATTTATTGTATGGCTTTTGTATAATTTGTTCTTCATTTTGTCAGAATATTTGGCAAGGTTTATAAGTTTCCTTGTTTTATTGTTTCATTGTAGGAGATGCTTTTAACTCCCAAACAGTTTGGAGTACCTAACTGTAGGCTACGATACTATCTATTGGCCAAGTTGAAACCTCTTCAGTTCAGGTTCAAGTTAACGGAAGAGGTAAGAACTAGATAGAAATTAACCCTCTACTCCTCATTTCTACGCATTGCTTGTAGGAGCCTTTGGAAAACATTGTGGCAAAAGGTGAAATTGCTCATGACGAGCAATTTCACCTTTTGTCACAATGTTTTCTATGCTATCAAAAGGTTTCATATATACACATAAGAAACCGCTTCATCCTTGCTGTTATTTAGGGTGAATTAGAGATACCATAGAAATGTCTTATGGGGTAAAGGGTTAAAACTCTGCTCCACACAATTCCAAACAGTAACTACCCTAAAGAAAGAAGGCTTTTGAAAACATTGTGAGAAAAGGAGAAAATGCTTGTTACCAGCATTTTCTTCTTTTCCTACAATGTTTTGTTCTTTATCAAAGACAGAAATGATCATTCGAGTTACGCTTATTTCTTACCTGCATATTCTTTCAATTTTATAGAGTTAAACTCTCTACCACACAATCCCGAATTTTAACGACCTGGAGAAAAAAGCCTTTTGAAAACATTGCAGGAAAAGGAGAAAATGCTGGTAACCAGCATTTTCTCCTTTTCCCACAATGTTTTCTACCCTTCTCAAAACAATTTTCAATTTTTGAGCTATATTTATTTTGTTGTCTGCAAATGTTTTCAATTTGGACCAGTCTACGACTTTGTCGTTTGGTAAAGAGTTGAATGTGGTTCAGTTGATGAAATTTGTCTTTGAAAGTGTTCAAAATACTGTGGGAAAAGGAGAAAATGCTGGTGACATCATTTTCTCCTTTTCCCACACCATTTTCAGCTTTTCAGAAGCCCTTTTCCTGCGGGTACTTAAAACATGGGATCTTTGTGATTACTGATTTACTTTTGCAGATCATGTTGACCTTGCCAGACTGCCCAAAAGACTGGTTACCTTACAAACTTGCAGCAGAAGCAACTGAAGGTAAAGTAGACCCATATGAACAATACACCTGTGTCTGCAACGGTCACCATGGAAACAGGAGGGACAGTAAATCGCATGGAAATTATCACCTTGGGAAACTTTCAGATAACCTCCATGATTCTAACTCCGAACGATTCAAGACAGTTTCTTCTAAAATAGTTGAAAAAAGCAATGACCTTAAACGACCTTCAGATGACATTTGTAATGTTGGTTCAAAACATTTGAAGCTAGAGCCAAATGAAAGAGTTTATGAAATAACTAATAATGAAATAGAGAAGAAGTCATTGAATGACACTGCTACGGAGCTGTCTCATACTTCAAATGACTGTGACAAAGCAGAATGTGATACACCAGATAATGAGAAACAGACCAGCACTAACACCAAACAAGCATTTGAAACAGGACAAGTTGAACAGATAGATAATGAAAATTGTCTTCAAAATTATGGATATTCATTACGATTGTTAGCAGAAGAAAGAGATGCTACAGACGGCGTTTGTTTGAAAGTGAGACATTTTTTAGAATCAGACTGGCAAAATGTTGACAAGTTTAAAGACTACATTGTGCCGGAGAAATTTTTCCGACAACTAGTTCCGATGGACATAATTAACCCATGCACAAGAAAGACTGCATGCTTCACTAAGAGGTGAGTCATGATATTAAGAAATAATTTAACCCTTTAGTTTACCACACAATGACAACTTTTAATGCCCACGAGGAAGAAGCCTTTTGAAAACATTGTGGGAAAAGGAGAAAATGCTGGTAACCAGCATTTTCTCTTTTTCCCACAAAGTTTTCTACCCTATCAAAGCAAAATTGCACCATTTGAGCCACTATGAAATTGTTGTCTGCAAATGCTTTTAATATGGAAAGGTCTAAAATTTTGCCGTCTGGCTACAAGTTTAAGATGCACCTATACTTGTTTTCAGCCAACCCTAAACTTTTTATCCTACTGTTGAAAAGAAAAAGTCTTTGCATGCTATTTCAGTGAATGTAGGTAAAAAAGCCAGAGGTAAAAAAGCCATAGGTAAAAAGGCCATAGGTAAAAAAGCCATAGGTAAAAAAGCCAGAAGTAAAACGGTAAAAAAGCCATAGGTAATAAGGCCATAGGTAAAAAAGCCAGAGCTAATTTAGTATATATGGTTTATTAGGAAAATACCAAATATTTTAAATATAATATTGATATATATAAATATTTAATGAAAATGATTTGTGATGATTTGTGCATTAATTCTAACATTTATATTTGTGCATAATTTTTTACATTTATTATGTATATTAAAAGGATTTACCATGTAACGCATATATGGTATCTAAATAAAGATTGATTTTTATATTATCAAAAGGGATGGGTAACAAGATTATTTGTATTTAATAGAAATTATATTTGTTTATCTACCTACAAGTACTTGTAGATAAATTAATTGAAACCAATAATAGGTGCAGGAAATGCCCTATTACATAATTTAACAGTATTATTTCAAACTGTTACTGACCAATCGCATAATTATGATTAAAACTTGGATTTATGAAATGACAGTTTGCACTTTTTTGCAATTAGTTTGTTTCTTCTATTGAAAGATTGTTCCATGGAAACTTTGAAGTATAAGATAATGGTATGCAATTATTGCAAACATTGTAGGAAATTGCTTCCTTTGAGCAGTTTCCCCCTTTTCCCGAACTTTTTCTGGCTTTTTTACCTATGGCCTTATTACCTATGGCCTTTTTACCGTTTTACTTCTGGCTTTTTTACCTATGGCCTTTTTACCTATGGCCTTTTTACCTATGGCCTTTTTACCTATGGCTTTTTTATCTCTGGCTTTTTTACCGCACACCTATTTCAGTACATGATCCATTAAAAAAAAATGGGGAAAAAAATCCCTACCTACAGCATCTCGGACTGAAACTCTAAATACTGATCTTTTTTTGTTAGGCCTAAACACCAGCATGCTATTTCAGTACATGATCCATGTAAAAAAAAAAAAATGGAAAAAAAAATCCCTACCTACAGCATCTCGGACTGAAACTCTAAATACTGATCTTTTTTTTGTTAGGCCTAAACACCAGCCCCACCCTCTAAGTAATGAATAACCCTTTAAGCAGAAAGGGCAGATGTAAGCCCAATCCTCTGAGACGTAAGAAATAATTTTGTTGTATTACTAATAGACACTAAGACAGCTGTGAGTGAGTGAGTGATTGTTTGAGTGAGTGAGTGAGTGAGTGAGTGAGTGAGTGAGTGAGAAAGTACGTGGGTGGATGGATGGGTGGGTGGGGAGTGAGTGAGCTATTGGGTGGGTGGGTGGGTGGAGTGAATGAGTGGAGTGAGCAAGTGGAGGGATAGACCAAGCAAGCATGTGAGTGAAGGGGTGAGTGAAAAAGGCGAGTGAGTGAGGGTGAGAAAGGGGGGGAGAGAGAAAGAGTTGTGGTGCTTACTGTAAGTGTCTTTTTGTGTGTGTGTGTGTGTGGGGGGGGGGGGGAATAATGTGTCTAGTGTCTAAGTTTTTAGCTCACCTGAGCACATGCTCAAGGGGAGCTGGAGCCTCCTAAATGGCGGGGTGACCAAACTTGGCTGGACTGATCCTTGGGAGGTCCTCTTGAAAATTGTTCACAGAATTTGATACTGTCAAAAACTTGGTTGCCATGGCAACCAAATGGAATTTTCTAAGAAATTCTTTAAAAACCTTGTTCTCTGAAACCGCTGGTCAGATTTTTTAATAATTTCACAGCAATGTTTCTTTGGTGATCCTTTTCAAAAAATTGTTCGTGAAATTTTGATTCGTCAAGAAACATGGCTCTGGTGAATGGGGCCTACTGGCACTGTACGGACATGAAGGAATTCGTGAAAATTCTTCTCTGAAATGGCTTGTCATATTTTAAAATAATTTCAAAGAAATATTCCTTGAATGACCTTTTCAAAAAAAGTGCGCAAAATTTTGATAGTTCAAGAAACATGGCTCTGGTAAATGGTGGGGGGGGGGGGGGGCTACTTGCACTTTATGGACATGAAGAAAATTCTCTTGAAAATTCTTCTTCTTTGAAACAGCTAGTCAAATTTAAAAAAAAAAGTTTTCAAAATTTTGAAAGGTCAAGATACATGGCTCTGGTGAATGGGGCCTACTTGCACTATTCAGAAATTAAGAAATTCTTCTTTTCTGAAACTGCTGGTCAGATTTTGAAATGACTTTTACGAGTGACCTTTTGAAAATTGCTTGGCAAAATAATGATTGTGTTTCCAGTGTTTCAATACCTCAAAAAAAATGGCTATGGTTCTCTGAAAAATTCAGGTGAGCGATCCAGGGCCATCTTGGCCCTTCACATGTGTTCAAGATTTCATCATGGTTACAGATTTATGTTTAAGTTACGGCTATGTTCATAGTTTCTGCTGTAATCCTTTCACGTTGTACCAGAGTTTTCATAGTAGTGCACCAAAAGAAGTTTCATGCAGTAAATTAGTACATGTATTTTAGAACAGTGTAACTTCCATTTCTCATTGACAGATATGGCAAGTATGTGACTGGAGGTGGATCTCTATTCCTCATGACTACAGATATTGATGTAAGTTAACACTTTACAATACCATTCTTGAGTTTGACAACCTTTGGCATAAAGTCTTTTGTAAACATTGTGGGAAAAGGAAAAAATGCTGGTAAGAAGCATTTTCTCCTTTACCTACAATGTTTCCTACTCTTTGAGAGAGGATTCCCATCATTACAGCCAGTTTTGATTCATTCTCTGCACATGGAGATACCTGTCCATTTGGACAAATCTGAAATCTTGTCTGTTATGCACGGCTTTCAACATTATTTCAGTCATACATGGCAACAACTTTCTTATTTATTTACTACCCTAGGGCTCTGAAGTATTTTGGCCAAGGACATTTCTAAAATAAACTCATTGCTTTCAGTGAGGCTTGAACCTAGTGATTTAGGGTTACTGGTGCTTCACTTTACCATGCATGACCCTTGTATTATAAATAGGTGAAGTATGATTAAAAGTGGTTTCGTTGTTAGCTCATCTGGAACTTAAATGTTAATATGAAATCAGTATGACTATACTTATTTCCTCATGTTGTACCATGGTACCTGAGTGTAGATAAAGTTTATTGTTGTTGTTATTGTTGTTTTTGAAGAAATCATTACGGTCATAGCCCTGGCTTGTAAAAACTTTGACATTTTACTATATTTCTATTTTACGAAAGATATTTACTTCAAGCTTGGACAAGTTGATTACCGGTACTATTAAAAGGTGAACCCATACAGCAAGGGCAGATAACAGTTAATTTTTGAAACGATGTTGGCCCTTTTTTAACATGAAATTGTCACTTAACCCTTTACCAAACAATCCCTGGTTTTTACGACCCTGAGATAGAAGCCTACTGAAAACATTGTGGGAAAAGGAGAAAATTTTGCGTTTTCTCCTTTTCCCCAAATGTTTTCTACCCTGCTTGAAACAAATTTCAATTTTTTAGTTACGTTTATTTTGTCGTCCGCAAGTGCTTTCAATTTAGGCCAGTCTAAATTGTGTTATTTGGTAAGGATTTAAAATCATACATCATTCTATTCTGTGGGGTTGTTTTATATACATAACATGACCACAGATATGGTAAAATCATTTATTATATTACAAGATACATACAGGGTGTTTCATAATATCTGTCCCCATTCTTCTGTCCCCATTCTAAATCATTATGGTTTCGTCAAAACTTAACACACAACTAAAGCAAATACGTATCTGCATAGCAGACAAAACACATTTTATATTGATATGTAATTTGTATTAGTACCTTTGAAAGTGTCAATCCTGCGTGGCGTCAATCTTATAAGAGATGTTCAATATGACATTGGTTTTGGGCAATTACGACGTCATCTTTGTCTGAAATTATTGATCACTTTCCTACATGTTTCCTGGCCAATGGAGCGGATCTCTCTCCTGATGGCACTCTTAAGTTCATCTGTATTTGCTGGTGTGGGTCTGTATACCCTGTCCTTCAAGTAACCCCACAAGAAAAAGTCAAGGGGGCTCAGATCAGGTGAGTGTGGCGGCCATTCCTGATCAGTCTTGAGGGAGATGTAATTTCTACAGAAGGTTTTTGTCAGTCAGCCTAACACGTCTGCAGCAGTTTGTGGAGCAGCTCCGACCTGCTGAAACCGTATCCTGGCAGTGTTAACCCCCTTCCTCTTCAGTGCTGGAACAAATTCCCTCTTAAGGAGATTAAGGTAGTGATCCTTATTTATAGTTCCAACTTTACCTTCATCATCTTCAAAAATGAACGGACCAACGATACTGTTGACACACAACACTGCTCAGACACTAACTTTTTCAATATATTGAGGTTTCACTATAGAAAAGTCGGGTTTCTCAGTTCCCCAAAATCTACAGTTCATCATTAAGAGTGCCATCAGGAGAAGAGATCCGCTCCATTTGCCAGGAAACATGTAGGAACATGATCAATAATTTCAGACAAAGACTTGATGTCGTAATTGCCCAAAACGGATGTCATATTGAACATCTCCTGTAAGATGCCAGGCAGGATTGACACTTTCAAAGGTACTAATACAAATTATATATCAATATAAAATTTGTTTTGTCTGCTATGCAGATACGTATTCTCTTCAGTTGTGTGTCAAGTTTTAACGAAACCATAATGGTTTAGAAAGGGGACAGATATTATGAAACACCCTGTACATATATGCTTTTATTATCTTTTTAACACAGATATGCGCAATAAATGACCAAACCTGTTGATGCACCATAAAACAACATTCATTCATTTACATACGTATACGTAATCAAGTATGTCTATGTCTTAGAATCATACAGTTGCAGCTGAACATTGGCTTCTGCATGTGGTGTGCTTGTTTGTTCTAAGTGCATAGCGACTGACAGTCTTAAACTCTCTGCATTCTCTCTGCAAGAACTGTCTGGTATTTAACCCTTTACCAAACAAGACCTAGTTTTTACAACCCCAAAATTAAAGCCTTTTGAAAACACTGTGGGAAAAGGAGAAAATGCTGGAAATCCGCATTTTCTCCTTTTTCCAAAATGTTTTCTGCCCTGATCTCATCACTGAAGTCTTGTATGAATATGCTTTTAACTCATTACCAAATGACAAAATTTAAGGTTTGTCCAAATTGAAAGCATTTGCAGACGACAAAATAAAAGTGACTGAAAATTTGAATTTTGTTTTGTGAAGGGTAGAAAACGCTGTGGGAAAAGGAGAAAATGCTGGTTACCAGCATTTTCTCCTATTCCCACAGTGTTTTCTAAAGGCTTCTTTCTCAGGGGCGTCAAAAGTAGGGATTGTGTGGTAATAGGTTAATTTGTTATGTGTTTAAGAGTAAAATGTTGATTTTGTGTATGATCAGGTGATTGAGGCAGCGTCAAATCTGAAACAGCAAGTAATGGAAAAACAGAACAGGGACAGTTGGGGAGAAGAAGAATTTGAAATAATACGTCAGTTAAGGCTGAGATATTTCACTCCTCAAGAAGTTGCTAACCTCATGTGCTTCCCAAAGTCATTTTGTAAGCTTTAAGTTTTTTTTCATTTATTTAACTCTTTGCCATACCCTTCTGAGTTTAAATGAACCTGTAAATGAAACCTTTTGGAAGCATTTTTGGAAGATAAGACATTATGAGTATTATTCAAGTTACTTTTATTCTGTGGTCGGCAAATAGTCTCAATTCTGACTGATCCAAAAGTTTGGTGTTTGGTTCAGAATTGAAACATAAGATTAATAGGTAAATAGCATTCAGTCTTTTTTGCCGATACAGTGTATGTATTTAGTTTCATTCAACTTTGCCAATTTTCTTCCTTTTAACTCTTTAAAAGACAGTGCTTAGTTTTTACGACCCTGAGGTAAAAGCCTTTAAAAGTATTGTGGGAAAAGGAGAAAATGCTGATAACCAGCATTTTCTCCTTTTCCCGTAATGTTTTCTACCTTGCTGGAGACAAATATTAGTTTTTGAGTTATGTTTATTTTGTCGTCTGCAAGTACTTTCAAGTTGGACCAGTCTAAAATTTTGTTTTATGGTAAAGAGTTTACTCATTACCAAACGGCAATATTATAGACTTGTCCAAATTGAAAGCATTTGCAGACGACAAAATAAAAGTGACTGAAAATTTGAAACTTGTTTTGTGAAGGGTAGAAAACATTGTGGGAAAAGGAGAAAATGCTGGTTACCAGCATTTTCTCCTTTTCCAACAATGTTTTCTAAAGGCATCTTTCTCAGGGGCGTCAAAAGTAGGGATTGTGTGGTAATGGGTTAATTTTTTCCTTTTGTCCCCCTATTTACTTGTAACAAATCATCAAAAATGGCCAGAACAGCCAAGAGTTAACCCTCTACAACTCAATACAAACTAACCAACCTTCAAAACAATGTCTGAAAAAGGGGAAAATGCTGGTAACTAGCTTTATTTTCCCCTCCATGTTTTCTACTTGATGAAATAATATTGCATCAATTGAGCCAGAATGAAATTTTTGTCGGCAAATGCTTCAAAATTGGATGGGTCTTAACTCTTTACTAAACGACAAAATTTTAGACTGGTCCAAATTGAAAGCATTTACAGACGACAAAATATGAAACTCAAAAAGTAAAATTTGTTTCCAACAGGGTAGAAAACATTGTGGGAAAAGGAGAAAATGCTGGTTACCAGCATTTTCTCCTTTTCCCACAAAGTTTTCAAAAGGCTTCTTTCTCAGGGTCGTTAAAAGTCGGGATTGTGTGGTAAAGGGTTAAATCTTATTGTGAAGTAAATGGTTAAATTTCTGACAAACAAATGGGATTATAAATGCATGAGAGGAAAAAAATCTTTTGCAAAGATTGAAGGAGGAGAGAATACAGGTAAAGAGTAAATGAACATGTTCTCGTTTCCCCTAGACATTTTCTACGCAATCAAAAACATTGGCAAATTGAAGGTGCATTTTCTTGCCTGCAGATGGTTTTATTTGTGACAGAAGTAAGATTTTGTTTGTGAAAAGTTATTTCTTTAACTCTTTACCAAACAACATAATTTTAGACTTGTCCAAAATTAGAACTATTTGAAGACAACAAAATTAATGTGGCTCAAAAGTTGAAATTCGGGTTGGATAGGGTAGAAAACATTGTAGGACAAGGAGAAAAGTTACCAGCATTTTCTCATTTTCCCAGAATGTTTTCAGAAGGCTTCTTCCTCAGGTTTTGTAAAAACCCAGGATTGTTTTGTAAAGGGTTAACAGATGACAGACATTTAGATGTGTCTAAATTGAAAGCATAATGCTGAATAAGATGACAAATGTAGCCAAGTTACAAAGTTTGCCTGTAACAGATTAGAAAACTGTTTGGGAAATTAGAAAATGCTGTTTATCAGCATTTTCTTCTTTTCCCAAAATGTTTACATAAACATTTTTCCTTTGGGTTTGTTAAAACTTGAGATCATTTGGTGAAGATTTTTAAAAATGTTAAAACTTTTTTTCACTTTTTCATTGCAGGTTTCCCTGATGGATTTACAGATAAACAGAAATATGGCATGCTTGGAAATAGTATCAATATTCATGTAGTCTCAGTTCTGATTAAACTTTTAACAACGTAATAACTTTTGCTTTTATTAGACCTTTACCACACAAGGACGACTTTTGACGACCCTGCGGTAGAAGCCTCTTGAAAACATTGTGGGAAAAGGAGAAAATGCTGGTAACCAGCATTTTCTCCTTTTCCCCAATGTTTCTACCCTTTCCATAGCAAATTTTTACTTTTCAGTCATTTATTTCGTCGTCTGCAAATGCTTTCAATTTGGACCAGTCTATAAATTTATCGTTTGGTAATGAGTTGAGCTGAGCGCTTCTACTCGGTAACATGCAGGGAATTGCTGGTTCAAATCCCAAACTGTTACACCGTCCTGCCCCCAATCCCAGCTTTTACAAAATTCATTTCGAGGACTGATGATGGCTGTTACCACAGGATCCATTCCTCTTTCATCTCTGATCTTCCAATTCTATTTAGAGGGTGAGGGTTCGCCTATTCTATCCTAAAAGTCATCTTCGTGAGCCAAGTTTACGATCACTACGTGGATCTTACCTTGGCTGATTGAGCCCGATTTCGAGATTCCTGCGATGCGCCCTCTATTGGATGCTGGTTATTACCCCCCTTTCCATCATATTTCTGAAAGCCAATGAAATATCATTTTACAAACCACTAATGAATACACATGAAGCGATAAGCAGACATTCTTTTGGGTTTCCATGTTTACCTTCTATTCGAAAGGTGGGGACCTTATTCTATTTTTATCAAAGATGAAATGCTACCAGAGATTTCATTCATTGCAGTTAGAGCTGGCTGCATCCAATGAAAAAAGCGTATCGGGAATGTAAAATTCAAGCTCGATCTGCCAAGGGTAGAGTAGCATAGTGAATTGTTAGCCTTGGCTTGTTAAGATGGGTTAATGTCTACCTGTTCTATTTAAGAACAATTGCTGGTTAACTGCAGTCTGTCCTTTTGCCAACAATGTATCCAAAAAGTCTTCTTTCTCAGGGTCATGAATACTCTGTATTGTTGGTAACTAGTCCTCATGTTGTAAATGCAACAGATCATTATACACCCGCAAAACAAATGTTTTCAGGGGTATACTGGAATGGGCCTGCCTGTCCATGTGTCCGTCCGTCCCTGTGTTCGTCGGCATGTCTGTCTGTGTATCCGTCTGTATACAAATAATTGCCTGTTTCCTTCATAGTGCTCGTGGGGGGTATTAAGTCACATTCAGTGACAGCTCTAGTTAAATTTGGGAATAAGTTCAACCTGCACCAGAAATCTTTTGATTATATGCAATGAAAAGCAACCAATGGTTTGACAAAAATATTGTGCAAGTACTGCTAAAGACAAAATCCAGGAAGGCATTGATACATGCACCTGCCACCATAATTGAAATAAGATTGAAAGTGGCAAAAACACTTTACAATGCTTTTATTCAATGTCATGTATCCATAGCGCTGTGTGTAGCACAGAGGATTGGTAAATCAGACACTGCAAGTTTGAATTTCAGCTTTTTCAGGATGATGAAACTTATTCATATAGGATTATTTCTGTCTTCCTGCTTAACCCTTTACCTCACAATCCCGACTTTTGATGACCCTGAGAAAGAAGCCTTTTGAAAGCATTGTGAGAAAAGGAGAAGATGCTGGTAACCAGCATTTTTATCAGCATTTTCTCCTTTTCAATCAAAGTTTTCTAACCTTCTCAAGGCAAATTTCAATTTTTCAGTCACATTGTGTTGTCTGCAAATGCTTTCAATTTGGACCAGTCTTAAATTTTCTTGTGTGGTAAAGATTTAATAGTTCAGTAGTTAGCTGTTTGCCAAATGACAAAATCTTAGTCATTTTCAAATTGTATACATTTGGGATGATTTTGTGGATAAAATGCCTAGATTTTTCTATGAAAGGTTAGAAACATTGTAGGAAAGGAAGAAAATGCTGGTTACTAGCATTTTCTCCTTTTCCCACAATGTTTTCAAATGGCTTATGTTGCAGGGTCTTTGTAACTCTGGATTGTGTGGTAAAGGTTGAACTCGTTATTACACAATCCCTACTTTTGACAACCCTGAGAAAGAAGCACTTTAGAAAAGACATTGTGGGAAAAGGAGACCAGCATTTTCTTCTTTTTCCACAATGTTTTCTACCCTTCACAATTTCAAATTTTTAGTCACTTTTATTTTGACGTCTGCAAGTGCCTTTGATTTGGACAAGCCTGAAATATTGCTTGGTGTATTGGGTGTTTTTTCCATAGCTTTTTTCCCCCTTTTCCGGACACACTTTTTTAGCTCAACCCATTAATACACAATCCCTACTTTTGAAGACCCTGAGAAAGAAGCCTGTAGAAAATAGTATGGGAAAAGGAAAAAAATGCTGGTAATCACTATTTTCTTCTTTTCCCACAATGTTTTCTACTCTTCACATATTTAAAATTTCCAGTCACTTTTATTTTGACGTAGAAAACTTTGTGGGAAAAGGGACATTTTCTTTTCTCACAATATATTTAAAAGTTTTCTTCTGTGAGGTTGTTAAATATACACGAGAAAATTTTAGACTGGTCCAAATTGAAAGCATTTGCAGTCCTCGAAATAAAAGTGACTGAACAATTAAAATTTGGGTTGAGAAGGGTAAAAAACATTGTGGGAAAAGGAGAAAATGCTGGTTACCAGCATTTTCTCCTTTTCCCACAATGTTTTCAAAAGGCTTCTTTCTCAGGGGTCGTTAAAAGTTGGGATTGTGTGGTAAAGAGTTAAGTGAGCTTAGAAATGGGGGTTGGGGTATGAAGGGAAGAAATACAAAACATAATCAAACAAATATGTCGCAATTTTGTTTTATTATATTCTTTTAGCATTTAACATACATTAACACAACAATATTCATCATGACAGCTAAAACATTAACATGGACTAAACACATAGCTGATAGCCCTATTAATCTTTAATTTCTTATAAAAACAATCCTGTATATTTACAACCCTGAGGAAGAAGACTTCTGAAAACATTGTAGGAAAAGGAGAAAACTATGGTAATCAGCATTTTCTCCTTTCCCAACAATGTTTTCTATCCTGTCAATAGGAATATCCTATTTATTAAACCTTTACTACTTAATCCCTACTTTAAACTGGATTATCGAACAAGAGAAAAGGAGAACATTCTGGTAACCAGACCTTTCTTCTTTTCCAACAATGTTTTCTAGCCTATCAAAGAAAAATATGATCATTTGTGTACTTATCATAGTCCATCTGCAAATGTTTTTTTTTGTTTGGACAAGTCTACATTTTTCTCATGTAGTAGAGGATTAACCCTTTCCTAAAGGACAAACTTTTGGACTAGACCAAATTGAAAGCATTTGCAGACGACAATTCAACTTTTGCTGAAAATATGATTTGTCTATGATAGGGTAGAAAGCATTGTGGGAAAAGGAGAAAATGCTGGTTACCACCATTTTCTCCTTTTCCCACAATGTTTTCAAAAGGCTACTATTCCAGACCCGTAAAAACCAGGGATTATTTGGGAAAGGGTTAAGCAAAACCCAATCTCATATGAAAATATTTTCAAATTAGTAAAAAATGAAAACATTTGTTGTCTGGAAATGAAAAGGGTAAGAAAAAGTAGCAATCATGATTTGATTTTGCTTCTTTCACAGTTTTTTCTCCTCATTTAACCCTTGTACTTTTAGTTAAAGAAGAAGGCTTTGAAAACATTTTGGGAAAAGGAGAAAATGCTGGTCAACAGCATTTTCTCCTTTTCCCATAATGTTTTCAGGTCTGAATTCAGAGCATTTACAGATGTTAATTTGGCTCAAATGATTGGATTTACCTTTGATAGGATAGAAAACATTGTGGAAAAAGGGGAAAAGCTGGTTACATTCATTTTCTGCTCTTGCAACAAAGTTTTCAAAAGGCTTCCTCCCAATATTTTGTATGGTACAGTAAAGCTTACTTTCTCAACATAAGTATCATTAATACCAGTGTAGTCCTGCACAAAATAAATGAAATTTTTTTCCATTTTGCTGCGATGTTTTCTCACACATTAAAACATGACATCTTATTTCTTATCAAAATAGGAAAATTTTAGAACTATTCATATTAGAAGCATTGGCAAACAACGAGTAACAATTCTTGCAATGTGACTCGCACTATGAAAACTGTCTATGAAAATCATGTTAAACCTTTACCAAACGACAAAATTTTAGACTGGTTCAAATTGAAAGCATTTTGCAGACGACAAAATAAATGTGACTGAAAAATTGAAATTTTGTTTGGGAAGGGTAGAAAACATTGTGGGAAAAGGAGAAAATGCTGGTTACCAGCATCATTTTCTCCTTTTGTCTATAAAGTATCCTACACTATTGCGGACAGAAATCATCATCTGAGCTACATTCGTTGTTTGCAGATGCTTTCAATTTGGACGTGTTAATCTTTTTTTTTTTGTTAACCCTTTACTCCATAGATACTAATTTCCTCATACTGCTTGTAGGAGCCTTTGGAAAACATTGTGGCAAAAGGTGAAATCGCTCATGACGAGCAATTTCACCTTTTGTCACAATGTTTTCTATGCTATCAAAAGGTGTCATATACAGATAGGAAATGGCTTCATCCTTGCCGTTATTTAGGATCAATTAGAGATGCCGTAGAAATGCCTTATGGGGTTAGGGGTTCAAGAGTTAACTGTACAGAAAATGTAGATATACTGCTACAAAGTTCTACAAAGAACACACAAGAGAAAAACATGTATCAGAAGGAAAGGACAACATCTTATTTGGAATACTGAAAACAATGTGGTAAACGTAAACACTGCAGTTTTGTTAACAGTTAAAACCCTGAATTGTTGATATTAACTTTTTCAACTGAATCATGGAAATATTGAAATGTTGTTTTTTCTGACAATATTACAAAAAAGCTGATTGTATAAAACTTGTTAAGTAGGATAATGTAGCAACCAACCAAAACAAAGTTTACTTAACCCTTTCCCAAACAAGCCCTTGTTTTTACCTGTCTGCAGTACAAGTCTTTTGAAAACACTATGGGAAAAAGAGAAATTGCTCGTAACAAGCAATTTCTCCTTTTCCCACAGTGTTTTCTGTCCGTTCAGATAATTTTCTGCCATTGTTACGACAGTTAAAATTGTCGTCTGCAAACTCTTTCAGTTCGGAAGAGTCTAAAATTTGTCGTTTGGGAAAGAGTTAAAAGTCTGCAAAATGCGAGTAAATATACCTTTTTTGGAGAATGTAAATCCAAGATCAAACTGCACAGGCCATGCAGTCTGATCTGTCTGATCTACACCATCCAATTCAGCAGTCCAAAGGCGAGGTAAATCTAATGAATTATGCTATTACATACCGAAAGGCATTGGTATCAATTAAAGCGTCGCTATAATTCATTTATATCAAAATTGATCCCTGCAACAATGCAGAGAAAAAAAAGATTCTCTATATAGGAAATGGCACATACCAGTATGATGCAAATTGAGTCTTAGCCCAAATTAACAAACCATTTTAATTCTAAATCTAACCCCTAAAACAAGCAAGCTGAATTTCAATAACGCTTACAAAGTCTTGATTGATAACATTGTAGGAAAAGAAGAAATGGCTGGTAACTAGTGTTTTCTCCTTTTCCTACAATGCTTTATACCCTTTGAAGGACAAGTTTATTGCTTTCATGCCTAATTTGACTTGTCCCCTACA
Source organism: Tridacna crocea (assembly GCA_943736015.1). Taxonomy (NCBI): domain Eukaryota; kingdom Metazoa; phylum Mollusca; class Bivalvia; order Cardiida; family Cardiidae; genus Tridacna; species Tridacna crocea. The sequence continues at coordinate 35,139,928 of OX031067.1, read as the reverse complement.
AATGGCTTAACTCTTCATGAAATGACAACATTTTAGACAAGTCCAAATTGAAAGCACTTGCAGACGACAAAATAGACATGATTCAAAAATTGGAACTTGACCTATAGAAGAGTAGATAACATTCTAGGAAAAAGAGAAAATACTGGTTTTCTCCAGCATTTTCTCCTTTTCCTACCATGTGTACAATTTTTCTTTTATGAGTTTAATAAAAATCCGGGATTGTTTGGTCAAGGGTTAATTTTGGACAAGCCTGAAAACTTAGTATCCTAGAGGGATACCCACAAGGCTTTTTTTTAACACTCAAAATCAGAAAATCCCCTAGAAGTGATTTAGAGCGATTTTAAGAATGGTTATTAAGTTGGGCTCCTGGATTTCTAAATAAATTCATAACTTTAATATCTTCAAAGATAAAACAGAAAATATAATATACTGTTCTAAAACAAAAAATCTTTTTGTTTGTGTCAAAATCAATGTTTTGTATTCTAATTCTCTCACTCTTTTTTTCTATTTCTTGCTTAGATCAAACTAGTGTGTATTATCCTTTACCACAGTCATGATCCAAAGTTTTAACCATACCTTATCCCTTTACTAAACAATCCCTGGTTTTCATGGCCCAGAGGAAGAAACCCTCTGAAAACAAAATTATAGACAGGTCCAAATTGAAAGCATTTGCAGAAGACATAATAAAAGTGACAGAAAATTTGAAGTTTGTTTTGTGAAGGGTAGAAAACATTGTGGGAAAAGGAGAAAATGCTGATTACCAGCATTTTCTCCTTTTCCCACAATATTTTCTGAAAGCTTCTTTCTCAGGGTCATCAAAAGTAGGGATTGTGAAGTAATGGGTTAACTCATTACCAAACAACAATATTTTAGGCTTGTCCAAATTGAAAGCATTTGCAGACGACAAAATTAAGTGACTGAAAATTTGAAATTTTGTGAAGGGTAGAAAAACTTGAGGGAAAAGGAGAAAATGCTGGTTACCAGCATTTTCTCTTTTTCCCACAATGTTTTCGAAAGGCTTATTTCTCAGGATCGTCAAAAGTAGGGACTGTGTAGTAATGAGTTAACCCTTTACTAAACAATCCCATTGGCCCACAGGAAGAAACCCTCTGAAAACAATGTGTGAAAAGGAGAAAATGCTGGAAACCAGCATTTTCTCCTTTTCCCACATTGTTTTCTACTCTTCTACAGTCAAGTTCCAAATTTTCCATCTAGTTTACTTTCAGTTTGGACACACCTAAAATTTTGTTGTTTGATAAAGAGTCAAAAACAGCCTTATAAAAGTTGTTGTCAAAGGAGAAAATGTTGGAAATGATAATATTTTGGCTCATTTAACTTTGCATTTTGTGGTAAAGGGTTAATTCAGTGATGAAATAATTTTAAACTTTGGTGAGATTAAAAAAATCTGAACCCTCCCACCCCACCCCCTTTACAATTTTACATTTTCCCAACCAACAAAATCTTTAGACCTTTCTAAATTCAACAAACAATAAAATTGGTTCATGTAACCTCTAACACTCTAATAGGGTAAAAAGTAGACAACATTGAGGGAAAAGGAGAAAATGCTGGTTACCAGCATTTTCTCATTTTCCTTCAATGTTTTCAAAAGCCTTTTTTTTTTAAAGGTCGTAAAAATTTGGGATTTTGAGGTAAAATTAAACACAACATTACAAACAAGTTACAGTACATGGCTACACATCTCTATATTGAAAACAAAAACAAAACAACTGATGAGCTTTTCAATCACTACCAAATAATTTCACTGTGAAATGATTTCAAAACTTCATTTATGAAATCACGAGGTAAAATTTCCCTGAAACATTTGAATCTAGCTCTGTCAAAAGGGGGTTTAATGCTTTAACTCTTTACCACACGAGAAAATTTTGGACTGGTCCAAATTGAAACCATTTGCAGACGACAAAATAAAGGTGACTCAAAAATGGAAATTTGTTCTGGGAAGGGTAGAAAACGCTGTGGAAAAGGGAGAAAATGCTGGTTACCAGCATTTTCTCCTTTTTCCACAGTGTTTTCAAAAGGCTTCTTTCTCGGAGGCGTCAAAAGTAGGGATTGTGTGGTAATGGGTTAACTCTTTACCAAACAACAAATTTCAAGCCTTGTCCAAATTGAAAGCATTTGCAGACGGCAATTTCAATGTAGCTTAAATGGTGCAGTTATTCTTTGAAAGGGTAGAAAACATAGTGGGAAATGGAGAAAATGCTGGTTACCAAAAGCGGAAATTTGACTTTGGAAGGGTAGAAGACATTGTGGGACAAGGAGAAAATGCTGGTTACCAGCATTTTCTCCTTTCCCTACAATTAATTATTTAAGGCCTTCTCGTTAGAGTCGTTAAAACTTTGGAATGAGTGAGAAAGAGTCTAAGAAATGATGCATTGTCAAATAATAATTATGGCTCTATTTCAACCCTTTCCCAAACAATCCCTGGTCTTCACGACCCGGATTAAGAAGCCTTTTGAAAACATTGTGGAAAAAGGAGAAAATGCTGGTAACCAGCATTTTCTCTTTTTCCCACAATGTTTTCCACCCATCCCAAAACAAAACTCAATTTTTGAGTCACATAACTTTTGTCGTCTGCAAATGCTTCCAATTTGGATCAGTCTAAAATTTTGTCCTTTGGTAAAGAGTTTAAACCATTTTGTATGGAAACCAACTTAATCATGAGGAAGAGTGTCCTTTGATATCCAGAGAATTTTCTAGAAGTGAAAAGTTTCAACCCACGTTATCTTATGTGGACTGTGCAAGCTAACAAGGGTCGATACTTTTTTTGCAGATGCATTTAACCCCCTTTTCACAGAGCATGGCTATTCTGTAATCATTAAAAAAAATCTGTAAGCATTCAAAAATGGCAAGTTCATTAGATGCATGCATAATTCTTCAACAGAGGTCGAAATTTGTGACCTGTCCAAATCTAAAGTATTTACACTGACTATGTTCACACAAACACAACTTACCCACTACACAACTGAAAGAACACACCAAAAATTTTCTTAACCCTGTATCAAACAACAAAATTATAGACTGGTCCAAATTGAGAGCATTTGCAGATGACAAAATGTGGCAGAAAAACTGAAATCTGGTTTTGGAAAGGTAGAAAAAAGGAGAAAATGCTGGTTGCTAGCATTTGGTTACCAGAATTTTCTCCTTTTCCCACAATGTTTTCAAAAGGCTTCTTAGGGTCTTTAAAATCTGGGACTGTTTGGAGAGGGGTCAACCTGTCATCATACCTTTTATGGCACTGATAAAGACAAGGTAGGACAAAATATTTAGATGATGGAGATTTCTTTGTTCCAAGATATTTTTCATTGGGTCAAACAAGTTTTAACAACCTCGACAGAGATAGAAAGCTTTTAAAAACATCTAGAGATAGGGCAGTAAATATGGAAAAAGAAGACAATGCCGGTTATCTTTTTTCACAGTGATTTCAATACTGTCTTCTTTCTGAAGATCATTGAAACTATGGACTGTCTGAAAAAGGGTTTGGACAACCAGTCTTTAAAAACTTGCGAGTCACATCTAACTTGTCTTTTGCAAAGGGGATCAAAATGTCTTGTGAAGTTTTTGAGTTCTAAAGCGGACACAATTTGTGATGAACAGACAGATGGACTGACGGTTGCACAGGGAAAAACAACATGTCTCCTAACCCTGACAGGGGGAGACATAATTTAGCACAAAGAAGCTTAAGGTCTTTGATAGGGTAGAAAAAATTGTGGGGAAAAAGTAAGCTGCATTTTCTCTATTCCCATGATATTTTCAAAAGACTTCTTCCTTAGAGTCATTTAACCCATTACCACACAGTCCCTACTTCGACGGCCATGAGAAAGAAGCCTTTAGAAAACATTGTGGGAAAAGGAGAAAATGCTGATAACCAGCATTTTCTCCTTTTCCCACAATGTTTTCTATTCTTTACAAAACAAATTTCAAATTTTCAGTCACTTTTATTTTGTCATCTGCAAATGCTTTTGATTTGGACAAGCTTAAAATATTGTCGTTTGGTAATGAGTTAAACACAGGTGGTTACTGAAAGGTTAAAGAACAGAGAATACTTGGTATAAAAATAATGAGGTAGGAAAAGTGTCTTGCTGTCTAAAAATATCCATGTGGTGAAAACAAGGTTGGAAGAATTTATCACGACATGGCTTGGCGAGTATGTTTTTTTCTCCTGGTTAAGGTGAATAACACTGGTTTTTTTTTTTTAAGACACTAATATAATATTCTCTATGATATTCTATTTATCTTGCAAGTAACATATAGAGGATATTTCTTTTTAACTAAAGATCCAAACTTATTTCTTCGAGTGAACATCAGTGGTATTATTTTCATCAGTGGCACAATCACAAGTGAAAATATTACTGGTAGTGTTCATGTGATGAAATAAATTTCCATCTTTAACCGAAAAAACAAATATTCTATTTATCTCATGCTGTTAACTCTTTACCAGACGACAAAATTACAGACTGGTCCAATTTGAAAGGATTTGCAGACGACAATATAAAGGCAACTGAAAAATTGAAATTTGTTCTGGGAAGGGTAGAAAACACTGTGGGAAAAGGAGAAAATGCTGGTTACCAGCATTTTCTCCTTTTCCCACAGTGTTTTCAAAAGGCTTCTTTCTCAGTGGCGTCAAAAGTAGTGATTGTGTGGTAATGGGTTAATTGGAGGAATTTTTCAAAATCCAGTGCAGTTCTTTTCAGTTATTCCCCATGGCATACCCCCTCCGCATAGCAACACATTTGAATATTTCTTGAAGTGTGAGAAATGTAAGGTATATGATGTCATATTTCCATCTTGTTGTGAGTCAAGCGCATTTTACATAGGTAACACAAATATAAAAACCAGTATGTTCACTGGTCATAACCACTAAATATTGAAAAATATTTCACTGATATTTCTAGATAACCTACCGGAAAGCATGAAATTAGGATTCATATTCAACTCTTTGTCAGACTTGCCAAAATTGAAAGCATTTTCAGTCTCAAATTTATATGAAGTTCAAATGTTTGGGTTTTTTAAAAACCATTGTGAAATGAACTGAAATAAAAAAAAAAAACTGGTTACCACTTTTCCCATATGTTTGCGAAAGTCAGTTTGTCTTAGGGCTGTAGAAATCAGGATTCTGTGGGAACAGGTTAAAGAATCTCATTAAGATTCATACCTTTTTAAGTCAATACTGTATATACTTTACAACTTTTATAACATTCAATTCAATCTGACTATATGGCACAGACAGAATTATTCCTCACAATTTCACAATTTAACCCATTACCACACAATCCCGACTTTTAACGACCCTGACAAAGAAGCCTATAGAAAACATTGTGGGAAAAGGAGAAAATGCTGGTAACCAGCATTTTCTCCTTTTCCCACAATGTTTTCTGCCCTTCACAAAACCAATTTCAATTTTTCAGTCACATTTATTTTGTCGTCTGCAAATGCTTTCAATTTGGATCAGTCCAATATTTTGTCGTTTGGTAAAGAGTTAAATCCTTCAGACAACCCTGAACCCCAAACTTTTTACTTCCTTAATGGAAGCGCAGAAAAGGTGTCTGTGGTCGTGAGGTAGTGCATCAGCCTCTTAACCCTTTACCCCGTAAGGCATTTCTAAGGTATCTCAAACTGACCCTAAATAACAGCAAGGATGAAGCCATTTCTTATGTGTATATGACATCTTTTGATAGCATAGAAAACATTGTGACAAAAGGTGAAATTGCTCATTACGAGCAATTTCACCTTTTGCCACAATGTTTTCCAAAGGCTCCTACAAGCAATGCGTAGAAATGAGTATCTATGGAGTAAAGGGTTAACCAAAAGGTCCTCAGTTCGATTTCTGGGAGCGGGTGTCAACTTTGGGATTTTTCAATGGCCCACACATTCAGCGCGAGTACTGGTGTAGTTCCCAGGAAGCAGAATCAAGAGAGATTAGTATAAATTGTAAGAACTTGTTTCCCAATCGATGTAAAAAAAAATATATTTTTAATTAGAAAAAAAATTAAAAAATAGAAGATTCTCTTGACTTTCTCTAAAAACTTCTAAAAGGTTGTTAAATCAAAGAATTAATCTCTTGTGATTCAAAATTTCTAATACACTGAAAAAATCTCTGATCTAAGTCACTTATCTTCACTGATACAAAATTAATAACTTTATAAACAAGTAAAACTTTTTTATATGTACATATTTCATTTTCTTTTGGTTACTAAAATATCTAAAAGCCAAGACTAAATGAAATGGTAGAAAAAAATAAACACAACAGGTTAACCGATTAATTATGACAAAATTTTAGACTTGTCCAAACTGCAAACATTTGCAGATGACAAATGAAGATCAAAGTGTTGGATTGTAGAAAACAATTTGGGAAAAGGAGACTTTGCTGGTTACCGGCATTTTCTCCTTTTCATTAAAATGTTTTAAAAAGCCTTCTGTCTGAGGGAGGTAAAAAATAGAGAGTATTTATCTTTGCAAAGTTAGACAACAATGTTGGAAAAAGATAAAACGCTGACGAACAGCATGTTCTCCTTTTCCAACTATGTTTTCAAGAACTCCATCTTCTTCACGGTTGTTACTTCTTAACAAAATTTCAGACTGGTTCAAATTGAAAACATTTGCATTCGACAAAATTGATGTAACTCAATTACTGAAGTTTATTCTGAAGGGTAGAAACATTGTGGGAAAAAAAGAGAATGCTGGTTATCAGCATTTTCTCCTTTTTCCCACTATTTTTTCGAAAGGTCTCTTTTTTAGGGTCATGAAAACCAGGGACTGTTTAGGAAAGGGTTAACCCATTACCACACAATCCCTACTTTTGACGCCCCTGAGAAAAAAGCCTTTAGAAAACATTGTGGGAAAAGGAGAAAATGCTGGTAACCAGCATTTTCTCCTTTTCCCACAATGTTTTCTACCCTTCACAAAACAAATTTCAAATTTTCAGTCCCTTTCATTTTGTCGTCTGCAAATGCTTCAATTTGGACCAGCCTACAATTTTGTCGTTTGGTAATGAGTTAATATAAGGGATAATGAGGTAAAGGATCACCCAAGACCCCTTTCACAACCTTTTACTAGCAAAGTGGGGACATCATTTAACTCTTTACGATATGACAATATTATCGACTGGTCCATATTCAAAGCATTTGCAGATGACACATAAAACAATACTACAACGATTGGATTTTCACCAGAGAGGGTAAAAAATGTTGTGGGAAAAGTATTTCCCATCAGTATTTTCTCATTTACCCACAATGTTTTAAACAGTCCTTCATCTCAAGATTGTTAACTTGGGATTTTTTCTAAAGGGGTAAAAATAATGGTGCAAAAAGAGCAATTACATTAAAATGGAAAATGCTACATGCTGAGAATACATGATTGTTTTAGCCACAAAATAATACATTATCTCAAAAAGGCAGTTCATATTAAAAAACAGTCTGCAAAAAAATGATTTTAATCTACTCTATATGAAAAAGCATTAAAAGTGAATAGCCTTTTAACCCTTTACCACACAATCCCAACTTTTAATGACCCTGGGAAAGAAGCCTTATGAAGATTTTGGGAAAAAGAAAAAATTTTGGTAACCAGAATTTTCTCCTTTTTCCCTTAATGTTTCCTGTCCTATAAAAGAAAGATAGCACCATTTGAGCCACATTGAAATTGTCATCTGCAAATGCTTTGAATTTGTACAAGGTTAAAATTTATCATCCGGTACAGAGTTAACCCATTACCACACAATCCCTACTTATGACGCCCCTGAGAAAGAAGCCTTCTGAAAACACTGTGGGAAAAGGAGAAAATGCTGGTAACCAGCATTTTCTCCTTTTCCCAGTGTTTTCTACCCTTCCCAGAACAAATTTCCATTTTTCAGTCACCTTTATTTTGTCGTCTGCAGATGCTTTCAATTTGGACCAGTCTAAAATTTTCTCGCGTGGTAAAGAGTTAACATGTATGAAAAATTTCAAACTGTCCAGTCTTGGCCTATTTCTTTACCACACTACAACATTTTAGACTTTTCCAAATTGAAAGCATTTAATTCTTTACCACACAAACACGACTTTTAACGACTCTGAGAAAGAAGTCTATAGAAAACATTGTGGGAAAAGGAGAAAATGCTGGTAACCAGCAGTTTCTCCTTTTCGCACAAGTTTTCTACCCTTTCTAAATCCAATTTCAATTTTTGATTAACATTTGTCTTCTGCAAATGCTTTCAATTTGGATTAGTCCAAAATTTTGTTGTTTGGTAAAGAGTTAAAGACAACCCATTAAGTGTGGCTAAAATGATGAGAGTTTTTGTAAAAGGGTACAAAAAATTGTGGTAAATGGAGAAAATGCTGGAAACAAGCAATTTCTCCCTTTCCCACAATGTTTTCTAAAGCCTTTTCTGTAAAGCTGTAAAAACAAAGGATTGTCTGGTAAAGGGTTAAGCAGACATTTAGTGTTTTTCTTTTCCATCTTGAAGTGAGGCAAAGTTTTTTATAACAAAATATTGCTAAATATTACAAAATATATTTTTTCTCAGCGCGCCTACAGACACAGGAATATTACGATGGGTAAAAGGTGCGATTCTGGCATTTGGAACAATGGAATGAGGGTTTTGTGCCACTCCTGAAATGAACTGATGATGCTCGCTAGATGAACTCGATTTTGATCTTTCACTAAATGCTCTCCATGTATGACTTTGATCTGTAACTACCACATGTTTTTAACTCTTTATCACACAATCCCGACTTTAAACGACCCTGAAAAAGAAGCCTTTTGAAAACATTGTAGGAAAAGGAGAAAATGCTGGTAACCAGCATTTTCTCCTTTTCCCACAATGTTTTCTACCCTGCTAGAAACAAATTTCCAATTTTGAGTTACATTTATTTTGCTGTCTGCAAGTGCTTTCAATTTGAAACTGATTTGTCGTTTGGTAAAGGGCAAACCAGCATTTTCTCCTTTTCCCACAATGTTTTCTACCCTGCTAGAAACAAATTTCAAATTTTCAGTTACATTTATTTTGCTGTCTGAAAGTGCTTTCAATTTGGAGTAGTCTAAACTGATTTGCCGTTTGGTAAAGGGTTAATCATGTGACATTCAAAACAAGCCAAATTAGGACTCAAAAATCTAAGAACACATCAAGGGGTTATGTGACATTTTAAGAAAATACCACTGGCAATTTTCTTTCCCCTATATTGCTGTTTTTTTTTATGTCTAAAAGCATTTTGCAAATTGAAATTGACACTTCACCAAATGACAAAATTTTAGACTGGTCGAAATTCAATGCATTTGCAGACAATAAATTTAGCATAAATTATTCAATTTCTCTTTGACAGGGTAGAAAGAATTGTGGGAAAAGAAGAAAATGCTGGTCAGCAGCATTTTCTCCTTTTCCTACAATGTTTTCAAAAGTCCTTTTCCTCAAAGTTCAGGGAGAGTTGAGTGATATAAAAAAATGTTGATATGATTCATTAAATCTCAATAAAAGTTACTCTGCTGAGGCAATTTCTCCTTTTGCCATGTTTTTATAAATTGTCTGCAGCAGCAATATATGAACTACGGCGATCACTTAATGTAATCATACCCCCTACCAGCTCCTTGTCACAAAACAGGCATTTGTCACAGAATGTCGAATGGTTTAGTACAAAAGTAAGAGTTGACAAGTTCAAGGGAGATAACTCCACAAAAAAAGAAAAATAGCAACAGGGTCATAAAAATAGCACATGCTCAACTTCATATATACCGGTATATAGGAACATTGTGTGTGAATTTGAGTTCAGTACCTGAAAAACTGCAGGAGTATTTTGCCAGGCAAATTTGTGTCTTCAGATGGATGGATAAAAAAGGAAGGACAGACTTTCATGGTGATTCCAGTAAACCCCCCTCCACTTTATCATTGGAGGTATAATAAGGTTTAAAAAGCGTATTTTAGAAAAGGGCCAATTGCTCATTTGAATCCTTTCCCATTAATATTTTCCATAAAATACAAAAACATTATTACTTTTTCCCTTTAAATATTTCATCCATTGAGTCATTCATTTTTTATTGTTAAGTATTTTACCCCAATTTCAACATGATTTTAGGCACATTTTGGTGTAAATCAATTCACTCTTTTCTTTAACTCTTAACCAAACAACAAAACTTTAGACTGGTCCAAATTGAAAGCATTTGCAGACGACAAAATAGAAGTGAATGAAAATTTGAAATTTGTTTTGTGAAGCATAGAAAACACTGTGGGAAAAGGAGAAAATGCTGGTTATCAGCATTTTCTCCCTTTCCCACAATGTTTTCTAAAGACTTCTTTCTCTGGGTCATCAAAAATAGGGATTGTGTGGTAATGGGTTAAAGAACAAATCTTAATTCCTTCCAAACTGAGAGTATATGCACAAGAAAAACTCTAAAATAGTACAAATGAACTTAAGTCCTTTTACAGGGTAAAATATCTGGTTACCAGCGTTGTTTCCTTTTCCCACAGTGGTTTCAAAAGGCTTCTTCTACAGGGTCGTGAAAACCTGGGATTGTTTGGTAAAGAGTCAATCAGGTTATCCCATTTCCAAACGATAAAATTTTAGGTTTGTCCAAATCAAAAGCATTTGCAAACGACAAAATGAAAGTGAAAGAAAATTTGAAATTTGTTTTGTGAAGGGTAGAAAACATTGTGGAAAAAGGAGAAAATGCTGATTACCAGCATTTTCTCCTTTTCCCACAATGTTTTCTAAAGGCTTCTTTCTCAGGGTAGTCAAAATTAGGGATTGTATGGTAATGGGTTATTTTCAATGATTGTCCACGATTTCATCTAAATTAAAAACTTGAACCTATTACCTAAATACCAGTAATTTTCTATTTTAACCCATTACCACACAATGACAACTTTTAATGACCCTGGGAAAGAAGCCTACTGAAAACACTGGGAAAAGGAGAAAATGCTGGTAACCAGCATTTTCTCCTTTTCCCAAAATGTTTTCTACTCCATCAAAAAATGATTGCACTGTTTGAGGAACATTAACATTGTCGTCTGCAAATACTGTCAATTTAGATAAGACTTAAATTTTGTAGTCTGGTAAAGGGTTAATGACCCTGAAGGAAAACATTATGGGAAAAGGAGAAAATGCTGCCAACAGCATTTTTGCATATTCCAGCATTTTTTTCTGCACCATCAGAAATCTGTAACTAACTCATACAAATTTGAAATTACTGTATTCGGATACATGTACTCTCAATTTGGACAAGTTGAAAAGTTGTTGTTTGACAAAGGAATGACACAAGAGGACCGCAATAGCCTATGAATAGTTTCAAATATCATGTGTTTGTCTCTTTTTATCAAACCACAACTCTTTAGACTCTTCCAGTCAAAAACATTCGCACAAACTCCGATGAAAAAAAGAAAAACATTGTGGCAGCTTGCACAAGGTGGTGAATATCTATCTAATAGTCTTTACATAAATGGGTTTGGACTATACATAAACTTGACTATTTATTGATAAATATTTCCTGAGAGATCAAATGCTTCACTTGCAAATAAAGCTCATGTTTAGCAGCCAATCAAAATGAAACAAACTTTTAAAACAAGCCTTTTGATTGATTCAAACACTTGTCTGTCTACACCAATCAGACAGATTTTAGTGGGGTAAATATAGGGTGTTCCACAATATATGTTTCATATTAAAAATGCATAAGGTAACTTATTCATATAGAAATTGCAATAACATTTATACCAATTAATAAGTTTTAGTATATAAGGTAATATTAATATATCGATTTACATCAAATGTTCAAAATGAAGTCCATTCATATGTTGCAAGGCGCACAGTCTCTTCACGAAATGTAATTTCATTAATCTGCATGCATGGGTTGTAAACAGTCCCATCTCTACAACAACCGAGATCATTATGTTGTCTATGGGTGGACTCCATCCACAATGTCCTCAAAGTCTCACAGAAGAAGTCCAATGAGCTTCCAATGAGGTTCTTGCATCTGGAAAGTTAGGGGGCCAAGGTTGCACTGTTTTCAAGATCACTCTTGAATCAACCTTACTTTACGACCATTTCAATACATGTACTATAATTATGAGCTGCTCATGGTGTTGTATCATACCCTACCACGAAATCCTGCATAAAATTCAGTTCCTATTGCAGTTGCAGTGTCTTCAATTCTATTTTCGGACAGAACGCCCAATTACACCACTCCTATTCCAAGCATCCCATACTCATACAATGAGCACAAAAAATAGCTTCAGACAATACATGAACTTAACTCTTTACCAGACAACAAAATTTTGGACTGGTCCAAATTCAAAGCGTTTGCAAAATAACAAAATAAAAGTGTTGACAAAAGTCACAAAGTGACTGGAAAATTGAAATTTGTTTTGTGAAGGGTAGAAAACATAGTGGGGAAAAAAAAGAGAAAATGCTGGTTACCAGCATTTTCTCCTTTTTCCTCTATGTTTTCGAAAGGCTTCTATCTTAGGGTTGTAAAAAACATGTATTGTTTCTTAACCCATTACCACACAATCCCTACTTTTGATGCCCCTGAGAAAGAAACCTTTAGAAACATTGTGGGAAAAGGAGAAAATGCTGGTAACCAGCATTTTCTCCTTTTCCCACAATGTTTTCTACCCTTCATGAAACAAATGCCAAAATGCCAATTTTTTAGCCACTTTTATTTTGTTGTCTGCAAATGCTTTCAATTTGGACCAGTCTAAAATATTGTCGTTTGGTAATGGGTTAAAGGGGTAAGACATCAGTAGTTCCAGGGATGAGAATGGTCACAACCTAGACACCCTGATCAATGAAGGCAAATTATATAAATGGACTGAATGTCCTCCAGCATAAAAAATTACGTCATTCTGAACATTTTATGTAAATCAATGTATGTTTTGAAATTGGCTAGCTGCCTCTAATGTTCTGGGCCCATATTCACCAACCATTCTTGAGAACGTTCTTTGTCTTATTCTCCGGAATTTTCTACACTTGTAAGTAACGAAACTTCTGGTTGGCTAAACCATTTGGTTCAGCTAATCAGATGTTGTGTTACTTGCAAATGTACAATATTTTGGAGAATAAGACCAAAAATATTCTCAAGAATGGTTAGTGAATACGGGTCCTGGGCATGTCACCAAACTGTTCTTTGACATCAAACTCCAATGTTCTGGGCATGTCATTCTTTGACATCAAACGGTATAAATTCTATTGGAATACCTAAGGTATATCTGAGAGTATAGCATTATCATGAAACAACCTATATGACCCTTAGTCGTGGTTGAGCATTTATGTTCCTTTACATACATACAGTCCCCCTACCTCTTTTTTTCTTTGTTTCCACAAAAAGAGGGAACAAGTTTATACTTTTTCTTTCACACAAGAAGTATATACAACAGAGCATTAATACTGAAATATAGTACGGATCCAACATAGTTTGTGGGCATGCACAAAATAGCACCTTTGCAGAAATCAACTGATCAGCAGCCATTGTCACAAACCATCTTAAATTGCATTCCTATTCTAATCTTAACCTTTAACTCTTTACCACACAATCCCGACTTTTAACGACCCTGGAAAAAAAAGCCTTTTGAAAACATTGTAGGAAAAGGAGAAAATGCTGGTAACCAGCATTTTCTCCTTTTCCTACAATATTTACCACCATTTCCAAACCAAATTTTAATTTTTCGGTCACATTTAATTTGTAGTCTGCACATGCTTTCAATTTGGACAACTCTATAATTTTGCTGTTTGGTAAAGGTTTAACTCTTTACCACACGAGAAAATTTTAGACTGGGCCAAATTGAAAGCATTTGCAGACGACAAAATAAAGGTGACTGAGAAATTGAAATTTGTTCTGGGAAAGGTAGAAAACACTGTGGGAAAAGGAGAAAATGCTGGTTACCAGCATTTTCTCCTTTTCCCACAGTGTTTTCAAAAGGCTTCTTTCTCAGGGGCGTCAAAAGTAGGGATTGTGTGGTAATGGGTTAATCTGCTAAACATACAAAATTAAACTTTCAAACTGGTAAAAAAAAAACCTGAATAATTTTACCTGAAAATTATATTTTAGATAAAATATCTGCCTATAGGACAGTGTAGATCCAAGATCAGACTGCACGTTTTGTGCAGCCTGATCTTGATCCATACTGTCTACAAAAGGTCAATGAGTTGTGTTTGGCAGCCAAAGGGTTAAGCATACCTCTTTACCACACAGCAGTGTTTTGTATTTGTCCAAATTCAAAGCAATTGTAGAAGACACATTAAATGCTGCTCAATAGGTCAGGGTTGTCTTTGAAAAGTAAGAAAACATTGTGGGAAAGGAAAAAATGCTGGTTGCCAGTTTTGTTTTCTTTCCAAAAATGTTTCAAAATGGTTCAAAAAATATCTTCGAAAGCTTCCTTCAAAAACATTTAAACTTTGGATGTGTGGTATAAAGTTAAAAAGACCTCAAAGTAACACAATTTCTGATTGGAAATGATTTAGCCAATGCAAAATCACGTCAGGCTAACAAACATTGTGTAACTTTTCCAAATGCAGAATGAGGCTGAGAGTACAATTAAGAATGGTTGCTTATAACTGGCCTTGATTTTTAAAAGCATTGTATACCTTTCTTAACAAATAAGCTTCACTAATTTTCAGTAACAATATAAAAAAATTTCAATCACTTCATTGGCTTAACTCTTTAACCAAACCACAAAATGTTAGACTGGTCCAAATTGAAAGCATTTGCAGATGACAAAGTGAATGAAACCCAAACGACAATTTCTGTCTTTGGTAGGGTAGGAAACACTGTGGGAAAAGGAGAAAATGCTGGTTACCAGCATTTTCTCCTTTTCCCACAATGTTTTCAAAAGGCTTCTTCCCTGAGGGTCGTCAAAAGTTGGGTTTGTTTGGTTAAGAGTTCAGAGCCTTACCAAACAACTAGTCTTTAACCCATTACCACACGAGAAAATTTTAGACTGGTCCAAATTGAAAGCATTTGCAGACGACAAAATAAAGGTGACTAAAAAATAGAAATTTGTTCTCGGAAGGGTAGAAAACACTGTGGGAAAAGGAGAAAATGCTGGTTACCAGCATTTTCTCCTTTTCCCATAGTGTTTTCAAAAGGCTTCTTTCTCAGGGGCGTCCAAAGTAGGGATTGTGTGGTAATGGGTTAAAATAATAATTGAAATTTGCAGATGACAGAATAAATTCAGGTTCAACTAGATTTGACTGACAAAGGAGAGAAAACATTGTGGAGAAAACAGCACTTACCATGAACAAAAAATACAGGTTTCTTTGGCAAAAGAACCCTTCAGCAAAACATCCTGTGTTTTAATGGTTACAGGGAAGAAAAACTTTTGAAAGCATTGAGGGAAAAAGAGAAAACGCTGGTAACCACCATTTCCCTTTTTTCAACAATGCTGTCTATCCTTTCGAAAAACAAATCTGGACATCTAAGATTTAAGGCACATCAGTCTGATGTCATCTGCAAATTATTTCAACTATTTCGGATTTAAAATTCTGTTCTCCAGTGAAGACTTAAGCTTAACCAATTTAACTCTTTACCACACAATCCTACTTTTAACAACCCTGGAGAAGAAAGCTTTTGAAAACATTGAGGGAAAAGGAGAAAATGCTGTTAAACAGCTTTTTCTCCTTTTCCCTCAGTGCTTTCTATCTTATCATAGACAGAAATCATTATTTGAGCTAAATCGGATTTGTTGTCTGCAAATGCTTTCAATTTCGTGAAGTCCTAAATTTTGTCGTATGGCAAAGAGTTTACCCCAATGCTACTAAGTGCGACTCTTAAGCTTTTGCTGACAGTGTACATCAAAATCAGGCTAAACAGAATACTCAGACCGATCTTAAATCAACACTGTTTGATAAGGAGATATATCTCCCCCCTCAAAATACCTTTTAAGTGGCAAACTCTTGATTTCTACTATCCACCTGAAAGTTTCATTTCACTCAGGACATGGGTTACCAGAAACATATACAAAGTTTAGCCATTTACCACACAATCCCAACTTTTAACACCCCTGTGAGAGAAGCCTCTTGAAAACATTGTGGGAATAGGAGAAAATGCTGGTAACCAGCATTTTCTCCTATTCCAACGTTTTCCTCCCTTCCTAAAACAAATTTCATTTCTTTAATCACATTTCGTTGTCTGCAAATGCTTTCAACTTGGACCAGTCTAAAATTTTGTCCTTTGGTAAAGAGTTAATCACTATACACGTATCAGATTTAGCACTACATTGTGGATGTTGACTAAAAATTTCACTTTGGGCTCGTGGGAGGGGGCTGCTTGGGCTTTGGACAGCAGGCACCTGGATTGCAGAAGTTACCGGATCCGCATGCCAGCATGCAGTCTTGGGATGAAAACATGAATCCATTCTGAAGAAAAATGAAAAGGAGAAAAATATAGTAAGTAATACAAGAGGGGCATGACTGCCCTATCACCACGGCTTATGTACATTTGAGAACATTCAACAGTATAGTGCTGAAAATATTTGCTCTAGAGTGATTCAACAATATATTGCTGAAAATGTAAGCTCTAGAGTGATTCAACAATATATTGCTGAAAATGTTAGCTCTAGAGTGATTCAACAGTAGCTTAGAATTAACTCATATTTTTTTTCTAACAAACAGGTGATAAGTTGTTTTCTTCTCGGACACACCTGGCCATTTTCAATCATATTTTCTATAACAATTGCACGGTTTCACTAAAAAATCGAACAGTGTTCTTTCTGTTGCCATGTCCGTCGATGACTCACGGAAACTGATGACTAAAACATTCATCCAATCAAATTCATGGGATTTTATCACCTTGTGATTTATGATATCATCAAAAAACGTCACTGGGACTTTGGAAATCCAGTGACCTTTTTACTGGTAAGGGTTTCTTTCCCTTACACTAAAAAATTTGTAGTTTTTGGACAAAAGTTTTGGAGACCATGTTAGACTTTGCAGCACCACACAATGTGCTTGTAATAATGTGTGCATTACGGTAAAAATGCATCACTTTTTGCACATAGTTTTTAGATTTTAGGGGCATTCTCGAAAATAAAGGGGCAATGCCGCACGCTGGATGCATCGCTGTTATGCCAGTCATAATTGCAACAAAGCTACCTTATTCATATAAGTCCTAGGTTTCACCAGTACTAGGCTGGGTCTCTGAAGTGTCTTGCCCAAGACACTCCCATGAAACTTCCAGTGCCTCCAATGAGGCTCAACCTGGGACCTCGAGGTGACCAGTCCTAGAATCTAACACTGAGCCATGCAGAACTGTAAATGAAAGGAGAAAAATAAACTAAAGAAAATGTTCAAAACAAGTTCTATGTTGCTTTTATATCATTTTCTACCTATGGTAAATCATACTGAATAATTATATATTACATGTTTTTGATACAAACCTCTGAATACTCTGGCTGGATGGTGACAGAATGTATGCCTTCATTATGGAAAATAAGTTTGATTTTAGCAAGAATGTGCATGAATTCCTGTGCAGCATGAAAGCGAACATGTGCTGAAGCGACTAAGCAGTCTCCAGTTAACTGCCATACATGGAACTCATGTACTCCCTGGACCCCATCAATCTGAAACGAGTAAATAGAAGCAGTCATTTCAGGGTACAGACTGAATGAGAGTGTATGATTTTAACCCTTTCCCAAACAACAAATTTTGGACTCTTCCAAATCAAAAGAGTTTGCAGACGACAATTTTAGATTTGAAGAAAATGCCAGAAAGTTCTCAACAAGAGGGCCAAGATGGCCCTCGTTCGCTTACCTGAATTTTTGAGAGGACCATAGCCAATTTTATCACAATCTAAACAACCATTTCAGAGAGGAAAAATTTTTAAGAATTTCTTCATGTCTGTATAGTGTAAATAGCCCACAGCCATCAGAGCCATGTTTCTTGATGGATCAAAATATTATGAGCAATTTTTGAAAAGGGTCAACTAAGATACATTTCTGGGAAATTATTTCAGAATCTGATCAGCTGTTTCACAGAAGAATTTTAAAAAATTCCTTCATGGCCATAGCCCCCATTCACCAGTGCCATGTTTATTGACGAATCAAACTATCATGAACACCTTTTGAAAAGGGTCACCCAAGGAACATTTCTGTGAAATAATTTCAAAATCTGACAAGCGTTTCAGAGAAGAAGAGTTTTTAAGAATTTCTTCATTTCCCTATAGTGCAAGTAGCCCCAATTCACCAGAGCCACATTTTTTGACAGATCAAAATTTCGCGAACAATTTTTGAAAAAGGTCATCCAAGGAACATCTCTGTGAAATTATTTCAAAATCTGACCAGCGGTTTCAGAGAAGAAGAATTTTAAAGAATTTCTTCATTTCTGTATGGTGCAAGTAGCCCCCATTCACCAGAGCCATGATTCTTGACGGATCAAAATTTCGCGAAAAATTTTGGAAAAGGGTCATCCAAGGAACATCTCTGTGAAATTATTTCAAAATCTGACCAGCCGTTTCCGAGAAGAATTTTTAAGAATTCCTTTATTTCTGTTTAGTGCAAGAAGCCCCCATTCACCACAGCCATGTTTCTTGACGGATCAAATTTTCACGAACAATTTTTTAAAAGGGTCACCCAAGGAACATCTCTGTGAAATTATTTCAAATTCTGACCAGCGGTTCCAGAGGAGAAGATTTTTAAAGAATTACCTAGAAAATTCCATTTGGTTGCCATGGTAACCAGAGTTTTTGACGGAATCAAATTCTGTGAACAATTTTAAAGAGGACCTCCCAAGGAACATTCCAGCCAAGTTTGGTCCAAATTAGCCTAGCGATTTAGGAGGAGTTGATGTTTAAAGAATTGTTGACAATGCACGACGGATGACGCATGGCGGATGACGGACACTCAGTGATCCTAAAAGCTCCCCTTGAGCACGTTATGCTCGTTATGAGCAATTTCTCCTTTTCCCACAGCGTTTTCAAAAGACTTTTACTGCAGACACCTAAAAACCAGGGCTTGTTTGGGAAAGGGTTAATCCCATTTTCAGTTATATCGCAGTTGCCGGGTACATCTATCAATGGGTTCCTGGAGTTTCAAGTAATTTGTATAATATTCTGTCCAAGCACTCCAACATAACTATCATTGAAACAATGGTCAGCTTAGATGAATGAATCCTGTTGCAATGACTATCATCAATCCTCAGAAAGAAATTGGTCAAGCTATTATTACAAAAATATATGTGACTGGTTAGCATCAGTTTTAACCCTTTACAACCAATCCCAAGTTTTAACCCTTTACCCCATAAGGCATTTCTATGGCATCTCTAATTGACCCTAAATGTCAGTAAGGATGGAGCCGTTTCCTATGTGTAAATGGCACCTTTTGATAGCATAGAAAACATTGCAACAAAAGGTGAAATTGCTCGTCACGAGCAATTTCACATTTTGCCACAATGTTTTCCAAAGACTCCTACAAGCAATGTGTAGAAATGAGTATCTATGGTGTAAAGGGTTAACTAAACTGATATTCAAAAATGCTGTCAATGAGGTGATTTTTTTTCTTTTGTATGGAAGTTTAATGCCACTGTAACAGCTTCGATCATGTTAATGCGGTCAGTGCACATAGGCATGTTTCCTGGCTTTTCTCATTATCAGTACTGACATAGCTTTCTTTCCACGTCATCGACTGCTTTTCTCACATGCACCAGAGGTGAAAGGCTAAAGTTTGCTGTAAAGAAAAATTGCCTCAACCAGGTGTCAAACCTGTGACCACTACATTACTTAACTCTTTACCAAATGATCCCTTGTCTTCATGACTCTATGAAAGAAGCCTTTTTCCAAACAATGTGGGAAAAGAGGAAAATGCCGATAACCAGCATTTTCTCCTTTTCCCACAAAGTTTCCTTCCCTTCCAAAAGTAAATTTCAATTTTTGAGTCACTTTAATTTTGTCGTCTACTAATGCTTTCAATTTGGAACAGTCTAAAATTTTGTCGTCAGGTAAAGAGTTAATAAAGTCAAGTATAAACATTTTGTTGTGTGGTATAGCAGGTGAAAACAAGAGATGTTTGTAAAACATGCATGCCCCCCTAATAGCATCCAATTCTAAATATAACATGTGATTATAAACTGTTAAGTTCAAAGTGTAAAAACGAACAAAGGGTAATTACTCAAAAATTATTAATGATAAATTTACAATTCTTGGGCACTGCACTTCCCATTTATGTGACCAATCAACTTTTAAAATTTCATGATTTTACCTCACATACTTTTTGAGTTATGCTCCAGAAAAAAAATAAGTATGAAAATCAACAAAGGGCAATAACTGCAAAAATATGATGGGCAGAGTTATGGTTCTTGTGCACTGCAGTTCTCCTTATTAAGATCAATCCACCTATGAGGTTTCATATGTGATACCTGAAATACTTTTTGAGTTAGGCTCCGGACAAAAATTAAGTATGAAAATCAACAAAAGGCAATAACTCCAAAAATATGATGGGAAGAGTTATGGTACTTGTGCAATGCACTTCTCCTTAATAAGATCTATCCTCCTATGAGGTTTCAAGATGATACCTGAAATACTTTTAGAGTTATGCTCCGGACAAAAATTAAGTATGAAAATCAACAAAGGGCAATAACTCCATAAATATGATGGGCAGAGTTATGATTCGTGTGCACTGCACTTCTCCTTAATGAGATCTATCCACCTATGTAGTTTCAAGATGATACCTGAACTACTTTTTGAGTTAAGCTCCGGACAAAAATGTGGTCTACGGACCGACCGACGGACCGACAAGTGCAAAGTAATATACCCCCACTTCTTCGAAGGGGGGCATAATTACCATAACTATACTTGCTCGATATCTATGCAGTAAAGTGTATTTCCTTCAAAACTCTTCTAATAGCACTAGTTTAGCAATACATATGTAGCCCTCTACCACTTAATCCCAGGTTTCAAAAACCAGGAGAAAGACAGGTTTTATAAACATTCTGGGAAGCGAAGAAAATACTGGTAAGCATTTGAGCTTAATTCAATTTGTCATCTGCAAATGCTTTTCAATTTGGTTGGATAAAATATTTGCTTGTTGGTAAAGACTGTAACAAAAATCAACTTACCTGCTCAATTTTGACTTTAATATCATTGACTTTTATGTGTGTAGGAACTGTTTGCATTAATATGAGGGCAGCTTTTTTCACTGAAATAGAATGTTCATCATTTCAGGAATTAACTATACCTTGTTTTGAATCTCTTACAAAATAATTCAGTTTTTTCGGTGACCAATGGAAAGAAATCTTGTGAAAACATGACAAAAGCGTTTTCTAATTTTTCAAATGCCTTCCACCCTTCCTGAGACAAAGCCTATAGTTTAAATCTTTACCACACAATCCCAACTTTTAACGACCCCAAGGAATAATAATCCTTTAGAAAACATTGTGGGAAAAGGAGAAAATGCTGGTAACCAGCATTTTCTCCTTTTCCCACAATGTTTTATACCCTTCCCAAAACAAAGTTCTATTTTTCAGTTCCACTTATTTTGTTGTCTGCAAATGTTTTCAATTTGGTATGGTCAAAAATTTTGTCGCTTGGTAAAGAGTTGAGACATAATTATTTAATCTGTTATCTAAAAATGCCCCTGAAATAAATGTGTCCAAAATTTGGTCTGGTAGATGGTTAATTTATTAAGATCTGGAAAAAAAATGCTAGCATGCTGCTCGAAAACATATGAAAAATAAACATAAATTAGGGTTAACTCATTACCAAATGACAAAATTTTAGGTTTGTCCAAATCGAAAGCATTTACAGATGACAAAATAAAAGTAACTAAAATTTTAAAATTTGTTTTGTGAAGGGTAGAAAACATTGTGGGAAAAAGAGACAATGCTGGTTCCCAGCATTTTCTCCTTTTCCCACACTGTTTTCTATAGGCTTCTTTCTCAAGGTCATCAAAAGTAGGGATTGTGTGGTAATGGGTTAAATACAGAAATGCATGTGTACACATGTGAAAAGAAAGCAAGAGGATCATGATTGCCCTGTATCGCTCCACTGCCTTATTGATAAAAATCACCCCTGATTGGATCTGAAAAAGACATTATCCTTTACCAAATAATCAAAATTGTGGGAAACGTGGCAAATGCTGGTAAGCAGCTTTGTGTATTGGCTAAAGAAATTCCAGGAAAAGTACTGGCTGCAACTACAATATAACTGAAATGTTGAAAAAGAGTTAAACACATTACATATTGAGCAAAAAAACTGATCGCTCTCTCAAAATGTTTTCAAAAGCCTTTCTTTAGGACTGAAAAAACTTGTGATGGTCTGATATGGAGTAAAAGTAGCACCATCTGATTGGTTGAGACAAAATTTTCAGCCAATAAGATCCTAAGTTTTGGAAGGCAAAACAATTGTAATATCATTATCCCTTTCCCAAGCAACAAATTCTGGACTCCGGGACTTCTGTGAATCTGGAAAATTTCTGCAGTCCAGGTATCAAACTGCCTAATACAATCCACTTATGTTCTCTGATAATGTAGAAAAACTGTGGGAAAAGGAGAATATGCTGGTTACCAGCATTTTCTTTATTTCCCACTATGTTTTCAAAAGGCTTCTATCTTAGGGTTGTGAAAACCAGGTATTGTTTGATAAAGGGGTAAGACATCGCTAGTTCCAGAGATGAGAATGGTCACAACCTAGACACCCTGATTAATGAAGGCAAATTGTTAATGGACTGAATGACCTCCAACATTAAAATTGATGTCATTCTGAACATTTTATGTACATCAATGTATGTTTTGAAACTGGCTAGCTACCTCCATGTAGAATGTAATGTAGAAAATCATTGTGGGAAAGAAGAAAATGCTGGTGACCAGCATTTTCTTCTTTTTCCACAATTGTTTCCAAAGATTCTCCCTAGTAACAATGTATTGAACAGTTAAGAACTAGATCAGTTTTTGAGAGCTGTCACTGAATGTGACTTTATATCCCCGCCAGTGCTTTGACAGAAAAAGTGTCAAGTTCAAGGGCAGATAATTCCTTGACCACGAAAAGTTGACACTTGAAAATTGTAAATCTTCAATATATGATCAGTATATGTGCCAAGCTTTTTTACAATTGAAGGAAAACCGAGGAGTTCATGACACAAAATTGCTAGTATTTTGTACACAGACGGACACACGGAAGGACAGACAGGTACACGGACAGACAGGCTGATTCCAGTATACCCATGAAAACATTCGTTTTCCGCTGATATAATAATTAGTCATATTTAGAACTGTATGTAAGGGTAAATGATACTTAGAACTGTACTCACACAGTGGAATGGCTGTACAAAGTATTATGACCACCATTATTATACTGAAAATAAAAATAGAAATACAGTCAACTCCCGTTTGAACGACATCCGATACATCCACATTTTCACTTACCAACACAAATTTGTTGGGAATGGATTTACACAGTCTATTTTCCATCCGTTACAAAGGAATTCTCGTTTTCCGACACCAACATAACTTTTTCAGGAACAAAAGTACAGACTCCCTATATATTCTTATCCCTACTTTTGATGCCCCTGAGAAAGAAGCCTTTAGAAAACATTTTGGGAAAAGGAGAAAATGCTGGTAACCAGCATTTTTTTTCCTTTCCAACGTTTTCTAACCTGTTAGGACAAATTCACTCATAGCTGTGTTCATTACATCATCTGAAAATGGTTTTCAAGTTGGAAATGTCTAAAATGTTTGTTGTCTGGTTAACAAAAACAAGTTAACAACAAGAGGACCATGATGGTCCTATATCGCTCACCTGAGTACTAAGAAGTAAAGGTCTAAAATAAAGATAATTACCAAATATTGAGGTTCAAGGGCAAATGATAATGAAACAAGAGCGGCAAATTGTCACAAGATATGCAATCCCACCACCAGTTGTCAAGGAGGTATAATAGTTGCAAAGGGCAGGCAATGTAACAAACATGTTTACCAAGTCTGAAGTCAATTTGACTTGAGACTTCAAAATTCCACTCTAGACAAGCAAAAAATACTGTAAAAATGAAGATCAAAGTGGAATTACTCAAAATCCATGCTAGGTAGAGTTATTGTTCCTGTACACAGTAATCGGGTAATATTCATACCTATTTTGAAGTTGTTCTGACTTGAGATGAGAAAGTTATATTCCGGACAAGCACTAAATGCAGAATCATGTGAGATTTTATGGAGATAAACATTGTAACAAATTTTCAATTCAGCTTGGCAAGAAATGTAGTCTCTAGAGTGCTCAAAAGAAGATCTTTAAAAATTTCCCTGTATATCTCTCTATGAAATCTGAGACCCACAACATAGGGCTAACTTTCAAACCAGGGCAATAATTTGAAGTTTTCTTGTAGTGGGCCACTAGATGATGCTACATGCCAAATATGAAGGCTCTAACCCTTATGGTTTGGGACAAGAAAATTTTCTAAGATTTCCTTCTTAATTGCTATGTGAAATCCAAGAACCCACAATATAGGGTCATTTTGAACACTACGGCCATAATTTGAGGTATTGCAGTAGATGGTCACAAGATGCTACATGCCAAATATGAAAGCTCCCGTTTGGGACAAAGAGATTTTTAAAGATTCCCTTCTTTATCTCTATGTGAAATCTGAGACACACAACAAAGGGCTAATTGTTTACATCAGGGCCATAATTTTAAGTAAATCAGTAGAGGGCCACTAGATGATGCTACATGCCAAATATAAAAGCTCTGGCCATTACCATTTGGGACAAGAACATTTTTAAAGATTTCCTTCCTTATCTCTATGTGAAATCCAAGACCAACAACCTAGGGCCAATTTTTGCACCAGGGCCATAATTTGAAGCATTTTAATAGAGGGCCACTAGATGATGCTGCATGCCAAATATGAAAGCTCTAGCCGTTACAGCTTTGGACAAGAAGATTTTTAAAGATTTCCTTCCTTATCTCTATGTAAAATCCAAGACGAACAACAAAGGGCTAATTTTCACACCAGGGCCATAATTTGAGTTAGTTTTATAGAGGGCCACTAGATGATGCTGCATGCCAAACATGAGAGCTCTAGCCCTTACTGTTTAGGACAAGAAGATTTTTAAAGATTTCCTTCCTTATCTCTATGTAAAATCCAAGACGAACAACAAAGGGCTAATTTTCACACCAGGGCCATAATTTGAGTTATTTTTATAGAGGGCCACTAGATGATGCTGCATACCAAATATGAGAGCTCTAGCCCTTACTGTTTAGGACAAGAAGATTTTTAAAGATTTCCTTCTTTATCTCTATGAGAATTCTGAGAACCCACAACATGGGGCCATTTTCAACACTACTGCCATAATTTGAAGTACTTTGGTAGAGGACCACTAGATGATGCTACATGCCAAATATGAAAGCTCTAGCCCTTACAGTTTTGGATAAGAAAATGTTTACAATTTTTTCTTTCGGTTGCCATGGCAACCAGAATTCTTCATGGAATTCAAATCTTTGAAGTATTCTGAAAGTGCATCACCAAGGGATCATTTCTGTGAAGTTTTATTGAAATCTGATTAGCGGTTTCAGAGGAGAAGATTTTTTTAGTGATTGTTTACGGGCAGACGGACAGACAGACGGACAGACGTCAGACAATGACGTCTCACAATAGATCATCTTGAGCACTATGTGCTCAGGTGAGCTAAAAACAAATGCCTGACATGATCAATTACTTTCATATCAAAGACTTTCAACATTATTTCAGCTATATCCTGGCACAAAGTGATCCTATCTTTTTTTTCCTGAAGTTTCTTTCATACATTCTTCATTCAGCATTGCCTAAAAGCAAATTGCTCCTTATTACATAAACAACAAGTAGGCCATGATGGCCCTGAAGCCCCTCACCTGAGCCTTTTGATCAAACATGACCAATTTCCAATCTCTTCAGAGACAATAAGACAAACATTCTGACAAACACTCATTAGTATTAGACTTAAAAATATGGCATCTAGAGTACACAAGGTTTTTCTGAGATTTGCCCTAGTGACCTAGTTTTTGACCCCACATGACCCATTTTCGAAATCCTAAAAGATATCAGCAAGACAAATTTTTTGACCAACTTTCAGGAGTATTGGATAGAAAATGTGGCCTCTAGAGCATACACAAGGTTTTTCTAAGATTTGACCCAGTAACCTAGTTTTTGACCCAACATGATCCATTTTCAAACTCATCCGAGATATCATCAAGGCAAACATTCTGACCAAGTTTTATGACTATCAACTGAAACAATGGCCTCTAGAGTATACACGAAGTTTCTCTAAGATTTGACCTAGTGACCTAGTTTTGACCCGAAATGACCCATTTTCAAACCCATCCGAGGTATCATGGAGATTAACATTCTGAGCAAGTTCTATGAATATCGGACTGAAAATGTGGTCTCTAGAGCGTACACAAGGTAAAAAGTTGACACACGACAGACAATACAAGGCAGACACCTGACACAGCTCAATGACAATAGCCAACCAGTAGCACTTCGTGCTCAGTTGAGTTAACCCTTTCCCAAACAATCCCTGATTTTTACGACCCTGAGATAGAAGCCTTTTGAAAACATTGTGGGAAAAGGTAACCAGCATTTTCTCCTTTTCCCACAATGCTTTCTATCATGCTGGAAAAAAAATCAATTTTTGATTTATGTTTAATTTGTCCTCCGCAAGAGCTTTCAATTTGGACCAGTCTAAAATTTTGTCGTTTGGTAAAGAGTTAAAAATGAAATAACATTCAGCAGTGAGAAAGGAGTAAATCTTGTTGCAATGACAATCATCAATCTGAAACACTGAACCATCTACCCTTCGCTTTAACTTTTTACCATGCAGTTCTGACTTTGAACGACCCTGTGGATGAAAAGTTTTGTTACTTTCTATGTAAAAATTCTAATTTTTGAATTGCATTCATTTTGTCACTGGCAAATTTTTACAATTTGGACAAATCTGAAGTTTCGTCTTTTGGTATAGAGTTAAACAAGGCTAAAATAATGGAATTGGGTCTTTGAAAGTCTAGAAAATTAAAGAAGACTGGGAAAATGCCAGAAATCAGAATTTCTCCATCTTCCACACTTTAAGAAGCTTTATTTGGGCTTATTTACTCTTCATCACATGACAAAAGCTTTAGACTGATACATACTGGAAGCATTTGTCTTTGTTGTCTTTGAACACATTTAGGGAAAAGGATAAAAAGCTGGTTACCAGTATTTTCTTCTTTACCACAATGTTTTCAAAGCTTGTTATCTTGTAGAGTTAAAATTCATGGGCCTTTTTCACCAAACATTCTTAAGAAAATTCTCAGTCTTTTTATAATGAGATTTTCTAAATTTGAATGAAACACAACTTTTGATTGGCTAGGCCAAATGGTCAAATCAAAAGTTGGGTTATTTTTAACTCATTACTAAATGACAATATTTTAGGCTTGTCCAAATTGAAAGCATTTGCAGACAACAAAATAAAAGTGTAAATTTGAAATTTGTTTTGTGAAGGGTAGAAAACAATGTGGGAAAAGGAGAAAATGCTGATTACCAGCATTTTCTCCTTTTCCCACAATGTTTTCAAAAGGCTTCTTTCTCAGGGTCGTCAAAAGTAGGGATTGAGTGGTAATGGATTAAATTTAGTAAATTCTGGAGAACAGGACTAAAGATGTTCTCTAGAATCATTGTTGACTACGGGCCCTGAATTGTGTAGTAAAGGGTTACAACAGGCTTGTTGGGTGAAGGGTCAATACCTACCTCATGGCTGGATCTACATAAAACACCCATTTGGCATCTATAAACCATATCATCAGCGCACTAATGACTACTATAACAGAGCCCAGGGCGTCGCCCAACACATGTAAAAATACAGCTCGCATATTTAAATGAGCACTGGTTGCTGAAATATAAAAAATACACGAAGTCTTCAACTTTTTAACCCCCAGAGCACTGAATAAACCCAAATCTTATTTTCAGTCTAAAAACAAAGACCCTGGTGATCGCAATTTCAAGGTTGTTCTCATCTGAACATTTTATAGAAGAGTGAACCGTGTAGAATCAATGATAAGGCTGCATATTTTGTGCAGCCTGATCTTAGTCTATGCTGGCTGCATAGGTAACTACAGTTGTAAAAGGACCTTTTGGGGTTAACCCATTATCATACGAAAAACATTTTAGGCTTGTTCAAATCGAAAGCATTTGCAGATGACAAATAATAGTGACTGAAAATTTGAAATTTGTGTTGTGAAGGGTAGAAAACATTGTGGGAAAAGGAGAAAATGCTGGTTACCAGCATTTTCTCCTTTTCCTACAGTGTTTTCAAGAGGCTTCTTTCTCAGGGGCGTCAAAATAGGGATTGTGTGGTAATGGGTTAACAGAAGATGTTCCTCAACACTATCAAGTGTCCTGAGAAAAAAGGCTTTCGAAAAAAGTTGTAGGAAAAAGAGAATATGCTTGTAATTAGTATTTTCTCATTTCTTCTTCATAACATTTCCTATCATAGGACAAACAAATCCCATTATATGGGCCACATATAATTTGTTGTCTGTAAATTCTCTTAGTTTGGACAAGTCTAAATTTTTGTCCACTATATAATTCATATACAGTACATAATTATGACTTATTTTGACTGGTTTTGATACAAAATAATATCAAAAACCTATAGAATCCTACAATGTAAGAGATATTACATAAAACGATTTTTTACATGAAGCCCCCTTTTTCCGTGACGTAGCCTGAAATTGAGAAAACATGGGAGAGACATCTGGGCAATGTTCCAACGAGTTAAGATTTTAATTTTCAAGAAATTTTGAGCTCTAATGTACGAGATAATTTTCAGAGAAAAACAATTTTTGACACAAAGCCTCCATTTTCTGCCACGCAGCCTGTAATTGCGAAACCGTGAAGAGGTATCATATTAAGATGATTTTTTACACAAAGCCCCCCTTTTCCTTGACATAGCCTGAAATTGAGAAACCACGAAAGAGGTATCTGTGCAATGTTCTAACAAGTTCAGATTTGAAATTTCATGAACTTTTGAGCACTAATGTAGGAGATATTAGAGATAAACAATTTTTTACATGAAGCCCCATTTTTCTGTGATGCATGCAGCCTGTAAATGAGAAACCTGGAAAGAGATATTTGCCCATTGTGCCAAGGAGTTCAGATATGAAATTATTTAAAATTTGGTCCAGGGGTTGTGGAGAAATGGCTTCAGACAGACAAACAAACGGACATATGCACAGCATGGCGACCGAAATGTTTCGGGGAGCATAAAAATGCCACAGTATCTTAACCCTTCACAAAACAATCCTTTATTTTCAAGACTTTGGGAAAGAGGCCTTTGAAAATTTTGTGGGGAAAAAAAGAAAATACTTAAAACCAGCAATTTTTCCTTCTCCCACAATTTTTTTTTGATCTTGTGAAAGAACTGAACTTCCTTGGTACTGATTTCAAATTTGTCATGTGTAGACGCTCCCAATTTGGCTGGATCCAACTTCTTTGTTTGTGAATGGAGTTACTCTTTACCAAATGAAAAAAATCTTTATCTCAATCAAATAAAAGCATTTGCAGACAACCAACTAAATGTGGCTTTAACTAGAATAACTATCACTAGAGGTGATAAATACCCCCACCCCTATATTTCAAGTCACAGGGGCAATAATCCATTAATTCTTCATAGAATTTTCTTGATGGAATTTTCACAAAATTTGCGTCTTGCACATCTACAACTCCAAATGGACACTTATGCCAAGTATAAAGCGAATCAAACTGAAATTGTAGGAGGAGTTGTCCAGACAAGCATTTTAAATATAAATCAGGGGCAATAACTCATTAATTCTTTATAGAATGTTCACGAAAGTTGCGTCTTGCACATCTACAAGTCCTAATGAACACTTCAAGTTTAAAGTGAATCAGACAGAAACTGTAGGAGGAGTTGTCCGGACAAGCATTTTTAAGTCAAATCAGGGGCAATAACTCAGTACTTCTTGATGGAATTTTTACAAAATGTGTGTCTTGCACATCTACAGCTCCTAATGAATGCTTCTGCCAAGGATCAAGGGAATTGGATTGAAACTGTAGGAGGAATTGTCCAGACAAGATTTTGCAGACCGACCGACCACCTGACCGACCAACAGGCTGATTCCAGTATAACCCCCACAAACTTTGTTTGCGGGGGTATAATAATATTTTCTGTAATTGATGGGGTAGAGATAATTTTTGAAGTAAGTGAAAATACTAGTTTCAAGCAATATCTCCAGAACTGCTCTTTCTCCCGGTTCTTAAAACTCAGGATTGTATGGTAAAAATGTTATCTTGTTACCAAACGGCAAAATTTTAGACTGGTCTAAATTGAAAGCATTTGCAGACGACAAAATATATGTGACTGAAAAATTGAAATGTTTTATGGAAAGGGCAGAAAACATTGTGGGAAAAGAAAATGCTGGTTACCAGCATTTTCTCCTTTTCCCACAATGTTTCGGAAAGCTTTCTCTCTCACAGTTGTTAAAAGTTGGGATTGTGTGGTAACAAGTTAAACAATCGCCTACTAACAAATCACAGATGAGAAAATATCTCACACATTCTTTTTCTGTCAAACTCTATGACAACTTCATTTGGATCATTTTCCGAATCACATTCATCAACAAACAGTGTAGTCACATGTTCATTATTGGTGGGTGAGGTATCTTCCATGAGTTTCTCGCTCTCCTTCGTGCAATTATGCATCGGGGTATCTTCTGGAGATTTTGAGTTGCGATCATCTGCAGGCTGGTAATTACTATGGTTATTGTGGTTACTATGACTATGTCCTTCACTTTCCTTGCTGCCATGACTGTGACCTAAAAACATAACAAAATGAAAATGTCACTCTGGTAAACCTTTACCAGACAATCCCTGGTTTTAACAACCCTGAGATAGAAGCCATTTAAAAACCTTGTGGAAAATGGAGAAAATGCTGGGAACCAGCATTTTCTCATTTTCCCACAATGTTTTCTATCCTACTGGAAACAAATTTTAGTTTTTGAGTTCCGTTTGTCATCTGCAAGTGGTTTCAATTTGGACCAGTCTAAAATTTTGTCGTTTGGTAGAGAGTTAACCAAGACTTAAACCTTTACCAAACAATGCCGAACTGTAACAGAAAGAAGTCTCTTGAAAACATTGAGGAACTAGAGCGGCAAATTGTCACAAGATACGCCCGTCCCACCGCCAGTTGTCGAGAGGGAATAATTATCGTAAAGAGCGGGTAAAGGAAAAAGGTAGTATAGCAGAAATTGTGTAAGGGATAGAATTAGGCATGAATATATTCTCTAATGTTACGGAAACATGCATATAAAGTTTCAGGTCATTCCAACATGAAAAGACAAAGTTATATTGTAGGAAAGAAGAAAAGCTGTGAAAAAAAATAATGGATAAGTAAATAATTCCGAAAGGGCATTAGGTGAGCTTACGGTTCCAGTGTACTTTTTGTAACTGCAACAAAATGTTTACCAAGTCTCAAGTCAATTTGAGCTGAAATGACAAAGTTCCCTTCCAGACAAGCAAGAAATACTGTAAAAATAAAGATCAAAGCAAGTGGAATTACTCAAAATCTGTTCTAGGTAGAGTTATTGTTCTTGCACAATGTACTCCGTATTATTGCAAAATGAATGCCTACCAAGTTTGAAGTCTTTCTGACTTGAGATGACAAAGTTATGTTGTGGACAGGCACTAAATGCTGTAAAAATGAAGATCAAAGGGAAATAACTCAAACACAGCATGAGGTAGAGTTACAATTCTTGCGCACTGCACATTGCACAGCAAATAATCATACCATATTTCAAGTCATTCCTGCCTAAGATGACAAAGTTATGCTCCGGACAAGCAAGAAATGCTAAAAATTTGAAGATCTAAGGGGGAAAAATTCAAAATTCATGCTAGGAAAAGTTATGATTCTTATGCACTACATTCTGTAATTTTTCATGCATACCAAATTTTACGATGTTCAGACTAAAAATGACAAAGTTATATTCCGGACAAGCAGAAAATGTTGTTAAAATGATGACCAAAGGGGAATAACTCAAAGACAGCACAAGGTAGAGTTATGGTTCTTTTGCACTGCACTCCCTATCATTGCAACAAACACAAATACCAAGTTTCAAGTCAATCTGACCGGAGATGACAAAGTTATGCTCCAGAGAAGCAGAAAATGCTGTGTAAATGACGATCAAAGGGAAATAACTCAAAGACAGCACAAAGTAGAGTTTTGGTTCTTTCGCACTTCACTTTGTATTATTGCAACAAGCACAAATACCAAGTTTCAAGTCAATCGAACTTGAGATGACAAAGTTCTGCTCCAGACAAGCAGATAATGCTGTAAAAAAAAAAAACGATCAAGGGGAAATAATTCAAAGATAGCACAAGGTAGTTCTTTTACACTGCACTCAGTAATATTGCAACAAATACAAATGCCGATTTTCAAGTCAATCGGACTGGATATGACAAAGTTTTGCTCCGTACAAGCAGATAATGCTGTAAAAATGATGATAAAGGGGAAATAATTCAAAGACAGCACAAGGTAGACTTATGGTTCTTTTGCACTGCACTCCATATTATTGCAACAAACACAAAATCTAGTTTCAAATCAATTGGTTGACAAAGTTATGCTCGGACAAAGAACTAGACACCCCCTGCCCCTTTGCCATGGGTGATCCCATTATAGGTCCTGTCTTCAAAGGGCGTATAGAAAGGATAAAATACTGGCAATTACACCATTTGAGCCACGATGAAATTGTCATCTGTAAATGCTTACAATTTGGACAAGGCTGTTGGTTGGTAGTATTGGGGTTTAACGCCACTTTAACAGCCAAGGTCTTATCGTGGAGGTTGGTGAGGCACATGTGTTTCCTGGCTTTCTCATACCAGTACTAACACAACTTTCTTTTCAAAGCCTCTGACTACTTTTCCCACATGCTTCAGCAGAGGTGAGAGGCGAAAATACGCCGGATAGAAAGTTCACTTCAACCGGGTATCAAAGTCACAACCACTAGGTCACGAGTCCGACACGCTCACCACTGAGCCACTTGGATGGGCTTGGACATGGCTGAACTTAGTATGTTTAGTAAAAGGTTAAAGGTCATAATTATGCAAGTTTTATTTTAGCATAAATTTTCGATGATGTCAAACATTTAGATACCTCATGAAATATCATGGGAACAGGGGAAAATGCTGGTAATCAGCAATTTCAATTTTCCAAAAATCTAAACACCATCAAGTGAGCTCTGAACATTGAACCGTCAAAAAATAATCCATATCATGGCCACAGCTCACATTTTCCCACAGCTTTTTCCATACAATTCAGGAACAAGAGGGGCAAGATGGCCCTGAATCGCTCGCCTGAATTTTTGAGAGGACCATAGCCATTTTTAAAAAGAGGTTAATCAACTGGTTGTGTTTGATATTAAAAATCTGTGGCTATAACTGGGTGTGGCGTGGTTAAAAAAAAAAATCCAAAGGACAAACGTTTTTTAACCGCATCATATTACTTGAATCCTGGTACAGGTCCACGACATAAAGCAACTTAGTAATTTTAAAATATATTTAAAGGCCGTATTTATAGGCTGTATGGTTAAAAACAAAAAGACTTTCAAGTTCCTCAATATCAAACTTTTGTAAGACATGAGACCTCTGAGGTGTTCATTTCAATCCCAGGACTAAATTTTGGTCAAATTCAGAAGTTCTTGACGCCTTGTAACAACCCTGTTGAAGAAGCCTTTTGAACACATTATGTCAAGAGAAGAAAATGCTGGTAACGGGCATTTTCTCTTTCTCCCATAAAGTTTTCTACCCTATAAAAGCAAAATTGCACCATTTGAGCCACTTTGAAAATTCGTATGCAAATGCTTTTAGTTTGGATAGGTCTTAAATTTTACTGTGTGGTAAGGGGTTAACTCTTTACTAAACGACATTATTCTAGATTGGCCAAAATTGAAAGTATTAAATTTTGCAGGCAACAAAATAAATGTGACTAAAGAATTGAAATTTGTTTTAGGAAGGGAAGAAAACATTGTGGGAAAAGGAGAAAATGCTGGTTACCAGCATTTTCTCCTTTTCCCACAATGTTTTCAAAGGGCATCTTTCACAGAGGTGTTAAAAGTCGGGATTCTAAGGTTAAAGGTTAATTTATATCAGATGATAAAATCTTCTCCAAACTGAATTTAGGGTCCTGTGTGGCTCAGTGGTAAAGTGCATGACTCGTGATCTGGAGGTCCCAGGTCTGAGCCTCACTAGCTCCACTGGGTTTTTTCACAGGAGTGTCTTTGGGCAAGACACTTCAGAGCCTAGCCTAGTACTGGTGAAACCCAGGAAACATGAATATGTGAACTGTCACCATGATATGACTGAAAAAAGTTGAAAGCGGCGTAAAACACCATTCAAACAAACCAAACTGAATGCATCTGCACCTTTCACCTTTTGCCACAATGTTTTCAAATGAGTATCTATGGAGTAGAGGGTTAAAGGTGGGTATTTAGAATTTTTACATCCCACCAAATTAGAAAATATATATATCTCTGAAATTTATATGAAAAAATAATACAAATCATCAATACGTAAGACTCCTAAAATTACAAAAAAAAAATTTTTTTTGATGGTGTTCCCTTAAAAGGCTCCGTAGCCTCTTAAGGTATTTGTAGATTTCACGCAAAAAATCAATAAAGCATTATGGGAATGTCAAGTGACTGGCACATGACTAATAATGCTTAAATTCCATTACATAACAAACATGTAATAATTATTATCCATAATGTCTTCTTCGGACACTATGTTTGAAACTTTGTCTGTGTATTCCTGTATGTAAATGAGAGAATTGATCATCTAAAAATAGAACATGTCTCCCATTGGTGTCAACCTGGGCCATAGTAAATCTCTAATTTCTGGTGTTGTCGGATGGTTTTCGAGTACTGGGGTTTTATAAACGCAAATTATAAGGCTTTGGGAATATAAGGATGATTTTTTTGCATTTTTGTAAAATTTTCGTCCCAAAATCTGAAGGGCCACCTTTAAAACCCAATTTACCAAAGCAGAAGTCATATCAATGGTTTACTTCAAAAACCTCATAGCAGTAGTTACGAGGTTTTCGAAGTAAAATCGATGACATGTCTTTAGCAGCAGACCACTTTGAAGGTATCATTCTAAAATGGGAATGGTAACCCTTTACCAAACGACAAATTTGTTTGATTGATCCAAATTGAAAGCATTTGCAGACGACAAAATTAACATGACACTAAAATTGAAATTTTTTCTACTATGGTAGAAAACATTGTGGAACAAGAGCGGCAAATTGTCGCAAGATACGCCCGTCTTACCCCAAGTTGTAAAGGTGGGGCATGCACCGGACAAAATTCAAGTATGAAAAACAACAAAGGGCAATAACTCAAAAATAAAGCAAGCAAGAGTTGTGATTCCTGTGCACTGCACTCCCCATGGATGAGATCTATCCACCCATGAAATTTCATAACCCTAGCTACTATAGTTTTGGAGATATGCTCCGTACAAAAATCAAGTATGAAAAACGACAAAGGGCAATAACTCAAAAATTAAGCAAGCAAGAGTTATGATTCTTATGCACTGCACACACCCTCGGTAAGATCTATCCAGCCATGAAATTTCATAACCCTAGCTAGTATAGTTTTGGAGATATGCTCCGGACATAATTCAAGTATGAAAAACAACAATGGGCAATAACTCAAAAATAAGCGAGCAAGAGTTATGATTCTTGTGCACTGCACTCCCCGTCAATGAGATCTATCCACCCATGAAATTTCATAACCCTAGCTAGTATAGTTTTGGAGATATGCTCCGGACAAAATTCAAGTATGAAAAATGACAAAGGGCAATAACTCAAAAATTAAGCAAGCAAGAGTTATGATTCCTGTGCACTGCACTCCCCCTCGGTGAGATCTATCCACCCATGAAATTTCATAACCCTAGCTACTATAGTTTTGAAGATATGCTCCGGACAAAATTCAAGTATGAAAAATGACAAAGGGCAATAACTCAAAAATTAAGCAAGCAAGAGTTATGATTCCTGTGCACTGCACTCCCCGTCAATGAGATCTATCCACCCATGAAATTTCATAACCCTAGCTAGTATATTTTGGAGATATGCTCCGGACAAAATTCAAGTATGAAAAACAACAAAGGGCAATAACTCAAAAATTCAGCGAGCAAGAGTTATGATTCTTGTGCACTGCACTCCCCGTCAATGAGATCTATCCACCCATGTAATTTCATAACCCTAGCTAGTATAGTTTTGGAGATATGCTCCGGACAAAATTCAAGTATGAAAAACAACAAAGGGCAATAACTCAAAAATTAAGCGAGCAAGAGTTATGATTCTTGTGCACTGCACTTCCCCTTGATGAGATCTATCCACCCATGAAATTTCATAACCCTAGCTAGTATAGTTTTGGAGATAGGCTCCGGACAAAATTCAAGTATGAAAAACAACAAAGGGCAATAACTCAAAAATTAAGCGAGCAAGAGTTATGATTCTTGTGCACTGCACTCCCCCTCGATGAGATGTATCCCCCCATGAAATTTCATAACCCTAGCTAGTATAGTTTTGGAGATATGCTCCGGACAAAGAACTGGACGCCGCCCGCCCGCCCGGACGCCCGCCCGCCACGGGTGATCCCATAATACGTCCCGTCTTCGACGGGCGTATAAAAAGGAGAAAATGCTGGTTACCAGCATTTTCTCCTGTTCCCTCAATGTTTTCAAAAGGCTTCTTTCTATTCTAGTGTTGTGAAAATCAGGGATTGTTTAGGAAAGGGTTAAACATCAAGGTGTGATTGATACAGATGGGAGGAAAAATATCCTGGACCCCCCCCCCCAACTCTTTACTACATAATCACAACTTTTAATACCCCTGTATAAGAAGCATTTTGAAAGCAATGTGGGAAAAGGAGAAAATGCTGGTAACCAGCATTTTCTCCTTTTCCCACAATGTTTTTATCCCCATCTAAAACAAAAATCATTATCTCAGTCACATTTAATTTGTCGTCTGCAAATCCTTTCAATTTGGATCTGTCTAATTTTTTGTTGTTTGGTAAAGAGTTAACCCTTTCCCAAACGGCAAATTTTGGACCCAACCAAATTGAAAGCATTTTGCAGATGACAAATGACCAGTTGCTAAAAAGATGATTTTTCTATATGATTGGGTAGAAAACAGACGGATGGAAGGACGATGGAAACCATGCCATGGCATAAGCTCTGCTGGCTGAAAGCCAGTAGAGCTAAAAAATCGGTATTTTCACTGGTCGTACCCATGTAATAATATCAAAAAAAATATTTTCGCTGCTATTTCTCAATATCCTACCATAAAGCATGAAATAAAATGTAATATTTTTTTTAGTATTTGGTTTCCTAGGGAAGAAATAGACTGTAAAAAGGCAAAATCAAATGCATGTATCAGGGTTAACCCTCCTCTAGGTTATTTACAGTTGGGATTATGTAGTAAATTCTACACATATCCATATTGAGAGTGTTTGCAGACAATGAATTTCATAAAGCCCAAGTGAAGAAATTCATGCATAAATTAAAGTACAAAACATTTTGAGTCAAGGAATAATTGTTAGTTTGGTTTCATAGGGAGGAAATCCTCTGTAAAAAGGCAAAACCGAATGTATGTATCATGAAATGTAAAATAATCATTTTGATAATCAAGGGAAGTAAATAGTAATAAACTATCTCATATAATAGAAGTTATTTCTCTTGATTATTATTTCATCGAAGTTGATATGCAAGTCCATGGTGACCCACTGGATCCCCAAAATGGGGCTAATTTTTACCCCTGGGCTATGATATAAAGAAGAGTGTTAGAGGTCCATCAGATAGAGCTACATGCCAAATTTGGTTGCCCTTGGCCTTATGGTCTCAAATAAGAAGAGTTTCAAAGATTTCCAACATTTTTAACTTTAACCCTTTCCCAAACAATCCCTGGTTTTTACGGGTCTGGAATGGTAGCCTTTTGAAAACATTGTGGGAAAAGAAGAAAATGCTGGTAACCAGCATTTTCTCCTTTTCCCACAATGTTTCCTACGCTATCATAGACAGAAATCATCTTTTCAGCAAGATTTGAATTGTCGTCTGCAAATACTTTCAATTTGGTCTAGTCCTAAAGTTTGTCGTTTGGGAAAGGCTTAAATGCCATGACAACCAGAGTTTTTGAAACTATCAAATTCCTTCAAGAAATTCTGAATTGGACCATGGTGGGATAATTTCTATGAAGTTTCATCAAATTTGGATGGGTAGTTTCAGAGAAAATTTTTTAACAAGAGGGTCAAGATGGCCCTGGTTCGCTCACCTGAATATTTGAAAGGACCATAGCCAGTTTTTTCAAAATCTGATCTGTCATTTCAAAGAAGAAGAATTTCTAAGAATTTCTTCATGTCTGTATAGTGTAAATAGCCCACAGCCATCTGAGTCATGTTTCTTGATGGATCAAAATTTCTCGAACAATTTTTGAAAAGGGCCAGACCAGAAACATTTCTGTGTAAATATTTCAAAATCTGATCAGCTGTTTCAGAGGAGAATTTGAAAGAATTTCTTCAAGGCCATATAGTGCCAGTAGCCCCATTCAACAGAACCATGTTTCTTGACAAATCACCATTTTGCGAACAATTTTTTAAATGGTTCAAGATCACCAAAGGAACATTTCTGTGAAATTATTTCAAAATCTGATCAGCCGTTTCATCAGAGAACTTTTAAGAATTTCTTCAGGGCCATATAGTGCAAATAGCCCCCACTCACAAGAGCCATGTTTCTCGATGGATCAAAATTTCGCAAATAATTTTGAAAAGGGTCATCCAAGGAACATCTCTGTAAAATTATTTTTTAGAAATTCATTTCCCTATAGTGCAAGTAGCCCCCATTCACCAGAGCCATGTTTCTTGACGCATCAAAATTTCGCAAACAAATTTTGAAAAGGGTCATCCAAGGAACATCTCTGTAAAATTATTTTAAAATCTGACCAACTGTTTCAGAGAAAAAGAATTTTTAAAAATTCATTTCCCTATAGTGCAAGTTGCCCCCATTCATCAGAGCCAGGTTTCTTGACAGATCAAAATTTCATGTACACATTTTGAAAAGGGTCAGCCAAAAAACATCTCTGTAAAATTATTTCAAAATCTAATCAGGGGTCAGGGGTTTCAGAGGAGAAGAATTTTTAAGAATTTCTTCTTTGCCGTATAGTGCAAGTAGCCCCCATTCCCCAGAGCTATGTTTCTCGATGGATCAAAATTTAACGAACACCTTTTTAAAAGGGTCACTAAAGGATCATCTCTGTGAAATTATTTCAAAATCCGACCAGCCTTTTCAGAGAAGAAGTATTTTTAAGAAATTTTTCATTTCTGTATACAGCAAGTAGTCCCCAGCTGTTTCAGAGAAGAAGAATTTGCCATGGCAACTAGAGTTTTTGATGGAATCAAATTCTATGAACAATTTTTAAATAGGACCTCCAAAGGAACATTCCAGCCAAGTTTGGTCCAAATTGGCCCAGCGGTTTTATATTGGAGGAGTTGATGCTTAAAGAATTGTTGACGAAGGACGAGGTACGATGACAACAGACCAAGGACAACTGACACCAGGTGATCCTAAAAGCTCACCTGAGCATGTTATGCTCAGGTGAGCTAAACAAGAGGGACAAGATGGCCCTGGATCGCTCACCTGAATTTTGAGAGGACCATAGTCTCTTTTTATTTTAGGTATTGAAACATTGGAAACAAAATTATTATTTTGCCAAGCAACTTTCAAAAAATCACATGTAAAAGTCATTTCAAAATCTTACCAGCAGTTTCAGAAAAGACGAACTTTTAAGAATTTCTTCATTTCTGTATAGTGCAAGTAGCCTCCATTCACCAGAGCCATGTTTCTTGATGGATCAAAATTTCGGGAACAATTTTTGATAAGGTTCACACAAGAAACATCCCTTTGAAATTATTCTAAAATCTGGCCAGCGGTTTCAGAGAAGAAGATTTTTAAAGAATTTCTCTGAAAATTCCATTTGGTTGCCATGGCAACCAGAGTTTTTGACAGAATCAAATTCTGTGAACACTTTTTAAAAAGGACCTCCCAAGGAACAATCCAGCCAAGTTTGGTCTAAATTGGCCCAGCAGGGGAGAAGTTGATGTTTAAAGAATTGTTGACGACGCACGATGGACGACGGACACCAGGTCCTGTTTATCCTAAAGCTCCCCTTGAGCATGTTGTGCTCAGGTGAGCTAAAAAAAGTTAATGCACCGACAGACACAAGCATGCAGACACACGTAATGGACACCAGGCCATGACATAAGCCCACTAGCCTACACCCACTGGGGCTAACAAGCCTAGAAATTTGTTGTTTTGAGAAGTGCTAAGGTTAAACATGTGACATGTGGCTGCATATGGAAACTTTGAAATATAAGAGAGTTACTACTCCTTGAAAGCAGTTTCTTCTTTTCCACACTGTTTTCAGATGTTGTCTACAGGAAGATGCAAGAGGCAATCAAGAGTAGTGTATACCGGTGCTAATACGGAGATACAGCTGTTTGAATTTCAGTGAAAATTCCAGGTCCAACAAGGAGTTTTATAAAAATGTTGATGGTTATCTGCCCTTGATGTATGTCTGAGTATGAGGTAATTGTCATAAGTATTAACTGAGATGTTACAAGAGGTCAAAGTTTTTGCACAACAATGACAATGCAGATGATGATGATGATACCATAATGATAATGCCCCGACATTTCTTCTGTAAATCGTCGAGCAAAAAAAATGAGCGGCAAGTGAGAATGTGTTACGAAATGATACATGTATATGACATATTGGTTAACCCTTCACCAAATAATCCCAAGTTTTATAATCCTACATAAAAAATTATCTGAAAATTTTGTTGGAAAAGAAGAAAATGCTGGTTACCAGCATTTTCTCCTTTTTCACACACAGCTTTCAATCCTGTGAGAGAACTTATACTCAATGAAATGATTTTGAAATAGATGTCTGCAGATATTTGAAAGTTGGAAAGGTCAAAAATTCTTTATTTGGGAAAGGGTTAAAGGGTAAGGCTCAATTTTTAACTTTACCTGAGCGAAATCCTATGAATTCACCCTCTGTAATAAAATATTTTAATTTGTCTGGAGATATTCTGAGCCCTTAGGGTACAGCATGAATAAAATGGACAGCTTCAGTCACAGGAAAAAGCAGGAGGGCCATGATGGCCCCAAATCGCTCACTTTAGCCTGTGTAACTCCGATATCACTATTTATGCCATATAATGTGGTGTCTGTGGTCGTGAGCGTAGGCCTCGTGACCAAAAGGTCCCGAGTTCAATTCCCGGGAGTGGGTGTCAACTTTGGGATTTTTCATCCGCCCACACATTCGGCACGAGTACTGGTGTAGTTCCCAGGAAGCAGAATCGAGAGAGATTAGTATAAGTTGTCAGAACTTGTTTCTCAATCGATGTAAAATAAATATGTTTAACCCATTACCACACAATCCCTACTTCTGACGCCCCTGAGAAAGAGGCCTTTTGAAAACACTGTGGGAAAAGGAGAAAATGCTGGTAACCAGCATTTTCTCCTTTTCCCACAGTGTTTTCTACCCTTCCCAGAACAAATTTCAATTTTTCAGTCACCTTTGTCGTCTGCAAATGCTTTCAATTTGGACCAGTCTAAAATTTTCTCAAGTGGTAAAGAGTTAAACTATGCCATATAATTATCAAGATATCATCAAGACATTATACCAAGCAAGACATGACATAATTACAGATCCATAAAATCTGTTTTGTCCAACAGCTGACAGAAGCAAAAAGTTTCAACCCAGATCAGCCTGAATCATAAGATAGAACTGAGCTTTAGACATGCAGAAAACAGACTTAGAGCAGAGAGTTACAATCCATGTCACCCCGCATGGACTGTAAAATGTGACCTTGATCAGTACTCAAAGCAGATGCTTTAAAATCTCCTTGTCACAGCATGGCCAACCTGTATAAGTATAGGCTGGTGCTTTCTTAGAACATGTACATTTCAGCATTTTTGCCTTCTCTTGGTATTGTACATGTACTTACTTGACCATTATATCCCTGAAGTTAGATTTAGTCCCTTATACAGACAGCATAGATCAACATCAGGCAGAGGAGAAAGTAGTCTGATCTTAGATCTATACTGATTGCCTCTGTGCCAGCTATTCTGATAAAGTCATTTTTTTAAAACTGCAATACCTGCAAAAATTAGTCAATTCCATTTTTTCAGTTCTACTACAATATGGTCAATAAGGGCAAACAAATTAAAAGTGTGGTTAAAGTTACACAACCTTGTCTAATCCTAAGAGCTTGACCCTTGACTCTTGATCGTTTGCTATGTTATCAAACTATTTTATTATTGGAATTTAAATTTGGAAAATTTTAACTCTGTTAATCACCCCGGGGGCATGTCTGGAACAAAAAATAATTTGAAATAAGTTTCCATATATAAGTGACCCTAATTGTCAAGTACATGTATGAAAACAAAATCACACATAGATTTTGTTTTGGCCTAACACAAGTTTTGTTTGCTTAACTCTTTACCAGACAAACAAATTATAGACAAGTTCAAATTAAAAGCATTTGCAGATGTAAGATTTAATGTGGCTAAAATCATGTTATTTAGATCTGAAAGTAAGAAATCATTGTGGGAAAAGGTTACTGGTGTTATCTTCCCTTTTCCCACAATGTTTTTTAAAGTCTTCTTGCTAAAGGTAGGTAGTTAAAACTCAGGATTGTGTGGTAAAGGGTTAATAGGGGTGGCCAATAGTACAGGTTTTAGGATAGAAACTATCATTTGTTAACCTAATCTAAAGTTGAACGTACATTGTGGTTATCATAAGTGCGTAAGGTCAGATTTTGAAAATATTCATACACACAAAACAAT
The DNA here is from genome assembly GCA_943736015.1 of Tridacna crocea. Classification (NCBI taxonomy): domain Eukaryota; kingdom Metazoa; phylum Mollusca; class Bivalvia; order Cardiida; family Cardiidae; genus Tridacna; species Tridacna crocea. The sequence goes on along the minus strand of OX031067.1, from coordinate 35,097,124 downwards.
GTGGCATTTGAATAGATAAACAATGCCCCTTCATGACACTCTCATAATATAATTTTATCATTTGTGAACATGTCCACACAAACAGTGGGTTAACGCTTTGCAAGAAAACCCCAAGTTTTGACTACAGTGAAGATGGCCGTTGGAAACTTGGGGGTAAAATGAGAATATGCTAGTACCTGTTATTTTATCCTTTTCTCATTAAAAGTGTCTTTTCAAAGCCATCTTCCCTAAAATCTCTACAACACTGATTCCAAGTGGAAAAGCGTCACTATCTTAACTCTTTTCCACACAATCTGACTTTTAATGACCATGACAAAGAAGTCTTTTAAAAACATTGTGGTAAAAAGGAGAAAATGCTGGTAACCAGCATTTTCTCCTTTTCCCTCAATGTTTTCTAACCTTACCATACCAAATTTCCATTTTTTCAGTCATTTCTTTTTGTTGTCTGTAAATGCTATAATTTTGGACTAGCCTAGTATTTTCTCATGTGGTAAAGAGTTAACAAAATTTTAGACTGGTTCTAATTGAAAGCATTTGCAGACGACAACATAAAGGTGACTGAAAATTTGAAATTTGTTCTGGCAAGGGTAGAAAACACAGTGGGAAAAGGAGGAAATGCTGGTTACCAGCATTTTCTCCTTTTCCTACAGTGTTTTCAAAAGGCTTCTTTCTCAGGGGCGTCAAAAGTAGGGATTGTGTGGTAATGGGTTAACAAAAATGATGTTCTTTCACATGCTGACAGGGCAAGTACCTGGGTATGTAGCAAAGAGGAAGCTGGACCGAGCTTCACATATTCTGCTGTTTCATGAACTTATCTTCTCAAAAAGGCTTTAACTTGCAAGAAGTGAAGTCAAATCCCAAGCTAGGATGATCCTGAGAAAGATGTGAAAAAACTGCATGAAAAGGAGAAAAGGCTGGTAATTGGCATTTTCTCCCTTTTTTACTATGTTTACTTCTTTCCTTCAAACAACAAATTTTAAACTTTGAGACAGCAAAGACTTTTAGATGATAAAATGTAGGCTCATATAAATTCAAAACATCTGCAGACAACAATTTCAAAATGATAAAAATGAGCTTATGTTCTCTGATAGGATAGGAAACATTGTGGAAAAAAGGAGAAAATGCTGGTAACCAGCACTTTCTCCCTTTTTCCACAATGTTTTCAAAAGCTTTCTTTCCCAGGGTAGTGAAAACTAGGGATTGTTTGGTAAAGGGTTAACCCATTACCACACAATCCCTACATTTGACGCCCCTGAGAAAGAAGCCTTTTGAAAACACTGTGGGAAAAGGAGAAAATGCTGGTAACCAGCATTTTCTCCTTTTCCCACAGTGTTTTCTACCCTTCCCAGAACAAATTTCAATTTTTCAGTCACTTTTATTTTGTCGTCTGCAAATGCTTTCAATTTGGACCAGTTTAAATTTTTCTTGTGTGGTAATGGGTTAAGTAAAGAGTTCAGGCTTTCACTATATACTCACAAGCAGAAAAAAGACTTGTAAAATATTTACCGTGTTGATGAAAAAGACCCAGTCCGATAAAATTCACAATGAGTCCTATCCCACCCACTATGAGCATCAGTTTTGGATTTTTTATCTCCTCTGGGTCAACTAAACGTTTTAACGCCTCCACAATAATTGAAAAACATAATGCCACTAAGAATACAGAGTTTACTAATGCCCCAAGCACTTCTGCTCTTGCCCAACCAAATGTGTTCTTCTGTGTTCGCCATTTGGATATCTGTTCCAAAGAAAGAGAAGAATGAAAGAATGTAATACTGTTGATCTATTTTTTAACTTACCCCAAATCCATGCATGATGACACCTATGGTTTATTTTTTTAGATAAAACAGATATCTATAGAATGTTTTTTTTTATATAAATGTACATCAGATATGAATGAATTTCCTGTAAGTAAACATCATGTTTTATCACATTTCCCTCCCCTCTTCCTCAGCAGTGTATTACACCCATGACTTATTTTTGATAATACACTGGTGTCATTTTTGGTTCTAGTCAGTTTTCAGTCACGAGTGGGTGAAGCCAGAGAAACCAGCCACAGTCAGCATAAAATTTGTACTGTTACACCATTTCTGTGAAAAATGACGTAACTGTTCTTCAGACATATACGCATGGGAAGTTTTTGATTGTCATGTTTGATAAAAACAAAGGAATGCAGCAAAAGTCTTCTAAAATCAAGATTTTTGTGGAAATAGGTTGACTTAACTCTTTACCACACGACAAAATTTTAGACTGGTTCAAATTGAAAGCATTTGCAGACGACAAAATAAAGGTGACTGAAAAATCGAAATTTGTTCTGGGAAGGGTAGAAAACACTGTGGGAAAAGGAGAAAATGCTGGTTACCAGCATTTTCTCCTTTTCCTACAATGTTTTCAAAAGGCTTCTTTCTCAGGGGCGTCAAAAGTAGGGATTGTGTGGTAATGGGTTAACCCCTTTATAAACTATTTCACTGTTCTTTTGGTGTTACTGTCAAAGAACTATCTAGTTCTGTATGTACACATTTGAAACCAAACTACAATGTAAACCTTGATCCGTGAACAATATGGTGGCTACAGGTGACGTTGCTGGATATTTTTCTGTCTGTTACTCATTTTATGTGATAAATAGAATCTTACATTTGTTTATGTATTATCATTTCCATCAAACTTGATGACAACAATTTATTTGATGTTCACCAAGGCTCCCATCGTACAATTTTAGTCAACTTGTTTGATAAAAGTGATAACATATAAACACTCATGTAAGATCCTCTATTTATCAAATGGGCAGAATCATTCATAACATAACTGTTAAAGCTAATCCATATCCATTTCATCTGCAAATATTGATAAAATATGTGTTTTTCACAGAAATAATAAACAGCCATAATTCAGACAGTGAAAGATAAATATGATGATATAGTGTTGTCATACATCAAAAATGCCTAACTTGTCAAACCTTTAGCTTCCTAAAGAAGGTGGCTTTTGGGAATATTGTGGGCAGAGGGGTGAAAAGTCCCGCATGCTGTATTTACTGTTTTCCCAACCAGTTTTCCAATTGTTTCCCAACACCAACAGAGACAAATGACTGATAAATTGTATCATATTTAAAGACATTTTCAAGATAATTGATTACTTAAGTTACATTGCAACAGTCAGTGCACCTATTTATGCTTTCTTTGAAGTTCTTTTACGAGTAAGTCACACAATATTCTTCCCAGGCCACTTGCTGCTTTCCCACCATTCTGATCATTAATATCAGTTATTTTGTCTCCAAATCTTTTAATACTTTTCAGTATAAAAGCTTTCCCATCTAGTAAAGTGTTAAATTTAAACTTAAACAGGAGCACCACATGTGGGTGCCAACCCTTGGCTGCAATTACTTGATTTTCCACACAAAGTCTAAGTAGCAAAAAGGAGGCATAATTGCATCAAAAATACTCAGATGGTTACCTGCCCTTGTTGTATGGTTCCACTCTTAATAGTTAACAACTTGTCTCAGTTAGAAGTAAAACATCTTCGACAACAGCAGAGACATATCTTTTAACCCATTACCATACAAGCCCTACTTTTGACGACCCTGAGAAAGTGGCCTTTAGAAAACATTGTGTGAAAAGGAGAAAATGCTGGTAACCAGCATTTTCTCCTTTTCCCACATTGTTTTCTACCCTTCACAAAACAAATTTCAAATTATCAGTCACTTTTATTTAGTTGTCTGCAAATGCTTTCATTTTGGACCAGCTAAAATACTGTCGTTTGGTAATGAGTTAACCCTTTACCAGATAACAAACTATTAGCCTTGCCCAAATTGAGAGCATTAGCAGACAATATTTTCAATGTGGTTCAAATGGTGCAATCTTGCTTAGATAGGGTAGAAAAATATAGTGGGAAAGGGAGAAAATGCTGGATACTAGCATTTTCTCCTTTTCCAACAATGTTTTTAACAGGCCTCTCTTCAGGGTCGTGAAAACCCGGGGTTGCTTTGAATAATATCCAAGTTTTTACAAGACCATAATGATATAACGACTCGAGGAGTAAGGCCATCTTGATATTTATTCCAAAAACTGCAACGCTCCTAAAATTAACTCACCCGCACAGATGCAAATCCCACAATAAGAGCCACAACATCTGAAAGCATATGAAAGGAGTCTGCCACTAAAGCTACAGAATTGGTGATATAACCCACGATGATTTCTACCAGGAAGAACGATGCTGTCATTGAAAGCATAGTCAGAAGACGACATGTCTTTCCTGAATATTTCCCCATTTCTTGCGTCCCACCTCTACACTCTGAAAAACAGAAAAGAAAAAGAGTTTGAAACAAAATGTGAATGTGTTTCTTTTTAACTCTGTGTAACATTGTATTTGTCCAAGCTGAAAGCCTTTGCAAAAATTTAAGGTACTTCAAATAGTATTTGTCTTTGAAGAGGGAGAAAATATGGTGGAAAAAGACAAAAATGCGGATGAACAGCACTTTCACCTTTTCCCACCATGTGTTCAAAAGCAATTTTCATCAGGGTCATTTAATTCTTTACCAAATGACAAAACCTTGAACTAGTCCAAATTGAAAGCATTTGCAGATGACAAATTGAATGAGAATCAAAAATTAAATTTTGAATTTTGAAGGGTAGAAAACATTGTGGGAAAAGGAGAAAATTCTGGTAACCAGCATTTTCTCCTTTTCCTACAACATTTTCAAAAAGTTTTTTTTCTCTCAGGGAGCTACTGTGTGGTAAAGAGTTTACCATTTACTCCATAGATACTCATTTCTACCCATGGCTTGTAGGAGCCTTTTGAAAACATTGTGGCAAAAGGTGAAATTGCTTGTCATGAGCAATTTCACCTTTTGTCACCATGTTACCATAGAAATGCCTTATGGGGTAAAGGTTAAACTCAGATTTGTTTGATAAGGAGTTAACTGTTTGCCAAATGACAATATCCTGAGTCTCGTCCAAACTGAAAGCAATTCAACTGCAGGTGACTAATAAAACATCTATCAACAGATGAGTTTGGCTTTTGAATGACTGAAAACATCATGGCAAATGGAGGAAATTACTGATTTCAATAAGAGGGCCATGATGCCCTGTATCCCCCAACTGGCTTTTTAACCCCTTCCCACAGATATCCAACTATAAACGACTCTGAAAGAGAAGGCTTTCAAAAACATCATGAGAAAAGGACAACATATTGTCAGCCAGTATTTTCTCCTTTTTCCACAATGTTTCTTTATCTATCAAAGACAGAAATAGTCATTTAAACTACATTCAATTTGTCTTTTTTGCTATGGCTTTAAACTTAGTACAGTAAACAAACAATTGTCATTTCTTAAAGAGTAAAATCATCATGCCCTTAATTGGCATTGACAGAGACATACAACATCAAGTCTGTGTGATAAACTTACTTTGAAAACAAAATGTTAACCTGGACTGCCAAACAAAAACAGTCATATCTTTATAAATGCAAAGATAATGTCAGTGAATACAAGCAGGTTCATTCATTAGCATAAAAGGTAAAGTTCTGAAAGAAATTTAGTGACAAAAACCTTACTTTAAATTAAAACACTCCATTCATGTGACCATAACCATTAGCATCAAAATAAATCATTCTCCCTTAAAACAGTCTTCAACATTTCCTCTTCAAAAAACTTGAATACCAAAGTCCAATAATGTATAAGTGTAGATTGATAATCAAGGGAGGTAAATAATAACAAACTTTATATTTTATAACAGGAGTTATTTCCCTGGATTACTATTTTGAATTACAGTCACTAAATAAGCCCATGTTAAACTTGTGATCTCCAGGACAGAGCCAATTTCGACTTCAGGGCTATAATTTGAAGGAATTTGATGAAGGTCCATTAGATAAAGCTACATGCCAAATTTGATAGCCCTGGACCTTATGGTACAGACAAGAAGATTTTCAAAGACGTTCAATATTTTTCAGTTTTGTTGAGTTGATAACCAAACCTTTGAAGGAATCCAATTCTCTCAAGAAATTCTAAAGAAGGTGATGGCACTGGATCATTTCTGTGAAGTTTCATCAAATTTTGATGGGTAGTGGACGCAGGACGGACACTAAGCCATGACATGAGCCCACCGGCCTTTAGGTGAAGCTAAAAATGATTTTTTCCTGGTTTTTACAGCATTTTCTTGTTTAGCAAAATTTATTTCAAAGACCTGTGCCCTACACAATTCTTTTATCTTTCATCCGAACTGTCTCCATATTTGGAAAGTTTACAATTTCATCGTCTGGTATCTGAATTGTCTCCATATTCGAAAAGTTTACAATTTCATAGTCTGGTAAATGTACAATCCATTACCACATAATCCCAATTATAACAATCCTGAGGAGCTCATTTACAAATATACAGATGAAGCTTCAAACATAGCATCCGAAGAAGACATTATGGAAATAATTACATGTCTGTTATGTCATGGAATTTAAGCATCATTAATCATGTGCCAGTCACATAACATTCCCAATAATGCTTTTTTTGATTTTTGGCAGGAAATCTAAAAACAGCTTCAGTGGCTACATTGTCTTTTAAGGGAATATCATCAAAGAAATATTTTGTCATAATTTTATGATTCTTAATGATAATTTGTATTGTTTTTTCATATAAATTTCAGTGATATATATATCTTTATCTTGGCAAGTCAAGGGTGAGGATCCTCTACTCTACTCTACCCTTGGCTGATCGAGCTTGATTTTATCTCTCATTGGTTGCAGCGAGCTTTAACTGCACAAATCAAATCACTCGTAGCATTTCATCTTTGATAAAAAAAAGAACAAGGTTGCAGCTTTTCTGATAACAAGAGGGCCATGATGGCCCTGAAATCGCTCACCTGAGTTTATTGACCAAACATGCACCATCTAGTTTCCCAGTGACCTAGTTTTTTATTAGACATTACCCATCATCAAACACTTTTGAGATATCAATAAGACAAACATTCTGGCCAAGTTTCATGAGTATTGGACTGAAAATGTGGCCTCTACAGTGTACAAAAGGTTTTTCTAAGATTTCATCAAGTGACCTAGTTTTGGACCCGACAAATACCCATTATCAAACTCTTTTGAGACATCACCAAAACAAACATTCTGACCAAGTCTGAAGAGTATCAGGCAGAAAATGTAGCCTCTGGAGTGTACACAAGGTTTTTCTAATATTTGACCCATTGACCTAGTTTTTGACTCCACATGACCCATTTTCAAACTCATTCAAGGTATCACCAGGACAAATATTATGAACAAGTTTTAGGAGTATCAGACTGAAAATGTGTCCTCCAGAGCATACAAAAGGTGTTTATAACATTTGACCTATTGACCCAGTTTTTGACCCAACATGACCCATATTCAAACTCATCCAAGATATTATAAAGGCAAACATTCTGACTAATTTTCAAGAGTGTTGGACTGAAAATGTGGCATCCAGAGCATATACAAGGTTTTTCTAAGATTTGACCTGGTGACCTAGTTTTTAACCCCCAATGACCCATTTTCAAACCTGTCTGAGATATCATCAAGACAAACATTCTGACCAACTTACAAGAGTTTCGGACTGAAAATGTGGCCTCTAGAGCCTACAACAGGTTTTTCTAACATTTGACCTAGTGACCTAGTTTTTGACCCCACATGACCCATTTTCGTTCTTGTCCGAGATATCATCCAGGCAAACATCCTGACCAACTTTCATGAGTATCCAACTGAAAATGTGGCCTCTAGAGCGTACAAAAGGTTTTTCTAAGATTTGACCTAGTGACCTAGTTTTTGACCCCACGTGACCCATTTTCAAACTCGTCCGAGATATAATCCAGGCAAACATCCTGACCAACTTTCATGAGTATCCGACTTAAAATGTGGCCTCTAGAGCGTACAAAAGGTTTTTCTAAGATTTGACCTGGTGACCTAGTTTTTGACCCCACGTGACCCATTTTCAAACTCGTCCGAGATATCATCCAGACAAACATCCTGACCAACTTTCATGAGTATCCAACTAAAAATGTGGCCTCTAGAGCGTACAAAAGGTTTTTCTAAGATTTGACCTGGTGACCTAGTTTTTGACCCCACGTGACCCATTTTCGAACTCGTCCGAGATATCATCCAGACAAACATCCTGACCAACTTTCATGAGTATCGGACTGAAAATGTGGCCTGTAGAGCGTACAAAAGGTTTTTCTAAGATTTGACCTGGTGACCTAGTTTTTGACCCCACGTGACCCAATTTCAAACTCGTCCGAGATATCATCCAGACAAACATTCTGACCATTTTTCATGAGTATCCGACTGAAAATGTGGCCTCTAGAGTGTACAAAAGGTTTTTCTAAGATTTGACCTGGTGACCTAGTTTTTGACCTCACGTGACCCACTTTCGAACTCGTCCGAGATATCATCCAGACAAACATCCTGACCAACTTTCATGAGTATCCGACTGAAAATGTGGCCTCTAGAGCGTACACAAGGTTTTTCTAAGATTTGACCTGGTGACCTAGTTTTTGACCCCACGTGACCCACTTTCGAACTCATCTGAGAAATCATTGAGACAAACATCCTCACCAACTTTCATGAGTATCCGACTGAAAATGCGGCCTACAGAGCGTACACAAGGTTTTTCTAAGATTTGACCTGGTGACCTAGTTTTTGACCCCACGTGACCCATTTTCGAACTCGTCCGAGATATCATCGAGACAAACATCCTGACCAACTTTCATGAGTATCGGACTCAAAATGCGGCCTCTAGAGCGTACACAAGGTTTTTCTAAGATTTGACCTAGTGACCTAGTTTTTGACCCCACATGACCCATTTTCGAACTCGTCCGAGATATCATCGAGACAAACATCCTGACCAACTTTCATGAGTATCGGACTCAAAATGCGGCCTCTAGAGCGTACACAAGGTTTTTCTAAGATTTGACCTAGTGACCTAGTTTTTGACCCCACATGACCCATTTTCGAACTCGTCCGAGATTTCATCGAGACAAACATCCTGACCAACTTTCATGAGTATCCGACCAAAACTGTGGCCTGTAGAGCGTACACAAGGTAAAAAGTTGACGACGGACGACGCACGACGCACGACGGACGACGGACACAGCACGATCACAATAGCTCACCATGAGCACTTCGTGCTCAGGTGAGCTAAAAATAGAAGGTAAACTTGAATACCCTTGTGGAAATGTGCATGATCTGTAATGATTTATTACCGAAAAATAAATAGACGAACAATATTTACCAAAAGTTTCAATATTGACCAATTAGTTATCAGAGATTTTAGGCAATATCCCAGCACATGACCATGGAATGTCAAAGACGTTTGTGGTTATTGCTTCATGTTGAATTATTGTATTCGTAAGCGGTTTGTAAAACATTTCTTTGGCTTTAAGAAATATGATGTAAAGGGAGATAATAAGCAGCATCGAATAGGGAGTGTATTGCGGTATCTCGAAATAGTGCTCGAACCGCCAAGGTAAGGTCCACGTAGTGATCGTAACTTTGGCTTGCGAAGATGATGTATCTTTTAATTTGGTGTGATGTGAAAAACTTAAATACCCACCTTTAAATTTGGCCAAGTCAAAAACTTCAATGTTTGCTTAACCCTTTCCCAGATAAGCCCTGGTTTTTACAACTCTGAGGTCAAAGGCCTTTGAAAACACTGTGGAAAAAGGAGAAACTGCTCATAACCAGCATTTTCACCTTTTCCCACAAGGTTTTCTACCCTTCCAAAAAGGAAATTCAATTTTTCAGTCACCTTCATGTTGTCATCTGCAAATTCTTTCAATTTCTACCAATCTTTAATTTTGCTGTTTGGTAAAGCGTTTTAAATTGTTAAATGATGAACTCAGCATTAGTTGATGAGTCGGCATTTTAACTCTTGACCTAATGAAAAAATTTCAGTCTTGCCCAAACTGAAAGCATTGGCAAACAGCAAAATAAAACATGACAAAAAAAATGAAAATGGTTTTGGGAAATATAGGGGCCAACGAAAAAACACCAGCATTTTCTCCATTTCCCATAATATTTTCAATAGGCTGATCTCAAAGGGGTCATCAAAAGTGGTGACTGTGTGGTAAAGGGTTAAGCTGATAGGCTTTTTATCAGGTTCAATTCTCATACATGGATACATGACATCATTTATAATGAGCCATGCTCTGTGAAAAGGGGGTTTAACCCATTACCACACAATCCCGACTTTTGACGCCCCCGAGAAAGAAGCTTTTAGAAAACATTGTGGGAAAAGGAGAAAATGCTGGGAACTCCCACAATGCTTTCTACCCTTCACAAAACAAATTTCAAATTTTCAGTCACTTTTATTTTGTAGTCTGCAAAATTAACTCTTTACCACACGAGAAAATTTTAGACTAGTCCAAATTGAAAGCATTTGCAGGCAACAAAACAAATATGACTGAAAAAATGAAATTTGGTTTGGGAAGGGTAGAAAATCTTGGGAAAAAGAGAAAATGCTGTTTACCAGCTTTTTCTCCTTTGCCCACAATGTTTTCAAAAGGTTTCTTTCTCAGGGTCATTAAAAGTCGGGATTGTGTGGTAAGAAGTTAATGCTTTTGATTTGGACAAACCTTAAATTTTGTCATTTTATAAAGAGTTAAATCTTTACCAAATGACAAAATTTTGGACTAGTCCAAATTGAAAGCATTTGCAGATGACAAAATAAAAGTGACCCAAAATTTGAAATTTATTTTGTGAAGGGTAGGAAACATTGTGGGAAAAGGAGAAAATGCTGGTTACCAGGAGAAAATGTTTTCTAAAGGCTTCTTTCTCTGGGGTGTCAAAAGTAGGGATTGTGTGGTTATGGGTTAATTAATTCACCTGCAAAAAGTATCTAATCATGTCAGTGACTGCACTGTGACATGGGTCAAGACTTTTTCCGATTCAAATGTCTTTCTGCATGTCAGAGGACCATTCTACACCACCATTCAGATGGTTATTAGATGAGATGGATCTGTAATTATAAAATGCTTTGCTTTGCATAACGAGTTGCCAAGAGAGGCATTTAGCCCCCTTTTGCCAGAGCATGGTTCGTATCACTGTTGATAGCAACCACAGTCACATTACCATTGTTTTACATTGCAACTCATTATGTCATAACAACGCCCTTGCTTTGTCCAAAATAAAATGTCAACCCTTGCAATACTGGACCCAGATACCATATTTCTCCTCACAAAAGTGCCCTCCCTGAGAGTAGCCCCCCCCCCCCCCCCCCCAAAGAAAGACCTTTTAATCCTTTACCACACAATCCCGACCTTTTTAACGACCCTGGTAACCAGCATTTTCTCCTTTTCCCACAAGGTTTTCTACCCTTTCCAAATCAAATATTTTTAAATTCACATTTATTTTGTCGTCTGCAAATTGTTTCAATTTGGACTAGTCCAAAATTTTGTTGTTTGGTAATGAGTTAATCATGATAACCTAGTGTGCAGTAGTTGATTAATATGACAGTATTTGCAGGATCTGATGAATATTTCCTTTAACTCTTTACCACACGAGAAAATTTTAGACTGGTCCAAATTGAAAGCATTTGCAGACGACAAAATAAAGATGACTGAAAAATTAAAATTTGGTTTGGGAAGGATAGAAAACACTGTGGGAAAAGGAGAAAATGCTGTTTTCAAAAGGCTTCTTTCTCGGGGTCGTTAAACGTCGGGATTGTGTGGTAATGAGTTAATCTGATTATCTCTTTACCAAACAACAAAATTTTAGACCAGTCCAAATTAAAAAGCATCTACAGACGACAAAATGAATGTGACTCAAAAATTTGAAATTTTTTCTGGAAAGTACAAAACATTGTGAGAAAAGGAGAAAATACAGCATTTTCTTCTTTTCCCATGATGTTTTCAAAAGCCTTCCTTGTCAGGGTTGTGAAAACCAGGAATTGTTTGGGAAAGGGTTAATATTTCCTCTGAACAATCACTAAAACACCAAAGAAATACAACATTGGACAGACCTTTTGCTCTGCAAACTGGGTGCAAAAATAAAAGCTCCCTATCTCTATTTTGCACAGCTCCCTGAGCTTTTATTAACCCATTACCACACAATCTTGACTTTTAACGACCCTGAAAAAGCAGCCTTTTGAAAACACTGGGGGAAAAGGAGAAAATGCTGGTAACCAGCATTTTCTCCTTTTCCCACAGTGTTTTCTACCCTTCCCAGAACAAATTTCAATTTTTCAGTCACCTTTATTTTGTCGTCTGCAAATGCTTTCAATTTGGACCTGTCTAAAATTTTCTCGTGTGGTAATGAGTTAAGAGGAATCTGGTATGGTTGTTTTTGTGATATGGATCAAGATCTGAGGGTTCATGTTCACCAACCATTTTTCACTTTACATTCTTTACCAAAAGACAAAATTTTTAACTTGTCCAAATTGAAAGCACTTGTAGACGACAAAATAAAAGTGACTGAAAATCTGATTGTTAAGGGTAGAAAACATTGTGGGAAGAGGAGAAAATGCTGGTTACCAGCATTTTCTCCTTTTCCCACAATGTTTTCTAAAGGCTTCTTTCTCAACGTAGGGATTGTGTGGTAATGAATTAATTACGAACATTCTGGGTCTTATTCTCTAGAAAGACCTAAATTTCATAGTACCATTAATACTGATTGGCTAAAACTATTTGGTATAGCTAATCAGAAGTGATGTTACTTTCACAGAGAAGAAAATTGAAAATGTTCTTAAGAATCGTTGAATAGCAACTAATATCACAGAGAAAATGCAGTCAGCACCCCGATCCATAATGTCCTCCATTTTGTGAGAAAAGAAACCTAGGTTAAAATCACAATATCTGCATCTTAATCCTTTACCAAAAAATCCATAGGTTTTACTGCCCTGGGAAAGAAGCCTTTAGAAAACATCGTGGGAAAAGGAGAATTTGCTGGTAACCAGTATTTTCTCCTTTTCCACCAATGTTTTCTACCCTTAATAAAAAAATATTTCAACTTTTCACTCACTTTTATTTTGTCGAATGCAAATGCTTTTGATTTGGACAAGCCTAAAATATTGTTGTTTTGAAACGAGTTAATTCAGCACTGCAAGGGTTGAAATCTTGATCGTACGGAACCCAATGCCCCTTCCGTAATTGATAGACTGCTGTGATAACCAGCATCTTCACTTATTCCAGCAATATTCTCTGCCATTTAAAAGATACTTTTCGGTTTTAGACTTGTCTTTTTTTCATCTGCAAATGCTTTGAGTTTGGACCAGTTTAAAGTATTTGTTCTGTAGAGATTAATAGGTGACAAAATTATAGACTTGTCTAAATTCAAAGCAGGTTCAGGTGATATATTAAATGAAATGCAAATGATGGCATTAGTGTTTGGAGGGATAGCAAATAGTTGCTAAACACTGAGAGGACAGATGAACCAGCGTTTTCTCCTTTCTGAAGATTGATTCTATAGGTCCTTTTCTCAGTGTCCAACAAACATCAAACTATATAGGTAAGGTTCAACTCTTTTAACCCTTTACCACATTAGGCATTTCTATGGTATCTCTAATTGACCCTAAATAACAGCAAGGATGAAGCCTTTTTTATGGGTATACTATAGGACACCTTTGATAGCATAGAAAAAATTGTGACAAAAGGTCAAATTGCTCATCACGAGCAATTTCACCTTTTGCCACAATGTTTTCAAAAGGCTCCTACAAGCAATGCGTAGAAACGAGTATCTATGGACTAAAGGGTTAACAAACAACAAAATTTTGGATATGTCCAAATTATTTATTCTTGAAGAAGACAATTTAATGTGACTCAAACAGCAAAATTTTCTTTGGAGCACAAAAAACATTGAGGAAAAAAGGGGAAAATGCTGGTTTTGTTTGTAGCAGACTGATAGTATTGTGATGGAATTTGTCTTTCAAAGGGTAGGAAACAAGTCAGATTCTTAGCATTTTCCCCATCTCCAAAAGAGCTTTTTAAATCCTTCATTAAAACTCGGAACTATGTAGCAACGGGTTAAAAGTTTACAGAGAAAATGAAACTTGCATAGCAACAATCATCTCTGATCAAGGTCTCATCATTTCAAAACCCTTTAGCAGACAACAAATTTTAACCTAGTCCAAATTAAGAGGATTTGCAGATGACAATTTCAATTCGGCTAAAATGGGAAAAGTCTTTCTTTAATAGGATAGAAAATATTGTAGGAAGAGAAGAAAATGCTGGATACCAGCATTTCCTTCTTTTCTCACATTGTTTTCAAAAGGCTTCTTTCCCAGGGTTATTAAAAGTGGGCATCATACAGTAAAGGGATAAGCCGTTCTCAAATGACAAATTTTAGACTCATTAAAATTCAAAGCATCCGCAGATAAGCTTAACCCTTTACCAAACAATTCCTGGTTTTTACGACCCAGAGATAGAAGCCTTTTGAAAACACCGTGGGAAAAGGAGAAAATGCTGGTAACCAGCATTTTCTCCTTTACCAACAATGTTTTCTACCCTGCTGGAAACAAGTTTCAAAACTTGAATTACATTTAATACACTGTCTGCAAGTGCCATCAATTTGGATCAGTCTAAAATTTTGTTGTTTGGTATAGGGTTAAGCTCTGTAATAGGGTAAAACACATTGTGGGGAAAGAAGAAAGTACCAATTACAAGCATTTTCTTCCTTTTTCCACAAATGTTTTCAAAGACATTCTGTCTGAAGGTAGTGAAAAGCTGTGGTTGTTTGGTAAAGGATTAGTAACTTGGATTCCTTATCAAAAATCAAATTAAAAGCATTTGCAGATCTATCACAAACTATATCATTACATGACATTTTCCTTTGGTCATCAGCATCCTTTTTTCATCCCCATAGATGTTTTCAAAAGGCTTTGTATAGATTTGGTTTGTATCGGAGTTTAACGCGATTTTAACAGCTTTTGGTTGTATCATGGAGGTCAGTGATCAACCTTAGTGTTTCCTGGCTTTCTCACACTAGTACTAAGACAACTTTTTTTCCAAGGCCATCGACTATTTTTCTCGCATGCATCAGAGGTGAGGAGGCAAAAAATCGCCAGAATGCAATCCGGACCAACTGGATATCAAACCCGTAATGCTGCGTTTGCAATGGCCGATTAGAAGTTGGATGACCTGTCAATCAAAATCAGCAGAAAGGTCAACTGAAAGCATTTTGCAGACAACAATTTCATTGTGGCTTGTGGCTCAAATGGTGTAAATTTTTTTTGATAAGAGTAGAAAACATTGTGGGAAAAGGAGAAAATGCTGGTTACCAGCATTTTCTCCCTTTCCCACAATGTTTCCAAAAGGCTTCTTTTCCAGGAGCATCAAAAGTTGCCAGTGTGTGGTAAAGGGTTAGGCTTGACCAGTATGAAATATTATCATTTGGTAAACAATTTAGACAGATTGGTAAATACAGACCTGGATTATAGACTGACAAGGAAAGACCTCCATTTTCCGATGACAAGCTGAGGGTTACCAGCCGGTCATACAAATGGCTGCCATTGCAGCACACTGTGACCCAATTTCAAAGCAACTCTTTGTATCTGGGAGGAGGTGTTTTACCTTGATCAATAGAAAACTGCAGGCCCATGTACATGTTTTGTGACTAAAACTGCCGTTCAATAACTTCACCCAGTGACATAGTTTTTGCAAAGATGGCACACGACTGCATTATAACCCTGGGTTCAGCATCCTATAAGACAGTTTTGGAGGGAAATTTTTGGGAAAACTGTGTGACCTCAGACGACTCTATAGTACTTGATCAATTTGACCTTTTGACCAATACCTTTATCAAACAAACCAGAGTCAAGTTTAACCTAACCTTAGGTAAAAAAGCTTTTATAACTACTGTGGATAAAGGAATAAAAGCTAGTTATCAGCATTTTCTCCCAATCCTGCAACTTTTATCATACAGATATCCTACTGTTCAAGGCACATCTAATTTTTTGTCTGCAAACGTTTTGACTTCCAGACAGGTCTTAAAGTTTTTGTCTGCTGGTAAAGAGTTAACTATTTACCACACGAAATTGAAAGCATTTGCAGACGACAAAACTAATGTGCCTGAAAGATTGAAATTTGATTCGGAAAGGGTAAAAAACATGGTGGGAAAAGGTTACAAGCATTTTCTCCTTTTCCTACCATGTTTTCAAAAGCTTTTTTCTTTCTTAGGGTCTTTAAAAGTAGGGGATTGTGTGGTAAAGAGTTAACTCTTTACCACACGACAAATTTACAGACTAGTCGAAATTGAAAGCATTTGCAGATGACAAAACTAATTTAATCTGAAAAGGGTAAAAAACATTGTGGGAAAAGGAGAAAATGCTGGTTACCACAATGTTTTCAAAAAGCTTCTATCACGGGATCGTAAAATCCAGGGATTGTTTGTTAAAGGGTTTATCGATATTTATATTTTTCTTCTTTACCACCACCACCACGTGTTCTACCCTTCATAACAAAACTTTCAATGTTCAATGAGTCTCATTTATTTTGTTGTCTGCAATGCTTTCAGTTTAACCAAGTCTAAAATTCTTTTGTTTGGTATAGAGTTACTAAAGTTGAAACAATATGGATCTCACAGAGCAGAGGGCGGATGTCTTAAAAGTAGGCCAGGAGAAGACTGGACAACCTCTTATAACAAACTATCTTCACTCTTTACCACATATCTCAAACTTTGCCCTTTACCTACAATGCCAACTTTTGATGACCCTGGACGCGATATAACTAAAATAATGTTTAAAACATTGTTAAAAACAATACAGTCAATCAATCAGGTTGTAAAAACACCAGACTGTTTGGCAAAGAGTTTTGTCATCTGAGAAAGAAGCCTTTTGAAAACATTGTGGGAAAAGGAGAATGGAGCCAATTTTGATCCCAGGCCTATAATATGAAGACACTTCTTAAGGTCCATCAGATAAAGCTATATGCCAAATTCAGTAACCCTGAGCCCTGTGGTTTCAGAGAAAATAATTTTTGTAATGTTTTTTTTTTCTTTAAGTTTTGTTGTCATGGCAACCAGAGTTTTTCATGGAATCAAATTCTTTGAAGAAACCCTGTAAAGACGACTGATAATTTTTGTGAAGTTTCATCAAATATGGATGGGTATTTACAGAGAAGAAGATACTTGAAATAAAAGTTAACGTATGCACGCACGGACACACAGCCTGATGCACATTGGACACCTGGGCCAGGTACCTTATCCTTCAGTTCATGTAGTGTACTGTCAAGTTTACCTTTGATCATGATTCATTTAGATACTGAATAGCAATCGCACAAAAAATTTGGGACGCATTATTTCCCTTTTCAAAAAGTCCTTGCAAATTAGATGACAAACTTTAAATCAAGGGAAGTTTATCGTTTATAATGATATCAAACGTGTATGGATGAAGTACTAATTAGGAATATCATGATGCCATTAGCTTATTCCATCCGATTTATTTTAAATTTATGGATGGAATGGCCTTACAGAAAGTCCCGTTTCAGTTAAAAAAAAAAAAAGCCAGTTGAGTTTTAACCATTTACCACACAATTCCGACTGTGGAAGAAGCCTTTTGAAAACAAAGTGGGAAAAGTAGAAAATGCTGGTAACCAGCATTTTCTCCTTTTCCAACAATGTTTTCATCCCTTACTAAAACCAAATTTCAATTCTTTGATCACATTAAAATTTTATTTTTTCATCTCTAAATGCTTTCAATTTGGACCAGTCTACTATTTTGCCATTTGGGAACGAGTTAATATAGGATATTACGGTAGTATAGAGCAGTTTGATCTTGAAGCATTTGATCTGCATAAAACTGGTAACCCTAAACACAAGTCATACTAAGAGTGACTTGGCGTGTCAGTCATCTATCATGGTCCTATCAACAAAATCCGATATGAAGTTTGATAAACTCACATTTTTTTTCTCTTCGCCCATGACCAGGTTAGATTTCTCTTAACACTTTACCATGCAGTACTATGTTCTAATGATCCTGATGAAGAAGGCCTTTGAAAACTGTGTGGAAAAAGGAGAAAATGCTTTTAACTGCCATTTTATCCTTTCCTATAATGTATCCAGATCCGCTCTAGACAAAAACCCAATCACTCAGTTCACATAAAATTTGGTATCTGGCAATGGTTTCTTTCGGACAAAACTAGCGATATTATGGGTAGTATTGTTGTGTATAGTGTTTAACCTTGATCAAATGACTGTATTTTAGACAGGTCCAAAATTAAATTAACTGACAGTGGCTCAACTGATGAAATACGTATTTCGAAGGGTAGAAAAGACTTTTGGAAAAGGAGATTATGTTGGTTACTAGCATTTTCTCCTTTTTACCACTTTGCCTTCAAAAACCTCTTAGGATAGTTGAAACAAAGGCCTGTTCCATAAAGGTTACAATGCAAACAAATGCTTCCTGCCTATCTTCCACATTCAAAGCAAGGCACTTGTCAGGGCAGGTGTACTCTAGGCCATTATTTAGCACTGCTCAGGACACCTTAGTCTGACCTTTTGGTTGACCCATTACCACATAATCCCTACTTGTGACGCCCCTGAGAAAGAATCCTCTTGAAAACACTGTGGGAAAAGGAGAAAATGCTGGTAACCAGCATTTTCTCCTTTTCCCTCAGTGTTTTCTACCCTTCCCAGAGCAAATTTCAAATTTTCAGTCACCTTTATTTTGTTGTCTGCAAATGCTTTCAATTTGAACCAGTCTAAAATTTTGTCCAGTGGTAAAGAGTTAAAGTTTCATATGGGGTTACATTTACAGGTCAGGAATAATCCCAAAGTGCTCCCATAGACCCAATAGACATTTTCACTGTAAAACTAAGATATAACTTTTTACCACACAATTCCGACTTTTGACAACCTTGAGAAAGAAAGCCTTTGAAAACATCGTGTAAAAAGGAGAAAATGCTGGTAACCAGCATTTTCTCCTTTTTCCACAATGTTTTCTACCCTTTCCAAATCAATTTTCAATTTTTGATTCATGTTTATTTTGTCGTCTGCAAATACTTTCAATTTGGACAAGTCTAAAATTTTGTTGTTTGGTAAAGAATTAAATTACTTCAATTTCCTGGGTTTGTCTTTCTATATACATGTATATAGTGTTTCAGCAAAGTGGACATAACAGATCAAAGATTCAACTGCAAATTTTGTGCAGCTTGATCTTGATCTATAATGTCACTGGCCGCAAAGATGACTAAAGTTGTGAAAGGTGCTTTAAGATTAAAAACCCAAGTTAGCATACCTTGTTCCATCTTCGCAAGCCAAGGCTGACGATTCACTACCCTACTCTACCCTTGGCGGATCGAAAGAACTTGATTTTCACATTCACAAGATATGCTTTTTCATTGGATGCAGCAAGCTCTTTGAGCTGCAACGAATGAAATCGCTCGTAGCATTTCATCTTTGATAAAAATAGAACAAGGTCTCTACCTTTCGAATAAAATGTAAAACATGGAAACCCACGTGGATGTCTGCTTATCGCTTCATGTGTATTCGTAAGTGGTTTGTAAAACGATATTTCGTTTGCTTTTAGAAACATGATGTAAAGGGGAGTAATAACCAGCATCCAACAGAGGGCGCATCGCAGGAATCTCGAAATCGGGCTCAATCAGCCAAGGTAAGATCGTAAACTTGGCTTGCGAAGATCACCTTGTTCCTGAATTTGTTCCGAATGGGAGATGGTCAAAGTAAGTGCAACTATGCAAAGCATTTTGTCATAACCTAAAACAAGAATATGACCCAAAAAAAGCAAGTGTATAAGTATACTGTTGCTATGATACCAATGAAGTACTACTGACCCTTCACAAAACAATTCAATAATGATTCTATTGATAATTGGCTTTTTGAACAGACTTGGGGGAAAAAGTAAAAATAATCCTGATAAGCAGCATTTCCTCCTTTTTTCACAATGTTTTTCTTACCATTTCTTAGGCAAATCTTATCATCAATTTTGTGTCGCATCTACTTTGCTGCCCTAAAAGGCTTTCTTAATTGGTCAGGTTTGTAATATAACTGTTGTATGGCCGTGGGTTAAACTTTTACCACAAAGTCCCTGACTTTTAATGACCTTGAGAAAGAAGCCTATATAGAAACTATTGTGGGAAAAGGAGAAAATGCTGGTAACCAGTATTTTCTCCTTTTTCCACCATAGTTTTCACCCTATCGAAGTCAAAAATCATCATTTTAACAAGATTTAATTTGTTGTCTGCAGATGCTTTGAATTAAATTTTGGTCCAGGCCAAACATTTGTCGCTTGGTAAAGAGTTAACTTTCGGGGCACAATACATTAATTCTTTACCAAATAATAGCATTTTTGAATTGCAGAAAAAAAGTTAGATGGGCTATACTGAAATAGTTTGTCTAAGAAAATGCACCGGTAGTAAACAGTGTGGGAATATCAGAAACAACTGGCACACTGCATTTTCTCATTTTCCCACATTGTTTTCAAAGTCAGTGTTCCACAGGGTCATTCAAACTAGAGACTGTTTGGGAAAAGTTTAATCAAAGTGTACCATATATTTCTAGTCTAGAGACAAGACGGGAATAAACAGCATCATCAAGAACCGTATCAAGGAGGTTAATGTAGATGGAAGATCAGACTGGATGATTTGTGCAATCTGTTCCAACATTACACCAGCTACAAAGGCAACTTCAGTTGTGACAAGTGCCTTAACCCATTACCACACAATCCCTACTTTTGACGCCCCTGAGAAGGAAGCCTTTTGAAAACACTGTAGGAAAAGGAGAAAATGCTGGTAACCAGCATTTTCTCCTTTTCCCACAGGTTTTTCTACCCTTCCCAGAACAAATTTTAATATTTCAGTCACCTTTATTTTGTCGTCTGCAAATGCTTTCAATTTGAACCAGTCTAAAATTTTTTCGTGTGGTAAAGAGTTAACTCTTTACCAAACGACAAAATTTTAGACTAGTCCAAATCGAAAGCATTTGCAGACAACAAAATAAAGGTGACTGAAAAATTGAAATTTGTTACGAGAAGGGTAGAAAACATTGTGGGAAAAGGAGAAAATGGTGGTTACCAGCATTTTCTCCTTTTCCAACAGTGTTTTCAAAAGGCTTCTTTCTCAGGGGCGTCAAAAGTAGGGATTATGTGGTAATGGGTTAAATGAATGAATCTCAACTTTCAACCACCCTGACAAGGGCGGCTTTGAGAACATTGTGGAAAAAGGAGAAAATGATGGTTACCAACATTTTTTCCTTTTCCCACAATGTTTTCTAAACCATCGAAGATAAATATCTTGATATAAGCAGCAATTGTTATGAAGTTGGCAAAATTAATGCTTTCAACCTGGACCGGTCTTTCTTTCTGTCATTGTGGTACGGAGTTAACAACTTGTCCAGGATTGAAGTAAGTATGTTCATTAACTCATTACCAAATGACAAATTTAAAGACTGGTTTAAATTGAAAGCATTTGCAGACGACAGAACAAATGTGACTGCAAAAGTTAAAATTTTCAATAGGAAGGGTAGAAAACATTGTGAAGAAGGAGAAAATGCTGGTTACCAACATTTTCTCCTTTTCCCACAATGTTTTCAAAAGGCTTCTACCTCAGGGTCGTCAAAAGTCGGGATTGTGAGGTAAAGAGTTAATATCGGAGATATGAAATGTCAAAACTTTTGCAATGCATCAACAACAGCAGCGAAGCTAAAAATGCTGGTCACCAGCATTTTCTTTCCAAATTTTTTTCTGTAGTATTCTTTCTTCAGGTTGTATATCCAACCGCTGACCATTGTTTCGATGATGTGGGAAAGCAGCCAGTGGCTTGGAAAGAAAATTGTGCCGACTGCTGGTAAAAGAAACTCCAAGAAAGCATGGATAGTGGCCCTCAGGCCGCAATACCGGTATATCTGAAATAATGTTGAAAACAGCGTTAAAAACAATACAGCCAATCAATCAGGTTGTAAAAAACACCAGACTGTTTGGGAAACAATTGAAGTTTACATCAAATAACCCTTTACCACAGTGAAACTATTCTAGGTTTAACCTATTACCACACAATCCCTACTTTTGACGCCCCTGAGAAAGAACCCTTTTGAAAACACTGTGGGAAAAGGAGAAAATGCTGGTAACCAGCATTTTCTCCTTCTCCCACAGTGTTTTCTACCTTTCCCAGAACAAATTTCAATTCTTCAGTGAGCTTTATTTTGTCGTCTGCAAATGCTTTCAATTTGGACCAGTTTAAAATTTTCTTGTGTGGTAAAGAGTTAAATAACCTTCGGGTAGTGGCCTTTTGAAAACATTGTGAGAAAAGGAGAAAAGCTTGAAACCAGCATTTTCTCCTTTTCCCACAATCTTTTCAATTTTTTTCAGAGACATATTTTATCAACTGAGCCACATTTCATTCTGCCATCTGCAACAGCTCTAAATTTGGATGAATGCAAAATTCTAATGTTTAATTCAGAGTTAACCCATTACCATATAATCCCTACTTTTGACGACCTTGAGAAAGAAGCCTTTAGAAAACATAATGGGAAAAGGAGAAAATGCTGGTGACCAGCATTTTCTCCTTTTCCCACAATGTTTTCTACTCTTCACAAAACAAGTTTCAAATTTTTAGTCACTTTTATGGTGTCGTCTGCAAATGCTTTCAATTTGGACAAGCCTAGAATATTGTCGTTTGGTAATGAGTTAAGTCAATACTGTTGACCATTTCACCTTTGATGAGAAGGCCTGAGAACAATGTAGCTTTAGCAAATAGTACAGATCAAGATTAGAGAAGGACAGACCATGTGGTCATATGATGCCAAAGGCCTGTACTTCCACTCAAATATGATTCTAATTTAACTCATTACCAAACAACAGCAGGGTTTTCCATGACGCACAAATCCTGCGTCATTGACGCAATTTTAATTCAAATGACCCCCAAAATAAATGACAGTGCGTCATCGGTGACGCAACTTTCCAAAATCTAAATAATGTACAAAGTTGAATGAAGCGTCATAATTCCAAGTGTGTTCTTGCTTCAATGTCAGACGAACACCGTTCTTTTTTTAACTACAGGGTTTATTTTAGATAAAAGTGGTTTTCCGGTAATCTATTTATAGAATAAGACTGGTTTACGCATTATTGCCGAAATGTATATTGGACACGTGTCGTAAATATGGGCCCAGTCAAAGTCGTGGTTGGGTTCTCTGTATTTCATAGCATATTTTACATGACTTCCGGTGTATAAAAGTACGCATTACCAGTCTGTGCTGTTAGCGGAAAAATAATGACGAAGAAAACTAGCATTCTTCTATCGTCTGCTTCCTACAACTGCCGATCAAGCCACGTCAAGCAGCGATTCAGACGAAAATGTTTGGTCTGTCAAAAAGTGACATCGGCGTTTCCGTCAGAAATGATCGACCGACTTTTCAATCTTGGAATTAGACGTTTAAAAGGTAAAATGCATTATAAATCGTGTTTGAAGTTGATGACGAGGAAATCGATATTTTTGACCCCCAAAATTAATGAAATGACCCGCAACTAATGAGGAAGGGGGTCACAATGACCCCCAATTTTCAAAGCCGAAAGAAAACCCTGCAACAGTATTTTAGGCTTGTTCAAATCGAAAGCATTTGCAGTTGACAAAATAAAAGTGACTGAAAATTTGAAATTTGTTTAGTGATGTGTAGAAAACATTGTGGGCAAAGAGCAAAATGCTGGTTACCAGCATTTCCTCCTTTTCCCACAATGTTTTCTAAAGGCTTCTTTCTCAGGGTCATAAAAGGTAGGGATTGTGTGGTAATGGATTAACAGTTAGTGGTCTATTCTGTTCTTCAGCCATCCAAGAATGAAATAATTTGTTAAACTAACTACCAAATGACTGAAATTTAGACCACCCCAAAGAGGAAGCATTTGCAGGTGACAAACTAAATGGAATGCATTTATTTTATGATGCCAGCATTTTCTCCTTTTCCCACCATGTTTTCAAAATTCATTTTCAAAAGGGTTCTCCATTCCTGACAATTGCATAAAAAAAGTGGTCTGAAAGCAGCCAGTAGCTTGGAAAGAACATTCTACTGAGTACTGGTAAAAGAAACTCAACGAAACCAGGGATAGGCGCAATTAGGCCGCAGCAATTTAACAGTAATAATGTTGAAAACAACATTAAATACCATACAATTAGTCAATCAGAAGCTTTGTTAACTTAGGATTATATGGTAAAGAGTTAATAGCAAGGAGTTTAACCCTTCACCTTACAGTCAAAAGTTTTAATGATCCTCAGGCAGGCTCTTAAAAAATATTGTCTAAAGAGGAGAAAATGCTGCCAGTTGCCAGCATTTTCTCCTTTTTCAACATTATTTTACCTCCTTAGCAGATGACAAAATCTTAGACCTTTCCAAATAAAAAGAAAGCATTTGCAGACATCAAAATTAAAGTGACTAATAACTGAAATTGGTTTTGAGAAGGGCAAAAAACATTGGGGAAAAGGAGAAACTGATGGTTACCAGCATTTTCTCCTTTTCCCACAATATTTTCAAAAGACTTATTGCTCTGACACGAAAAAACCTGGAATTGTTTGTTAAAGGGTTAAGCAACATCTGACCATTACAACTCCTGTCACCAGCATTTTTTCAAAAATGTTTTCAACTGCTTCAAAGGCTACCTTCCTCGTGGTCAATATGTATAAGTTATTGATCATATATTTCATTTGTATGGAATTAAATCGGAGGGAGGCGAAGCCGACCGACGATTTAGTTTCATACAAATGAAATATATGATCAATAACTAACTTACAGTTTGCCCTACTTTCTAATTGACTGACAGCTAAGAATTGGTGGAAAGAGCCATACAAGAACGACAGAAAGCTCAGTTCGACACGCCTCTTTTGATTGACGGTTGTACGTACATGCGTTTTCAGTCGTATGGCGTTAAAACTGTTACTCAGGTTGTCCTTGAACTAGTTTCAGGACAATTGTCTGCAGTCAGACTCATTCGGCATATCACGGGTGATGGTAGCCATCATATCCCTCGTCTGTATCTAGTGGATTGATATGCAGCAGATCGGTACACTCGGAAATACGCCGGTATACCGTTCTGAAAATTGTCAGGCTCCTCTTCCAAAAGAAAACTTGGGTTTTAATTTTTTATCGAAATCTTTCGAACCATATTTCGACAAACAATTCGTAGATCTACATTAATTTTTTTTATCAATTTCGATTGAAGTTTTAACCGACAGATACACAGATGTGAATAACTTCATTGAGGTCGTTAAGTCGTTGCTAAACGAATCACATTGTATAAGATCATGTGACTCGAAGTTCAAATGTAAACGGCCGTTTTACAGGCGAGATTGGATGTAGGTACGGAAACTGCCGAATTTCATGCTCTTTGAAGCGATAGATTCAGCAATGGATGCATGCTTTGAACCGGTTGAAGACGAGGAATTTTATAAAGAATTTATTTTCCCCGACAAAGGCGACGTGTTGCTAACACAAGTGTGTACAATAAACACCCATGTCCCTCTAAAGTGGCTCATTGTCAAGGATCTGCTTCATACCAGATAAGCCCTCTTTTTTACTGCCCTGAGGCAGAAGGCGCGTGAAAACATTGCGGGTAGAGGAGAAATTGCTTGTAAGGAGCATTTTCTCCTTTCCTGCTATGTCTCTTTTTTTTTCTTTCCACAGACAAATCCTTTAATTTGAGCAAGTACCAAGTTGTTGTCTGCAAACGGTTTCAAATTGGACCCAAGCCAAATTTCCCAGCCTGGTAGTCAAAACCAAAGGTTATTTGGTAAAGGGTTAAATACCAGGTGGCCAAGTACGAGTTATTTAGTCCCGATATTCACGTGGAAATTACGTCACTTTTTTGGCGATGATGCAATTACTTGGAATAATCCCCGCCCCTTTTACTACAGTGTATGCATTAGATTGGTATTTACTCTACAAGGACCAGCTAAAATACTGTGGGCGGAGCTTCTCGTTAACCGGGATACAACTGTATATAGGTCAACCATTTAATAACATATTGCAACATATTGAGTCTGTATGGAATTAAATCCAGCAGTTTTGAACGAAATCCGGCGTTTTCATTGGTTTAGAAAGTAGGGCAAACTGTAATACTCCATATTATGTGGTAATGGGCTGAACAAAATTTATACCATGGGGAAATCATTCAATCTAGGATGAGGAGTAAAATAGAATAAAGTAAAACTAAAAAAAATATTTCCCTCATCCCTGCATGTGTGAAGTACAAACTGGTACAAGGTGAACTGCAGCATGAGGTATGAAATGCGACCAGGTGACCTTTTGCTGATATGTATCTAGCTTTGATTTTTGGCCTAGAAGGCACAAATACACCTGTCCTGACCTCACTGCAGTTTGGGACAGTGTCCGAGTGTGAATCAGATAGAAATTTAGCCGATACTGTTGTTCACATTGATGTATCCTAAAATCTTTACCAAACAACAAAGTTTAAGCCATGACCAAATTGAGAGCATTTGCAGACGACAATTTTAACCCATTACTAAACGACAATATTTTAGACTGGGTCAAATTGAAAACATTTGCAGACGACAAAATAAAAGTGACTGAAAATTTGAAGTTTGTTTTGTGAAGGGTAGAAAACATTGTGGGAAAAGGAGAAAATGCTGGTTACCAGCATTTTCTCCTTTTCCCACAATGTTTTCTAAAGGCTTCTTTCTCAGGGGCGTCAAAAGTAGGGATTGAGTGGTAATGGGTTAATGTGGCTCGAATGCGGTAATTTTTCTTTCATAGGGTAGAATGGCTTCTTTCCCAGGGTCGCTAATTACCCTGAGGTAGAAGGCTCCTGTAAACATTTTAGGAAAGGGAGAAATGTTTCTCCCTTTCCTAAAATGTTTTCAGGAGCCTTTTCTCCTTTTCCTATAATGTTTTCTGACCTTTTAAACATAATCAGAGCCCACGATAAGAAGGAGTTATGGTATTCTAAATCCATTATTTCTCTTCCAAACCTTATGTTGTTGGTACTGATTAGAATCTTCTCTCCCTTATGATTGTGTGATAAAGGGTTAAGTCTTAACAAAACAATTCTGAGTTTTTTACGACCCTGAGGAAGAAGCCCTTGCAAAACATTGTTGGAAAAGGAGAAAATACTGGTCACCAGCATTTTCTCCATTTCCAAAAATGTTTTCTACCTTTCCTGAAACAAATTTCAATTTTTGAGTCACTTGTTTTGTCATCTGCAAATGCTTTTAATTTGGACTAGTACAAAACTCTTTCACCTGGTAAAAAATTAAACAAGTCTAAAATTTTGTCTTCTGTTTTTGAATTAACCTTTTCCAATAAGACAAATTTCAGATTCTTTCAAATGTGAAACATCTGCAGATGACACTTCCAAAATTAATATTAATGAGCTTGCAATCTCTGACAGGATAGAAAACATTGTAGGAAAGGGAGAAAATCCTGGTTTCCAGCATTTTCTCCTTTTTCTACAATGTTTTCAATACTGGCATCTTTCCCAGGATCATGAAAACCCCGAATTGTTTGGTAAAGGGTTGAAAAAGACTACAGATTAATAGAATCCTTTATATTATTCTTTTTTCAGAAATAGATAATCTATAAACTCTAACTCTTCCACAACGGAATAAACTAGAGCTGTCACTGAATGCGGCTTAACCCTTTCCCAAATGACAAACTTTTGGACTACACCAAATTGAAAGCATTTGCAGACGACAACTCATCTCTTGCTGAAAAGATGATTTCTGTCTATGATAGGGTAGAAAACATTGTGGGAAAAGGAGAAAATGCTGGTTACCAGCATTTTCTCCTTTTCCCACAATGTTTTCAAAAGGCTACTAGTCCAGACCCGTAAAAGCCAGGGTTTGTTTGGGAAAGGGTTAATACCCCCGCCAGCGCTTTGACCAAAAAAAAACGTGTCAAGTTCAAGGGGAGGTAATTCCTCAACCATGAAGAGTTGACACTTGAAAATTGCGTCTTGCAAATCTTTAATATACGATCAGTATATGTGCAAAGTTTCAATACAATTGAAGGAAAACTGTTGGAGGAGTTCGCGACATAAAATTACTGGTATTTTGTACACAGATGGGACACACCGACAGACGGAAACACAGACGGACACATGGACAGACAGGCTGATTTCTAGTATACCCCTGACAACATTTGTTTTGCGGGGATATAATACATGTAATTGCAATTTCTCAAAGTCTAACTATACAAATCCACTACAAAACCAAGAGACACTTTGTGAAATTTATCTGCACTATAGCTGTGGAAAGTGTAAATTAGAGATCAGACTATATGTTCTGTGCAGTCTGATCGTAATGTCACTTCTCACAAAGGTTTCTGATGTCATCTATGAGTTAATACCTTACCAAAAGTCAGTATTTTACACTTTTCGAAATTGATAAAGTTTTGCAGACAACAAATTTTAAGCTCAAATGCTTTGTTTCTGAAAGATTAGAAAACATTGCTGGAATAGGAGAAAGTGCTGCTTGACAGTGTTTTTGTCCTTTCATACCATGTTCTCTACAACTTTTCTTTCACATGATCATTAAAACTCGGGATTTTATTGTAAAGATTTACATAAACAAACCTATGTTATAATGACACGACGGGATAAAGTTTTTGTAACTGTTGTAAAAATGATTAAAGTAATGGTCGTATTTTCCCTTCTTAATTTTCGAAATTGTTTCCTGGTTCTTAAAGGTGGCCCTTCAGAATTTGGGACGAAAATTTTACAAAATTACAAAATTATCATCCTTATTCTCTCAAAGCCTTATAATCATCATTCATAAAACCCTATAGTCGAAAACCATCTGACAACACGAGAAATAGTGATTTACTGCGGCCAAGGTCAACATCTACGGGAAACACGTTCTATTTTTACATAAACAACTCGCTTATTTACATACTGGAAATACACAGACGAACCTTCAAACATAGTGTGCGAAGGAAATATTATGAAAAATAATTACATGTTTGTTATGTAATGGAATTTAAGCGTCATTAGTCACGTGCCAGTCACTTAACATTCCCACAATGCATTTTTTTTTTTTTATTTTTGGTGCGAAATCTAAAAACAGCTTAACAGGCTACGTAGCCTTTTAAGGGAATACCATCAAAAAAAAATTTTTTTGGTAACTTTATGATTCTTAATTATTGATGATTTGTATTGTTTTTTCATATAAATTTCAGTGATATATATACTTTTTTATTTGGTGAGATGTGAAAATTCTAATACCCACCTTTAACCCTTTACCTCTTTACCAAACGACAAAATTTTAGACTGGTCCAAATTGAAAGCATTTGCAGACAACAAAAGAAAGGTGACTGAAAAATTGAAATTTGTTCTGGGAAGGGTAGAAAATACTTTGGGAAAAGGAGAAAATGCTGGTTACCAGCATTTTCTCCTTTTCCTACTGTGTTTTCAAAAAGGCTTCTATCTCAGGGGCGTCAAAAGTAGGGATTGTGGGGTAACGGGTTAACAAACAATCCCTGTTGTTATTACCCAGAGGAAGAAGCCTTCAGAAAACATTGTGGGAAAAGGAGAAAGTGCTGGTAACCAGCATTTTCTCCTTTTCCCATAAGGTTTTGTATTTTTCCACAGGCAAATTTCAGTTTTTTAGTTAAGTTTATTTTGTTATCTGCTAATGCTTTCAATTTGACCAAGTCTAAAATTTTGTCGTATGGCAAAGGGTTAAAGGGGCAGTGCACATAGTCACCATCAGTACCATATTCTGCTTAATTCTTTACCAGACGACAAAATTTTAGCCAGGTCCAAATTGAGAGCATTTGCAGACGACAATTTTACTGTGACTCAAATGCTATAATTTCTCTTTGATAGGGTAGAAAACATTGTGGGAAAAGGAGAAAATGCTGGTTACCAGCATTTTCTCCTTTTCCCACAATTTTTTCAAATGGCTTCTTTCCCAGGGTTGTTAAAAGTTGACATTGTGAGGTAAAGAGTTAAATGCAAAACTTTGTTTTGCAGCACAGAGTTAGGTCACGGGTGAAAAATTATCGTATTGGGTAATAATAAATAAGATTGCCCTCTCTTTCTTCTTTGCAATTATAGCAAATTTATGATCTTAACCCTTTACCAAATAATCCCTACTTTTGACAACCCTGAGAAAGAAGCGCTTAGAAAACATTGTGGGAAAAGGAGAAAATGCTGGTAACCCAGCATTTCCTCCTTTTCCCACGTTTTTTTTTACCCTGAAGGCAACAAATTAAATTTTTTAGTTACGTCTATTTTGTTATCTGCAAGTGCCTTCAATTTGGACCAGTCTAAAATTTTGTCATTTCGTAAACCCTTTACACTTGTCCAAATTCAAAGATCCCACAGCATACAGGGCTCACATGATGACACCCGATTTTATGAAGGTAGAGAATATTATCGGAAAAGGATTATTATGGTGGTTTTCAGCATTCTCTCCATTTCCACAAAATGTATTCAGAAGGCTTCTTTCCCAGAGTCCTTTAAGCTTTGGACTGTGTGGTAAAGGGTTAATCTATAGATTATTCTATGTTGTGGCCTGAGGGCTTGAACTTCACTTATTCTACCACTGATAATTTTTTATGAATTTATCAAATTTGTGATACATAAAATGCAAAAAAAAAAATCCATGAAGCAAGGAGAAAAACAAAAAGAAAAAAAATCTCCACAATAAGGCAAAACACACTTCTAATTGGTTTAGCCCATCAGAAGTTATGTAACTTTCAAATTGATAAAATTAACTCATTACCAAACGACAATATTTTAGGCTTGTCCAAATCTAAAGCATTTGCAGACGACAAAATTACAGTGTCTGAAAATTTAGAATTTATTTTGTGAAGGGTAGAAAACATTGAGGGAAAAGGAGAAAATGGTTGTTACCAGCATTTTCTCCTTTTCCCACAATGTTTTCTATAGGCCTCTTTCTCAGGCTTGTCAAAAGTAACCCTTTACCAAACAATCCCTGGTTTTTACGACTCGGAGATAGAAGTCTTTTGAAAACATTGTGGGAAAAGGAAAAAATGCTGGTGACCAGCATTTTCTTCTTTTCCCACAATGTTTTCTACCCTGCTGGAAACAAATTTCAATTTTTGAGTTACGTTCATTTTGTCGTCTGCAAGTGCTTCCAATTTGGACTGGTCCAAAATTTTGTCGTCTGGTAAAGAGTTAAGAATACCAGTAGTTAGAAGAAAAGGGGCCTCGCTGATCATGCCTGCTCCTGTTGGCTTCTACAACTTGCTCATCTCATAACTCTTTACTACACAATCCAGACTTTTCACAATCCTGAGAAAGAAATCTTTTTACAGCACTGTGGGAAAAGGAGAAAATGCTGGTTACCAGCATTATCTCTTTTTACTCAATGTTTTCAAAGCAGGGTTCCCTGTCGGCTTCGCAAATGGCACCATTTGCGAACGATTTTTAAATATGGTGCAAGAAAATGTTGATTGGGGAAAATGGGACTGGTGCCGCTATATCTGATACCGGGATGCCATGCATTTTGCTACTGGTCCCCTTCACCGCCATGCATTGATGCATTACTGCTAATTTATCTATGGAGATGAAGTAAATTGGCAGTCATAAACTACAGCATTGACGAAATCGAAGATTTTTTTTAGAAACCGGTGTCATTTACAGCTGACTCTCCGAATATACATCACTTCAACTACCAGCTAGGCAAAAACTCGTCGGTTAACAGGAAACTTGTAAGAAAGTGGAAGCATTGAAGACTTGTATAAATCGCAAATATTACTAAATGTCAAAACGAATCATAATCGCAGGTGAAATGGAGATTCTGTCTTGAATTTATATACAACAGGTTTCCAACCTGCCGGCCCAGTCATTACTGACTAAAATCCAGACGGTAATGTTACCGCCGTCCTCGAAATTTTCTTTTGTCATTTTCCTACATTAATCACCCACCTTTCAAAAAACTTTGTTTTTTTTTAAAATTTCAACTTTCATAATGCTCAAAATGTAAACCAATGAACCAATGTCCGAACTTTGTGCTTCTTTACTTCATATTGAATTTAGTTTTTATCTCGAACCCGTTGCATCCCAAAACCTGTTATGTCGAAGTAATCTGAACAGCAATTTCGTACATCTGGTCATACTTTCATCCATATATTTGCTATCGTTTGTAGATAATTGGGTACCAAATTCACACGCTGCTTCATTATCATAATTAATTTGATATCAGATTATAAAAAGTGTCAGTCAGTTTGTAGCAGACTAAAGACTAAACACTGGCCAATGGGCCATTGCAATCTACCCAGCCCTGCTTGTTGACAGAGAAGCAACTTTTTTTGTCTAGGTATAGTACATGAGGCTGAATTAATCCATTCTAAGTTTAGGGTGTAACATCCTAGGCCATTACCACCTACCTAAAATAAATTCATACAAGCAGAAGCATGCCAGCCAAATGGCTTACGGCTGAAACCCTTTACAACACAATCCCGACTTTTAATGACCCTCTACAAGATGCCTTTTGAAACATTGTAGGAAAAGGAGAAAATGCTGCATTTGTTCTTTTTCCCGAAATGTTTTCTATCCTTTAACTCATTACCAAACAACAAAATTTTGGGTTTGTCCAAATCGAAAGCATTTGCAGCCAACAAAATAAAGGTAACTGAAAACTTGAAATTTGTTTTGAGAAGGGTAGAAAACATTGTGGGAAAAGGAGAAAATGCTGGTTACCAGCATTTTCTCCTTTTACCACAATGTTTTCTAAAGGCTTCTTTTTCAGGGTCGTCAAAAGTAGGGATTGTGTGGTAATGGGTTAAACACCAAATTTCAGTTTTTTAACCACATTTATTTTGTCATCTGCAAATGCTTTCAATTTGGACAGCTCTAAAATTCTGTTGGTAAAGAGATAAGGAGTAATAGTATCCATTATTTCCCTTTGATACTATGTTGTGGATACTCATTGAAATTGTCTATAGATGATTCTAGCGAGTACCCACAACACAGGATTTTGCAGAGAACAATATATTCAATTTTGAAATCCAAATTACTCCCCTTCTCCGTCTGAAGCTCTGTGATACTCTGTGTTTTGCAGGGGTGTAACAAAGAAAAAGTAAATTATATGCACGCCAAAGGCATGCATGAACGCCACAGGTGTTCTCGAGTGCCATAGGTTCGAGAGGGGGGAGAACACAAGAGGGGGTCT
The DNA here is from genome assembly GCA_943736015.1 of Tridacna crocea. NCBI lineage: Eukaryota > Metazoa > Mollusca > Bivalvia > Cardiida > Cardiidae > Tridacna > Tridacna crocea. The sequence goes on along the minus strand of OX031067.1, from coordinate 35,064,110 downwards.
CCCCCTCTCTTTGGGATGGCGGGGGGAGGTTGGGGGCCTCCCCAAGAAAATTTTGGTATTCAAGATAGCTGCAGAACGTTCTCGAGCCTCTTCTGAGGTAAAAATTTGACTTTCAAAGACAGGTTTAATTGTGCCTCACCTATCCTATTGTCTTTTTTTTATTTTAACATTACACTCATGCATGGTGTGTGTAATAAAAGTTATACCTATGTTTTGTCACAGTTAGTCCCTATTTGCTTTGATTTTGTAAGTGGTCAGGACTATTTACTAAAAAGCTATGAAATTCCTTACCATCAAAATATCCATTGTTCCAACATTGTTCAAAAAGTCCAATGAAATAAACAAATACATAAGGCTCGTCTTTGAAACACCCAATGTAATGGTCACAATTTGGGCAAAACTACTCTTACCAAAATGACCTTGGCCAAAATGACACATTCAAAGCATCAAGCCGGACCAAACTGCAATAGTCCATTGCTATGGTCTAGCCTGAATGACCTAATTTGGCAAAAGAATAGGATATTTAAGCATTGTAGTGAGAATGAAGTTCATGCAACCACGATTTTTCTTTTCTTCCTCCAATGTTTCACAGTCACATTCCTTCGAGTCATAAAAAATTAAGTTACTGTGCCAAGTTACTCAAGGGTATAAAAATAAGACTGTTAAGAGAGAAATTCAAATCTCACATGTCACTTATATTGTCCTAGATATTTTTTGCACAGGCCTGGAATAACATAATTTACCTTTCAATCTATGGCAAAGGTTTGACTAGAAGACAGCTTGGGAGACAGATAATAAATGCGCTGAAACAAAATTAATAAGAATAAAAACAACTGTATGTGAGCTAATTTACATACCTACCGACCTGCTCTGTTAATTTGCGCTCGAAACCATTCGTATCCAAGTTTGTGCACTCGACACATTCATGAAATAAATTAGCACGTCAATCACAAAAACCTACATGATTCACCACAAGAAAAATCTGTGATGTAGATTATGTCCCTACGTTAATGCAAATGCTGGAATTCCAGCTGCAGCTACTATTCTTCAGAAAAAGTGATCAGTATGCATGCAACGATGTCAGTGCAATGGTGTGGACTTGATCAGTGAGGATATATTCACCGGAAGTTATCGTCTGACTTTGACATTTGTCTGGTTCTACACTTTTTTTCCAGGCGTAAGCAGTACAAATCGCCCCAAATACAACACGTCCAAAGTTTAATCTTCCAAAAGACTACTCGTCGAAACCGTAAACGACACAAGTAAACTAGAAGTCTTTGAAAAATTATCCTCGTCATTTTGTGTCATTGTAGAAGTTACAAAAGTCTCACGAATTCCCATTAATTTATGTCTTGTTTGTGTGAATTTTTTGTTGGTGTTTAGAGGGTTGCTAGAGAACTCGTACCCTGTTGAACTCGTACTCTGGAGAAATCGAACCCCTTCCTGATGGTACGAGTTCTTTGGAGAACTCGTACCCTTTGTTCGAATTGTCGAGGGAAGTCGTACCCTACAGATGTTTTGGGGGATAAACGCCGCATGTTAATCCTCGATATTAACAATGAAAGAAAAACGGATGAACATTTCATGTGAAAATAAGGCGAATAGTATTCTTCCTATTTCATCCACCATTCTCTATAAACTTGCCAAAAGCACACGCCCAGATAAACCTTTTAATGTATGAGGCCGTCTTGACCCGGCCGAGTTGACTTGACCCGAGGCCGACTTGACCCTGATTCGTTTTCCCCCCTTTAAAACGCAAATTATAAACAACATACACTACATGAGAAAAAACAGGGTGTGACTAAAACGCGGACGCGTTAAGCGGACCATATAGACAAAGAGGAAAAAAGCGGACGATATGAAATATAGAGGGAAAAAGCGGACGCCGTCCTGCACCGAATTCGGTGTCTAATATTAGTTTTATAAAAGCAATTATTCTTTTTTTTTTTTCAGATTGATCTACTTGATAATTTGATAATTAATGATGTATATATATTTCCACTTAGTTTTTTTTTTTTTCATTTTACACAAATAAACAGAAATGTCTGCCTAGTTTATTTCACTTTCCTACATGCATTGATCGTTAGGGACATGTATATTCATGTACGTTTTGTCGTTGCTATCAGATGGAAAGGTCATAAAAAATTAGTCTTAATTGAATAAATTAAAAAAAGCTGAAGATCTGAAACATTGAGGGAAAACTTTGACGCCGTCTTGCATTCTTATTTGGCCGTATAATTAGTACTTTTTGATTACTTGATTAACTTTTTTTTTGTTTAAGATATATCAAGAAATGAATGGATAATTAATAATTTCGTGCACATTAATTATTAACCTTTAGAGAAAGATTAACCAAAATCAATGAAATGGAAAAAAACGGACGATATGAAACAAAGAAAGAAAACGCGAACGATATGAAATATATAGAGGGAAAACGCGGATGCCTTCTTGCACATTTATTTGGGTTTATTATCTATCTCTCTCTACATATAAATTAATTCTTTAAGATATATCATTTAATGAAACGATAATTAATAATTGCGTATACATACATTTTTTTAGCTTTAGAGACAGATTAACCAAACTCAATAAAGAGGAAAAACGCAGACGATATGAAACAAAGAAGGAAAACGCGGACGATATGAAATATATAGAGGAAAACGCGGACGGCTTCTTGCACATTTATTTTGGGTTTATTAGTATTTTGTTTTATCTATCTCTCTATATATATTAATTCTTTAAGATATATCAATAAATGATTTGATAGGTAATAATTACGTATACATACATTTTTTTAGCTTTAGAGACAGATTAACCAAAATCAATATAGAAGGAAAATGCGGACGATATGAAACAAAGAAGGAAAACGCGGACAATATGAAATATAGAGAGAAAACGCGGACGCCTAACACTTACTAGTATTTGGGTTATTTGTATATACATCTTTAATATCTATCTCTGTCTTAGCATTTATTCTAAACAAATTATTTTGTGTACATTGTATCCCCTGCCAAAAATGACATTGCTTGAAATAAACATATATTAGAGGTTTCGTGTTTTACATACACAAGTGGCCTTTTGTTCTTGATTCAGATAGAAATTATATATGATAAATCGTCCGCTTTTTCCCTATATATGGTATATTGTCCGCTTTTTCCCTATATACATGTATGCTATATCGTCTGCTTTTTCCGTATTTGTCGACACTGAGAAAGAAGTCTTTAGAAAACATTGTGGGAAAAGGAGAACATGGTGGTAACTAGCATTATCTCTTTTTCCCATTCACTATTTTATGGAACCAGTTTGAAGTATTTAAATAATCCTTTTTCGAAAAAAACTTAAATAGCTCAGATAGCAACAAACAACTACTGATGACAGACTTTCCTGTACATAAGTCATACACATAATGAAGAAAAATCATTTTCGAATTATTAGAGTTTGATTACATGTAACAACTCAAGCAAGTACAGTCAATAGAAAATAAAGGGAGTTTTTGACAAGTTTAACAAGTTAAAAGAGTTGCCGAATTCTTTAATTTACATACGATTTGGCCGTACATGGTAGTAATTGGATTATGATGTAATCATACAACGGCAGATAAACAACCGATTTATCAATCAAATTATGATTTTTTTTTTCACAGTTTTACATATCATACTGATCAAACTAGGATTACCTTGAATGGTTTGTCGGGCGACTTCAATGAAAAAAAACGTTGGGTTTCATTAATAAATGGGTGCCCATCCATTCGTCCGTCTGTCTATCTCTCTGTCTCTTTCCCTGTCTCAACCAAACTTTTAAGATTCACATGCGCAACAACATGATTGATTATCATAGACATTTGCTGAGGTAAGTTTAGACTTATTTTGATGAAAACTGTAGGAGGAGTTGCAAACACGAGAAATTGTTAACGGAATGACGCACGCACAGACAAACTTACCGACAGACGGTTAGACGGATGGACAACCGGAGCCATAACATAATACGACCCATCGGTCGAACAGACATTGATTGAAAAAACATATATATACTAATAAACCCAGATAAGTTTGTCAGAAGGCGTCCTCGTTCTCCCTCTATATTTCATATCGTCCGCGTTTTCCTTCTTTGTTTCATATCGTCCGCTTTTTTCCTCTTCATTGATTTCGGTTAATCTTTCTCTAAAGCTTAATAATTCATGTGCACGAAATTATTAATTTTCCATTCATTTGTTGATATATCTTAAAGAAATGAAAATAAACAAGTAATTAAAAAATACTAATTATACGGCCAAGTAATTTAAGTATGTAAGATGTCGTCCGCGTTTTCCCTCTATATTTCATATCGTCCGCATTTTCCTTCTTTGTTTGATATCGTCCGCTTTTTTCCTCTTCATTGATTTTGGTTAATCTGTCTCTAAAGCTATCTAATTAATGTGCACGAAATTATTAAGATAAAACAAAATACTGATAAACCCAAATAAGTGTGTAAGAAGGCGTCCGCGTTCTCCCTCTATATTTTATATCGTCCGCGTTTTCCTTCTTTGTTTCATATCGTCCGCTTTTTTCCTCTTCATTGATTGTGGTTAATCTTTCTCTAAAGCTTAATAATTCATGTGCACGAAATTATTAATTATCCATTCATTTGTTGATATATCTTAAAGAATTGGTTTACATAATAGAGGGTGACATAGATTAAGAAAAAAACAACTAATAAACCCAAATTAGTGCGCAAGAAGGCGTCCGCTTTTTCCCTCTATATTTTATATCGTCCGCGTTTTCCTTCTTTGTTTCGTACGTATCGTTCGGGTTTTTTTTTAAAATACCTTGAAATATATATACATCATTAATTCTCATATTATCAAGTAGATCAGTCGGAAGATAAAAAGGCTAAGTGCTCCATAAAACTAATATTAGACACGAAATCAGAATCAAGAACAAAAAGGCCGTTTGTGTGTGTATGCAAAACACGAAACTTCTTATATGTTTGTTTCAAGCAATGTCATTTCAATTTTTCAGGGGATACAATGTCCACAAAACAACTTGTCTAGAATAAATGCTACAGCAGAGAAACAACTTGTCTAGAATAAATGCTACAGCAGAGATAGATATTAAAAAACATATATACTAATAAACACAAATAAGTGTGCAAGAAGGCGTCCGCCTTTTCCCTCTATATTTCATTTAATCTGCGTTTTCCTTCTTTGTTTCATATCGTCCGCCTTTTTCCTCTATGTTGATTTAATTATTAATTATCGATTCATTTATTGATATATCTTAGAGAACTGATTTATATTCAGAGAGAGATAGATTAAAAAGAATGAAAAAAAATAGTAATAAACCCAAATAAATGTGCAAGAAGGCGTCCGCGTTTTCCCTCTATATATTTCATATCGTCCGCGTTTTTCTTCTTCATTGAGTTTGGTTAATCTGTCTCTAAAGCTAAAAAAATGTATGTATACGTAATTATTAATTATCGTTTCATTTATTAATATATCTTAAAGAATTAATTCATATGTAGAGAGAAATAGATAAAAAAAATAGTAATAAACCCAAATAAATGTGCAAGAAGGCGTCCGCGTTTCAAGTTCCTCTATATATTTCATATCGTCCGCGTTTTCCTTCTTTGTCACATGTCGTCCGCTTTTTTCTTCTTCATTGATTTTGGTTAGTCTGTCTCTAAAGCTATATAATTAATGTGCACGAAATTATTAATTATCCATTCATTTCTTGATATATCTTAAAGAAAAAAGGTTAATCAAGTAATTAAAAAATTCTAAGTATACGGCCAAATAAGTATGTAAGACGGCGTCCGAGTTTTTCCTCAATGTTTCAAATCGTCAGCTTTTTTTAATTTATTTAATTATGACTCTAATTTTTTATTATCTTTCGATCTGATAGCAAAGACAAAACGTACATGAATGTACATGTCCCTAACGATCAATGCATGTAAGAAAGTGAAATAAACTATACAAACATTTCTGGTTTTTTTTGTGTAAAAACATAAAAAAAAAAAAAAAACTTGAAATATATATACATCATTAATTATCAAATTGTCAAGTAGATTAATCTGAAAAAAAAAAAAGAATAATTGCTTTTATAAAACTAATATTAGACACCGAATTAGGTGCAGGACGGCGTCCGCTTTTTCCCTCTATATTTCATATCGTCCGCTTTTTTCCTCTTTGTCTATATGGTCCGCTTAACGCGTCCGCGTTTTAGTCACACCCGAAAAAACATACGTTTCTTTACTTTATCTATGTCTTTTCAACACAAGTACAAAAATGAATTTTCACCAAATCTACATCACAATTTAACGACATAAAAATAAGTTTGCAACATGGTAGTAAACTATCATTATTTACATGTATGTTAAATTAATGGGGGTTCGAGTTTTCCAGAGAACTCGAACCCAGGGTACGACTTACCCGGAAAACTGGTACCCTTCAGATTGGGGTACGTGTTCTCCAGGGTACAAGTTCCCCTAATGCCGATCAGAGGTGTCTCACAAACTAATTGTCCTACATTCTTTTGAAAGCTGTAAATGCCTCTACCAAATGATTCTATGACCTAGACGAAGAACGCTTTTGAAAACAAAATGATAAAAGAAAGCAAAATAGTGGTGAGAAACATTTTCTCCTACTCTTATCAACACTAGAGTATGCCTGATTTGTCCTCGTGAAATGATTAAAAAAATATAACATGCAGTCTATTTCTTCTTCTTTTTCTTTTTTGTTTGTTTTATTATCTTGCTAAGAATTAAAAGTAATAGAAATTGTCTATCATGATCATCCTAAATTAGCACTTTTTCATGTCTCATTGAATGAACTCATGAGTCTTCTTACTAAGGAAGTTATGCATATCGTTTTCTTTCCACTATCTGTTTACATTAACCATTCTTAAACCTTAGACTTCTAAGCACGACACACAGACCTTTGCCAGACAATCTAGATCGAAGATCAGACTCCACAGAACGTGCAATCTTGATCTTCGATCTACACTGTCCGATAACAGAAACTTTGAAATAGCAAAACCTGGATTCATGCTATCGGCCTGAAAATTTCCTTTCAATTATTCAGCAAAACTAGGGTTTAGAACGTTTTAGTACACAAGAATTAATTTTTTAACCCTTTCCCAAACGACGAACTTTTGGACTAGACCAAATTGAAAGCATTTGCAGACGACAGTTTAACTCTTGCTGAAAAGATTATTTCTGTCTATGATAGGGTAGAAAACATTGTAGGAAAAGGAGAAAATGCTGGTTACCAGCATTTTCTCCTTTTCCCACAATGTTTTCAAAAGGCTACTATTCCAGATCCGTAAAAACCAGGGTTTGTTTGGGAAAGGGTTAAAGAGAAATGCAGAGCCACTGCTGACACTAACTAAGAAACTGGGATCCGACTAGGATGGGTCCGGGCGATAATAATCGTTTGGTCACTCTTTTTTGCGATCTCCTTTCACAGTCCATCCTGATATGTGGCAAAACAGCTTAAATGTTGCTTCCATACTTATTACCTCATTTTTTGACAAAATAATCTTCGAGTACAGAAATAGCGGTAAAAAAAAAAGGGCAAGAACTCAAGCTATAGGATCCTACATGCAATGCCCAAGGTCCTTTGGTGTATCATTTCCACGTTGTGTTGTCATCTCTTAAAGGTGGGTACTTAGAAATTTCACATCACACCAAATAAAAAAATATATATATCACTGAAATATATATGAAAAAACAATACAAATCATCAATACTTAAAAATCATGAATTACCCAAAAAAAATGTTTTTGATGGTATTCCCTTAAAAGGCTACGTAGCCCCTTAAGCTATTTTTAGATTTCGCGCCAAAAAAAAAAAAAAAATGCATTATGGGAATGTTAAGTGACTGGCACGTGACTAATGACGCTTAAATTCCATTACATAACAAACATGTAATTATTTCTTATAATATCTTCTTCGAACGCTATGTTTGAAGCTTCGTCTGTGTTTTTCCAGTGTGTAAATGAGAGAGTTGATAATCTAAAAATAGAACGTGTCTTCCGTCGATGTCAACCTGGTCCGTAATAAATGTCTAATTTCTCGTGTTATCGGATGGTTTTTGACTACTGGAGTTTTATGAATGACGATTATAAGGCTTTGGGAGTATAAGGATGATATTTTTGTATTTTTGTAAAATTTTCGTCCCAAATTCTGAAAGGTCACCTTTAAGTTAAAGATCTACTAAAACAATGAAATTTATGTAGTTGGTTTCATAATTTTTCATTGTCTGAAATTAAATTCGATAATTTTACTAGAAATGTATGTGCACCCCACGTCTATCTATAAACAGAGACATAGATGTGTATTGTATGTCTCTGCTATAAAAAAAAAAAGATAATCCATTCTAAAATGATAAAATAGTCAAATATTACGGTTGACAGGATAAATTAGGTTCATAATAATTGGCCCAAAACTCTCCAAAACAGAGGGGTCCAAGTGCCATAAAAGGGTCTAAATGTCACCCAAAATCTAAAAGGGGTATAAATGGTCAGGGGTCTAAGTGTCTCATTCCCGTTCTATAACCTCTTGCTATCAAATTAGAAATTAAACGTTTTACCTTACAAAATTGTATAACTAGACAACTAGAGATGAAATTACTTTAAATATGCGCACTTTTTGGTTTGGTCCGATATGTGGGTTATTATCCCATACCCGAATATGAATCGGAAAAGCAAAATATGAACCAGTCTGTGATACGAACTTCCTTTTCCGCGGGGTCGTCAGCAACACTAAGCTGAAGTGGGTCCACTTTCGAATTATCTATTGCAATCATTACTGAAAGAAAAATCCATTAATTGAACAGCTTCATCATATTGAAACAAACCATATTTGCTTTCTTGCATTGTCCTTATTTACCTTCTACTAAGCGTATTTGTACATTTTGATAACTTCCAGCACAGAATTTCGTTATCTTACGATTTGTGAAACAATAACACATGTATGCACAGGGCTGTATAGTGGAGCCGCGGTCTTTCGTCCGTATTATTCCGTTTTAACAGTGTTGTGAAATCCATGATCGGTTTTTAGTGCTTAACCTTTCTTGAAGAAAATTTGCGGCCTTGACGGGACTCGAACCCGGGATCATGCTTCCACATACCAACATTCTATAACTAAAATAAATGATCAAATATGACAAAAAAAAAAGAATCTCCCCTACATAATTTTAACACAAGGAATGCAACGTCTCGGTTGGGCACTAGCACAAGACAGCCTTTCCCACCCAAAATCACCCATGAAACAAAACATTGATCATAATTTCCTTTAGCGTAGCGATAGACAACATAAAAATGTACCAGCGATATCTGGTGATTCCTCAGTAGACACCTTTTAACTGGAGAAATCCGTCGTGTTTTACAATTTTTCTTTAAAATTTCTCTCCATCGAGGAGACCAGTCACTGACGTCACAGGAAGAGCCAGGAACCGTATTTTTGGATTACGTATTTAATTACTAGTATTTTTTCCGTTTTTAGATATATTTATGGACATCACATGATACATAAGATTTTTCCAGAAGTGATGAACAAAAATATTTGACCGTACACTCTGTTAAAGAAAATATATTTTGACTATTTGAAATCCGAAAATATACTTCCTGGCCCTTCCTGTGATGTCAGTGAATGGCTATCTGACATGATTATTTTAGAAAGCTAAATTGCCATGAATCAGTTTCCTTGAAATCGTACCTAGTTTAACCCATTAGCACACAATCCCTATTTTTTACGACCTTTAGAAAGAAGCCTTTAGAAAACATTGTTGGAAAAGGAGAAAATGCTGGTAACCAGCATTTTCTTCTTTTCCCACAATTTTTTCTACCCTTTACAGAACAAATTTCAAATTTTCAATCACTTTTATTTTGTCGTCTGCAAATACTTTCAATTTGGAAAAATCTAAAATTTTTTCGTTTGGTAAAGAGTTAAATGAAAAGATCAAATGTCCAGGAAACTTGGATTCATCACAATAGTTTTCTAAATCATATCTAGTAGCAGAGTAATGCCACTATGCTATAGTTTCGTAAAACTTGCACAAATTTTATTCCTAACTACCCAAGTGAAATGAGGCCCATATGATCATTTGATTTAATTCAACATCTGCAAATGCTTCTAATTTGGTTGGGCCAAAAACTTTTTGTTTGGTAGAAGGGTTTAACTGAAAGTAATTTAACATTATTTTTAACTGTTTTAGTGTTTACCAAACAATCCCTGGGTTATATGACCCAGAGATAAAAGCCTTTTGAATACAGAGTGGGAAGAGGAGAATATGCTGGAAACTGGCATTTCTTGTTTTTCCACGTTTTCTACCCTGCTGGACAAATTTAATTTTTTTTTTGCTTAATATATCGTCTGCAAGTGCATGCTAAAACAATTTGGACCAGTCTAAAATTCTGTTGTGCTTTACAGAGTTAACCCTTTCCCACACAACAAATTTCAGACTCTTTCAAACTCAAAACATCTACACATGACAAATTCAGAATCTTTACTGACAAGCTTTGGCTATCTGATAGGGTAGAAAACATTGTGGGGAAAAGGAGAAAATGCAGGTTACCAGCATTTTCTCCTTTTCCCACAATGTTTTCAAAAGGCTTTTTTCTCAGGGTTGTTAAAATTCGGGATTCTGTGGTAAAGGGTTAAATTATACTAACAAGGAGAATATCTTGCACATTGATTTATTTTTGTTTGTTTATTTATCTATAGAACATGGGGGCCTATAAGTACATGCAAGAAATGTATCGCAAGAAACAGAGTGATGTTCTGCGTTTTCTGCTGCGTATAAGATGCTGGCAGTATCGTCAGTTGGCTGCTATTCATCGAGTTCCTCGACCAAGCCGACCAGAGAAAGCAAGGAACCTTGGATACAGAGCTAAACAAGGTACTATGCATTACGAAATACATTTCTTTTCCCCCAAACTCCTGTACTGGTAATCCCATGCTTTAATCCTTTACCACATCATGATGACTTATTGAGCCTGAGTATGAAGCCTTTTGTAAACATTGAGGGAAATGGAGAAACTGCTGGTAACCAGCATTTTCCCCTCTTCAAGTTCTACCCTATCAAAAAAAGATTGCGTCATTTGAGCCACTATGAGATTGTCGTTTGCAACTGCTTTCATTTTGGATTGGTCTAAGATTTTGCTGTGTGGTAAAGGGTTAGAGGTACATCTTTACAGCTTGAGAGAAAAATTTGGAAAACTTAACCCTTTACCACATAATGACGACTTTTAACACCCCTGAAAGAGATGGCTTTTGAAAACATTGTGGGAAAAGGAGTTACCAGTTTTCTCCTTGTTCCACAGTTATTTCCTACCCTATCAAGGAAAACTCGTTTCATGGGGCCCATATTGAAACTGTCGTTGGCAAATGCTTTCGATTCGGACAGGCCTATAATCTTGTCGTGTGGTAAAGGGTTAATATAAGCAAGTGTTGTTACCATACATAAATATTTGATTTTGAATGATGGAAGGGATTAAGAAACTTGGGATCTTTGTTGATTTAATCCTTTACCCCACTATGGCGACTTTTGACGACCCTGAGGTAGAAGCCTTTTGAAAACATAGTGGGAAAAGGAAAAAATGCTGGTAACCAGGATTTTCTCCTTTTCCCACAATATTTTTTACCCAGTCACTTTTTATTTTGTTGTCTGCAAATGCTTTTGATTTGGACAAGTCTAAAATAGTGTCGTCTGGTAATGAGTTAAAGTAGTAAACAACAGTACTGCCATAGATGGCCTTAACTCTTTACCACACAATCCCTACTTTTAACGACCCTGAGAAAGAAGCCTTTTGAAAACATTGTGGGAAAAGGAGAAAATGCTGGTTACAGAGAAAATGCTGGTAACCAGCATTTTCTCCTTTTCCCACAATGTTTTCTACCTTTCCAAAGTCAAAAATCAATTTTGATTCACATTTATGTTGTCGTCTGCAAATGCTTTCGATTTGGACAGGTCCAAAATTTTGTCGTTTGGTAAAGGGTTAAGAGAATGGGGGGGGGGGCACTTTATGGCATGAAGATGTAATGATTCTATATTTCTTTTAAAAAAATTTAAATGGCATAGGTTAAAAAAGTGGGTTAAACAAGTTAAGATGTGTCTTTAATGACTATGATGAAAGACTTTTAACATGGTTGGAAAAGGAGAAAATGCAGATAACCAGCAATTTGTATTTTTCTAACATTAGAAAGACAATTACCTAAGCAACATTCATGTTGTTTTCTGCAAGTGCTAAGAATTTAGACAAGTTTTACATACGAATATATTCTTGTTTGATATTGAGTTAGATTATTATTGTCTGATATTTGCCTGCCTGGATTATTTTTTGCCTTTTAACCCTGCACCACACAGTGACGACTTTTAATACCATTGAGGAAGAAGCCTTTTAAAAACATTGAGGGAAAAGGAGAAAATGCTGGTTAATCAGAATTTTCTCCTTTTCCCTGCATGTTTTCAACCTTGTCAAGATAGAATTCCATTATTTGTGTCGCATTTAAATTGTCGTCTGCAAATGCTTTAAATTTGGACAGGGCTAAAATTTTGTCTTCTGGTAAAGAGTTAACTAACTGTAAAACACAGCTGTAACCTTTTACCACAGACCAGAGGTTAAACAACTTCAAGGAAAAGGATTTGAAAAAAGGATTTGGATAAAGAGAAAATGCTGGTAACCAGCATTTCTTCTTTCCCACTCTGTTTCCTGCCCTTATAGACAGATTTCAAAATTTGTGTATTAACTGTGATATGCAAGTGCCTTCAATTTTTGCAAATGTAGAATTTTATTGTTTGAATAAAAGTTAAACGTTTTGAAAACTTTTTGCTGTCATTCAGTACAACAACAATCAATTTTGACACTGTACTATGTTTTTGTCTAGAATGTTTGTTGTATTAGGGTTTAACGCCAATTTATCAGCTAAGGTCATATCATGGCGGTTGGTGACGCATAATTATGTGTATCGAACTCGCAACCACCAGGTCATGAGTCCGACACGCTCACCACTGAGCCACCTAGGCGGGGCTGGCCTAAAATGATGCCATAAATTATTCATGTACAAGCATGCATTCTGAACTAGATATTTAATAGAGCATACTTTTCTTCCTTTTCCATAATGTTCTCAAAAGCAGGAACTGTTGTTTCTTTTTTCCCTCCAAGGCAGTTTTAAGTTTGGGATTGTTTGATGGGGGTTTAGACATATATTGAATGAGAAAAATTCACTATATTTACATTTTCATAGCATAGTATTGTAATTGTTTCAGGTTACGTCATTTACAGAGTTCGTGTAAGACGTGGAAATCGTAAGAAGCCAGTTCCAAAAGGTGCGACTTATGGCAAACCCAAGTCCCATGGTGTTAACCAGCTGAAATTTGCCCGTTCTCTACGTTCAGTTGCTGAGGTAAACTTGACATCTTCTCTATTATCAGTCTTGATTGGTTTCAGTTTGGTTCAATATGATAAACCCTTAGTTTCTATCTTTTTTTAAATAAAAGACATTTTGCCTAGATAATAAATTGAACTCCTTGCCAGAGGAAAATGTAGACTTGTTCAAATCAAAAGCAACAACTTAAAAGAGACTCAAGTGAAGAAATTGGTCTTTGATATGGAAGAAAAATGCATTTTCTACTTGTGCCACAAAGTTTTGAAAAGTCCTCTGAATGAAGGTGGTTTAAATTTTGAATTTCGTGCTAAAGGCTCCAAATAAATTCCTAAGTTCCTTCCAGTCTAAAAATTGAAGCCAATTTAATTCAGTGGCTCTTTTAGGGCACGAAGATATCTTTTGCAGTGACTGGATTGGTACTGTAACCAGCAGGACTGGTGTTTGTTACTATTTAACTGATGACAAACTTCTGGACTATTCCAAATTTAAAGCATTTACAGACAACAAAATAACTGTTACTCAAATACTGAATTTTGTTTTTTGTGAGCATAGAAAACATTGTGGGAAAAGGAGAAAATGCTGGTTTCCAGCATTTTCTCCTTTTCCCACATTGTTTTCAAAAGTGCTTCTTTCTCTGGGTCGTTAAAAGTTGTGATTGTGTGGTAAAGGGTGAAAGTCAATTTCATTTAGGAAGTTAGGAATACCATACCATACCTAGAAAATGCTGCCGATCCTTTACTTTTTATGCTATGATCGAAAAAACAAAAAATACGGGTCGGGGTGCAATATCAGTGCATGATCCATGTAAAAAGTTGATTGACTGATAATTAATTCCTACCTACAACATCTTGAATGAAAACGTAAACACAATGTTTTTTAGCTCTACTGGCTTTCAGCCAGCAGAGCTTATGTCATGGCGTGGTTTCCGTCGTCCGTCCGTCCGTCCGTTAGTCTTTTCTTGTTTACGCGATAAAGTCTTTATTTTAGGTCAGATTTTCGTGAAATTTGCACAGTTTGTTTATCTCATCAATAGCTTTAACCCTATTGATTTTGAAAAAAATCTGACAAACAGTATGGGAAAAGTAGCCATTTCAAGTTAAAAATTTCCATTTCTTGTTTACGCGATAAAGTCTGTATTTGTAGTCAGATTTCCATGAAACTTGCAGAGTTTATCTTATCAATAGCTTGAACCCTATTGATTTTGAAAAAAAAACAACAAATAGTATGGGAAAAGTAGCCATTTGAAGTTGAAAACCTTCATTTCTTGTTTACGCAATAAAGTCTTCATTTTTGGTCAGATTTTGTGATACTTACACAGTTTTTTTATCTCATCAATAGCTTTAACCCTATTGATTTTGAAAAACATCCAACAAACAGTTTGGGAAAAGTAGCCATTTCAAGTTTGAAATTTCCATTTCCTATTTACGTGATAAAGTCTGTATTTGTGGTCAGATATCCATGAAACTTGCAGAGTTTGTTTATCTTATCAGTAGCTCCAACCCTATAGATTTTGAAAAAAAAAAAACAAACAAACAGTATGGGAAAAGTAGCCATTTGAAGTTGAAAACTTTCATTTCTTGTTTATGCGATAAAGTCTGCATTTGAGCTTAGATTTTCATGAAATTTGCGTAGCTTGTTTATATCATCAATAGCTTAAACCCTATTGATTTTGAAAAACATCCTACAAACAGTATGGGAAAAGTAGTCATTTCAAGTTGAACAATTTCATTGCTTGTTTACACAGTAGAATATTTATGTGATCAGATTTTTGTGAACTTTTCAGCTTGTTTATCCCATCAATAGCTTTTTAACCCTGCTGACTTCAACAAACAGTAATGGAAAAGTAGCCATTTTGAGTTAAAAAAAGGTCAATTTTTTGTCTCTTTGCATAATGAATTCGTCATGTATGCTTTATTTAAAAGCAAAATCTCTGCCAGTAGAGCATATTCAGGCCCTTCAGGGCCTTCTAGTTTTTTTTGTCAGGCCTTATTTGTAGCTATAACTGTAGAGTTGTACTTGATAAAAAATTTTAGACATCCATGTTGGAAGTATTTGCCAATAACAAATCAAATATTGCTCCAATGCTGAGGAGATATGTCTTGAAAAACAAAATATGAAAAAGGAGACCATGCTGGTTCCAGGCATTTTTGGCTTTGTCCATGATGCTGTGAAAAGGCTGCACTTCAACACACGGAAACTTTACCAAACAAGAAGATTTCTGACTAGTTAAAATCGAAACTATTTGCAGATAGTTTAAATTGAAACAAGTTGCAGATGGTATACTTAATGTTTCACAAATACGAAATGTTTCATTGTTATGGCAGAAAACGTTGTGGGAAAAGGAGATACTAATTTATGGTTCGGAACTCTAGAGAGAGGGAGTGATTTTGATTTCAAAAGTGACAATCTAACTTAATATCCACTACACCCTATGTTGTTGGTACTCATTAGAATCGTCTTGAGAGGTAATACGATTCCAATGAGTATGCACAACATAGGGTTTGGAAGAGAAATAATAACTTTGGAATACCATCACTGCCTCTTATCTGGACCTCTCATGGTTGGTTACAAGCATTTTCTATAGTTTTCAAAAGCGGTCTTTCTTTGCGTCATTAATGATTTATAGACTAAAATAGATCGTATGGTTTTCAGGAGCGAGCTGGTCGCCACTGTGGAGCTCTCCGAGTACTTAGCTCATACTGGGTGTCTCAAGATTGCACATACAAGTACTTTGAAATAATTCTGGTGGATCCATTCCACAAAGCTATCCGCAGGGATCCAAAAATACAATGGATCTGTAGTGCAAACATGAAACACAGAGAAAACCGAGGTCTTACATCTGCCGGCAAATCCTCAAGGGGGCTTGGAAAAGGCCATGGATACAGCAAAACTATTGGTGGTTCACGCAGAGCTGCATGGAGAAGAAACAATACCCTCAGTCTGCGCAGAAAGCGCTAACATTTCCATTTTCTTCTTCTTTCTTTTGCGTGTACTACTTTCTTTTCATTATCAACTTGGAATTTGTTCGTTTCTTGTCAAGTGAGAGTTGATTTGAGAAATAAAAATTTCAGTGCAGCAGAAGAAAATTTGTTGAGTCCTGTTTTTCTTGGTAGTCTGTGTGTGTGTTATTTCTCCATGCCCTCATATAAACTCTATGTCTTTGGCCGTTTTGTGCCTCTGCAATATGAATAAGATTTCTGAAAGATTTCAGGCTTAGAAGCATCTGTAAGGAGGTAATCCTTTTCGAGTCACTTGCTTTCTGACAATAAAATTTTAACCTTGTCCAAATTAAAAGCATTTGCAGACATTTTTGATGTGGCTCAAATGTTGCAGATTTTCTTTGATAGGGTACCAGGTTACCAGCATTTTCTCCTTTTCGCACAATGTTTTCTAAGGCTTCTTTCCTAAGGTCATTTACAGTCGTCATTGTGCGGTAAAAGGCTAAAATGTAAGTTATCTATGTTATTAATTTTGTATATGCCATGCTCTGGCAAAGGGAGTTTGATGCATTATACCAACTCGTCCCTTGATCATAAGTCCCATTAACCCTTTCCCAAACGACAAATTTTGAACTCTTCCAAACCAAAAGTTTGCAGACGACAATTTTAGATTTGGAGAAAATAGCAGAAAGTTCTCAGAAAGGGTAGAAAAAAAATGCAGGAAAAGGAGAAATTGTTCGTTACAAGCAATTTCTCCTTTTCCCACAGTGTTTTCAAAAGACTTTTACTGCAGACACGTAAAAACCAGAGCTTGTTTGGGAAAGGGTTAAATTGGCTTTTTGTAACGACCTTTTGTATCATAATGTAGATTAACCCATTGCCACACAGTCCCTACTTTTGACGTTCCTGAGAAAGAAGCCTTTGGAAAACATTGTGGTCAAAGGAGATAATGCTGGTAACCAGCATTTTCTCCTTTTCTCACAGTGTTTGCTACCCTTCACAAAACAAATTTCAAATTTTCAGTCACTTTTATTTTGTCGTCTGCAAATACTTTCAATTTGGACAAAACCGAAAATGTTGACATCTGGTAAAGAATTAATGTAAATTCTGTGCAGTATGACCTTGATCTACACTGTCCACAACAGCTTCTGTGTTTTGACAGTGATATGGAAAGAGTTCAGCTTTCTGAAATGTTAAGAGGAGCAATGCTTTAGATTCCACCTTCAATTACTAGTCCAGAAAAGTGTTTGCAGACAACACATCAGATGTGGCCTTAAATGCTGGAAATTATCTTTTACTGGCTTAACCCATTACCAAACGATAAAATTTAAGACTAGTCCAAATTGAGAGCATTTGCTGACGACAAAATAAAAGTGACTGAAAATTTGAAATTTGTTTTGTGAAGGGTAGAAAACATTGTGGGAAAAGGAGAAAATGCTGGTTACCAGCATTTTCTCCTTTTCCCACGATGTTTTCTAAAGGCTTCTTTCTCAGGGGCGTCAAAAGTAGGGATTGTGTGGTAATGGGTTAACCATAGTGAGAAAAAAAAATTGCAGGTTACAAGCATTTTCTCCTTTTCCCATGATTATTTAGCCTGGAAAAGAATTTGCGAAGGACACACACAAAATCAAAATCCAAAATTACTAGATAATCAATCCCAGACAAGCCCCAATCTAAGAAACAAAGTCTGTAACAAAGAAACAAGTAAAGGATAGCTCAAATACAAACTGCATCTGGCGGGATTCGAATCGCATTTTTGGAAGACTAACCCATTACCACACAATCCCTACTTTTGACACCCCTGAGAAAGAAGCCTTTAGAAAACATTGTGGGAAAAGGAGAAAATGCTGGTAACCAGCATTTTCTCCTTTTCCCACAATGTTTTCTACTCTTCACGAAACAAATTTTAAATTTACAGTCACTTTTATTTTGTCGTCTGCAAATGCTTTCAATTTGGACAATATTGTCGTTTGGTAATGAGTTAAAAGACCAATACCATAACCGCTGACCCCAAGAGACATCTCTGTGATACACTTGTCATCAGGTATTGTATTTAAATTGAGACAAAAGCTATGCATGGAGTGGTCCCCCATAAAACACCCCCTCTTAACTCCTCATTCATTGACCACTCAAAGCCTTATTAGGCAGAAAGTCTGATTTTGGACAACAAATGGGATTACTAGGTCAATGGCCAATATCGGACGAGCCCCCATCTTACGAATGAAGTCCGTAACAAAGAAACAAATACATGCATAGCTCAAATACAAACACGAAACCTCATCTGGCAGGATTTGAACCCTTGAACGGATAAATATCCTTGTTTTTCGAGGATTAAAAGACCAATACCATAACCACTGAGCCAAAGAGGTATCTCCCTAACACAGTAGTCAGGTATTGTTACTTAAATCGGGACAAAGCTATGCATGAAGGAGTGGTCTCCTTTAACAATGTTTTCGGGAGTATACTAGAATCAGCTTGTGCTGCATTCATCTGTCTGTCCATCACAAATTGTGTCCGCAATATTACCACAGCAGCCAGTGTACCTATACAAGTATTTCTTGGCTTACTCACACTAGTACTAAGACAACCAATGACTACTTCCTTTGAGGTGAGAGACAAAAATTTGCCGAAAGGAAACATTAGAAGGAAGAAGCTATGAACGAATATAGTCAGAATTATTTCAGCTTCAAAATTGTTTAATTTACGAACAATAAAATTTATCAATCTGTAAGGGACCTTGCATGCAAGGTTTAACTATTTATTATCCCCCGCCGAAAGGCGGCGGGGGATATGGTAATAGTCTCCGTCCGTCCTTCCGTCCTTCCGTCCCGGAGCATATCTCCAAAAGTATTTGAGATATCATCTTCAAACTTCACAAGTGGATAGATCTCATTAAGGAGGCGTGCAGTGTACAAGAACCATAACTCTATCTTCCGTATTTTTGGAGTTATTGCCCTTTGTACACTTTTTTCCCTGGAAGTTTTGTGCGGAGCATATCTCCAAAAGTATAAAAGCTAGGAACTTGAAACTTCACACACACATTAAACTCATTGAAGAGAAGTGCAGTGCACAAGAACCATAACTCTATCTTCAGTATTTTTGGAGTTTTTGCCCTTTGTACATTTTTACTTTGGATTTTTGTCCGGAGCATATCTCCAAAAGTATAAAAGCTAGGAACTTGAAACTTCACACATATATAGAACTCATTGAGGAGAAGTGCAGTGCACAAGAGCCATAACTCTATCTTCAGTATTTTTGGAGTTATAGCCCTTTGTAAATCTTAACTTTGGATTTTTGTCCGGAGCATATCTCCAAAGGTATATAAGCTAGGAACTTGAAACATCACACACATATAGAACTAATTGAGAAGTGCAGTGCACAAGAACCATAACTCTATCTTCTGTATTTTTGGAGTTATTGCCCTTTGTAAATTTTAACTTTGGATTTTTTTCCGGAGCATATCTCCAAAAGTATAAAAGCTAGGAACTTGAAACTTCACACATATATAGAACTTATTGAGGAGAAGTGCAGTGCACAAGAACCATAACTCTATCTTCAGTATTTTTGGAGTTATTGCCCTTTGTAAATTTTAACTTTGGATTTTTGTACGGAGCATATCTCCAAAAGTATAAAAGCTAGGAACTTGAAACTTCACACACATATAGAACTAATTGAGGAGAAGTGAAGTGCATAAGAACCATAACTCTATCTTCAGTATTTTTGGAGTTATTGCCCTTTGTAAATTTTTACTTTGGATTTTTGTCCGGAGCATCTCCAAAAGTATAAAAGCTAGGAACTTGAAACTTCACACACATATAGAACTAATTGAGGAGAAGTGCAGTGCACAAGAACCATTACTCTATCTTCAGTATTTTTGGAATTATTGCCCTTTGTAAATTTTAATTTTGGATTTTTGTCCGGAGCATATCTCCAACAGTATAAAAGCTAGGAACTTGAAACTTCACACACATATAGAACTAATTGAGGAGAAGTGCAGTGCATAAGAACCATAACTATATCTTCAGTCTTTTTGAAGTTATTGCCCTTTGTAAATCTTAATTTTGGATTTTTGTCCGCAGATTTCTATTTAGATTCACAGGCTTTTTTTGACTGATTACCCTTTGATGAATTTATCCTGTTCTGGAACGAGTGATGGTTTATTTTTCATACTTATTATCCCCCTGATGGGTGGGGATATGGTAATAGTCTCTGTCAGTCCCTCCTTCGGCCCCCGATTTTTATCCGGTACATAACTTAACCAGTATTTCAGATACCAACTTCAAACTTCGTATATGGATAGATCTCTTTAAGGAGGAGTGCAGTGTACATGAATGACAACTCTGTCCTTCAAATTTTTGGAGTTATTGTCCTTCTTTATTTTTCAGGCTTAGTTTTTTTTCTCTAGCACATAACTTGAAAATTGTTTCACATAACCACTTGAAAATTTGTATGTGTCTAGATTTCAATAAGGAGAAGTGCAGTGCAGAAAAATAATAACTCTAACTTTCATAATTTTTGAGTTATTACCCCTTCTTATTTTTCAGGCTTAACTTTTGTCCAGAACATAATTGAAAAACTATTTCAGATATGAACATGTAACTTAATCGGTGGATGGATCTTACTGTGAGGAGTGCAGTGTACAAGAACGATAACTCTGGCAATATGATTTTTGAATTATTGCCCTTTGTTATTTTTCAGGCTCAATTTTTGTCCAGGACATAACTCAAAAATTATTTCAGTTAATGACATGTTTCTTCATAAGTGGATAGATTTTATTGTGGGGGACTGCATTGTTCAAGAATGATAACTCTGCTTTTTATGATTTTTGAGTTATTATGTAATGAAATCCTGTGCCATGGAACAAGGGAGCTTAATGTATAATTTTATCATGGACCAATAACAAAAAGGCCACATGTACATGCAAAACACAATACCCCTTATACGTTTGTATCAAAAAAGGTCTTTTTCAGCGGGGGATATCATTTCAACGAAATTGCTTGTTATACTATTTAACCCTTTACCAAACAATTCCTCCTTTTGACGCCCCTGAGAAAGAGGCCTTTGGAAAACATTGTGGGAAAAGGAGTAAAATGCTGGTAACCAGCATTTTCTCCTTTCCCCACAATGTTTTCTACCCTTCACAAAACAAACATCAAATTTTCAGCCACTTTTATTTTGTCGTCTGCAAATGCTTTTGATTTTGACCAGCCTTAAATATTGTCATTTGGTAATGAGTTGACTTACAAATAATAAAAATTTGTCAATCTTTAAGGGAGCTTGCATGCAAGGTTTAACTGTATTTGATGATCTCAAATTTAACCCTTTCCCAAACGACAAATTTTTGGACTATGACAATTTGAAAGCATTTGCAGACAACAATTTAACTCTTGCTGAAAAGATGATTTCTGTCTATGAAAGAGTAGAAAACATTGTGGGAAAAGGAGAAAATGCTGGTTACCAGCATTTTCTTCTTTTCCCATAATGTTTTCAAAAGGCTACTATTCCAGACCAGTAAAAACCAGGCATTGTTTGGGAAAGGGTTTACTCTTTACCAAATGACACAATTCTGGACTAGACCAAGTTCAAAGCATTAGCAAAACACATACTGAATGTAGTTAAAATGATGACTTCTGCGCGTGATGGGGTAAAAAATATTGTGGGAAAGGGAGAAAATGCTGGTTACCAGCATTTTCTCCTTTTCCTAAAATGTTTTCAAATGACCTCTTCCCAAGGGTCATTAAAACTAGGGATGGTAGGGTAAAGAGTTAAAGGACCCGGAGAAACAAAACTGGAAAACATTGTAAAACAAGGAGGATACCTATGTTTACCAACCTTTTTTTTTTTTCAGAAATGGTAACCAACATTTTCTCCAAGTAGCCATGTTTTGTACTCATTACAATCACCTTGTTTGGGTCAATTTGTTTTCTTCCAATATGGGCTGATCTAAAATTTGCTGTTAGGTAAAGAAACTCTTTAACACAAAATTTGGTCTAGAACACATAGAAACTTTAGAAAGCATTTGCAGCCAACAAATCTTGCCAAGTTGGTGATTTCTACCTTTGATAGGGTAGAAAACATTGAGAAACAAGAGGGAAAATACTGATGACACGCATTTTCTCTCCCCAAATGATTTTGCAAGCCTTATCCTTCAAAAGTTGGAATTGTATGGTACAAGGTAAACTTAAGAGTGCCTCAATAAGGACAAAAGAGAAGAATAAAAAACAAAGGGTTTGTGCTTCACACATACTGGACTGAATTTTAATCCTATACCACACAATCCCTTTATCAACTCATTACCAAATGACAATATTTTATGCTTGTCCAAATCGAAAGCATTTGCAGACAAAAAAATATAAGTGACCAAAAAATTTGAAATTGGTTTTGTGAAGGGTAGAAAACATTGTGGGAAAAGGAGAAAATGCTGGTTACCAGCATTTTCTCTTTTTCCCACAAGGTTTTCTACAGGCTTCTGTCTCAGGGTCGTCAAAAGTAGGGATTGTGTTATAATGGATTAAACAACCTAAAGCAAAAGACAGCCTTTGAAAATGTTGTAGAAAAAGAGGAAAATGCTCGTAACCAGCATTTTCTCCTCTACTCATAATATTTTCTAACCTTTCAAAGACCTGTCAAAAATTTTTAGCCAAACAGTCAGTCATCTTCAAATGTATTCAATTCCGACAAGTCTAGAATGTTGTCTGTGATAAAGGATTCACTCTTTCCCAAACAAGCCCTGGTTTTTACATGTCTGCAGTACAAGTCTTTAGGAAACACTGTGGAAAAAGGAGAAATTGCAATTTCTCCTTTTTCCCACAGTATTTTCTAGCCTTTGGAAAACTTTCTGCAATTCTCAATTGATTGTTGTTTTATGACTCATCATAAGCTTTAGGTCATTTAGTGCGCTATCAAAATGATACAATGGAATTTCCGAGTTTAAAAAGATTGAACAAAGAAAGAACAAAATGATGACAGTAAAATGTGTTAACCCTTTACCATACAATCTCAAGTTTACATGACCCTGAAGAAAACGGCTTTTAGAAAACATTGTTGGAAAACGAAAACCAGCACTTTCTCCTTTTTCCACAATGTTTTCTAGCCTTCCCAGAGCAGATTTTAATTTTTGATGGCCATTTAACCCTTTCCCAAACAAGCCCTGGTTTTTATATGTCTGCAGTACAAGTCTTTTGAAAACACAGTGGGAAAAGGAGAAAATGCTCGTAACGAGCAATTTCTCCTCTTTCCACAGTGTTTTCTACCCTATAAGAGAACTTTCTACCATATTCATCAAATTTAGAATTGTTGTCTGCAAACTCTGTCAGTTTGGAAGAGTCTAACATTTGTCGTTTGGGAAAGGGTTAATTTGTCGTTTGCAAAGTTAATTTTTCAATATGGACAACTCTAAAACTTTGTTACTTGGGAAAAAAATAAAACCAATATTACATCAAGAAGGATAATGAGCGATTTTTATAAGACATTACTGAGTGGTAGGGCCGTCCTTGGCCACTTCGAAGTTTAACTGGTAAATGAAAATGTAAAGATCATCGTAAAACAATTTTAAAAAAATGATGAACTGACAGTACAAATGTTTCCATAAAAAACCATTATGTGAAATCTGAATATGTATAAAATTGAGTGAAAATGTCGTCCTTGCCCACGTCCAAGTTTAACAGGAAAATGATAATGTAAAGATCATCGTAAAACAATTTTAACAAATGATGAACTGACAGTACAAGTGTTTCCATAAATAACTATCTTGTGAAATCTAAATATGTATAAAATTGAGTGGATGGGCCGTCCTTGCCCACGTCCAAGTTTAACTCTTTACCACACAATTCCAACTTTTAACCACACAATCCCGACTTTTAACGACCCTGACGAAAAGGCCTTTGAAAACATTGTGGGAAAAGGAGAAAATGCTGGTAACCAGCATTTTCTCCTTTTCCCACCATGTTTTCTACTCTTTCCAAATCAAATTTCAAATTTTGATTAACGTTTATTTTGTCGTCTGCAAATGCTTTCAAATTGGAACTAGACCAAAATTTGTCATTTGGTAAAGAGTTAACAGGTAAATGAGAATGTAAAGATCATCATAAAACAATTTTAACCCATTACCACCCGACAAAATTTTAGACTGGTTCAAATTGAAAGCATTTGCAGACGACAAAATAAAGGTGAATGAAACATTGAAATTTGATCTTGGAAGGGTAGAAAACACTGTGGGAAAAAGAGAAAATGCTGGTTACCAGCATTTTCTCCTTTTCCTACAGTGTTTTCAAAAGGCTTCTTTCTCAGGGGCGTCAAAAGTAGGGATTGTGTGGTAATGGGTTAATAAATGGTCACTTGACAGTTAAAGTGTTTCAATAAAGAACCATTATGTGGAATCTTAACCCTTTACCTCATATGCCTATTTGAGGCTCTTACATTTCAGCAGCAAATAAAGATATGATGTCAAAAATGTGGACAAATGAGGATACAAGTATCTGATTGAGTGGAAAAAATTGTGGGAAAAGGAGAAATTGCTAGTTATGAGCAATTTCTCCTTTTCCCAAAATGTTTTCAAAAGCTGTCTGTTGTTGATACCTCAAAATGAGTATCCATGGAGTAAAGGGTTAAAACATATAAAACAAACAAAATGGCTGGCAGTCTTTGTCCTTGTCAATGAACTTATGGTAGATCTGATGGTTTTGTGCAAGTAACAACAGCATAAGTTCTTGTTTGTCTTTATTAGACCACAAAGCTTTTAACTCGTTAGTCATTACCAAACGACAAAATTTTAGGTTTGCCCAAATCAGAAGCATTTGCAGACGATATAAAATGAAAGTGAGAGAAAATATGAAATTTGTTCTGTGAAAGGTAGAAAACATTGTGGAAAAAGGAGAAAATGCTTGTTACAGTTACGAGCATTTCCTCCATTTTCCTCAATATTTTTTACCTTTTGGCAATTAGATAACTTTCATTTAACCCTTTACCACACCTAGAAAGATAACTTTTGAAAACATTGTGGAAAAAGGCGAAAATGCTGGTAACCAGCATTTTCTCCTTTTCCCACAATGTTTCCTCTCCTCTTTGATACAAATTTCAAATTTTCAGTCACTTTAATTTTGATGTAGGCAAATGCTTTCAATTTGGACCATTCTAAAATTTTGTTGTTTGGTAAAGAGTTAAGTAACACTTCAATTGTCATCTGCATAATGCTTTCAATTTGAGGACCAGTCTAGAATTTTAACTGTGTTGTAAACATTCAAGAGTCACGTCTGTCTTTATGCTTATGTTTTTTCTTCTTTTTGTGTTTACTGTTGGATGTATCAGGCACTTTATCGTCCAAAGATTCCTCAGTTTCTGTCTGCTTAGACATTTCCATATCATGCTTTTCTTTTTTCCTTTTCTTCTTCTTCAATTTGGTATAACTATTAGATTCACCGTTGTTGTCCATTTCAACTCCAGAATTACTCAATTCGTTTGACAGATTTGCCTCGACCACTTCTGAAAGTTTCCTTTTTCTGCCCTGTTTGGTTGAAATATATGGTGTTTCTATCTGGGTGCTTGTTAGAGCTGGGCAAAATGACCTATCCATGTCTGGTGAGTCATGTATGTCACCCTCCTCCTCATTCTTTTCCTCCTCTTCCTTATCCTCCTCTTCCGAATCAAAATTTACTTTCTTGTTCAATGGAGTGCTTTGTGAATTTGTTTCGATCTGTATTAATCTGAATTATAAAAGTAATGGGATCATCGCACATGATAACTTTATATAAATAAACTTTCTGTGGAAGTTTCAGAAGGACGATTTGAGGATAAAGGTTAACTCTTTACCACACAATCCCAACTTTTGAATGAATGAATAGCGTTTCAACCCTTTACCCCATAAGGCATTTCTATTGTATCTCTAATTAACCCTAAATAACAGCAAGAATGAAGCGGTTTTTTATGTGTAAATGACACTTTTTGATAGCATAGAAAACATTGTGACAAAAGGTGAAATTGCTCGTGACGAGCAATTTCACCTTTTGCCACAATGTTTTCCAAAGGCTCCTGCAAGCAGTGCGTTGAAATGAGTATCTATGGAGTAAAGGGGATAAGGCCCGTCAACAACTTAGGTCATATAGGGCGGGACGGGGCCAAGTTTAATCCCAGGGCTATACTTTGGGCACCCTTGGTAGACAACCACTTGATAAAGCTAGATGCGAAACTGAGCAGCCCTAGGCCTTATGGCTTGGTACAAGAAAGTTTTTAAAGCTTTCCCTATATTAGCCAATCTAAAACTTGATTGAGTACAAAACATTGTACTAAGAAGAGAAAATGCTGGTAACCAACAAAGTTTTCAAAAGCCTTCTCTCTCAAGGTAGTTAAAAGTAGGTATTGTGAGATAAAGTGTTAACTCTTTGCAGACGACGAAAT
The DNA here is from genome assembly GCA_943736015.1 of Tridacna crocea. Lineage (NCBI taxonomy): Eukaryota > Metazoa > Mollusca > Bivalvia > Cardiida > Cardiidae > Tridacna > Tridacna crocea. The sequence continues at coordinate 35,037,414 of OX031067.1, read as the reverse complement.
GAATGTAAATCAAAAAATAAAATTTGATTTGGAAAGGGTAGAAAACATTATGGGAAAAGGAGAAAAAGCTGGTTACCAGCATTTTCTCACAATGTTTTCAAAGGCTTTCTTTCTTACGGTCATTAGAAGTTGGGATTGTATGGTGAAGAATTAACTCATTACCAAACGACAAAATTTTAGGTTTGTCCAAATCGAAAGCATTTGCAGACGACAACATAAACGTAACTGAACATTTGAAAATTGTTTTGTGAAGAGCAGAAAACATCGTGGGAAAAGAAGAAAATGCTGGTTACCAGCATTTTCTCCTTTTCTCACAATGTTTTCTAAAATCTTCTTTCTCAGGGGCGTCAAAAGTAGGGATTGTGTGGTAACAGGTTAATAGGCAAAATGTGTCTTCTGATTTTGTCATGACTTACTTGGTTTAGATGCAGACACTAAAGTGCATGGGCTGAATTGATGACATCTTGTTTACACGGTTGTAAACATTGTTGGAAAAGGCAGAAAATGCTGGTTACCAGCATTTGCTCCTTTCCTCAAAAACTTTTCAAAATGCATTTTCCTCAGGGTCATTAAAACTCGGGATTAACCGTTTACCACACAACCCTGAGAAAGAAGCCTATAGAAAACATTGAGTGAAAAGGAGGAAATGTTGGTAACCAGCATTTTCTCTTTTTCCCACAATGTTTTCTACCCTTCACAAAAGAAGTTTCAAATTTTGAGTACCTTTTATTTTGTCGTCTGCAAATGCTTTCGATTTGGACAAACCTAAAATATTGTTTTTTTTGGTAATTACTTAATGGTAAACGGTCAAACTTCTATACTTACTTTTTCTTCAAAATTTTCTGAAACTTTCCCCTTATTGATAAGACGCCATTACTAGAAGACAGCTTTTTGACCTTGAACTCAATTTCACTACCAATCAGAGCCAAGGGGTTGGGGTCTTCAATGGAGTTAAGTAAGGGGTCTTTTGGACACCAAGCATTGAAAACACCATGTACTAGACAAGAAATATGACTCTTCTCAACTTTCTGGATGACCCCTGTAGAGTAGAAAAGTGCAAAGAGGAAAGTTATCACCAGTTGTTGTTAACTCTTTACCACACAATCCCGAGTATTAACGATTCTATCATGGTAGGCTTTTGAAAACATGGTAGGCTTTTGAAAACATAATGGGAAAAGGAGAAAATGCTGGTAACCAGCATTTTCTCCTTTTCCCATCATGTTTTCTACTCTACCCGAAACAAATTCAGTTCTTGAGTCACCTTTATTTTCTTGTCTACAAAATTATTGTTTTCAATTTGGACTGGTCTACAATTTTGGTACTTGGTAAAGAGTTAAAGCAAAATTCTTTTGGACACACTATAAAATTTGTCTTTGAAAGGGTAAAAAATATTATTGAAAACAAGGAAAATGCTTGTAACCATCAATTCTGTTTTTTCCATTATGTTTTTATAAGCTTTCTGACTCACAGTCATTAAAACGCTTGACTTAACCCTTTACTCCACAGATACTCATTTCTCATTTCATTGATTGTAGGAGCCTTATGAAAACATTGTGGCAAAAGGTGAAATTGCTGGAGACGAGCAATTTCACCTTTTGTAACAATGTTTTCTATGCTATCAAAATGTGCCATATACACATAAGAAACGGCTCCATCCTTGCTGTTATTTAGGGTCAATTTGAGATACCTTAGAAATGCCTTATGGGGTAAAGGGTTAAGGATTAAATGTGGCTCAATTGAGAAGATTTCAGAACTCCAGATAAGAGGGAGTGATTGTAATCTAAATCCATCATTTCTCTTCAAAACCCTATGTTGTGGATACTCATTAGAATCGTCTTGATGATACAATTCTAATGAGTACCCACGACATAGGGTTTAGCTGAGAATTATTAATGTTTTCAATTTGAAATCAAAATCACTCCCTCTATAATGAGTTCTGGGATTTAATTTCTCTCTGTAGAGACTCCGAGCTCCAGATAAGAAGGAGTGATGGTATTTCAAATCCATTATTTCTCCTTCAAACCCTATGTTGTGGGTACTAATTAGAATCGTCTCAATGAGACGATTCTAATTTGTACCCACAACATGGGGTGTAGTTGAGAATAATTAAAATTTTTAATATTGAAATCAAAATCACTCCCTCTATCTAAAGCTCTAGAGACTAGCAAACACTAAAAGGAGAAAATGCTGGCTTCCTTACAGTACTTAAACTTGTAATTAACTCTTTACCACACAAGAAAATTTTAGACTGGTCCAAGTTCAAAGCATTTGCAGACGACAAAATAAAGGTGACTGAAAAATTGAAATTTGTTCTGGGAAGGGTAGAAAACACTGTGGGAAAAGGAGAAAATGCTGGTTACCAGCATTTTCTCCTTTTCCCACAGTGTTTTCAAAAGGCTTCTTTCTCAGGGGTGTCAAAAGTAGGGATTGTGTGGTAATGGGTTAAGAGGCAAAAGATTAAAATAGAGAACTCAAAATAATTTCAGATTCAATTAACCAACATATCTGCAGCAAAAGGACAGAGTTTGTAAAAAGTAGGCAAGCCATGCTCTATGAACAGGGGTCTTAATTGCATCAATTGAACCACTATGAAATTGTCATCTGCAAATGCTTTCAATTGGGATAGGTTTAAATTTTTATCGTGTGATTAAGGGTTAGGCACAAAATACCAAAAAAAAAAATAAAAAGACCAATTTTGAGGTGAACTGCAACAGAAATAAACTAACTTACCTTTCAGACAACAGTCAACCTGTGGTTTGAAAACAATGAAGTCAACGTTTATGTCAAAATGTAAGTATGGTTGGTAGGCTATCTTTCTGGCTGCATGCTGCACCATTCTGATATTGTTGTATGCCATCGGTACTCCATCAAACCTATGAATTGAGATACATATTCATTTCTATCTATAAAAATCTTTGTACTATGAATTATACAAATTCAACTCTGCAAAGACTAGTATACTATCATCAATTACATGGTTAACACCATCTTCAACAATATTTCAGATATATCACAGCAGCCAGTGTACCTATCAAAGCCAGGGGTCAAATTTAACTTTTTTCTCAACTAGCACAAATTTGCTAGTGACCATTTTTTCTACTCACAAAATTCAATTTTGTACTAGCAATATTTTAACCCATTGCCACTCAGTCCCCTGTTTTAACTACTCTGAAATGGATGAGCCTATTTCTCCGTTTCCTACAATGTTATAAGCTCCGCCTACCTAGTCTATAAGGTGCCTGTTTCGTGCTTCACATACATTACTTCGATTTGAGAGCGCAAGGTTTGTGCTTCCCAAAAGTTTACAAAATCGTGAAATTTACAATCTGAATACAAAGAGTGCAACACGAAAAACCGTGATTACCCGTCGAATACGGCTAATATTATAGCTCAGACTCTACACATTCGACAGTGGGCTTCGACAGTTTTATCGTTTTGGGGTCTGTGTATTCCGGCAATGTCACAGAATATGGCATTTTGCCGAAAAAACTATAGATATTTTCCGGTCCATACTCCACAGGAATCGGACGTTTATTTGGTGAAAATAGCTAAATGTCAGCCAAAGTGGTCACTCTCTATTACGAAATTTTATAATAGAGAGTGACCACTTCGGCTGACATTTAGCTATTTTCACCAAATAAACATCTGATTCCTGTGCATACTCTCAGCGAGGCAATGCAGACAGACGTAAAAAAAAAAACGTCAGAAACGTCTACGTGCTTTAAATATCGGATACATGTATTTGTAATATCGCAACAAGCGGCTCTATGAATGTCATGTGGTCCGCGATACTATCAAAGGATAGTTCTACATCGCATACGGCAATACAGTCTACACGAAAAACGACCGCATTCATAGATTAATTCAGATTTTTAAGCAGTAGGTTTGCCCATTTTCTGGCGCACTCGCAAATTATTTCGACCGTTAGAATTTGGCACTCGCATTTTTTCATTTCAGCTCGCATTTTGCGAGTTTGCGACCGTTAAATTTGAACCCTGAAAGCTTTTCTTGAGTTTCTTTTTACCAGAACTCTGCACAATATTTTAAGTTATAGGCTGCTTTCCCACATATCCATTGTCAAAACAATGGGAATCTATGAGAGGAGGATGAATGCTGTAACATTGACAAGTGCACATAACTGTCCAAAAAGAGTATGTTACTTTTTGACTAGTCTCCTCTGGATACAGAGACAGACAAGGCAAAAACGGCTGAAATCTCCACAAAGATATTGTTCACAAAATATGAAAGTGTCACTGTAACATCTCAATTTTGAGACTATATAACGATGACTATTATCAATCCTGACTAAGAAACTGACGAGAATTATGGGAAACCATCATCACACAATGATCCTGCGTTTTGACGTCCGTGGAAGTATGTATTTAAAATCATTGTGGTAAAAGTTGTGGTAAAACAAGCAATTATTACTTATACATCAAAACTTACAAACATGAAAGTTCACAACAAATGCATAGCTGAAGAACAAACCACATGTGGCAGGATTCAACCCTATGGGGACAAGATCCTCATTTTTTCAAGGTTTAAAAGACAAACACCATAACCTCTGAGCTAACAGATATCTCCCTAAGGCAATTGTTAAGTATATATTGCACATAAATTGGGAAGCTATGCATGAAGGAGCGGCCTCCCATAACACATTGTTTTCTACGGTTTCAGACAAATCACGTAAATGTGATGTGTGTCTGGCAGTGCTTTCGAACGAGATGAGTCCTGCATATTGTGATCTGGAAAAGTTCTTGAAAAATTAGTGGTACTGTATAAATAGGTGTGATTTTCAAATACCGTTCTTGATACAGTAACATGTATGAATCCAATATTGCCTTCACTCCGTCTTTAAGGTTGCCCATAAACTTTGGCTGTAAAGCGATGTGTTCTTGTCGAGTGTTTAGTGCCAGCAGTGATTTTTCATCCTTCATCATTTCAAGAGCTTTCTGGTAAGTGATACGCACTGTCATTCTCTAGCTTCTGGCATTTAAATCTATCTTTGATGAGCGTTGTAAGTCACATTGCTAATTTTCGACATGGTCAATGGCGGCTTACATAACAAGGGACGTAACTTTATTTGTTGATTTAAGTATATCGTCGAGGGGGGGGCGGTTTGGTTATTATAATCAAAGTACAATAAGTACTTACTTTTAATTCTCAGGAATTCTCAAAATTAAATGTTGCAAAAATTGTGGAACATGTAGAAAAAAGGTAGAAAACATTGCTGGAAAAGGAGAAAAGGCTGATTCCCAGCATTTTCTACTTTTCCCACAATGTTTTCAAAAGTCCTGTTTCTCAAGGTGTCAAAAGTCTGCATTTTGTGGGAAAGGGTTAGGTCCACTATTTCGCAGACTCATGTTTGAAACATTGTGTCAAGAATTTTAGAATGTTCCTAACGTCAATGTGTGGTAATGTAAGAGACATGTGTCTAAAAAAAACCTCAACCGATGTTGATAAATGAGTTGCTGAGCCGCGGTCGCTCAGTTGGTAGCATTCAGGACTTGAGAACACGGGGTCCAGAGTTCGATTGCTGGCAACGACCTCTGGCTCTGCCGTTTTCTTTCCATGGACTGATGATAGTCACTGTGACAGGTTTCATTCTTCTCCCAATGCTGACCATTGTTTCGACAATGATCATGTGGGAAAGCAGCCAGTGGCTTGGACAGAAAATTGTGTCAAGTACTGTTAAAAGAAACTCCAGGAACACATGGATAGGTGCACTGGCTGTCGCAATATAACTGAAATAATGTTGAAAACGGCATCAAACACCATACAATTAATCAATGAGAAATGAGTCATTTAGAGGATTTGAGCAAAATAGTACACTTAAGATTTTTCGTAAAACTAGGCCCAGTGGTCTAGAGGGGAAAAACAATTTACAGCAAAAATAATTTGTCTACCTGTCTGTCTGCAGGTACTGTAACTGGTATCTTCTTGCAATGGCTCCTTTTCCATACAATACCTTTCAACATTGTTGGGATCCAAAAGACCAATACCATCGCCACGGAACTACAGAGACATCTCTCTAATGCAGCTGCAAGGTATTGTATTTAAATCGGGACAAAGCCCTAAATTGGGACAAAGCCTCTCGTGTAACACCTGGCATAAAGTATGTTTAGGACTTGTATCCTGGAGGCTCCAGGTTTGAGTCTCACTTGAAGCACTGGGTTCTTTATGGTGATGTCCTTGGGCAAAACACTTCAAAGCCCTATTGAAGTACTGGTGGAATCCCGAACATACATTAAACCATTACCACACAACAAAATTTTAGACTGGTTCAAATTGAAAGCATTTGCAGACGACAAATAAAGGCGACTGAAAAATTGAAACTTGTTCTGGGAAGGGTAGAAAACACTGTGGGAAAAGGAGAAAATGCTGGTTACCAGCATTTTCTCCTTTTCCTACAGTGTTTTCTAAAGGCTTCTTTCTCAGGGGCGTCAAAAGTAGGGATTGTGTGGTAATGGGTTAACTCTTTACCATACGATCCCAACTTTGAACGACCCTGAGAAAGAAGCCTTTTGAAAACATTGAAGGAAAAGGAGAAAATGCTGGTAACCAGAATTTTCTCCTTTTCCCACAATGTTTTCTACCCTTCCCGAACCAAATTTCGATTTTTCAGTCACTTTTATTTTATCATATGCAAATGTTTTCAGTTTGGACCAGTCTATAATTTTGTTGTTTTGTAAAGAGTTTACATGTGAGCTTTCTCTGTTGCATGACTGAATGAATGTTAGAAGTCCTGTTAACACCACTAAATCCATTAATCAATCAATCAATCAGTCAGTCAGTCAGTCAGTCAGTCAGTCAGTCAGTCAGTCAGTCAATCAATCAATCTAGGGCTGTATGCATTATGTGAACTTTCTATTGACCCTTTACCACACAATCCCGACTTTTAACGACCCTCAGAAAGAAGCTTTCTGAAAACATTGTGAGAAAAGGAGAAAATGCATTTTCTCCTTTTCCCACAATGTTTTCTACTCTTCACAAAACAAATTTTTTATTTTCAGTCACTTTTATTTTGTCGTCTGCAGATGCTTTCGATTTGGACAAACCTAAAATGTTGTCGTTTGCTAATGAGTAAACAAAATAATTTTGAAAGAGGTGTAAAACACAATTTAATCAATCAAATAATCAATCAAGAGCTGGTGCTGTGATATCACCGAACTGATGTTGAAACCAGCATAAAACTGGATTCTATCTGTCAATCGAACTGGTTAAAAAAAAAACAGTATAAAGAAAAAAGACATAAGTCTCTTAGAATCTTCTTTAATTGAGATTGTTAAGAAAAAATGTAATTAAATCTAGCACAAAAGTTTTCCATATCATAATCTACATGTTCAGTTATGACTGCAAGTATAATTTACCTCAAACGCCTAAATCTTAGTGATCCTAAGAAAGACAGCTTTTGAAAACATTGTGGGAAAAGAAGAAAATGCTGGCAACAGTGTTCTAATTTAACTCTTTACCCGTTTCCAAACAATCCCTGGTTTTCATGACCATGAGAAAGAAGCCTTCTGAAAACATTGTTGGAAAAGGAGAAAATGCTGGTAACCAGCATTTTCTCCTTTTCCCACAATGTTTTCTTCCCTTTCTAAAACAAAAGTCAATTTTTTAGTCACAATAATTTTTTTCGTCTGCAAATGCTTCCAATTTGGACCAGTCTAAAATTTTGTCTTTTGGTAAAGTGTTAAGTGCCTGCCAGTACTTTAGTTCTTATGCACAAAATGAGCAATCTAATATTTGATCTACAGAGTCTACTTTGCTGTTAAACTACAGACAACAAGTAACTTTAAAATTGCTATTATCTGCTTGTTACTCTAGACTGAAAGTGTCCATTATTAGGCGCTTTAACCTTCATCCTGCTAACTCATCTTCGAAGCCAAGGCTGACGATTCACTACACTACTCTATCTTTGGCAGATCAACCTTGATTTTTACATTTCCCCCGATACGCTTCTTCATTGGATGCAGCCAGCTCTAACTGCAATGAATGATAAAAATACAATAATGTTGCTACCTTTCGAATAGAAGGTAAACATGGAAACCCACGTGGATGTCTGCTTATCGCTTCATGTGTATTTGTAAGCGGTTTGTAAAACGATATTTCATTGGCTTTTAGAAATATGATGTAAAGGGGGGTAATAACCAGCATTCAATAGAGGGCGTATTGCAGAAATCTTGAAATCGGGCTCAATCAGCCAAGGTAAGATCCACATAGTGATCATAACCTTGGCTCGCGAAGATGCCTGCTAAGTATATGAACTGAAACTTCGAGGCCGATAGTAAAAACTAAGATGTCCCTAGTTCAAAGGACCTCGTATTTCTGTGCCAAAGATATCTTCTTACTGGACAGTGTAGATCAATGGTCAGACTGATCTTGATCTAAATATACACTGTCCACAAAAGGTCTTCGAGTTGTGCTTAGTAGCTAAGGGGTTAAGGATTAATATGTTCTGTTGAGTAAAGATGAATGTACATTTTCAAAAAATATCGACGAAAAAGTTAAAATTCCTGAATAATCAACCTTACCTATAGTATTCTATAACCAATAACAGAGTATGTATTTAACCATTTCCCAAACGACAAATTTTAGACTCCTCCAAACTGAAAGAGTTTGCAGACAACAATTTTGAATTTGATTAAAAATGGTAGAAAGTTTTCCTAAAGGGTAAAAAAACACTGTGGGAAAAGGAGAAATTGCTCCTTACGAGCAGTTTCTCCTTTTCCCACAGTGTTTTCAAAAGATTTGTACTGCAGACACGTAAAAACCAGGGCTTGTTTGGGAAAGGGTTAATGTACTACAAAAAAAATCGCTGCTTTTTATGATATGTTTTAAAGCTATCTGACCACGATGATGAGAAATGAGTATCTGTAGACACAAATAAATACTAGAAAGCTATAGAGTATACAATGTCATGTACATATCCCTTTACAAACAATCCCCAGTTTAATCCTTTACCACACAATGCCGACTTTTAACTACCCTGAGAAAGAAGCCATTTGAAAACATTGAGGGAAAAGGAGAAAATGCTGGTAACCAGCATTTTCTCCTTTTTCCACAATGTTTTCTACCCTTTCTGATAAAAATTTCAATTTTTCAGTCACTTTCATTCTGATGTCTGCAAATGCTTTCAAACTAAATGTGGTTGAAAATTGAAATTTGTTGTTAGAAGAGTAGAAAACATTGTGGGAAAAGGAGAAAATGCTGGTTACGAACAATTTCTCCTTTTCCAACATTGTCTTCAAAAGGCTTCTTGTGTAGGGTTGCTAAAAGTCGGGATTGTGTAGTAAAGGGTTAATACAGTAAGGCTCAGTATGGATTTTCATGTGCTAAAACAGAAAAAAAAAACAAGAATGAAATTTGGAGAAGATACTGACATTTTGAAAAAAAAAGTTAAATACTAAAGGATTAAGAAATCCAAGAAAAATAAAGAAGAAAATAAAACCTAGTAAAATAATATTTATCCCCCATTGCTAAACTAAAACTAAAAATATACAGACAAAACCTGTTTCATACAAAAACACAAACAAAACACTTAAACTGATGATTAAAACAATAAATATCACAGCTTCTTCATACAAATTTTCTAAGATTTCTAAGATATGTATTGACTTATTTACCCCACAATCCCTGATTTTAATGATCCATTAAAAGAAGGCCTTGGAATACACTGTGGGAAACACAAGAAATGCTGGTTACCAGAATTTTCTCCTTGTCCAACAATGTTTCTAAATTACCAGTATTCTTCTTCAGGGCCAATAAAACAATGAATTGTTCGGTAAAGTATTAAAAACTATGTTCTATCCTAACTTAATCCTTTACCAAACAATCCCTTGTTTTTACAACCCTGAGATAGAAGGGTTTTGAAAACATTGTGGGAAAAGGAGGAAATGCTGGTAACCAGCATTTTCTCCTTTTCCCACAATGTTTTCTACCCTGCTGGAAACAAATTTCAATTTTTGAGTGGCATTTATTTCATCGGCTGCAAGTGCTTTCAATTTGGACGTGTCTAAAATTTTGTCGTTTGATAAAGAGTTAACTATGGTAGGGATTAACCCATTACCACACAATCCCTACTTTTGATGCCCCTAAGAAAGAAGGCTTCAGAAAACATTGACGGAAAGGGAGAAAATGCTCGTAACCAGCATTTTCTCCTTTTCCTACAATGTTTTCTAGGCTTCACAAAACAAATTTCAAATTTTGAGTCATTTTAATTTTGTTGTCTGCAAATGCTTTCAATCTGGACAAACCTAAAATATTGTCGTTTGGTAATGAGTTAACTAATTTTTCAAAGCAATTCCAATATTTATAACAGTTGCATAAATATGGAATAATGTGCTGCAGTAACTTTCCTGATGCTTGTATTTCATTCGGGTAGTGTGAGAAAATTTGATATCACCGCAGACCTTCGATGTCAAAATTTTCTTATGGAGCAAGAAGTAAATACATGCTCCAAGAAAGTTATTACAACATTATGTAATATTACTTTCATTACATAGATCTACCTACAAATTTCAATGACAACATTTTCAAATTATTGATACATGTACTTTATTTGAAAAGTGTATACAAAATGAGACAGTTATTGGAGTGGAGTGTAGTAACTCTTGTTTTTATTAATGGCGGATTAATATCACAGTGTAACATTTTGACCAATCAAATTGCAAACAATGCATGCTTAGTCTGTGCATGAGACTCATCATCAAACGATATTGGGAACCATATTTCACAGTGTATTGATGTGTATTTATTTTCTGTTGAGTACTCTTTGAGTACTCTTCTGCATGTTTGGTAAGAAAATGAGCAAGTTTTGCAACACAGCATGATATTATCAGTTACCATGGATACAGTGGCCATTATGCAGACAAAAAATTAATTATCCCATAGCAAGAATACGAAATAAAAAATTAAAGGTGAAGTATACTTATTAATTATTGCAGTGAAACATGCCTTTGCTAGTAAAGACAGTATTGTTTGACTGTATTTTGTACATGTTGCTATTGATTTTGTTTACATTTGGTGCAGACAATGCACATGTACATGTAGGTCTTAACATGCCTTTTACTTCTCCAATAGCACTAATGGAAATAACTCGTTACCAAAAGACAATATTTCAAGCTCGTCCAAAGCATTTGCAGACAGCAAAATAAAAGTGACCAAAATTTTGAAATTTGTGTTGGGAAGGGTAGAAAACATTGTGGGAAAAGGAGAAAATGCTGGTAAGCAGCATTTTTTCCTTTCCCACAATGTTTTCTAAAGGCTTCTTTCTCAGGGTTATCAAAAGCAGGGATTGTGTGGTAATGGAAATAAGGACTATTCCTTATAATAAAGTTTTCTCTCAAAGGAAGAAAATCCTGTATAGGTTTTATATTTTTTTTTTATTATATACCTAGCAGTGAAATCCTGGAATTTCCCAGTGTAATAAATTTTGATATCATCACTAGTGACGTTATCAACTTTCACTTTCACTTCCTGACGTAATTTGGGAACTTCTTTTTTTTTTGACTACATTTTTTTCGACTTTCAAATGCAAAATTACAAATAATGATGTTAATAGGGTATATAATAAATAGAATAATCAACTGGTTATTTTTGATATGAAAAATATCTCACTCGGACGTGTCGTAAGGCGTTAAAAAAAACTCCTGCTGCGCACTCGTTTTTTCAACGCCTAACAACGCATCCTCGTGAGATATTTTTCATATCAAAAACAACCAGTTGATTATCCTCTATACAACAAATTAATATCAATGCAGACAATTTTCTGTAAATAACTAAAACATGTATTGGTTTTAAATATTCAACAAGCATAAACTGGAATTACTGTTGAAGCAGTGTGCAGGGATTACATGCAGTACTATTGTACATCAAAACATTTTTTATATACATGTACCAGTATGTATGACAATGAATTATCATATGGTGTGCAACATGCAAAAAGGGACATTCGGACATCTGCGTAAAGTGTCGTCTCGGATCAGCCTGCGCAGTTCACGCAGGCTAATCCGAGATGACACTTCATGACAACATTAGATTTTGTGCTACCGAAGACTTGTGCAAAACAGAAAATTACATAAAAACGGAAAGTGTCATCTCAGATTAGCCTGCGCGGACTGCACAGGCTGATCCAAGACGACACTTTACGCAGATGTCCGCATGCCCCTTTTCGCGTGTTGCAAGCCATATGTTACCCAACACACAAAAAGGGTCCTTCTGGGAACTGCGAAAAGTGTCAACAGTGGTCAGACTGTGCAAATTGCGCAGGCTGACCAGGGTTGACACCTTTCGCTTTAATGGTATGTTCTTTATGAAAAGTGGTCATTTTTGAATCAACTTAGAATGACCTGCACTGTTGCTGATCTGTTTTCATCTAATTGATGTGCAGAATTCCCAGATGGTCCATTTTGCATGATGGGTCACATTATGTTAGGCTAGTGTTATGCATTCTTGCAATTGTAACAAATCTTTAACAAAAATCCATAGTGTGATGTCTAAGTCACACTGCTTTCCCTGAAAAAGGCCACTAGATAACATGGTTATTTGTTTTGAGACAAAATACCTCCGACATGAATAATTTACTGATAAGCTATGTTCTGTGGTGAAGAGGTTTAACCCATTACCAAATGACAATATTTTAGACTGGTCCAAATTGAAAGCATTTGCAGACGACAAAATAAAAGTGACTGAAAATTTGGGATTTGTTTTGTGAAGGGTAGAAAACTTTGTGGGAAAAGGAGAAAATGCTGGTTACCAGCATTTTCTCCTTTTCCCACAATGTTTTCTAAAGGCTTCTTTCTCAGGGGCGTCAAAAGCAAGGATTGTGTGGAAATGGGTTAATGCATCTGTATGGTACATCATACCAAGCCAGTCTTCATATGGGTTGCAACACACCAAAAGGGGCATTCGGACAATTGCGTAAAGCGTCGTCTCGGATCAGCCTGTGCAGTCTGCGCAGGCTAATCCAAGACGGCACTTTCCGTTTTGACGAAATTTTCTGTTTTACACAAGTCTACTGTGGCACAAAAATCTAATAATATTGTAAAGCGTTGTCTCGGATTAGACTGCGCAGGCTGATCCGAGACAAGACTTTACGCAAATATACTGAATGCTCCTTTTCGCATGTTGCAAACCATATAATCGTTGATCTACTGTGTATAACAACCAATTCAATTATGAAGGTGACTGGTCCACTGACATGCAGAATATTGACCAATAGCAAAAAGTTTTGACCCAGATTAGCCTAAGCAGTCGGTGCAGGCTGACCTAAGTCCTTACATTTTGCAAATGAAAAAAAAAAAAACCCTTTTCACAAAGTGTGGCATATATGGCTTGCACACGCTAAAAGGAACATTCGGACATTTGTGTAAAGTGTCGTCTCGGATCAGCCTGCGCAGTCTGCACTGGCTAATCCGAGATGGCACTTTACGACTACATTAGATTTTGTACTACAGTAGACATGAACAAAACAGAAAATGGCATAAAAACGGAAAGTGTCGTCTTGGATTAGCTTGCATCAGTTGATCTGAGACGACACTTTACGCAGATGTCCAAATGCCCCTTTTCGCATGTTGCAAGCCATATATGTGTACTAACTTTGAAAAAACACAAGCTGACTACGTAACAGAGCTCCAGATATGAGGGAGTAATGTTATTCTAAATCCTTCAATTCTACTCCAAACCTTATGTTATGGGTACTCATTAGAATTGTCTCGATGAGACAATTCTAATGAGCACCCATAACATAGGTTTATTGCAAAATAATTAAAAAATTCAATTTTGATTTCAGAATCACCCTCTCTACCTGGGGACCTGACATAATGAGCAATTTATACTGTAGAATCAGTAATAAAAGTTTTGTTCTCTTCTCCAACATCTTCATTGTTTGTTCTCTCTTCATTACCATTGATAATTACAGGATTCAGTTCAAATCCTGCAATATTAAAGGAAACCTTCTCGTCAGTCTCACTTGTAGGATCAGGTTCATCAGGATAGGTCTCTAAACTTTCCCAGTTTGCATCAAACTCTGAAGGCTCAGGCGTTAATGTATCCGTACTTGAGGATGTTGACTCAAAAGACTGAAACACTTCTGTTTTTTCATTAAAAGATACTCGTTTACGATTCAGACCCTCAGATTCATCCCTAGGTAACAGAAACTCATCTTGTTCTTCATTAATCTGCTCAGGTTTGGTTGGTTCACCACTTACCTCTGGGGCAGGAATATTTTCAGATCTTTTACTTTCTTTCAAAATGCTAATTAGACTTGAATTATTGTCAGTATCATTTACTACTTCAACAGAAGAAGGATCTGTATTTTCAACTCTGCTTTTAGATTCAGTGGGCTGGTCATAAAAAACTTCTTCGTTGCTTTCTTGAGCACTGTTATTTTCTGTAACATTCATTGGTTTCTCACTATTTGTATCTATGTTCTCAAACTCTTCACTTTTCTTATCAATTACAGTCAACTCATTCAAGTTATCAAAAGACCTATACATGTTTTTTTCAACAGTTTCAGTTGTACTTTCTGCAGTGTCATTTTCAGGAATAATTGTCTGTTTTTCCTGTGATTCTGTTTCAGTCTGTCTGATTTCTTTTTCAGGTAAAGTATTGTGAATATCATAAGCTGCTGTATTTGCATTGCTTTCACTAACTTCACTTGTATCTGCAGGTTCTCTTTTTTCACTATTGGTCTGATCTTCATTCCGGTCAGTTACTTTTGAACTTCCTACGACAGTTATCTGATCTTCATTATCTAAAACATTTGCTACTTTCTCATCCGCTTCTACAGGCTTTGTTCCATCATCTGATGATTCTGATGACTCTTCTCTCTGCCTTGGAGAGTACATTAGTTCAGTTATACCAGGTCTTTTATCAGGCACTTGGTGTTCTTGTTCAGAGTTTTCTGTATCAGTTTGTTGTTGCATAGTATAGCCTTCAGTGTACTCTGATAAGCCCTCTTTAATCAGTTCAGAATTAAGCAGAGCTCTTTGTTCAATTTCATTTAGGTTTTCTGTTACCCTGTCAGCAAATATCTTCCTCTGTCTTGCTGCTACATGTGGGGGAACTCCTTTCTCTGGAGGAAAGGGAACTGTGTAAGGATTAGACTGATCATTATTTGCCATTACTTTATCAACTTTCTGTGGTATGACAGCTTTTCGAGGAGAGCTGGCAGATTTTGTTGGGTGAGGTACTCTGCTTCTACTTGCAGGTGCAGTGGAAGGTCTCTTAGATTGCTTACTCCCTCTGTTGTCTCCCTCAAGTCTGTATGAATTTCTTGGCCTGTCCTCAATCTCACCAGCAAATTCACTTCCACCAAAAGATTTATTTGCCTTGTCATCAAACTGTTTGATGCCTGTATTTACCCTTTTTCTTGAGCTTAACTTTTCCTCTATTCTTTTCTTTGCAATATTGGGAATCATTCTATCTAACTCTGGGTCAGACTTTGCAAGTTCTCTCTTTTTTTGAGCTTCTTTCATACTCTTTTTCAAAGCATCATCATTTCGTTTCTTTTTCAACCAATCATCATATGATAATCTCATTTCTTTCGCTTTATCTTCTGAATCCTCCTTATCATCTACAGGTTCTTTTGCAACTGGACTTTTACCTCTTACTTCCATCTTTAATTTTATTTTTCCAGCAACAGGTCTTTTATAAATAAACTTGGTTTGGGGTGGATGTGGGTCTGTTTTCTCGGCTTTCTTGGCCTGTTTGTTTTCTTCCTCTATTTCTCTCTTCTGGTGAATCTGATCTCTCACATATTCTGGGGTGTCACCTCCTTTCAAGTTCCCTTTATCAATGTTAATATCATCTGATCTACCAGTTGAAGGGGCAGATTGAGGTCTTATTTTCATTGTATCCCCTGGCAAGTTTATCTCCATTTTCTTTATTCTTTCTAAATCCTCATTCATTCTTTCATCCTCTTCTTTATGTTTCTTCCGAAGCTCCTTGTCTTTTGCATGCATCCATTTTTTAACTGCTTTCTGTGATTTGATCCGACGTTCTAACTTTTGATTGGCTTCAGATATCAATTTTTCCCTTTCATCTTTCTTCTTTTTCCTTTCTTCTTTCACCTGTTTTCTATACAATTTGTCCTTTTCTTTCAGCCATTTCTTTAATTTCTCATTATCTGTATATTTGATATGATGATCTATAGATGTTCCACCACGTGGTGTATCATGTTGTGATAGAGAACGGGAACTATCCTTGCTGCTACCACGACTTCCAACACTTGGTTTCTCAGAAACATCTTCCTCTTCATCAATCATCTCAGTCTTCAGCTTTGCTTCTATCTTGATCTTCTTCTTCGTTATCTTTTTCCCACTTGGTGGTCTGTCAGCATTGATATCTGTGCGTATTTTGTTTGTTTTTCTTGCATGTTCTGCTGCCATCACACTTCTTAAGGTGCTATAGGCACTCTCATCTGAAATATGAGAATATAATTATCAACTCTTTACCAAAGACAAAATTTTAGACTGGCCCACATTGAAAGCATTGCAGACGACAAAATAAAAGTGACTCAAAAATTGAAATTTGATCTGGGAAGGGTAGAAAACATTGTGGGAAAAGAAGGAAATGCTGGTTACCAGCATTTTCTCCTTTTCATACAATGCTTTCCAAAGGCTTCTTTCTCAGGGTCGTTAAAAGTCGAGATTGTGTGGTAAAGAGTTAGTATAGGTCTTTACCAAACCACAATATCTGGTCTCAACCAAACTGAAAGTATTTTCAGACAAATGTAGCTCTAAAGGTAACTTTTGTCTATGTCAGGGTAGAGGTAGAAAACATAGTTAAAAAAAGGAGAAAAAATGCTTGTTACCAGCAATTTCTCCTTTGCCAACATTGTTTACATAAAGCCTTTTCTTTCAGGGTCATTAGAATTGTGGACTATGTGGTTAAAGATCAAATCCTGAGTTTTAATGAGCCTTAGAATGAAGCCCTTTCACAACACAGGGAAAAAAGGTGAAAGGCCTGGTAACTAGCATTCTCTCCTTTTCCAACACTATTTTCTACTCTATTAAGAACAATTGCAGCATTTGATCCAGATCGATATTGTCGTCTGCAACTGCTTTCAATTTGGACATGGCTAGCATCTTGTTGTCAGATAAACGGTTAGCCACCTTACAAAATTTAGACTTTTCTATGATGTATGTGTTTGCATCCAGCAAAGTGATATGACTCAAATGATGAAATTTGTCTATGATAAGGTTTGTAACATTATGAGATAAAGGAACTAGAAGGCCCTGAAGGGCCTGAAATCGGTCTACTGCCAGAGATTTTGCTTGTATGCTAGCATACTTTATGAATTCATGATGCAAAAAAACCACAAAAGTATGTTCTTGCAACTGGGCTTGAACCCATTAAGACAGCATATGACATTATGTATGCATCCTGAATTGAACAGTGAAACAAGAGCGGCAAATTGTCGCAAGATACGCCCGTCTTACCCCAAGTTGTAAAGCTGGGGCATGCACCAGACAAAATTCAAGTATGAAAAACAACAAAGGGCAATAACTCAAAAATTAAGCAAGCAAGAGTTGTGATTTCTGTGCACTGCACTACCCCTTGATAAGATCTATCCACCCATGAAATTTCATAACCCTAGCTAGTATAGTTTTAGAGATATGCTCCGGACAAAATTCAAGTATGAAAAACAACAAAGGGAAATAACTCAAAAGTTAAGCAAGCAAGAGTTATGATTCCTATGCACTGCACTCCCCCTTGATGAGATCTATCCACCCATGAAATTTCATAACCCTAGCTAGTATAGTTTTGGAGATATTCACCGGACAAAATTCAAGTATAAAAAATGACAAAGGGCAATAACTGAAAAATTAAGAAAGCAAGAGTTATGATTCTTGTGCACTGCACTCGCCCTCAGTGAGATCTATCCACCCATGAAATTTCATAACCCTAGCTACTATAGTTCTGAAGATATGCTCCGGACAAAATTCAAGTATGAAAAACAACAAAGGGCAATAACTCAAAAATTAAGCAAGCAAGAGTTGTGATTTGTGTGCACTGCACTCCCCATCGATGAGATCTATCCACCCATGAAATTTCATAACCCTAGGTAGTATAGTATTGGAGATATGCTTCGGACAAAATTCAAGTATGAAAAACAACAAAGGGCAATAACTCAAAAATTAAGCAAGCAAGAGTTATGATTCTTGTGTACTGCACTCTCCCTCGATGAGATCTATCCACCCATAAAATTTCATAACCGTAGCTAGTATAGTTTTGGAGATATGCTCCGGACAAAATTCAAGTATGATAAACAACAAAGGGCAATAACTCAAAAATTAAGCAAGCAAGAGTTATGATTCCTGTGCACTGCACTCCCCCTCAATAAGATCTATCCACCCATGAAATTTCATAACCCTAGCTAATATAGTTCTGAAGATATGCTCTGGACAAAATTCAAGTATGAAAAAAAACAAAGGGCAATAACTCAAAAATTAAGCAAGCAAGAGTTATGATTCTTGTGCACTGCACTCCCCCTCGATGAGATCTATCCACCCATGAAATTTCATAACCCTAGCTAGTATAGTTTTGGAGATATGCTCCGGACAAAATTTAAGTATGAAAAACAACAAAGGGCAATAACTCAAAAATTAAGCAAGCAAGAGTTATGATTCCTGTGCACTGCACTCCGCCTCGATGAGATCTATCCACCCATGAAATTCCATAACCCTAGCTTGTATAGTTTTGGAGATATGCTCCGGACAAAGAACTGGACGCCGCCCGCCCGCACGCCCGCCCGCCCGCACGCCCGCCCGCCCGGACGCCCGCCCGCCCGCCACAGGTGATCCCATAATACGTCCCGTCTTCGACGGGCGTATAAAAATTGAAGTGAAATTTCTTAAATATAAATGTTTGGAATCCAAGCAAATTTGATAGTTTTTCAAACTGATAACAAGTGCAGAATTTACTGCGTAAACAAGAAATTGAAATTTTCAACTTGAAATGGATACTTTTCCCATACTGTTTGTTGGATTTTTTACAAAATCGATAGGGTTGAAGCTATCGATGAGATAAACAAAATGTGCAAGTTTCACGAAAATCTGACAACAAAATGCAGACTTTATCGCATAAACAAGAAAAAGACTAACAGACGGACAGACGATGGAAACCCCGCCATGACATAAGCTCTGTTGGCTTTCAGCCAGTAGAGCTAAAAAGTATCAACCCAGGTTGGCTGCACATAATGCACAGGCTGACATAAATAGAAACTTTTTGCTTTGGATAAATTTTCTAGTCCTGCATTCTTTTATCCACAATGTTCTCTGACCTTTCAAATTCAATTCCCATCATTTGGGTCATATTTATTTTGTCATCTGCAGATAATTTCAATTTGAATAAATCTAAAATTTTGTTGTGTTGTGAAAAGTTAACCTATGCTAGAAAGGGGTATATACCATTTTCCTATGGGCCAAGAACCAGACTAAAAAACTTTTTACCACACAATCCCTAGTTTAACAACCCTGACAAAACCTTGTTTTGAAAACACAGTTTGAAAAGAAGAAAATGCTTTGCCAGCAATTTTCCTCTGTATAAATTAATCTAACATTTTGCTGTGTGGTAAAGACTTAACGCTTTCCCACACAATCCCGGTTTTTGACGACCCTAAAAACGAAGCCTTCTGAAACACTGTGGGAAAAGGAGAAAATGCTGGTAACCAGCATTTTCTCCTTTTCCCACAATGTTTTCCACCCCTTCCAGAACAATCTACAGAATTTTAGTCACATTAAATTTGTCATCTGCATATGCTTTCAATTTGGACTAGTCTAAAATTTTGTCGTTTGGTACAGAGTTAAACAGGTACTCACTTGTATCTAATTCTCCTTCTCTGTGGTAATACATTTTTGCAGAACTTGGCCTTTTTGCTGAAGTAGGTCGAGACGAACGTTGTCTGACATCGCCGGGAAGACTACGTGGAATTATAACCCCACTAGATTGAAGACCGTGGCTGACACTCTTGTACTGGTTATTCAAAAGTTCCATTTGATACAGATGATATCTGGTCACATGACTTTTTTGGTCAACAAATGAGCAGTTCATTAATTCTTCAAGTTCACAATATTTCTGGTGGAGTTTGGTTTCTAAATACTGATCAGGACTAACCTGGAAGACTTTAAGGCTCTTCTGTTTTTTTCTTTTCAATAGTGGTGCACTCTTTGGCTTTTGGGGAAGATCTCTCTTCACTTTGGGCGATTCTTCTTCATCTGATGAAGAACTGAAAGAAGAAGAACAATCTTCCACAACCACCATTCTTTCATTGGAATTGCCGCTATCTCGGTGTTCCCCGTTTTGGTTGACATACACAGTCTTTGAGTTTCGCTGTTTCCTGTTTTGTGAATAATTTTGGGAATAATATCCTTTGATATTTTCACTACTCTCTTTACTATCATTTTTCCATTCTTCTTCATCTGAAGTGTAAGTATCAGATGTGCTGGTAGAATGTTTATATTCTCTACCTTTCGCTTTGGTATATTCTTGTTCAGTGTTACTGTTGTATCCAGAAGTACTTGGTCTACTTCCATTCTGGTACTCCACCCTAATGTCATGTGACACAGTTTCTTCCAACCCATTGGTTTTTGTGCTAGTTTCTCTGTTTAAGTCAAAGAAGCTGTCAGTATCAGACTTTCTTTTTTCTACCTGGTCATGTTTGTCTTTTTTACATTCATTGTCTGAATCAAAAAACGAATCTGTTTCAGCCTTCTTTGCACTCAAATTATCAGGATGGAATTTATTCTCTGTCTTACTAGCCTTTATGATGTACTCTGGGTCGGATGAGTATGATGTATCAGATGAATAGGCATGTGGTGACCTTGGCCTCTGACCTTGGGCTGGTGAAGCACGACCTTTTTGACCCCTGGTGCCTTTTGATGTTTTGGGGCGCTTCTTTTGCTTTATACCGTTGAGTCGGCTATTTTTCTGCTGATTATAATCAGCAGAAAATGGTCTTCTGACCTTAACTGGGTCATCTACTGAACTTGATCTTTGTTTCATCATTTTTTTACCCCTAAATCCTGAGTTTGGATTGGTCTTAGGCATATCTTCACTCTTCATTTTGAATTCTTTGAAAGAACTAGCACTGACTTCTCTAGTTATCTGTTGCTTATCAGCATCATAGAACTCCTGTGACTTGCTCAGTGAGCCTTGTTGTTGCTGTTCTAATGGTAGGTTTTCCTTTGATTCCTCCTCTTTGACGAGGGACGCCAAGAGATTCAAACTTGGGGGCCGTGGTGGAAGGCCAGGATCACTCATGACATGTAGTCAGGTATATGACAGTCATTTCTGAAATATAAGAAACAAAATATGACCCATTGTCTGTAGAAAATGGGGTTTCACTTTTTACCAAACGAAAAAATTTTGGACTAGTCCAAATTGTAAGTATTCGCAGATGACAAATTAAATGGGAATCAAAATCTGAAATTTGATTTGGGAAGGGCAGAAAACATTGTGGGAAAGAGAAGAAAATGCTGGTAACCAGCATTTTCTTTTTTCCTACAATTTTTGTGATAGTCTTCTTTTCTCAGGGTCGTTAAAAAACGGGACTGTGTGCATCCATAAAAAGTATAGACATACATCAATCAGCTTGTGCAGTCAGACTCGTGTCAAAACTTCTTACTTATGGTAAATTTTCTGAAGTCCTGCACATTACTGACTGACATATCAGGCTTGACATGAAGAAATACAAAGACATGTTATAGGAGGAAGAAGTATGTCAACCTTCCACTGAACAATCCCTTGCAGAAAAAGGTTCTGAAAACTTTGCGGGAGAGGAGAAAATACTACTAACAAGCAATGTTTCCTTTTCCACTATGTTTTCTATCCTATCAAAGGTAAATCCTACCATTCAAACCATATAAACCCTATACAAAAATATCCCCGGGCTCGTATTCACCAACCACTCTTGAGAATACTTAGTCTAATTCCCCAAGGTTTTCTGTATTTGTAAGTAACACAACTTCTGATTGGCTAAACCAAATGGTTTAGCCAATCAGAAGTTGTGTTACTTATGAATGTTGAAAATTCTGGAGAATAAGACAAAGAACGTTCTTGAGAATGGTTGGTGAATACGGGTCCTAACCCTGAGGAAGAAAGATTCTGAGAACATTATGGGAAAAGGAGAACATGCTGGTAACCAGCATTTTTCATCTTTTCCTACAATGTTTTCTACTCTTCCAAAGTCAAGTTTCCATTTTTCAGTCATGATTTTTTTTCGTCTTCAAGAAAAGCTTTCAATTTAGACGAGCCTAAAAATTTGCCATTTGGTAAAGAGTTAAAAATATCTTTTACAAATGCGTTCAATAAAGAAGCGTCCAAAGTATGGCATGTGGTAAAGAGTCACTTTATGTGAAAGGTTACAGAAATTCCTGTGATCACTAACACATCTTAAATTATTCAGATTGAGAGAGAAACTCTCAACTCCTTACCACCCAACAAAATCATAGACTTGTCCAGATTGAAAGCAATTGCAGACAACAATAATATGTATTGCTCTGATGGGTGGATATGTCTTTGAGATAGTAGAAAACATTGTGGGAAAAAGAGAAAATGCTGTTTACCAGCATTTTTTCCTTTTCCCACATTGTTTTCAGAGGCCTTCTTCTTTTGAGTTGGTAAATTGAGGGATTGTTTGACAAAGGATTCAAGCTATGGATGCAATCAGTTTGTAAGCAATAAAACTTTGTGAATGTAACCCTTTGCCGCTCAGTGATTTTTTTCCCATTTACCAAACAATTAAGGTATTTTGAAAACATTGCAGAGAAAGAGAAAGGTATTTGAAAACATTGTGAGGAAGGAGAATACTTGTTGTCACACTTTCAAGTACTGATCACAGCATGCGTTACATACTGTATTTTGTTGTTTGCAGATTATACTGATGGAAATTGCATCAGCATTCATTGCTCTTGCCATTTTCAACATTTTTTCAGTTATATTGCAGTGGTCTGAGCATCTTTACATGCTTTCCTTGAGTTCCTTTAACTCTTTACCACACAATCCTGACTTTTAACACCACGGGAAAAGAAGCCTTTTGAAAACATTGTGGGAAAAGGAGGTAACCAGCATTTTCTCCTTTTCCCACAATGTTTTCTACCCTTCCCAAAAATATTTATTTTACGTCGACAGAGAAACAAGTTCAAACAATTTACGTGTATACTGGTCTCTCTCGATTCTGCTTCCTGGGAACTACACCAGTACTCAGGCCGAATGTGTGAGCCAATGAAAAATCCTAAAGTTGACAGCCATTCCCGGGTATCGAACTCAGGACCATTAGGTTATGAGGCCGACGCTCTACCTCACAGCCACAGCCACCACATTTGACATTTGATAAAGAGTTAAAAGTACCCTGCACAATGTTCTTCCTGAAATCACTGGATGCTTTTTGCCATTGAAACAATGATCAGGGCAAAAGAAGAATGAATCCTTTTGCAATGGCTATCATTGATCCTTGGAAAGGAATTGGCCGAGCTATTCAAACTAGTAACCCCTGTTCTCAAGTCCTGTTTCTATCAATCGCACCACCAAGCTCAACTACTCTTCATCTAGAAAGAGAAACTCTAGTTACACTGGATACATAGAGGATAATCAACATGTTGTGTTAACTCTTTACCAAAGTACAAAATTTAACACTGGTCCAAATTGAAAGCACTTGCAGATGACAAAATAAACATAACTCAAAAATCAAAATTTGTTTTCTAAAGGGAAGAAAACATTGTGGAAAAAGGAGAAAATGCTGGTTACCAGCATTTTCTCCTTTTCCCACAATGTTTTCAAAAGGCTTCAATGTCAGGGTCGTAAAAACCAGGGATTGTCTGGTAAAGGTATAAAAAACAGCCACTAGAATGGGGTGTGATGTGGATGAAAAGACGAGTCTGAGGGACAAGTTTTTTAATCATGTCAAATCACAGATTATTAGTATCACACAAAACCAGTTGATTATCCTATTTATCATTTTCTTTATTCACCCTTTTTATTCTAATAGTTATAAAGAATGGTGCAATATAAGCAATATAGGAAAAAAAGTAGTTCCAGCAAACATTCTAAAACTATAATTGTTACTGTTGATGACACTATAATTGTCAGCACTAGTAGTGTTATTCACTGTGAAACTTCGGTAATTCACTTATGAGAATATAATAAAGTGGTTTATGGCATTTCTAGAGTAAACATTTCACTCTGAAAAGATATGTTAAGAAAATTGCTTTTTCTTGTTCATACACACAACAACAAAAGAGCGGGAAATTAAAATCAATCGAGCCAAGTGATGTTTGGTACCAACACTCTTTACTGACCAACAAAATGTAAGACTCACATAATTATATCAGCTTTTGCTTTGCATTTTTTTTAGATAGAAAATCTAAACAAAGTTGGCTATTTTCAATGGTTTTTTTTTAAATATAAATAGCTCTATTTTTTTTTATTAAAAAAAAAAAAATGTTCTCAAATTAATATTTATATAAAATTTTTGCTCTGCAAGTTTTAAAGTTGACCAGTTTTCTATTTGCCTCATCTTGGGACAGCCATATCTTTATGATTTTTACCTTCAGCAAATCATCTTTCAACAGCTCCCCCAAAATATTTTGGGTCAAAATCTGGTTAAATATCTCTTTAGAAGCATTTGAAGATGACAAACTAAACATGCCTTAACTCTTTACCACACAATCCCGACTTTTAACGACCCTGAGAGAGAAGCCTTCTGAAAACATTGTGGGAAAAGGAGAAAATGCTGGTAACCAGCATTTTCTCCTTTTCCCACAATGTTTTCTTCCTTTCCTAAACAAATTTCAATTCTTGAATCACATCTATTTTGTTGTCTGCAAATGCTTTCAATTTGGACCGCTCTAAAATTTTGTTGTTTGGTAAAGAGTTAACCCTTTACCTGATATGCCAATTTGAGGCTCTTCCATTTCAACAGCAAATAAAGATATGATGTCAAAAATATTGATAAATGAGGATTCAAATATCTGATTGAATGGAAAACATTGTGGGAAAAGAAGAAATTGCTCATTATGAGCAATTTCTCCTTTTCCAACAATGTTTTCAAAAGCAGTCTGTTGTTGATACGTCAAAATGAGTATCTATGGAGTATCTATAAAGGGTTAAATAATGGGATTTGCCTTTGGCATTACCTTCAGTCTGAAGGTTTGCTCAGCTGCTATTTTTGCGTAGACCAGTTACAAAAACAGCATCGGAGCAAACCTTCAGACTGAAGGTACCTTTGACATGTGTTCCAAAGACGGAAATCATCATTTGTGCAACATTTTGTTTGTCATCTGTTAAAGCTTCCAATTTGAACTTTAAACCATACCAGACGACAAATTTTCAGCCTTGTCCAAATTGAAAGCAATTGCAGATGACAATGTCAATGTGGCTCAGATAATGCAATTTTTTTCAGGGTAGAAAGCATTGTGAGAAATGAAGAAAATGCTGGTTACCTGCATTTTCTTTTTTCCTCATAATGCTTTCTAAAGGCTTCTTCCTTGGTGTCGTTAAAAGTCAGGACTATGCGATAAAGAGATGAACGAGTTTGGCTGAGCTGGGATTCTATCTCATAGACTATCAACACTAGCCCAAAATAGTTATCAGGCACAGCCTAAAGGATAGAGAGCCCGCCCGGGTGGCTCAGTGGTGAGCGTATCGGACTCCTGACCTGGTGGTTGTGACTTCGATACCCGGTTGAGGCGAACTTTCTTTCTGGCGTATTTTTGCCTCTCATCTCTGCTAAAGCATGTGAGAAAAGTAGTCGGTGGCTTTGGAAAGAAAGTTGTGTCAGTACTGGCGTGAGAAAGCCAGGGAATACATGTGCATCACCGACCGCCATGATATGACCTTAGCTGTTAAAGTGGCATTAAACCCCAATAAAACCAACCAACTAAAGGATAGAGAAGTATGTTTACAGAACCTCAGCACTTGGCCTTGAAGAGACGAGGACATTCTAGGTATAAGACCCATATGGCTTCAATTCTTATGGCCGCTCTTTTCCTGAATGTCTCAACAAAACAGACAGTGTACATGTGGATCAAAGATCAGACTGCAAATTTTGTGCAGTCTGATCTTGATCTACACTGTCCAAATGGGAAACTGTAGTTTTGATAGGCGCTCTAAGGGTTAAAGTCATGGACCATGACAGAGTCTATTGAATAAAATCTATTTATTTTATAGATTTTGTATTGATTACCCCAATCAATTGATATTACATGTACCTCTTTACTAGATGATTAAATTTTTCATCCATCCATTTCTAAAGTATTTGCAGCCAATAAATTACTTGACTCAAATTATGGGATTTGTGTTGGAAAGGGTGGGAAATATTGTGGGAAAAGGGTAAGACTGCTAGATGGCATTTCTCCTTTACCTACGAATATGATGTTTGGAAAAGCTGCTTTGCAGCAAGGCCGTCGGAAGCGGTCCGGCCGGTCCGGCCATGGCCGGACCAAATTTTTTTGCCCGAAAATGAAAAATGGCCGGACCAATTTTCGAAAAAATGCGTAATATAAACCTCAAAAAATGTGCCAGAATGCACCAGAGAGCGTCTTATTTTCAAAATTTTGCCGGGGAAGCATGCCCCCGGACCCCCCTAGGACGGCTTCGCGACTTCGTCGATAACCTTACTGGCTGGACCCTCTTAGCATGGCTTCGCGACTTCGTCGCTCGCCTTACTGGCCTGACCAAATGAAAATTCCTTCCGACGGGCCTGTGCAGTGGCGTCTTATTTAGTGTTGTTCAAAATTCTTTGCGTCTTATTTAGTGTTGTTCAAAATTCTTTGCGTCTTATTTAGTCTTGTTCAAAATTCTTTGTGTCTTATTTAGTCTTGTACAAAATTCTTTAAGCTAGACATTTTGACAAAATGTATTCACGTCCCGATAATTCAAAAGGATAAGCCATGCTCTAGCAAAAGGGGGTTTAACTCTTTACCACACAATGACAAATTTCTACAACCCTGGGGAAGAAGCCTTTTGAAAACAATGTGGGAAACAATGATGATAATGTGGTAGTGCGGTAGTGATAATACTATAGTACAATGGCGATAATTTGTCAGTGTGATCGTGGTACTCCTATTTAAAATCAACAATTTCATAGGTGGTGGCCCTAATGGTTTTCCATAAAAAAGTATTGACTCAGGTCAGTATGGGTCATTGGCGCATGCTTATGTCATGGTCTGGTGTCCATTGTGTGTCTGTCCGTCCATGTGTGCATGCGTCAACTTTTACTTCAAACATCTTCTCTGAAGCTACCTATCTAAATTTGATGAAACTTCACAGAAATGAACCTGCCATGGTTCTCTTCAAAATTTCTGAAAAGAATTTGATTGCTTCAAAAACTCTGGTTGCCATGACAACAAAACTGAAAAATATTAAACATTTTTTAAAATCTTCCTCTCTGAAACCATAGGACCTTGGGCTACTAAATTTGACATGTACCTTTATCTAATGGACCGTTAACAAGTTTCTTCATATTATAGGCCAGGGGTCAAAATTGGGTCCATTCCAGGGATCACAAGTTTAACAAGGGCTTGCCTATACAGTCACTTTGATTTAAAATAATTTTCAAGGGAAATAACTCCTGTTACAAAGGATAAAGTTTGTTACTATTTACATCCCTTGATAATCAAAACTGCAGTGTACATGATTAGTGCAAGGTATTTAAGTTTTTTATATAAAAATATTCTGTTTTAAGGAAAAGTGATTCTTGATGCTAATACATGTAGTTATGCTCACATAAGTAGTGTGGAATATTAAATTCAAAGTAAGGTTTCTGTCATTCAGTTTTTTTCCCCCCACGAACTTTACCTTTCATGCCAATGCATAAACCTGCTTGTATTGCCTGAAAATGTTTCTCTCTCAGTCTCTTCAACTCTTTGACTTGCAGGGTAAAGGATTAAAAAGCCACCATGACTAAAGAACAGTTCCAAAAACAGGTACCGGTATGTTACAAAGTATTTGCAGGATATTGAAATTCTATACTCAACCAAATTCAAAGGATTCAAAGACAATGAATATAATACAGTTCACATGATCAGGCTTTATTCTCAAATCTGTACCAAATAGCAAAATTTTATACTCCAATCTACCTGAAAGCATTTTGTAAACGATAAATTAGATTAATGCGTAATGCTGGTCATCAGCATTTTCTCCTTTTCCCACAATATTTTCTACACCCTTTTTTTCTTTCAGGGTCATTGAAAGTTGGGATTTTTGTGATAAACTATGTTTTGACACCTTTTATTTGTATGTGTAATCAAAAATGGGATTGTGTGGTAAATGGTCAAAAGAAGCATGTAAGTGCCAATGCTCAACCATCTTCGTGAGTCAAGGTTACGATCACTACATGGATCTTACCTTGGCTGATTAAGCCTGATTTCGAGATCCCTGCGATGTGCCATCTATTGGATGGTTATTACCCCCCTTTACATCATATTTCTGAAAGCCAAATGAAATATCGTTTTACAAACCGCTTACAAATACAATTAATCAACATGAAGCCATAAGCAGACATCCATGTGGGATTCCATGTTTACTTTATGTTCTATTTTTATCAAAGATGAAATGCTACCAGCAAATTCATTCCTTGCAGTTAGAGCTGGCTGCAGCCAATGAAAAAGCGTATCAGGGGAATATAAAAATCAAGCTTGCTCCGCCAAGGGTAGAGTAGTGTAGTGAATTGCCAGCCTTGGCTTGCGAAGATGATGTTCAACTGTAGTTGCTAATTTTGAGTTTAACCAGACCTTTTGGGATTGGTCAAAAGTTAATAATTTACCACACAATCCAAACTTTTAATGACCCCTGAGAAGCCTTTTGAAAACATTGTGGGAAAAGGAAAAAAATGCTGGTTACCAGAATTTTTTCCCCTCCCACAATGTTTTCAAAAACCTTCCTTCTTTGCATTGTTTAAAGCTCTGGAAGGTATAGTATAGGTTTAAATTCAATTAAAACTTTATACATGTACAAATTTCAAAAGCATCCAGTTTTATCTCATACACGAATCACAATTACATGCATTTCCTAAGTTTCAACAGTACAGTACTGAGGCAGTCATGCCGTGTAGAGAAAGATCAGACTGTACTAAACTTTGCAGTTTGATCTTTCATCTACACTGTTGGCCTTTGTAAAGCCACTTTTGGTAAAAAAAGTAACACTGAAATTACAACAATTTGGGTCTTCCTTGCTAAGATATTCTAGGAACAAGCAATCTTGCTTTAGCACTTGAATAATATAAGAGTTTTTGTTACAAGTTCAAAATGTAAAATGCACAATTGATTGGTTTTGCACTGTATCCCTTTACTACATAATCCTGAGTTTTACCAAGCCTTCGAAAGAAAACATTGTGGGAAAAGGAGAAAATGCTGGTGACCAGCATTTTCTCCTTTTCCCACCATGTTTTCTACCCCATCTTAGAGAAATTTCATCAGTTAACTCTGTGCACACTGCAGTTGTTGTATGCAAATGTTTTCAGTTTGGCCAACTTTACATTTTTTTCCATGTGGTAATGAGTTAACCTTTAACCCTTTACCAGACCACAAAGTTCAAGCCTTGTCCAAATTCAAAGAAGTTGCAGATGACAGTTTCGATGTGGCTCAAATGATGCATTTGTTCATTGATAGGGTTAAAAACACTGTGGGAAAAGGGAAAAAATGCTGATATCCAGCATTTTGTCCTTTTCCCACAATGTTTTCTTCCCTTCCTAAGACATATCTTATTTCTTTAGTTACATTCATTTTGTCGTCTGCAAACGCTTTCAATTTGGACTAATCTAAAATGTTGTCGTTTGGTAAAGGGTTAACCCTTTACCAAACAATCACTGTTTTTTATGACCCTGAAATGGAAGCCTTTTGAAAACATGCTGGTAACCACCCTGCTAGAAACAAATTTCTATTTTTGAGTTACCTTTATTTTGTCGTCTGCAAGTGCTTTCAATTTGGACCAGTCTAAAGTTTCGTCGTTTGGTAAAGAGTTAAGTTTAGACCAGTCTAAAATTTTATGGTTTGGAAAAGGGTTAACCACACCGCCACACAGACAGCCCTGTGACCTGCAAAACAAAGTCAGTTTTATGATATGAATAAAAAGTTTACTTCGATAATCCTAATATCATAAATACAAGATTCTGTTACAAATTAATGATAATCTTTTACCTGACAACCAGATAGATATTCGATATTTGGCGAGTTGTTAGATGGGTACCGACCTAGTTAAATAATCTAAAATCCTTGTGTAAACATTACTATGTATTGCCATATTGATATAAAGCGGAATTTTACAATGGCATTAGGAATAAGCACCAAATATCACGTTTCTTCTAACTAGACCTGGCATGTTTGGTGCCTTAATATTCTCGACGTTACTCACCATACAATCTTTTATTCCTCCCTGTATGTAAAATTAAACTCCTTTTAAATATTTAGTTTAACTGCCATACTTGAAATAATGAATGACACTTCTTGGCAACCGCGCAGTTATGTAGACTTGATACACTAATTCATCTGTCAAAACTACATACATGTGTATCACGAAAGATTGTTTACAAGCTCCCAGCAGCGCACCGGTTCTGCTGTTCTTTTTAAAAAGTACACTCCCTCGTTTTGTTATGTGGAAAAGCTACTAAAAACTGTATGTCAAAGGTGAACAATTCGATATTATTTGTTATAGCCGTAAAAATAATTTGTACAGAGACTGTATTATTCAGCCCTATAAATATCATGCAATATTACCTTTTCTTTTGTATTTAGCTTACTTTGTCGATTTCTGTAGTATATTCGGAATGTCTTATAAAACTATCGCGAGAACTTACGCTACCAAGGAAACGTAAACAACTTTCAAAATGGCGCCCTTCTGTGGTGTATTGGGTCCTCAAATACAATGACACTTTGAAGCACCCATTTGTGTTTTAATAAGTGTTCATTTAATTAAGAATAAACGGTTTTTAGATACATATATCTAATTTCAACTAGAGGTAAACATGACAATGTGTATTTATCATTTTGTATAATTTAATCATTGCTAATCGATTTGACAGGTGCCCGTCGAGGATAAGATTTAATGACCAATTTAAATTTGCGTTAATGACTAATTGATTGATTGAATGGAATTTTACGACCATCTGAAAAATTATTTAGTCATATCAGGGTTACAGCGCATTCATTCATGTGCTTCGTATCTTGGTCCCTGGAGTGGCTTGCCAAAGGACATCCCCCAAAAATTACATGGCATGCATTTGAGTTGTATGCAGGATAAGACTGTGATCTGTGCAAAGGGTAGGATTGTGAGCAGAGTGCAGAAATAAAGTTATGAATAGAATGCAGTGTACATGGGCTAGTCTGTGAACCTTTAATCACAGGAATTTGACATTCTATAGGGAAAATAAATGATCAAATATAAAAAAACCCTCCCCTATATAATATAAACACCAGGAATGCAACGTCTCGATTGCTGGCGCTAGCACAAGACAGCCTTTCCAACCCAAAATCACCCATGAAACAAACATTGATCATAATTTCCTTCAGCAATAGACAACAGAAAAATGTACCTGCGACATTTGGCGATTCCTCAGTAGACAGCTTTTAACCGGAGGTATCCGTCATGTTTTACAATTTTTTTGAAAATTTCTCTCCATCGAGGAGACCATTCGCTGACGTCCCATCTGAGCGATGCCCCAAGAAGATAATTTGTTGTTACGGGGGATAGTGCAAGGATACAGGTCAAAACTACTGAGAGCTTCGCCTGGTTCTTTAACATGCTCGGCGTATAGCACAGTCATATGGGACCTCGGTTTAATGTCTCATCCGAAAGACAATTAGTAAGTTTAGTTGGCCAGCCAGGGATTCGAACCCACAACCTGTAGTGACCCGAAACATTGTGTTCACGAGTCCTACGCTCTACCTACTGAGCTATATCGGCTGTTAGTTTGTAAGGAGTATGCAGAGGTTGATTATAAATGGTGTAAAGGGTAAGATTGTGAGAAGTGTGCAGAAACAGAGTTATGAACAATCTAAATAGCATTACTGTCTAGGGGAAAGACTGTGAACTTTGCAGAGATAGTTACAACTTGTGTTCAGATTTAACCCTTATCTTGCTAAATAAGTGAAATGAAACTTTAACCCTATACCCCATAAGGCATTTCTATGGTATCTCTAATTGACCCTAAATAACAGCAAGGATGAAGCCGTTTTTTTATGTGTATATGACACCTTTTGATAGCATAGAAATCATTGTGACAAAAGGTGAAACTACTCATCATGAACAATTTCACCTTTTTCCACAATGTTTTCTATGCTATTAAAAGGTGTCATTAAGACTTCTCAAATTTTGCTATTTCAAAGTTATTTTTTGGGAAAGGATATCTCCTTAAAACTAAAGCCCTAGGGAGTTACACATTTCACTTAACTCTTTATCACACAATCCCGACTTTTAACAACCCCTAAGAAGAAGGCTTTAGAAAACATTGTGGGAAAAGGAGAAAATGCTGATAACCAGCATTTTCTCCATTTCCCACAATGTTTTCTACCCTATCAGAGACAGAAATTATCAGCTTAGCAACATTATTTTTTGCTTATACAAATTATTTCTATTTGGACAAGTCCATTGCCCTGTTGTTTGGTAAAGAGTTAAGGTTTGTAGTGAAAACTTTTGTAGTATAAAGGGACATGACCATAGTTACATCTTGACAGAGTTTGTTACTATTGACTTCCCTTGATTATCAAAACTCAACAGTTTCAGAATTATTGTTGTGTATTCATGTTTTTGGGATAAAATTACTCAGCTTTTAGTGACAATGATTTATTTCAACATTGTTTATTATGCTTACATGAACTTAATTTCTAAATGAAGTAGTGTTAGTAGTATTAAGCGTTTTGTTACAGAATCTTACCATCCATACCATACCAGGGCTTAATTGTTTTCTGCCTCTGATGCTTTGGAAATCTTCTTAATTAAGCATCCTTTGTTATCTGTCATTGATATTCAGTATGAATGATGCTTGTACAGACCTGCTTACGTTCACTGAAATAAACTTTGCATTCAAAACAAAGGGGAAAAAATTGTGGAAGGGGGGCGGGGGCGGATGGGGGTGTGGGGGTTGTTGTTTGGACATGAGCACAGGAATTTGACGGCCTCTAATAAAAATATGTGGTTAAATATATATAAAAAAAATCCCTGCATCTAAAGAATTACATATTTCTTGATATACACAGGAATATTTTTTTCGTTTTTAACTTTATTTTGAATATAGAATGTTGAATTCCTTTAATAAGAGGCATGTAAGTCGGGATAGAATTTATCCTACCTGTATTTTTTCTTATTCCTAGATAAGAATGATACAGACAGCGATGCCCACCTTGGAGGAGCGGGAAAATCTTATGAAACCAAAAGATGTAAAAGAACCAGGATTTATTCCTAGACCAATACAGAAACTTGCTATCCGGAAACCGCCAAAAACCACATTAAATATTGAATGCAATCACTATTTACGATCAACAACATCTGAGTTCACCCATGGGCATCCCACAATTGAATATCAACTTTGGCTTGAAGCAGGAAAACATGGTCCTCCCTTTCCACAAAGACCAGATGAAAATTTCAATTCCAATGTTTGGCGTAATTTTAGAAGACAGTACGGATTTCATCCTAGTGCCGACGGTGGGAAAATTTCCGATGTCATAGCAGCCATGTATCCTCTTAATATACCTGCACCCTCAAAAGTGGGTGAAAACACTTTTGAAAAATATATTCGAGAAACCCGGTTGTTCAAGAGTAACAAGTTCAAATCTTTGGCAATGGAAAGAACAAGAGCTGATGTTGACGAGTTTAGACGGCTTCGGATAAAAAGTCAGGGAAGAAATCCTCCTTTGGACGAATCTGGTAATTTGTATTTCGGTCTTTTTTACTTTTGATTCTTTGACTCTTTACCAAACCACAAAATTACAGACCAGACAAAATTCAAAGCAGACCACATAATTATAAAAGTAGTTCAGTTCACAAATTCTTTTTTTTTTTAAAATGGTATTAAACCTCTTGACCCTTTACCGTACTGTCCCGTTATAACATCCCTACTGATGAAGAAGCCTTTTGAAAATATAGTGCGCATGATTATTCTGTTCAAATTTGGGAGATGAAACAATCTCAGCCTCTTGTCAGTTAACTGCTTTACTACTTTTTTTAATATTATTTTGCAAACAGTGACATTACACTGGACATTACGTAACAGCATGTGACATATTGGCATAATGGCGCCATGATGTCACACGGCTTAAAACGTTCCTGACAGTGTGAAAAGGAGAAAATGCTAGTAACCAGCACTTTGTCCTTTTCCCACAATGTTTTCTATTCTTTCGAAGACCAAGTCCATTATTGAGTCATATTTAATTAGTTGCCTGCAAATAACTCTTTCAATTAAGACAAGTCCAAAATTTTGGCGTCTGGTATGATGTTTTAAACTTTTCCCACAAACATTTCTAAGCCTACTAACCCTTTACCAGACGACAAAATTTTAGCCTTGTCCAAATTGAAAGCATTTGCAGACAACAATTTCAGTGTGGCTCAAATGGTGCAATATATTTCAAAGACACATTAGAAAACATTCTGGGAAAAGGAGAAAATGCTGTTGAACAGCATTTTCTCCTTTTCCCAGTGTTTTCAAAAGCCCTCTATTCCAGGGGCGTTAAAAGTCAGCATTGTGTGGTTAACCCTTTACTCCATAGATACTCATTTTGACTTATCAACAACTGACAACTTTTGAAAACATGGTGGGAAAAGGAGACATTGCTCGTAACGAGCAAT
This sequence comes from Tridacna crocea, assembly GCA_943736015.1. Taxonomy (NCBI): domain Eukaryota; kingdom Metazoa; phylum Mollusca; class Bivalvia; order Cardiida; family Cardiidae; genus Tridacna; species Tridacna crocea. Next base: position 35,002,635 of record OX031067.1, on the reverse strand, counting down.
TTCTCCTTTTCCCACCATGTTTTCCACTCAAATCAGATATTTGTATCCTCATTTGTCCATATTTTTTACAACATATCTTTATTTGCTGCTGAAATGGAAGAGCCTCAAATTGGCATATCAGGTAAGGGTAAAGGGTTGACATTTTGCTTCAAAATCTTGTAGTTATTGACATTTTACATGAACATGTGCATAAAAACATTCGTTAACTTTATCAGTTGACAAATTTTTAGACTTGTCCAAATTTCTAGGCAATGGAGATGACAACTAGGATGTCAGTTAAGTATCATTCTTTGAAAAGGTAGGAAATATTGTGGAATAAGGAGAAAATGCTGGTAGGCAGCATTTTCTCCTTTTCCAACAATGTTTTCAAAGGCCTTCAGTAGCAGTCTAGTACTAGTACTCTTTTTTTCTATTTTTAACATATTTGAATAAATACATGTTTAAATAAATTTACAGGTAACATTTTACCACCTGAGAATTTCAAGAAGTATGAGCACAGATTTGTACCTCCACCAGAACGACCACCAACCCCACCCCCTCCGAACCAGAAAACAGACTCTCTGGGACAGCGATATGTGCCAAAGGGACGCCCCCATCTGTGGAAATTATCTTACAAACTCAATAACCCTGAATATGAAAGTGTGAAAAAGGAAATAAAGAAAAGAAAGGAAATAAAGGACAATTTGAAGGAGAGAGAGCGGCTTAGTCCAGGACATCAGCTGGCAATGGTGACACCGTCCCCTGTTAACCCACCTGTCTCTACACGATGAATGTAGAACTTCTACCATAGTGATACCATTGTCTTTTAACCTCTTGTCCAGCCTCTTGACCAAAATATCCATAACATATTTCCTTGCATTGTTTTCTACCATTTAACTCTGTGCCACATGACAAAAATGTAGCCTTGCTTAACCAGAGCTATAGACAGAGGGCGTGATTTTGATTTTAAAATTAAAATATTGATTATGCTCCACTAAACCCTATGTTGTGGGTACAAATTAGAATCATCTCATCAAGACGATTCTAATGAGTACCCACAACATAGGGTTTCAAAGAGAAATACTGGATTTAGAATACCATCACTCCCTCTAATCCAGGTCTCTGTAAACTCTTTACCAAACAACACAATGCCAGACAAGTCCAAATTGGAAGTATTTGCAGATGACGAAATCAATGTCAATCAAAAACTGAAATTTGTTTTGGGAAGGGTAACCAGCATTTTCTCCTTTTCCTATGATGTTTTCAGAAGGCCTCTTTCTCAGTCATGAAATCCCGGGATCATTAATTTTTGGTAAAAGGTTAAACTGAAAACATTTTGCAGATGACAATTTGACAATGTGGTTCAGACTATGGAATTTGTCTTTACAGCTGTTATGTGGTAGAAAACATTTCAGGAAAAAAGAGAAAATGCCTGTTACAAGTGCCAATGCTTGGCTTTTTGAAATTGATTGATTTTTAGTGAAAATTTCAAAATCAAACAAGGGGGATAACTGTGTCAAAATCATTTTGATGTTTAATTACCCTTGCTTTATGGATTCCCCTTTGATAATTTATAACTAGCCTGAATTTGAAGTAAATATATTCAGTAATGAAATACATACTACAAAATTTAAACAAAAACGCATAATAACTTAGACCACAGCATGGCTTTGACAAAATATCAACACAGTTGATAAGAGTCAATAAAATAATTTTGAAAGCATTGTGGGAAATCAAGCATTTGTCTGTCATAATTGCTCCATTTCCTACAGTTATTTTCAATAGTTACATTTAACTCTTTACCACACAATGCAGATTTTTAGTGACCCTTAGGAAGAAGTCTTTTGAAAGCATTGTGGGAAAAGGTGAAAATGCTGTTAACCAGCATTTTCTCCTTTTCCTACAATGTTTTCTACCCTATCAAAGAAATTTTGTACCATTTGAGCCACATTAAAATTGGTGTCTGCAAATGCTTTCAATTTGGACAAGGCTAAAATATTGTTGTCTGGTAAAGGGTTAACTCCTTACCAAACAAGAATATTTTAGGCTTGTCCAAATTGAAAGGATTTGCAGATGACAAATTAAATGTAACTGAAATAATGATTTTTGTTTTGAATGGGGACAAAAACATTGTGGGAAAAGGAGAAAATGCTGATCACCAGCATTTTCTCCTTTTCCCACAATGTTTTCTACCCTATCGAAGAAAATTTGCACCATTTGAGCCACATTGAAATAAATATTGGTGTCTGCAAATGCTTTCTATTTGGACAAGGCTAAAATATTGTCCTCTGGTAAAGGGTTAACTCATTACCAAAGGAGAATATTTTAGGCTTGTCCAAATTGAAAGGATTTGCAGATGACAAATTAAATGTAACTGAAATGATGATTTTTTGTTATACATGGGGAAGAAAACACTGCAGGAGAAGAAGAAAATGCTGATAAGCGGCATTTTCTCCTTTTCCCACGGTGTTTTCAAGTCTTCTCTTTCAGGCGTTTTAAAAGTTGCCATTGTGCGTTAACCCATTACCACACAATCCCTACTTTTGACGCCCCTGAGAAAGAAGCCTTTAGAAAACATTGTGGGAAAAGGAGAAAATGCTGGCAACCAGCATTTTCTCCTTTTCCCACAATGTTTTCTACCCTTTACAAAACAAATTTCAAATTTTCAGTCACTTTTATTTGTTGTCTGCAAATGCTTTTGATTTGGACAAACCTAAAATTTTGTCCTTTGGTAATGAGTTAAAGGGTTAAGAGTCAGCTTTGTTTGGTAGCAGGCTTATTGCTATTTGTGATAAAAATCACTTGTTAATGTATATAGGAAAAGATAAAAGAGAGTATATAGAATTTTATTTATAAATTTATTACATATTAAATTCAAAGTGGTAAGGTACTACTAAAAGATAAAATATACAAAAAGGTTTTGTAAAAGGTTTTGTAAAGTGTTAAATGTTACACGTTTAATAAAAAATAGTGGAAAAATACATTTAAAAAAATCGTGTTCTGATGACTAATTCTAATTATACAACCTTTCTTTTACTAATCTTACATTTATACTAATTTATTTAAATCTTTACATAACAACTATGTGTCTCAATGCCCTGGAAAAGACTTTTTAAAACATTGCAAGAAAAGGATAAAATGCTTTTAACTCTTTACCACATAATCCCGACTTTTAACGACCATGAGAAAGACAGCTTTTAAAAATATAGTAGGAAAAGGAGAAAATGCTGGTAATCAGCATCTTCTCTTTTTCCCACAATGTTTTCTACCCTTCCCGAATCAAATTTCAATTTTTGAGTCGCATCTATTTTGTTGTCTGCAAATGCTTTCAATTTGAATTAGTCCAAAAATTTTGTCGTTTGGTAAAGAGTTAACTAGCATTTTCTGCTATTTCCACAATGATTTTGATACAATAAGAGAACCTCAGTCAGTTGTATCAATACTGGTATCTAAAGTACTCTCTGCAGACGCTTTCAAATTCCAACAGTCAAAAGTTTGTCTTTAGTGTCTGGCTTAACTCATTAATAAACAACACAAATTTTAGGCTTGTCCAAATCAAAAGCATTAGCTGACGACAAAATAAAAGTGACTGAAAATTACCAGCATTTTCTCCTTTTCCCACAATGTTTTCTACCCTTCACAAAACAAATTTCAAATTTTCAGTCACTTTTATTTTGTCATCTGCAAATGCTTTCAATTTGGATAAGCCAAAGATTTTGTCCTTTGGTAAAGAGTTAACAAACAATTATACTATGTTTTAACAACCCTATGAAGGGTGAATTTGGAAACAATTGTGGCAAAAGGCTTGTTATCGGTAATTTCTCCTTTTCCACAAATTTTCCATCGTTTGAACCATGTGTAATTTGTCTCAAAAACCCATTGCAGCAGCAGTTCTTAACTCTTTAAAATCCACAAAACTTTAGGCTAGTCTAAAATGAAAGAATTTGCAGACGACAAAATATATGTGACTTAAAAATTAAAATTTGTTGTGGGAAAGTAAAAACATTGTGGGCATAGAAGAAAATGCTGGTTACCAGTATTTTCTTCTTTTATTACAGTGTTTTCAAAAGGTTTCTTTCTTGGGGTTGTTAAAAGTCCGATTGTGTGGTAAAGAGTTAAAGCTCAAATGTGCTGTTTATACCTAAATAGACAAGCAAAGTCAAGCAAAATCTGTAGTGCCAGCATTTTCTCTTTTTTTCCACAAGGTTTTCAGAGGGCTACTTCCTCAAGTAGCAGATACTTTTCTAAACTTGCAAACAGTGCAGACAAAAATTACTGTGCAAAATATTTGATCAAATCTGAATCCTACCACATCCTTTCCATGAAAGTATGTCAAATAAGCAACATTTTATCATACTTACAAACTGTGTAGACAAAAATTAGAGTGCAAAGCATTTGGTCTAATCTCAATCATACATGTACCTTTACACATTTGAGCAGATACATCTATAATAAAAAACATACTAAGAAATGGATAAACAGGGGAAAGGGCAAGAACACTATAGTTTCAAACTAATCAACTCTTTACCACGCAAATCCCTACTTTTAATAACAACCCTTAGAAAGAAGCCTTCTGAAAACATTGTGGGAAAAGTAGAAAATGCTGGTAACCAGCATTTTCTCCTTTTCCCACAATGTTTTCTGGCCTTCCCAAACCAAATTTCAATTTTTCAGTCACATTTATTTTGTCATCTGCAAATGATTTCAATTTGGACTGGCCTAAAATTTTAGTTGAATTTGGTTTAAACATATTTACTTTACATCGATTGAGAAACAAGTTCTGACAATTTATACTACTGGTAATCTCTCTCGATTCTGCTTCCTGGGAACTGCACCAGTACTCGCGCCGAATGAGTGGGCCGATGAAAAATCCCAAAGTTGACACCTGCTCCTGGGAATCAAACTCAGGACCTTTTGGCCTAAAACTTTCTCGTGTGGTATAGAGTTTTACCATACAGTTAAATGCTCCTGAGACCTTGAAGAAATAGACTTTTGAAAACATCTGTGGCAAAAAAAGAAAATACTGGTAAACCATCATTGTTTTCCATTTCCGACATTTTTTTCTATCCTTTTTTAAATCTCTTTTTTTTTCTATGTTTTCTGTTTTCTCTGTAAATCCTTTCACATTGGATTGAAAGAGTCTTAACCATTTACCATGCAGTTGTAACGATCCTTAGAAAAAAGCTTTTGGTTACCAGCATTTTCCCCTTTTCCTACAATGTTTTCTAATCCATGTACTCTTTACAAAACAACAAAATTTTAGACTGGTCCAAAGCACTTGCTGAAAAAAAATATTTGTGCCTCAAAATTTAAAATATGTTTTCAGTAGGGTAGAAAACATTGTGGGTAAAGGAGAAAATGCTGGTTACTAGCATTTTCTCTTTTTCTCACAATGTTTTCAAAGGTTTCAATTGTCGTAAAAGCCAGGGATTGTTAGAGAAAGGGTTAGAGGCAATTACTTACAGCAAAAGATGTAAAGGTTGTTTTTTTTTTTAACTCTTACAGCAAAGAAGTCAATCTTTCTAAGCTGGGTATTTGTGCTAAACAGAGAAACTCCTAAAACAAAAACTTGAAAACTCTGTCATAATATTCCTCAGGTTGAAGAATGCAAAAACCAGACGACAAAATTCAGACTACCATAGTCCAAAATGGCATTTACAGACAACAAAGTGAATGTGACTCAAAATTTCAAAATTGAGTTTAGAGGAGTAGAAAAAATTATGAAAACATTGTGGGAAAAGGAGAAAATGCTGTTAATCAGCATTTTCTCGAATTCCCATGTTTTCTACCCATTCGAGGACAAATACTAAAACCTGAAAAAACATTTGAATTGTCATCTGCAAATTCCCTCAATATGGGTGAGTTTAAAATTTAGCAGGATGGGAAAGTGTTAGAGTACAGTTTTATGATAATCAAGGGGGATAAATAGTGACATACCAAATGAAAACAAAGTAGGAGTGACCCTTCTTTATCAGAATAAGCTTAAATATACTTATGTTAAGGGTGCTTTGTTACTTATTATACTCTGTCGAAAGTATGTTGCGCACGGGTGCGTCTTGTTGTAGTATAAATAGAGAGCGCGGCTCTATTCTGGTCATTTGACAGCTAGACTACACATTACTTATGACTATGTATAACCCACCCACCCACCCCTTTTTTGTTTTTGAGGGAATTATTTCAATATAACATACAGTTCTGTAGTGCTTTTTATGTATTTTGTATGTTAAGAGGTTGATGTATGATGAACATCATTTGATTACAATAAGTAGCCTTGGCCACTACTCGATTACAATGCGTAGTCTAGGCCGCTACTCGATTACAATGCGTAGTCTAGGCCGCTACTCGATTACAATGCGTAGTATAGGCCGCTACTCGATTACAATGCGTAGACTAGGCAGCTACTCGATAACAATGCGTAGTCAAGGCCGCTACTCGATTACAATGCGTAGTCTAGGCCGCTTCGGATTACAATGCAAAGTCTAGGCAGCTACGGATTACAATGCGTAGTCTAGGCCGCTACGGATTACGATGCGTAGTCTAGGCCGCTACGGATTACGATGTGTAGTCTAGGCTGCTACTCCATTACGGTGTGTAGTCTAGGCTGCTACTCGATTACGGTGCGTAGTCTAGGTTGCTACTCGATTACAATGCGTAGTCTAGGTTGCTACTCGATTACAATGCGTAGCCTAGGCTGCTACTCGATTACAATGCGTAGTCTAGGCAGCTACTCGATAACAATGCGTAGTCTAGGCCACTACTCTATTACAATGCGTAGTCTAGGCCACTACTCGATTACAATAAGTAGTCTAGTCCACTACTTGATTACAATGCGTAGTCTAGGCCGCTACTGGATTACAATGCGTAGTCTAGGCCGCTACTCCTATTTACGACGTCTGTTGTTTATTATTCCATAATAAGTATATGCTATAGAACATAAATGTTTTATAATTGTCTGAGTGGAATGAAACAAAATATAAACTAAGTTTGTTATGAAATAATACTACGCCAAGCAGGCAGCAGCCATGTTCTTCACCAGAAAAAAAAATTAAATTAAGAAATCTGAAAGAAGTCCACCTAGAGATCATTTATGCCAGTATAACACAGGACCTAACTACAGAATGTTTGTTCAAAAACTGTTGACTAGGGTTTGACTCTGTGCAAAACAACAAAATTTTACACACGTCAAAATTGAAAGCATTTGCATACAACACATAAAAATCGGTTAAACAGACAAAATTTATCCTTGGCAAAGCAGAAAACAATTGGAAAAGGAGAAAATGCTGGTTACCACAATTTTCTCCTTATACCACAATGTTTTCAGGGTTCTTGGAATTGTGTGGTGATAGGTTAATCCACTAACCCGTTACCACAAGCCGAAAGTATAGACCTGTCCGAATGAAAGCATTTGCAGAGGACAATGTCAAATGGCTAAAATGGTGCAATTTTGCTTTGATAGGGTAAAAAACTTTTTGGGAAAAGGAGAAAATGCTGACCACCAGCATTTTCTCCTTTTCCCACAATGTTTTAAAAAAGGCTTCTTCCTCAGGGGCATTAAAAGCCATCATCATGTGGTAAAGGGTTAATATATAGACTAGACTTAGACCTAGCAGAAGCTAAAGCAAAATATACCAAGAAAAGCAGTATATGGCCGACATTTTGGAAAATACTGTCGAGAAAGGAGTAATGGCTTAACCCTTTCCCAAACGGCAAATTTTGGACCAGACCAAATTGAAAGCATTTTGCAGATGACAAAAAACCAGTCGCTAAAAATATGATTTTTCTGTATGATAGGGTAGAAAAAATTGTGGGAAAAGGAGAAAATGCTGGCTACCAGCATTTTCTCCTTTTCCCACAATGTTTTCTAAAGGCTTCTTTTCTTGACCAGGGATTGTTTGGAAAAGGGTTAACCAAACCATGATTGTTTTAATGACCATATAAAGGAAGGCTTTTGGAAAACATCGTGCAAAAATGCTGGTAACCAGCATCTATTCATTTCTCCACAATATTTTAACCCTCCCCAAGACACATCCAACATTTTGAGCAATATCTAATGAGTCGTCCACAAACACTTTCAAAATGGCAGTGTCTAAAAATTGTGTTAGGTAAAGTGATAAAAAGAGAGTACTTCTTCTCTAAGCAATTTTTTTTTTTTTGTAAAAGCTGTCACTTACAGCAGCATGAAAAGTCATGTCAGTAATGAGCTAACATAAGTATAGGATATCTTGTAAACAATAACATATTTGACTAGAAGTAAAATTTTATACAGGAGTAACAAAAAAAAAGAAACATGGCAAATGGCATCTTACATTCAATTGCTTGTAACTGTCTACATAAAAGCCAAAGAAAAGGGGGTCCCCTTTCCGTGATAACATTCTTACTTTGAAATTCATAATACTTGGATTCAAAACTTATCTAACATTCACTTTCAGTCAATCACTGATACAAAATAGAAATTCACATACACACAGAGACAGTGACTCTCCTTGAATATGTATTATGGCAAATGTAGGTTAACCCTTTCCCAAACAAGCCCTTGTTTTTACATGTCTGCAGTACAAGTCTTTAGAAAACACTGTGGGAAAAGGAGAAATTGCTCATAACGAGCAATTTCTCTTTTTCCCACAGTGTTTTCTGCCTGTTCGAATAATTTTCTGCCATTGTTATGTAAGTTAAAATTGTCATCTGCAAACTCTTTCAGTTTGGAAGAGTCTAAAATTTATCATTTGGGAAAGAGTTAAAGGTCCAGTAGTAGCCAAAACTAAACGTATTTGTAAGAAATGCATTTGATTTTAAATCACACCATTTTGAAATATGGAAATTATCGTGAAGATGGCAATTTGTTATTGTACAGTTGATCAAAGTTTAGTTTGCTGGTAGGAAATGGAGTTTCAAAGCCTATAGCGCCTTTCAGGACTATGGTTGCTTCTACAGCCAGTGTAGATCAAGATCAGACTGCATAAAATGTATAGTATGATCTTTGATCTACACTATCCGCTGTCTTGTAACTATGTAGACCTATGACACAGTAAATTTCAGTAACTAAGATCTACTTTCCGCATATTCAATGTATCTTGGGTTTATTCAACCCTCTAAGGGTTAAAAATAGATAATGTAGACTTTTGCAGTCTTGCGCATATATGCCAAAGGGGCTTGTCAGTAAAATGGGTTATCCTATTACTACACAATTCCGACTTTTAACGACCCTGAGGAAGCAGCCTTTTGAAAACATTGTCAGAAAAGAAGAAAATACTGGTAACCAGCATTTTCTCCTTTTCCCACAAAGTTTTCTACCCTATCAAAGCAAAATTGCACCATTTGAGCCACTTTGATATAGTCGTCTGCAACTGCTTTCAATTTGGATAGGTAAAAAATTTTACCGTGTGGTAATGGGTTAAAATCTAAAATGCCTACGGATATCCAAATTTTAAAAGTCACATGCACAACTACACAACACAGAGATTTGTTGTGGTAAGTTTGAACTTAGTTTAAACATATTTATTTTACACTGATTGAGAAACAAGTTCTTACAACTTATACTAATCTCTCTCGATTGTGCTTCCTGGGAACTACACCAGTTCTTGCGCCGAATGTGTGGGCCAATGAAAAATCCCAAAGTTGACACCCGCTCCCAGGTATCGAACTCAGGACCCTTAGGTTATGAGGCCGACGCTCTACCTCACGACCACGGACACCACTTAAGTTAAGTTTGAACTTAATCCAATGAAAACTGTAGGGGGAGTTGCACATACAAGAACGTGCTAACGGATGGACAAAAAGACAGATGAACGAACAGACAGACATAGAGAAGGACACAACTGGGGTCATAATATAAGACAATCCTTCGAGTGTATAAAAAAATAGAGAAAAGATAAAGTGACTTGGCAACCCTATACCAAGATTTAAATTTCGTTTTTTCTGCCTGGCAATAACATATAGACCCCACTGGCAATAACAACATAGATAACAGCAATAACAGAAGGTCATCATCATAACAATTTCCATACTTTTAAATGGTGTGATTCAACCCTGTCCCAAGCGACAAATTCTAGACACTTCCAAACTGAAAGAGTTTGCAGACGACAATTTCAACTTTCATAACAAAGGCAGAAAATTCTCCTAAGTGGCAGAAAACACTGTGGGAAAAGGAGAAATTGCTCGTTACGAGCAATTTCTCCTTTTCCCACAGTGCTTTCAAAAGATTTGTACTGCAGACACGTAAAAACAAGGGCTTGTTTCGGAAAGGGTTGAATTCAAATACAGTAAAATACCCATTGTTGATATTTGGCTGTTGCTCGGCCTTTAAAAATATGACAACAAATATGAGCCAAAGACTTAACAATCATTGCCCACTTTCCCTTTTCAACTTTACAGCTCCAAATAAGTGAAACACTGTTTTAGCCCTCTACCACACAATCTGAGAATCTCCAATTTTAGTTACCCTTATAAAGCCTTTTGAAATCATCGGGGGAAAAAGACAAAATGCTGGTAAATAGCACTTCCACCTTTTCCCACAGTGTTTTCTACCCTGTCAGAGACAAAAAAAGCTTGAGCTACAATAATTTTTATTTATCGTCTGCAAATGCTTTCAATTTGATTAAGGTTATTAAAACTTAAAATTGTGTTCTAAACGATTAACAACAGTTTTCCATTAAAAAAAAAGGTGGAAATCGAGCATTCCCTTTCCAACAATGTGTGGAATAGCCTTCAGAATGAACTGGACTGGTATTTGTAATTGCACGATTACTTATTAAATGATATTTTCTTCTGACTCCAAGAAAAGAATACATTTCTCAAGCCACGCCACAGAATATCGGAACTCAAGTCCTGGAAACTGAACACACACTTTCGTTAAAAGCTCCAGTAATTTCTTGTAACGTGTAATGATGTCAAAATTGCACACATGCTGAAGTTTTCTGAGGCATACAGGGCACAAAAATAGGGGCTGTGACGCTGCTTCCGCCATACTGTTGCTCTCATTCATGGCACAATGGAAATACCAACAGTGCTGTAGTCCAAATAGGTGACACATCTCATGGCTGAAAACCTGTCAGAAGAGTAAAAACATATATATAAGTTCCGATTATGGCCTGTGTAATGCAGAAAAATGACCCCCATTACGAAATGACCCGGGAGTCATTTCTCGACGTAGAGGAATGACCCATGGGTCATTTCTCTACGTAGAGGAATGACCCATGGGTCATTTCTCGACGTAGAGGAATGACCCATGGGTCATTTCTCTACGTCGAGAAATGACCCATAGGTCATTTCTCGACGTAGAATAATGACCCAGGGGTCATTTTTCTACGTCGAAAAATGACCCATGGGTCATTCCTCTACGTCGAGTAATGACCCAGGGGTCATTTTGTAATGAAGGTCATCTTTCTGCATTACACCTGCAACACGCGAAAAGAGGCACTTGGACATTTGCGGACAATATCGTCTCCGATCAGCATGCATAGTCCGCACAGGCTGATCCGAAACACTTTCCATTTTTATGTCATTGTCTGTTTTGCATAAGTCTACTGTAGCGTAAAATCTAATGCTGTCATTAAACGCTGTCTGAGACTAGCCTGCGCAGACTGCACAGGCTGATCCGAGACGACACTTAACTCTTCACCACACAACAAAATTTTAGACTGGTTCAAATTGAAAGCATTCACAGACGACATAATAAAGGTGACTGAAAAATTGAAATTAGATCTTGGAAGGGTAGAAAACATTGTGGGAAAAGGAGACAAGAGGGCCATGATGGCCCTGAAATCGCTCACCTGAGTTTATTGATCAAACATGCACCATCTAGTTTCCCAGTGACCTAGTTTTTTATCAGACATTACCCATCATCAAACACTTTTGAGATATCAATAAGACAAACATTCTGGCCAAGTTTCATGAGTATTGGACTGAAAATGTGGCCTCTACAGTGTACAAAAGGTTTTTCTAAGATTTCATCAAGTGACCTAGTTTTGGACCCGACAAATACCCATTATCAAACTCTTTTGAGACATCACCAAAAACAAACATTCTGACCAAGTCTGAAGAGTATCAGGCAGAAAATGTAGCCTCTGGAGTGTACACAAGGTTTTTCTAATATTTGACCCATTGACCTAGTTTTTGACTCCACATGACCCATTTTCAAACTCATTCAAGGTATCACCAGGACAAATATTATGAACAAGTTTTAGGAGTATCAGACTGAAAATGTGTCCTCCAGAGCATACAAAAGGTGTTTATAACATTTGACCTATTGACCCAGTTTTTGACCCAACATGACCCATTTTCAAACTCATCCAAGATATTATAAAGGCAAACATTCTGACTAATTTTCAAGAGTGTTGGACTGGAAATGTGGCATCCAGAGCATATACAAGGTTTTTCTAAGATTTGACCTGGTGACCTAGTTTTTAACCCCACGTGACCCATTTTCAAACTCTTCCGAGATATCATCGAGACAAACATCCTGACCAACTTTCATAAGTATCCGACTAAAAATGTGGCCTCTAGAGCATACAAAAGGGTTTTCTAAGATTTGACCTAGTGACCTAGTTTTTGACCCCACGTGACCCATTTTCGAACTTGTCCGAGATATCATCCAGACAAACATCCTGATCAACTTTCATGAGTATCCGACTGAAAATGTGGCCTCTAGAGCGTACAAAAGGTTTTTCTAAGATTTGACCTGGTGACCTAGTTTTTGACCCCACGTGACCCACTTTCGATCTCGTCCGAGATATCATCCAGACAAACATCCTGACCAACTTACATGAGTATCCGACTGAAAATGTGGCCTCTAGAGTGTGCACAAGGTTTTTCCAAGATTTGACCTGGTGACCTAGTTTTTGACCCCACGTGACCCACTTTCAAACTCGTCCGAGATATCATCCAGACAAACATCCTGACCAACTTTCATGAGTATCCGACTGAAAATGCGGCCTCTAGAGCGTACACAAGGTTTTTCTAAGATTTGACCTGGTGACCTAGTTTTTGACCCCACGTGACCCACTTTCAAACTCGTTCGAGATATCATCCAGACAAACATCCTGACCAACTTTCATCAGTATCTGACTGAAAATGCGGCCTCTAGAGCGTACACAAGGTTTTTCTAAGATTTGACCTGGTGACCTAGTTTTTGACCCCACTGACCCCACGTGACCCATTTTCGAACTCGTCCGAGATATCATCCAGACAAACATCCTGACCAACTTTCATGAGTATCCGACTCAAAATGCGGCCTCTAGAGCGTACACAAGGTTTTTCTAAGATTTGACCTAGTGACCTAGTTTTTGACCCCACATGACCCATTTTCAAACTCGTCCGAGATATCATCGAGACAAACATCCTGACCAACTTTCATGAGTATCCGACTCAAAATGCGGCCTCTAGAGCGTACACAAGGTTTTTCTAAGATTTGACCTAGTGACCTAGTTTTTGACCCCACATGACCCATTTTCGAACTCGTCCGAGATTTCATCGAGACAAACATCCTGACCAACTTTCATGAGTATCCGACCAAAACTGTGGCCTGTAGAGCGTACACAAGGTAAAAAGTTGACGACGGACGACGCACGCCGGACACAGCACGATCACAATAGCTCACCATGAGCACTTCGTGCTCAGGTGAGCTAAAAATGCTGGTTACCCCTGAGAAAGAAGCCTTTTGAAAACACTGTAGGAAAAGGAGGAAATTGCTGGTTACCAGCATTTTCTCCTTCTCCAACAATATTTTCTACCCTTCCAAATACAAATTTCATTTTTTGAGTAACATTTCTATTGTAGCCTGCAAATGCTTTCAATTTGGACCCGTCTAAATTTTTTTCATGTGGTACCAGGTGACAAAATTTAAACTTGTCAACACTAACACCCATTTAATGTAGCTCAAAAGTGAACTTCTTGTCTTAGGAATGATAGAAAACTTTGTGAGAGCAGAAGAAAATACTGATTACCAGCATCCATATCCCACATTATTTTCAGACCACCTGAAGTTGCTTCTGCTCCCCGATTGTCTCTTTTTCAAAGAAACATGATTTCCAGCTGTATTCACATCACTTACAGTTTCTCCTATTTCTTTATCTTCTTTTTTAAAAATAAACACAGTTTCTGATCGGCTAAACCATGTGGCTTAGCACAAACACATGGTTAAGCCAATCACTCATTGTGTTAATTTGGAACTTTAGAGGAATAGAATGAGAAGACAATTTAGGGTGTTTTTGTCTTTACCAAGCAACAGAATCTTACACTCATCCAAAGTGAAAGCCTTTGCAGATGACAAAATAAACATGACTCAACATTTAAAACTTGACTTTGGAAGAGTGGAAAACATTGTGGGAAAAGGAGAAAAATGCTGGTTACCAGCATTTTCTCCTTTTCCCACAGTGTTTTCAACAGGCTTTTTCAATGGGGAACGTTAAATCTCCGGAATGTTTGGTAATGGGTTAAGTGCCTGTCAGACTGCACAAACTGACCAATCTGATATTTGCCAAGATATTCTGGACAATAGTAACCACAGTCCAGAATGTAGTGCCAGTAAGGTCTATTCATGACTCTAAGGCTTAAGAGTATGGACAACCTTGGCATACCTTAACTACTGAACATTTACCAAATGACAGATAGACAGAATCTTATATACATCCATATCAAAAAGTATTTGCAGACCAAAAATTGAATGTGGCTAGTATGACAGAATATGTCATGAAAAATTTTGAAAACACGTGGATTTAGGCGAAAATGCTGAATACATGTACCAGCATTTTCTCCTTTTCCAAAATGTTTTCAAAAGCCTTCTATTAGGGTCATTAACCCTTTCTCAAATGACAAATTATAGACTGTCCCAAACTCAAAGTGTTTGCAGATGACAATTTTGAATTTGATGAGAATGGCAGAAAGTTTTCTGATAGGATAGAAAACACTGTGGGCAAAGGAGAAATTGCTCGTTACGAGCAATTTCTCCTTTTCCTACAGTGTTTTCTAAAGACTTGTACTGCAGACACGTAAAAACCAGGGCTTCTTTGGGAAAGAGTTAAAACTTGTGATTATTTGATCTGGATTTCAACACGTCAAACAAACCTTTAAGACACGCCACAAGACTTTCCCATCTAACTCAGAAATGTCTTCATGTGTTGAGGGGTCATATGACTTTGGTTCAAATCTTCCAAAACAAAAAATTCCTGCTTTTGCCGAGTAGTTTGCTTCTCCTAAAACGAAGTTTAGATCTTCCGTTGGATAAAGATCTGTCCATGATATGCCCATTATACAAAATCCTTCTGGTGGAATGACCTTACATAAGTTTCTTAACAAATCCTTTACAAAGTACTGTTTGGCCCCTGTTTTGTGATGATTTCTTGATGTTATTTTCCATTTTTGAGCAGTAATACTTATTGGCTGACGAACACGAACATTCATGCCACGGAAATAGATTTTAGCGAATGCCTGTAGGAGTGTAAAAAGGTTAAACTGTTCATGAGCATCATTAAGTTCAATGTTGGCTTTGGTGATGAAACTTGGAAAACTATCGATGGGCTGAATGTAAACAGTTCTTCTATCAGGTCCACAGCAAGAAAATAGATGATTCTGTGTATGCAATGTTTTCCAAACTGTAAATGATTGTGAAAGGTAAATAGGTTTTTCTGTTAGAAGAATTGAAAATAAGCTTTGCACAGTTTTATGATCTTCATTCAGTTTGACATCAGTCTCAATCACTGTGCTCAAAGCTTTGCTTTCTTCGTTGTCATTGTCATGGTCCGATGAGCTAAGTCCCTTTGACTCCTCCTCAAACGGGTTGACTTTTAGGTCAACAATTTTCAGACCAAGTTGCGGAATCTCTTTCCCAATCAGTGCATCTTCTTTATTCAAGGCTAAATAGCCAAGTTTGTAAATCTTCTGATCATGACTAGACAGGCAAGAAATATCACCCACAATAGTTCTGTAATTTCTCTGTTCTCTTGAGAAATGGCTGCCCATGTTTGTTTACCCCCGTTCATGTCGCCTGTAAATGTACAAAAAAATTTGTTAAAATTAATTAATTACCATACTAAACTCTCAACGGTCAAAGAAATTCAACATCTTAATTATTCATTAACTCTTCACCAAACAACGAAATTTAAAGCTTGTCCAAATCGAAAACACTTGCAGACCACAAAATAAAAGTGACTGAAAATTTTAAATTTGTTTTGTGAAGGGTAGAAAACATTGTGGGAAAAGAAAGTATGCTAGTTACCCGCATTTTCTCCTTTTCCCACAATGTTTTCTGAAGGCTTCTTTCTGAGGGTCGTCAAAAGTAGGGATTGTGTGGTAATGAGTTAACCCATAACCACACAATCCCTACTTTTGACAACCCCGAGAAAAAATCCTTTTGAAAATACTGTGGGAAAAGGAGAAAACGCTGGTAACTAGCATTTTCTCCTTTTTTCCGCAGTGTTTTCTACCTTTTCAAGAACAAATTTCTATTTTTCAGTCACCTTTATTTTATCGTCTGCAAATGCTTTCAATTTGGACCAGTCTAAATTTTCTCGTTTGGTAAAGAGTTAACTCTTTACCACACGAGAAAATTTTAGACTGGTCCAAATTGAAAGCATTTACAGACAACAGAATAAAAGTGACTGAAAAATCTAAATCTGGTTTGGGAAGGGTAGAAAACACTGTGGGAAAAGGAGAAAAAGCTGGTTACCAGCATTTTCTCCTTTTCCCACAGTGTTTTCAAAAGGCTTCTCTCGCAGGGTCGTTAAAAGTCGGGATTGTGTGGTAAAGAGTTAATCCTTATCTTGCTGAATATAAGAAATGAATTTTTCAAGCAAAAAGTATAACCCAAATTTTTCTCTTTCACAGGTATCTTTAAAGGCAAAATATTATACATTCATGTACAATATTCTCCTTACTTTAGCTATATTTACCAGTCCTACAAATCACCCAGTGATTGGGAAACCCCTGCGCCATGCGCCACTGGCGCATAAAAACCAAAAATGTCTCATTCAAAATCCTAGAAATGCGCCCAACTGTCTCATAGAAATATGGAAGTTGCGCCAGTATTTTTTTTGAAATCTTCTAAAACTAAAACAAAAGAAAAGTGAAGTTCAGTATTCTCGTATTTTGTGAATATCATTATTGATTGTATGTGTTCGAATCTAATTTTAACATCGGTATTCGGGAATGTTACTCGATACTACATTGATAAAGTACGACTTTATATCCAAGGTATTGTGATTGAATCATCGGGACTGAGCCATAAATTAAACTGCTCATTGCAGGAAGTCCTTGTATCTATCACTTAGTGGTAGGCCGATGACCGACTACAGTCAAAAGTCATTTGGTTTTGGCTTCCGATTCCGATTTATCGATTGAGAAATCGCGGAATCGATTGTAATCGGACCTTGAACTCGCTTAGTGCCTAAACTTGAATTCTTGGTTTTGTGACTATTATTAATCACAATCATCGATTAAACAGTGGATAACAAACATCAAAACTGGCCGCAAAAATGAGAAAGTTTCGTCCATGGATTATTTGACAAAACTTTACAACTTGGCACGCTTCTCATTTGATCTCTGAGCCCGGGTTTTGAGACTTGGACATTTGAAATGACTTGTCTTTGACAATGGAAAATATCTGCCAAAATGTCAATATGACACATGAAATTATCGTCTAGAGCTTCATATAACCTAGCTTGCGTGCATCCGGCAGAATATTGGGCTAAACAGGATCAGTATAGAATGCGAAGGACATGCTGATGATAATGAGGCTGTCGAGTCATTTATGACAGGGTAACAAAGGTGTTATTCCCCTTATCTAGTGTAAAGTGACAGATTTTTAACTTATTTGCTATTTAAACTGACGAATGATGTCAAATCATGTAGCAATACTTCTCCAAAAATCAATTGTCATGAAAAAATAGATCGCCAAAAAAGCGTGAAAACCCATGACAATACAATGAGCAGCTTGGCATCGTCCGATCAGGGGGACTTCAAACTATCTTCTCATCAATAATAATGAATTTATACAGTGAATTTACACAAATCTCTGAATAAAGCAATAACTGAAAGCTAAAGTTCCGTTCATGAGTGAACAAAAATGTTGTTTTATGAAATGAAAATATAGAGTTATAGCAGAAGGATGATAATGAAGCTGGCGAGTCATTTATGACACTAGTAACAAAGGTGTTTTTCCTTTTATCTAGAGTAAAGTGACAAATTTTTATGTTACTTGCTATTTAAACTGACTAACTGATGTCAAATCATGTAGCAATACTTCTCCAAAAAGTAATTGTGATGAAAAAATAGATCGCCAAAAAAGCGTGAAAACCCATGACACTACAATGAGCAGCCTGGCATCATCCGATCAGGAGGACTTCAAACTATCTTCTCATCTTTAATAATGAATTCAAACAATGAATTTATACAAATCTCTGTATAAAACAATAATTGCAAGCTAAATTTCCGGGTTCATGAGTGAAAAAATACTGTTTTATGAAATAAAAATTAGATGTATAGCAGACGGGGGGAGGGGGGATTTTAAGTCGTCACCTGCAAATGCTTGATATATGTCTGTTTGGGTTTTTTTTTTTTTTAACTTTTTTGGAAATTAAAATACAGACTGTATATGGAAGAAATGAACAGTATTGATTATTCATGTGTTGAAACAATAAAACGGAAGAAAGTTTTACTTGAAATCTTTTTAATGTCTCATCTGAAAATAAAAATGTCTCATTACTTTTGAAAATGTCTCATTGGTTTTCAAAAACAGGAGACATTATCTCATTGAAATAAATTCTTTCCCGATCACTGATCACCATAAAACCACCAAAACAACGATCTTTTTTTTTATATATATAAAACTCAGATAACTGATTTGATATTGTTGAAGGACAGTTTAATTGAAAACTAGTGCCCAATAAAAACATGCTGTGTAGTGCTTTGCTTACTAATCGATGTGTTTTCTGTAAAAAGAAAAAGAAAGATTAACATATTTATATCAGCTATCTGAACACAATGATTAAACATACAGGGGTATTTCGGTGTTTGGCTGTTATTTTGGTGATTTGTCACACCAAGATTTACCTCCTAATCTGCAAATACAAAAAATCAAAATTTTTTTTGTTTGCTTAACCCTTTCCAAAACAACGAATATTAGACTCTTCCAAACTCAAAGAGTTTGCAGACAACAATTTCAAATTCGATAAAAATGGCTGAAAGTTCACCAAATGGGTAGAAAACACTGTGGGAAAAGGAGAAATTGCTTGTTACCAGCAATTTCTCCTTTTCCCACAGTGTTTTCAAGACTTGAACTGCAGACTCGTAAAAAAATGGGCTTGTTTGGGAAAGGGTTAAGTTTTAATCCTTCAGAGCACAATTCTGAGTTTTAATGACCCTGAGAAAAATGGCTTTTGATATCAAACTGGGAAAAGGAGAACATAACCAGCATTTTTTCTTTTCCTCCAATATATGCGTCCTATTCTATCAAAGACAGATTTGAATGATAATAGTTAAGTCGTCTGTAAATCCTTTCAATTTGGTTGAGTCCAAAATTTTGTCATGTAGAAATGAGTTAAGGTCAGCAATTTATGATTCAAAGGTTACTCCAGCAATCATGATCATAACTTCCTAAGCTTGTTTCTTCACTCTGTGACTTTTAACAATTCAACTCGAAAGTATAATTCTAACCGATCTACGTGATCATATTGGACAATCAAACATCATTTAGTATGGCATCCTGTATCTGACAAGTGAAACTCCAAGAAAATAATCAATATGTAATTGCAGACATTTCTTCCTTGGATTAGTTTTATTTTCATGAGCGTCCACTGATTTTGATCAATAATTTCGGATGGGTAAATCAAGTTTTCAACTCCAATAATATACAAATTAACGAAAATTTACAAAATGTTTCTAAACATTTTTACAATTCATAACAATGAAAGAATCTTTATTTCAATATTTTTTCCCAGAAATGAAAATATGTTGTATATGAAAGCATTTGAAAAAGAATCTAATTCCGTAAAACACAAATAATTTCCGCCAATTCTGATTTTTTAAACTTGTTAGTAACTTAGATACAATATGGATTCCAAATGTAAACATGCAGTGATGTTGTGAAGGAAAAAGTTTTAAGCTGGCCATAAGAAGTTTGTAGATTCAAGATTAATTACTGTAAAGTAAAAAGGTAAAGTGTAGACGTTTTGTACTATCCAACGCGCCTGCCCAAATTTATTGAACTCAGTTCGCCCCTATTTATTTTGTCTCGACGAAGATTTCGTTCTTTTTCAGTTTTTGTCGTGCTACTGCTACTGTAGAGCTAACTCAGATTGCATTGGATGGTTCTACCTAGTTTTATAGAGGAATTTTGTAGACCGCTTAAGATCTTTTATTCCTCCCAATTGTGATATCTCACAGTCCTCGCACCGTTTTGGCCCATCAGTATTACTTTGAAAAATTTAGAACTGCTTTATTCTACTAAACTTTTATGCAAACAGAACAAGAGAGCACTTAATACTGTTCTGATTTTGAGTCCACTGCTTCAGCTGGCAGAGAATTCTAATAATACATCATCTGCTGAGAAATCAAGTTAGGACGAATATTTTTGTTTGCCAATTGCTTTTGCATCTCAAAATTATGACTGTATGATTACCCCTGATTTTGAGATTAGTTCTGATGTTATGTTTGTGATTGTTTCTCCTCTAGCCGGTGCTCTTACAAACGATCTGGAATGAAAAGTTAAAAAACTGGCATCGTTTCAAATGGCCACGTGCATCAATCTTTTATTTGTCAGTGAATAGTAAGGTCCTTAACCCTTTACTCCATAGATACTCATTTCTATGCATTGCTTGTAGGAGCTTTTGGAAAACATGGTGGCAAAAGGTGAAATTGCTCATGACGAGCAATTTCACCTTTTGCCACAATGTTTTCTATACTATCAAAAGGTGTCACATACGCATAAGAAACGGCTTCATCCTTGTTGTTATTTAGGGTCAATTAGAGATACCATAGAAATGCCTTATGGGATAAAGGGTTAATCAATAGATTAATGATTAATCTTTACCAAAATGCCGATATAATGAAAAAATTACAGTGTTATATCCTTATAATTCCATTATTTCGGAATGTACATATCCAATGAGGTACTTCCCTGGAAATCGAAACTAGGTTTGACAGTTACTGCGCATGTTTCGGAAGTCTCTTTCGGTACATTCAAGTTTTTTGTTTTTTCACAATTTATAGGCTTCTGAGTTAATATCAGCTTGGGGATAAAAAGGAAAGCTTAAAAAGTACTGGATGTATTTCATTTATGAGGAGTTGTATTTATCACTTAAATTACCAATCACACAATTTCATTTTTTTTCAATACAAATAGACCCCGAATTCATAATGAGTGTTTGTTGACAAATTAGCCAGATGTGTGTATGTCAAATAAATGGTAACATAGAAAAATATGAACAAAAACTATGCACTTAACATAGTGTCAGCATGAGGTTAGATAATTTATCTTTTGATTCATGTCCATTTTTATAGCTGACAAAGCAGATTAAAGACTGAAATTTCCAGATAGTTTTTAAGAAGGGCGGATGTGAAGGGATGCGGAAACCCATTCACATAACATCAGAGCAATCCTTTGGACTGAAGGTACTGTTTGATATGTAAGGTTGTAACACAAAGAAAGTTGCAAAATCAAGATTATCCAAATCAAATATGGCCTCACTCTTTTCTGAACAATTGGGAGTTTTAATGAGAAAGGGTTTATTGAAATATTGTGGGAAAAGGAGAAAATGCTGGTTACCATGATTTTTTCCATTTCCCACAATGTTACACACACTTTAAAACAAATGACATTATTTCAAGCTACATCTTATTTGTCTTCTGCAGAAGCTTTGAATTTGGCTTTGTCTAGAATTTTGTCCTTTGGCAAAAACTTGAATGACAGGATTAGTTTATGATATCTTATACAAGTTTGTGCATTAAATGAATGGCAGCACATGATTCTAAAGATTCTTTTACATGAAAATAGCTGCAAGCTTTCTTAACTTTTTACCACAAAATCCTGACTTCCAATGATGCAGAAAGAAAAGCCTTTTGCAAACATTGAGAGAAAAGAAGAAAATGCTTGTAATCAGCATTTTTCTTCTCTTCCCACATTGTTTTCTACCCTTTCAAAGATAGAAATTCTGAGAATTCACAGATGGTAGTCTGAATATGAAGTGAATGGTAGGATTTGTTTTTGTGAAAACAGAAAACAATGTGAAAAAAGATGAAAATGCTAGTAATCACACTGTTTCCAAAACCCTATTTTCTGTTGGGACTTAGGATAGTCTAAATGTACAGATTGAAAAAGGAAAGCTTTCGATAAAAATAATTGTTGGAAAAGGAGGAAAGACCATTAACCCTTTACTAAACAATCCCTGGTTTTCACAACCCTGGAAAAGAAACATTTTGAAAACATTGTGGGAAAAGGAGAAAATGCTGGTAACCCATAATGTTTTCTACCCTTCCCAAAACATTTTTTTATTTTTCAGTCACATGTATTTTGTATTTTTGGAAAAGAAACCTTTTGAAAACATTGTGGGAAAAGGAGGAAATACTGGTAACCAGCATTTTCTCCTTTTCCAACAATGTTTTCTACCCTTCCCCAAAACAAATTTTTATTTTTCAGTCAAATGTATTTTGTTTTATGCAAATGCTTTCAATTTGGACAGGTCTAAATTTTGTCGTTTTGTAAAGAGTTAACCAGCATTTTCTCCTTTCTCCACAATCTTTTCTGCCCTTTACAAAACAAATTTCAAATTGGGGACTCAATATTTTGGGGGGGGGGGGGGGGTTTGTTGAAGAGGTAAGTCACAGATTAAGTGTTTATCTTAACTGGTAAGATAAACATTCAATAGCAGAGTCAGATCTGTATTCATGAAATATTTGTTTTATTCTTTTTATAATTCCTGTACAAATCCCTTGGTTTTCTTTTTTGTCCAGAGTAAGAAGACTTGAAAACATTTCTCCGTTTTCAGCTACATTTTCTACTCTTTTTTCAATTACTGTTGATTGTATCGTGTTCAATATTATTTCAGTTATATTGCGTCAGCCAGTGCACTTATCCATGCTTTCCTGGAGTCTCTTTTACCAGTGACCAGCACAATTTTCTTTCTAGGTCACTGGCTGCTTTCTCACTTAACCATTGTCGAAACAATGATCAGTGGTGGCATCTACCCTTTTTAACTCTTTACCACACATTCCTCACTTATGAAACCCTGAGAAAGAAGTCTTTTGAAAACATTGTGGGAAAAGGAGAAAATGCTGGTAACCAGCATTTTCTCCTTTTCCCACAATATTTTCTACCCTTCCCAGATTAAATTTTAGTTTTTTACTCACATTATTTTGTCGTCTGCATGTTATTTGTTGACTGCAGATGCTGTCAGTAAAATTGGAAAAGTTAGATATCGTGACTGGTGATAAAGATTGTATTCACACTTTACATGCAACAAAATTTTAGACTTATCCAAACTGGAAATACAGTAATTGCAATTTAACCCATTACCAAACAATAATATTTTAGACTGGTCCAAATTGAAAGCATTTGCAGACGACAAGATAAATGTGACTGAAAATTTGAAATTTGTTTTGTGAAGGGTAGAAAACATTGTGGGAAGAGGAGAAAATGCTGGTTACCAGCAATTTCTCCTTTTCCCACAATATTTTCAAAAGGCTTCTTTCTAAGGGGCGTCAAAAGTAGGGATTGAGTGGTAATGGGTTAAATCGTCCATGAAAGGGTAGTAAAAATTGTGGGGAAAGGAGAAAATGCCAGTTACCAACATTTTCTCTTTTCCTGCAATGTTTTCCAAAGTCTTTTTCTTTAGACTATTAACTCTATACCAAACGACAAAATTTTGGACTAGTCGAAATGAAAAACATTTGCAGACGATGAAATAAATCTGAATCAAAAATTGAATCTTGAAAAGGAAAGGGTAGAAAACATTTTGGGAAAAGGAGAAAATGCTGGTTACCAGCATTTTCTCCTTTTCCCACAATGTTTTCAAAGGCTTTCTTTCTCATTAAAGATCGGGATTGTGTGGTAAAGAGTTAATGTGACTCAGAAATTGAAACTAGTTTTGAAGGATAGTAAGCGTTGTGGTAAAAGGAGAAAATGCTGGTTATCAACATTTTCCCTTTTTCCCCACTATGTTTTCAAAAGTCTTCCTTAGGATCATGAAAACTCTGGATTGTTTGGAAAAGGATTTTAAAAAAGCTGTCTCCGCTGACAGTGGTGTCAAGATCAGGGCCTGTATTCACCAACCATTCTTAAGAATATTCTTAGTCTCATTCTTTAGAAGTTCTGTTACTTTCACAGTTAGAAAATCTTGAAGATGAAGACAAAGAAAACCATTCTTAAGAATATTCTTAGTCTCATTTTTCAAAATTTGTCAATATGAAAGTAACGGAACTTCTGATTGGCTAAACCATTCGGTTTAGCCAATCGGAAGTTCTGTTACTTTCACAGTCCGGAAATCCTGAAGATCAAGACAAAGAACGTTCTTAAGAATGGTTGGTGAAATGCAGTCTGCTGATCTTAGATCTTCTCTACCAAATTCTTAAGATATTTTGACCAGGATACTTACCACAATGTCTCACAGTCTACATGTCTCTGCAGTGACCGAGTCCATCCATTCAAAGTAATTGGCACTTTGTTTCCCTGATCATTATTTTGGATGTTGTTGTATGGGAAAAGCAGCCAGTGGTTTGGGAAGAATACTGTGCAAAGCACTTGTAAGAGAAACCACAGGAAAGCATGGGTAGGTGCCCTGGCTGCAGTGATATAATTGAAATAATGTTGAGGACATTGTTAAACACCCCACAATTTTACAGTGTACAAAATGTAATGGGATTACCTTTTATCAAACAATCAGATATTGTAGTGACCCTGAGAAAAAAGGCTTTTAAAACATTTTGAGAAAAAGAGAAAATGCTAGTATTATCATTTTCTCTGTTTCACACCTCGTTTCCGTCTCTGTCCTTCAAACACCATCATTTAGCCACATTTTAAGTCTCCTCTGCAGATAGTTTGAGTTTGAACTAGCCCGAAGTTTAACCCTTTACCACACAATGCTGACTTTTGAAAACCCTGAGAAAGAAGCCTTTTGAAACATTGTGGGAAAAGGAGAAACTGCTGGTAACCAGCATTTTCTCCTTTTCCCACAATGTTTTCTTTCCTCTTTGATACATATTTCAAATTTTCAGTCACTTTTATTTTGACGCCTGCAAATGCTTTTAATTTGGACCAGTCCAAAATATTGTCGTTTGGTAGAGAGTTAAATGATCTTGTAAAGGGTAAAAGATCAATGGGTCAGATAGTTGCTTTTCAATAGATTTAACCAATGGAGATGAATGCAGTATTTGTTCTATTGTAAACTTTAATTTACAATCTACAATGCAACCCTTCAGCTCAATACAATTCATGAATAATTATTTTTTTTCTGACCTCTACAATGTTTAACTAGTTAAAAGTAATTATGAAGATGTAAGTACAGAAAAAGAGAATCAATTTGAAAAAAAGAGAATATAACAGAATGCACTTTTCAAAGGAAAAAAATTCAAGTCTTAATCATAGCTAGATCTATAGCTTCTTTTTCTTCATGGAGTTCAGTTTGGCACAGAGGTAAGGACTGTATAATTTAGAAGTTGGAAGCAATGGTTCCTCCCTTAATCCAAACTATTGTTGTTTTTGTGAGGGAGATTTCTTTGGGAAAGACACTTCAGAGCCCCAGCCTAGTACTGGTGACACCTTGCTGTTATGATATAGCCTAAATAATGTTGTAAATGGCATAAAACATCAATCAATCAGTCAATCAATCAAATGAACCAAATTGAATCAAACATTGAATCAAACATTGAATCAATCAATCAAATCAACCAAATTGAGTCAACCAAATTAAATCAATCAATCACTTGCTTTTTGCAAAGACATTCAATACTTAAATAAATAATCTTGATTTAGCATTTATATTTGTTTGGTGTTTCTAGACTGAATATGTCTCGAGATTCTTGAAAGAATGACGGCAAAAAAAGAAAATGCTATTAACAAACATTTTTTTCTTTATCACAATGTTTCCTTCTTGATTATAGGCAAGTTTTATCATTTAATTCTTTACCACACGATCACGATGTTTATCAACCTAAGAAAAAAAAAAGCCTTGAAAACATTGTAGGAAAAGGAGAAAATGCTGGTAAGCAGCATTTTCTCCTTTTTCTAGGATGTTTTCTTCTCTTCTAAAGTCAACTCCAATTTTCAAGTCACGTTTATTTTGTTGTATGGAAATGCTTTCATTTTGCAGAAGAGTAAAATTTTATCGTTTGGTAAAGAGTTAAAGCTTGATCCCTGGCTTTTTTGTCTACATATCCTTTGAATTTGGACAAATTTTGTCACATGGCTGAGACTTACTGAGTCATGTGTACTAGTTATCTGTTATATAATTGACCTTCCTGTACATGCGAGTTTGGCACGCCCCCCCTTAGTAACACGCTATATTGGTTGTCAAGCCTGACAAGCTAACCAGAAATTGTGTTAGACTTTTTTGTTTACATGATGCCCAATGCTGCGTTTTCATTGGCCGATAAGAGTTTATTAGAAGACCTGTCAATCAAAATCGGCAGAAGAGTCAATTGTCAGGGCTGGGCCAGGTAGCATGGTAGATAATGTACAGGACCAGCTGGGTGATCACGAGCTGGAATCGCAAACTTTGCTAAATTCTTTCTGGGGATTGATGATGGACTATGCACCAATAAACAATAAACAGCATTTATTCCACTCTCACAGATTGTCATTTAGATAGGATTCATTCTTGGCTCTGATTTGATCACTGTTTTGATGATGTTCATGTGTGAAAGCAGCCAGAGGCTTTGGAAAAATATGGTGTAGAGTAAATGGGAAAAGAAAAATCCTAGAAAATACGGATTGGGGAAATAATTAATACATGTATTTAAAATGGTATTATACACAAAACAAACAAACAAAATAACTGTCAGTAGTAAACAAGTATCAAAGTACATGAAGTATGTGTTTATTTGGTTTATAATTACTAATGACCTTAAATATTTGAGCATGTAAAGAATTTAACTCTGCGACACAATCCTGAGTTTTGACAACTCTGAAAAAGAAGGTCTTTCCGAAAACATGGTTGGAAAAGGAGAAAAGGCTGGTAACCAGCTTTTTCTCCTTTTCCCACAATGTTTTCTACCACACCAAACAGCAAATTCCATCATTTAAGCCACTACTAATCTGTAGTATGCAAATGTTTTTGATTTGTAGGAGTTCAGAATTAAGTACAGAAGTGGAAGATATGAACTATTTGTCAGCCACCATCAATCAGTATCAGTTAGCCCCCTTTTAACCCATTACCAAACGACAATATTTTAGACCGGTCCAAAATGAAAGCATTTGCAGACGACAAAATAAAAATGACTAAAATTTGAAAATTGTTTTGTGAAGGGTAGAAAACATTGTGGGAAAAGGAGAAAATGCTGGTTACCAGCATTTTCTCCTTTTCCCACAATGTTTTCTACAGGCTTCTTTCTTGGGGGCGTCAAAAGTAGGGATTGTGTGGTAATGGGTTAACTCATTACCAAACGACAATGTTTTAGGCTTGTCCAAATCGAAAGCATTTGCAGATGACAAAATAAAAGTGACTGAAAATTAAAAAATTGTTTGTGAAGTGTAGAAAACATTGTTAGAAAAGGAGAAAATGCTGGTTACCAGGATTTTCTCCTTTTCCCACAATGTTTTCAGAACTGAAAAGGCTTCTTTCTCAGGGTTGTTAAAAGTGGGGATTGTGTGGTAAAGAGTTAAAGTAATTATTGCCTTTGAAAAATATGAGGATAAAAGACATAGAGCAGGTAACCAGCATTTTCTTTGTCTCAAACAATGTTTTAACCTTTTTATTTGTACAAGTGCTATATTCAACTTCACTGGTTTCCAGCATTTTCTCCTTTTTCCACAATTTTTTCAAAAGGCTTCTTTCCCAATGGCATTTAAAGGCGGCATGGTGTGGTAAAGGGTTAACCCATTACCACACAATCCCAACTTTTGACGCCCCTGAGAAAGAAGCCTTTTGAAAACACTGTTGGAAAAGGAGAAAATGCTGGTGACCAGCATTTTCTCCTTTTCCCACAGTGTTTTCTACCCTTCCCAGAACAAATTTCAAACTTTCAGTCACCTTTATTTTGTCATCTGCAAATGCTTTCAATTTGAACCAGTCTAAAATTTTGTCGTGTGATAATGAGTTAAACTCCCTTTTTACAGAGCATATCATTTATGTTTGGGATGTGATTTGATAGTTTGTATACTACGTCTTCTTTTATTTATTTTTCAGATGTGATGTTATAGTGGAATACCAGTCTGAAGATGATCACAGAAATTGAGCTGGGCACAATGGAGGACTTAGGAACTTTTTTTGTGTTATGATAATGAGCAACTGATTTTTTTTGATTACATAGGGTAAAAATTCGCAGAAGCCTTTTGTTAAGGGGAGGCAAAAAAGAAAAACTGCAGAATGCCAAATATCAAGACATTTTGTCGTATTAAACCGACAAACGAAACCTACGAGGAACATGAAGCTACTCAGGACACGTTGCGTTTGAGAGTTCCTGAAATTTTGAAAGATTTTACGAATGTCTACAAAGGATCGAGGTCATATATTAGCCACGAGTTTAACTTTGATCATGTGTTTCCACAATCCACTAGTCAGGGAGAGATTTTTGATGTGGCGGCATCGGAAATCGTTAATGGTTAGTACATTTTACTTTATCTTGCCTTTCACAACTGCTGAAGTTGCCCTGTAGCCATTGTAGTGCCATCTTTGTGAGCCAAGATTACAATCACTTAGTGGATCTTATCTTGGCTGATTGAGCCCGATTTCCA
Organism: Tridacna crocea; assembly: GCA_943736015.1. Taxonomy (NCBI): domain Eukaryota; kingdom Metazoa; phylum Mollusca; class Bivalvia; order Cardiida; family Cardiidae; genus Tridacna; species Tridacna crocea. Next base: position 34,973,783 of record OX031067.1, on the reverse strand, counting down.
GATTCCCGCGATACACCCCCTATTGGATGCTGCTTATTATTTACCTTTACATCATATTTCTTACAGCCAATAAAATATCGTTTTACAAACTGCTTATAAATACAATAATTCAACATGAAGCAATAAACACAAACATACTTCGACTCTCCATGACCAGGTGCTGGGATATAGCCTAAAACCTCTGATAATTAATTGGTCATAATGAAACTTTCAGTAAATATTGTATGTCTATGTTTTTTTCGGTAATAAATCATTACAGATCCTGCACACATCTACAGAGGTTTTCATGTTTACCTTCTATTTCTATCCGAAAGGTCGCGACCTTGTTCTATTTTTATCAAAGATGAAATGCTTTGAGCGATTTGATTTGATGCAGTTAAAGCTAGGTGCAACCAATGAAAATGGGTATGGGGGAATGTCGAAATCAAGCTCGATCCGCAAAAGGTAGAGTAGCGTAATGGATCCTCACCCTTGGCTTGTGAAGATGTTGTAGTGCAAGACTAGACTAAACAAAATACTGGTATGAAAGTTTGATTTATGATGAACCGTTGAACGCTGTCAACTTTCTTTAACCTTTTGAAACATGATCCCTGGATCTGACAACCCTGGGAATAAAGTTATAGAAAACATTGAAAGAAAAGGAGAAAATGCTTGTTATCAGTGTGTGTGTTTGCTGTACAGTGTTCTGTTGTAAAAGGGGGCTTCATTCTATTGATGAGGAAATTCAAAATAAGAGCTTTAACCCTTTACCACACAAGCACAAATTTTAAAGACTCTGAGAAAGAAGCCTTTTGAAAACATTGTGGGAAAAGGAGAAAATGCTGGTAACCAGCATTTTCTCCTTTTCCCACAATGTTTTCTCTCCTCCCATAACAAATTTTGAGGCACATTTATTTCGTGGTCTGCAAAAGCTTTTAATTTAGACCAGTCTAAAATTTTGTCATTTGGTAAAGAGTTAAGAACTCTTTTATTATTTCTTTTCAGCATTTTTGGAAGGTTACAATGGAACCATCTTTGCTTACGGACAGACGGGTACTGGAAAAACCTACACAATGGAAGGGAACGCTAAAACCTATGATTCAAGGGGTATTGAACCCAGGTTTGTAGTTTACTTACACTAACTTCCTAAAAGAAATTGCAGTTCTTTAGACACATTTATTTTGTCGTCTGCAGATTCTTTGAATTTGGACCAGTCTAGAATTTTGTCATTTGGTAATGAGTTAAGATGCAGACTTCAAAATTGGACAATTGTTCAGTATCAAATATTAACTCTTTACCAAACAACAAAATTGTAGACCAGTCCAAATTAAAAGCGTTTGCAGACGACAACATAAGTATGATTCAAAATTTGAAATTTGTCTATTGAAGGGTAGAAAACATTGTGGGAAAAAGGAAAAAATGCTGGTAACCAGCATTTTCTCCTTTTTCCTACAAAGTTTTCAAAAGCCTCTTTCTCAGGGTTGTTAAAAGTCGGGATTTTGTGGTAAAGAGTTGAACTCACACATCAGAGCAGGTAACCGTCAAAATATTTTTTTCGACACAGTTTTGCCCCTTTTTCAACTTCGGCAGTGAGAACAAGGGATGTTTTGGTAATGGCTTTCAGTGATAACTGTTGTCATTGTTATAGGGCTCTGTCAATGATATACAAGGAATTAGAAAAGAGAAGTGAAGAAGATTGGAGTATGTACCTGTCTTGTCTCAAAACCACAATCCCAACTTAAACTCTTTACCAAATGACAAATTACTAAACTTGTCAAAATTGAGAGCATTTGCAGACTCCAAAATAAACCTGATTCAACCATTGAAATTTGTTTACAGAAGGGCAGAAAACATTGTGGGAAAAGGAGAAAATGCTGGTTACCAGCATTTTCTCCTTTTCCCATAATGCTTCCAAAAGCCTTCTTCCTCAGGGTTATTAAAAGTCGGGATAATGTGGTAAAGAATTAAATGACCCTGAGGAGGAAGACTTGAAAACATTGTGGGAAAAGGAAAAAATGATGGTAACCAGTATTTTTTTTCTTTTACCCATGATCCTTTTAATTATTTCAAGGACATTTCATCATTTGGACCACTTCTGGTTTTTCCTCAGCAAATGGTATCAGTTTTAGCCAGTCTAAAATTATGTTGTTTGGTAATGAGTTAAACAGATCTATTCCTATAATAAGTGTATTGGCTTTTTTATGTATTGATATTCTTTTTTTCTAACAGGGCATTGTCAATGATATACAAAGAATTGGAGAAGAGAAATGAAGAAGATTTGAGTATTCACCTGTCCTATATAGAGATATATCAGGACATCGGTTATGATCTGTTAAACCCAGGGCTCAGACTTCAGTCCTATGTCACACCATTTCCAAAGGTAAGGTTTACATCAAACTCTTTACCATACAATGATGACTTTAAACACCCCTTAGGAAAAAGCCTTTTGAAAGCATTGTGGGAAAAGGAGAAAGTGCTGGTAACCAGCATTTTCTCTTTTTCCCACAATGTTTTCTTTCCTTCCCAAAACGAATTTAAATGTTTTGTCAAAATTCATTTTGTTGTCTGCAAGTGCTTTCAATTTTGATAAGTCTAAAATTTTGTTGTTTGGTAAACCAAAACCGAAAGGATTCGGCAAAGACTCTGGTAATTTATAATCAGTGTGGGGGAACCAGCATGTATCATTCTATCGATTATGGATAACCTGAGTCACAGCCGAATGTATACGTTTTTTCAGCAATAAAAGACAATGTTACAAGAACCCCATCAGGTGCCCCATCCTTGATAAAACATTCTGACAAAAGGCTGGTAACCAGCATCTTCTCCTTTTCCCATGATCTTTTCAAACATTTTCAAGACATATTCCATCATTTAACTCTTTACTAAAGGACAAAATTTGAGACTGGTCAAAATTGAAAGCAATTACAGACAAAAAATTTACGATGGTCTAAATGACAAAATTTGATCATGAATGGTAAGAAAACATTGTGGAAAATGGAGAAAATGCTGGTTACCAGCATTTTCTCCTTTTTCCACAATGTTTTCAAGACCCTTTTACCTCCGAGTTGTTGATGAAAGTTGGGATTGTGTGGTAAAGGGTTAAGCGAAGTTAGATTGTTGTCTGCATTTTCTTTCAATTTGGTTGAGTCTAAAGGTCTTTGGTTTGGTAAAGGGTTAAGATGCCAAGAGAGAAAAGATCTTCAGTAGCAAAGATATGTAGAGTCATTAATTAGACTGTTTACAACACAATTCCAAGTTTTAACAACACCGAATAGAAGGCTTTTGTAAACACTCAGGGAAAAGGAGAAAATGCTAGTAAACAGCATTTCCTCCATCTCCAAAAATGTTTCCTAACTTATGAAAGAAAACTCCAAACATTCAAGTCACTTTTGGTATGTGGTCTGGAGATGCATTCGGTTTGGACAAGTCTAAGATTTGGTTGTCTGATACAGGGTTTACGTAAGTAATTTCTGTTTTCTCATATAGGTCTCGGTTTTAGAAGGATATAACGGAATGTGCATTGTTAAAAACTTGTCCAATCACCTGGCTGCCAGTGAGGATGTGGCGCAAAGTCTCCTGTTACAAGGGCAAGCCAATAGGAAAGTAGCTGCCACAGCAATTCATGATAGGTCATCAAGATCACATGCTGTTTTTACCATACAACTGACATCCAAGAAACTTGATTCCGACACAATTGTCAGGTAGGTGTAACAGGACAACCTGGTAAATTTTCCACCTTTATTTAGCAAGAAAGCTGTTTATTTACTCTTTGCCAAGCCCTGGCAGAGCAGTGGATAGCACCAACCATTCTCAAGAACATTATCAGTCTTATTCACCAAGTGTGTCCAAACCTGAAAGTAACATAACTTCCGATTGGCTAAACCAAATGGTTTAGCCAATCAGAAGTTGTGTTATTTTCAAATTTAGAAAATTCTTGAGCCTGAGACCAAGAATGTTCTTAACATAGTGGACCCGTAATAGAAAATAGCTATTTCCACTACAATATTATCCTACAAAATTTGCAAGAATTAAAAATGAGTATTATTGCACTACTTTAACTGAGCCACTTTTTCCTTTTTGTCCTTCTTAGAATTATCATTCATAAATATAAAACCACTCTATTCTCATTACAAAGGGAGATAATAATTACCTCCCTTTTCTGGAAATTATATCTGTATAATCTATATTTATCAGCTATCAAGACATTTTATGCCATACTGCACTAGACTTATTACGGGTCTCCTACCTTAAGAATGGTTTGTGAATACAGGCCCTGGAAGGACTTGAGAACAGGGGATTTGCTAGTTCAAATCTCCAGCTTGGCAAATTTCTTTCAGAAGATTGATGCTAGTCATTGCAACAGGATTCAGTCCTCTCTCACTGCTAATTATTGTTTCGAAATTGGTTATGTGGGAAAGCAGCCAGTTGTTTTGGAAGGGTATTGTGGGGAATATAGGATTGTTAGGTTAAGGGTTAAAACATTGTTGTTAATAGAAAAAAAATCTGGCAGCCAGCTTTTTTCCTTTTTCCACATTTTTTTCAACTTCTTCTTTGGCAAGTGCCTTTATTCTAGCCACATTTGATTTATCCTCTGCAAATGCTTACAGTTTGGTCATGTCTAAATTTTTTTGCTTGGTAAAGGGATAAGAAAATGTATACCTATGTCTGAGATAAAGAATCATTGTGTTTAACTATTTACCACACAATCCTGAATTTCAAAGACCTGGTGATAAGGTTTTAGAAAAGGTCATGGTAACCAGCATTTTCTCCTTTTCCGAGAATGTTTTCTACCTATCCCAAAACAGATTTTGACTTTTAAACCATACATGTATTTATTTTGTCAACTGCAGATTCTTTCAATTTAGACAAGTCTTATTATTTATTTATTTTTTTCTTTTGTAAAGATTTAACTCTTTACCAAACAACAAAATTTTGGACCCACGTGAAATTAAAAGCATTTGCAGATAACTGATTGAATTTAGCTGTAGGGGTGATTTTTGTATTCGTTGGGGTAGATAACATAGCGGGAAAAGGAGAAATTGCAGGTTACCAGCATTTCCTCTTTCTCCAACGATGTTTTTAAAAGCTTTCTTTCTAAGTGTCATTTAATTCATTACCACACAATCCCTACTTTTGACGACCATTAAAAAGAAACCTTTAGAAAACATTGTGGGAAAAGGAGAAGATGCTGGTGACCAGCATTTTCTCCTTTTCACACAATATTTTCTACCCTTCAACAAACAAATTTCAAATTTTCAGTCACTTTTATTTTGACATCTGCAAACCTTTTCGATTTGGACAAACCTAAAATTTTGTCGTTTGGTAATGAGTTAAGGTCAGGACTGTGTGGTGAAGAGTTAAATGTTCACAACTGATGATACTCACCTTTTTGACTCATTATGTATCTATTATGTCTGAGGTACTTGTATACTGACTGGAACATTCAGAACTATTGAGGCAGAGACCATTAACTCTGTATTAGCTAAGCTTCAACCCTTAACCACACAATGAAAACTTTTAACCCTTTACCCCATAGGGCATTTCTATGGTATCTCTGACCCTAAATAACAGCAAGGATGAAGCCGTTTCTTATGTGTATATGACACCTTTTGATAGTGTGGAAAACATTGTGGCAAAAGGTGAAATTACTCGTCACGAACAATTTCACCTTTTGCCACAATGTTTTCCAAGGTTCCTACAAGCACTGCATAGAAATGAGTATCTATGGAGTAAAGGGTTAACACCCCTGGGAAAGAAGCCTTTTGAAACCCTTGTTGGAAAAGGAGAAAATGCTGATTACCAGCATTTTCTCCTTTTTCCACAATGCCAGCATTTTCTCCTTTTTCCACAATGTTTTCAAAAGGCTTCTTCCTCAGGTTCGGTAAAAGTCGGGATTGTGTGGTATAGGTAAGCAGAAAACAGATATGCATACCCTGTTGGTATTTACACTTACAGCTTTTCTGCATTAACCTCCACAAATGGTTTAATGATAACTGTTTATGGTTACATGGACATGTATTCTTTTTGTTGATGATGAATGACTTTAAAGGACAGAGCTTAATAAACGTTAAAACTGGATTTAGATTCAATGCATGGTAATTCTGAAGCTATTTTTTATCTCTTTACCTCACAATCCCGACTTTTAATGACCCTGAGATAGAAGCCTTTTGAAAACATTGTGGGAAAAGGAGAAAATGCTGGTAACCAGCATTTTCTCCTTTTCCCACAATGTTTTCTACCCTGCTGGAAACAAATTTCAATTTTTGAGTCACATATTATTTGTCGTCTGCAAGTCCTTTCAATTTCGACCAGTCTACAATTTAGTTGTTTGGTAAAGAAAGGTTATTTCAGTCATGCTCTTGGGAAAGGGGGAGGGGGATGGGTTGGTGGGGGGGTGGGGGTTAACCCATCTGTACATTGCAGAGCTCAAGATGAGAAGTAGTGATGGTATTCTAAATCAATTATTTCTCTTCCAAACCCTATGTTGTAGGTACTCATTAGAATTGTCTCGATGAGACGATTCAAATGCGTACCCATAACAGGGTTTACTGGAGAATAATTAATATTTTCAATTATGAAGTTAAAATTACTCCCTCTGTTTGGAGCTCTGAAATAGTAAAGACTTGGGTCAAGCTGCCCAGTTCTTCTGTGGAAACCTTTTACTTCTGTAGAATCTTCAATCTGATTGTGAAAGACCATTCTAATTCCAGGGCCTGTATTCACAAATTATTTTTATGAAGTTGTGTTCTCCAGAATTTTCTGTGTTTGAAAGTAACACAACTTCTGATTGGCTTACCATTTGGTTAAGCCAATCAGAAGTTTTGTTACTTACAAATACAGAAAATTCTGTAGAATATGAATTAGGATGTTCATAAGAATGGTTGGTGAATATAGGCTCTGATTAAGTTGCTTGTTAGACAAAACAAATTTACAGATCCTTAACCCTTACCACACAATCCTGACTTTTGACGACCCTTAGAAAGAAGCCTTTAGAAATCAGCATTTTCTCCTTTTCCCAAAATGTTTCCTACCCTTCACAAAACAAATTTCAAATTTTCAGTCACTTTTATTTTGTGGTCTGCAAATGCTTTTGATTTGAACAAGCTTAAAATATTGTTGTTTGGTAATGAGTAAACCATGTGATGAATTGCTTGGTATCGTGCATCACGGATATGCACTGAACCCGTCTTTGCTAGAGTGTGACTTCTATGTGACCCATCATGCTAAAAAGAGACCTTCTGGGAACTGCGAAAAGTGTCAACCCTGGTCAGACTGTGCAAATTGTGTATGCTAACCAGGGTTGACACTTTTTGCTTAACTCTTTACCAAATGATGAAATTTTGAACTAGTCCAAATTCAAAGCATTTGCAGACGACAAAATAAATGTGAATCAGAAATTGAAATTTGATTTGGAAAGGGTAGAAAACAAGGTGGGAAAAGGAGAAAATGCTAGTTTCCAGCATTTTCTTCTTTTCCCACACTTTTTCAAAGGCTTTCTATTTAAGGGTCGTTAAAAGGCGTGACCGTGTGGTAAAGAGTTAACCCATTACCACACAATCCCTACTTTTGATGACCCTGAGAAAGAGGCCTTTTGAAAACATTATGGGAAAAGGAGAAAATGCTGGTACCCAGCATTTTCTCCTTTTCCCAAAAAGTTTTCCAACATTCCCAAAACAAATTTCAATTTTTGAGTCACATTTATTTTGTCATCTGCAAACGCTTTCAATCTGGACAAGTCTAAAATTTTCTTGTGTGGTAAAGAGTTAAATGACATTTTTTATGTGAAAAGTGGTCATTCTACTTTGTTACACAATTTTTTGAATTATCAAGTTAACTTAACCTGCACTATCGTTGATCTGTTTTTATGTAATTGATGTACAGAATTCCCAGATGGTCATTTTTGCATAATGGTTTACATGTGTAATTTGCATTTCTTCAGAGGCCCATGAGTTTGAACTCGGAGCATGCAGTATAGTGGTTGTGGATTCAAATCCCTGGATATAATTTTTTGTGGCAGGAATCCTTTTTCTTCTACTGCTGATCACTGTTTTGACTTTAGTTATTTAGAATAAAAGCTACTGGCTTAGAAAGAGAATTGTCTTCGTTAAAGGGCAAAAATATAAATGTGTTTATAGGTTCATTGGCATGGACAAAATTACCATAGTACTTTTGAAAATGGCATAAGACAAGAAACAAGCGAATTTAAATGTTAAAATCTCATTTCACAGACTGAAACAAATTCATTAGTTGAAATGACATTATACATGTGTGAAGCAAATTTATTTGAGCCATGCTCTGACTTAAGGGAATCTGATGCACCCCTGGGATCCATTATATTAAGCAACTCATCATGTTACTATGGATCCATGAAATCCACTTTGTCTAAAAATTTTACTGAATCATGAGTTAGACTGATCCATTGACAAGCAGACAATTTAGGGATAGCAGAATTTTTTGTACTCTGTCAGCCACAGTATACTGTGTATACTATACTTATTCAAGAAGTAATGCAGACACTGAATGAAGGAAAAGAGTTGTTGAGCGGGATAAAGGCAAACTGACCGGATTGTTGATTGGCTGTCTTTGAATTTGGACCTGTCAAAGAACTGATAGAATATTTAATCCTTTATAAAATAAATCTGTGTTTTCACAACTTTGGTGAAAAGATTTCTGAACATATTCTTGTAATCTGCTATATTTTCTAAACATCAAAAACAAATTGTTTTATACAGTGTTGAATTTTTGCATGTAATGGCTTGGAATTTGGACAAGTCTAATATTTTGTGTTGTGGTGAAGAGCTAACCTTTTACCACACAGTACCATGAAGAAAGCTTTGAAAAAATTGTTGGAAAATCAGAAAACGCTACTTACCCGCATTTTCTCTTTTTCCAGCAATGTTTACTACCTCTTATGTTTAAAGAGTTGAAATCTGTTTTGTTTAAGTGACAAATTCCGTAAGTTAGCCATATCTGTTCTGTTTTCTGTGAATGGTCACAGTTTGGACAAGTTTATTTTTTCAAATGTTGTATAGAGTTAATTGCAGTAGTAAGGCCTAATCTTATCTAAATGGAACAATTTTAATCCCTGCACATACAAAACTGAACTCCCCATGTTGTATCAGTATAAATCTGTCAGTCTTTGATATAGTCAGGCTGTCTAATGATTAAATTTTTTCGATTGGATATCTACAGGTTTTATCAAGGGAAAATATTATAGGGTAAGTCAAATGTGTGCTGTAGTTCAGCTATATTCCTTAACCCTTTCCCAAACAATCCCTGGTTTTACCGGCCAGGAATAGAAGCCTTTTGAAAACATTGTGGGTAAAGGAAAAAATGCTGGTAACCAGCATTTTCTCCTTTTCCCACGTTTTCTACCCTGTCATATAGAAAAATAATCTTTTCTAGTAACTGTTAATTTATCACCTGCAAAATGCTTTCAATTTGGTCTGGTCCAAAATTTGCCATTTGGGAAAGGGTTAACTCATTACCAAATGACAATATTTTAGGCCTGACCAAATCAAAAGTATTTGCAGACGACAAGCTATAAGTGACTGAAAATATGAAATTTGTTTTCTAAAGGCTTCTTTCTCAGGGTCGTCAAAGGTAGGGATTGTGTGGTAATGGGTTAACACTTTACTACACAATCAGGACTTTTAATGACCCAGACAAAGCAGCCTTTTGAAAACATTGTGGGAAAAGGAGAAAATGCTGGTAACCAGCTTTTCTCCTCTGTCTGTGTTGTTTTCAAAAGCCTTCTTTCTCAGGGTCATGCTTGCTAAAGAGTTAGTTAATAATATAAACTTGACACACACACAGAGCTATCTTGTGCAAAACAAAATCATAAAACGAAGTAGATTTGTCCAGCAGTTTCTTCTTTTCCCACAATGTTTTCAAACGCCTCTGTCCTAAAGATGGTTTAACCCTTTACCAAACAATCCCTTGTTTTAACAACCTATGGGAAGAAGCCTTCGTAAAACATTGTGGGAAAAGGAGAAAATGCTGGTTACCAGCATTTTCTCCTTTTCCAACAAAATTTTCTGCTTAACTGAAGTCAAATTTCAGGTTTTGAGTCACATTTATTTTTTCGTCTGCAAATGCTTTCAATTTGGACTTCTCCAAAATTTTGTCGTTTGGTTAAAGAGTTAAACAAACAGTCATTTGGGCAGGAGCTGAAGAACTTTTCTCCAACACACTTTTTTGCGCATTATGCAAAATTATTATTTGTTTTATGCTCATTCCAGGTCCAAGCTTCACCTTGTGGACCTGGCAGGTTCTGAGAGAGTAGCTAAAACTGGTGTTCATGGTCAACAGTTGACAGAGGCTAAATCCATCAATCTTTCCCTCCACCATCTTGAGACAGTTATTGTGGCATTGCAGCAGGAATCCCTGGCAAAAGACAGATCAAACAGAATTAAAACATCCAGTGGAAATAGAAAGTATGACAAATTTGTTCACAAATGGGTTCTTAATTCTATAGATTTTTTCAACTCTCTAACTCTTCACCAAACGACAAAATTTCAAACTGGTCCAAATTGCAAACACTTTCAGATGACAAAATTAATGTGGCTCAAAAATTGAAATTTGTTTTGGGAATGGTAGAAAACATTGTCAAAAAAGCAGAAAATGCTGGTTACCAGCCTTTTCTCCTTTTCCCACTCTATTTTCAAAAGGCTTGTTTCTCAGGGTCATTTAAAGTCAGGATTGTGTGGTACAGAGATAACAAATAACAAATTTTAGAAATTATCCGAACAGAAAACATGATTATGCTTTTGACAAAATATTTGTAATTAAAAAACTGAAATTTGTTGGTGGGAGGACAGAATACAATGTTAAGGAATGACTCTTAGGAAAATAGCTGTTTAACCCTTTACCACATAATGACGACTTTTAACGTCCCTGAGGAGGAAGGCTTTTGAAAACATTGTGGGAAAAGGAGAAAATGCTGGTAACCAGCATTTTCTCCTTTTCCCACAAAGTTTTCTACCTTATCAAGGCATAATTGTACCATTTGAACCACTTTGAAATTCTCGTCTGCAAATGCTTTAAATTCGGTAAGGTCTAATATTTTGCTGTGTGGTAATGAGTTAACCCTTTACCAAACGACAAAATTTGGGATGTGACCAAATTGAAAGCATTTGCAGACGACAAATTAAACATTGATGAAATGATGATTTCTCTCTTTGATAGAGTAGAAAACACTGAGGGAAAAGGAGAAAATGCTGATTACCAGCATTTTCTCCTTTTCCCACAGTGTTTTCCAAAAACTTCTTCTGTAGAGTCGTTGAAAGTCGGGATTGTGTGGCAAAGACTTAAAACACTATGGAAAAAGGAGAAAATGTCTGTTACAGGCATTTTCCCCATTCCCCACAATAGTTTCCATCAAGCAAAGGTAACAACCCAGCATTTTCTCCTTTTCTCGCAATGTTTTTTACTTTATCAAAGACAAATTCCATCATTTGAGCTGTGTTTTAATTGTCGTCTGAAAATGCCTTCAATTTGGACAAGTCTGTTATTTGCTTATGTGGTAAAGAGTTAATGAATCCTTTAGGTGCTAAGGAGAATTGCTGACCTTTTACAGACAGTGTAGGTTAGCTCATTACCAAACAAAATTTTACGTTAGTCCGAATCGAAAGCATTTGCAGACGACAAAATAAAAGTGATATTGAAACTTGTTTTATAAAGGGTAGAAAACATTGTGGGAAAAGGAGAAAATGCTGGTTACCAGCATTTTCTCCTTTTCCCACAATGTTTTCTAAAGGCTTCTTTCTCAGGGTCATCAAAATTAGGGGTTGTTTGGTAATGGGTTAAGATAGGCCTTCACAAAACATGCTGCTGGTTTTGAATCTACAATGTTGGATAATGAGACATTCTTCTCAAAAACTAAATTTGAAATATCAAGCAGGCTTTTACTGTCAATTTGAAAGTTTCATTCTAATTAGAAGGACAATGTTTAACTCATTACCAAACGACAATATTTTAGGCCTGTCCAAATCGAAAGCATTTGCAGACGACAACATAAAAGTGACTCAAAATTTGAAATTTGTGTTGTGAAGGGTGGAAAATATTGTGGGAAAGGGAGAAAATGCTGGTCACCAGCATTTTCTCCTTTTCCCTCAATGTTTTCTAAAGGCTTCTTACTCAGGGTCGTCAAAAGTAGGGATTGTGTGGTAATGGGTTAACCCTTTACCAAACAACAATCTTTTAGACTGGACCAAATTCAAAGCATCTGCAGACAACAAATTAAATCTTGGTAATATGATGATTTCTGACTTTGATAGGGCAGGAAATATAGTGGAAAAAGGAGAAAATGCTGGTTACCAGCATTTTCTCCTTTTCCCACAATATTTTCTAAAGGCTTCTTTCTCAGGGTCGTTAAAAGTCAGGATTGTGTGGGAAAGAGGTTAAAATATTCAAATACATACTGTTCACAGATATACTCCTGTGCCTAGACCCTCCAGTGCAGAAGGAAACAGGGGGCCCCGTCATGTTCCCTACAGAAACTCCCTTCTTACTATGCTGTTGAGGGACAGTTTGGGTAAGTTTTAAACCCTTTAACAAACAACCCCCCTGTTTTAATGAATAAACACAAAAGGAGTTTGAAAACATCATGGAAAACGAAAAATAACTAAACAACTGGTAACAACATTTAGTATCTTCCAAGGGTGACAACTTACGTCATAGCAGAGGTGTCGGAATAGCTGCAATTTTGTGCACAAAATGCAGATTAATTACTTTAAAAAGATACATTTATCTAAAATTTACTCAGAATACCTACTTCATCTGATGATGGTAAATATATTTGTCCCATTTGTGAAATCAAAATGCCATGAAACAATGTTGTAGCTCTAAACACTTCAACACAATTATTCTTAACAGCATTGTATACGACATCTATTTATAATTGCACTCATGGTGTAAAATCGTTTTTTGATTGGTCAGAATCGGGTCATGTGATGAAAAAACCTGCATGTTATTTTTCGATGAAACGCAATAGCACTACTTTCGGTTTTTCCAAATTGTTGTTGGAATCTAATTTTAGATTTCATGCAAACTGTTTATGGGCTATATTTAGAGTTCCATCGCTGAATCAGTCACATGCAAAAAGACCGATTTCTTTTTCTGTAAAAAACTTGCAAAAAGGAAACTAACAAAATGAACCTTGACAAAATGATGCGTGTTTAACTTTATTTGCACCCTAAAAAAAAAATACACCATGCCAACTGTGAATAAAGAGTCTGAATGGTCGACGTCATCAGTTACATCATTCAATACGTCAGCGATCGATTTCTATGAAGCCAGGGTCACGGAGTTAAATTTAGTAGTTATAGGCTACACTGTGTAAACGGAAAAATCACTCTGGCATTTATAAATGAATTTGTTTCATGACGGAGTTAAATTTTTTTATTGCGGGGATTAGGTTAAAAAAATGCTATTGACCAGAAAAAAGTTATCGTGGATTTGATGGATTGTATATAGTGAAAGAACTGTTGGAGAAAGGATCGAAAGAGGTGACTACACTGTGTTAAGAATTTTTTAAATGTTGGCGTGATAGGAATGATATTAGAAACAAGCCTAGAACTGGGAAACCAAAAATACATATTGAAAAATTAACAGCTGCGACACTGTTTTTTATGTTCTAATAAGTGGGTTACAAAACGTTGGTGTCATTCGATTCATATCTTACAAGAAATTTAGGATAGACCAAGTCTTATATCGGCAACAGATAGATACTCATCGAGAACAGATCTGCCGACGGTAACGTGTACGCATATTCTTTTACAAATTGTCTATGAAAAGGTCACTCGAAAGAACACATCGTCCACCTAGCCTCAAGTTTAGATAGTTGATTGTATTGTTCATATGGATCTACATAATTATTTTATTCTTAAATTTTGTTCGATGAATCATCGAAAGTATGATTTCAATGCCAGCAAAATGGCCGCCTTCGACTAAAAAAAAATGTTGAAAAGCTAAAAATAGATTGTGTATTCATGCCCGTTCTACCAAATATCCGCGAAGGAAATCAACTCGTGTTTACTGTCGTATTTGTCCGTGATTTTTTTCTGTCTATCATTTTCGAAAAGTGATTTAAGTGAACAGCGAGTGCAATTATAAGGGTTGAGTGCATATTTTTGTGTTTTCATCGAGATATAAAATGCAATTGCCTTATTACATGGCTTAACATAACGCCCTTCGGGCGTTATTTGCCATGTAATAAGGCAATTGCATTTTATATCTCGATGAAAACACAAAAATATGCACTCAACCCTATAGTAAATCGCATGTGTAACCGGCATCGAAAATTGTGTGGAGGTAATTGCAAAACGAATGAAACTAATGAACAAAATATTAATGTATACTAATGAAGAAAGTTGTCAGGAACCATATGCACTGCTTTGTTTGGACAGATCTTCAATAACAATAATGTACAAGCTGAAAAACTTACCTTTTTAAAACGAAAAAAAAAAATGACGGATTTAAAATGTCTCTGATGACATATGCTATGTCATAGATTGTTACCCCTGGTCTTCTCTTTTCTGAAAAAGTTTTCTTCCCTTTCAGTGATAGATTATATCCTTTGAGCCATAGCTAATTCACTGCCCGCAAATGCTTTCAATTTGGACTTGTTTAATCCATTACCACACTATCCCTACTTTTAAAATCCCTGAGAAAGAAACCTTTAGAAAACATTGTGGGAAAAGGAGAAAATGCTGATAATCAGCATTTTTTCCGTTTCCCACAATGTTTTCTACCCTTCATGAAACAAATTCCAGATTTTCAGTCACTTTTATTTTGTGGTCTGCATTTATGCTTTCAATTTGGACAAACCTAAAATTTTGTCGTTTTGTAAAGAGTTAACCCTTTACCAATCAATCCCTGGTTTTTACAACCCTGGTGAAGAAGCCTTCTGAAAACACTGTGGGAAAAAGAGAAAATGCTGGTAACCAGCATTTATCACTTTTTTCCCCCACAATGTTTTCTACTCTCCCAAAGTCAAGTCTCAATTTTTGAGTCATGTTTACTTTGTCGTCTGCATATGCTTTGAATTTGGACCTGTGTAAGATTTTGTTGTTTGGTAAAGAATTAAATTTAGTGGCATTGCAAAGAATTGAACCATAGATGCACCAAGTAATGTATAATAAAGACTTAATGCAGTCTGTTTGTGTTGAATTTTGTATAAACCACTCTAAAGAGTTTGAGTGCTTTTTTTTTTATTTTGAATTGATAAAAAGCTTTTGTCACTGTTGTAACCTTTCAGTTAAGAAGAAAAACAAAAACTTTGTTACGCTGTTTATCTGCCAAAACTGTCTAAAATACGTGCCAAATATCTGTAACAAAAACAAACAGCCAACTGTCAAGTAGTGTTTTGTTGTAATGAATTGGATGAAAAGTGTGAAATGGTTTGTTTGTATGTTTGCAATGCATTTTTACTCGACTTTAATGTAAGAGATTTTCTGCATCAAAGGTAGATATTTAGATTTTTGTGAGAAAAATAAATACATGTACAGGGAACGGACAAAAGCCCACTAGGACAAAAGCCCACTAGGACAAAAGCCCACTGGACAAAAGCCCACTGCTAATTTTGACAGAGAGGACAAAAGCCCACTGCATATAAAAATAAGTTAGAAAATAATTTTTTTATCACTTTTGTGAGGAAAAACACATTGGGGATTTAATGATCAGAATTGATCAAATTGCTTTTCTTTCTCCTCAATGTTTTTTTCTCTGAAACATTTCCCATACTTATAACAAACATGTGAAAAAAAAATTTTTAAAAAATTGTGAGAAAAGGAGAAAATGCTGGACTTCTAAAAACAATGTGAGAGAAGGAGAAAATGCTGCTTACAGGCATTTTCTGCTTTTCACATAATGCTTTCTACTTTTCTAATACAAGTCACATCATGTATACAAAATTCTTTAATTAAATACGTGATTATAACTAAAAATGGGCTTATGTTCTAGTGGGCTTTTGTCCCTGTGGGCTTTGTTTGTAGTGGGCTTTTGTCCTAGTAGGCTTTTGTCGGGCACCTAACAAATACATGGTGCAATCCTTTTGTTGGAATTTATTTTAAATTGGCCATTTTCACACCTTTTTGACTTGTGTAACACTTTCCCAAGCATTCACATGTTTTACAGACTCAGATTGTGAGAAGAGCAGAAATTGCTATGAACTAGCATTCTTTTTCTGTCTTTTTTTCACTGTCTCAGTGAAAAATCCATCATGTGAGCTACAATTTATTGGCTGTCTGCAAATGCTTTCAATTTGAACAACAAAATTTGTCTTTTGGTTAAACTTTGGATAGGCCTGTGCAATAGCAGCAATACCAGTAATATTTTAACACTTTACCACACAATCCTGACTTTTAAAGACCCTGACAAAAAAAACTTTTGAAAACATTGTGGAACAAGGAGAAAATGCTGGTAACCAGCATTTTCTCCTTTTCCCACAATGTTTTCATTCCTTCCCAAACCATATTCCTATATATTTTCCTCATCTGCAATTGCTTTCAATTTAGACTTGTTTAAAATTTCGGGTTTTTTTCTTTTTTTTTTTTGTTAAGAGTTAAAAATAGGTCTTATACGCAACACATCTGTATGTTATGTGTTTACAGGTGGAAACTGTATGACCTCTATGATAGCAACCATATCACTGGAGATATCGAACCTTGGAGAATCTATATCCACTTGTCGATTTGCTGGGCGTGTAGCCTGTATTGCCAATACTGTTGCGTAAGTACATCTCTAACGCATTTCTGTCTTTTGGTTATAAGCTTTCAAATCATTTAACTTGATAACAAACAGCAAATATTTATTCTTGTCCAAATTTAAAGGTATTTCAGATGACAACTTATGTGCAGCTATTTCGAAAGAGAAAATTTCATTTTTTATGTAAAACCAGACTTTTTAGCTGAACTGTAGCTAATTCTGACCCTATCCCTATTCCTTGGCTTAACATAACTAATTTTTCAATTTTTTCAACTTATCATTTATTACTAAAAAGAATTT
Source organism: Tridacna crocea (assembly GCA_943736015.1). Lineage (NCBI taxonomy): Eukaryota > Metazoa > Mollusca > Bivalvia > Cardiida > Cardiidae > Tridacna > Tridacna crocea. Next base: position 34,956,797 of record OX031067.1, on the reverse strand, counting down.
CTAAATGTTTTCTTACCTGTTAACGCAATAACCAACAATTCATACTCTTTTAACTCATTACCAAACAACAAAATTTTAGAGTTGTCCAAATTGAAAGCATCTGCAGACGACAAAATAAACTTCCCTCAAAAACTGAAATTTGACTTTGGAAGAGTAGAACACATTGTTGAAAAAGAGAAAATGCTGGTTACCAGCATTTTCTCCTTTTCCCACAATGTGTTCAAAAGGCTTCTTCCTCGGGGTCTTGTTTGATAAAGGGTTAATTTGAAAATATCAGGAGAAAACAGATTTAACTCTACCAAGCAACAAATTTTTGGCCTGGACCAAATTCAAAGCATCTGCAGACAACAAATTATATCTTAGTATTATGATGATTTCTGACTTAGGTAGGGTAGAAAACATTGTGGGAAAAGGAGAAAATACCTGGTACCAGCATTTTATCCTTTTTCCAACAATGTTTTCTATGGGCTTCTTTTTCAAGCTTGATAAAATTCAGGATTGTGTGGTAAAGAGTTAAACGCTATAATTTTTTGTGGGTATGAAATTAATCTAGTGTACAATCACAAATGAAAAAAATTGATCATACAGAGCAATTTATTCCTTTTAACAATTTTTAAGTTACAGATGTCTGAAAACACTCTCCCTTATCACATATCTGATGGGATAGAAAATGTGTGAAAAGGAGAAAATGCTGGTTACCAATTTCTCCTTTTCCCATAATTCTTTCAAAAGTCTTCTGCCTCACTGTTGTCAACACACAGGATTGTTTCGTAAAGGGTCGACTCTCAAATAACAATAAAAGTTTAATTATTTTTCTTCTACTTTCTTCTTGTTAAATCAGAGGGGAATTGTGGTAGGTATCAGGATTCTTTAAACAGGGCTTCTAGATAATAGGGAGTATTATGGGATGGACATTTTCGGAAAACAACAGAATTTTAGACTTGTCCAACCTGAAAGAATTTGCAGATGACACATCAAAAGTTGCTGAATCGATGGGAGAATTTCTTGAAAGATATTGTGGGAAAAGGATTATGCTTTATAGCAACATTTTGCTTCTTTTTCCAGCAAGTCAATGTTTTCAAAAACTTTTAATTCTTTACCAATCAACAAAATGATAGACTTACCTAAATTGAAAGCATTTGCAGTTGATAATATGAATATGACTTAAAAATTGAAATTTGTTTTTGCAAGGGTAGAAAACATTGTTGGAAAAGGAGAAAATGCTGGTCACCAGCATTTTCTCCTTTTCCAACAATGTTTTTAAATATCTCTTTTTCATGGTCATTAAAAGTTGGTGTACAGTTAACCATGGAAATGTATTTGAGAACAATTGATTGCCTGGCCAAAGCTTAAATTCAAACAACTGTTTTGGTCTTTTCCCAAATCTGTGCTGTGGGTACTCAGGTAAATTGTTTCACGAGGACATTTCATACAGGTACCAACAACATAGAAATAATGATATGTTGACATGAATATCCCCACTTATCTGGATGCCTTTTTGCACATATAAAGGTATTTGCAAAATAAATGCAGTCAGCTGTTAGTGACTTTACCACGCGACAAATTTTAGACTAGATCTATGTCTTATTGAAAGCATTTGTATACAACAGACTGGATATGTCCTACAAAGATATGTAGGTAAAGAAGGAAAGGGTGTTTGCTTATGTATTCTCTTTTTCTCCGAAAGTTTCTAAAAGATTTCTAGCTCAGGGTTGTTGAAACAGTAGACTGTTTGAAAAACTAGACAATTGTTGTTTTGTTTAGTAGATACAAGTAGAATGTTGATGTAATTTTGCTCTTTATCATAAACAAAATTTGAGGCTAGTCCCATTTGAAAATACTTTCATATATCAAACTAAATGTGGTTCAAATGACTGATTTTGTCTGTGATTGGGTAGAAATTTCATGAGAGAAGGAGAATGTGCTGTTTAGCAGCTTTTTCTCCTATTACCTCATTGTTTGCAACAGAATTATTTCTGATAGTCATTTAACTCTTTACCACACAATCCCGACTCTTAATGACCCCCGAGGAAGAAACCTTTTGAAAACATTGTGGGAAAGGGAGAAAATGCTGGTATCCAGCATTTTCTCCTTTTCCCACAGTGTTTTCTACCCTTCCCAAACCATATTTCATTTTTTCAGTCACATTTAATTTTTCGTCTGCAAATGCTTTCAATTTGGACCAGTCTAAAATTTTCTTGTGTGGTAAAGAGTTAAAGATAGAATTTCATGGCAAAGGGTTAATTGAGATATAGTTATGCACTACCAGAATTGTATTTTCTATAAGATATTACCAAACAATCCTGTATTTAACTCTTTACCAAATAACAAAATTTTAGACTTGTCCAAATTGAAAGCATTTGCAGACGACATGATAAATGTGACTCGAAAAATGAAACTTGACTTTAGAAGAAAAGAAAACTTTTTCCGAAGTCTGGGTTGGGAAAACCAGGTATTGTTTGGTAAAGAGGGCTCCTGAAAATATTTTGGAAAACAGAGAAAATGTTGATAGCCTTTTCCCACAATATTTGCTACCCTTTCAAATCACATTAGAAGCATTTTTGTCTAATTTCCTGTCTTGTCAAGATGTATTAAGTTTTGTTTTTCAACTTTGCATGAAGCTTTTAGTTTATTGTATAGCTTTCAGTTATTCTTTAATTTTTTGTTTTTTATTAGAAATTAAACTTTATATCTGTTATTCTTCTCAGTAGTTTACACCTCGGCTTTATCTGATTAGATTGAATAGATCAATTTTGCTTGAAAACTCGCATATTTTTCAAGAGGAGTAAAAATTAGACGTAAAAAGAAAAGTAGAGAGCAAAAGTAGAAATAATTGTTTGTTTCAGTGTATGATCAAAATTTCTTTCATCTTTTGAAAAGCAAAGGCCAGATTTTCACTTGTTGCTTTGCCACTCATGAAAAAATATAGCTTTGCTTTTAACTGGATGAAAGAAATTTTGATCCTACAGTCAATTATCCTCTATTTATTGCATCATTTTACATAAACTTGCACTTTATTTTGCATTTTACCGTCCATTAAAGATGCTTAGATTAGACACGCTTATGAAAAGATTTATTCATTCTAGTCCACTGAAGTACAGTAGAATGACATTTGCACATTTCACAATGCAGCAATTACATGTATGAACTAGGTGGGTGGCTACTCTTTTTTCTGTATCACACCCTGCAACGATTGATTTTATAGTTTGATCACTCGCATTTTTTGTCTCACCTGATATTTGTTGAAGGATGCTAAAGTACATAACAGGACATTACCACAATAATGTTTGAACTATGTTTAACTCTACCAAACGACAAAATTTTAGATTGGTCCAAATCGAAAGCACTTGCAGACGACAAAATATATACAACTAAAAAATTGAAATTTGTTTCCAGAAAGGTATAAAACATTGTATGAAAAGGAGAAAATGCTGGTTACCAGCATTTTCTCCTTTTCCCACAATGTTTTCAAAAGGCTTATATCACAGGGTCCAAAAAACCAGGTATTGTTTGGGAAAGGATTAAGTATGTCGCAGTGTGTCCAATCATGGGGAATAAATTAAATACATATGTTCATGTTTATCATGAAAATAGCTGTTCAATCATGGATTAGTATGACCATTTGAGTTTATATTATATTAAAGTATCACTGTATGTCACATTGTTCAACGATGATTAAATATGTCAAATTGTGATAACTTATTAAGCATTTTCTTTTTGGCTATAGTTTCATTTCATTCTTTCCAGTAAGTTCTCGTTTGACTTAAAAAAACAAAATTAATACCCTTCTGAAAATGTTTCTCTGTCAACCAAACTTAATAAGTTTTTCACCTGATCAAAATGGAATTATTTGTAGAATCAATTAATACTCTTACCATGAAATTTGTTTTTCAAAAGTTAAAAATCATTGTGGGAAAAGGAGGATATGTTGTTTACCAGATATGCATCAGATAATAAGAGTAGAGGTAAGAGAGAGAGAGAGAGAGAGAGAGAGAGAGAGACTTACCGACAGATTTACTGACTGACTGACTGACCTACCCTGCCCGTCTGAGTTACTGACTGACAGACTGACCGACCGAATGACCTTCCCTGCCTGTCCCAGTTACTGACTGACAGACAGACTGACCGACTGACCAACCAACCGTCTGTCCATCCATCTGACCAAAAAATTATTAATGATGTTCATTCGAGGAAATAAATTTTGATCTTCCATCTGCTTGAATGGTACACACTGTTTACTAAGGTAACAAGGATACCAGAACTACTGTTTCCATGTTCAATTGTTGATTTACTCAAATATTTACTATTTATTCCACTAGTGATAACCATGAATTATCAAACTTTATAATCCACCAATATTTTCAGATAATTTACAAAAAATATGAAATAACGATGATATTATGATTACATTGATTACTATATTTTTTTCTGTATCCTTAAACTCTTCACCAAACAAAACAATTTTAGACGAATCATAATTGTAAGCATTAGAAGACAACAAAATAAATGTGACTCAAAAATTGAAACTTGTTTTGGGAAGGGTAGAAAACATTGTTGGAAAAGGAGAAAATGCTGGCGACTAGCATTTTCTCCTTTTCCTACAATGTTTTCAGAAGTCTTTTTTCTAAGGGTCGTGAAAACCCAGGATTGTTTGGTAAGGGGTTAAACTACATTTATCTTATTAGCTGTAACTTTTACTATATTTGACTTTATTATTTACCATATTTTTTTTATTTATTGATCTATATTGTTGACTGTATTTTGACTGTATTTGACATTACTATTTTTTTTTTTACTGTATTTCACTATATTTTGACTATATTCTTTAAAAATATTTTCAATGTTATTACCTTTCTTTTGCAGGAGAAATGAACAATTAGATGATAAAAGTCTCATTAGAAAGTTACGGAAAAGAATCGCAGAACTGGAGGCTGAACTTGCATGTCTAAGGCTGTCCAAGGTAAGAAGGAAAAGAACATAACTTCAGCACTTTATTTTCTGATGATTCTTACCAAACAATTAAACAGGCTCAAAACACTGTGATAAAAGGTTAAAGATGTTGTTGAAGAAAGAGAAATGCAAGTAGGAAAGTAGACAGCAATGGGAGGAAAGAAGAAAATGCTGGTTACTTGTATTTTCATCTTTTCCCACAATATTTTCAAAAGTCATTTTTCTTCGGCACCATTTATTAACCCTTTCCCAAACGACAATCTTTTGGACTAGACCAAATTGAATGCATTTGCAGACGACAATTCAACTCTTGCTGAAAAGATGATTTGTCTATAGTAGGGTAGAAAACCTTGTGGGAAAAGGAGAAAATGCTGGGATTGTTTTGGAAAGGGTAAAAACTCAGGATTGTTTTGTTAAGGCTAAATGCAATCCTTAGATTGCGAACTCATTTTACAAGATAGAACTCAATACCACCTGATTCTGACCAAGAAGATTGTATTTGCAGATGACAAAATTAATGTGACTCAAATACTGAGGTTTGTTCTGGGAAGGTAAGAAAACATTGTGGGAAAAGGAGAAAATGCTGCTAACCAGCATTTTCTCCTTTTCCCACAATGTTTTCAGAAGGCTTCTTTCTCAGGGTCTTGAAAACCTGGGATTGTTTGATAAAGGGATAACTTACTGCGTAACGTTTTTTTTTTATGTGCTGCTAATTTTTACGAATTTTTACGCATCAAAAAGAAATTTGATGCGTAAATAATTGCAGCGTAAAACAGTGATATTGTATCGATATGAAATAAAGGGTTATCAGTATGTAATACCTGTGCAAAACCCAAGGTTAAAAATATTGATGAGCTAAAGGAGGGCTTTCTGAGAGCTTTCTAAACAGAGTGAAAAAAGCAATGACAGATCTCAATGTGCCTCCACAGTTGGTTACCAATTTTAAATCGCATGTTTTTAGCTCAAATCCGTAAACTTTTACAGAAGTAAAAAAAACCAGTTAATACGGTATTCTATAATTATATATAACAGGAAGGAGGTGGAGATGATGGCAGTATGAGGTTGACAGAGGAAGATAAAATGATCTGTTCACAGGTTGTCAAGCAGTATTTGTCGGGGAAAATAACCGATCCTGTTACAGCAGGTATGTAGTAACTACATGCAGTATTACATTAGTAATGTGTGCAATAGAGCTGAAAGTAGACTGATGGAAGTAAGTATCTTCTCCTAGGTTGTCAAACAGTATCTATCAGTATGTACAAGGGAATATGGAAAGAGTATATTTGCTTTTTTGGGTGAAAGATCAAAATTTATCATTAAGTGAACATCATCAGAAATATTTTCATGAGTGGTGCATTCAGGAATGAAACTATTACCAATGGTGTTCAGGAGATGAAATAAATTTTGATCTTTCACCGAAAAACCCCCAAATATTCTATTTATTTAATGCTTTTACCCCTCTCTGGGAGGAACTTTGTCAAAATCCAGTGCAGTTTCAGTTATTCCACATGGCATACCCCCTCCACATTACAATACTACGTCAAGTGCAAGGAATGTAAGATAAATGACGTCATATTTCCATCTGGTTGTGACTCACGTGTATTTTACTTACCTAGGTATTTCGAACCACCAGGTAGTCTGGTCCTTTGACAAAAATTTGTCATCTGGTAAAGGGTTAAGTCCCCTTTTCACGGAGCAAACCTAATATTCTTCATCTTCTTTTTTTTTCTTCAGGTATAACTAATCCGTATAAGTTTAGAGAATGCTTGAAAATCTTGAAACGAGTTGTGTCTCAAAATGGTTATGGACAGGAAAGAAGAAGAAATTCTCTTTCCGTTACGGTGCCGAGACACAGTCCAGAGCCTGGGGATGAAGCAGATCAAGTCGGTGAACTAGTCAAAGCAAATGATAAATTTGAAAGGAGAAATTATCAAAAGCTGAAATTGGATGGTCAGCCAGATAGCAGGTAAATGAAGAAACAGCAAAATTTTCAACTTGACTAAATTTAAAGTGTTTGCAGTAAAATGTGATACAAAAGAAGAAATTTGCCATTAGAAGGTTAGAAATATTGTTACCAGCATTTTCTCCTTTTTGGCACAATGTTTTTAAAAGTTTGCATATCTCAGGGTTGTCGAACTTAGGATTATTGGGTAAACAACTCTACTCATTTGACACTGTACCAAATCACAAAATTTTAGACATGTCAAATTGAAAGCATTTGCAGATGACAAAATACATGTGACTGAAAAATTGAAATTTCTTTTTGAAAGGGCAGAAAACATTTTGGGAAAAGGAAACAAAATACTGGTTACCAGCATTATCTCCTTTCTCCACAATGTTTTCAAAAGCTTTTTTTCTCAGGCAGTTAAAACTCAGAATTGTTTGGTAACGGTTCATCTAATCATTTGGCTGTAACTGTATTTTTGTGTATTTTTGTGTATGAAGTCAAAATGTTACATCAGGGTTAATATTCACCAACCATTCTCAAGAATGTTCTTAGTCTTACTCTTCAAGATTTTCTGACTGTGAAAGTAACAGAACTTCTGATTGGCCAAAACCAAATGGTTTTGTCAATCAGAAGTTTTGTTACTTTCACACTGTTGAAATCTTGAACAATAAGACTAAGAACATTCTCAAGAATGGTTGGTGAATACAGACCCTGGATTACATATTAGGGTGTCAACAGCAGATGTAAATGGCCACAGAGATTCAAGGTCAAGTCGACCTACAACAAGTTCCACAAATTTGGCTTGGTCAGAACCTCCATCTCGTATGTCACGTGGACCATCAGGGGTTGGTGTACGAGAGATGTCTGCATCAACACATCATTCGTCAGCTTCTGCACAACAGCCCTCTGTAACACCTTCACCAGGTATGAAATATACACAAATAATGTTGTTTTTGTTTTGATATTTGTCTTTATTCTGATTTAAGCCTTTACCAAACAATCCCGCATTTTAACCCATTACCACATTGTGACGACTTTTAACGACCCTTGGAAAGAAGCCTTTTGAAAACATTTTAGAAAAGGAGAAAATGCTGGTAACCAGCATTTTCTCCTTTTCCTAAAATGTTTTCCACTCCATCAAAAAATGATTGTACTGTTTGTGCAACATTGAAATTGTCGTCTGCCAATGCTTTAAATTTGGACAAGGCTTAAATTATGTCGTCTGGCAAAAGGTCTTTTTCAGCAGGGGATATCATTTCAACAAAATTACTTGTTCCTCCTCAAATCATAAGACTATGAATTGTAGAATGGTACTCACTAAGGTTATGCTAGGAATAAAGGCTTGAGGTTAAAAACAAAGATTAACTCTTTAACAAATGACAAAGTTTTGGACCTGTCCAAATTGGAAGCATTTGCAGACGACAAAATAGATGTGACTCAAATATTGAAATTTAATGTGGGAAGGGTGGAAAACATTGTGGGAAAAGGAGAAAATACTGGTTACCAGCATTTTCTCCTTTTCCTACAATGTTTTTTAAGCTGTCTTTCTCATAATCGTTAAAAGCTGAGATTGTGTGGTTAAGAGTTAAAAAAAAAAATAAGCATTTTTAGCTCACCTGAGCACAATGTGCTGAAGGGGAGCTTTTAGGATCACTGGATGTCCGTCATGCGTCGTGCATCGTCAACAATTCTTTAAACATCAACTCCTCCTAAACCGCTGGGCCAATTTGGACCAAACTTGGCTGGAATGTTCCTTGGGAGGTCCTCTTTAAAAGTTGTTCATAGAATTTGATTCCATCAAAAACTCTGGTTGCCATGGCAACCAAATGGAATTTTCTAGGAAATTCTTTAAAAATCTTCTCCTCTGAAACCGCTTGTCAGATTTTAAAATAATTTCACAGAGATGTTCCTTGAGTGACCCTTTTCAAAAACTGTTCGTGAAATTTCGATTCGTCAAGAAACATGGCTCTGGTGAGTGGGGGCTTCTTGCACTATACAGAAATAAAGGAATTCTTAAAAAATTCTTCTTCTCTGAAACCGCTGGTCAGATTTTGAAATAATTTCACAGAGATGTTCCTTGGATGACCCTTTTCAAAACTTGTTCGCGAAATTTTGATCAGTCAAGAATCATGGCTCTGGTGAATGGGGGCTACTTGCACTATACAGAAATGAAGAAATTCTTTAAAATTCTTCTTCTATGAAACCGCTGGTCAGAATTTGAAATAATTTTACAGAGATGTTCCTTGGATGACTCTTTTCAAAAACTGTTCGCGAAATTTTGATCCGTCAAAAAATGTGCCTCTGGTGAATGGGGGCTACTTGCACTATACAGAAATGAAGAAATTCTTAAAAACTCCTCTTCTCCGAAACTCCTGGTCAGATTTTGAAATTATTTCACAGAAATGTTCCTTGGGTGATCCTTTTGAAAAGGTAATCATGAAAGTTTGATTCGTCAATAAACATGGCTCTGGTGAATGGGGGCTACTTGCACTGTATGGCCATGAAGGAATTTTTTAAAATTCTTCTCTGAAATGGCTGATCAGGTTCTGAAATAATTTCACAGCAATGTATCTTGGTTGACCCTTTTCAAAAATTGCTCGAAATATTTTGATCCATCAAGAAACATGGCTCTGATGGCTGTGGGCTATTTACACTATACAGACATGAACATATTCTTGGAAATTCTTCTTCTCTGAAATGGCTGTTTAGATTTTGAAAAAATTAGCTATGGTCCTCTCAAAAACTCAGGTGAGCGAACCAGGGCCATTTTGGCCCTCTTGTTTAGTTCTTTAGATCCCCTTCCAGCATATTTTTAAAACTATCTTTATCCACAACTACAGACTTGAGCTTTGAAATGACACTTATTCTTTCCCTTTAACTCTTACCACACAACAAAATTTTAGACTGGTTCAAATTGAAAGCATTTGCAGACGACAGTTTAAAGGTGACTGAAAAAATTGAAATTAGTTCCAGGAAGGGTAGAAAACACTGCAGGAAAAGGAGAAAATGCTGGTTACCAGCATTTTCTCCTTTACCCACAGTGTTTTCAAAATGTGGCCTACAATGTTTTCTACCCTTAAAAAAACAAATTTCAAATATTCAGTCACTTTTATTTTGTCGTCTGCAAATGCTTTCAATTTGGACCAGTCTAAAATATTATCGTTTGGTAATGAGTTATAGATCACAGTAATCTTTTAGGATTATTTGGTAAAGGCTTAAAACAGATAATTGACCTTTTTCATTAAAGTAATACTTTTGGATTTTATTTGATTTTTTTTTTTTTCCAGAGAAGATTTGGTTCACAAGTACCAAGAGGGATCCAGATACTCTCTCTGAGTTACTAGAGAATGATACAATGGTAAAAACACCATTTGAACAGAAGAGAATCACAGAAATAAAAAAACTGAACAACAGGGTAAATGTTATTATACGCCCGAAAGGTCGTATTATGTTATACGGTCTGTCTGTCTGTCCGTCCGTTAGCAATTTCTTGTGTGCGCAACTCCTACAGTTTCCATCGGAATTATTTGAAACTTGCCACAATGAATCTCCATGATGTCTAGTTGTGCACCTGGGTCTTAGAATTTGGATCGCTGTTTGCGTTCCAAAATTATATGCCCTTGATTTCTGAAATAACCAACTTTTCACTTTGAATTTTTGTTCAGGTCATAACTTTCATACCATAAAAGGTATCAAATTGAAACTACATACACTGATAGAACACATTATGGAGAAGTGCAGTGCACATGAACCATAACTCTGCCACTGTTATGTTTTGAGTTACTGCCCTTTGTTAATTTTCAGTTTGAATTTTTGTTCACACCATGACTTCTGAACTATAAAAGCTTCTAACTTCGAACTTCATACACTGATAGAACCCATTATGGAGAAGTGCATTGCACATGAACCATAACTCTCCCACCTTTATTTTTTGAGTTATTGCCCTTTGTTAATTTTCAGTTTGATTTTTTGCCCAGGCCATAACTTCCAAACTATTAAAGCTATTAACTTGGAACTTCATACACTGATAGAACCCATTATGGAGAGGTGCATTGCACATGAATCATAACTCTGCCGCCTTTATTATTTGAGTTATTGCCATTTGTTAATTTTCACTTTGAACTTTGGTAAAGACCATAACTTCCAAACTTCAAAATCCATCATCTTGAAACTTTGAAGACTAATAGAACACATTATGAAGAAGTGCATTGCACAAGAATCATAACTCTGCCATCCTTCCTTTTGAGTTATTTCCCTTTTCACTTTGAATTTTCGTCTGGGCCATAATTTCTAAAATATAAAAGATATGATCTGGGACCTTCAAAGACTGATAGAACACCTTCTGGATAAGAGCAACTCACAAAATTTGTAACTTTGCCACCCTTTTTTTTTTTAGTTATTGCCCTTTAATATTTTTCACATACCATGGAGAATTACTACTCTTCATTCATGGCCCATCCATCAATGCAACTCATTTCACTGACAAGCCCATTCGGGCGTATATGCGCCGCTCTGCGAAGCTCTTGTGTTTGATATGGCTTGCAAAAAATAAAAAAAAAATTATATGTACAATTTGTGTACAATTTATATAGCAAATTAAGTATATTAATGATCCAATGACACTCAGCATGAATCAAAGATTAAATTTTAAAAGTAACAGTGTAGACCTTGTTCGAGGGTTCCGCCTTTGATGAGACAGCCAATCGGAATCTACACTATCTATATAGTCTAATATGTTCATTTCACGGAGACACACCTTGATCGGAAAACATATCGCTGATTTTGCATCCAGTCTAGATCTGTTTTCCCTTGTATTGACATTCTGTTATTTAATCACTTTTCCGCAAAACAGTGTTTTTTGGCCAAATTATTCCATATTAATTAATGATTTTTGATGTGATGTCATGTCCGTTAATAAATGTTATTCCTGAAGAAGGCGTTAATCCAAAACATTGGATAAAATATGAAATGTTGTTAAACATGTTGATTTTTGTTTAATACTTAATGATATGGCTTGCAGCATGCCAAAAAGGGCCTTCAGCCATTGTTGTAAAGTGTTGTGTCTAATTAGCCTGCCCAGTCCACGCAGTCTAATCTATTTTTTGCGCAAGTCTACTGAAGAACAAAATCTAATGTAAACGTAAAGTGCCATCTCGAATTAGCCTTTGCAGAATGCACAGGCTGATACAAAAAAACTTCGCAAATGTCTGAATGCCTCTTTTAGCATGTTGTAAGTGAAATAGTATTGGAGTCTTAATTAATAACTCTTTACAAGACTACAAAATATTTTAACTCTTTACCAAACGACAAAATTTTAGATCGGTCCAAATTGAAAGCACTTGCAGACGACAAAATAAACCCAACTCAAAAATTGAAACTTGTTTCCAGAAGGGTAGAAAACACTGTGGGAAAAGGAGAAAATGCTGGTTACCTGCAAATGCTTTTGATTTCGACAAACCTAAAATATTGTCGTTCGGTAATGAGTTAAAGAAATTAAATCTTGTAGTTGTTTGATAAAGCTTAAATGGGAAATACTATATAAATTGTATAAATTTGTGTCTTAAACAGGTGGAGAAAATGTCTGCAGAAAAAGTGGAGAAAGAACAGCAAGCCTTAGAACTTAAAATACAAGTTGCAGAAAAAGAGCTGGATCTTATGGAACGCCACATGAAGTCAGTCAATCTGAACTTGTATTTCCCAATCATAGTAGATTTCATTCTTCATCTAAATCTAAATTTAGAAAGTAACAATATTTCTGATTTAACCCATTACCACACAATCCCTACTTTTGATGACCGTGAGAAACACAATGTTTTCTTCCCTTCCCAAAACAAATTTCAGTTTTTTAGTCACATTACTTTTGTCATCTGTAAATGCTTCCAATTTGGACTTGTCTAAAATTATGTCGTTTGGTAAAGAGTTAACCAAATGGTTTAGCCAATCAGAAATTGTGTCACCTTGAAATTCATAAATTTCTTGAGAAATGGACATAGAACTTTATGAGGAATAATGGTGAATTCACCAATTATTCCAAATTACATTATTTGTCTAATTTTAAAGAAATTTCTCAGTGCAACAAAAGCACCATTTCTGATTGGCTATTGTAAACCTTCTGGAAAGATGCATTTAAGTAGAATGTTGGTATGTAGAGATTCATTAAGATTGAACAATAAACTGTGAATGAAACCATTTGAAGTAATAGATTCAACCCTTTCCCATGCAATCTCTGAGAATAACCCTGAGAAAGTGAGCTTTTGAAAACATTGTGGGAAAAGGAGAATTTGCTGGTAATCAGCATTTTCTCTTTTTCCCAGATTTTCGACTTTTTCACAGCCAAAAGTCATGATTCAAGCTAAGGCTGAATTGTGGTCTCAAGATGTTTTTAATTGGGACTTTGCTGGTTGGTCAAACGTTCATGGGAGTAGACAGAATTGGAATAGAATACTTTTCTTAACCCTTTACCAATCAATCCCTGGTTTTTACGACCCTGAAATGGAAGACTTTGAAAAAATTATGGGAAAAGGAGAAAATGCTGGTAACCAGCATTTTCTCCTTTTCCCACAATGTTTTCTACCCTGCTGGAAACAAATTTCAATTTTTGAGTTGCATTTATATTGTTGTCAGCAAGTGCTTTCAATTTGAACCAGCCTAATATTTTGTCATTTGGTAGAGTTAATGAAGATTAGCATATCAATATACATTCTCATGTTCTTGTTTTAGAACTAAACTAGGGGTAACAACAGCCCAGGTTGAAGATCAACATGCTTATGTCAAACAACTGACCAGCACAGAGGCTGATCCTAGCCTCATTGAGCAAGAGAAGTTAGTGGAAAAACAGCTCAGAAAAAGAAAGGTATATTTGTTTGGAACATTTTGATCCTTTGCCACACAATTCGGAGGTTTTAGGACCCTATGGAAGAAGGCTTTTGAAAACATTGTGGGAAAAGGAGAGAATGTGGGTAACCAGCGTTTTTTTCCCTTTCAAACAATGTTTTCTACACTGTCATGGACAAAGTTAATAATTTTAACCACATTTCATGTGCGGTCTGCACTTGCTTTCAGTATGTTTGGATAAGTCTAAAATGTTGTTGTGTGGTAAAAAGTCAAAAAGGTCAGACTTCAAAGAATGTGCAGATCTTCACTTTTCACAATGTGATTCTAAGTATCTATGTGGTCTATATGTTGCTTCATGCAATAGGAAAAAGCTACTCATGTTGCTTAATGCGATAGGAAAAGGCTACTCATGTTGCTTGATGCGATAGGAAAAAGCTACTCATGTTGCTTGATACAATAGTGAAAAGCTACTCATGTTGCTTGATGCAATGGGAAAAAGCTACCTATGTTGCTTGATGCAGTGGGGAAAAGCTACTCATGTTGCTTGATGCAATTGGGAAAAGCTACTCATGTTGCTTGATGCAATGGGAAAAAGCTACTTATGTCGCAAATGGCCAGTCTAAGAATGGACTGTCAAAAGAGAAGCAATTTTTGTTGGTGTTTCTAATTGTGAGCTTGACTGTTTTCCGGGATAAGAAAGAATTGTTGTCATAGCCCTGTGGTTGTTCTGCGTCTACATTTTCGTGGTGCAAAACTTTGACGTTTTGTAATATCTCTGTTGTAGCCAAATATACTTACTTCAAACTCGTACAAAGTGTTAACTATCAAAAGGGGAACTTAGGAATTCATAAAACAAGGGCAGGGAATTACTTAACCCTTTACCACACAATGACGACTTCTGAGGACCCTGAGGTAGAATCCTTCTGAAAAAAATTGTGGGAAAAGGAGAAAATGCTGGTAACCAGCATTTTCTCCTTTTCCCACAATGTTTTCTACCCTTCCCAAATCAAATTTCGATTTTTCAGTCACATTTATTTTGTTGTCTGCAAATGCTTTTAGTTTGGACCAGTCTATAGAATTGTCGTTTGGTAAAGAATTAACCCTTTACCCCTAAGGCATTTTTATGATATCTCTAATTGACCCTAAACAACAGCAAGGATGAAGCCATCTATTATGTGCATATGACACCTTTTGATAGCATAGAAAACATTTTGACAAAAGGTAAAATTATTTGTCACTAGCAATTTTAGCTTTTGCCACAATATTTTCCAAAGGCTCCTATGATATGATGTCAAAAATATGGACAAATGAGGATACAAATATCTGATTGGGTGGAAAACATTGTGGGAAAAGGAGAAATTGCTCGTTACGAGCAAATTGCTCTTAACGAGCAATTTCTCCTTTTCCTACAAGGTTTTCAAAAGCTGTCTCTTGTTGATATGTCAAAATGAGTGTCTATGATGTAAAGGGTTAACACATTTTTTCTTGTGTCAAAATGTTGTCGTTGTCTCTGAATCCAGGTAATGGGTTTTCAGTGCAAGTAATTTTATTGATTCAGTTTTTTCTTTTCACTTTTCTTTCAAAACTCAGGATAAGTATGCAAAACAGCTTGAATACATTGAGTACAGGAGGGAGCAGCTTAAAAAACAGACTGATGAAAATGCAGTTCCAAATGATAAGCAGGCGTCAATACAAGAGAAATTTGGACAGTACAGGAAAAGGGATGGGTCTTTGAATACACGCCAGGTCTTCCAAATGTTGAAACAAGAGGAGCGTAAACAAATTAAGGTACAGTAAGCCATTACCAGATAATGGAATGGTGGATCATTATCAAAAACCACATTTGCAGATAATCAAATGACTGTAACTGCAATGATGAGGTTTGGCTTTGAAAAGGTAGAAAACTTTTGTAACAAATGAAGAAAATGCTGGTTACCAGCATAAAAGTAGGTCAAAAGGTCCAGGTTGATCTGTTTTTTAATTCACCTGAGCACAACGTGCTCAAGGGGAGCTTTAAGGATCACTCGGTGTCCGTGGTCCGTCGTGCGTTGTCCATCGTGCGTCGTCAACAATTCTTTAAACATCAACTCCTCCTAAACTGCTGGGCCAATTTGGACCAAACTTGGCAGGAATGTTCCTTGGGAGGTCCTCTTTAAAAATTGTTCCCAGAATTTGATTCCATCAAAAACTCTGGTTGCCATGGCAACCAAATGGAATTTTTTAGCAAATTCTTTAAAAATCTTCTCCTCTGAAACCGCTGGTCAGATTTTGAAATAATTTCACAGATATGTTCCTTGCGTGACCCTTTTCAAAAACTGTTCGTGAAATTTTGATCTGTCAAAAAATGTGGCTCTGGTGAATGGGGGCTACTTGCACTATACAGAAATGAAGCAATGCTTTAAAAATCTTCTCCTCTGAAACCGCTTGTCAGATTTTGAAATAATTTCACAGATATGTTCCTTGGGTGACCCTTTTCAGAAATTGTTCGTGAAATTTTGATCTGTCAAAAAATGTGGCTCTGGTGAATGGGGGCTACTTGCACTATACAGAAATGAAGGAATTCTTCAAAAATCTTCTTCTCTGAAACCGCTGGTCAGATTTTCAAATAATTTCACAGAGTTGTTCCTTGGGTGACCCTTTTCAAAAATTGTTCGCAAAATTTTGATTGGTCAAGAAACATGGCTCTGGTGAATGGGGGCTACTTGCATCATAGGGAAATGAAGAAATTCTTGAAAAATCTTCTTCTCTGAAACAGCTGGTCAGATTTTAAAATAATTTCACAGAGTTGTTCCTTGGGTGACGCCGTGATGGTGACCCTTTTCAAAAATTGTTCGCGAAGTTTTGATTGGTCAAGAAACATGGCTCTTGTGAATGGGGACTACTTGCACTATAGGGAAATGAGGAAATTCTTAAAAGTTCTTCTTCTCTGAAACTGCTGGTCAGATTTTAAAGTAATTTCTCAGGGATGTTCCTTGGGTGACCCTTTTCAAAAATTGTTAGCGGAATTTTGATTGGTCAAGAAGCATGGCTCTGGTGAATGGGGGCTACTTGCACTATAGGGAAATGAAGAAATTCTTGAAAATTCTTCTTCTCTGAAACGGCTGGACAGATTTTGAAATGATTTCACAGAGATATTCCTTGGGTGACCCTTTTCAAAAATTGTTTACAAAATTTTGATCTGTCAAGAAACATGGCTCTTGTGAATGGGGACTACTTGCACTATATGGAAATGAAGAAATTCTTGAAAATTCTTTTCTGAAACCCCTAGTCAGATTTTAAAATGATTTGACAGAGATGTTCCTTGGGTGACCCTTCTCAAAAACTGTACATATAATTTTGATCTGTCAAGTAACATGGCTCTTGTGAATGGGGGCTACTTGCACTATACGGACATGATGAAATTATTGAAAATTTTCTTTCTCTGAAACCCCTGGTCAGATTTTAAAAGAAATTTTCTGAAATGTTCCTTGGGTGACCCTTTTCAAAACTTGTTTGTAAATTTTGATCCATCAAGAAACATGGCTCTCACGGATGGGGGCTACTTGCTCTTATACAGAAATGAAGAATTCTTAAAAATTCTATTTGAAACTGATGGTCAGATTTCGAAATGACTTTAACATTTTGCTTAGCAAAATTATAAATTTGGTTCCAATGTTTCAATACCTCAAAAAAAAAAATAGGCTATGATCATCTCAAAAATTCAGGTTAGCGATCCAGGGCCATTTTGGCCCTCTTGTTTTTCTTACTCTTTACCTAGTTTTAAAATTCATTTTTCTGCCAAATCAGCCTTAGACTACAAGGCAGTTACAGACTGTCATCTTCACAATAATTTCCATACTTTTAAAAGATCTGATTTAACCTTTTCCCAAACAAGCCCTGGTTTTCATGTGTCTGCAGTAAAAGTCTTCTGAAAACACTGTGGGAAAAGGAGAAATTGCTCGTAACGAGCAATTTCTCCTTTTCCCACTGTGTTTTCTACTCTTTTTGAGGACTTTCTGCCATTTTCTTCAAATGTAAAATTGTCGTCTGCAAACTCCTTTGGTTTGGAAGAGTAAAAAAATTGTCATTTGGCAAAGGGTTAACTCTTTACCGAACGACAAAATTTTAGACTTGTCCAAATTGAAAGCATTTGCAGACGACCAAATAAGAGTGACAGGAAAATTGAAAATTGTTTTGGGAAGGGAAGAAAACATTGTGGGGAAAGGAGAAAATGCTGGTTACCAGCATTTTCTCCTTTTCCCACAATGTTTTCAGAGGGCTTCTTTCTCAGGGTTGTCAGAAGTAGGGATTGTGTGGTAATGGGTTAAACTAAAATACATTTTGACACCAGTTTATTTGGGCTTTAAGAATGGTCTTGAAATGATATTGAAAAATTTGAGAACAACTTTCAAAATTCAACTATGCAAAAAGAGACCACCTGCTGTAAGAAAGCGCTTTTTAATTTTCTGTTTTGATGACATTTTAAACCAGGTTCAACCGTTTAACTTTTGAACAAATGAAACAATTTAAACCAGTCGATATTGAAAGCATTTTTAGATGAAAAATTAGATATAGCTGAAATGCATTCGCCATACCTCAGGTGATGGGAGCCATCAAATCTCTCAGCTGTATCTGATGGATTAATATGCAGCAGATCAGTGTATTCATTGCCCGGAAATACCATGGTTCACCAATTATTTACCAGCATTTTATCCTTTTTCTCACAATGTTTCTAAAAGTCTTATTTTTTAGGGTCATTTAAACTTGAAATTGTGTGGTAGAGGGTGAAAAAATTTGTTAATACACTTATGATTACTTTCAGGCCCAAAATCATTTTGATAGAGAGAAAATTCAGGCGACAGCTGATCTAATGGAGATTAAAGAGCTTGCTACAAGACAGAAACTTAGGGAGTTAAAGGAAGTGATGAAAAACACACCAGGACTAGGTACAGGTACTGAGCAGAATAGAACAGATTCTGGAGGCTACAGAAACACTAATGGCAAGGTACCAGAACATATTGCTGGTTCTGGTAAAGAAAATAATGTAAATAATAGTGCTCTGACTAATGGATTCAATGATCCTAAGGGCAGAGAAAAGACATTTTTTGTTGAGAATGGTAAAAACAAAACTGAACAGAGTGGACAGCTGTTTGACCAAGATTCTTTTGACCAAGGAAATGAAAGTAACAATACCAGAAAAGACAAAGATCTCAAAACAAAATGGGAGTCTAATTACAGTCGTCCCACAACCCCGTCCAACCTTAAAATACCTGACACTGATGTAAAAAAAGCAAATGGTGCTCATAAAGAATTGAAAAACTCGAAAGATGCTGAAAATCAAGAAAAGTCAAGGGATTATAAACCAACCAATCAAAAAGGGGATGCAGGGGTCATAGGGGTTAGACCAGAAGCTGGACAGGAAAAGTCTCATAAAAAACTACCCAATGGTTTAAGTGAAGATATGATTGAATCTCATAGTCGAAAAATTGAGGAAGAACTTTATAAAAGTAAAAACAATAGATTTAGAGAGAAAAACAAAGCTCTGTATGAAAAAGATTCAGGTCAAAATGT
This sequence comes from Tridacna crocea, assembly GCA_943736015.1. Taxonomy (NCBI): domain Eukaryota; kingdom Metazoa; phylum Mollusca; class Bivalvia; order Cardiida; family Cardiidae; genus Tridacna; species Tridacna crocea. The sequence goes on along the minus strand of OX031067.1, from coordinate 34,937,515 downwards.
GCCGACTCAAATGCCTAGTGAATATGTATATAGTATGTCAAACCCTGAACAATTTGATGCTCGCAGGATGGGCTTATCAGCTAAAAACTTTGATTCTGCTCTGACTTCTATGTTAGGTCAGGATAATACTGGTGTTTACCCAAAGAATGAGGATTATGAACAATTTGCAAGAACTTCTAAGTATCGTCCGAATCCATACATAGAAGCTGCCAATCAAAAACTTCCCCATCCAAGACTGAAATCTCGTCAGAGTTCGAGACCTCCAACCAGAGATACAGTCAATAAACCTAAACCTAGAGAAGGTGGAAGTAATGATAGGAAAACCAAAGACGGGTCAGGACAAGATTCTGTGAGTGTTAACCTCAAACCAGATTAGAAAAGTTTTTTACCTGTCACTTAACCCTTTACCAAACAGTCCCAGATTTCAACGACCCTAGGAAAGAAACCTTTTGGAAAGATTGTGGTAAAAGGAGAAAATGCTGGTAACCAGCATTTTCTCCTTTTACCACTATCTTTTCCACTCTTTCAATGAAAAGTTCTGCCATTTGAGCTGTCTTTGTCATCTGCAAATGCTTTAAACTTGGACCAGTCTAAAATTTTGTAATTTGGTAAAGAGTTAATGTATGCAGCATTTTCTCCCTTTTTCACGGTATTTTAGAATATGTTTTTCTTCAGGGATTGTTTTGTCAAGGCTTGCTTCATTTCTTCTTGTTTGAAAATGCCAATTGCATTATCAGTAAACTTGATCTTTGATGTGTGTATAATTATTACCTCGGCTGATTTTCAAGATGTGTGTATAATTATTACCTCGGCTGATTTTCAAAGAAAACATTCAGGTATTGAGATAGCCATGTCATTGTCCACCTGGGTCTGTATTCACCAACCATTCTTAAGAAAATTGTTGGTCTTTTTCTTCAGAATTTTGTCAATGTGAAAGTAACAGGACTTCTGATTGGCTAAACCATTGGGTTTAGGCAATCAAAAGATGTGTTACTTTCAAATATAGAAAATTCTGGAGAGTAAGACTGAGACAGTTCTCAAGAATGATTGGTGAATACAGAACCAGGACTTTGTCTTCGTTTAAAAACTTTGACATTCTATTAAAAATCTTTGTCATTGCTAAGAATTTTTACTTCAAACTTGGACGTGTCAAAAGGGAAATACATACAACGGGGGGTGGCAACCATCAAGATATTTTTGACACTGTTGTTTTGTTGCCTGAATTTTCATTGAAAATCAATCTAATACCAAGAGCAGTACAGCTAAACATTGGGACCCACACATGCAGCTTTTTTTTTTTGTATTATAGGCATCTGCAGTAACCAACAAATTAAATCAATACCTTCACCAGACCTCTAGTAAAGAAAGGTCCAGTAAGGGATCCCAAAGGTCCAGACCAGCCTCACAGGGTACAGGTGAGTATATTTGTACTTTGCTGAAGCTCAATCTGATCCTTGACGACACTTTACCCAAATATTTAATTCCCCTTTTCATGTTTTACAGTCCATATAGTGTAACCCTAAGGCTGTAAGATTGAAAGGAGATGACTTAACCCTCTACCCCATAAGGCATTTCTATGGTATCTCTAATTGAACCTATATAACAGCAAGGATGAAGCTGTTTCCCATGTATATATGACACCTTTTTGATAGCATAGAAAACATTGTGGCAAATGGTGAAATTGCTCGTCACGAGCAATTTCACCTTTTGCCACAATGTTTTCCAAAGGCTCCTGCAAGCAATACGTAGAAATGAGTATCAAGGAATAAATCAGCCATGCTGTGTTAATCCTCTCCCAAACGACAAACTTTTGGACTAGACCAAATTGAAAGTATTTGCAGACGACAATTCTACTCTTGCTGAAAAGATGATTTCTGTTTATGATAGGGTAGAAAACATTGTGGGAAAAGGAAAAAATGCTAGTTACCAGCATTTTTACCTTTTCTCACAATGTTTTCAAAAGGCTACTATTCCAGACCAGTGAAAACCAGGGATTTTTTGGGAAAGGGTTAAAAGGGACCTTAATGTATCTGCGAAACAGTATTCATACAGGTCAGCCTGCGCAGTGAGTGTATGCAGGCCAGGGTCAAAACTTTTTACCATTTGTCTTTTTTCTGTATTTCCAAGGACCAGCCTATCTCACGATTAAGTCGTTTAACCCATTACCACACAATCCCTACTTTTGACGCCCCTGAGAAAGAAGCCTTTTGAAAACACTGTAGGAAAAGGAGAAAATGCTGGTAACCAGCATTTTCTCCTTTTCCCACAGTGTTTTCTACCCGTCCCAGATCAAATTTCAATTGTTCAGTCACCTTATTTTGTCTTCTGCAAATGATTTCAATTTGAACCAGTCTAAAATTTGGTCGTGTGTTAAAGAGTTAAAAAAAATGCTATTACTGATCAGCAAGTATATGATGGCTTGCTTGGTATTTTGCATTTTCACAAGCCAAGGGTGACGATCCACTATGCTACTCAAACCTTGGCAGATTGAGCTTGATTTTGACATTCCCGCTATACGCATTTTCATTGGTTGCAGCTAGCTCTAACTGCACAAATCAAATCACTCATAGCATTTCATCATTGATAAAAATAGAACAAGGTCATGACCTTTCGAATAAGAATAGAAGGTAAACATCGATACCTCCGTGGATGTGTGCAGGATCTGAAATGATTTATTACTGAAAAAACATAGACAAACAATATTTACAGAAAGTTTCAGTTTTACCGATCAATTATCGGAGGTTTTAGGCTATATTCAAGCACCTGACTATGGAATGTCGAAGTGTGTTTGTGTTCATTGCTTCATGTTGAATTATTATATTCATAAGCAGTTTGTAAAACGATATTTCATAGGCTGTAAGAAATCTGATGTAAAGGGGGATAATAACTAGCATCCAATGTCCCTGGGAACCTCGAAAACGGGCTGAATCCGCCAAGGTAAGATCCACATAGTGATCGTTACCTTGGCTCGCGAAGGTGGATATTTTGAATAACAGAGATGCAATAAACCCCTTTTAGCCAGAGAACAACTCAAATATTATTATTTTAGTTCTGATATTTACGCAATAACTCAACATACCTTCAGACAATATAGGACCATATTAAGACTGCACGTCCAGATTTTCATCTTCATATTATTTGAATATTCATATATAGGAATGTTTGAGAGCTTCACTCCCTGGAACTGGCAAGGAGGTACAAAACCTTCCTAATAGTACAGCAAATTGATAGGTTTGATGCTTCATGTGTGTGTGTTGCCATTAACTTTTTACAGAACAATGTCATAAATTTTTAGTCTTGGACAAAGAAGGCATTTGAAAACCTCATGCAAAAAGGAGAAAATTCTGGTTACCAGAATTTTCTCCTTTTCCCATGATTTTTTTACCCTTTCAAAGGCTATTAACACCATTCAAGCAACATTTGAGTTTTTGTCTGGAAATGCTTTTAAGTAGACAAGTCTAAACTTGGTGTTTGTATTTTTTCCACTTAATCCTTTACCAAACGACAAAATTCTAGATTGGTCCAAATTAAAAGCACTTGCAGACAACAAAATAAATGTAACTCAAAAAAATTTTTTTTTCCCAGCAGGGTAGAAAACATTGTGGGAAAAGGAGAAAATGCTGGTTACCAGTATTTGGAAAAAATGCTGGTTACCAGCATTTTCTTCTTTTCCCACAGTGTTTTCAAAAGGCTTCTATCTCAGGGTCGTAAAAACCATGGATTGTTTGGTAAAGGGTCAAGAGTTAACATTTAATACGCAGTGCTTTGGGTGGAAAAGAGAAAAAAAATACTGTACTTTAAATGAAATGTATGTAGTGAGAAATGAATGTGCATGAAGTTTAATATTTTATCAGAACTTTTTGTGCATGTAGGCATGTTTTGGTGGTACTTAACACCATTGTGGCAGCTATTTATCATTTTCTTTTGCTAATTTTTCTTAAGTTGTAATACAAACTCTTCACCAAACAACATACAGATAGACAGGTCCAGATTCAAAGGATTGGCAGACAACAAATTAATGTGGCGCACATGAAAATATTTAATACCCCTGCAAAACGAATGTTTTCAGGGGGTATACTGGAATCAGCCTGTCGGTCTGTGTGTCTGTCCGTGTGTCTGTCTGTGTACAAAATACTAGTAATTTTGTGTCGCAAAATACTCCTACAGTTTTCCTTCAATTGTCATGAAACTTTGCACGTATACTGATTATATATTGAAGATTTGCAAGACGCAATTTTCAAGTGTCAACTGTTCTTGGTTGAGGAATTATCTCCCCTTGAACTTGACAGTTTTTTTCTGTCAAATTGCTGGGGGGGTGTTGTCACATTCAGTGACAGCTCTAGTTTTCTCTGAAAGGGTAGAAAACATTGCTGGAATTGGAGAAAATCCTGGTTACCAGCATTTCCTCATTTTCCAACTGTGTTTTCAAAAGCCTCAGGATTGTTAAAACCGGATTGTGGATTCAAGAATGGCAGGTCACATCATGATTAGACCCGATAACAAATACCCTGAAGGTTTAATAACCATGGAAAATAAGGCTTTTGACAATTGAAAAAAATTGTGGAAAGAGGAGCAAATGCCATTGACTGTCTGCTTTGTTTCCCATATGGCTTGCAACACGCAGAAATGGGTATTCGGACATTTGTGTTAAGTGTTGTTAAGTGTTTTCTTAGGTCAGCCTGTGCACTCCGTGCAGGCTTATCCGAAACAACTCTCTGTTAATTTTTATGTTATTTTTGCGCAAATCTACTGTAGCACAAAATCTAATTTAGTCTTAAAGGGCCACCTTTCCCAAAGAACAAATTTTGGACTCTTCCAAACCAAAAGAGTTTGCAGACAACAATTTTAGATTTGCGGAAAGTGCTAGAAAGTTATCAAAAATGGTAGTAAACTCTGTGGGAAAAGTAGAAATTGCTCGTTACAAGCAATTTCTCCTTTTCCCACAGTGTTTTCAAAAGACTTTCACTGCAGACACGCAAAAGCCAGGGCTTGTTTGGGAAATGGTTAAATCTTAGTTCACAATCCTGATTTTTAACGTTCCTCGAGAAAGAAGCCTTTTGAAAACATGGTGGGAAAAAGAGAAAATGTTGGTACCCATCATTTTTTCCTTTTCCTGCCATGTTTTCTACCCTTCCCAAAACAAAACAAATTTCAATTTTTAAGTCACAGTTATTTTCTATACCCCCCCCACTACAAAATGAAGGGGGGGATATACTGGAATTGCCATGGCTGTCTGTCCATCCATCTGTCTGTGTGCATGCACAAGTGTGTGCATGCATCTGTCCGTAGACACAAATTTGTCTAGGGCAAAACTCCAAGACTTTTTAAGGTACTGAACTCAAATTTACACAGTGATCTGAAAAATGCTGGTTTTCTCCTTTTCCAGCAATGTTTTCTAAAAGCTTTTTCTTTAACTCATTACCACACGACAAAGTTTTAGACTGGTTCAAATTGAAAGCATTCGCAGACGACAAAATAAAGGTGACTGAAAAATTGAAATTAGATCTGGGAAGGATAGAAAACACTGTGGGAAAAGGAGAAAATGCTGGTTACCAGCATTTTCTCCTTTTCCTACAGTGTTTTCAAAAGGCTTCTTTCTCAGGGGCGTCAAAAGTAGGGATTGAGTGGTAATGGGTTAAGGGTCATTTAAAACTTGGATTTGTGTGTTATAGGGTTAACTAGCAAACTTTCTTTTTTCTTATGTAATGTTGACTTCTTTAGTGCTGCCAAATATTTTCAGATATTTTTATCATGCAGAGTTGGAAGTAAATACAGGCAATAAGAAAATTACTACAGCATAATTTTTTTTTTTTTTAATTACATCCTGTTACTAATAATAGTAACATTTTGTCATATCAGTGCGAGGGCAGATATGGCGGGCAATGGGCTGATATCTGATATCCTGCCCATTGATAAGGTATTTGTTTTATATCTGTAGCAACAGAACACTCGCTTGTAAACTAACGTTCTCAAAACATCCATTTTGAAAAGAAGAAATGGCGGAATCGGTCCGTCAATCGCTGGCAGACAAATGAATGAATGAATAGCGTTTTAAGGCCGGTCGACAACTTAGGTCATATTGGGCGCACTTACTTAGTAAACAATAATGCGAGGTGAAAATAACATACATGTACAACAACATAAGACAAACATGATAAATGAGGAATGGACGAAACACAAAATGATGCCCCTTTTGTCGCCTTTTACGACATGCATGCTGTCACTTTTGTTCTGCCAGATGAAATGGCAGGTGTGAGGATCGTGGGACTACAGTGGTTTATTCTTATACCCCTGATTAAACCACACGGGGTCCCACAGGCCAATTGATTCCCATTCCAAACCCTATTTACATCGAGAAAAAAAAAAAACATAGGATTTGGAATAAGAACTACCCAGCCTGCTGCATTCCTACGAATTATGAGGAAAGCAGCTGTTTGTCTCTGATTTTAGTCGCCTTCTACGACATGCCATAGAGACAGGCCAAGGTCCTATTCTACAAAGTAAAAAAAAAAAAACGGGACCCCACAGGGAGCTAGCAGACAAATCTTCAGGCAATATTGAATCATTAAACCAACAAAGACGTGATAAATAGAGAATAGATTGTTGTTGTCTTGGATTAGGAAACTTATCAGGCAGTGTGTAGTGTCTATAGGCTAGTAGTTCTATGATTTTTATCTATTGAGCAGGGTGAACCGAGCTTGATTAAATTTCATAATTCGAAGCACCAATCATCTATTCTATTTATCATGTTTCTCAGTTTTGATCCGTACCACACTAAATTGAATATTTAGATTGAGAAACAATAATGGCAACATCTTTTTAACAATGAACAAACATGAAGAACTGTTCATTTAAAACGTCCTATATTGCACATACGCAGATCTACGATAGTGATGAGGAATGACGTCATGAATGTGACGTTTACCCACAGAAAAAAGTTGTGTCAAATGGAGACAAGATGTTTTTGTTTTTAGTATTTGAATATGCTAGAAAACCAAAAAAGTCGAGCAATTGATCCTTGAATGTAATAAAGAGGTTATTTCATGGCTGATGAGGGCCGGAGAGTGATATCGGCCCTCCACCTCGAAATCTGCTCTCGGGCTGAAGTCCTCGGGACAGATATCAAGTTGGGGGGCTGATATCACTCTCCGGCCCTCATCAGCTGTGTAATAACCTCTAAATATGTAGACAAATGTGCCATGTTTGCTGTTCATTAATTATCAGAGTTATTCTGTGTCATTTCCAGCTGATGGTTACAACATGGATGAATTTCTCCGAAACAACTCCTTCACAATGTTCAATAGTAGTGGACCGTCTCTCGAAATAGAGGAAGAGCATCCTGGGAAGGTGAAAGCAATGCAGGAACAGGAGCGAGAACAAACCTTTATGAATCGTGCTCAAATTGAGAGGAGCCGAGTGAACAGAATCCGACTTGCGCGCCAGTCAGCTGAAATTATTCAGCGCTCTTGGAGGAGATATTTAGCAAGGAAAAAGAAATTTAAAAGATAACTTCATTGATGATATGAACCTTTCCTTTTCAACAAAACCATTGTGAAAAAATGTACTTGAGTTAAAAACAACAGAAAGCGATTGCGGACATAGTGCCAGCCTGTTCTTGCCAATTAACTCTTTAACAAACTACAAAATTTTAGACTGGTCCAAATTGAAAGCACTTGCAGACGACAAAATAAACATAACTCAAAAATTGAAATTTGTTTCCAGCAGGATAGAAAACATTGTGGGAAAAGGAGAAAGTGCTGGTTACCAGCATTTTCTCCTTTTCCCACAGTGTTTTCAAAAGGCTTCTTTCTCAGGGGCGTCAAAAGTAGGGATTTAGTGGTAATGGGTTAAGACTTTATAAGAACAAAATATTAGACAACATAACGATGGCATTTGTAGTAGACGTATAAAATATGTCTGAAGTGATTATATTTGTTCTAAACCTTTCCCAAACAATCTCTGGCTTCCACAACCTTGGAAAAGAAGCCATTTGAAAACATCATGGGAAAAGGAGAAAATGCTGGTAACCAGCATTTTCTCCTTTTCCCATAATGCTTTCTATCCTCCCAAAACAAACTTTAATTTTTGATTCATGTTAATTTTGTCGTCTGCAAATGCTTTGAATTTGGACCAATTTCAAATTTTGTTGTTTAGTAGAGTTAACCCTTTCCCAAACAATCCCTGATTTTCACGACCCAGAGAAAGAAGCCTTCTGAAAACACTGTAGGAAAAGAAGAAAATGCTGGTAACCAGCATTTTCTACCTCTCCCACAATGTTCTCTTCCCTTCTTGAAACAAATTTCGAATATTTAGTCACATTAATTTCATTGTCTGCAAATGCTTCCATTTAGGACCAATCTAATTGTTTGTCATTTGGTAAAGGGTTAAAGGAACAGAAAATAAGCAAAGGAGATAGATCTACTGGTTATCAGCATGTTCTCTTTATATTTTCTGAAAATTCTTTGTCAGGGTCACAAAAACATGGAATTATTTGTGCTTTGGCCACCCAGATAAAGATGGCATTTGGAAACATTATTGGAGTAGGATAGAACACTGGTAGCCAGCATTTTCTCCTTTTCGAACATGTTTTATTTACCTTTAAAGACAAACCTTATTATAGGAAGCAAGTATCTGTTTTATTGTCTTCGAATACTCTCAATTTTAATCAGTCTAAAACTTTGTCCTGTGATACACAGTTAACTCTTTATCAAAGGACAAAATTTTGGGTCAGTCTAGATTGAAAGTATTTGCAGTTAACAACATAAATGTGACTCAAAATTTGAATTTTGTGTTTGGAAGAGAAGGAAATATTGGAGGAAAAAGAAAAATGCTGATAATCAGTATTTTCTCCTTTTCTGACAATGTTTTCAAAAAGCTTTTTTCTCAGGGTTGTTATAAGTCAGAATTGTGTTGTAAAGAACCAAACATATGGTTATGTAAGTGGTAAAGAACCAAACATATGGTTATGTAAGCCAAAAAAGTCCACTCATTGTCTGTACCAACAAAATTATTTGACTTATGAAATCATTAAATCATAACTTTTTGTCATTGATATCAGTTCGAAGAAATAGTTGTGAACCCTTTTCCAAACAATCCCTGGTTTTTACGACCCTGAGGTCAAAGCCTTTTGAAAACATTGTAGGAAAAGGAGACAATGCTGGGAACCAGCATTTTCCTACAATATTTTCTACCTTTCCTAAATCAGATTTCAATTTTTGAGTTACGTTTATTTTGTCGTCTGTAAGTGCTTTCAATTTCGACAAGTCTAAAATTTTGTCATTTGGTAAAGAGTTAAACGACAAAATTTTAGGTTTGCCCAAATCTAAAGCATTTACACACGACAAAATGAAAGTGAAAGACTGGTCCAAATAGAAAGCATTTGCAGACGACAAAATGAAAGTGACTGGAAATTTGAAATTTATTTTGTGAAGAGTAGAAAACATTGTGGTAAAAGGAGAAAACGCTGGTTACCAGCATTTTCTCCTTTTCCCACAATGTTTTCTAAAGGCTTCTTTTTTAGGGTCGTCAAAAGTAGAGATTGTGTGGTAATGGGTTAAGCGGATGTTTTTTTTTTACTGCTCCTGATGCATTTAGAAATTGTATTTTTATCACTCTACTTTTTGAAATACCAGTATTGAACTGCAAAAAATCAAAGGATATTATTTCATTATAGTTATAATAGTTTTTGTTAGTTCATTAATTGTTTTGCTTGTATGCGCTGACTTCTTTACAAGTTACTCATTTAAATCTTTACAAAACGACAAAGTTTTAGACTTTTCCAAAAGGAAAACATTTGCAGACAAAAAAAATATTAGTGACTCAAATTGAAAATCCTTTTAAGGTAAGAAAATCTTATGGGAAAGGATGAAATGTTGGCAGTCTGCATTTTTAGCTCACCTGAGCACAACATGCTCAAGGGGAGCTTTTAGGATCAGCCAGTGTCCGTTGTGCGTCATCACAAATTCTTTAAACATCAACTCCTCCTAAACCACGGGGCCAATTTAAACCAAACTTGGCTAAAATGTTCCTTGCGAGATCCTCTTTAAAAATTGTTCACAGAAGTTGATTCCTTAAAAAACTCTGGTTGCCATGGCAACCAAATGGAATTTTCAAAGAAATTCTTTAAAAATCTTTTTCTCTGAAATGGCAGGCCAGATTGTAAAATAATTTCACATAGATGTTCCTTGGGTGGACCTTTCAAAAATTGTTCGCGAAATTTTGATCTATGAAACATGGCTCTGGTGAATGGGGCTACTTGCACTATACTGGAATAAAGAAATTCTTGAAAATTCTTCTTCTCTGAAACCGCTGGTCAGATTTTGAAATAATTTCACGAAGGTGTTCCTTGGATGACCCTTTTCAAAAAGTTTGCGAAATTTTGATCTGTCAAGAAACATGGCTCTGGTGAATGGGGGCTACTTGTGCTATATGGAAGTGAAGAAATTCTTGAAAATTCTTCTTCTCTGAAACTGCTGATCAGATTTTGAAATAATTTCACTGCAATGTTCCGTAGGTGATCCTTTTCAAAAAGAGACCACAAAATTTGATCCGTCAAGAAACATTGCTCTGGTGAATGGTGGCTACTTGCACTATGCAAACATGAAGAAATTCTTGAAAATTCTTCTCTGAAACTGCTGCTCAGATTTTTCAAATAATTTCACAGAAATGTTCCTTGAATGACCCTTTTCAAAAAGCGTTCGCGAAATTCTGGTCCATCAAGAAACATGGCTCTGGTGAATGGGGGCTACTTGCACTATACCGAAATTAAGAAATTCTTAGAAATTCTTTTCTGAAACTGATGGTCAAGTGACCTCTTGAAAATTGCTTGGCAAAATGATAATATTATTTCCAGTATTTCAATTCATCCAAAAAAAAAATAGGCTATGGTCCTCTCAAAAATTCAGGTGAGCGATCCAGTGCCATCTTGGCCCTCTTGTTCTTCTCCCACACGGTTTTCAAATACATATTTTATTGCAGGCTAATGTCTATCATTGTAGTTAAGACCAAGGGTTCTTTTTGTATTGTACAGGCAACTTAACCCTTTCCCAAGCAATCCCTGGTTTTTTACAATAGAAACCTTTTGAAAACATTGTGGGAAAAGGAGAAAATGCTGGTAACCAGCATTTTCGCCTTTTCCCACAATACTTTCTACCCTGCTGGAAACAATTTTCAATTTTTTTGAGTTAGATTTATTTTGTTGTCTGCAAGTGATTTTAATTTGGACCAGTCTGATTGATTAACTTTTACCTACCAGAACTTTCTTCCATGGCACTTAGACCTACTGTCAGTTCTTGGTACCCTAAGGGTAACATGGGAGTAATTCTATAATCTGATATTAACCCTTTACCCCATAAGGCATTTCTACAGTATCTCTAATTGACCCTAAATAACAGCGTGGATTAAGCCGGGTTTTTTATGTGTATAGGACACCTTTTAATAGCAGAAAAAAATTGTGGCAAAAGATGAAATTGCTCGTGACGAGCAATTTCACCTTTTGCCACAATGTTTTCCAAAGGCTCCTACAAGCAATTCGTAGAAATGAGTATCTTTGGAGTAAAGAGTTCATAAATTGAAGTTTTTAACTCTTTACCACATGACAAAATGTTGGACTGGATCAAATTAAAAGCATTGAAAGTAAATTGTATGTTCAAGTGTGTTGCTAGATTGGTGATTTCTGCCCTTTAGAAGGTAGAAAAGATTGTGGAAAAAGGAGAAATGTTGGTTACCATCATTTTTAGCTCACCTGAGCACGAAGTGCTCATGGTGAGCTATTGTGATCGTGCTGTGTCCGGCGTCCGTCGTCCGTCGTGCGTCGTGCGTCGTCCGTCGTCAACTTTTTACCTTGTGTACGCTCTACAGGCCACAGTTTTGGTCGGATACTCATGAAAGTTGGTCAGGATGTTAGTCTCGATGAAATCTCGGACGAGTTCGAAAATGGGTCATGTGGGGTCAAAAACTAGGTCACTAGGTCAAATCTTAGAAAAACCTTGTGTACGCTCTAGAGGCCGCATTTTGAGTCGGATACTCATGAAAGTTGGTCAGGATGTTTGTCTCGATGATATCTCAGACAAGTTCGAAAATGGGTCACGTGGGGTCAAAAACTAGGTCACCAGGTCAAATCTTAGAAAAACCTTGTGTACGCTCTAGAGGCCGCATTTTGAGTCGGATACTCATGAAAGTTGGTCAGGATGTTTGTCTCGATGATATCTCGGACGAGTTCGTAAATGGGTCACGTGGGGTCAAAAACTAGGTCACCAGGTCAAATCTTAGAAAAACCTTGTGTACGCTCTAGAGGCCGCATTTTCAGTCGGATACTCATGAAAGTTGGTCAGGATGTTTGTCTCGATGATATCTCGGACGAGTTCGAAAATGGGTCACGTGGGGTCAAAAACTAGGTCACCAGGTCAAATCTTAGAAAAACCTTGTGTACGCTCTAGAGGCCGCATTTTCAGTCGGATACTCATGAAAGTTGGTCAGGATGTTTGTCTCGATGATATCTCGGACGAGTTCGAAAATGGGTCACGTGGGGTCAAAAACTAGGTCACCAGGTCAAATCTTAGAAAAACCTTTTGTACGCTCTAGAGGCCGCATTTTCAGTCGGATACTCATGTAAGTTGGTCAGGATGTTTGTCTGGATGATATCTTGGACGAGTTCGAAAATGGGTCACGTGGGGTCAAAAACTAGGTCACCAGGTCAAATCTTAGAAAAACCTTTTGTACGCTCTAGAGGCCACATTTTCAGTCGGATACTCATGAAAGTTGGTCAGGATGTTTGTCTGGATGATATCTCGGACGAGTTTGAAAATGGGTCACGTGGGGTCAAAAACTAGGTCACCAGGTCAAATCTTAGAAAAACCTTTTGTACGCTCTAGAGGCCACATTTTCAGTCGGATACTCATGAAAGTTGGTCAGGATGTTTGTCTGGATGATATCTCGGACGAGTTTGAAAATGGGTCACGTGGGGTCAAAAACTAGGTCACTAGGTCAAATCTTAGAAAAACCTTTTGTACGCTCTAGAGGCCACATTTTCAGTCGGATACTCATGAAAGTTGGTCAGGATGTTTGCCTGGATGATATCTCAGACAAGAACGAAAATGGGTCATGTGGGGTCAAAAACTAGGTCACTAGGTCAAATGTTAGAAAAACCTTTTGTAGGCTCTAGAGGCCACATTTTCAGTCCGAAACTCTTGTAACTTGGTCAGAATGTTTGTCTTGATGATATCTCAGACAGGTTTGAAAATGGGTCATTCGGGGTTAAAAACTAGGTCACCAGGTCAAATCTTAGAAAAACCTTGTATATGCTCTGGATGCCACATTTTCCGTCCAACACTCTTGAAAATTAGTCAGAATGTTTGCCTTTATAATATCTTGGAAGAGTTTGAAAATGGGTCATGTTTGGTCAAAAACTGGGTCAATAGGTCAAATGTTATAAACACCTTTTGTATGCTCTGGAGGACACATTTTCAGTCTGATACTCCTAAAACTTGTTCATGATATTTGTCCTGGTGATACCTTGAATGAGTTTGAAAATGGGTCATGTGGAGTCAAAAACTAGGTCAATGGGTCAAATATTAGAAAAACCTTGTGTACACTCCAGAGGCTACATTTTCTGCCTGATACTCTTCAGACTTGGTCAGAATGTTTGTTTTGGTGATGTCTCAAAAGAGTTTGATAATGGGTATTTGTCGGGTCCAAAACTAGGTCACTTGATGAAATCTTAGAAAAACTTTTTGTACACTGTAGAGGCCACATTTTCAGTCCAATACTCATGAAACTTGGCCAGAATGTTTGTCTTATTGATATCTCAAAAGTGTTTGATGATGGGTAATGTCTGATAAAAAACTAGGTCACTAGGAAACTAGATGGTGCATGTTTGATCAATAAACTCAGGTGAGCGATTTCAGGGCCATCATGGCCCTCTTGTTTTCTTTTCCCAAAAAGTTGTTGAAACAAATTTTACGAGATTGTTGAAATTCTGTGTTATGTAGTGAAGGGTAAAGAGAATTTTTGTAACTATCTTTTTCTTTTCTGTGATACTCAGTTCTATTACATGTATCTTCATCAAATTAATTTTAACCATTTTGTTGAGGGTTAAAAATTTATATCTACTTCAAACAAGGAGACTTTTTTCTGTCTTTATGTAGAATTGAGTAGTGAATTGACTGGATTGCACACTGTGTACAGTCTGATCTGGTTCATAATTTACAATGTCCAGTAAAACTGCTTATGTTGCCAAGAAAAATGAAAGGGTAGAAGTTTGTATTTAATTGCATTTAATGAGGATACATTATTAAAATCTTCATAGACATGAATGGCAGTAGTTTTTTGTTGCACTGTGGGTTCGGGAATGATATTCCATGGAGATATGTTCTTCTCCTTTGAAAAACTTATGGTTTCCTTTTTGAACTCTTTACCAGATGACAAAAGTCTAGATTGGTCCAAACTGAAAGCATTTTGCAGATGACAAATTAAAGGTGGCTAAATTGCTGTAATTTGTCCTTCAGAGAGTAGAAAACATTGTGGGAAAAGGAGAAAATGCTGATTACCAGCATTTTCTCCTTTTTCCACAATGTTTTCAAAAGGTTACTTTCCAAGGGTGGTTAATACCTGTGATTGTTTGGTAGAGTTAAACTGCTCTACTCTATACCTATTATTTTGGAAATTGTGAATTTTAATGGGGAGAGTGAGAGGGAGGGAGAAAAGCACTGGAATATGCCTGTCTGTCCATCTATCTGACCTTGCGTCCATTTTTGGAACCAAATCTTGAGAAATTTCTCTCAGAGGATTGATGATGAAAGTTTGGATGGATGTATTGGGGTTTAACGCCACTTTAACAGCTAAGGTGACGCACATGTGTTTCCTGGCTTTCTCACACTTACACTACTTTCTTTCCAAAGCCACTGACTACTTTTCTCACATGCTTCAGCAGAGGTGAGAGGAAAAAATATGTCGGAAAGAAAGTTCGCCTCAACCGGGTATCGAACTCACAACCACCAGGCCACGAGTCCGACACGCTCACCAGTGAGCCACCCGGCCGGGCTGAAAGTTTGGAACGGGATTCATTCCTCTCTCGCAAGAGGTCATTGGTTCCATTACAGTAATGTGCGTAGTAGCCAATGGAAGGACTGATGAGAAAAACTCTTAGAAAGAATGGATAGGTGCACTGGGCACAACAAAATTATTTTATTTTATTAACAATATTTTAGGCTTGTCCAAATCAGAAGTATTTGCAGATGATAAAATAAAAGTGACTGAAATTTCGAAATTTGTTTTGTGAAGAGTAGAAAACACTGTGGGAAATGGGGAAAATGCTGGCTATCAGCATTTTCTCCTTTTCCCACAATGTTTTCTATAGGCTTCTTTCTCAGGGTCATCAAAAGGGATTGTGTGGTAATGGGTTAATGAAATAGTGTTGAAAAAAAGTGTTTGACACTGTACAAACAAACCTTCAGTCTGTTGCCATGGACACAAGTGCCATCATCGGGAGTTGGTACATGTGGGTGAGCAATGTAAAGAGGTAGGTTACTGCATTTAAACAAGCAATTTCGTTGAAATGATATCCCCCGCTGAAAAAGACCTTTTTTGATACAAACGTATAGGAGGTATTCTGTTTTGCATGTACATGTGGCCTTTTTGTTATTGGTCCATGAAGAAATTATACATTAAGCTCCCTTGTTCCATGGCACAGGATTTCATTAGATAAAACAAGAGCCGTCAGAGACGGGTTATGCTCCCCGAATGAGTGCTTGTCATAAAATATATGAAATTGATAAAAATTCACTTTGTTTATCCAAAAAGAACCTGTTCATGCCCCCCAAAATTTGAAGTGAAAAGGCAATTACTATCTTAGAGATAGCCAACACAAACTTGTAGAGGACAATAAGCCCCCTTTAAGCCCCCTTTTCCCATAAGACAATATTGGATCATTGAAATAAAAACAACGGGTGTGTGATTTGTGGCATTTTTAAATAATAATTCAAAATTAGAAATTTCATAAAATTTTGAGCAGTCATGTAGTAAATATTACATAAAACAATTTTTTACATGAAGCCCCCTTTTCCCCGAGACGCAGCCTGAAATTGAGAAACAGGAAGAGAGGTACCTGGGCAACATTCCAACAAGTTCATATTTGAAATTTACCAAAGTTTTGAGCACCGATAAAGGAGATATTAGTGAAAAACAATTTTTTCCATGAAGTCTTCTTTTTCCGTGATGCAGCCTCAATTTGAGAAAGCAGGAAAGACATATTTGCGCATTAATAATTAATAGATTGAAAAAAACAAAGGGCACATGTTGAAACTTGTAGAAAAAGATAGAACCATGAAATTTCATGAAATTTTGACAAAAACTGAACAAGATATAAGTAAAAATTGCAATTTTGCATTGGGGCCCCTTTTTCCTTGTCATTATACAAGAAATCCCCTTTTTCCATGACAGAGGGTCAAATTGAAAAACACATAGATAAAGAAACAAGAGCACATGGTGAAACTTTGGAAAAACAATATAACCATGAAGTTTAATGAAATTTTGACCAAAACTGCATGAAATATTAGTAAAAATTGGAATTTTGCAAGAAACCCCCTTTTTCCATGACAGAACGTCAACTTAAAAAACGCCCAGATTAAAAATAGCAAGGGCATATGCTAAAACTTTCCATAAACAATATAACCATGAAGTTTCATGATATTCTGACAAAAACTGAATGAGATATTGGTAAATATTGCAATTTTGCATTAAGCCCCTTTTTTCCATGACACGGGGTCAAATTGAAAATCCGGGAAAGACACATCGGCGCCTTACCCCAAGGAGTTCATATATGAAGTTTTATCCAATTTGGTCCAGGGGTTGTGGAGAAATCGAGTTTTGAAGAGAAGACTCCAAACATTAAAAGTGTACTTAAGTGTAACTTAAGTGAAACTTAAAATCGCTCTCAGTCGGCCATTTTGCATCGAATCGAAAAAACAAAAAAAGTGTGTCGGGAGAATGGGTCATTGTATATGTATATAAAGTTTCACGAAATTCCGTCCAATGGTATTGGAGATATTTGCCGAGACGGACACACGGACGGACGGAAGGACGGACAACGCTAAAACTATATCCCTCCGCCTACGGCGGGGGATAAAAAGTATCAACCCATTCCAGCCAGTGCAATCTTATGTCTTAGACTGTAATTTGTCCTTCATAGAGTAGAAAACATTATGGGAAAAGGTTTAATTCTTTACCAAACGACAAAAGTTTGGATGTACTCCTAATTAGCAGACAACAAAATAAATGTGAATCAAAAATCAAAATTTGATTTGGAAAGGGTAGAAAATATTGTGGGAAAAAGGAGAAAATGCTGGATACCAGCATTTTCTCCTTTTCCCACAATGGTTTCAAAGGCTCTCTTTTTCAGGGTTGTTAAAAGTCAGGATTGTGTGGTAAAGAGTTAACACCCTTTGTTTAGGGTCCTACTCAAAAGGGGGCATATATATACATTTATACATTCATAAAATCCATTTTGTCCAAAAAATGATTGGTTGGTTGGTTGTATTGGGGTTTAACGCCACTTTAACAGCTAAGGTCATATCATGGCAGTCGGTGACGCACGTGTTTCCTGGCTTTCTCACACCGGTACTTATACTACTTTCTTTCCAAAGCCACCAACTACTTTTCTCACATGCTTCAGCAGAGGTGAGAGGCAAAAATACGCCGGAAAGAAAGTTTGCGTCAACTGGGTATTGAACTCACAACCACCAGGTCGTGAGTCCAACACGCTCACCACTGAGCCACCCGCGCGGGCACGAAAAATGAGGTTTACCATTGTTTTGACATGTAAGAAACTGACTAATAGCAGAAAGATCATCTTCGCAAGCCAAGGGTTACAATCCACTGCGCTACTCTACCCTTGGCAGTTTGAGCTCGATTTCGACAATCACCCGATACTCATTTTCATTGGTTGCAGCTAGCTCTAACTGATCAAATCAAATTGCTCGTAGCATTTCATTTTTGATAAAAATAGGACAGGGTCGCAATAAAAATAGAAGGTAAACATGAATACCTCCGTGGATGTGTGCAGGATCTGTAATGATTTATTACCGAAGAAAACATAGACGAATAATATTTACATAAAGTTTCAGTTTGACCAATCAATTATTAGATGTTTTAGGCTATATCCCAGCACCTGACCATGGAATGTCCAAGTATGTTTGTGGTTATTGCTTCATGTTGAATTATTGTATCCATAAGCGGTTTGATAAAACGACATTTCATTGGCTGTAAGAAATATGATGTAAAGGGAGATAATAAGCAACATCCAATAGGGGGCGGGTAGCGGGAATCTCGAAATCAGCTCGATCCGCCAAGGTAAGATCCACATAGTAATCGTAACCTTGGCTCGCGAAGATGCAGAAAGATTTGACCCATGTCAGCTTGCATGATACTTTTTGCACGTGAATTAAGCCCCCTTTTCACAAGGCATGGCTCAATTATGAGGAATCACTGGGCCATGAAAAACAATGCAACACAATAAGATGCGGAGTTCAAATACCACAATAAAGTTTATTTGTACAGTTTAAAATGCACATATAATCTTAAAGTTACACCTTTACCAAACAATCCAGTGTTTTTTTAATCCAAGTAAAAAGATATATGGAAACATGCTGGGAATATGAGAAAATGCTGGTGACCAGCATTTTCTCCTTTTTCCACCATGTTTCCTTCTCTTTCCTGATGACCAGTGCTTTCTCCATTATCCACATTGTTTCTTCTCTTTCCAGGATAATTCCTGTAATGTGAACCTCATCTAAGTTGTTGTCTGCAAATGCTTTCAGTATGGACCAATTCAGAATCTTGTCATCTGTTTAATATCAAAATTGCATGACGAAGTAGATTCAGAGCCGACAGAAAAAAAAAAGACTAGATTTCATTTTTTTTCTTGAGTTACGCTTTTACAAAAATCATGATACATGACATGAGAAAAATGACATGAGTTTGTGATTTAAGTTTTATGACATGAATAGTGACATGATTCTGGATGAGTGATTGCACCACTTGTAAAAATATGACCAATGATAATAAATTCCTATCGTTCACAGAAACACAAAAACCGTCCTCTAGTTTCCTTTATTTTCCACAATGTTTTCAGAAGCCTTCATTTTCATGGTTGAAAAAACAACAGATTTTCTGGTATTGGATACAACAACCATCATTTTTCTAACTCTTTACTACACAATCCAGACTTTTAAGAACCCCCAACCCTTTCCCAAATGGCAAATTTTGGACCAGACCAAATTCAAAGCATTTTGCAGATGACAAATTAACAGTTGCTAAATTGATTTTTCTATATGATAGGATAGAAAACATTGTGGGAAAAGGAGAAAATGCTGGTTACCAGCATTTTCTCCTTTTCCCACAATGTTTTCAAAAGGCTTCTATTCCTGACCCATAAAAACCAGAGATTGTTTGGGAAAGGGTTAAAGAAAAGCCTTTTGAAAACATTGAGGGAAAAGGAGAAAACTGCTAACCATTATTTTCTACTTTTCACTCATTATTTTCTACCCTGCTGGAAACAAATTTCAATTTTTGCTTGTTTTGATTTACTTTTTGTTTTGTCGTCTGTAAGTGCTTTCAATTTGAACCAGTCTAAAATTGTGTCATTTGGTAAAGAGTAAATCCAAGATACTTTTTATTACATATAAAAATATCTGCATTCACCAGCCACTTGCCTTCAAAAGTTAGTTATTTTTTACACTTGTGTGGCTGATGAAGACAGGTTTCACAGTTTATAGAACATAAAAACAACACTTAGACGTTTAATATGTGATAAATAAACAGATCCGTAATCTTTACTGTCCACACAAAATTTAATGTAATTTATCTTTAAAAACAAGTTTTAAGATTATTACAACTGATATTTCAAAATGTTAAAGCTCTTGATGCTTTCTACAAGCAGTTCCTCTTAATCATAAAAAATATGCCTCTGAAACAACAGCTCCTTTTCCTAAACCCCAACTTAACCCATTACCACAAAATCCCTACTTTTGACAACCCTGAGAAAGAAGCCTTTAGAAAACATTGTGGGAAAAGGAGAAAATGCTGGTAGCCAGCAATTTCTCCTTTTCCCACAATGTTTTCTACCCTTCACAAAACAAATTTCAAATTTTCAGTCATTCTTATTTTGTCGTCTGCAAATGATTTTGGTTTAGACAAACCTAATGTATTGTCGTTTGGTAATGAGTAATTTAACTCATTACCACACGAGAAAATTTTGGACTGGTCCAAATTGAAAGCATTTGCAGACTACAAAATAAAGGTGACTGAAAAATTGAAATTTGTTCTGGGAAGGGTAGAAAACACTGTGGGAAAAGGAGAAAATGCTGGTTACCAGCATTTTCTCCTTTTCCCACAGTGTTTTCAAAAGGCTTCTTTCTCAGGGGCGTCAAAAGTAGGGATTGTGTGGTAATGGGTCAAGGGCACATTAGCAGCCAGAAGAAACAACCTGGGAGTCAAATCCAGACAAATTTCATTCACACCATTTAAAAGTATGGATATTATAATATGAATCTGGTGATTCTTTTACATTACAATCAATCAAAGTTTTAGTTTTTATTGGCAGAAAAATGTTAAACTAGAAAAAAACTTGGCAACTCTGAATCTAGTTTAACCCTTTAGCACACAATTCTTACTTTTTAACAACCCTAGAGATAAAGCTTTTGAAAACACTGCGGGAAAAGAACAAAATGCTGGTAACGCCTTTCCTCCTTTTTTCCCACATTGATCTCTACCCTTTCACAGCCAAACTACCCCATTTGAGCCACATTTAAATTGCCGTCTGCAAATGCTCTCAATTTGGACAAGTCTAAAATGTTTTTTGTTTGGTAAGAGTTAACAATACATTTTTCTGTCAAAGACTGTAACTAACCATGATCAGACTTGTAATAATATCTGTACTTTTATATACATGAATTAAATCTAACTGCAATCTGGCCCTCAACCTGTTTACTCCTTACCACACAATCGCAGGTTTATGTTCTGCGTAAGAAAGGTTTTGAAAGCAGTGTGGGAAAAGGAGAAAATGCTGCTAACAAGCATTTTCTCCTTTTCCAACAATTTTTTCTACCCTGTCAAAAACAAAGAATGTTATTTGTAAAACATATTTTTTTCTACCTGCAAATGCTTTGAGTTTCAGCCAGTCTAAATTTCTGTCATTTATTAAAGCGTTAACCCTTTACTCCATAGATACTCATTTCTACGCATTGCCTGTAGGAGCCTTTGGAAAACACTGTGACAAAAGGTGAAATTGCTCGTGACGAGCAATTTCACCTTTTGTCACAATGTTTTCTATGCTATCAAAAAGTGTCATATACAAATAAGAAACGGCTTCATCCTTGTTGTTATTTAGGGTCAATTAGAGATACAATAGAAATGCCTGATGAGGTAAAGGGTTAATATGGCAGCTTCTGGGCCTTTAGCATTGAAGGATCAACCTTTTCCTATACATTTGCCCTCTTTCACTTTCATTTTTACTCAAGTTTTAAGCTATTAAAATAACTGTTTTATGGAAATTGTCAAATTTAATGATAAGATGGTGAAATCACATTTTTGAAGATGAAATATAATTTTAGATCATTCCCTATAAGTTTGATTGTCCATCAGAGTAATCTGCCCCTACATTCTGCAGAGCCACAGTAACAGTAGAGTACTTTGCCTGGTACACTTCCAACTTCATAATTATAGTCCCAGGTAAGTTCTGTCCCTGCACAGATATATCTGAAAATAACAAAAATCAAATATTTATCAAAAGTTCATATCATAACAACATGTAACATCATGCAGGCAGCAACATTTAACTGCAGTTATTTTTAGAAACATATTGATTTCTTGTGAAAACTCCAAGTTAACCCATTACCACAAACTCCCTACTTTTGACGACCCTGAGAAAGAAGACTTTTGAAAACATTGTGGGAAAAGGAGAAAATGCTGGTGACCAGCATTTTCTCCTTTTCCCACAATGTTTCCTACCCTTCACAAAACAAGTTCAAAATTTTCAGTTACTTTTGTTAGTCGTCTGCAAATGCTTTCGATTTGGACAAGCCTAAAATATTGTTGTTTGGTAATGAGTTAAACAAGGGCACTATGTAAAGTATGCCAAAAACGCTTTGATAGTTACCTAACCTTGTATGAAAACTCCTTTAGAGAGTTAACAACAAGTCCAAGTTTGACATAAACATCTTCAGTAATAAAAAAACATCAAAGTTTTCGCATAACAACTTAGAAATCCAAAGAAGAGCTTTGCAGAACAATGTATATACCCCTCGACTGGGCTTGTCAGTGAAATGAGTTAAAATCTACAACACATAGAAAGATCCTAATTTTAAGACTTTACCCAACGACAAAATTTTAGCCTGGTCAAAATTAAAATCACTTGCAGATGACAAATAAAACATAACTCAAAAATTGAAATTCATTTCCAGCAGGGTATAAAATATTGTGGGTAAAGGAGAAAATGCTGGTTACCAGCATTTTCTCCTTTTCCCACAAAGTTTTCAAAAGGCTTCTATCTCTGGGCTGTGAAAACCAGGGATTGTTTGGGAAAGGATTAAGAGTCAAATGCACAGCTATTGATCATAGAGATTTAATGTGATAAGTTTGAACTTATTCCATTGAAAATTGTAGGAGCTACACATACAAGAAATTGTTAACGGATGGACGAACCGACTGACAGAATGACGGACAGACGTATTGACAACCAGGCCATAGCATGACACAACCCTTCGGGCGTATTAAAAGGAGTTTAACTATCAATTATTTTGATGCCTATTTGCCTTTGTTGCATGTGTTCTCCCATTTGATAGTAAACAACTAGTCCCAAGTTTGAAATAAATATCTTCGTTAATGACATAGATAGAATAATAGACTGCCAAATTTTTGTAATATACAGAATTAACCCATTACCACACTATCCCTACTTTTGACGCCCCTGAGAAAGAAGGCTTTTGAAAACACTGTGGGAAAAGGAGAAAATGCTGGTAACCAGCATTTTCTCCTTTTCCCACAGTGTTTTCTACACTTCCCAGATCAAATTTCAATTTTTCAGTCACCTTTATTTTGTCGTCTGCAAATGCTTTCAATTTGAACCAGTCTAAAATTTTGCCGTGTGGTAATGGGTTAAGCTTTCTATCTCAGAGTCCTTAACCCTTCCCTAAATGACAAATTTTGAGCTCTTCCAAACTGAAGGAGTTTGCAGACGACAATTTTGAGATTTTGAGAAAATGGCAGAAAGTTCTCAAAAAGGAGAGCAATTTCTACTTTTCCCACAGTGTTTTCAAAAGACTTTTACTGCTGACCCATAAAAACCAGGGCTTGTTTGGAAAAGGGTGAAAACTGAAGATTGTGTTTTAACCCTTTACCAAACACAACATTGTAACCTTTTAACGACCCTGAGAAAGAAGCCTTTTGAAAACATTGTGGAAATGAAGTTAAAAGTGATTGTAGATGACAATTTCAATGTAGTTCAAATCGTGCAACTTTTATTGGATAAAGTAGAAAACATTGCGGGAAAAGAAGAAAATGCTGGTAACCAGCATTTCCCACAATGTTTCAACAGGCTTCTGTCCTAGGATCGTTCAAAGTCAGCATTGTGTGGTAACAAGTTTAAGGATCGTAAATCAGAAAAAGAACTTATAATACTAACTAAGGCACATAATTATAAACTTACTGTCCGGCAAAAAAAGCAATCCATGGAAATCTGAGATCATGTGTATCCACAAACACATTCTGTACAAAAGCACAGGGCTGGCAGCTATGCTGTAAAATAAGAACAAAATATTTAATTGACAAAATTTTAGACTCTTCCAGATTGAACAGCTGCAGACAACAAATTTTATGTGCTCAGATGATGGGAATTGTCTTTATAAGGACAGAAAGCAATGCGAGTTAAGGAGGAAATGCTGGTTACCAGCTTTTTCTCTTTTTTCCACATTAGCTTCAGGGTTGTTAAAACTCAGGAATGTTCATTATGCTTGTTCTTGTTAACTCTTCACCAAATGACAAGATTTTACACTGGTCCCAAATCAAAGCATTTGCAGACGACAAAATAAAAGTAAATGAAAATTTGAAAGTTGTTTTTGGAAGGGTAGAAAACATTGCCAGAAAAGGAAAAAATGCTGTCCTTTTTTCAGGACAGAAGGACAGCCAGGTTGGTTGTATTGGGGTTTAATGCCACTTTAACAGCCAAGGTCATATGATGGCAGTCGGTGATGCATATGTGTTTCCTGGCTTTCTCACAGTGGTACTAACACAACTTTCTTTCCAAAAGGCACTGTCTACTTTTCTCACATTCTTTAGCAGAAGTGAGAAAATATGTCGGAAAGAAAGTTCGCCTCAACCGGGTATCAAACTCACAACCACCAGGTCCGACATGCTCACCACTGAGCCATCCGAGCAGGCGGTTCATACTGGATTTGCGCTAGTTCTGTGAGTATAGCTATAAAAAGACATGGAATAGTGCATTTCTGTTTGACTTACATTGAGGTATCTTCCAATATTACCCATAGACTTGGCGTCCATTATATAACAGGAAGGATCAGCTTCATCCTCGTCTTCCCGGAAATAATCTCTTGTAGGTTTAAATTTCAGTTCTTCAGAATCGTTGCCATCTGGAAAAAAGACCATGTTATAATCATAACTTTGAGTCACTGTAGACAACCTGTGTTTTTATAGCAGGCAGTACAGTGCTCTAATGAGACTGCATGGAACATGCAGCATGTAGAGGGTATTTGGTTTTTTATCGGTGAAAGATCGAAATTTATTTCATCGAGTGAACACCATCGGTAATATTTTCACAAGTGGCACAGCCACGAGTGAAAATATTACCAATGGTGTTCACGAGATGAAACAAATTTCGATCTTTCACCAAAAAAAACCACAAATATTCTATTTATTTCATGCTTTTTACCCTTTCTGGGAGGAGCTTTATCAAAATTCAGTACAGTTCTTTTCCCTTATTCCCCGTGGCATACCCCTCCAGCATAGCAAAGTTACATCAGGCACGAGAAATGCAAGGTATATGACGTCATATTTCCCATCTGGTTTGAGGCACGCGCAATTCACCTAGGAAACAAGAACGTGAAAATCGGTATTTGCACTGGTGGTTACCAGTGTAAGATCGAAAAATATTTTCACTGCTATTTCTCGATATCCTACCGGAAAGCATGAAATAAAATATAATTACATCTACCTGTATGCTCTATTATTAACCTGTTACCACATGGCAAAATTTAGACCCATCCAAATTGAAACCATTTCCAGACAACAATTCAATAGTGATTCAAATGACGCTTTCTCTGACAGGGTAAAAAACTTTGTGGAAAAAGGAGAAAATGCTGGTTACCAGCATTTTCTCCTTTTCCCACAATGTTTTCAAAAGGCTTCTTCCATAGAGTCAACGACCCTGAGAAAGGAGCCTTCTGTAAACATTGTGGGAAAAGGAGAAAATGCTCCTTTTCCCACAATGTTTTCAAAAGGCTTCTTCCATAGAGTCTTCAAAAGTCATCATTGTGTAATAAAGGCTTAAATATTCTCCCTAGGAAATATAACAAATAAGAAAATTAGGCTGTTGATCCAGACTGAGAGATCCATATCCGTTTTTCACCACAAACGACAAAATTGTAGACTGGTCCAAGTTGAAAGCAATTGCAGACGACAAAATAGAAGTGACTGAAATTCGAAATTTGTTTTGAGAAGGGTAGAAAACATTGTGGGAAAAGGAGAAAATGCTGGTTACCAGCATTTTCTCCTTTTCCCACAATGTTTACAGAAGGCTCCTTTCTCAGGGTCGTTAAAAGTCGGGATTGTGTACAGTAAAAAAGTTAACCCATTACCACACAATCCCTACTTTAGACGACAAAATAAAAGTGACTGAAAATTTGAAATTTGTCTTGAGAAGGGTAGAAAACATTGTGGGAAAAGGAGAAAATGCTGGTTACCAGCATTTTCTCCTTTTCCCACAATGTTTACAAAAGGCTCCTTTCTCAGGGTCGTTAAAAGTCGGGATTGTGTACATTAAAAAGTTAACCACACAATCCCTACTTTTGACGACCCTGAGAAAGAAGCCTTTAGAAAACATTGTTGGAAAAGGAGAAAATGCTGGTAACCAGCATTTTCTCCTTTTCTCTCAACGTTTTCTATCCTTTACAACACAAATGTCAAAGTTTCAGTTACCGTAATTCCCCCAAGTATTCGGACGGGAAAAAATAATTATTTTTTTTGGTGTCCGAAAACTTATTAAATTATTTGAGTGACTGTCCGAAAATTTCGGGAAATCTATTTCCAACAACAACAACAACTATCCTTCAATAGACGTAACATATCCTTTAACAGACATCGTACAGTATGTACAAAATACAGTAAGGCATATATTTCCCGAAAAGAACTGACATGAGATCAACCTTTATGGATTAATAAAACTTACTTTTAAAAAGAATTCACACAATCACGTATTCGAATGCAAATAGCTACTTCGCTAAACAATCCTAAATCATGGTTCTGATAAGGGTTATACTTGACCTGACTAAAATTGGTTACGTCACCCATACACGTGCTTGTCTCCATGCCAACATGTCTGTGTACAGGTCGTTACAACTAGCCATCCCGTTATGCATTAAAAGTGTATTTTATAGCGTTTATCGATAAGATTTACATCTTTCATGCGTCACGGGTATTTGACTAAATATATACAGCCTGTGCAACACATATTAGCACCTGCATTCAGTCTACCGCGATCAATCAGATACCAAACAAAGGATTTAAGCTTAAAACATAGATCGATTTACTCTTCTCAGGTACTTGCTAATTAACTCTTTACCACACAATCAAGACTTTAAATGATCCTGGGGTAGAACCTTTTGAAAACATTGTTGGAAAAGGAGAAAACGCTGGGATTAATTATTTTCTCCTCTTCCCCCACTGTTTTCTTCGTTATCCAATCAAAAATCATTTTAGCAAAATGTAATTGTCGTCTGCGAATCCTTCGAATTTTATCTAGTCCAATAACATTTCGGTTTTGTAAAAGTTTACCGTATCCCAAACAAGCCTTTGTCGTATGCAAACTCTTTCAGTTTGGAAGAGTCTTTAATATGTTGTCTGGGAAAGTATTGCAGACCTTCGTCGATCTTCTGAATCATTTTAATTTGTTGTTTGGGAAAGAGTATAGCGGGTCTTCGTCAACTTTTAAAGCATTTTAATTTGTTGTTTGGTAGAGTACTGCGGGTCTTCTAAATCATCATAATTTCGTGTCCGAAAATTTAGGGACAATTATTTTACCAAGTGTCCGAACTTAGGGACAAAAAATAAATTATTTCGGAAAATAATTAATGGTGTCCGAAAATTTAGGGTGTCCGAATACTTAGGGGAATTACGGTACTTTTAATTTGGTGTCTGCAAATGCTTTCAATTTTGACAAGCCTAAAATTTTGTTGTTTGGTAATGAATTAAACAGACAAATATTAACAAATTTACCTTTATCTTTTTTCGTAGGCACCATGCTTCCATATCTAGCTGCAGTTGATCTACCTGTTCTTTTCTTCTTTGGTTCTATCTCTGTTTGGTCATCTGTAAAAACATGTTCTTTCATATCAAATACAGGGACCATAATTCGAGGGGTAGGTACAAGACTACTGTAAGTGCATATACAATTTATCGAACTTACAGTAGTCTCACATTAACCCCTTGATATTGACATACAACTCTCAGCTGTTTTATAATTTTAATCCTGCAGGTTTTAAATGTACAGGAATGATATCTCTGACTGGCAAAACGAAATGACTAAGTCTTTATTGTGTTAGTTTTTACTATCAGCTCGTTAATTTTGCTTCAGGAGGTAGATAGAATCAGAGTTAACTTTTTACCACACAATCCTGACCTTTAAATAACCCTGAGAAAGAAAGCCTTTGAAAACATTGTGGGAAAAGAAGAAAATGCTGGTAACCAGCATTTTCTCCTTTTCCCACAATGTTTTCTACCTTTTCCAATTCAAAATTAAATTTTTGATATACATTTGTCATCTGCAAATGCTTTCAATTTGGACTAGTCCAAAATTCAGTTGTTTGGTAAAGAGTTAAAGGCCCTTGAGGACCTGAAATCACTCTACTGGCAAAGAAGTTGCTTTCATGCAACCATTCATTATGAATTTATGATGCAAAACGAAAAAAGGAAAAAAAAACAAAAAAACCCCACAAAAATGTGTTCTTGCAACAGGACTTAAACCCACTGAAACAGCATAAGCAGGTAGGGTGAATTGAACAAACAGTGAAAACAAGAGGACCATGATGGTCCTATATCACTCACCTGAGTACTAAGCTGTAAACTCAAACTTGTGACCCCAAGGCAGGGCCAATTTTGACCCCAGGGGCATCCTAAAAAAAAACTTGCTTGAGGTACACTAGGAGATGCTACTTACAAAATATCAAAGCTCTACACCTTCTAGTTTCAGAGAAGTAGAATTTTAAAGTTTTCCTTCTTTGTTCATATGTTTCGAACTTGTGACCCCTGGGCAGGGCAAGTTTTGACCCCTGGGCAGGGCAAGTTTTGACCCCAGGGGCATCGTATGAAGAAACTTTGTAGAAGTCCACTAAAAGATGCTACATACCAAATATCAAAGCTCTATGCCTTCTCATTTCACAGAGAAGAATAATATTGACATTTTCCTTCTTTGTTCCTATGTTTTGAACTTGTGACCCATGGGGCAGGGCAAGTTTTGACCCCAGGGGCATCATATGAACAAACATTGTAGAAGTCCACTAGAAGATCCTACTTACCAAATATACAAGCTCTACATATTCTAGTTTCAGAGAAGAAGAATTTTCAATTTTTCCTTCTTTATTTCTATGTATTAAACTTGTGACCCCCGGGGCGGGGCCAGTTTTGACCCCAGGGACATCATATGAACAATCTTGGTAGAGGTCCACTAGGAGATGCTACATACCAAATATCAAAGCTCTGCACCATCTAGTTTCAGAGAAGAAGAATCTAAAATTTTTCCTTCCTTGTTCCTATGTTTCAAACTTGTGACCCCCAGGGCGGGGCCAGTTTTCACCCCAGGGACATCATATGAACAATCTTGGTAGAGGTCCACTAGGAGATGCTACATACCAAATATCAAAGCCCTGCACTTTCTACTTTAAGAGAAGAAGATTTTTAAAGTTTTTCTTCTTTGTTCCTATGTTTCAGAATTGTGACCCCCCAGGGGCGGGGCCAGTTTTGACCCCAGGGACATCATATGAACAATCTTGGTAGAGGTCCACTAGGAGATGTTACATACCAAATATCAAAGCTCTGAACCTTCTAGTTTTAGAGAAGAAGAATTTTAAAGTTCTTCTTCTTTGTTCCTATGTTTCAAACTTGTGACCCCCGGGGCGGGGCCACTTTTGACCCCAGGGACATCATATGAACAATCTTGGTAGAGGTCCACTAGGAGATGCTACAAACCAAACATCAAAGCTCTACGCCTCCTAGTTTCAGAGAAGAAGATTTTCAAAGATTTTGCTATTTTTTTCCTTTCGATTGCCATGGCAACCAGAATTATGGGTGGAATTCAATCTCTTGAACAACTTTGGTAGAGCTTCACCAAAGGAATATCCCTGCCAAGTTTCATCAAGATTGGCCAAGTGGTTTAGGAGGAGACGATGTTTAAAGAAATTGTGGACGACGCACGACAGACGCCCGACACTGGGGATCACAAAAGCTCACCTTGAGCATTTCGTGCTTAGGTGAAGAATTTTTAAGAATTCCTTCATTTCTATATGGTGCAAAGAAGCCCCCCCTTTCACCAGAGCCACATTTTTTGATGGATCAAAATTTTACGAACAATTTTTGAAAAAGGTAACCCAAGGAACATATCTGTGAAATTATTTCAGATTCTGACCAGCGGTTTCAGAGGAGAAGGTTTTTAAAGAATTCCCTAGAAAATTCCATTTGGTTGCCATGGCAACCAGAGTTTTTGATGGCATCAAATTTTGTGAACAATTTTTAAAGAGGACCTCCCCCGAAGGAACATTCCAGCCAAGTTTGGTTCAAATCCGCCCAGGAGGAGTTATGTTTAAAGAATTGTTGACAACGCACGACGCACTGACGCAGGACGGATGATGCAGGACGGACACTGGGTGATCCTAAAAGCTCCCCTTGAGCATGTTGTACTCAGGTGAGCTAAAACTGAGTGTCTTGCTAAATACAAGTGGTCTGCTAAATACAAGTGGTGCCTATACACAAGGGTGACAAGTTTCTTACTGCTAGAACTGGAAAGTTCTGGATCATTTAATTCTGGCAATTCTTCATCAACAGGTGAACTGGATGGTTTGTTCTTTGGTGGAAGCGTTGTACTTTTATGTGCTGTCTGCTTGGACCTTTTCTTTGTGAATCTGTAGAAATAATCATAATGATAATCAAAAACAAGAGGGCCATTGGTCCTGGACCACTCACCTTAGACTATAACTTATGAGTGAAATTCAATTCTTTGAACAACTTTGGTAAAGCTTCACCCAAGGAACATCCCTGCCAAGTTTCAAGATTGGCCCAGCGGGTTAGGAGAAGAAGATTGTTAAAGAAATTGTTGATAGACGACAGACGACAGACATAGGGCAATCAAATATCAAAGCTCTACACCTTCCAGTTTCGAAGAAGAATTTCAAATTTTCCTTTTTTGCCCTATATTCGAACTTGTGGTCCCCGGGGCTGGGTCAGTTTTTGACCACAGCAGCATCCTTGGGAACTTGGTAGAGGTCCACTCAAAGATGCTACATGCCAAATATCAAAGCTCTACACCTTCCCATTTAAGAGAAAAAGAAATTTAAAATTTTCCTAATTTGTTCCTATGTGCCAACCTGTGACCTCCGAGGCAGGGCCAGTTTTGACGCCAGGGACATCATATGACCAAACCTGGTAGAGGTCTACTAGAAGATTCTGCATACCAAATAACAAAGCTCTGTGCCTTCAAGTTTCAGGGAAGAAGATTTCCAAAGTTTTCCTTCTTTGTTGCTATGTTCGAACCTACGACCCCTACTTTTGACAACCCCGAGAAAGATGCCTTTAGAAAACATTGTGGGAAAAAGCAGAAAATGCTGGTTACCAGCATTTTCTCCTTTTCCCACACTGTTTTCTACCCTTCACAAAACAAATTTCAAATTTTCGGTCACTTTTATTTTGTTGTCTGCAAATGCTATTTGGGCAAACCTAAAATTTTGTTGTTTAGTAGTGAGTTAATCCATTACCACATAATCCCTACTTTTCAACACCCCTGAGAAAGATGCCTTTAGAAAACATTGTGGGAAAAGGAGAAATTGCTGGTAACCAGCATTTTCTCCTTTTCCCACAATGCGTTACCAGCATTTTCTCCTTTTCCCACAATGTTTTCTACCCTTCACAAAACAAATTTCAAATATTCAGTCACTTTTATTTTGTCATCTGCAAAAGCTTTCGATTTGGACAAAACTAAAATTTTGTCATATGGTAACGAGTTAATCTAATTTGAGCCATGTCCTGTGAAAAGTAGTTTCATACATCTGCACAAAGTGTAGACCCAAGTTGGTACTTTTCTCTTCCTTTAGCATCTTCGCAAGCCAAGGCTGATGATTCACTACACTACTCTACCCTTGGCGGATCAAGCTTGATTTTTACATTCCCCCAATACGCTTTTTCATTGGATGCAATAATTGTATTCATAAGCGGTTTGTAAAATGATATTTCATTGGCTTTCAGAAATATGATGTAAAGAGAAGTAATAACCAGCATCCAATAGGGGGCGCATCGCAGGAATCTCATAATCGAGCTCAATCAGCCAAGGTAGGATCCACGTAGCGGTAAAGGTTTAAAAGTCAAGATGAAAAAAATACTAATCAAAGAACTGAAGATACTATGAGTAAGGCTATTACACAGTGCTTAAACAACATTCAAGCTGAATTAGAAGTCTCTTAAATTTTCAGTAACATAATTTTACAGTAATTTCCTCCAATTAAATATTCTAGGAAAAGCGTACAGATGTAGGTAAAAATCATTTGAGAATTGACTGTATTTGTTTCATATTTAATACATTGGATTATTAATTAAATATTGGATATATAGAAGTTATACAAGGAAACCTGTCCACGCAATACCAGTCACATTTCTGATATCGTATAGTACACAGGTCGTGACCCCGGCTTAATACGACTTGACCTCCGATCAATACAGTTGACCTCGTATCAATATTGATGACCCGCGACCAATACAGAAATCCTTGAACGTGATTGGTTAAAAGTTCAGTGGCATGAGCGTCTGCGCTTACTTTTAGCCAATCACGTTTCAGGAGACGGCAAAGTAAACGTAACCCAAAAATTGATATTTGTTTCCAGCAGGGTAGAAAACATTGTGGAAAAAGGAGAAAATGCTGGTTACCAGCATTTTCTCCTTTTCCCACAATGTTTTCAGAAGGCCTCTTTTCAGGGTCGTAAAAACCAGAGATTGTTTGGTAAAGCGTTAATTAATAAAATTGTCATTAATCAAGTGATTTCGTATTGGCCCAGTTACAGGTCCTCGGTCAGCCGTATTGACCCTCGGCCTTCGGCCTCGGGCCAATACAGCTGACCTCGGCCTTCGGCCTCGGGCCAATACAGCTGACCTCGGACCTGTAACTGGGCCAATACGAAATCACTTAATTAATAACATTATATTATAAAACCAACTCCTATTTACTTGAAGTTCTACACTTTACTAGATTCCATAATTTCAGACCTGTCTAGATCTCAAAATTTTACCAATGACAGATCAATCATTACCTCCTATTTCCCACAATGTTTTCTAACTTTTCCAATACAAATCTTATCATGTGTGCCAAATTCAGTTTGTCATTTGGAACTGCTTTCACTTTGGATAAGTCTAAAATTTGTCTTGTGGTAAAGGTCACAGAGAAAAATGGTGTCATCTTGAGAAGTTTTAACCCATTACCACACAATCCCTACTTTTGACGCCCCTGAGGAAGAAGCTTTTTTAAAAATTTTGTGGGAAAAGGAGAAAATATTGGTAACCAGGATTTTCTCCTTTACCCACAATGTTTTCTACCCTTCACAAAGCAAATTTCAAATTTTCAGTCATTTGAATATGTCATCTGCAAATGCTTTCAATTTGGACAAGCCTAAAATATTGTCGTACGGTAATGAGTTAACTTACTAAGAATTCAATCAACCTATGATTGATGAACCCTTCACCAGACGACAAGATTCTAGCCTTGTCAAAATTGCAGATGCAGACAACAACTTCAATCAGGATCAAATGCTGCAATTTTTCTTTAATCGAGTAGAAAACATTGTAGGACGAGGAGCAAATACTGGTTACCAGCATTTTCTCCTCTGCTCGAATTTTTTCAAAACACTCCTTTCCTACGGGCATCAAAACTTGTCACTGTGTGGCAAAGGGTTAATTCATTACCAAACAACTAAATTTTAGGCTTGTCGTAATCGAAAACAGTTGCAGACGACTAAATAAAAGTGACTGAAAATTTGAAATTTGTTTTGTGAAGGGTAGAAAACATTGTGGGAAAAGTATTTTCTCCTTTTCCCATAATGTTTCCCAAGGGTTTCTTGCTCAGGGTCGTCAAAAGTAGGGATTATGTGGTAATCGGTTAATTGGTATTTTATGACACATGTAACATATTTATTCACAGTAACAGCTTGAAAAATCATGTATATCCCGGGCTGCACCATTACTAGGGTAGAGCTCTAACATGTCTTGCCCAAAAGATACTCCAGCTAAATAGGCGTAAATCCATAGCTTCCAAGTCCTAGAGTAGGGCTCTGACATGTCTTGCCCAAAAGATACTCCAGCTAAATAGGCGTGAACCCATAGCTTCCAAGTCCTATCTTTAACCACTGAGCCACACAGGCAAACCCATCAACATATGACTTACCAAGACTTGCAAATCTGGCTGGAATAGTATTGTTTAAGCCAACATAATTATTAGTAAGTATATTAAGAACAGTCGAGTGAATTGATAATTAAAACTGATAGTTGAATCATTTTGTGAAACTTGAAAAATCCAGAGAATGTTAATCTAAAGAAAGCCATTCAGTAAATATCAACTCAACAACAGGTCAAGAGTAAACAGCAAACTTTGAGTTGAAAAAGAAAAAGAAGCAAACTGTACCCTAAGTTACTTTCTTTGCTTGCTGACTGACTAGACTCTGACTTTCCTGACTTTTCACCTTTGTATTTCTTGCCCCTTGTAGATCCCCTAGCAAACAACCATGCACAATGCCAAACAATTTATAAACTCTTTACCACACAGCAAAATTTCAGACCAGACCAAATTAAAAGTATTTTTCGCAGATGACAAATTATATGTGGCTTAACTCAATACCAAACGACAATACTTTAGGCTTGTCCAAATTGAAAGCATTTGCAGACGACAAAAAAA
Source organism: Tridacna crocea (assembly GCA_943736015.1). Lineage (NCBI taxonomy): Eukaryota > Metazoa > Mollusca > Bivalvia > Cardiida > Cardiidae > Tridacna > Tridacna crocea. The sequence goes on along the minus strand of OX031067.1, from coordinate 34,903,095 downwards.
AAGTGACTGAAAATTTGAAATTTGTTTTGTGAAGGGTAGAAAACACTGTGGGAAAAGGAGAAAATGCTGGTTACCAGCATTTTCTCCTTTTCCCACAATGTTTTCTAAAGGTTTCTTTCTCAGGGGCATCAAAAGTAGGGATTGTGTGGTAATGGGTTAAATGATTAAACTGTTTTTTTTTTTTTTTTTTTTGAGATCCTAACCCTTTCAGGTTAGAAAACATTGTGGGAAAAGGACAGAATGCTGGTTACCAGTAGTTTCTCCTTTTCCCACAATGCTTTATCAAGTCCAATTTTGAAGGGTAGTTAATCCTCAGGAGTGTGTGGAACAGGGTGAAATCACAAAGACAATAAAGACAATCTTACTCAAAAACAAACAAATCTTGAAAACTAAACAAAATGCTCAATGCTTAAAAGTGTGTTAACCAATTTCCACACAATCCCTTCTTTTGACGAATTTTCAGTCACTTTTATTTTGTTGTCTGCAAACGCTTTCGATTTGGACAAACCTAAAATTCTGTCATTTGGTAATGAGTTAACTTCAAATACTAGTATAAAGCTTATAATAACATCTATGCTATAATAAAAGCCATTACTCTTTACCCAACAAAAAAAGTTACACTTGTCCACACTGAAACCATCTGTCAAGTTGGTCTTTGAATTGGAATAAACGTTTAAGGAATGAAGAGAATTTTATTTTTTTCATGGAGGTTTTTTTCATACCTCCATGAAAAAAATAAAATTCTCTTCATTCCTTATAATTCAATATCACAGACAACAAAATTTTAATATGCACTTGAAAATTACTAGACTAACTGCTTTTTTCATTGAAAATCTAACATTGCGTATTTATATAATGTCCATTTCATTCATAACTATAGCGCGGTAAAACTGCTGGTTCATGACGTAACAATGACGTAAATTTGTGACATCATTATAGTATTGAACATTTGCATGTTCAGTAGCTTTATTATTAGAAGTTCAATACGCTTAGAACTAACTTGAAAATAAGATTGTTAGAACCCAGCAAAGTGACATTGGGTTTTCAGCTCTCTCATTGAATTTACTGTTGGATATTTTATCAATATTTGGAGAAAATAAATTCAGTTAGCAAGTTGAACTTCGGACTCGATAAAGATCAGAAAGAATGCCATTATGAAATCTCGTATACATGTTTGTTTACATTACTTTGACTGCAAAAATAGTACCGGCACTGCTGAAAAATCTTTTTCATGGAGCTATGAAAAAATTTTTTTCAGCCAATCAGAACTCGCCAATGTTCATGAAATCAACTAATATTGAATTATAAGTAAATGAAGAAAATAATAGTTATGATCATTTTCTCCTTTTCTAACAATGTATTGAAAATCTATTTTCATTAGAATTATACATATGAGCACTGTTTAGTGAAGGCAGAAGCAACATGTACAATAGAAAACTACACTATATATACCTGGTTTGATGTGATTTCTCTTCTACCTTTGCAATACTCATTTTCTGATTTGAGGTAAAGGATCTACAAGTATAAGAGGAATCTCTAAAGACATTTAAGTTTTGTTAAGCTTAACTCTTTGACACACAATCCCGACTTTTAGTGACCCTGAGAAAGAAACCTTTTGAAAACATTGTGGGAAAAGGAGAAAATGCTGGTAACCAGCATTTTCTCCCTTTCCCACAATGTTTTCTACCCTGCTGGAAACAAGTTTCAATTTTTGAGTTGCGTTTATTTTGTTGTCTGCAAGTGCTTTCAATTTGGACCAGTCTAAAATTTTGTCGTTTGGTAAAGAGTTAAACCTGTTACCTGACGACAAAATTTTTACCGTGTCTAGATTGACAGCACTTGCAGTTGACAGTTTCAGCACAGCTCAAATGGAGTATTCTCATTTCATAGGGTGGAAAACATCGTGGGAAAAGGAGAAAATACTGGTTACCAGCATTTTCTCCTTTTCCCACAGTGTTTTCAAAAGGTTTCTTTCTCAGGATTGTTAAAAAGCGTCATTGTGTGGTAAGGGGTTAATACAACACGATGCATTCACATTTCTTGTCAAAACTCTAAATTACAATATTTATGCATACATCCATTCTTTACACATACATCGAGTGTTTTGACTGTATGGTGTTTATCCATTTACCATACATTCCCATGTTTTAACAACCTCGAAGAAACAGGCTCTTGAAAACATTGTGGGAAAAGTAGAAAATGCTAGTAACCAGCAATTTCTCCTTTTTTCTCAATGTTTTCTGACGTATAGAAAAAAAAAAAATAATGCTATCCAATTAGCAGTTTGGGAGAAGATTTTTAAAGGTTTTTTACTTTGGTTGCCATGGCAACCAGAATTATTCATGGAACACAATTATTTGAAGGAATTTGAAAGAGGACCACCTAAGGAACATTCCTGTGAAATTTGGTAAAAATCCAGTCAGTAGTTGCTGAGGAGAAGTTTTTTAAGGAAAAAGTGTACGGACTCATGCATGGACGAACGGACGGACGCACGACGGACACAACGCTATGACAATAGCTCGCTGGCCTTCGGCCAGTGGAGCTAAAAACACACAAAAACAATCAATAAACCTCACTTGACCCTTTACCAAACAATCCCTGGTTTTCACAATTCCGAGAAAGAAGTCTTCCAAAAACTTTGTGGGAAAAGGAGAAAATGCTGGTTACCAGCATTTTCTCTTTTTTCCACAATGTTTTCTACCCTTCACAAAACAAATTTTCAGTCACTTTTATTTTGTTATCTGCAAATGCTTTCAATTTGGACAAGCCAAAATGTTTGTTTGGTAATGAGTTAATTTGTTGCCTTAAGACATGTTCCATTTTGAGCCTGATAAAATTCTGCCATGTGTTAAAACAGTTAACCCAATACCACACGATCCCTACTTTTGACGTCCCTGAGAAAGAAGCCTTTAAAAAACATTGTGGGAAAAGGAGAAAATGCTGATAACCAGCATTTTCTCCTTTTCCCACAATGTTTTCTACCCTTCACAAAACAAATTTCAAATTTTCAATCACCTTTATTTTGTCTGCAAATGCTTTCGATTTGGGCCAGTCTAAAATATTGTCGTTTGGTAATGGGTTAACACTGTTTCCATCATTATTTCAGTCCAACTACGGCACCCAGTGTACATATCCATGCTTGGAAACAGAAACTCAAGGAAACCATGGGTAGGTGCACTAGCTGCTACACTATAAATGTAATATTGTAGAAAAAGGTGTTAAAAAAAATTCATTCAACAAAATGATTATCTAACATCATCCTGGACTAAAAACTAGAGCTGTCGCTGAATGTGACTTAACCCTTTCCCAAACGATAAATTTTAGACTCTTCCAAACTCAAAGAGTTTGCAGACGACAATCTCAAATTTGATATAAATGGTAGAAACTTCTCTAAATGAATAGAAAACACTGTGGGAAAAGGAGAAATTGCTTGTTACAAGCAATTCCTCCTTTTCCCACAGTGTTTTCAGAAGACTTGTAGTACGGACACGTAAAAACAAGGGCTTGTTTGGTAACTAGTATTTTGTACCCAGACGGACACACAGATGGATACACAGACAGACACTAAATGGACACACGGACAGACAGGCTGATTCTATTATACCCCCACCCCTCCCCTTGAAAACATTCATTTTGCGGGGTATAAATAGAAAAAGATACAGGATCTCATCTCTGAGCCAAGTATAAGACAGGGAAAGAACAATATATACTCGTCTGAATCCGAGGCTGTAGCTGTGTCTTCATTTTCATCCTCCTCCTCCTCTTCTTCTTCTTCCTCGAACTCATCATTTTCTGGTACTTCGTCGATATCCTCCACATCACTCTCATATCCATCTTTATGACGTTCAACAACCTGTCATGATGAAACAACGGACTTAAGTCTTTACCGAACAACAAAATTTTGAACTGATCCAAACTGAAAGCACTTGCAGATGACAAATAAGCGCAACTCAAAGATTGATATTTGTTTCCGGCAAGGTAGAAAACATTGTAGGAAAGGAGAAAATGCTGGCAACCAACATTTTCTACTTTCTCGACAAGTTTTCCTACCATTCCAAATCTAATTTTGATTTTTTTTGAGACATATTAATTTTAATATGTTGTCTGCAAATGCTTTCAATTTGGACAATTCTACAATTTTGTCATTGGTTAACTCATTACCAAATGACAAAATTTTAGGTTTGTCCAAACCGAAAGCATTTGCAGACGACAAAAAAAAAGGGAGTGAAAATTTGAAATTTATTCCATGAATGGTAGAAAGCATTGTAGGAAAAGGAGAAAATGCTGGTTACCAGCATTTTCTCCTTTTCCCATAATGTTTTCTAAAGGCTTCTTTCTCAGGGTCATCAAAAGTAGGGATTGTGTGGTAATGGGTTGAAGGGTCAATATGGACCAATCTAGGTATATGATGCATGGTACAATTAAGATCAATTACCATATTCTTCTTATTTAATGCACCTATCCTAACAGCAGCTCCCCCAGGATAAAACTTTTAAATCATGATGATCTAATGTACATGATTAAAATGACAATAATTGAAGAATTTGATGCATATTCCCTCTAATTTGATTAATATTTCCTCTTAACAAATGCTAAAAAACAAAGAAATACAAAACTGGACAGACTTTTTGCTTTAAAAAGTGGGTACAAAACTAGAGCTGTCACTGAATGTGACTCAATACCCCTGCCAACACTTTGACAGAAACTGGCAATTACAAGTAATTTTTGCACAGACGGACACACAGATGGACAAACTGACAGACATATAGCCAGACAGGCTGATTCCAGTATACCCCCCCAAAACACTCATTTTATAATAAAGGTGCTCTATCTATGTTTTGCATAGCTCCCAAGAGCTTCTAATTTGATTTCTATTTCCTCTTGACAACTGCCAAAAAATAAAGAATGACAAAATTGGACAGAATTTTTGCTTCGCAAAGTGGGTACAAAATAAAGGCACCCTATCTATGTTTTGCGAAGCTCCCGGGAGCTTCTACTAGGAGAAAATACAATATTTTACCTCCATATAATCTAACTCTGCCAAATATTCATCTCCATACTGCTGACCATCCTCGTTTGCCCCTTGATCTGTCAGTAACTGACCAGCATATATACATATAAACCCTCCTCTTGGAATGTCGTCCAAACATCTCAGACCCCATCCTCTACAAAAACAGATATGCATCTTGTGTAATATCTTTTAACTCTTTACCACATGACAGAATTATAGATCGGTCGAAATCAACAGTATTTATAGACGACAAAATAAACATGACTGAAAAATTGAAATTTGGTTTGGGAAGGTTGGAAGACATTGTGGGAAAGGCAGAAAATGCTGCTTACCAGTATTTTCTCTTTTTCCACAATGTTTTCAAAAGGCTTCTTTCTAAGGGTCGTTAAAAGTCAGGATTGTATAGTATTGAATTTTAACACTGACTGTACCCTGTTTGAATGATCCTGAATTTTAGAGCTTTGAAAGCATTGTGAGAAATGGAGAAAGTGCTTATGACTATATTGACTCTTTACCAAACAACAAAATTTTGGACTAGCCCATACTGGAAGCAATTGCAGACACAAAAATAAATGTGAATCAAAAATTGAAATTTGATTCAGAAAAGGTAGAAAACATTGTGGGAAAAGGAGAAAATGCTGGTTACCAGCATTTTCTCCTTTTCCCAATGTTTTCTAAAGGCTTCATCAGAGTCATTTAAAGTCGTCATTGTGTGGTAAAGTGTTAAGCCACATGCCGGATTGGAAGACTTTCAAGAGTTTCAATTATGTTTCCATTGCAACCAGTTTCCACTGTACTAAATTCTTCGAACGAATACTGAAAATAGGGCCAAAGCAGGATCCTATCTGTGAAGTTTCGTCCAAATTGGATGGGCAGTTTCACAGATGTTTGCAATAAAAGTTAACAAATGGATGAAAAGACACATAGACATACAAACAGACAGATGGACAAATACATAAAGGACATGGGCCATGATATAGACTCTCTGGTTTTGGCCGGTTGAAGTAGAAATAGACCAAATAGGCAAGTTATTTACCTTTTTTCTGTTTTAAAGACCTGTAATCGGTTGGATAAACCATTTTGCACTACTTTGTTCACACATCTACTGTCACATGCACATCTTGAGTTGCATTCATACACCCTGAAAGATAAATACAGCCACCACTCCATGTTACATACCATCTATATGCAAATATTCCTGTGCTCAAAACATTGTTATAGTATGGTTTTGTGAACCATTTGTAACTTTTGAATGAAACTACTAGCGTTGTTAATTTAACCCTCTACTAAACAATATACAGTTTTAACAATCCTAAGAGATGGGACTTTTCAAAACTTTGTGGAAAAAGGACAAAATAGTGGTGACCACCATTTTCTCCTTTTTCCAGGGTGTTTTCTATCCTTTCAAAAACAATTTCCACAAAGTGAGACTTGCTTAACTTGTCGACCTCAAATGCTGAAGATTTGGACATGCCCAAAATTTTGTCATTTGGTTATTTGGTACACAAACCTGCTTAGGAAACCGGATTTCAGTCATTTTGTATGATAGAATTTACTAAAACCCTTTACCACAGAATCCAATGTTTTAGCCACAATTAAAGATACAGCTCCTGGAAACGTTTGGAAAGAAAAGAAAATGCCGGTAACCAGCATTTTCTCCTTTTTCCCCTATGTGTTCAACCCTATCAAAGACAGAGATCATTATTTTAGCAACATTCATTTTTTTGTCTGATGATTTTAACTTATCCCAGTCCAAAGTATTGTTGTTTAGTAAAGGGTTAATAAGGGCCTAGACAACACTGAAGCTTACCTATAAATGATCCTTAACCTTTAGCCAACAGCATGGATCCAAACATAGCAAGAAATGAAATATCTTCCTCAAAATTTTGTTGTGTGCATAAATTGTTAGAACATACCGACAATTAGAAACTATCTCAAAACGATGTGATTTCACAACCAAACGACAATATTTCAGGCTTGTGACTGAAAATTTGAATTTGTCTTGTGAAAAGTAGAAAACATTGTGGGAAAAGGAGAAAATGCTGGTAACCAGCATTTTCTCCTTTTCCCACAAAGTTTTTCTAAAGTCTTCTTTCTCAGGGTCGTCAAAAGTAGGGATTGTGTGGTAATGGGTTAAAGGTTCAGAACATACCCAGATATGAGAGGTTCAGGCAATCTTCTATTTTTGTAACCTGCTTCTGGATTGGGTTTTCCCCCGTTGGTAATGGCAGAGGATTCCACGGTAAGCTGCTGGCACGCACACTTAGACTTGTTCTGTAGCGAACAATGTAAATAAAGACAATATGATTTATTTATTGAATCCTTCACTACAGAAAGAAATGTCTGACAAGTCCAAATTGAAAGCATCCTCATACAAAACATTGTGCATAGTTCAATTGATGGAACTTAAGTTTGAATAGGTACAAAAGTGGAAAAAGCACAAAATGCTGGTTTCCAGCATTTTCTCCTTTTCTCATTATGTCTTCTAAACTCTTTTTCCTTCGGATTGTTACAATTCTTGTTTGGTTAGGGGTAACAAGTACATGTATTATTTGGAGATGTTTCACATACTTTTAAAAGCACCTGTAAATCAGTCACATCAATTGAACAGCTCAAATATACACATCTCAGCGCTGCAGACAGAGGGAGTGATTTTGATTTCAAAATGGAAAATATCAATTATTCTCCACTAAACACTATGCTGTGGGTACTTATTAGAATAGTCTCATCACAACATAGGGTTTAAAAGAGAATGACTTTTGAATATCATCACTCCCTCTTATCTTGAGCTCTGTATCTGTAGTGGAAGCTGGTGTAATACAGAGAAATGCCCCTCCCCTACAAAATGACCCGGGACATAATTCTACGTAGAGAAATGACCCTAGAAGTCATTTCACTACATAGAGGAATGATCCGGGTCATTTCTCTGGGGTCATTGCTCTACGTAGAAGAATGACCCAGGTCATTCCTCTATGTAGAGAAATGACCCATGGGTCATTTTGTAGGGGAAGTCATTTCTCTGTATTACACCTGCAGTGTCTTGACCATGTGACTACACCAGCATATTGAGATCAAACTGAAATTTCCTGATTGTATATTTAACGCCTTAACTCTTTATTAGATTATTCAATATTGCCAAAAAGATGGATTTCATTCTTTAAAGAGTATAGATGACTTGGCTTTTGAACCTGCATTTTCTCCATTTCCCACAATATTTTCCATCATGTTATGGATGAATCCCATGGGGGCTACATCAGCCAGGGTAAAATACCTTCAAAAAAGTGATCAAAATAATAGAAAGACTAATTTGAATACCCATACCATAAAACTGACTGCCCAATCTTACTCAGAATATAAACAAGAGGGCCATGATGGCCCTGTATCGCTCCACTGGCTTTTTAACCCTTTACCACGCAAATTCAAGCGTTCATGACCCTAAAAAAGAGGGCCTTCAAAAACAATGAACACTGTCAGGCAGTACAAGCAGGTTAACTCGTAAGCATGAAAGGTAAAATCCTTGGAAAAATAAGCTGCATGATAGAAACCTTACTCTGAATTTATTATTCAACTCATGTGAGCATAACTATTAGCATCAAAATGAATCACACTTGAAAACAGAATATTTTCTATAAAAAAACTTAATGTCTAGCACCAATCATGTATCAATGCAGTTTGATAATAATCAAGGGAGGTAAATAGTACCAAACTTTATCTTTCATACAAAGAGTTATTTCCCTTGATTAATGTTTAAATTGAAGTGACTATATTTTGAAGCCCATGTTAAACTTGTGATCCCTGGATGGAGCCAATTTTGACCTCAGACCTACAATATGAAACTAGAATGTGTGGTTATAAACATGAAGATTTTTGAATCTTGCCCAATAAAAAGCCCTGTAAAACAAGTTTGCTTAATAAAAGGCCCTGTAAAATATGTGACCCATGAGACAGGTTTATAAAGCCAATATAAAACTTGTGACCCCTGGGGTGGGGTCAAACTTGACCCCCAAAGTTAAAATTTGGGCCCTCTTGGTAGAGGCCCATTAGATAAAGCTACATGCAAAATTTGGTAGCCCTAGGCCTTATGGCTATGTACAAGTAGATTATTTAAGTTTCCCTATATAAGCCCATGTAAAACTTGTGAGCCCCTGTGACGGGGCTAAATTTGACCCCAGGGCTATAATTTGGGCACCATTGGTAGAGACCCCCTAGATAAAGCTACATGCAAAATTTGATAGACCTAGCCCTTATAGCTAGGTGCGAGAAGATTTTGAAAGTTTTCCCTATATAAGCCCATGTAAAATTTGTTACCACCCGGGGCGGGGCCAAATTTGACCCCTGGGCTATAAGTTGGACACCCTTGGTAGAGGTCCACTAGATAAAGCTACATGCTAAATTTGGTAGCCCTAGGCCCTATGGCTAGGTGGAAGAAGAATTTTAAAGTTCTCCCTATATAAGCCCATGTAAAACTTGTTACCCCTGGGGCGGGGCCAATTTTGACCCCAGGGCTATAATTTGAAGAAACTTGGTAGAGGTCCCCTAGATAAAGCTACATGCCAAATTTGGTAGCCCTAGGCCTTACGGTTTCAGACAAGAAGATTTTCAAAGATTTTCAATTTTTTTCAGTTTTGTTGCCATGGCAACCAGAGTTTTTGAAGGAATTAAATTCTTTCAAGAAATTCTGAAGAGGACCATGGCAGGATCATTTCTGTGAAGTTTCATGAAAATTGGATGGGTAGTTTCAGAGAAGAAGATGTTTAAAGAAAAAGTTAACGCACGGACGGACGGACGGACGCACGGCCAGACGGACGGACGCACGACGGACAACGGGCCATGACATAAGCTCGCTGGCCTTCGGCCAGTGGAGCTAAAAATTAGTGTCACATTGTTTTAACTCTTTACCAAACAACAAAATTTTAGATCTTCCAAATTGGAAGCATTTCCAGACGACACAATAAATTAAAAAAAATTGAAAATTGGATTTGGAAGAGTAGAAAACATTGTGGGACAAGGAGAAAATGCTGGTTACCAGCATTTTCTCCTTTTCCCACAGTGTTTTCAGAAGGCTTCTTCCTCTGGGTCGTAAATACCAGGGACTGTATGGCAATGACTAAAACAGAATGGCACAACTTTCATGACTGTCAGACCAACTGTCTGGTAAACTTTTCAAGTGATTTGCCAAGTCTGCGACATAAGTGGCTTTTCAACAAATCAATCCTGATGTTTCATGTGATAACACTACAATACAGAGGCTAGCAGTGACAACTAATATGGGATCTAAGGGACAGCCTACCCTACAGTTGTCCGTGCAGTCACAACAGACGAGAAATTCTGGTTCTAGATTCAGTTTGACACCGGCTGCTGGAATTCTTTGGTTGGAATAGTCTACATAATCTGGGTACTGTCTGTCTATACCATTAACACAGGATATCTGCACGTTCTCCTTTCCATACGATATGTCTTTAATGTCACAGAAAGTCTGAAAACATTGAATGAAGAAGATTGTGTAACTCTTTACTGAATGAGACAATTTTAGACCTATTGAAATTGGAAGTATTTGCATATGGTAGAATAAATGTGACCAATTAATTGATATGCTTCAGATGAAAAACTGAACAGTTGATTTGTTTTAAATTCATTAAATGCTCTGATGGAATTTTTTCTCATTTTTTTTTTTTTTAAATATCATTGAACATTTTCATTTTAAACTTAACCCTTTCCCAAACAAGCCCTGGTTTTTACGTGTCAGCAGTAAAAGTCTTTGAAAACACTGTGGGAAAAGGAGAAATTGCTCGTAACGAGCAATTTCTCCCTTTCCCACAGTGTTTTCTACCCTTTTTGAGAACTTTCTGCAATTTTCTCCAAATCTAAAATTGTCTTTTGCAAACTTGTTCTGTTTGGAAGGGTAAAAAATTTGATGTTTGGGAAAGGGTTAAATTGACTAGATCCAACTTATTTTTTGTTAACTTTGCAAAGGGGCAGGGGCAGGGTGATAATTAATACTATGTAGCATTGTGTACAAATTTTTGTAAATCATCTTTATAACAACTAGTTTGTTACACCTGATTAGTCCTGACATAAGCATGTCACCCATGATTGAATGTAACGTTGGATTGAAACCATGCATCAATTGTAAAGAATTAAAAGGATATACAGTGAGTTTGGAGTTAAAACATCCTTAAAAGGTAAGATACATGAGGTTTTTAATCTATAACTTACATTGAAACAAGAGATGTTTGTAAAACATGTATGCCCCCCTAATGGCATCCAATGTGATTATAAACTCTTACGATCAAAGTGTAAAAACGAACAAAGGGTAATTACTCAAAAATTATTAATGATAAATTAAAAATTCTTGGGCACTGCACTTCCCATTTATGTGAACTATCAACTTTTAAAGTTTCATGATTTTACCTCACATACTTTTTGAGTTATGCTCCGGAAAAAAAATAAGTACGAAAATCAACAAAGGGCAGTAACTGCAAAAATATAATGGGCAGAGTTATGGTTCTTGTGCAATGCACTTCCCCTGGATAAGATCTATCCACATATACAGTTTCAAGATGATACCTGAAAAACCTTTTGAGTTATGCTCTGGACAAAAATTAAGTATGAAAATCAACAAAGGGCAAAAAACTCCATAAATATAATGGGCAGAGTTATGGTTCTTGTGCACTGCACTTCTCCTTAATAAGATTGATCCACCTATGAAGTTTCAAGGTGATACCTGAAATACTTTTTGAGTTATGCTCCAGACAAAAATTAACTATGAAAATCAACAAAGGGCAATAACTCCAAAAATATGATGGGCAGAGTTATGGTACTTGTGCACTGCACTTCTCCTTAATGAGATCTATCCACCTATGTAGTTTCAAGATGATACCTGAAATACTTTTAGAGTTATGCTACGGACAAACGTGGTCTACAGACCAACCGACGGACGGACGGACGGACGGAAGGACCGACCGACAAGTGCAAAGCAATATACCCCCATTTCTTCGAAAGGGGGGCATAATTATTTCAATGAAAATTTTACTTTGGGCACGTTTTGACTTAACCTTTGGGTACGTTTTGACCGCATCCCCAGGGTTGCACAGAATACAACTGATAAACAAGACCGGCAAATTGTCGCAAGATACGCCCGTCTTACCCCAAGTTGTAAAGCTGGGGCATGCACCGGACAAAATTCACATATGAAAAACGACAAAGGGAACTAACTCAAAAATTAAGCAAGCAAGAGTTATGATTCCTGTGCACTGCACTCCCCCTTGATGAGATCTATCAACCTATGAAATTTCATAACCCTAGCTAGTATAGTTTTGGAGATATGCTCCAAACAAAATTCAAATATGAAAAACGACAAAGGGCACTAACTCAAAAATTAAGCGATTAAGAGTTATGATTCAGGTGCACTGCACTCCCCCTCGATGAGATCTATCAACCCATGAAATTTCACAACCCTAGCTAGTATAGTTTTGGAGATATGCTCCGGACAAACTCAAGTATGAAAAACAGCAAAGGGCAATAACTCAAAAATTAAGAGAGCAAGAGTTATGATTCCTGTGCACTGCACTCCCCCTCGATGAGATCTATCCACCCATGAAATTTCATAACCCTAGCTAGTATAGTTTTGGAGATATGCTCCGGACAAAATTCAGGTATGGAAAAACAACAAAGGGCAATAACTCAAAAATTAAGCAAGCAAGAGTTATGATTCCTGTGCACTGCACTCCCCCTAGATGAGATCTATCCACCCATGAAATTTCATAACCCTAGCTAGTATAGTTTTGGAGATATGCTCCGGACAAAGAACTGGACGCTGCCCGCCCGCCCGCCACGGGTGATCCCATAATACGTCCCGTCTTTGACGGGCGTATAGAAAAATGCATGCCGTTTTTTCAAGGCCATAAGACAAATCTCTGCCTTTGTTTTCTGTTTTAAAACACAGACAATCCCAAAGTTTTTTTAAACCCTTATACCACATAATCTGTGGTTCATCTTAAACAGATGACACAATTCTGAACCATTCTACACAACATCAAGTTTTGACAGAGTTTTCTCTCTCTGGTTGTGTGGATGTATAAAGGGATTTATGATAGATGGAATTCAAGACTTTATTTTAAGCACTCATAATACCTTGACAGGAATGAACTCGTAATTGACATGTAGTTCTGCATCGAAACAGAAACTGTCAATGGCAAAGTTACAATCAGTGATAAGTAGATATTTGTCCAACTCTTCCATAGATCGCAGTCTTCGCCCGCATGGTGCCTGATAAAATATAACTCTTCTGCCAGATGGCTTCAACTTGGAAACATGTCTGAAACATAGCAATGAAAGTTATGAAGCACTGGATACACATTAATAGCAATTCATGATAAACTTCAATTTGTGTCTTTTTTAACCCTTTACCAAACAATTCCAAAGTTTGATGTCAATATTTTCAGGAAAAAGACTGATGTTGCAAAATGACAAAGTTTTTGCACAAGCACAACATCAACAATACAGATAGCACTATGACATTAACTTGTTGTTTTCTCCAAAACAGAAAGCAAAAAAATGTTGGTTACAAGCATTTGCTCCTTTTTCCACCATCTTTTCTACTCTTTCCAAGACAATGCTCTTCATTTATTCCATATCTAAATTGTCAACACCAAATGCTTTAGATATAGACTAGTCCAAAAATATTCTTGTTTGTAAATGGTACTATGTTTATATGTGAAAGGAGCCGGTGAAAGGGTGGCGCTTGGAGTACACAGTGGTTAACCCACTACCAGACAATCCCTACTTTTGGCACCCCTGAGAAAGAACCTTTTAGGAAACATTGTGGAAAAAGGAGAAAATGCTGGTAAAACCAGAATTTTCTCCTTTTCCAACAATGTTTTCTACCCTTCACAATCCAAATTTCATATTTTCAGTCACTTTTATATTTTCGCCTGCAACTGATTCCGATATGGCAAGCCTAAAATATTGTCGTTTGGTAATGAGTTAAGGGAAGTCTGATTTAAATCTTTTTCAATGGCTGATAATTAAACCCTTAACCCTTTCCCAAACGACAAACTTTTGGACTAGACCAAATTCAAAGCATTTGCAGATGACAATTCAACTCTTGCTGAAAAGATTTTTTCTATCTATGATAGGGTAGAAATCTTTGTGGGAAAAGGAGAAAATGCTGGTTACCAGCATTTTCTCCTTTTCCCACAATGTTTTCAAAAGGCTACTATTCCAGACCCGAAAAAACCAGGGATTGTTTGGGAAAGGGTTAACCAAATAGGCGATATTAACAGCCCAAAGAGAAAGGGCTTTCAAAATATAAAAAGGAAAAAAAAAAAGTGTGCTGGTGACCAGCATTTTCTCTTTTTCCCATGTTTACAACCCTTTGGAAAACAAAATCCTTTAAATCTTAATTTCAGCCACATTTTTCATCTGCAAATGCTCTTAACCCTTTACCCAAATGACACAAATTTTAGACTGGTCTAAATTGAAAGCGTTTCCAGACGACAAAATAAACGTAAGTCAAAAATTGAAATTTGTTTACAGAGGAGCAGAAAACATTGTGGGAAAAGGAGAAAATGCTGGTTACCAGCATTTTCTCCTTTTCCAACAATGTTTGAAAAAGCCTCTCTATCAGGGTCATTCAAAGTTGGGATTGTGTGGTAAACAGGTTTTACTTTTCAGGATTTTCTCCTGGCTTAACAGTATCTTGTCTGCAAATGCTTTGACTTTCCAGAAGTCAAAGTGTTTGTTGTCTTATGAATATTTAAACCTGTCAACTTTACCTTTCCCATCCTTCAAACAATGGAACAAGAAGTGGATTGGTTCCTTTAAACTTGTCAGGATTCTCCCCGCCAGACGAGCATTTTGGACTGCATTGATGACCGACTGTAAATATATCAAAAAACACATTTTTAACCCTTTACCCCATAAGGCATTTCTATGGTATCTCTAATTGACCCTAAATAACAACAAGGATGAAGCCGTTTCTTATGTGTATATACACCTTTTGATAGTGTAGAAAACATTGTGGCCAAAGATGAAATTGCTCGTCACGAGCAATTTCACCTTTTGCCACAATGTTTTCCAAAGACTCCTACAAGCAATGCGTAGAAATGAGTATCTATTGAGTAAAGGGTTAATCACTTAACCCATTACCAAACTACAATATTTTAGGCTTGTCCAAATTGAAAGCATTTGCAGGCGACAAAATAAAAGTGACTGAAAATTTGAAATGTGTTTTGTGAAGGGTAGAAAACATTGTGGGAAAAGGAGAAAATGCTGGTTACCAGCATTGTCTCCTTTTCCCACCACGTTTTCTAAAGGCTTCTTTCTAAGGGGCGTCAAAAGTACGGATTGTGTGGTAATGGGTTAACCTATCATGTTTTCAGTGTAATATACCCATTATAAATTTTCGTATCTGATTCTAGTATGCTATCAAGATTGTGTAACATAATATTTGACATCATTTTTCACGTCACTTTGTATATGTAACCCATCACATAAAAAGTGACCTACTGGGAATTGCGAAAGTATCAACCAGGGTTGGCACTTTTCGCTTATATGATATTTTCTGTATGAAAAGTGGTCATTCTACCTTGTTATATAATCATTTTCCAACTATCAACTTAAATTGGCTCTCACTATCATTGACCTGTTTTCATCTAATTGATGTGCCGAATTCCCATATAGTTGCTCTATGCAAGATGGGTCACAACACAATATATCAAATTTCATTTGTCTATTTTTAGAAATGTTATGGGTAAAGAAATGACATAATTTAAGCTGAGAGGAATTATTTCCACGTCACAGTGAATATTCTTCTCCTGCCGAAAATCTGGTTAATTGACTTGAGATCACTTGTTTAAAAAGTGACATTCTTTGACAAAATAATCAGAGGAAATATAATACATAATTCATTTCATCAGCTTGTGGTTGATATGTGGAAACATTTGCTTCAAAAGGGAAAAGTCCATGAAAATAACTCGTGCCTTACAGCACGGCACTCGTTATTTTTGCATACCTTTCCCTTTTCGGCAAATATTTCCCCATATTAACCACAAGCTGATGAAATAAACTCTATATATTCCATAGAAATGAATGGGTTTGTTATATATAATGCTGTGCATGCAGTCTCTTTTGTATTTGAGATAAATATCATAAAATCATAAAAATTGTTTACTCAGTAACATTTTCCTTAGACTTTAGACTTGTCGAAATTGAAAGCATATGCAGATGACAAAATAAACGTGACTGAAGAATTAAAATTTGATTTGGGAAGGGTAGAAAACATTGTGGGAAAAGGAGAAAATGCTGGTTACCAGCATTTTCTCCTTTTCCCACAATGTTTTCTAAAGACTTCTTTCTCAGAGTCGTCAAAAGTAGGGATTGTGTGGTAATGTGTTAAATTTTACCTCAAAAACCAACTCATGGTAGATCCGATTTTATCTCTTTCTGTGCAATAAAAGCTATCCAATCAAGAACACATGGGGAATTTCGATATGTTGTTCAACCTCTAAAACTTGCTTAGAATTAAAACTTACTGTAATAAGTCTTGTCTTTATCCTTCAAAGGTACCTTCTGGTTTAATCTTGTACCAAGTGCCTCCAGATCTATAAAACACACTAACATGAAGTATTTTTTAAAATGTAATTGTTAAAGAAATGAATGCTGATGGTCAACTGATTTTCCCCATGCCAATGGACCAATCTACCTCATGATTCACTCAATTCTTAGTCTTACAATATACTTCATGGCATAATGTATGGAGTTGCATTCATCCTTTACCAGACAATCCCGACTTTGGATGACCCTGAGAAAGAACCCTTTTGAAAATATTGTGGGAACAGGAGAAAATGCTGGTAACCAGCATTTTCTCTTTTTCCAACAATGGTTTCTACTCTTTCCGAAACGAATGTCAATTTTCATGTCGCATTTTTTTTTGTCATCTGCAAATGCTTTCAATTTGGACAAGTCTAAACATTGTCATTTTGTAAAGAGTTAAGCTCAGTTTTGCCACACCATGGCTCATATGGTTTGAGGCAAAAACTGGTAAAACTAAAATCTCCATGATTATGTGATGAGTTGCTTAACCCTTTACCAAACGACAAAATTTTAGACTTGTCTAAATTGAAAGCACTTCCAGACAACTAAATAAAGGCAACTCAAAAAAATTGAAATTTGTTTTGAGTAGGGTAGAAAACACTGTGGGAAAAGGAGAAAATGCTGGTTACCAGCATTTTCTCCTTTTCCCACAATATTTTCAAAAGGCTTATATCGCTGGGTTGTAAAAACATTTGAGCTTTTGAAAACATTGTGGGAAAACAAGAAAATTCTTTTCCCACAATGTTATCTACTAAAACCAAAACAAATTTAGATTCCTGAATCAAATTTATTTTGTTGTATGCAAATGCCTTCAGAATGGACTGGTCTTACATTTTGTCATTTGGTAAAGAATTAAGTTAACTCTTTACCAAATGACAAAATTTTAGACTTGTCCAAATTGAAAGCACTTGCAGACAACAAAACCAGCCATTTCTCCTTTTCCCATAATGTTTTCAAGAGGCATCTATATCTCATGGTCATAAAAACCAGGATTATTTGGGAAACAGTCAAGTTTGGTCGAAAGTGGAAAGGACTGGTGTTTTCATAGAAAATGTTTGAAACAAAAGCTAACATACACACACACAACTGACATTGAATCATGATATAAGCACACTGCTCTTTAACCAGTGAATCTAAATACCAACCTGTAAACACAAGCATATCAAGGAGATAAAGGGCGTATACCTTTCCCTACTCCGAACACTCTGAACATGTTCTAGGTCAGTGGAGTATTTCAGAACAATGCGGCGTGTTCTTCAGAACATGTTCTGACTGTTCTACTCCAATCGAGGTGTAGCGCACCTGCTGAACGGTTGCTAGGTGATACAAGATGGCTGAAAGACGGACAATTTGTCATGGCAAAATTTGCAATTGTTCTTTTTTACGACATGAATACTATAAATAGGGGCATAGTAGACTTCTCTCTCTCTCTCTCTCTCTCTCTCTCTCTCTCTCTCTCTCTCTCTCTGCAGCTAATCATTTCCTTAACTTACACAGCTATGACAGTAGCTCTTGCAACAGCCATCATGCCAATGTACTTTCATTTCGATATGGTTTAGAATAATGTTCCGAACATGTTCCATTCAGGACAATGAGAACATACTTCGGGCGGAACAGTGTACTGTGTTCTGAACTTTTCTCTTCCAACATTCCAGAACAGCATTCAAGAACACAGAACATTGTGCCAGAACAGGCGAAAGGAATATGCCCAAAGAGAATGATTTCCACTATTTCAAACAAATTCAAAAGAAAACTGTAATGAACTTTATTTCAAATAAATTGAACAATAACCAGAAAACTTAAAAAAAAATCATTCAAATATGTCTTTCATAGACTTTTGATACAGAAAATGTAGACAATTTTCAGAAAAGGATGTGCTCAACCTGTTGATTAACCTATTACCAAATGACAAAATTTTGGACTGATCCAAGTTAATCCATTACCAAACGACAATATTTTAGACTGGTCCAAATTGAAAGCGTTTGCAGACGACAAAATAAAATTGACTGAAAATTTGAAATTTGTTTTGTGAAGGGTAGAAAACATTGTGGGAAAAGGAGGAAATGCTGGTTACCAGCATTTTCTCCTTTTCCCACAATGTTTTCTAAAGGCTTCTTTCTCAGGGGCGTCAAAAGTAGGGATTGTGTGGTAATGGGTTAAAAGCACTTGCAGATGACAAAAAAAAAGAACCTCAAAAATTAAAATTTGTTTCTAGTAAAGTAGAAAACATTGTGGGAAAAGGAGAAAATGCTGGTTACCAGCATTTTCTCCTTTTCCCACAGTGTTTTCAAAAGGCTTCTTTCTCGGGGGCGTCAAAACAAGGGATTGTTTGGTAAAGGGTTAATCTTTAATGAGACCACAAAATTCTAGGCTTGTCTTAACCCTTTGTCACACTATCCTGACTTTAAACGAAAAAAGGCTTTTGAAAACACAGTGAAAAAATATGAGAATGCTAGTAAAAAGGATTTTCTTCTTTCTGAACAATGTTTTCAATCCTATCACAGACAAAATCTTACCATTTGATTCAATTTTTAACTCCTTACCACACGACAAAATTTTAGACTGGTTCAAACTGAAACCAAACTGAAACCCAGACGACAAAATAAAGGTGACTGAAAAATTGAAATTTGTTTTGGGAAGGGTAGAAAACACTGTGGGAAAAGGTGAAAATGCTGGTTACCAGCATTTTCTCCTTTTCCCACAGTGTTTCCAAAAGGCTTCTTTCTCAGGGGTGTCAAAAGTAGCGATTGTGTGGTAATGGGTTAATCTAGACATTTGTTCAATTGGCACCACTTTAAATCTTGTCAAGTGGCAAGGAGTAAATAAAGGCATAATTATGTAGACCAAAACTTCAATGAGACTCAAATCACTTTATCTTGGAAAGGAAAAGGAGAGAAAAAACTGTTCATCAGCACTTTGTTCTCCACTTGATGTTTTTTAAAGCCTTCTTTCCTTCCTACAGCACGAAATTGTTTTGAAGAGTTTGAATTTTCATAAAATATTTTTTTTTTATATATATCTAAACAGATCATCCTATAAAAGGTCAGAACAGCAATGTAGCTTCCCATTCGTAGTTTTTTTACACACTAACTCTGTCCTCCATAAGGCATTTCTATGGTATCTCTAATTGACCCTAAATAACAGCAAGGATGAAGCCATTTCTTACGGGTATATGATACCCTTTGAGAGCTTAGAAAAAATTGTGGCAAAAGGTGAAATTGCTCGTCACGAGCAATTTCACCTTTTACCACAATGTTTTTCAAAGGCTCCTACAAGCAGTGTGTAAAAATGTGTATCTATGGAGTAAAGGGGTAAGTATGATAGATCAGGGTCTGTAATCACCAACAAGTCTAAATATGTTCTTGGACTAATTCTTCAAGGTTTTCTAAATTTGAAAGCAATACAACTTCTGATTGGCTAGTGTAGTCAATCAGAAGTTGTGTTACTTTCATATTTAACCCTTTACCAAACAACCCCTGGTTATTACGACCCTGAAATAAAGGCCTTTTGAAAACACTGTTGGGAAAGGAGAAAATGCTGGTTACCAGCATTTTCTCCTTTTCCCACAAAGTTTTTTACCCTGCAGCGCTGAAAACAAATTTCACTTCTTGAGTTTGGTTTATTTTGTCGTCTGCAAGCACTTCCAAACTGGACAAATCTAAAACTTTGTTGTTTGGTAACAAGCTAAATAATATTCTGGGGAATAAGACTAAGAATGAAAATTCTTATGAATGGTAGGTAAATGGTAAACCCGGCTCAAATAGCAACGGTTGTAGATGCAGAGACTTGTAAATATCAAGTTTCGGGTCGGTAGAGGATGCAGGTTCGAGCCCCATGGCCGGCCATTTTTAACCCTTTACCAAACAACAAAATTTTAGATTGGCCCTAATTGAGAGCATATGCAGACGACAAAGGTAATGTAACTCAAAAATTGAAATTTGTTTTGGGATGAGTTGAAAACTTTGTGGGAAAAGGAGAAAATGCTGGTTACCAGCATTTTCTCCTTTTCCCACAATGTTTTCTAAAGGCTTCTTTCTCAGGGGCATCAAAAGTAGGGATTGTGTGGTAATGGGTTAATCACTAATAGTCTTTCGGATGAGACTGTAAATCAAGGTCTTGGGTGATTGATACTATACAAAATTCACCAAAAAAAAAACTGGCATAACTCAGGATGGGTTTCTCCCAACATCCAGCAGTATCCTTGTAATTTAACTTTTTACCAAACGACAACATTTTAAACTTGTCCAAATTGAAAGCATTTGCAGACAACAAATTAAACCTGACTCAAAAACTAAAATTTGTTTTGGGAAGGGTTGAAAACATTGCTGGACAAAGGAGAAAATACTGGTTACCAGCATTTTCTCCTTTTTCTCCACTGTTTTCAAAAGGCTTCTATCTCAAGGTCGTTAAAAGTTGTAATGGGTTAATAACCCCAAGGGGGGAATCTCCCATAATGGAAACCCATGGCAACAAAAACCAAGAGGACCATAATGGTCCTATATCGCTCACCTGTGTTCTAAGCAGTAAAGGTCTGCAATGAGGATAAATATCAAAGTTCAAGGGCAAATAATTCTAACAGGGTATGTAACTGTGCAAAAAGCATTTTCTTCTTTTCCCAAAATACTTTCACAACCCTTCTTCTTCATGGTCATTGAAGGTCAGGATTGTATGGTAAGGGATTGAATTAATTTGGAAGGCCAGACATTGATTTCCTCGTCAAAATAGTGGTCGAATGATGGATTGAAACATCATTCGCTCATTGGTCAGAAACAAATGAGACTTGTCTCAATAACTTTTTATCAAATGTAAAAGGATGTTGGCTGAGACAGTAATCAAGCCAGCGCAAACTGGGAACCCTAGACTAACAGCTCACAACATTACTGACTGATCTATCAGGGCTCAACAAATCCAGTATGTGAAAGGTAACCCCTTTTTCCATGACAATCTTATAGAAGAAAATTGTATAAAAATACTATCCTAGGGGAGATATGTTTGAAGTTTCATAAATGCCAAAGACTTTAGAAGACCACGGGCATTGTATGAACAAACTTGGTAGAGGTCCCCTAGAAGATGCTACATATGAAATATCAAAGCTCCACGACTTCCAGTTTCAGAGAGAAAAAAATTACAGTTTTCCTTCTTTGTTCCTATGTTTCTAACTTGTGACCCCCTGGGCAGGGCCATTTCGGACCTCATGGGGCATCATTACAACAAGCTTGGTAGAGGTCCACTAGCAGATGCTACGTACAAAATGTCAAAGCTCTACTCCTTCTTGTTTCAGAGAAGAAGAATTTTAAAGTTTTCCTTTTTTATCCCCATGTTCAAAATTGTGACCCTGGGGTGGGGCCAGTTTTGATCCCAGGAGCATCATATGAACAACCTTGGTAGAGGTCTGCTAGGCCATGCTACAAACCAAATTAAAAGCTCTGCACCTTCTAATTTCAAAGATTCTGCTATTTTGGTTGCCATGGCAACCAGGGTTTTGGGTTGAATTCAATCTCTTGAACATCTTTGGTAGAGCTTCACACAAGGAACATCCCTGCCAAATTTAATCAAGATTGGCCTAGTGGTTTAGGAGGAAAAGATGATTAAAAAAATTTTGGACGAAGGACATTGGGCCATCACAAAAGCTCACCATGAGCACTTCTTGCTCAGGTAAGCTAACAACCAAAAAATCAATATCAATCATGTTTTAGAGGATGCCCTTAAGGCTTTCCTCTTATCAGCATTAATCCAGTTATGTACAGTGTTTTTAATTTTTCTCCAGTGTAGTGTGTTCAAAACTGGATGTTTCTTCATGGCCTGTAAACAGTCCTCCTGCCTTAGTTCCTTTCTTTGTTCCACATTGGTTTTAAAAAGCTCTTGAAGGAGGTGCCTCTGGTCTTCTGTCAGCCATATAATTGTCCCTGAATATGGAGAAAATAGTTATGTATTATAGCAGAGCTCCAGATTGAGGGAGTGATTTTGAAAATATTAATAATTCTGTACCTAACTCTTTACCAAATGACAAGATTTTAGACTGGTCCAAATTGAGAGCACTTGCAGATAACAAGGTAAAGGTAACTCAAAAATTGAAATTTGTTTACATCAGGGTAGAAAACATTGTGGGAAAAGAAGAAAATGCTGGTTACCAGCATTTTCTCCTTTTCCCACAATGTTTTCAAAAGGCTTCTATCTCAGGGTCGTAAAAACCAGGGATTGTTTGGGAAAGGGTTAACACTATTTTATGTCACTATGTCAACGAGACAATTCTAATGAGTACCCACACCATAGGATTTGGAAGAGAAATAATGGATTGAGAATACCATCACTCCTTCTTACCTGGAGCTCTGTCAAAGCATTTGCAGATGACAAAATAAATGCTACTCAATTGATGATTTCTGTCTGTGAAAGGGTTGAAAACATTGTGAAAAAGGAGAAAATGCTAGTTACTAACATTTTTCCCTTTTTACACAATGTTTTCAAAAAGTCCTTTCCTACGGATTGTTAAAACTCTGGATTATGTGGTAAACAATTAACTTTTTACAACAAAACTAGGACTTCTCCAAATTGAAAGTGTTTGCAAATGAAACAAGAGCGGCAAATTGTCGCAAGATACGCCCGTCTTACCCAAAGTTGTAAAGCTGGGGCATGCACCGGACAAAATTCAAATATGAAAAACGACAAAAAGCAATAACTCAAAAATTAAGCAAGCAAGAGTTATCATTCCTGTGCACTGCACTCCCCCTTGATGAGATCTATCCACCCATGAAATTTCATAACCCTAGCTAGTAAAGTTTTGGAGATATTCACCGGACAAAATTCAAGTATGAAAAACGGCAAAGGGCAATAACTCAAAAATTAAGCGAGCAAGAGTTAGGGTTCCTGTGCACTGCACTCCCCCTTGATGAGATCTATCCACCCATGAAATTTCATAACCCTAGCTAGTATAATTTTGGAGATATTCACCGGACAAAATTCAGGTATGAAAAACGACAAAGGGCAATAACTCAAAAATTAAGCAAGCAAGAGTTATGATTCCTGAGCACTGCACTCCCCCTTGATGAGATCTATCCACCCATGAAATTTCATAACCCTAGCTAGTATAATTTTGGAGATATTCACCGGACAAAATTCAAGGATGAAAAACGACAAAGGGCAATAACTCAAAAATTAAGCGAGCAAGAGTTATGATTCCTGAGCACTGCACTCCCCCTTGATGAGATCTATCCACCCATGAAATTTCATAACCCTAGCTAGTATAATTTTGGAGATATTCACCGGACAAAATTCAAGTATGAAAAACGACAAAGGGCAATAACTCAAAAATAAAGCAAGCAAGAGTTAGGATTCCTGTGCACTGCACTCCCCCTTGATGAGATCTATCCACCCATGAAATTTCATAACCCTAGCTAGTATAGTTTTGGAGATATGCTCCGAACAAAATTCAGGTATGAAAAACGACAAAGGGCAATAACTCAAAAATTAAGCGAGCAAGAGTTATGATTCCTGAGCACTGCACTCCCCCTTGATGAGATCTATTCACCCATGAAATTTTATGACCCTAGCTAGTATAGTTTTGGAGATGTTCACCGGACAAAATTCAAAGTATGAAAAACGGCAAAGGGCAATAACTCAAAAATAAAGCAAGCAAGAATTATGATTCCTGTGCACTGCACTCCCCCTTGATGAGATCTATCCACCTATGAAAATTCATAACCCTAGCTAGTATAGTTTTGGAGATATGCTCCGGACAAAATTCAGGTATGAAAAACGGCAAAGGGCAATAACTCAAAAATTAAGCGAGCAAGAGTTATGGTTCCTGTGCACTGCACTCCCCCTCAATAAGATCTATCCACCCATGAAATTTCGTAACCCTAGCTAGTATAGTTTTGGAGATATGCTCCGGACAAAATTCAAGTATGAAAAATGGCAAAGGGCAATAACTCAAAAATTAAGCAAGCAAGAGTTATGGTTCCTGTGCACTGCACTCCCCCTCGATGAGATCTATCCACCCATGAAATTTCGTAACCCTAGCTAGTATAGTTTTGGAGATATGCTCCGGACAAAATTCAAGTATGAAAAACGACAAAGGGCAATAACTCAAAAATTAAGCAAGCAAGAGTTATGGCTCCTGTGCACTGCACTCCCCCTCGATGAGATCTATCCACCCATGAAATTTCGTAACCCTAGCTAGTATAGTTTTGGAGATATGCTCCGGACAAAGAACTGGACGCCGCCCGCCCGCCCGCCACGGGTGATCCCATAATACGTCCCGTCTTCGACGGGCGTATAGAAATGAATGCTGCTTGATTTCTGTCTTTGATATGGTAGAAAATACTGAGGGAAAAGCCAGGCACAACAGATTTGTCATCTGCACAATAATTTCCATACTTTTAACCTTTTCCCAAACGGCAAATTTTGGACCAGACCAAACTGAAAGCATTTTGCAGATGACAAAATAACAGTTGCTAAAAAGATGGGTAGAAAACATTGTGGAAATGGAGAAAATGCTGGTTACCACCATTTTCTCCTTTTCCCACAATGTTTTCAAAATGCTTCTATTCCTGACCCATAAAAACCAGGGATTGTTTGGGAAAGGGTAAAATGACAGAATTCAAATTTAGTTTACCATTTGTGCTTTATATTGCTTTGTAAACACTGTAGGAAAAGAAAATACTGGTAATACTGCTTTAAACCATTACCACACAATCCCTACTTTTGACGCCCCTGAGAAAGAAGCCTTTAGAAAACATTGTGGGAAAAGGAGAAAATGCTGGTAACCAGCATTTTCTCCTTTTCCCACAATGTTGTCTACCCTTCACAAAACAAATTCCAAATTTTCAGTCACTTTTACTTTGTCGTCTGCAAATGCTTTGAATTTGGACCAGTCTAAAATATTGTTGTTTGGTAATGGGTTAATCTTCTACCACTCAAGAAAATTTTAGTCTATTCCAAATTGAAAGCATTTGTAGATGAAAATTTAACCCTTTACCAGATGACAACAATTTAGCCTTGTCCAAATTGAAAGCATTGCAGACGACAATTTCAATGTGACTCAAATGGTGTAATTTTTCCTTGACAAGGTAGAAAACATTATGAAAAAGAAAATGCTGGTTACCATCATTTTCTCTTTTTCCCACAATGTTTTCAAAAGGCTTCTTTTCCAAGGGCGTTAAAATTTGTCATTGTGTGGTAAGGGGTTAAATGTGGCTCCAAATTTTCTGCAAAACATCGTGGTGAAAGGAGAAAATGGTGGTTACCAGCATTCTCTCCTTTTCCCTCTATGTTTTCATAGGCTTTATTTACCAGGGTTGTAAAAACTTGTGTGGAAAAGGATTAAAATAGTACATTGGTGAAATCTCTGTTACCTTTTGTTGGTTTTGGTCCGCTTGTTAAACAGTCTTCTGCTAGTGAACCTGAAATGAAAAAGAAATTTCATTTGCAATTAAGGTACTGCCATCCTAACACTTCTAGTGCAACATGGAATAAAATTTCTTGTTAGCTGATAAATAATGATTTATACTGATATAACATTTTTGCTCATTTCTAACCGACCAGAAATTCATTTGCAGTCTATCTTGAAATTATTTGATGATATTTTGTTAGTTTTCTGAAAAGGACGGTAATTATTATTTTTTTCTGAAATGAGAATAGAGTGGCTTTAAATTTATAAATGATAATTCTAAGAGAGAAAAAATGGAAACAGTGGCTCTGTCAAAGTATTACAATAATACTCATTTTAAATCATAGCAAATTTTCTAGGATACTATTATTGTGGAAATAGCTATTTTTCATTAGAATGGTACTACCTTAACTTTTATCATGCTAATAACTCCCATGAGACTTTAAGGTGATAGTAAAAATCCAAATGTTGCTATTTTGAAACTATTCTGTGCTGTCTGATCTTGATCAACACTGTCTGCAAAAGTCAGCAAGTCGCTTTGGTTGGTTGGTTGTATTGGGGTTTAAAGCCACTTTAACAGCTAAGGTCATGTCATAGCGGTCGGTGACGCACATGTGTTTCCTGGCTTTATCATAATAGTTCCAATACTACTTTCTTTCCAAAGCCACCGACTACTTTTCTCACTTGCTTTAGCAGAGGTGAGAGGCGAAAATATGCCGGAAAGAAAGTCTGCCTCAACCGGGTATCAAACTCACAACCACCAGGTTATGAGTCCGACACGCTCACCACTGAGCCATCCGGGCCGGCCAGCAAGTCGCTGCTTACAGGTTAAGAAAACGTTATATGAGTTTTCACATACTATCTTTGTAATCAAAGCTTTTATGAGTTTCAATGACCCTAAGAAAAAAAGATAATTATCAAAAAAAACTTTGGGAAAAGGGTAAAATCCTGTTAGTCACCATTCATGTGATACAAATGACTAGGGAGTGAATTTAACTCATTACCAAACGACAAATTTTTTGGCTTGTCCAAATCTAAAGCATTTGCAGACGACAAAATAAAAGTGATTGAAAATTTGAATTTTTTTTTGTAAAGGATAGAAAACATAGTGGGAAAAGGAGAAAATGCTGGTAACCAGCATTTTCTCTTTTTCCCACAATGTTTTCTAAAGGCTTCTTTCTCAGGGGTGTCAAAAGTAGGGATTGGGTGGTAATGGGTTAATTTTAAAATTGAAAATATCAATCATTCTCCACTATGGTTATGCATTAGACCTGTCTCATCGACACAATTCTAATGAGTACCAACAACATAGGGTTTTCAAGAGAAATAATGACTTTAGAATATCATCACTCCCTCTCATGCAGAGCTCCAACTATACATACCGGTTGTTGGCTCATCACTGCTGCCCTTGTCTGCTTCTTCGCCATTTAACTCTATATCTAAAAAATAGCAATGAGAGAGATCACCATTATTTCGACTACAGTCATAAAAAAATTACAGACTAATAAAACTATACAAAAATACACACTAATAAAACTATATCTTGAAAGTATTTGAATATAAAAAGTGGACAAGATGAAAGATCTTTTTTTTTTGAGACAGCATAAAACATTGTTTGAAAATTAAGTAAAATCCAGTCATAACCCTTCACTTCACTATGCAAACTTTTCTGAAGTAAGTCTTTTGAAAACATTATGGGAAAAGAGAAAATCCTGGTAACCAGCATTTTTTTCCCTTTCCCATAATGTTTTCTAGAATATCTGATTCAAATTCCATTATGTCAAAAAAAAAATTTGTTATAAGCAAATGCTTTTAAAAGAAACCTAAAATATTGCAGTGTGGTAAAGAGTTAAATTTGAAAAAGCCTAAAATTTGCCACCTGAAGAAAGGTTAACTCTTTACCACACGACAAAGTATTAGACTGGTTCAAACTGAAAGCATTTGCAGACAACAAAATAAAGGTGACTGAAAAGTTGAAATTTGTTCTGGGAAGGGTAGAAAACACTGTGGGAAAAGGAAAAAATGCTGGTTATCAGCATTTTCTCCTTTTCCTACAGTGTTTTCAAAAAGCTTCTTTCTCAGGGGCATCAAAAGTAGGGATTATGTGGTAATGGGTTAATACTTTATAACACAACCCTGACAATCCCGAGTAAGGTAGCTTTTCAAAACCAGCATTTTCTTCTTTTTCCACAATGTTATCTACCCTTCAGTAAAAAAAATCAATATTGAGTAACATTCATTTAGATGTTTGCAAATGCTTTCAATTTTAACAAGTTCAAACTTTTGTTATCTCGCAAAGACTTGAGCATAAATATGGATTACTTACCATCGTCCACATGGATTTCATCAATAGATTTTCCACTGTACTGTCTGATAGTCCCATTGTTGAATGCCATTAGAAAGCGCCCCATTCTTGCAACCTGTATTGCTTCCTGTGGAACATGAAGAAAGGACTTGTGTACAGCTATATCATGACCCATGACCTCTGCTATCACTTCCAGGTCATCGCTACTAAAGTTTAAAAGTTGGAATACTGTAGCTACATGTTTTCTAAGGTGTGTGCCTGTAATATTTTCTGGGCACTGCAACTCTGCCTCACGGGCAATTTTCTGAGTTACATCGGAATAGCTTAGAGGTTCCACTGAATTGATATCTAGTCCTGGGAATAAGCACTGATTATCCTTGTTTACACATGCATCTTGTCTCCATTTTAAAAGAATATCAATATTCCTCTGAAATGATGATGTCAACAGAAATGGAACAGTATGTCCATTTTCATCACATATTTCAACTTTTGAAAAAGTTTTCAACAGCACTTTTTCTGTTTTGCTTAATGAACTTTGGATTTTGTCTAATGCCTGATCATGATTGCTTTTTCTTTGGACAAAACCATTAACTGTCATCTGCTGGATGTTGCCTCCCCTCCTGTAGTTGAACATTACAACCTGTGCTAAGGTTAATTGATTAAACATTTCCCAATCTGACTTGGTGAAAGACTGATCAAGTTTTGTTGCAATTAATTTGCAGTTCCGGTCTATAAATGAATGAAGCTTCACTACATCTTTAGAAAGAGGTAACATGACCCCTTTGTCTGTTTTGTTTGATAGCATTGTCTGTCTTGCTGCACTTTCGATTGCATCTTTCCATTCACTTTCACAATGAGAATAAAATGCATCTGCCTTACTAGCTTGAGCTCTATCACTTACGGCAAGAGATTCTGATTTTAAAACCTTTGCACATTTTTTCAACAGATGTCCAATATTCAAAGCCAATGATGGTGTGCCAAATGAGTTACTTTTTTCATCATAATTACATAAATCTCTGACAGCTCTTATAGTAATAGGAAATTTCTCTGGGTCAGTAACATCAATTATTTGAGTAACGTTTGCATCATGCCGTCTTACTATTACAAGGAAACGTCCTAGCTCTCTCATTTTTCGGCTAATATGTGAGTAGAGATGATGTTGATCAGCATACTTCTGATAAAGTTTCTCCCCTACTTTCAGAATTGTATTGTCTCCCTTCACAACTGTGCTAATTTCATCTTGTGCCATCTTGCTAATGACATTTTCTTTTAATCCTTGACTGATTTCAGTGGAAGCAGGCAGAAGATAATAAGCTTCAGCTTGAAGTTTTCTGGGCTTCTTTTCATTTTTCCTGAAAGGGCACAGTTTCCTGTGTTGCCATAAATTATTTCTTTGAAAAAAACCCAGACAATGTTCACAAGGCAGGTAATCAGCTGCAGCTGCTGCGCACTTCCTTGTCCGTATTACCAGGACACCTTCACCTTTTTTCAGAACTTCTGTGTTGTGCTTGAAGTCGCCTGCATTTCTGAGGCGTAATAGCTCAAGCTTTCTTTCTTCTGACTTAAGCCGTAAATCAAGGATCTTTTTAACCTGTTTCTCAGATTTGTGGCGGCCAAGATAATGTTTTGTTATGTTGGTTGAGCTATGGCCACAAAAAACACAATAGTGTACTTTGTCCCACACTCTTTTATCTTTACTGTTGCTGCTCTTTTTTACAGAGATACTTGAGCTATCTTTATTCTTCGATTTAACCTCAGCTTCCTCAGAGCTAATGTTCTGGTCTGGCCTTTTGGTCAAGTCAAACTCAGCTTCATCTTGCTCAGTGCAAATGCCTTGGTCTTTGCTTTTCTTCGATTCAATTCCAGCTTTGCCTTGCTTCGTGCAAATGCCTTGGTCTATGCTTTTGGTCATTTCCACCTCAATTTTATCTTCATCAGTGCAAGTGCTTTGGTCTGCACTTTTCGTCAATTTGAACACAATTTTATCTTCCTCAGTGCAAGTGCTTTGGTCTGTACTTTTGGTCAATTTGAACACAATTTTATCTTCCTCAGTGCAAGTACTTTGGTCTGCGCTTTTGATCAATTTGAACACAATGTTATCTTCCTCAGTGCTAGTGCTTTGGTCCGTGCTTTCGGTTGATTTAAATACAATTTTATCTTCCTCAGTGCAAGTGCTTTGGTCTGTGCTTTCGGTCGATTTTAATACAATTTTATCTTCCTCAGTGCTCGTGCTTTGGTCTGTGCTTTCAGTCGATTTTAATACAACTTTATCTTCTTCAGTACTAGTGCTTTGGTCGGTGCTTTTGGTCAATACAACCATGTCTTCCTCAGCACTTGTGCTCTGGTCAACACTTTCTGTCAATTCAAACACAGCCATGTCTTGCTTACAGCTAGAACTTGGGCCTATGCTTTTTGTTAACTCAAACACAGCTTTGTCTTCCTCTTTGCAAGTGCTTTGGTCTACGCTTTTGGTCAACTCAAACACACTTATGTCTTGCTTAGTGCTAGTACCTTGGTCTGTTTTTTGGGTCAATTCAACATAAGCTTTCCCTTGCTCAGTACTAGTGGTTTGGTGTATATGACTGGTCAATTCAACTTCAGCTCTGTATTGCTTAGTGCTAATACTTTGGTCTAAGCTTCCATGAAGAGTTGTGACTGGGATATGGTCATTCATGTTGAAAGTCTCTAATTCCAATCCTTCATCATCCTCTGAACTTTGCTCATCATCCAGAAAATAATCTAGATCATCTAGACCATCATCCAAACTTTCCGTGCCAGAACTTAATTCTAATGATTCATCAAATTGATCCATGTCCAATTCTGCAAAAAAGAAATGCACAGAAACCTGAATGATACTAGGAACAAGAGAGCCATGCTGGCCTGATATTGGTCACCTCATCCATATTGTAAAAAGGCTATGTTTTGTAACTATGATACATTCCCTTGCTTATCATGTGTATCATTTTATCATGTCCTGTCAAAACTGATTATGTTTATTCATTTATCTTAATCCTTTACGACAAAATTCTTAGTTTTAATGGCTCTGAAAATAAAATGCAGGGAAAGGAGAAAATGCTGGTAAACAGCATTTTCTTTATTTCCCACAAACTTCTACACTTTTAAAGAGATATTGCAGATTTTAAGTCATAACTAATTTGTCATCAGTAAATGCTTTCAATAAGGACCAGTCTAAAATTTTGTAGTTAGATTAAGAGTTTATTTTATGTGTTTTATACAAAACTCAGTCTGATGATGTGAAGCTGTTGAAGAATTCAACAGCTTCCCATCATCAGACATTTTCTTTCCCCATAACGTCTCCAAAAGTTTTTTTATTAGGGTCATTAAGAAGTCGACATTGTGTTGCAAGTGTTAACTCATTACCAAACGACAATATTTTAGGCTTGTCAGAATCAAAAGCATTGGCAGACGACACAATGAAAGCGACAGAAAATTTAAAATTTGTTTTGTGAAGAGCAGAAAACATTGTGGGAAAAGGAGAAAATGCTGGTTACCAGCATTTTCTCCTTTTCCCACAATGTTTTCTAAAGGCTTCTTTCTCAGGGTCACCAAAAGTAGGGATTGTGTGGTAATGGGTCAACTGTTTTCCAAACAACAAAATTTTGCATTAGTCAACATGGAAAATGCTCGCGGACAACAAATCTCATGTGGACCAAAAGACAAGTTTTGTCTTTCAAGGGGTAGAACGAATTGTGGAAAAATGAGAAAATGTTAATTATCAGCATTTTCATAATTTCTCACTTAGTTTTCAAAAGCCCTGTTCTTTATCATACAGAATATATGGTCATATGGTGAGAATTGACCATTTAGCAAAAAATCAACTTTTGATGACCAAGATGAAGACGGCTTTTGAAAACACTGTGAGAAAAGGGGAAAATGCTGGAAAAACAGCTGGTTTCCATGATGTTTTCAACCCTTTGCCAGTCAAATCAAATTCTATTATTTTAACCGCATTTTAATTGCCACCTGCAAATCTTTTGTATTTTGACAAGTTTAGCATTTCAACGTTCTGTAAAGAGTTAACTCTTTACTAGGCACAAAAAATTTAGCTTTGTCCAAATTAAAAAAGTTTGCAGACAACAATTTTAATGTTCGTTGATAGGGTAGAAGACATAGTGGAAAAAGAGAGGAAATGCTGGTTAACAGCATATTCTCCTTTTCCCACAATGTTTTTAGAAGGCTTCTTTCAAGGAACATTGCTGTGGAATTATTTTAAAATCTGACCAGCCACTTCAGAGGAGATGAAATTTCAAGAATTTCTCCATATCCGTATAGTGCAAGTAGCCCCCATTCACCAGAGCCATGTTTTTTGACGGATCAAAATTTCGCGAACAGGTTTTGAAAAGGGTCACCCAAAGAACATTGCTGTGAAATTATTTTAAAAACTGAGAACAGGTTTCAGAGAAGAATTTTTTTAGAATTTCTTCATTTCCATATTGTGCAGGTAGCCCCAATTCATCAGAGCCATGTTTCTTGAAAAAATTTCACGAACAACTTTAAAAAAGGGTCATTCAAGGAACATCGCCACGAAAGTATTCCAAAAAAAGGAGCCTTTTGAAAACATTGAGAGAAAAGCAGAAAATGCTGGTTTTCAGCATTTTCTCCTTCTCCCAAAATTTTTGAGTTACATTTTGTCATCTGTAAATTTAATGTCCAATTTGGAATAGTGTAAAATTATATTATTTGGTAACACCTTTGAAAACCTTGTTGGTAACCAGCATGTTTTTTCATTTCCCATGCTTTCCACACTTTCATAGATTATTTGCTATCTGCAAATGCTTTCAACTTGGAGAAGTCTTCATCATTTTAGTTAGTCTAAAACAAAGTGTCGCTTAGAAATCTTTTCAAGTTTGGAAAATCTAAAATTATGTAGTCTTGGTAAAAGTGGGTTTTTAGATTTTTCACATCTCATCAAATTAAAAAACACATATATTAATAAAATTTGTTTAAAAAAAAAAAAGTACAAATCATCGATAATTAAGAATCATGAAATTAAAGAAAAAAAAAATAACAGTGTTCTCTTAACCCATTACCACACAATCCCTACTTTTAACACCCCTGAGAAAGAAGTCTTTAGAAAACATGGTGGGAAAAGGAGAAAATGCTGGTAACCAGCATTTTCTCCTTTTCCCACAATGTTTTCTACCCTTCACAAGACAAGTTTTAGTTTTCAATCAATTTTATTTTGTTGTCTGCAAATGCTTTTGATTTGGACAACCCTAAAATTTTGTTAATTGGTAATGAGTTAAAAGGGAATGTAGCTTCTTAAAGTATTTTAGATTTTGTGCCAGAAGTCAAAAAAGCATTGTGGGAATGTCAAGTGACTGGCACAAGACTAATAACGCTTAAATTCCCTAACATAACAAACATGTAATTCTTTTCCATAACATTTGTCTTCTTCGAACGCTATGTTTGAAACCTCGTCTGTGTATTTCCGGTATGTAAATGAGCGAGTTGCTCATGCAACAAGAGGGCCAAGATGGCCCTAGATCGCTCATCTGGATTTTTGAGAGGACCATAGCAAATTATTTGAAAATCTGAAAAGCAGTTTCACAGAAGAAGAATTTTTAAGAATTTCTTCATTTCCGTATAGTGCAAGTAGCCCCAATTCACCAGACCCATGTTTCTTGACGGATCAAAATTTCTCGAAATTTTTAAAAAGGGTCACCCAAACAGCATCTCTGTGAAATTATTTCAAAATCTGACCAGCCATTTCAGAGAAGAATAATTTTTAAGAATTTTGTTATTTCTGTATAGTGCAACTTGTAGCCCCCATTCACCAGAGCCATGTTTCTTGAAGGATCAAAATTTCACGAACAATTTTTGAAAAGGATCACCCAAGGAACATCTCTGTGAAATCATTTCAAAATCTGACCAGCAGTTTCAGAGAAGATTTCTAAAGAATTTCCTAGAAAATTCCATTTAGTTGTCTTGGCAACCAAAGTTTTTGATGGAATCAAGCTCTGTGAACAAATTTTTGAAGAGGACCTCCCAAGGAACATTCCAGCCAAGTTTGGTCCAAATTGGCCCTGCAGTTTAGGTGGAGCTGATGTTTAAAGAATTGTTGATGACGCACTGATGCATGACAAGACAGCAGACACCAGGCGATCCTAAAAGCTCCCATTGAGCATGTTCTTCTCAGGTGAGCTAGCTAAAAATAGACTGTGTTTCCTGTCGGTGTTGACCCGAGCCATAAGTAAATCTCTAATTTCTCTTGTTATGGAATTATTTTTGACTACTGGGGTTTTATGAATGAAAATTAAAAGGCTTTATGAAACAATGATGATTTTTTTTAAATTTTTGTAAAATTTTTTGTCCTAAAATCTGACGGGCCACCTTTAAGGGTAAATAATGTATTTTATTGGCATCCACCTCATAATCAATCATCAAAATATTATTTTTTCACTACAAACTATGTCTGTTTCCTTACCTTGGCATGACATTTTGTGATTTCCCGACTCGGCCACCATTTTTTTTTCCTGAACCTCCAGTACTGCTGGGCATGTCAAGTACTTCTGCGCAAGTCAATGTGACCGAAATTGACCGTTACTAGATATTGCATGCTAGTGTGTGCAATTACACACAGCATCCACAAAAAAGTTATGAGCATGCAAGGCAGTGCACAACCAATTTTAGGTCTATTATTTTGTGCATGTTTCAGACACATCAGGAAGTTATCATATTAACCCTTTCCCAAACAAGCCCTGGTTTTTACATGTCTGCAATAAAAGTCTTTGAAAACACTGTGGGAAAAGGAGAAATTGCTGGTAACTTTTTGAGAACTTTCTGCAATTTTTTCCAAGTCTAAAATTGTCGTCTGCAAACTCCTTCGGTTTGGTAGGGTCCAAAATTTGTTGTTTGGGAAAGGTTTAAGATAATAGGAAGAAGTAGTGCTATAATTCTTGCTCCCTGCTTTGTGAATGTGTACTTCTATAACAAACCTGAGTCATGACCACAAACTCTCTCACTCAGCAATTTCAGGGTGGGTACATATAAAAATATGATCTAATTTTCATCCCTATACACAAAGGTATTTACAATCAGTATCAGGAGTACTTTATGTGCAAATATTATCCAAATAATTAGGGTATAATGACCCTTGACTCATTTGAGGGTAGGTTGAACTTTAGAATATGTAAATCTGTATATCAATAGGTGAAGGAGTATACTGTATACTCATAACTACATGTATTAACTCTTTACCAAACGACAAATTTTTGGACTGGTCCAAATTGAGAGCATTTGCAGACGACAAAATAAATGTACTGAAAAGTTTAAATTTGCTATGGGAAGAGTAGAAAACATTGTGGGAATAGGAGAAAATGCTGGTTACCAGCATTTTCTCCTTTTCCCACAATGTTTTCTATAGCCTTCTCTTTCAGGGTCGTCAAAATTCGTCATTGTGTGGTATACGGTTAAACTCCTCTCCAGCTTTCCTGCATCACTTTATCATATGACAAACAATGTATGCTGGTTCAATCCCAAAGCATTTGTAGATGTCATGTCATAAATCAAGAGGAATGTCTTAGAAAGGGTACAATGAATTGTGGGAAAAGGAAAATATCCTGGTTAAAAACATTTTCTCCATTCCCCACAATATTTTCAAGTTTATTCACCCCAGGGTCAGTGAAACAGGAGATTGATTGGTATGGACTTAATCAAGGTGGCACACATACTAGGTATAATTTGAGGGATTATGAATGATTTCTGACTTTAATTTCTGGTAGTCAACTTGATAATAAGAGGGCCATTGTGGCCCTGAATTGCTTCACTGCCTAATAAATAACATGTAATTCTCATTAACAGTCATTAACCTATTACCCAACGACCATATTTTAGACTGGTCCAAATTGAAAGCATTTGCAGACGACAAAATAATAGTGAAAATCTGTAATTTGTTTTATGAAGGGTAGAAAACATGGAGGGAAAAGGAGAAAATGCTGGTTACCAACATCATTTCCTTTTCCCACAATGTTTTCAAAAGGCTTCTTTTCCAGGGGCGTCAAAGGTAGGTATTGTGTAGTAATGGGTTAACCCTTTCCGAAATGACAAATTTTGGATTCTTTAAAATTTGAAACATCAGCAGACAATAAATTTAACGTAGGTACAAAGGAACTAAAGCTCTTTGATACATTGTGGGAAAAGAAGAAAATGCTGGTTACCAGCATTTTCTCCTTTTCCCACAATGTTTCTGTAAGCCTTCTTTCCTAGGGTCATGAAAACTTGGGTTTGTTTGGTAAAGAGCTAACACCCTATTAAGAGAGCCTGGCTCACGTAAAAAGACAATTCAAACATCTTACCAATATTTCCTTTATCTTCGGAGGACACGAGTCTTTCTTGAAGAATGGTGGCCATGTCTTTGTCTTTGGTAGCCTTGTTACTAATGGTTGTCGTGGAATATTTGTCTGCAAGCAATTATTATTTTACTGAATTATCATCTGACAATCTAAATACATTCCTTTTCCTCCACAACGTTTTTCTCCATCAGATGGACATATTTCATTTTTTGAGTTATATCCAATTTGCCCTCTGCAAATGCTTTTAATCAGGTCATAGCAAACTAGAGCTTTCACTGAATGTGACTTAATACCCCCACCAGCGTTTTGACAGAATCAAAGCGCTGAAGCCGCTGAAGGCCTGGGCATCACAGATTGACTGTATGTTTTTAACGCCGTTTTCAACATTTTTTTAACATTGCTGCATCAGGGGCACCTATCGATGCTTTTCTAATAAAAATTCTTTGACCACTTCTGTGCACTTTTTTCTTTCTCAGAATCTCCTTGCATTCCAACATAACTATCGTCGAAAGAATGGTTAACGGTGAAAAAAGAATGAACCGTGTTGCAATTACAATCACATCCTCGGTAACCCTGATGCGCATAATTACCAATCAGAATGCCTCATAAATGAGAACGAGTAATAAATGCGAGATAACCCAGGGGCGATTAATGTAGTGTATGGGATCATTGATACAGGGTCACCGAGGATGTTACAATCATTAATTAACGTTTTTCTCCTTGTCTTAAAATCTTTCCACCCGTATTGAGTCTCTTTCAGTGACAGCTTTAGTTTTTGAAGTAATGGAGATAGCGAGGTTTGATGTCTTTGGTATGATAAGTATCTCCGTTGCATGGAAAGATTTTGTCGACCGATCGCCATTCAGAGCAAATCTTAACTTACCAAGTGGTTTAACCTCATATGTCAATAGACAGTATTTTTAGAAGATGGTACACAAGTACTATATATGATATCTAGCTGTGCTACTTTAATGTTATGTGCAAGTAAGTACTGTATCCTTACTTGATATAACTAATTACTACCAAGAAGTCTTTAACCAGACACTTGATAATTTAAGTTTAAAGGTAAATAATCAAGGTGCAGAAGAGTAATACTTGCATACCCCTTTATTCCCCATTGATTTGTCCTGACCCTCATACAGGACGAGAGGTGTCACTATTAAATATTCTATTCTGGTATACAACAGTAAGACTAAATCTTAAACTGGTAATTATATCTTGATCCTAGACTTACTGTCGTTTTTTTCAAACTATCATTTAGTCTGTGTAATCGGCTGCTTTGACAGAGCAAGTCCATACTGGTCTAAAGTTGACTCCATGTAAAGGCATTAATACTGTTTTTTTTTTTTTTTTTCAAAATTGCATTTTTCCCTGTTTTCCCTGCATTCTTGAAATAGGTATGTTAACTTAGAACCATTTTTTTTTTTTGTTTTGTTTAACAATCAAACGAACAATAGATCCACTTATTTATTATACCAATACATCTCGGAAATAATTCTACGAAAAGTTTGGATTCTTGAATTCTAGGAAATATCAACATTTCTCAATCATTCAGTGACGATCGATTACAGCGCTGACAGAACTTTGATTATTCTTGCAACCAAAAGGAAATGCTCTTTTTCATCAGTGGTCTAATGACCTTTCTGAATGTTTTGCTTGCATACTTGGGAGAACTTGTGCAGCTTAAATCAGCAAGTCTGTCTTTTGTGCTTACAGCAAAATATGAACTTGAGACTGAATTGTCATTGTCAGTATAATACCTTACCACAAAATGTGTGCCAGTTAGTCCCCAAGGTAAGATTTTTGATTTGGGAGATGAATACAGGTCTACTGGTAGAAATGTCTCCACAAATTCACAAATTTTTAGCAGACAGTCTCTCTCGGTTCATATCACCGAAATTCGTAGACATGTAATTAGTAACATCCGAATGAAAAAAAATCCCTTATTTTGTAAGCAAAATGACGGTAAAAAAATCTTGAAAAATATTTTCAAACAGTTACATAAAAAGAGGCCGATTTGGATATGGGCCCTTTCGGCACTGGGCCATTTTAACACTGGACCGTTTTGAATTGTGCCGTTTCGACCCTCATGCTTGTGAGCCAGTACGGCTTTCTTTTCAGATTAAATAATTTATAGAGACCTGTATTTTCTTGACAATAAACATTACTGACAGAAAAAAAAAATTATGTAAGCTATACTGCGGCTTTTAACCGCAATAATATGAAGGTACTTAAAGTGGCACATTTTAAAACCTGCGAAAAAGGAAAGCGTGCGGGTATCTGGTCACCCATCCAACCACTATCCACATGGTCGTTACTTAACTTCCACATTTGGAAGTGCATCTAGCCACAGTACCGTCACCGATTGTTGTAAATAAACTAGGTTTAAAATGATTATAAATCTTACCTCTCACCGTGACGGCAGATCGGCTATCTCCGTACGCAAAAGATTGAGTTTCTCTTTGTTTTCGATGCAAAACTTTTGCAAACAGGGATTAGAGCGCATTTATTTGCAATTATGAAAAAACTCATCGGATCTCAAAGTTCTCAATCAAATACTTTCGTACGATTAGTATCGGATATCTTTCAGTGTTTCTTTTCAATTTAAAGCTAACTATCATGTTCAAGTCAAAATATATTATATCCACGGGCCTTTTTTGAAGCGTATGGATATGCTTTGCAAGCTGTGATTCGCACTTTTACTCGTTTTTCTCCGTAAATGCTAGGATAGGGGTTGAAATTTCAGTATATGATTACTATGGCCTTAGGCTTGGCAAGCCAAGCCCAGGCCAAAAAGTGTCAAGTTCAAGGGGAGATAATTCCTCAACCAGGAAGAGATGACACTTGAAAATTGCATCTTGCAAATCTTCAATATAATTATGATCAGTATATGTGCAAAGTTTCAATACAATTGAAGGAAAACTGTAGGAGTAGTTCACAACACAAAATTACTAGTATTTTGTACAAAGATGGACAGACAACTGAACAGACATACTGGCTGATTCCAGTATACCCCCGAAAACATTCATTTTGCAGGCGTATAATAACTTGATGTGTTGTAAATGAATCAATCTTTTAACACACAGCCCTGTGAAGGATGGAAAACATTGTGGGAAAAGGAGAAAATGCTGGTTACCAGCATTTTCTCCTTTTCCCACAATGATTTCTAAAGGCTTTTTTCTCCGGCCCGTCAAAAGTAGGGATTGTGTGGTAATGGATTAACAATCCTGTAGCACAAAATATCTGAAAACATTTTCTTCTTTTCTCACAATGTTTTCTAACATATGAAGACAGAAATCGTGTGAGCCATAATTAATCGTAATCTACAAATACAAATGCTTTCATTTGGTTGGGTTTAAAATTTTATCATGTGGTGAAGACTTATCCCCTATGCTGCTAAGCCCAACGCCCTGATCTTATGTGGACAATGTAGATCAAGATCAGACTGCACAGAACATGCAGTCTGATCTTGGATCTGCTCTGCTCCATATTAATATATTCATCCTCCAAAAGATATCATTGAAATAACAAAAGTTTGGATTTTACCATTGGTATGAAAATTTCATTTCACTTAATGAGCAGAATAGGGGTTTAACATTTAACTCTTTACCAAACAACAAAATTTTAGACTGGTCCAAATTGAGCGCACATACAGACGACAAAATTTAAGTAACTCAAAAATTTAAATTTGTTTCAGTAGAAAACTGCGAGAAAAGGAGAAAATGCTAGTTACCAGCATTTTCTCCTTTTCCCACCATGTTTTCAAAAGCCTTCTATCTCAGGTTTATTAACTCTTTACCAAACCACAAAATTTTGGACTAGTCTAAATTGGAAGTATTTGCAGACGACTGCATAAATGTGAATAAAAAATTGAAATTTGATTTAATTTGGAAAGGGTAGAAAACATTTTGGGAAAAGGAGAAAATGCTGGTTACCAGCATTTTCTCCTTTTCCCAAAATTTATTTCAAAAGGCCTCATTCTCAAGGTCGTTAAAAGTCGGGATTGTGTGGTAAAGAGTTAAAAAAACGGGAATTTTTTGGTAAAGGGCTAACACTGGAAATACCTGAGGAGGGTGGGGTTAGAGGGGGTTTCACATCCACTGGAACCTTCTTCTTCATCCAGGGGGCTTCCCACACTTTACCTGTGGTCAAAGCAGACTGTGGTGTTGTACTTTTTCTTGCCACAGGTTTCTTTTTATCCTTCTCTGGCTTCGCAGGTGCTGCAAAGTGGTTCATATAGACAAGATTATAATACCATTTCCTAGTGTGAAATAAATCTATTTTAACTCTTTACCAGATGACAAACTATTAGCCCCATATTGAAAGTATTTGCAGACAACAATTTCAATGTGGCTAAAACAGAGCAATTGTTTAGTGATAAGAGTAGAAAACATTGTGGAAAAAGGAGAAAATGCTGGTTAGCAGCATTTTCTCCTTTTCCCATAGTGTTTTTAAAAGGCTTCTTTCCAAAGGTCGTCAAAAGTCGTCATTGTGTGGTAAAGGGTTAACTCTTTACCAAAAGACAAAATGTTAGACTGGACTGTATTGAAAGTATTTGCAGAAAATTCAAAAGTGTTTCTGTTTAATGAAATTAATCTCTAAGAGGCTCTAAAAACCTTGTGGAAAAAGAAGAAAATGATTGTTACCAGCATTTTCTCCTTTTCCCAGAAGGTTTTCAAAAGCTTTCCTTCCCAGGGTTGTGAAAACAAGGGCTTGTTTGGGAAAGAGTTAAACAAGAAGAATGGATGAATATTAGCAATTTCCCTATAAAGAACAAAAGTTGATTTATTTCAGTGTTCCATCAATGGTTTTTATATCAAAATTTGATTAACTCATTTTCAAACAACAAAACTTTAGGTTCATCCAAATCGAAAGCAGTTGCAGACGACAAAATAAAAGTGACTGAAGAATTGAAATTTGATTTGGGAAGGGTAAAAAACATTGTGGGAAAAGGAGAAAATGCTGGTTACCAGCATTTTCTTCTTTTCCCACAATATTTTCAAAAGGCTTCTGTCACAGGGTCGTTTAACCCTTTACTCCATAGATACTCATTTTGACATATCAACAACAGACAGCATTTGAAAACATTGTGGGAAAAGGAGAAATTGCTCGTAACAAGCAATTTCTCCTTTTCCCACAATGTTTTCCACTCAATCAGATATTTCTATCCTCACTTGTCTATATTTTTGATATCATATCTTTATTTGCTGCTGAAATGGAAGAGCCTCAAATTGGCATATCAGGTAAAGGGTTAAACTGGGGATTGTGTGGTAAAAGGTTAAAATACCTATACATTTTACACACAGCTCATTGCAGTACTTACAGTCTGTACTGAGGTTTCTCATGTATTCTACCACAGGGGTTTTTGGCCCTGTGCTCAACAAGTTATGTCTTTTAATCTTTCCTGCATTTCTGTTGGCTTCTGCATTGGCCTGAAATGATACCAGACATTGATATCCATATGAAAATGTTACTAGCAAAGTCTATAACAGAGACACAAATGAACAAATGCAGAGCGGAAATACAGGAACCAGCCAGGATTCGAACGTAGAACGCCTGGACAAAACTCCAACAGCATAAACACTGACCTAAAGAGGATTCTCCTCATGCCGTCGTTAGGTATTGTATTTAACCCTTTCCCAAATGACAAACTTTTGGACAAGACCAAATTGAAAGCATTTGCAGACGACAATTCAACTCTTGCTGAAAACAGGGTTCCCACAACTTTCTGCTTGCAAAATTCCAGACTTTTTCCAGACTTTTTCCAGGATTTTTTTCAAAATTCAAGGTTTTTTTGCATTAGAAAAACTGGAAATGCAAAACCCTTTGAAAGCTACTTTCTTTCATACATTCCTTGTTTTAATGAAAAATTAAGATTTAAAGAACATTCTAACTGCATGATAATTATTTCATTTCTTTACTTGGCTAGTTACAAAACTACAAATGACCGAATATAGATTCAGATCACCCTATCCATACAGGCAGTTTAATAAGGATCCATGCTGTTCTCTTACAGTTTCGAAGTTCCTACAAGTAATGAAGAATTTGAAGGCAAATAGTATACATGTAGATCCTTTTAAGACTACATAACCAGGCAAATTGGGAGTAATAGGACCATGATGGTCCTGTATCATTCACCTGAATACTGAGTAGTAAAGGTCTACAGTGAAGATAAATACCAAATATGGAAGTTCAAGGCCAAATGATTCTGACAGGGTATGTAACTGTGCAAAAAGCATTTTCTTCTTTTCCCAAAATGCTTTCACAACCCTTCTTCTTCAGGGTCATTGAAAGTCAGGATTGCATTGTAAGGGACTGAATTAACTTTAAGAGGCATTTCCTGGTCAAAATGGTGGTCGAAAGACAGATTAAAAAACATCATTCGCTCATTGTAAAGACACAAATGAGACTTGTCTCAATAACTTTTTATCAAATTTCAAAGAATGTTGACTGAGACAGTAATCAAGCCAAACTGGGAACCCTAGACTAACAGCTCACAACATTACTGACTAATTTATTGGAGCTTGATAAGTCCAGTATGTGAAAGGTAACCCCTTTGTCCATGACCTATCTTACAGAAGAAAATTGTATCACAAGGCTATCCTAAGGAAGACATGTATGAAGTTTCATAAGTGCCAAGGACTTTAGAAGATAACCATCAATGCAGATGGATGGGCCAACTGACTGTAATTGGTCCAGAATGAAATTATACATTTAGTCCCCAATTTGGATAACATGTTGTTTCATGAAATAAAACCAAATAACTATGTGGCTTAACAAGATGAACATTAATTACATTTTGTCCTGTAATGACAGAGA
The DNA here is from genome assembly GCA_943736015.1 of Tridacna crocea. Taxonomy (NCBI): domain Eukaryota; kingdom Metazoa; phylum Mollusca; class Bivalvia; order Cardiida; family Cardiidae; genus Tridacna; species Tridacna crocea. The sequence continues at coordinate 34,859,665 of OX031067.1, read as the reverse complement.
CATTGGTCCACAGTGAAAAAGTACACCAAGCCCCCTTTTTCCATGATGTGACATTTAATGAAGAAGGTAAAATATTGTTATTGGCAGACCATCATAAGGAATACATGTACATAAATTCCATCTTGTTTCAGAGCAGAAGAATTTTAAAATTTTCCTATTTGTTCGCATGTTCAAACTTGTGACCACCAGGGCAGGGCCAGTTTGAACCCCAGTGGTATCATATGAACAAACTTGGTAAAGGTCCTCTAGAAGACAGTACATACAAAATATGAAAGTTTGAACCCTGGGGAATCATATGAGCATTCTTGGTAGAGGTCCAATGGCAGATGCTGCATACCAAATATCAAAGCTCTATCCCTTCTTGTTTTAATGAAAAAGATTTTTCAAAGTTTTCTTTTATTATTCCCATGTTCAAACTTGTGACCCCTGATGTGGGGTCAGTTTTGACCCCAGGGGCATTATATGGACAATTTTTGTAGAAGTATATTAGGAGATGCTACATACCAATTATCAAAGCTCTATGCTTTCTAGTTTCAGAGAAGAAGGTTTTCAAAGATTTTGCTCTTTTTTTCTTTGGTTGCCATGGCAACCAGAGTTACGGGTGGAATTTAATATCTTGAACAACTTTGGTAGAGATTTAAATAAGGAACATCCCTGCCAAGTTTTATCAAGATTGGCCCAGTAGTTTAGGATGAGAAAATGTTAAGAAATTGTGGATGATGCATGACAGACATGGGGCGATCACAAAAGCCCACCTTGAGCACTTTGTGCTCAGGTGAGCTAAAAATGTGTTGTTTTTTTCTAACATTGGGAATTATTTTCTTTATGATTTGAGACACAGAATCAAGTCCTTGCATATCATTTACTATCATAATGCACAACAGTTTTGCTGTAAGCCTTCAAATAGAGGTTCTTTTCCCTCTTCAGTCATTGAAACTAAAGCCTAATCCAAAAGTACCATGTTTTACTTTCACTTTAATTGTTCAGTTTTCATGACCTGAAATACATGATTAAATAAACCGGTCTTTTCAAAGGGCAATATCCCTGCTTTTAATGTTTCTGAAAATACGAATAATCCTAACTTTCTTAGATTTGATTTAATACTTGAAGTGTTTTGATCCATGATTGCAGACAAGCGCTTACTTTCAGTTTCTTCTGACTCGACAACCTCATCCCGACGAGAATCATAACTTGGCTTCATAAAGATAAAGTCTGTTAACCTTTCAGACCCCTATGGATTTAAATTTTCAGTAATATTTACTGTTGTAGCTCATTTTCACGTTAATTCACTTCAGCTCGTCCCGGGAAAATACAAAGCGCAGCTGCATTGTATTTTAGGACAAGTACCGAGTTCTCCGAAATTAATACACTGGATCCCGGTTTATTTAATATTACGATAACTATTCCGGGACCAGTGAACCTACAAAAAAAAAAGACCGTAATGTAGATCTATTTGGGAAATTCACCCTCTTCGACCAATGACGGTCTAAGATATATATTGCAGAAAATATTTGACCTTTATCCGAAAAATGGAGGACGCAGACCGGAGAATATTATCGTCCTTAATTTTTGTTTCATACCCAAAACGTTTCGTACTTTTCCCGGATTTTTCCCGATTTTTCATAGATATAACAAAAATCAAGACTTTTTCAAGACCGGGAACGGGTTTTACGAAATTCCCGACTTTTTCCCGTTTTCCCGACTGCGTGGGAACCCTGTGAAAAGATGATTTCTGTCTGTGATACCAGCATTTATCAGCATTTTCTCCTTTTCCCACAATGTTTTCAAAAGGCTACTATTCCAGACCCATAAAAAGGAGGGATTGTTTGGGAAAGGGTTAACTCATTACCAAAGGACAATATTTTAGACTTGTCCAAATTGAAAGCATTTGCAGACAACAAAATAAAACTTTGGAATTTGTTTTGTGAAGGGTAGAAAACATTGTGGGAAAAGGAGAAAATGCTGGTTACCAGCATTTTCTCCTTTTCCCACAATGTTTTCAAAAGGCTACGATTCCAGACCCATAAAAAGCAGGGATTGTTTGAGAAAGGGTTAAATCATGATGAAGCGATGCATGAATGAGTGGTCTCCCATAACAAAACAAGAGGGCCAAGATGGCCCTGGTTCGATCACCTGAATTTTCGAGAGGACCATTGCCAATTTTTTTCACAATCTAAACAGCCATTTCAGAGAAGAAGAATTTCTAAGAATTTCTTCATGTCTGTATATAGTGTAAATAGCCCACAGCCATCAGAGCCATGTTTCTTGATGGATCAAAATATTATGAGCAATTTTTGAAAAGGGTCAACTAAGATACATTTCTGTGAAATTATTTCAGAATCTGATCAGCCGTTTCAGAGAAGAATTTTTAAAAATTCCTTCATGGCCATATAGTGCAAGTATCCCCCATTCACCAGAGCCATGTTTTTTGACGAATCAAACTTTCATGAACAGCTTTTGAAAAAGGTCACCCAAGGAATATTTCTGTGAAATAATTTCAAAATCTGACCAGCGGTTTCAGAGAAGATGAGTTTTTAAGAATTTCTTCATTTCCCTATAGTGCAAGTAGCCCCCATTTACCAGAGCCACATTTTTTGACGGATCAAAATTTTGCGAACAGATTTTGAAAAGGGTCACCCAAGGAACATCTCTGTGAAATTATTTTAAAATCTGACCAGTGGTTACAGAGGAGAAGATTTTTGAAGAATTTCCTAGAAAATTCCATTTGGTTACCATGGCAACCAGAGTTTTTGACGGAATCAAATTCTGTGAACAATTTTTAAAGAGGACCTGCCAAGGTACATTCCAGCCAAGTTTTGTCCAAATTGGCCCAGTGGTTTAGGAGTTGATGTTTATTAAAGAATTGTTGACGACGGACGATGTACAACGGACAACCAGTGATCCTAAAAGGTCCCCTTGAGCACGTTGTGCTCAGGTAATACCCCGGTCACACATTCACGGAAGGCAGCCACGGAAGAGCTACGGATTCGTTCCGGCATCGTCCGTGACAACTCGTACTAGTCTGTAGCTCTCCGTATTGTAACCGTAGTGATTCGTAGTAGTCCTTGTATATCCGTAGCGGTCCTTGACAATTTTTTAACATGCACAAAAATTCGCTACGGATCAAACTACCGTAGCGTATCCTTACTAGTCCGTATTAGACCGTACTGATATGTTCTAGTCCGTATTAAAACCGTATTGGTCCGTACTTATCTGTAGGCCCAATTTTTTTCCAGGATTTGATACGGAGAACTACGTATTAGCACGGTTACATCACGTTTTAGTTACGGCTACGATACGGATTTGTCACGGAAAGTCATGATCTTAATACGTTGTACTACGGAGAGGCAGGGATTCGCACAGTCTTTTACGGTTTACTACGTTTCAACACAACACAGTACGGAATTGTAAGGCCCACTATTGTTTGGTAGGATAAATTCAGAATCATGTACTTCAACAAGGATATTTTTACTCTGTCTTTGTAGAATACAACGCAATATTGCGCTTTGTTGCTGAGTTCACAATATTGAACCGTCAACAAATGATGTTTTCAACAAATTGGCTGCAATTGGATATTGATATGGCACAAAATGTCAAGGCACTGGTCCAGCAGCTTGATGACATACATAGATGTAATAATTATATTTTCATCATACTACTAGTAGTACCTTTAATTTAAGGTTACATAATTTATTTTACAAAACATTGTACAAAAATGAATAAACATCAGCATTATAATGTGACATTCTATCCAAACAACGATGCTAAACATGCAAGTAAAACGATCAAATAATATGAGTACATGAAACTGTCATCGTTTCTGGTGGTTCAGGCAACCGCCAACGAAACGGGAGGTCAAAGGTTCGAGCCCCTCCAGGAGCTTGTTCTGATATATCTGGTTGGTGAACCGCCAGCTAGTTAAATATATGGTTACTGGTTGCCTGCCTGGTGCCAGGTATTAAGGATAGGAATCGAGAGTAAAGACGCTCAGAGAATGAGGTGTCTCATACACCCGGGAGGCTGGCCCTTTCGAAATGGGTGATACTAACTATAATAGACAAGCACTTTACTTTTAAAACATAAACATTCTCGATTATTAGTGTAATTATGAAATAAACAGCGATTTTATGAACATAATAGAGACGTTATTGATCAATATTTTCATTGAACACTTTGCCATTCAATCCCTTCTTTTTATGGGTTTGCAACAGACAAGTCAAAAAAAACATTCTGATTCTAGAAAATCGAAAAAAAAAAATGCTCAAAATTGGCAATTTCTCCATTTCCCACAATGCTTTCTACCTTATTGTAGAACTGAAGCTCATTTGTATCAAATTTACAGTTGTTGTCTGCAGATGCTTTCAATTTCGTGGAGGCCAAATTTTGTTAAATCGTCATGGGTTAAATTGATTATAATCATCAGGTAATAAAAGACAGAGAATATGTGGACTAGAGATTGGCTTTTACAAAGACCCCTCCATGGCCAGTACTCTCATGGCCGAACTTGTTGCATTTTTAAAGTGAGCAGGCTAGAGGATTTGGACGGAATGGTAAATCGTGGTAGGTCCGTATCGATCCGTGGCGATTCGTACTACTACGTATCGGATCATTCTTATTCGTACTAATCCGTACTTGTACCGTAGCAAATCGTAGTGTATCCGTACTACAATCGTTCCGATTCGTGTCACTCCGTATTAAACCGTGTCCAACCGTAACAGTCCGTATCTTTCCTGGAACTCTGACCCACATTTTGGCTGTAGATCCGTCTAACTCCGTACTCAGACCGTTGTGTACCCGTATTGAAACCGAAGTGGACTACGGAATTTGACATTTCCGTAGTCATCCGTGAGCGATTAGACCGTAGCTCTTCCGTGGCGGTCTTCCGTGAATATGTGACCGGGGCTTAAGCTAAAAAATTCACAGCAGACTACTATGAAACATAATCAATGAAAAATAATAACTACTTTTATATAAATAGTTATGCGGATAAAGGATAAATTACCTCTATGTGAAATTAATCCTTATACCATAGGCAATTACAGTTTTTTGTACACAAATGGACACACAGATGCTCACACAGACAGACAGGCTGTTTCCACTATACCCAAAACACATTCGTTTTGCGGGGGTATAAAAACCCAGTTCCTCCAGTTAGACTTGAACCTGCAGCCTCCAGATTCCTAGTCCTACACTGAACCACTGTGCCATTCATGAACCTCTTTTTTTCCAAAGGGCTTCAATTGGAAAACCAGGGGATCACTTGGTGCAGGGTTAATGTCCCCCTTCTATTCACTAATGGATCCAAATACACTTACCAAAGCAGTATAGAGAGGTTCAAGTCTTGTTGAGCCTCGATATATCCATTCGCATCTTTGATCAGCTGAGAAATACATCGATACAAGACTTGCGTCCACTTCTTCTACTCGAGCATTCCACCATTTACCATTCCATTCTGTCTTGACTGACTGGCCCTTATGTAGTCTTACCATAGGTCTCTGTGTGAAATATATATATCCAAGTCAATCACATGTTAAGGCTTTTCTTTCCTGTCATATTATCTCATATCATGCCATTAACCTCAAGTGGTAATGTGTGATAGAAGTATTTAACTCATTACCAAACAACAATATCTTAGGCTTGTCCAAATCGAAAGCATTTGCAAACAACAAAATGAAAGTGACTGAAATTTGTTTTACAAAGAGTTGAAAACATTGTGTGAAAATGAGAAAAAGCTGGTTACTACCAGCATTTTCTCCTTTTCCCACAATGCTTTCTGAAGGCTTCTTTGAAGGGTTGTCAAAAGTAGGCATTGTGAGGTAATGGGTTAAATAACGGATGGGAATGAACAGTCCAATATTAAAATGTTCTAAAAATGGCCAAATGTTTGAATAGGAATTTCATGTTAATGTACTTTTTTGTATCATAATGCTTCATAAACTATCTGCTAAAGGAAAAAAAATTAAAAAGAATAATGATGACTGTTTAACCCTTTACCCCATAAGGTATTTCAATGGTATCTCTAATTGACCCTAAATAACAGCAAGGATGAAGCTGTTTCTTATGTGTATATGACACCTTTTGATAGCATAGAAAACATTGTGGCAAAAGGTGAAATTGCTCGAACCCAGGACCTTAACTCATTACCAGACAACAGAATTTCGGACTTGCCCAAATTGAAAGCATTTGCAAACAACAAAATGAAAGTGACTGAAATTTGAAACTTGTTTTGTGAAGGGTAGAAAACATTGTGGGAAAAGGAGAAAATGCTGGTTACCAGCATTTTCTCCTTTTCCCACAATGTTTTCTAAAGGCTTCTTTCTCAGGGGCATCAAAAGTAGGAATTGTATGGTAATGGGTTAAGGTTACAAGTCCCAGCACTTAACCACTAAGCCACACACGATTCCCCACACATGAAAGAAACGGATTTCAATAGTAAGAGAAATGCGAACCTCTGGATATCGTGCCAGGTAATCACGGACAAAGTCCTGAGAATCTGGATGAATATCAATCCAAACCGGTTTACCTGAAGAAAAAAAAGATGAAAGTTAATAAAATACAGAAAAGTCTTCAAAACTTACCATTTCATTTATCTTTAACTCTTTACCAAACGACAAAATTATCCAAATTGAAAGCATTTGCAGATGACAACATAAACATCACTCAAAAATTGAAACTGGACTTCAGAAGAATAGAAAACATTGTGGAAAAAAGAAGAAAATGCTGTTTACCAGCAAACGGCAATAAAACAAATCTACAGCTGATAAAAGTATGCAACTTGGTAATCACATAAAACAGTCTAGCGACAAAAATGTATGAAAGTTATCGATAAATGCACCATGCTCTGGCAAAAGGTGGTTTTTTGCATTTCCATGAAGTGGTGTACCAAGAAAATCATCAAATTTATTCACCAACCATTCTTAAGAACATTCTTTGTCTTAATCCTTTGCACCCAATATGACCTAAGTTGTCGACGGGCCTTAAAACGCTATTCATTCATTCTTAACCCTTTACCCCATAAGGCATTTCTATGGTATCTCTAATTGACCCTAAATAATAGCAAGGATTAAGCCGTTTTTTATGGGTATATGACACCTTTTGATAGCATAGAAAACATAGTGACAAAAGGTGAAATTGCTCGTTATGAGCAATTTCACCTTTTGCCACAATGTTTTTTAAAGCCTCCTGCAAGCAATGCGTAGAAATGAGTATTTATGGAGATACGGGTTAATCTTTAGGATTTTGTGACTGTGAAAGTAACAGAACTTCTGATTGGCTAAACCATTTGCTTTAGCCAATCAGAAAATGGTTTAGCCAATCAGAAGTTCTGTTACATTCATACTGACAAAAATTCTGAAGAATAAGACTAAAAATGTTCTTACGAATGGTTGGTGAATACGGACAATGAGGGTAGACCCACAAAAATCCTTTTTTGTCCCAAAACTACCTGAATAATCAGGTAGAGGGTTCCTTGAACAGGCAGAAAATTTACCGAAAGCAGAAAGTTTCAAAACAGGACAGCCTGCGCTAACTTTCCAGTGTGATTAGGGGCAAAACTATCTGCAGATGCATGAAATTCCCTTTTCACAGAGTATAGCTAAAAACTTGTTGGAAATAAACTTACTCTGATAGAATACTTTGTAGATTTCTTTTGATGTACAATACTGAGCATAGCCGTCATCAAAGAACACCAGGTATCTGAAATTTAGTTACAGAGCAAAAGTAGATCAGCAGAATGTCAGATCAACTCATTACCAAACAACAAAATTTTAGGTTTGTCCAAATCGAAAGCATGTGACAAAATAAAAGTGACTGAAAATTTGTAATTTGTTTTGTGAAGGGTATAAAACACTGTGGAAAAAAGAGAAAATGCTGGTTACAAGCATTTTCTCTTTTTCCAACAATGTTTTCTAAAGGCTCCTTTCTCAGGGGCGTCAAAAGTCAGTAGTGTGTGGTAAAGGGTTAATCCTGGTTTTAGTCTGAAAAAACAAAAACAAACGAGACACTACCCACAAGCAATTTTTCTTGTTACCATAATATCTTCAACTCTTTTGCAATCAACATTTGTCATTTGCGTCACATCTGATACATCTTCTACATACATCTTCAATTTTTTTGTTGTCCTAAAAAACAACAACCAGCGGTGAGAGAGGAATGAATCCTTTTGCAATGTTTATCATCAATCCTCAGAAAGAAATTGGCTGATTAAGGGATTGAGCTCAAGACCCCATGTTCTCAAGTCCTGTATGCTACCTCACCTAGCTAGGGATTTGATCCAAGCACCCCTTAGTTCAAGGTCCTACACACAATCAGATACACTAACAGAATCATGCAAACAAACCTGTGGTCATTTCTGCCATTTGGAGCCTCAGCAATGATTCCAGCATAGAAGGCCCCTTCCGAGTCATCTTCTTTATACAAAGCTGTACAAAATATACAAATCTTGATGAGTGGGAATACTTCTTAACCCTTTCGGTGCTAAGCCCGACTCACTGATCTTTAGCAGAGTGTAGATCAAGATCAAGATCAGACTGCACAATATGCAGTCTGATCTTGGATCTGCACTGTCCAATGTAAATATCTATCCCTCAAAAAATACCTTTAATAAGAGATAATTGATTCTTCAAAAGATAATTAGCAAATCTAGACCTGAGCTATTACAGTTTATTATCTTCGAGATGCAGTTTTCACGTTACACATTAACCCATTACCACACAATAAAGATTAAATACAGATTAAACGTGACTTGGATAGCAACATCAATTTTGTCCTTGATAGGATCAAAAACAATGTGTGATATGGACAAAACATTGGTCACTTAACTTACATTTAATCCTTTTCCCATATGTTTTCAAAAGCTTTCTTCTTAAGTGTTGTGTACCTTTTTAACAAATGACAAAATTTGGGACTAGACCAAATTCAAAACGCCTGCGGACAACAAATTAGATCTTTGTAATATGATGATTTTTGACTTAGATAGGGTAGAAAATGTTGTGGGAAAAGGAGAAAATGCTGGTTACCCTTTTTCCACATTGTTTTCTACAGGCTTCTACCTCACGGCAGTAAAAGTTAAGACTGTGTGGTAAAGAGTTAAAGCTGGAACTGTGTATGGTTAACCCTTTACCCCATAAGGCATTTCTATGGTATCTCTAATTGACCCTAAATAGCAGCAAGGATGAAGCCGTTTCCTATGTGTATATGACACCTTTTGATAGCATAGAAAACATTGTGACAAAAGGTGAAATTGCTCGTCACGAGCAATTTCACCTTTTGCCACAATGTTTTCCAAAGGCTCCTACCAGCAATGCGTAGAAATGAGTATCTATGGAGAAAAGGGTTAAAGGCCATTCCTGGTCCTGTTGCTTACCCACTATCCTTGTTCCCACTGTCAGTGGCTTTGGTATACTCCAGGAAAATGCTATCTGTTTGGAGGTTAACCACTTTGGTCCTTTCTTATACTCACATTTCACTTTATACTTTCTCTGCAATGTTAAGAACATTAGGTTAAAGACAAAATTGTAATGACCAAGCTTACTTTCACTTCAGATTAAACATCAGTATTCTGAATGTTGTTTGTATTGTAGAATGAATAGAATGAATGGCGTTTTAAGGCCCGTCGACAACTTAGGTCATATTGGGCTCACTTACATAGTAAACAATAATGCGAGGTGAAAATAACATACATGTGCAACAACATAAGACAAACATGATAAATGAGGAATGGACAAAACACAAACTGATGCCCCTTTTGTCGCCTTTTACGACATGCATGCTGTCACATTTGTTCTTCCAGATGAATTGGCAGATGTGACGATCACGGGACTGCAGTGGTTTATTCTTATACCCCCGATTAAACCACACGGGGTTCCACATGCCAATTGATTCCCATTCCAAACCCTATTCACATCGAGAAAAAAATATAAGATTTGGAACAAGAACTACCCAGCCTGCTGCAATCCTACAAATTACGAGGAAAGCAGCCGTTTGTCTCTAATTTTAGTCGTCTTCTATGACATGCCATAGAGAAAGGCCGAGGTCCTATTCTATACAGTAAAAAAAAAACTGGGACCCCACGGGTACTGTTTGTATTGTAATGGATATTGTTTTCAACAATATTTCACATACAACATGATGGACAGTACACCTTTCAATGCTTTCCTGGAGTCTCTTTCACCAGTTCCTAGCACAGTATTCTTCTCAAGGCACTTGCCTGCTTTCCAATATGACCATGAAAAAATGATCAGTCGGCACATAAGAATGAATGTGGTCACAATGACTATTTGTATCATCAATCCTGTTACATAAATCAGCCAAGCTGGAGACTTAAACCTGCCACTCTCTTGTTTCAAGCTCTATACTTACCCAACTGAATTGCACAATCCTATCCAGTATTTGCATAAGAAAAAGGAAACATGACTCAAAAGATACAAAGTGGGATCATATTTGGCTCACATAATTATGACATGGATTAGTATAGAGAGTTGAAAATTCAGATTTTTCCTGAACACCACTAAATAACCCAAACCCCATTTTGTGAAATTTGTTTAACCCTTTACCATAGTTTACATTCCGACTTTAACGACCCTTTGAAAGAAGCCTATTGAAAACACTGGGAAAATGAGAAAATGCTGCTTGAAACATATTTCAATTTTTTAGTAACATCTGCTTTGTTGTCTGCAAGTGCATATGATGAAAAACACAGTGAGAAAGAAGCAAATTGCCGGTTAGCAGCATTTTCTGCTTTTCCTATTAAGTTTTCAAACAGACTTTTGTTAGGGTTGTTAAAAGACGGGGTTGTCTGGTAAAGAGTTAAGTCGTTACCAGGATCCATATTTGCAAACCATTCTTAAGAATGTAACACATCTTCTCATTGGCAAAACCAAATGGTTCTGCCAATCAGAAGTTGTGTTACTTTAAAATTTAGAAAATTTTGGAGAATAAAATGAAGGATATTCATAAAAATTGTTGGTGAATACAGGCCCTGATGACAAAATCTTAAAGCTCCAAACAGAGAACTAATGCTCATTGGTGTTTATTTTGAATTTGTCATATTAAGATATTCTACATTTGGGAGATTCCAAAAATTCTTCATATGGGAAAGGTTTAAAAAGTGCTGGAATGATCCCAAGGTTTAAAGAAGAAATAATTAAGCCTCCTTACCTCTGCCACAGGCTTCTGTGTATGAAGAATTTCTAACAAAACACCTTTGTCCCACAGGTCTTGGTATCTTTTATAGAGTACCAAAGTGTTGAGTTTGATATTGCTGTAAAAAAAAACAACAATACAGCAGAATGATTTACCTTTGACCAAACAAACCAGTGCTCCAACTCTTTATCAAATAAGAACAAGAGGGCCATGATGGCCCTGAAATCGCTCACCTGAGTCTATTGACCAAACATGAACCATCTAGTTTCCCAGTGACCTAGTTTTTTATCAGACATTACCCATCATCAAACACTTTTGAGATATCAATAAGACAAACATTCTGACCAAGTTGTTTCATGAGTATTGGACTGAAAATGCGGCCTCTACAGCGTACAAAAGGTGTTTCTAAGATTTCAATAAGTGACCTAGTTTTGGACCCGACAATTACCCACTATCAAACTCTTTTGAGACATCACCAAAACAAACATTCTGACCAAGTCTGAGGAGTATCAGGCAGAAAATGTAGCCTCTAGTGTGTACACAAGGTTTTTCTAATATTTGACCCATTGACCTAGTTTTTGACTCCACATGACCCATTTTCAAACTCATTCAAGGTATCACCAAGACAAATATTAGGAACAAGTTTTAGGAGTATCAGACTGAAAATGTGTCCTCCAGAGCATACAAAAGGTGTTTATAACATTTGACCTATTGACTCAGTTTTTGAACCAACATGACCCATTTTCAAACTCATCCAAGATATTATAGAGGCAAACATTCTGACTAATTTTCAAGAGTGTTGGACTGAAAATGTGGCATCCAGAGCATATACAAGGTTTTTCTAAGATTTGACCTGGTGACCTAGATTTTAACCCCCAATGACCCATTTTCAAACTCGTCTAATATATCATCAAGGCAAGCATTCTGACCAACTTAAACGAGTTTTGATCTGAAAATGTGGCCTCTAGAGCCTACAAAAGGTTTTTCTAACATTTGACCTGCTGACCTAGTTTTTGACTCCACATGACCCATTTTCAAATTTGTCCAAGATATCATAAAGGCAAATATTCTGACCAACTTTCAAGAGTTTTGGACTGAAAATGTGGCCTCTAGAGCGTACACAAGGTTTTTCTAACATTTGACCTGCTGACCTAGTTTTTGACTCCACATGACCCATTTTCAAATTTGTCCAAGATATCATAAAGGCAAATATTCTGACCAACTTTCAAGAGTTTTGGACTGAAAATGTGCCCTCTAGAAGTACACAATGTTTTTCTAAAATTTGACCTAGTGACCTAGTTTCTTACCTCACATGACCCATTTTCAATCTTGTCCGAGATATCATCCAGGCAAACATCCTGACCGATTTCCATGAGTATTCGACTGAAAATGTGGCCTTTAGAGCTTACACAAGATTTTTCTAAGATTTGACTTAGTGACCTAGTTTTTGACCTGGCATGACCCATTTTCAAATTCGTCCTAGATTTCATCAAGGCAAACATCCTGACAACTTTCATGAGTATCGGACTGAAAATGTGGCCTCTAAGGGTACACAAGGTTTTTCAAAGATTTGACCTAGTGACCTAATTTTTGACCCAACATGAACCATTTATACCTGTCCGAGATATCATCAAGACAAACATTCTGACCAACTTTCAAGAGGTTTGGACTAAAAATGTGGCCTCTAGAGCATACACAAGGTTTTTATAAGATTTGACATAGTGACCTAATTTTTGACCCCACATGACCCATTTTCAAACTCGTCCAAGATATCATCCAGGCAAACATCCTGACCAACTTTCATGAGTATCAGGCTGAAAATGTGGCCTCTAGAGCGTACACAAGGTTTTTCTAAAATTTGACCTAGTGACCTAGTTTTTTGGTTACCAGCATTTTCCCCTTTTCCGACAATGTTTTCAAAAGGCTTCTTCTTCAGGGTCGTTTAAAGTCGGGATTGTGTAGTAAAGAGTTAAGGCTGAGAAACTGTGACCAATAATTAAAAATCTTTCCAGCACAATCTTGAGCTATGAATACCCTGAGAAAGAAAGCATTCTCTCCTCTTTCCACTATATTTTCAAAAGCCTTCTTCTTAAGGGTTATTAAGATACATGATAATTGGACAACAAGGGGCATAACATACCGTATAACGGGTTCTTTTTTTACGTGCAGCCAATTTTTGTTTTTACACAAAAGGATCCGTAAAAATTCAATGCGTAAATAATTACAGTGTTAATCCATAGTATTGTATCGATATGAAATAAAAGATTATCAGTATGTAATACCTGTGCACTAAATACACGGAATATAAGAATTTATTCACTTGTGTTCTGATTATGTGTGATATGGCTTCTCTCAATCAGTCATCTCTGTTTGGATATTTCAAGCCCCAGCTTCCGTGCCCAAACGGAAAACTAACAGAGAATTCCAACCCATACTATACGTGAATTGAATATTCAGGTTAAAAATTCTTTGATACTACATAATCGAGGCACCTTCATGAAACTCGACACGCTGATTATGGCTGTGATGGGAATTTGACTCAGCATTGGGCCGCTTCAATAATGTCACGAATGGGACTCGTGAAAAGACGTGGCTGTACAACTGCAAAGCCCGAGGTTAAAAATTTCGACGAGCTACAGGAGGGCTTTCTAAACAAAGTGAAAAAAGTAATGAAATATGGCAATGTGCCTCCACAGTCAGTTATCAATTATGACCATACAGGTATCTGTTAAAACAGTTATTCGCACGTCAAAACAATTACCGCCATTCACACGCCAGACAAAGAGTGACACTTTTCCTTCAACCAGTATTTAAAACAAAAAATACATTTATAATCTTTAATGAAAGAGTGGACAATGCACTTATAGTTTTAATGCTGTAATTCTTTATGCATGTTAAGAATTGGTAAAAAATAAAATCATACAATTTTAATCACATGTTTTTAGCTCAAATCAACTTTTACAGCAGTGAAAAAAAAACATTATATGGTAACTCCCTTCGAGCATATAAACTAAGACAACAATGGGGCATAACATAACCTCCCTTCAAGCGAATAAAAGACGGCAACAAGGGGCATGACATAACCTCCCTTCGAGCACATTAAAGAAGACAACGAGAGGTATGACATGACCTCCCTTAAAGCATTATAAAAGAAGACAATGAGGGGCATAACAACCCCTGGTTTTTACAACCCTGAGAGAGGCGCCTTTAGAAAACATTGTGGGAAAAGGAGGTAATGCTGGTAACCAGCATTTTCTCCTGTTCCCACAATGTTTTCTACCCTGCTGGTAACAAATTTCTATTTTTGAGTTTTAATTTGTCATCTGCAAGTCCTTTCAATTTCAACCAGTCTAAAATTTTGACATTTGAGAAAGAGTTAAGACCTACTTCACATCTTCGAGGTAGAGTTTTTCCATTTTTTCCTGATTGGCCAAGGATGTTGAGTACTGTGTCATCTGACCCGTGGTTTTCTTCTGTAGTGCAGAAAGGGTCTCTGGGTTCAATGGTGCTGTGGGTGTTGGAGTTGGCTCGTTCTGAAAAGATGAATGCTTTATCATATAGGACTGATTAAATTTTTGTGTTTAAAGCTGTTTTCAACATGATTTCTGAGATATTGAGGCAGCCAGTGCACCAATCCACGCTTTCCTGGAGTTTCTGTTACCATTACTTTGCACAACAATTTTCCCAAAGCCATATTCTTCCCAAGCCACTGAGTACTTTCTTACATAACCATTGTTGAAACAAGGATCAGCAGAGAGATCTGAATTATCATTTACAACAGCAGCTCTGCATAACATTTCATCAATGTGTATGCTTGTATGATATATTTTCAGTATCAGACTGTAGGTTACAGAATCATGGAGCTAACATGATTTAACTCTTTACCAGACGACAAAATTTTAGACTTGTCCAAATTGAAAGTATTGCCAGAGGACAAATAAATTTGACTCAAAAATCAAAACTTGACTTTAGGAGAGTAGAAAACATTGTGGGAAAAGGAGAAAATGCTGGTTACCAGCATTTTCTCCTTTTTCCACAATGTTTGTAGAAGGCTTCTTCCTCTGGGTTGTTTGTAAAAACTAGGGATTGTTTGGTAGAGGGTTACAGAGTATTTGAACTCTGACCCCTCCCGAGACCTTGACCCTTGACCCTTGAACCTGGGCTCTGGAAATTTTACTGCCTATGTTGTCTCATCAATGTGCACACATACCTAACCCTTTACCACACAATACCTACTTTTGACGACCCTGAGAAAGTAGCCTTTAGAAACCACTGTGGGAAAAGGAGAAAATGCTGGTGACCAGCATTTTCTCCTTTTCCCATTAAAACAAGTTTCAAATTTTCAGTCACTTTTATGTTATCATCTGCAAATGCTTTCGATTCGGACAAACCTAAAATTTTGTCATTTGGCAATGCATTAAAACATTGTAGAAATAAGACAAGTGCTTCAAGAGGTGTTCAGAGGACAAGAGGATTACAAAACATGTGACCTTTGACCCTCTGCTTTGACCTGTCCTTGGATCTGGGCTATGTAACCTCTGCTCTGTATGTTCTCTCATGGAGGTGCCCGCATGTGAATTTTTTTAAAAGCACATGAGGTGTTAAAGAAATGTAGAAATCTCTATAACACAGGCAGATGGAAGAAGACAACAAGTGGCATAACATAACCTCCCTTTTGAGCATATAAAAGAAGAAATGAGGGGCATAACATACCTCTCTGAATGCATATAAAAGGAGCCAACAATGGGGCATAACATAACCTCCCTTCAAGCATATAAAAGTCAACAAGGGACATGACATAGCCACCCTTTGAGCATATTTTATAGGGGCATGACATAACCCCTTCGAGCATATAAACAGAAGACGAGGGGCATGGCATGACCTCCCTTAAAGCATATAAAATAAGCCAATGAGGGGCATAACATAACCTCCTTTCGAGCATACAAACAAAAGACAACAAGGGGCATATTATAACCTCCCTTAAAGCATATGAAAAAAGACAACAAGGTGCATATTACTACCTCCCTTTGAGCATATAAAAGAAGATAACAGGGGGGATAACAAACTCCCTTAAAGCATATAAAAATGGACACAACTATGTAAAAAAAAAATTTTTATGGATTCCCTTTCTAATGCTGATATAACAACTAACCAGGGTTAGAATTAAATATATTCAGTATTGACAGAGACATCAGAAAATGTTTTTGAATACTGATGAAAATTTTTTTAACGCTGATGAAAGTAGAAGAAAACCATGTATAAGCCTTTCATTTTCTCCTCTGCACACAAGGTTTTTAAAAACCCTCTCTTTTAGGGTCATCAAAATGGAATTGTATGGTAAAGGGATAGACCACTGTAATTAAAGAAAAACTTACAGGAAAAAGTATGTTTAACGATGACATCCTTGTTTTTGATGGTGGAGCAGTTGACGGGGATGAAGATGACTTAAGCAATGATGATGCTGATGATGATGATGAACGCTGATCAGACAATGAAGATGGCCCAAAATCTGAAGGCTGTATTGCAGGCCTCTGTGTACTCTGCTTTGTACCATGTGACTGAACAGTGTCAGTGACCAGTATTTTCTCCTTTTCCGAAAGTTTTCTCTACATTTTCAAAGACAAATTGTATCTGTTGAGCCACAGGTAATTTTTTGGTCTAAAAATCCTAAAATTGCTTTCAAATGTCACCAAGTCTATAAAATAGGTCTCAAACTGTACAAATTGTCAACAAACTGGTACAAAAAATTAGGGGAAAAGGGGAAATGCTATCTACCAGTACTTTCTCCTTCTTCCCGCAATCTTTTCTATCCTTTCATTGAATTTAGACTAATTACAAATCATATAACTTGTTGTTTGCAAGAGCCTTCGACTGAGACATGTCCAATGTGTTATCAGATGGTAAACCTGAGAATTTTCTTTTTGAAAACATTGCGGGGGAAAAGGAGAAAATGCTGGTAACCAGCATTTTCTTCTTTTCCCTCGATGTTTTCTACTCTTTCATAGAACAATTTCATAGACATATAACTAGGTGTTTGCAAGTGCCTTCAACTAGGACATTGTCCCCAGTGGTACCATGTGGAGAAGAGTGTTTCTGAGTGGAGCTTGGTTCCACTCATAGTAATAAAATCGTGTAACTGTAACTGTGTATATTTCTGGCATTTGCTCTATGCTGGTACTCGGCGCTACATATAAAGACCCTTTCCAAACGAATTGATTATTTGCACAACATCTAGAAAGAATCCAATATTTGTACAACATCTAGAAAGAATCCAATATTTTTACAACAACTAGAAAGAAGGATTTTGAGATAAAAGTAGAAAACAACATTCACCCATTACCACACAATCCTGACTTTTAACGACCCGGAAAGAGAAGGCTGTATAAAAACATTGTGGGAAATGGAGAAAATGCTGGTAACCAGCATTTTCTCCTTTTCCCACAATGTTTTCTACCCTATCAAAGGGAGAAATTATCATTTTAGCAACATTTTATTTGTCGTCTGCAAGTGCTTTCAAATTGGATGAGCCAAGAGTTTTGTTGTGTGGTAAAGGGTTAACAAACATTTCTTCCTTTTCCAACCATGCAATATACCCTATCAAAGAACAATTCTTTTGCCCATAATTCATTTGACATGTGCAAGTGCTCCAATTACACAATTTTATTGTTTTGTAAAAGTTTTAACTCTTTTCCAAACAACTAAATTTTAGGATGGTCCAAATAAAAAGCGCTTGCAGACAACAAATTTATCATGACTCAAAAATTGATTTTTTTTCCCCCCGCAAAGTAGAAAACATTTCCAGCAATGTTTTCAGCAGGCTTATATCTCAGAGTTGTAAAAACCAGGGATTGTTTGGTAAACGCTTTAAAGTATACAATCACTGAAAAATCCTTTAACCCATTACCACACAATCCCTACCTTTGACGACCCTGAGAAAGAAGCCTATAGAAATCATTGTGGAAAAAGGAGAAAATGCTGGTTACCAGCATTTTTTCCTTTTCCCACAATGTTTTCTACCCTTCACAAAACAAATTTCAAATTGTCAGTGACTTTTATTTTGTCTTCTGTAAATGCTTTTGATTTGGACAAGCCTAAAGGAATTGTCGTTTGGTAACGAGTTAAGCTTTTAACGAAAATCCCTCAAAAATCCTTAAACTCTTTGTTTCAGACAACAGGAGTTTGAAACTTTTATATACACAAACTATATATAGACAACATACATGTACCAAATGTGACTAAAACATTTAGATTTGTATGTGAAGGGAGAGAAAACATTATCAGACTAGAAGAATATGCTGACAACCAGCATTTTCTTCTTTTTTGTCAACGTTTTCAAAAGACTAATTTCCCAGGGTCATTTATCCCGTTACCACACAATCCCTGATTTTTAGGAACCTGAGAAAGAAGCCTTTAGAAAACATTGTGGGAAAAGGACAAAATGCTGGTAACCATTGTGGGAAAAGGAGAAAATGCTGGTAACAAGCATTTTTTTTCTTTTCCCGCAAGTTTTCTACCCATCACAAAACAAATTTCAATTTTTAAGTCACTTTTCTTTTGTCGTCTGCAAATACGTTCAATTTGGACAAACTTGAAATTTTGTCGTCTGGTAATGAGTTGAAATCCATGACTGTTCGGTCAAACGTAAAATACTATAAGTTTTCACTCCATCACTTATCTGATACAAAGAGTGCAGACAACAATGAAAAAGGAAAACTAATCAAAAACTAATCTAACATCTATAAAACACTTAACCCTTTACCAAACAATCCCTGGTTTTTACGACCCTGAGATATAAGCCTTTTAAAAACATTGTTAGAAAAGGAGAAAATGCTGGTAACCAGCATTTTCTGCTTTTCCCACAATGTTTTCTTTCCTTTCCAAATTAAATATAAAATTTTCAGTCACTTTTACTTTGTTGCCTGCAAATGCTTTCAATTTAGACCAGTGTAGAATTTTGTCGCTTGGTAAAGAGTTAAACCATTTACCAAAAGATATCACTTTTATCAACTTTTAATTTGTCATCTGCAAAGATTTTCAATACAGATATGCCCAAAATGCTGCAGTTTGGTAAAGGATGGAATATCTGTGTGATACAAACTCAACAGATAAACTTCTACAGAAACAACAAACTTTAAACACTTAAATGAATTTTTTTTCAGACTAGTCCAAATTGAAAGCATTGGCAGACAACAAAATAAGTTTGACTGCAAAATTAAAATTTGATTAGGAAAGGGTAGTAAACATTGTGGATAAAGAAGAAAATCTGGTTAGCGGCATTTTTTTCCTTTTCCCCACTATGTTTTCAAAGGCTTTCTTTCTCAGGGTCATTTAAAGTCGGGATTGTGTGGTAAAGAGTTAATTTGAAATTAGCTCTTTAAAAAATGAACAATTTCTGACCAATGCAAATTAAAAGCATTTCCAGACTACTGAGTAAATTTGGTTCAAATGTCTCTAAGGAGGGAAAAAGATGTTGTAGGAGAAGAAAAAAAAATGCTAATTACCATCATTTTCACATTTTTTTAATAAAATTTTCAACAGCCCAGTGTCTCAAAATATGGAATCACTTTGTACTGGTGTTTAACCCAGTTTTCATTTTTTTATCAATATCATAGAAATCAGTGCGCCTATCTTTGTGGTTTGGCTTAAGAATTCCCATGAATGCATCAACAGATGCATTGGTATAACTGAAAGATTATTTCAAAACAATAACTACAAAAAAATAACCAAAGTACAAACAAAAATAAAAAGGGTAAGGGTTTCTGTATCTGACACAACATGCATTTCATAGTCCTCATATCTTACTGGTTTGGATGTAGAAACAGTTGATTGTCTGTCTAGCGTATCTGTCAGGTATTTTCTCACTATCTGAATGCTTCGCTGAAGAACAGGATAGCAAGATTTCTTATATCATTCCTGTCCCTAACTATCAAAGTGGCCATCAAAAATGACCCCAAGGAACAAAGTTGTTGAAAATATTAAGGGAAAGCAGACATTGCTTGTAATTTTATTAACTAACCAGAAAATTGTTTTCCAAAAGAGCCTCTGGTAAGCTTATTAACATTTTTGTAGCCAAGTTCAATAAAACTTGATCTCAAAGGCCAACAAATGTCAGATTATTTTTTTTAATAAGGAATGTTATACAAATTACTGCTCAGAATATGCAAAACCAGGCAAGTACGTAAACTTTTTTTGTAAAATTTTATACACTTCTCTGATTGCAGTATAAAAATGCTGTCTCACATGACAGCGTATTTCATAATATTTACCATAAACATGTGTCACATAGTAAAAATTTGTAATTTGTTTGTTACATTAAAAACAACTGAGCTTATTGTGATAAATCACTGCAATTCAAATTTTTTATTCACTATAGCAATGTTAGGCAGTGTTTAACATGACAGGCTTGTGGAAGGAATTTTGCTTTTGCAGAATCTTTTTCTCATGTTTAACTTTTCAACTGAATTTTAAAATTTTAAAATTTTAAACTGGAATTGAAAGCAATTTGCAGACAACAAATAAAATGTGAGTTAAATAGATTGTCTATGATACAGTAATAAATATGGCCAAAGGGAGAAAATGCTACTTACAAGTATGTTCTCCTTTTCATGTTATGATTTCAAAAGCCATTTTTCACAGGGTTGTTAAAACTCTTCCTGATACTCTTTGAAAACCCCAGGGTAAGCATCTTAACCCTTTATCAAACAATCCCTGGTAATATTTATTTTGTCGTCTGCAAATGCTTCCAATTTGAACCAGTCTAAAATTCTGTCATTTGGTAAAGGCTTCATATATTGAGCAATTTCAAGAGTAACAAAAAGACACTGCATATTGCCAGTGCATTTTCTTGAGGCATCATCTTGGAGACATTTTTCAAAGCATAGAAGCTGACAATGTTGGCCATCAATGGCAAAAACCCTAAATTTGAGCAAGTTTTGATCAATGCTGCCATTGCACCATAATGTTTCCTTGTTAACTTTAAGAATCAGCTTTCACTGACATTATACGGAAAATGAAAATCAGTAAGCTTACTGGTTGTTGTTGACCTGAGGCATTGTTCAGAGCTGTTGCCAACTTCTCCCTCGTTTGAGCTTTCAGTGAATCATCTTTAAGGACTGGCTTTTCATCCAAAGGCCTAAAATAGATAAATCTACTTGGTTAACCCTTTCCCAAACAATCCCTGGTTTTTATGGGTCTAGAACAGTAGCCTTTTGAAAACATTGTGGGAAAAGAAGAAAATGCTGGTAACCAGCATTTTCTCCTTTTCCCACAATGTTTTCTATCCTATCATAGACAGAAATCATCTTTTCAGCAGGAGTTGAATTGTTGTATGCAAATTCTTTGAATTTGGTCTAGTCCAAAAGTTTGTCGTTTGGGAAAGGGTTAACATTTTGTTAGGTAACAAAATTTTAGACTTGCCACTATTTAACTCATTACTACCAAATGACAAAATTTTGGACTAGTCCAAATTTGAAGCATTTGCAGAAGACAAAATAAATGTGAATCAGCATTTGATTTGGCAAGAGTAAAAAACATGGTGGGAAAATGAGGAAATGCTGGTTACCAGCATTTTCTCCTTTTCCCACAATGTTTTCAAAGGCTTTCTTTCTCAAGGTCGTTAAACGTTGGGATCATGTGGTAAAGGGTTAAATCATCTATAGACAGAATGTTACATGTAATTCAAAATATAGAATTTATCTTTAAAATGGTAGAAAACATTATACCCAGAATTTTCTCCTTTTTGCATAATGTTTGCATAAGTTTTTTTTTAATTTCTTTGGTTGCAATGGCAAAGGATAGTCTTGAAAAGGCTTTGCAATCAGGCAGTTAACCCTTTCCAAAACGATAAATTTTGGACTCCTCCAAACTCAAAGAGTTTGCAGACAACAATTTCAAATTTAATAAAAATGGCAGAAAGTTCTCTAAATGGTTAGAAAACACTGTTGGAACAGGAGAAATTTCTCGTTACGAGCAATCTCTCCTTTTCCCACAGTGTTTTTAAAAGACTTGTACTGCAGACACGTAAAAACAAGGGCTTGTTTGGGAAATAGTTAAAGAAAACTGTGATATGACAAACAAGTGTTTTTCTACAGTGGTTGAACTCTTTGCCCAACGACAAAATTTTGGACTAGTCCAGCTAGTGTTTTTCTATAAAAGTTTAACTCTTTATCCAACCAGTCCAAATTTAAAGCATTTGCAGACGACAAATTAAATTTGAATCAAAAATTAAAATTTGATTTGGAAAGTTTAGTAATTACTTTTACAAACAATTATTTGCCTTTAACCACAATGTTTTCAATATCTGCATAGCATTTACCTTATCAAATATACACATATATGTTACTGGTTTATCAGATTATCGTATTATCAGTTTGTCCATAGTTATGTCTGAAATGTTGATGAAGGTTGGCTTGTAACCGCTTTTACTGCTAGGTCATGTGATCATTTAATATCCTATGATTTGATATCAAAATGTTGCTGATGAGGTCATTTTTTTCTATTATAATGTTTATATTTTCATAAAAAAATATTTACTACTGTCAATACAATTTCATAAACATGAAAATTAAACCAGTAAACTAGGAAGTTTCATTTCTTTTAAGCTTTTTCAAATCATTTCAGTTATTAAGGGAAAAGGAGAAAATGCTACTTACATGCACTTTCTCCTTTTTCCACAATGTTTTCAAGAGCTTTTTACCTCTGGTTTGTTTAAACATGTGATTGTATACCAAACAATCCCCTGTTTTCACTATCATAGGAAAGAAGACTTTTTGAAAACATTGTGAGAAAAGAAGAAAATGGTAGTTACCAGCATGTTTTCCTTTTCCCACAATGTTTTCTGCCCTATCAGAGAGCTCAAGTTCATTTGCATAATTTTGAATTTATTATCTGCAGACATTTCTGAAATAGAGTCAGTAATTCACCCTTCGGGTAAGAGTTAACCCTTTACCACACAATCCTGACTTTTAATGACCCTGTGAAAGAAACTTTTCAAAAACATTGTTTGAAAAGGAGCAAATGCTGTTAACCAGCATTTTCTCCTTTTCCACACAATGTTTTCTTCCCTTCCCAATACAAATTTCAGTTTTTCAATCACACTTATTTTGCAGTCTACAAATGCTCATAAGTTTGGCCAGCCTAAAATTTTGTTGTTTGGTAAAGAGTTAACCGAGATCTATGAAAGCAGCTAGCTATGACAAATTGTCAAATACTATAAATTACACAGAATCAAAACTGGAAAGTATGTAGGTATAAGCAAGTACTTTGTATCAGAAGTTGGCCGAGGGGGTGTATGGACAACTGGACCTTTCGTGCTTGCTTTCTCGATAATTTGTACGTCATCATCGCCGTCATCCTGATCTTCTTCTTTATCTGAACCGTAAATAACGAGTTCAGATGGATATAAGGCTGCCTCAGCGAATGCTTTTTTTGCATCTTTTAACAATTTTCTGAAAAAGGAATTTATATATTCTACTTCAGTTTTCTAAAATGGAAAATATGTTCATACCCCCCCCCCCCCCTCCAAGCTCTAACTGCAACAAATGCAGCCAGCTCTAACTGCAATGAATGAAATCGCTTGTAGCATGTCATCTTTGATAAAAATAGAACAAGGTTGCTACCTTTTGAATAGAAGGTAAACATGGAAACCCACAAGGATGTCTGCTTATAGCTTCCTGTGCATTCCTAAGTGGTTTGTAAAACGATATTTCATTGGCTTTTAGAAATATGATGTAAAGGGGAGTACTAACCAGCATCCAATATAGAGCACATCGCAGGAATCTCGAAATCGGGCTCAATCAGCCAAGGTAAGATCCACTTAGTGATCATAACCTTGGCTCGCGAAGATGTTACAAAACATCAACAAAGCTTTTGCACCAAGATGACAACAACAACTCGTGAATTCAGGATTAACTCTTTACCACATAACAAAATCTTCGACCTGTCCAAACTCAAAGCATTTGCAGACGACAATATAAATTTGCCTCAAATGATGAAATTTGCCTTTGATAGCATAGAAAACATTTTGGGAAAAGGAGAAAATGCTGGTTACCAGCATTTTCTCCTTTTCCCACAATGTTTTCAAAAGGCTTTTTCCTCAGGGGTATTGAAATTTGAGATTGTGAGGTTAAGGTGTTAAAACAAAATCTTGTAGTTTTTTTCGAAAACAGTGGAGCTAAAAATTCGAAAAAAAAAATCTTACTCGTCATTCTTTTCAGCTTCTTCTAGATTCTCTTTAAAGTTATCCAACTGTAACTGGCAATCATTAAAGATTCTGTTGATCTCTCTCTGTCGTCCTGCAATGAACGCAAATAAATTCAACTTTCTACCACACAATCATGACTTTTATTGACAATGAGGAAAGATGCTATGAAAAGTAACCCTCTAATTTTCTATGAAAAGTAACACCTTAATTTTCAAAACAATAGACAAGATGTTTTAACTATTCCCTATGGAATTTGTGTCATTATGAAAAAAGATGCTTTTGAAAACATTGCACGAAAAGGACAAAATGCCAGTATCCTACTATCATCCTTTTCCAACATTGTTTTTCTACTCTATCGAAGACAAATCTTTGTGTTTTTGATTACATTCAACGTCTGAAAATCCTTGCCAATGCTGGTAACTAGCATTTTCTCCTTCTCCAAAAGTGTTTACAAATCCCATCATTTTATCGGTCATCTGTCAGTTCTTTCACTTTGGGTAAAGTCTAACATTTCCTTACTTTGTGATAAGTTAAAAGGGGCTTCCCCATACATACCAGTACAAACAAGAAATACGAGGGGAGGTCAATAAGTTCGTAGAACTCTGTATTTTTTTATACAATTCAAAATTTCTTCTTTCATTTCTTTGCAGTATAAACGTATGTCAGCTGAATGATAACAGCCATTTAGTCAGCTCTTACCTTTTTTTTTGCTCTTACTTTTTGTTGGAAAACCAATACCCATAGGCAAAAAATGGAAAATCAGAAGCCACTCAGTAGCAGCCTTGATCTCATTATCATCAAGAAATCTCGCTCCAAGCAAGTGGGATGTCAAATTTAGGAACAGCCAGTAATCACTTGGGGCCCGGTCTGGACTGTATGGTGGGTGATTTAACTGCTCGAACTTGCACTCACAAATAGCGGCTTGTGCAACTCTGGACTTGTGCTCTGAACTCAATAATCTGACTTTTCATTTTTGTCTATGGGTATAGGTTTTCCAACAAAAAGTAAGAGCAAAAACTGTAGTGTTGACTGAATGGCTTTCATCATTCAACAGGCAAAGGTCTATACTGCACAAAAAAAAAATGAATTGTAAAGAAAATTACCGAGTTCTACGAACTTAATTGACCTCCCCTTGTATCTTTACAAAATGATACACAGCATATGATGCACTGGGATATGAATATTTGAAGTCGTTTGTGTTTTAATATGACTAGAAATGATGAAAAGTAACCTTACCAGGATTGCATCTTTTACCCTTGCAGATTTGCATATGGACAAATAAAATTTTCAATGGGATTAAGGAATGAGAAACCACTTGTATATATGTTGCTATCAAGCAGTATTTTCTCATATATCTAGACTGCCGACATTCTCCAATGTTTCAGGAAAAACTTTTCATTCCAATTTACATGATGAATCATGCATAACTCTTTACCAGACGACAAAATTTTGGGCTATTCCAAATTAAAAGCATTTGCAGACGACACAAGTACAAGTACTCAGAAATGGAAAATTGGTTTGGAAAGGGTAAAAAACATTGTGGGAAAAGGAGAAAATGCTGGTCCTTTTCCCATAATGTTTTCAAAAGGCCTCTTACTTGTGGTAAAGGGATTGTGTGGTAAAGGGATAAATATAAGGTAGGTCTATGCAGACAATTCTAGTGATGAAATCTAAAACAAGAGGGCCATGATGGCCCTGAAATTGCTCAACTGAGTCTATTGATCAAACATGAACCATTTTCAATCTAGTTTCCCAGTGACATAGTTTTTTATCGGACGTTACCCATTATCAAACACTTTTGAGATATCAATAAGGCAAACATTCTGACCAAGTTTCATGAGTATTGGACTGAAAATGTGGCCTCTACAGAGTACAAAAGGTTTTTCTAAGATTTGACCAAGTGACCTAGTTGGACCCGACAATTGCCCATTATCAAACTCTTTTGAGACATCAACAAAACAAACACTATGACCAAGTTTGAAGAGTATCAGGCAGAAAATGTGGACTCTAGAGTGTACACAAGGTTTTTCTAATATTTGACCCTGTGACCTAGTTTTTAACTCCACATGACCCATTTTCAAACTCATTCAAGGTATCACCAAGACAAATATCACAGACTGAAACTGTGTCCTCCAGAGCATACATAAGGTTTTTATTGACCTAGTTTTTGACCCAACATAACCCATTTTCAAAGTCATCAAAGACATTATCAAGGCAAACATTTTGACCAATTTTCATGAGTGTTGGACTGAAAATGTGGCATCCAGAGCATAGGCAAGTTTTTTTTTACCCATTTTCAAACTCGTCCGAGATATCAAGACAGACATTCTGACCAACTTTCAAGAGTTTTGGACTGAAAATGTGGCCTCTAGAGCGTACACAAGGTTTTTCTAACATTTGACCTTGTGACCTAGTTTTTGACCCGACATGACCCATTTTCAAATTAATCCAAGATATCATCAAGACAAACATTCTGACCAACTTTCAAGAGTTCTGGACTGAAAATGTGGCCGCTAGAGCATACACAAGGTTTTTCTAAGATTTGCACTAGTGACCTAGTTTTTGACCCGACATGACCCATTCTTGAGCTCGTCCAAGATATCATCGAAGTAAACATTCTGACTAACTTTCATGAGTACCAGACCGAAAATGTGGCCTCTAGAGCGTACACAAGGTTTTTCTATACATTCTGACCAAGTTTCATGAGTATCAGACGAAAAATGTGGCTTCTAGAGCGTACACAAGGTAAAAAGTTGACTACAGACGACAGGCACATTACTATCACAATAGCTCAGTTTGAGCACAAAGTGCTCAGGTGAGCTATAAAGAAAAGCAAGGCAGATCAGTATACTTTTCAAGAAAATAAAGCTTATTTCAAATGATTTAACCATCTTCATAGAAGGGCAGGTTTTATTCACCCTGTCCCACTGCTTAACCTTTTACCACATAATCCCGACTTAACAACCCTGAGAAAGAAGCCTTTTGAACACATTGTTAGAAAAGGAGAAAATGCTGGTAACCAGCATTTTCTCCTTTTCTAACAATGTTTTCTACCCTTCCCAAAACAATTTTCGAGCCATATTCATTATGCAAATACTTTGAATTTGGACCAGTCTACAATTTTGTCATTTGGTAAAGAGTTAACCACCCCTACTTCCTTTAACTAGAAGCAATTCAGGCCAAACCCAGTCACCTCAATTACATCACAAATAACTCTGGCTGTTCTGCTAGACAGACATAAATATATATGTTGTAAATTTTATCAGCAAGTTACCCATTACCACACAATCCCTACTTTTGAAGCCCCTAAGAAAGCCTTTAGAAAACATTGTGGGAAAAGGAGAAAATGCTGGTAACCAGCATTTTCTCCTTTTCCAACAATATTTTCTACCCTTCACAAAACAAATTTCAAATTTTCAGTCACTTTTATTTTGTCGTCTGCAAATGCTTTTGATTTTGACAAACCTAAAATTGTCTCGTTTGGTAATGGGTTAACCAACCCCACTTCCTATAACTAAAAGCAATTCAGACCAAACCCAGTCACCTCACTTACATCACAAATAACTCAGGCTGTTCTGCTAGACAGACAAATATATACATTGTAAACTTTATCTGCAAGTTAAAGGCATAGTTCATTTTTTTATTATGATGCAAAAAAAAAACATGCGATTTTAGATTACTTTTCCTCATAAAACAATGAACAGACAGCCTGCTTTCAACGTTTATAACCGAAGATTATCTCAAACACCTTGTAACAGTGAATAGTTTATTACTCACTTTCAATCAGTTTAATGGACGGTTGAAGCTTGTATAGCTTAGTATGCCATCGTTGGGCCTCATCACTTGTTTGTGTATTGCACAGATCTTCTATTGCTGACTCTATAAGATCATCAAGGTTAATATGACTGTCAAACTGGTATGTCACGCTGGTATCGTCTTCCATGTCTTCCAAGTCCATCATCTGAAATGACATTATAAACAAATAATCAGTGCTTGTAATACAAAACCAAACAAAATGCTTCATTTTTATTTCACAATCCTGAATATTCATAACCCTGGGGAAAAGGCCTTTTGAAAACATTGTGAGAAAAGAAGAAAATGCTGGTGACCAGCATTTTCTTCTTTTCCCAAAATGTTTATCTTTTGCCATCTCCAAAAAACAGTAGTCCATTTGTACCAGATTTGTATCAGATTTGTCATCTTTCGATGCTTTCAATTCTGAAGGATCTAAACTTTGTCATTTTGGAAAGGACTTGCCATTTCAAATATGACAAAATTCTAGTTTCATAAAGTTGAAGCATTTATAGACAAACAAATCAGTGAATCTGCAATGATGGTTTCTGTCTCTGATATTATGAAAAAACATTTGAGGAAAAAGAGACAAATGCTGGCATGTATCATCTCCTTAACCCATTACCACACAATCCCTATTTTTGACAACCCTTTAGAAAACATTGTGGGAAAAAGGAGAAAATGCTGGTTATCAGCATTTTCTCCTAATTTCACAGGTTTTAAAAACCCTTTTCATTAAACTGTTGCAGTTATGGCTAAATTCATTAGTTATTAAAGATTCTAAGAAGACACAGTTCCAGATAAGAGTGATGGTATTCTAAATCCACTATTTCTCTTTGAAACCCTATGTTGTGGGTGATCTTCAGAATAAACTTGGCGAGACAATTCTAATGAGTATCCACAAGAGTGGAAGTAGAAGAGTAATGGTTGATTGAATCTGTTGTCTGTAATATAAAGAGTTTAACTCTTTACCACACAGTCCTGACTTTTAATGACCCTGAGAAAGAAGCCTTTAGAAAACATTGTGGGAAAAGGAGAAAATGCTGGTAACCAGCATTTTGTCCTTTTCCCACAATGTTTTCTACCCTTCTCTAACCAAATTTCAATTTTCAGTCACTACTATTTTGTTGTCTGCAAATGCTTTCAATTTTGACTGGTCTAAGGTTTTTTCGTGTGGTAAACCGTTAAGACATAGAAAGCCATAATGATGCAGGGGTGTACAATTTTGGAATTTTCCCACTTGCCCACGGACAAGTTGGACTGAATTTCCTACTTGTCCATATTTAAAGATAACTTATCCTTCTTCCCCCCCCCCACAGCAACTGCATGTAGCGAGAGGCCTCACAAGGTGGTCAATATAATTATTTAGTTTGTACCTTAAAGGTGTTACTTTCAACACAGGTTATGCAAAACTTGGAATAAATAGAGAGTTTGAGGATCGTAATTTATGAAAATATGACATTTCCTTATCTGGTTTGGCTCAAAAATTCACTTGCCCGGGGACAAGTGCTCTGGAAAAATTCACTTGTTCCCAGGCATAAAGTCGGGCATAGGAATTCCGCGGCCATGTGATGATTTTTATCTAGTGTACAGTATTGATTGTACTTATGACAAGGAAAGTGGGGGTTGGAAAGAGGTTATGGGCAATCATATAATTCTACGAAGACTGAAAAATTTAGCCTTTTAATCATTTTGATTTTCAAAAGCAACATTAAATGCTACAATAGGAAGTGATTGGTGTCCAATATTGATTAAATCCTTTACCACAGAATTCCGAATTTTAATGACCCCGAGAAAAAAGCCTCTTGAAAAAATTCTGGAACAAGAGCGGCAAACTGTCGCAAGATACGCCCGTCTTACCCCAAGTTGTAAAGCTGGGGCATGCATCGGACAAAATTCAATTATGAAAAACAACAAAGGGCAATAACTAAAAAATGAAGACACCAACAGTTATGATTCCTGTGCACTGCACTCACCCTTGATGAGATCTATTCACCCATGAAATTTCATAACCCTAGTTAGTATAGTTTTGGAGTTATGCTGCGGACAAAATTCAAGTATGAAAAACAACAAAAGTCAATAACTCAAAAATTAAGCGAGCAAGAGTTATGATTCCTGCGCACTGCACTCCCCCTCCATGAGATCTATCCACCCATGAAATTTCATATCCATAGCTAGTATAATTTTGGAGATATTCACCTGACAAAATTCAAGTATGAAAAACAACAAAGGGCACTAACTCAAAAATTAAGCAAGCAAGAGTTATGATTCCTGCACACTGCACTCCCCCTCAATGAGATCTATGTACCCATGAAATTTCATAACCCTTGCTAGAATACTTCTGGAGATATGCTCGGGACAAAATTCAAGTATGAAAAACAACAAAGGGCAATAACTCAAAAATTAAGCCAGCAGGAGTTATGATTCCTGTGCACTGCACTCCCCCTTGATGAGATCTATCCACCCATGAAATTTCATAACCCTAGCTAGTATAGTTTTGGAGATATGCCCCGGACAAAATTCAAGTATGGAAAACAACAAAGGGCAATAACTCAAAAATAAAGCAAGCAAGAGTTATGATTCCTGCGCACTGCACTCCCCCTCTATGAGATCTATCCACCCATGAAATTTCATAACCCTAGCTAGTATAGTTTTGGAGATATGCCCCTGACAAAATTCAAGTATGAAAAACAACAAAGGGCAATAACTCAAAAATTAACCATGCAAGAGTTATGATTCCTGCGCACTGCACTCCCCCTCTATGAGATCTATCCACCCATGAAATTTCATAACCCTAGCTAGTATAGTTTTGGAGTTAATGCCCCGGACAAAATTCAAGTATGAAAAACAACAAAGGGCAATAACTCAAAAGTTAAGCAAGCAAGAATTATGATTCCTGCGCACTGCACTCCCCCTCCATGAGATCTATCCACCCATGAAATTTCATAACCCTAGCTAGAATAGTTTTGGAGATATGCCCCGGACAAAGAACTGGACGCCGCCCGCCCGCCACGGGTGATCCCATAATACGTCCCGTCTTCGATGGGCGTATAAAAAGGAGAAAAAATGCTGCTAACCTGGTGGTTTCCTACCTTGCTGGAAACAAATTTTAATTTTCTAAGTTTATTTTGTTGTCTGCAAGTGCTTTCAATTTGGACCAGTCTCAGATTTTTTCGTTTGGTAAAGAATAAAATCCTTTACTACACAATCCAAAATTTTAATGGTCCCGAGCAAAAATCCTTTTGAAAACATTGTAGGAAAAGGAGAAAATGCTTGTAATGTGTGTTTTCTCCTTTTCCAAATTTTAACTGTCTTCTGCTAACCCTTTCAGTGTGGACAGGTATAAACTTTTATGTGGTAAAGAGCTAAAGATCGAAAATGTTGATAATCAGCATTTTCTCCTGTTTCCCGTAACTGTTTCTACCATTCTACAGACAAATCTTAACATTTTAGTAACATTTTGTCATTTACAGAATGAACAGAATTTTATTTCTTTCATGGGGGTATGAAAAAAACTAGAAACCCCTGAAGGGCCTGAATATGCTCTACTACTGATAGAACACATTGTGGATAAGAGCAAATCTCAAATGCAGATTTTATTGCATAAACAAGAAATGAAAGTTTTCAACTTCAAATGGCTAGCCTACTTTTCCCATACTGTTTGTTGGTTTTTTTTCAAAATCTATAGGGTTGGAGCTATTGATAAGATAAACAAACTCTGCAAGTTTCATGGAAATCTGACCACAAATACAGACTTTATCGCGTAAATAAGAAGTGAAAATTTTAAACTTGAAATGGCTACTTTTCCCAAAGTGTTTGTTGGATGTTTTTCAAAATCGATAGGGTTAAAGCTATTGATGAGATAAACAAACTGTGCAAGTTTCACAAAAATCTGACCAAAAATGAAGACTTTATCGCATAAACAAGAAAAAGACTAACGGACGGACGGAAAAGTAGGCTAGCCATTTGAAGTTGAAAACTTTCATTTCTTGTTTATGCAATAAAATCTGCATTTGAGATTTGCTCTTATCCACAATGTGTTCTAAAAAAAATCTGACAAAGAGTATGGGAAAAGTAGCCCTTTCAAGTTTAAAATTTCCATTTCTTGTTTACGTGATAAAGTCTGTATTTGTGGTCAGATTTCCATGAAACTTGCAGAGTTTGTTTATCTTATCAATAGCTTTATCCCTATTGATTTTGAAAAAAATCCAACGGACAGACAGACGGACGGAAACCATGCCATGACATAAGCTCTGCTGGTTGAAAGCCAGTAGAGCTAAAAACCTAATTACACTGTATGAAACCTCGAAGTGGTTTCATACAAAAGTGAGATCTATGAAAAAAATAAAATGCTCTTCATTCCTAAAGTTAAAGATTGGCTTAAAAGTTGTATCAGTAAGCACTATCCAGCACTATTTAAGCACAAAGATGGATTTTGTGGGAAGCCAAATCCCCAATCCAACATGTCAGTGACACCATCAAACAACATGTTAATATTATTTAACCCTTCAAGACTTTACCAAATGACAAAATTTTGAACTTGTCAAAATTGAAAGCATTTGCAGATGACCAATTAAATGTGAATCAAAAATTGAAAATTGATTTAAAGAGGGTAGAAAACATTGAGGGAAAAGAAGAAAATGCTGGTTACCAGCATTTTCTTCTTTTTCCACAATGTTTTCAAAGGTTTTCTTTCTCACGGTCTTCAAAAGTCGAGATTGTGTGGTTAAGAGTTAACTCTTTACCATACTACAAAATTTCTTCCTGATCAAAATTTAACCCATTACCACACAATCCCTACTTTTGATGCCCCTGAGAAAGAAGCCTTTAGAAAACATTGCCAGCCAGCATTTTCTCCTTTTCCCACATTGTTTTCTACCCTTCACAAAATAAAATTCAGATTTTCAGTCACTTTTACTTTGTCGTCTGCAAATGCTTTCAATTTGGACCAGTCTATAATATTGTCGTGTGGTAATGGGTAAATGCAATTGCAGACAACAACACAAATGTGACCGAATTGAAATTTGTTTTTGAATGGTAGAAAACATTGTGGGAGAAGGAGAAAATGCTGATGATCAGCATTTTCTTCTTTCCCCACAATGTTTTCAAATGCTTTCTTTCTCAGGCTCGTTAAAACTTGGGATTCTGTGGTAAAGGGTTAAATGGGTAGCCAAGTCCCCCATCTGATAGTTAAATTACCAAATAAAGACACAGATGGTTTTTATAAGAATGACAAAGTCCCCCATCTAATTGTTCAGTTTCATCATCAAAAGACACAGAATGATGGTTTTGTAAGTGGCAAAGTCCCCTATCTGATAGTTTGGTAACCCTATCAAAAGTCACAGATGGTATTCTTAGTGCAACCAAGTCAACTACATGTATATGATAGTTCAGCTACACCATCAAAAGACCCAGATGGTTTTTGTGGGTGATAAAGTCCCCAACCTTAGAGCTCAGTTACACCATCAAAAGACCCAGATGGTTTTTGCAGGTGGTAAAGTCCCCTACCTTAGAGCTCAGTTACACCAACAAAAGACCCAGATAGTTTTTGTTGGTGGTAAGGTCTCCAATCTGTGAGTTCAGTTACATCATCAAAATATACAGATGGTTCTTATGAGTGGCCAATTACCCATCTGATAGTTCAGTGACACCATCAAAAGACACAGATGTTTTCAAGGGTAGCCATGTCCCCATCTGATTGCTCGGTGATAAAAGACACAGATGGCATTTAGGGGTAACCATGTCCCCCATCAAATAGTTAATTGACACCATCAAAAGACACGGGTGCTTTTGGGGTTGCCATGTCCCCTTCAGATAGTTCAATCTATAGACAGGTGATCTTTACTAGTAGCAAAGTCCCCCAATTTGATATTTTATCAAAAACACAGATGGTTTTGTTGATGACCAAGACCCCCATCTGGTAGTTAAGTGATACTCCAAAAAGACTTAGATAGTTTTTTTGGGTGGCCAAGTCTCCCATCAGATAGTTAAGCCACTCTATCATGACACAGATGGTTTTGGAAAATAACCATATCTCCAACTGGCTCACTAAGTGATACCATAAAAAGCTACAGATGGCTTTTAGACTTAGAGATCCCCCTCCAAACACTCAAAAAGTCACCAATTTTATTTGTTTTTTTCTTCCCTTTGAATCCCTTTACAGCCTTCATTCATTGGCATTTGTGGTCACAAGTCCAGCTATCCATGCTTTTACTTGAGTTTCCTTAACCAGTACTTAGTATTTCAAATTTATAGTACTATTTCATATCACTAGATACTTTCAAAAGTAACATCGTCAAATCAATGCTTAGCATTTAACGCTTTCCTACACAATCCTGACTTTGAATGACCTTGAGGAACTTTCTTGAAAACTTTATAGGAAAGGAGAAAATGCTGGTAACCAACATTTTCTCTTTTTCCCACTGTGTTTTCTGCCCTAGTAAGGACAAATAGCAAAAGAGGAATGAATCCTGTAGCAATGACCATCATTAATCCTCAGACAGTTTGGCTGAGCTGGAAATAAATCTGGTGGCTCCTGAACTTCAACCACATGCATCTGAACTATGAGGTTTGGTCACTGTGGCTTTTTGTTTATCGATCAGTCAGCCATCTGATAGTTCAGTTATACCCATTCATCCCCATCCACCCACCCCACCCTTGGAAATAGATGGTTTCAGAACTAGAGGCAGTGTGCAAGTCCCCAGTCTGATAAATAAACAAGAGGGCCAAGATGGCCCTGGATCGCTCACCTGAATTTTTGAGATGACCATAGCCTATTTTTTTTTTTGAGGTATTGAAACACTGGAACCAAATTTATAGTTTTGCTAAGCAATTTTCAAAAGGTCACCTGTAAAATTCATTTCCAAATCTGACCATCAGTTTCAAAAAGAAGAATCTTTAAGAATTCTTCATTTCTGTATAAGAGCAAGTATCCCCCATCCACGAGAGCCATGTTTCTTGATGGATCAAAATTTACGAACAAGTTTTCAAAAGGGTCACCCAAGGAACATTTCGGAATTTTTTTTTTTTAAATCTGACCAGGGGTTTCAGAGAAAGAGAATTTTCAAGAATTTCATCATGTCCATATAGTGCAAGTAGCTCCCATTCACAAGAGCAAGGATCACCCAAGGAACATCCCTGTCAAATTATTTTAAAATCTGCCTAGGGGTTTCAGAGAAGAAGAATTTTCAAGAATTTCTTCATTTCCATATAGTGCAAGAAGCCCCCATTCACCAGAGCCATGTTTCTTGACGGATCAAAATTTTTGAACAATTTTTGAAAAAGGTCACCCAAGGATCATCTCTGTGAAATCATTTCAAAATCTGTCAAGCTGTTTCAGAGAAGAAGAATTTTTAAGAATTTCTTCATTTGCCTATAGTGCAAGTAGCCCCCATTCACTAGAGCCATGTTTCTTGACCAATCAAAATTTCGCGAAAGCTTTTTGAAAAGGGTCACCCAAGGAACATCCCTGAGAAATTATTTCAAAATCTGACTATCGGTTTCAGAGAAGAAAAATTTTTAAGAATTTCCTCATTTCCCTATAGTGCAAGTAGCCCCCATTCACCAGAGCCATGTTTCTCGACCAATCAAAATTTCGCGAACACTTTTTGAAAAGGGTTACCCAAGGAACAACTCTGTGAAATTATTTCAAAATCTGACCATTGGTTTCAGAGAAGAAGATTTTTTAAGAATTCCCTCATTTCTGTATAGTGCAAGTAGCCCCCATTCACCAGAGCCACATTTTTTGACGAATCAAACTTTCACGAACACTTTTTGAAGAGGGTCACCCAAGGAACATATCTGTGAAATTATTTCAAAATCCGACCAGTGGTTTCAGAGGAGAAGATTTTTAAAGAATTCCTTGATTTCTGTATAGTGCAAGAAGCCCCCATTCACCAGAGCCACAATTTTTGACGGATCAAAATTTCACGAACAATTTTTGAAGAGGGTCACCCAAGGAACATATCTGTGAAATAATTTCAAGATCTGACAAGCGGTTTCAGAGGAGAAGACTTTTAAAGAATTCCTTGATTTCTGTATAGTGCAAGAAGCCCCCATTCACCAGAGCCACAATTTTTGACGGATCAAAATTTCACGAACAATTTTTGAAGAGGGTCACCCAAGGAACATATCTGTGAAATAATTTCAAAATCTGACCAGCGGTTTCAGAGGAGAAGACTTTTAAAGAATTCCTTGATTTCTGTATAGTGCAAGTAGCCCCCATTCACCAGAGCCACAATTTTTGACGGATCAAAAATTCACGAACAATTTTTGAAAAGGGTCACCCAAAGGTACATATCTGTGAAATGATTTCAAAATCCAACCAGCGGTTTCAGAGGAGAAGATTTTTAAAGAATTTGCTAAAAAATTCCATTTGGTTGCCATGGCAACCAGAGTTTTTGACGGAATCAAATTCTGTGAACATTTTTAAAGAGGACCTCCCAAGGAACATTCCTGCCAAGTTTGGTCCAAATTGGCCCAGCGGTTTAGGAGGAGTTGATGTTTAAAGAATTGTTGACGACGCACGACGGACGACGCACGACGGACACCCAGTGACCCTAAAAGCTCCCCTTGAGCATGTTGTGCTCAGGTGAGCTAAAAATGTCCTAAACCATGGCAGATGGCCTTACATCTGTTTTACATGAAGGTACAGGTCGGGCTGAGCCCAAATCTTGTATGATCTCAACACGTTTCCCCTGGGTTTTTGCTCGAAGCACTGAATTTTTTCTGGCTTTTCCAACTTTCCAATTTCTTTTACGGGGCATGGATTTGGTTGATGTATCTGAAAGTAAAAAGAACATAATTATAACCATCCTTTACCACAAAATTCCAAGTATTAACGACCCTGTAGGAGAAGGCTATCGTAAACATGGTAGGAAAAGGAGAAAATGCTGGTAGAAACACTGTGGGAAAGGAGAAAATGCTTGTTACCAGCATATTTTCCTCTTCCCATGTTTCCTTTCCCTCAAACCACAAATCCTTATATTTGAAAAAGATATATGTGTATATATACATATATACAGTCATGTATATTTTTGTCTCAGTCTGCAATTGCTTTTAATTTCAAAGTGTCTAAATTTTGTTTCTGGTGAAGAGTTAATGCCATCTGTTCAGTTGAATCAGTTTCATAGGCAAAAATCTTGTCAAAATGCATTAGAATCTCTTTTAACCCCTTACCACACAATCCCGACTTTTAACAACCCTGAGAAGGAAGTCTTTTGAAAACATTGTAACCAGCATTTTCTCCTTCTCCCACAATGTTTTCTATCCTTCCCAAACCAAATTCGAATTTTTCAGTCACATTTATTATGTTGTCTGCCTATGCTTTTAATTTGGACTAGTCCAAAATTTTTGTCGTTTGGTAAAGAGTTAAAGAACAGGAGATGTCTTATCTGAAAAAAAGATCACCAAGTGGCAACAGTCAGCTGCAGTCCCTTTATTTTCAGTATAAGTTTTGAGTTTTAAAAAAAAGGGGGCATAACTGTATCAAAAATACTTTGATAGTTACCTGTCCTTGTTCAATGTTGTATGAATTTCCCTTTTGATAATGAACATTTCTTTTTTTTTTTCCAAGTTACTAATGACTACTTTCAGCAATAATTATAAAGGATACTATATACAGTACTATCAAAATCCTTGAGCTAAAGGGCTTCAGCATTTCTTCAAAACAGTCAAGTTAAAACCCATCTCACACAAGGTGCCCAATCAACTGATGTATCCTGTGTTTGTAACAAGATTCAGTTTAGAAAACTTAATATCCCATTCCTTACGGCCTAAAAATTGATTATAAACCCTTTAACAAACAACCCCTGGTTTTTACGACCCTGAGCCTTTTCAAAACATTGTAGGAAAAGGAGAAAATGCTGTTTACCAGCATTTTCTCCTTTTCCCACAATGTTTTCAACCCTGCTGGAAACAAATTTCAATCTTTGAGCTATGTTTATTTTTTTGTCTGCAAATGCTTTCAATTTGGACTGATCTAAAAGTTTGTCGTTTGGTAACAAGTTAAAATTAATTGTTAACTGTTTCAAGGTAACTTACATTGTCAAATACAGTCTCCAGACCAGCTTGGGTCCAGGCCGTAATATTTTCTTTATCTTTCTTTTCCACAATGAGTCCACTTTCACAACCTTCACTGATCTGTAGCAAAAAGGTTTACTGGTTCTGTATATATATAAATTTGACAAAGTAATGTCCAAATGATCGGAATGGAACCTAGGCTGTCTACAGGCACACCTTCACATTAAAAGACGCTATCTGTTATGCATCAAAATGAAATCACTGTCACAATCTCTTTAGCACGACACATTAGGCTTTGTCAAAAGTCAATTTCTTATTAATCATGTTAAAATCAATGAGTGACAGTATCTTTTCAACACAATTATCACAGTAAAATCACAGAAGTTTTTAAAAACAAGATTGAAGATGACATTAGTGTGTTCATGAACAGTATCAATGTTGATTGTTGACTGTGGTTGATTTACCTGAAAGAAAAAAAGGCCAAACTTTAGCTTATGACTAATCAGTACAGCTTGCAAAAGAAGAAACAAATTTGACTCTTCATAAATTTGAACAAGAGGACCATGATGGTCCTATATTGCTCACCTTAGTACTAAGCAGTAAAGGTGTAAAATAAAGATAAATACCAAATATTAAGGTTCAAGGTAAAAAAATCTGTATTGATAATGAAACAAGAGCAGCAAATTGTAGCAATCTGACTTCAGACTTCAAAGTTCACTTCCAGACATGCAAAACATACTGTAAAAATGAAGATTGAAGTAGAGTTACACAAAATCTGCTCTAGGTAGAGTTATTGCTCTAGCACACTGTACTCCATAATTTTTCAACAAAAATGCAGACCATTCTGACTTGAGAGGACAAAGTTATATTCCAGACAAGCACTAAATGCTGTAAAAATGACATTCAAAGGGTAACTAGAATAACTATCACTAAAGGTGATAAATACACCCACCACTATATTTCATGTCTTAGGGACAATAACTCATTTATTCTTCATAGAATTTTCACGAAAGTTGCGCCTTGCACATCTGAAACTCCTAATGAACACTTCTGCCAAGTTTAAAGTGAATCAGATAGAAACCGTAGGAGGAGACCGAGTTGTCCGGACAAGCATTTTTAAGTCAAATCTTGATGGAATTTTCACAAAATTTGCATGACGTCTTGTAAATCTACAGCTTCTAATGAACACTTCTGCATCAAGCACTGAAACTGTAGGAGGAGCTGTCTGGACAACATTTTGCCGACCGCCCAACAGACCAACAGGCTGATTCAAGTATACCCCCCCCAACATCGTTTCTGGGGGTATAATAACTCAAAGACAGCACGAGGCAGAGTCACAATTCTTCTGCACTACACTTCCAAATATTGCAACAAATATGCATACCAAATTTCAAGTCATTCCTATTTAATTCTTTACCCCATAAGGTATTTCTATGGTATCTCTAATTGACCCTAAATAACAGCAAGGATGAAGCCGTTTCTTATGTGTATATGATACCTTTTGATACAGTAGAAAACATCTTGGCAAAATGTGAAATTGCTCATCACGAGCAATTTCACCTTTTGCCTCAATGTTTTCCAGGGCAAATAGCTTGGCATTTGATGTAAAATACCGTCATAAGCTACAAAATACAGTCATATCAACATTTCTATGCACCCTCTCTTTTACCTTCAGTCTGAAGGCGTCTGCTCCTATGTTACTTTTGTGACTGGTCTTCGCACACACCTTCAGACCAACCTTCATTTAAAGTATCTGGAACAAATACAATTTTATCCGCATCTTTTCGAACGCCTCTATGTGAACAAAATTCCAATTTATATATACAACAAATAAAATGGACATGGATCATTAGGTAAATGATTAATCTTTAAAAAAAACTGATGTTAGTTAAATAAGTTAATATCTAAATCTTACCTTCCTGCAAATCTGTACTTTTCAACGTAAATAACTGTTGACCTACTTCACCAGAAATCAAAACATGGTGATATTATCAATGCGCATGTCTCGGCAAAAATCGCAGTATTGCTGACACGCTACAGGATGGTTCAGTTGTGCATTTCGCTGTTGACAAAGTTACCTTGAGCGAAAATGGTTGTTAGGGTTAGGGAACCAGACTGTACAAAATTCAAATTCCGTTGAGTGCGCATGCCTGTTTAACAGAAGTCGCCGTGTTAGTTGTGTACAAATTACTCTGGATTTATTTATGATGGGAAAAAAAGTAAATTTCCATTGATTTAATTGGTATTTTCCAGCACATTTTGTGTGCTGTTAAAGATTAATCATTTATCTATCAATCCATGCCTATTTTATTAGTTGTCACTGGAAATTTTGTAGCTAAAAGCCGTTTGAAAAGATGTGGGTAATATCGTATTAATTCCAGACGTGTTTAAAGAGGGCTGATATGAAGGCCTGCAAGACCTGAAACAATAGTAGCATCGGAGCAGACCTTCAGACTGAAGGTACAGAACCTCTCTTTGTTCCTTGCTCAAATTCTCAATTATTTGGTGATCTGGGTTCTTCAACAATACATTGCAATTTACACTGCAAAATACTATAAATCGTATTGGCACTGAAGAGTAGTTTCTCATAAACACATAAAATATAAAGTTCTTACCTATGATCTCTCAAAATATCTAGGCAAATTCATCATAGATCTAGTGTACAGCTGTTTTTTTTTTTAACCGTAAACACTGGCACCTTGTTATCGACCTGCGTGCAAGACAGTATATTGAACGCAAGATACGCCGAGTACCAGCTTTTTGGGAGCTACTTAACTTCCGCGTTTATGTCTGGTTTCACACCACACCTATTTTGTTTCAGTTAAATCCTCTGTTTGACCCTTTTCGATGCTAAACCCAGAGATTTGTTCTTTCTTTCCATCAAAACTATTTCCATTGGCCTGTACAGAAAAGAAAACTCAACTGACAGTGAGCTTTTCTCGACAAAATCATAATTAACCTGGAAAAATATCAGTGAAAAAAGTCTCTTAGTAACCAATGTTCCTGTATGGTGTCACACTACCTTTTTTTTTGCAACATACATAGAGTGAAAATCAGTATCTCCTCCCTACCTATTAAGAGCAGACCCTGATATTTGTTGTTTGTTCTTATAAAGTTTTCATAAATTCATTTAACCCATTACCAAATGACAATATTTTAGGCTTGTCCAAATTGAAAGCATTTGCAGACAACAAAATAAAAGTGACTGAAAATTTGAAATTTGTCTTGGGAAGGGTAGAAAACTTTGTGGGAAAAGGAGAAAATGCTGGTTATCAGCATTTTCTCCTTTTCCCACAATGCTTTTTAAAGGCTTCTTTCTCAGGGTCGTTAAAAGTAAGGATTTTGGGGTAATGGGTTAAATCTATATTTGGAATTTGAACTGCTGGTGTTTTGATCAACATCATGGTTTGGAATAGCAGCAATTTACCCAAGGTCTCCAATAAATGCATGATTATCTTCTGTCAATAAACAATAAAATAAACTGTGCTGTATGCATTGACACTGTCACAGGCCGCAAGAGGTTAAGCAAAAAAGGCTGTATGAAAAAACAGTCTACAATAAAG
Organism: Tridacna crocea; assembly: GCA_943736015.1. Classification (NCBI taxonomy): domain Eukaryota; kingdom Metazoa; phylum Mollusca; class Bivalvia; order Cardiida; family Cardiidae; genus Tridacna; species Tridacna crocea. The sequence continues at coordinate 34,817,947 of OX031067.1, read as the reverse complement.
GGTGGGTGTTTCGTAACAGGTGCACCAGCAATTCTTCTGGTGAAGATCAGAAAAATGTCTTCTCAAGACATGGACTAGTTATGCTATTCATCTGAATCCTTAAAGGTGGTCCTTCAGATTTAGGGACAAAATGTTGGGTCAATTCGAGTTAATACCGAAAGAGGTACAATTACAGATGCATGCCACATTTCGGAAAGTCCCCCAGTGTATTTTAAGTCCCAATATCCATACTACAGTCTATTTAAAGCACTCCCATCTTAGATTTATGCTACAACTCTGACAGGCACTTGAACCCTTTCACAAGTTAAAAAATTTTTTCACTAAACCATAATGGTGTTAAAAACTAGGAAAAATGATTGACAAAAAGTAATAAATCATCAAAATAATGGCAAAATACACATCAGCAAAAATAAAGAAGAAAAAGGCAACTGTCCGTATTAAACCAGTCATTTGAACACACTGTAAAATTACCAACTCTTACAAAGAAGTATCTACAGAATTCATGTTTATCAAATATTTGAAAAGGACGATATCTATAGGGTTAAATTATAACACGAGCTGGACATGATTTAGAGTCAGGCATTTTAGAGAGTCAAGTAAAATCTGATACTTTTCCAAAATTAAACACGTTGAGCCACCGATGTATAGGCTACAGAAATGATCTTTCATTTCACTGCATTTTGCCACTGTTGTCCTGTCTTAGTGCAAGTCATGTTAGATATATTGCTATTATTATCTGTTTAGGCCACACCCAATCCAATGGGTTGCTACAGAACTCATACCCTGGAGAACTCGTACCCTGGAGAACTTGTACCCTGGGTACGAATTCTCCAGAGAACTCGTACCCTACAGATATTTTTGGGGATAAATTTGTATCTCTATATATCATTCAGATTTTGGTGAATTGATGATTTTCATTTTATCTTTTATGAAATGACCGAGTAAGTCATACAATAGTCAAGCATTGGTAATGGGTATTTGTAGTAAAATATCAGTTTTGTTAGGTAGATCGGTTTAAAAGTGTCTACCAGCATCTGCAACATATTACTAAAGAGGACTACCAGGCGGCATTCCGGAAATGGGTAGATCGGTGTAAAATGTGTGTGGTAAGATGGGGCATATTTCAAAAGGCTTAGATAAATAAAATTTTGATATTTCAAGCGGTTTTAAAAAGACCGCCCTACTCTACGAACTTAAAAAGTGTCCCTCGTACATGTTTAACACTATTTACCCCACCCTCTAAAATCCTTCATTTCAAGCAGTCTTACTTCAAAACAAGCATAATGATGTATTTAGATCATCTGCTAGGTGATGTGGCAATATTTTCTGATCATGTGACTGCAAATTGGCACCAAATATATCACGTTGTATTCATTTTTTTTACAAAGTGACTATTTACCCGACCGTCTTGTACGCACTGAAGAAAATTCACACTGTGAGATCGAATGTCTTGTACTCAATAAAGGAAAACTTGTTGGGTGCCTGACGGTCGTGCCCGGACTGATGAAATATCGTCTTAGAGGCATGACTTACGGGCACGCTATTTCGTATTTCTTTATTCAGTACATGATAGGGTCGTGTCCGCACTGAAGAATCAGACTCTTATGTACACTTTGTAAATGGATTAAGCCAAAACGCGGAATGGCATGTGAAATGGCACGGCGTAGACGGTCTCAATGGAGCACACGGCAATAGTCATTTATACAGAGTGTCACAGAACAAATGCACAGGCATAGCTGGCATCCTTTTTATACACCTGAAGGGTCGTATTATGTTATATGCCTGGTCGTCCGTTAGCAATTTCTTGTGTGCACCACTCCTCCTACAGTTTCCATCGGAATTAGATCTATTTGAAACTTGCCGCAATGAATCTCCTTGAGGTCTAGTTGCATGTGACTCTCAAAATTTGGATCGCAGTTTGCCTTCTAAAATTGTCTGCCCTTGATTTCTGAAATAGCCAACTTTTCAAGTTGAATTTTTGTTGAGGCCATAACTTCAAAACTGTTAAAGGTATCAACTAGGTATCAACTAGAAGCTACATACACTGATAGAACAAATTATGGAAAAGTGTGGTGTATGACCTGGTGTGTAACGTCATACGACTGTACCTGGCTCCAAATTGAGAATTTGTCCCAAATTCTGGAGACAGAGAAACATTGTGAAACGTTCTCGAGATTCCAAAGCAGTAGCCATCCACATCGCGGGTTATTTACGGTGGGCGCCAAATGTAACAGATGGTGAAATATATCACGGCTTGACCAGGATTCGAACCCAGGGCCTCAGAAATACTGTTCCTGCACTATAAGCAACTGAGCTACAGAACCACATGTTGATACGGCCGCACGATATATTGCCAAATACCTGTGCCCGGCTACACAACCCTTCGGGCATATAAAAAGGATGCCAGCTATGCCTGTGCATTTGTTCTGTGACACCCTGTATAAAATGACTATTGCCGTGTGCCCTACCTTCAGTCTGAATGGTCTGCTCCGATGCTATTTTTGTGACTAGTCTTCGCAGACTACGAAGACCAGTAACAAAAATAGTATCGGAGCAGACACCTTCAGACTGAAGGTACCGTGTGCCCCACTGAGACGGTCTACATCATGCCATTTCACATGTAAAGTGTACGCAAGACTCCAATTCTTCAGTGCAGACACGACCGCATTGTGTACTGAATGAAGAAATCGGAAATAGCGCGCACGTAAGTCGTGCCTTCAAGACGATATTTCATCAGTCCGGACACGACCATCGGGCAACCAACAAGTTTTCCTTCATTGAGTACATGGCAGTCGACCTATCCTTCATTGAGTACACGGCAGTCGATCTATCCTTCAGTGCGCACATGACAGTCGGTTAAATATCATCGGGCTTTTTTTAAGCAAACCATCGAAGTAACATGCACCAATTTCAGAATGATTTTCTTTCTTTGTTTTGATAAAACTCCATCATCATTTCTATGATGCTAACTAAAAGATGAAATTAAAAAATTATTTGGTCATTTTCTATAATACTCTGCTGAAATTTTGATTTTTTCTTGATAGGACCGTAACTACCGTGAACCAACAAACCGCAAGGCTGTGAAAACTCCGAAGTATCTTTAAACAGAACTTTAAAGGTGGCCCTTCAGAGACTAAAATTTTACAAAAATACAAAAAAATCACCTTTATACTCCCAAAATCTTACAATTTTCATTAATAAAACTCCAGTAGTCGAAAACCATCTGACAACAAGAGAAATTAGAGATTAACTACGGCCCAGGTCAACACAGACAGGAAACGTGTTCTATTTTTACATGGGCAACTCACTCATTTACATACCGGAAATACACAGACAAATCCCGAAACAAGAAGATATTATGAAAAACAATTACATATTTGTTATGTTATGGAATTTAAGCGTCATTAGTCACGTTCCAGTCACTTAACATTCCCACAATGCTTGTTTTGATTTTTGGTGCAAAATCTAAAAATAGCATAAGATTAGGGTGGAACAATGATTTTTTGGATTTTGAAATAGAAATCTGAAACTTTCCACATACCAGGACTAAGGTTTGAGAAGTTCAAAACACTCAACTTTTTCCTTATCGGACCAGTACTTTTTTTTTTACGAATTTTTTAGTATGGTCTGTCGCAATCTGTTGAAAAACATCCAAATTATTTTTATGGGAAAAGTCGTAAATTTTACCTCAACCTTATAAAATAAGTCAAATCCAAATAAATTATTTTTCTTTCTGCATCAACCAGTCCTACTACCAATCCTCTACAAAGAAAACCAAAGAAGTAATGCCTGTACTTCAATCTAATTTTTTATTATTTTTTTTAACATGTGCACCAAGCACCAAATTTGCACAGAAAACACATAGAGTTGATGGAAATCATAATATCAACATTAAACTGTTAACAGTTTAAACTATTAATAATCTATTTCCTCCCCATCTCTCTTCTTTTTCTTCTTTGGTGGCCGTTGTCACAGTTTTTGAAATTAGAGGAAATGTACAAGTACTTTTTTTATTGCTTACCTAAGCATATCAATGCACGGGAGTGGGTAAGGTGGCAAAATTCATTTTTTCACTAAACTGGATAGGACTTGCACTAAGATGATTAATACTTCACATGGCAATCTTTTTTACTATTATTATTTCAAAGTTTGCTCGCCATGCACCTATCACAGTATTCAGTATTGTGAAAAAGGGGACTTCCACAAATTCTACCTTACAAATCATAACTCGAATATGAGAGAACAGGAAATTTCAGGCCTTTAGCTCATTTAACACTTTACAAAACAATGAAATCCTAGACTGGTAAAAATCGAAAACATAACCAGACAACAAAATAAATGCGACCAAAATGTTGAAATCTGTTTGGAAAGGGTAAAAAATATTGTGGTAAAAGGAGAAAATGCTGGTTACCAGCATATTCTACTTTTCCCTCATTGTTTTGAACAGGTTTCTTCTGTTAAAGTTGGGATTGTGTGGTAAAGAGTTAAAATATGAATAATGTCTACAGTATTCCACTTTTTCTTGAAGAAAACAATCCATTCTCAGGCTTTATCTAGTGTTCAAATTCGCAAATTTCACTAAAAATGTGTTGAAAGACAGTTTTCCGAAGAAAATAACAATAGAACTGCAAGCATTTTAACTCTTTACAAAATGACAAAATTTTGGACAAGTCCAAATTGTTAAAACTGAATAGAGCAACATAAATGTGATTGAAAATTCAAAGTTATTTGTGGATGATTAGAAAACAAGCCCGAGCAAAAAACCATGGGATGAACAAGCCAAGGGACGAAATCGTTTTGGGACGAACAAGCCAGAAGCAATCTAACAGTAAATAAACACTGAAAAAATGCCATATGCGACTAATTAATGACTTTAAATGGATTCTGTTGTCAGAATGACAGATTTCAATGACTAAATTGTGATTTACAACAGAAAATTGGAACTCGAACGATTTTCTAATGGGAAAAAAAGGGGGCGGCCATTTTGAAAAAGTCACTTCCGGTTTCTCGATCAGCTTTACCTATCTCAGAAAACAGCTGTAAAAACACATTTCACAACCATTTTAAGCAGTATTCTTGACTGATCTTATCAGAAAAATGATGAATAAACAAGAAATGGTAGGTTTTACATGCGTGCACCTTCTCTTTCCTTGCATAAAACGAATTTTCATTTTTCAATGTTTTTTTTCCAAGTCAAAGAAAGATCGTTCAGGTCTGAGAGTCGGGTGCACGTGTTCATAATAGTCCTATTTATAAGACCCTACGTACGTTACTTCACATTTTGACATTCATCGTGTACGTAGGGTCTTATCGGGCCCTTCATAGGTTCCTTTAGCAAACTCCGACATCAAATCTTGTCGCTGTTTGAGCAACAAATTTGGATACTTAAAATGCAAAATGCTCAATGAAACTGGTATCGGTAACAAGATAAATCAATATTGAACCGATATTAAAGACTTGGTTGTAAAACACTTACGTTTTATGAGTTAAATCCGCTTCTATTTCACACTACCCTATTTTTGAAGTAAAACCGGTATGTAAATGTGTAGTTATCGCGGGTTAACGGCAAGTAAACGAAATTCTTTAAACGAAATTCCTTTACCTCCATTAAAGTGTTACAGAAAGGGGCAACCCTCATTCACAAATATAATTTTGCACAGAAAGAAGTACTGAATCGTTTAATGGTCCATTACAGACGGTTATCGAGTTTTAAGACTATTCATAAATAAAAGAAACGCCGAGAGAATTGTCCTAGTAACTCGTCCCAAATCTAGTTCGTTCCCACTTTTTCTGAATCGATTTCGCCGGATTCCCGTCCAACCCGAGTTTCTGATACTTTTTGGATGTTGTGTGTTAAATAGAGTGATAAATTTCTTTAATTATTGGTTGAGTGTTACATATCGGATTTTATGATGTTTTATGTGCATGGCCTTATTTTACGTAGATAAAGACATGGACATAAATGAACGTACGACAGTAAGGCTCCAACTCTTTAGGCAAACTTTAACGTTGGAAAGTGTTGAAAAGCTTCATTTCATTAAAGAGAAATGAGATCTATCGTCGATCGATGTGTTTTCGCGGGGTGCATGTTTTTGAATCCTAAATGCATCCCAGTTTTCTTAGGCACAATGAAGTGAAAGACGTCACCTTTTTTGACGAACCCCTTATTTAAATGCAGACAATAGTTTCACTGTTGTTTATTTAGGAACTGCAACCAAAACAGGACCGTATGCATATTTTTAAAAGAAAGGTCGGTTTTAGTGGTATTTTATGACGTTTTTCCAGACCACTCGCTCTTATTACTGAGAGTGAATATTTCCAACCAGTCCTACTAAAATACGACACGGAGAACTTATACCGTCATGGATACGCCATGGGAGTTTTTGCACGCCACAGCTGTTCCATAGCAATGAAACCCTTTGAATACGACACTGAATATTTTCAGGTGATTTATGATAAAGTAGTTTCGAAGAAAATTCCTAGTCCTTCTTCACAGCTGCTAATAAATTGATAGAAGGAACCGAAACCGGTATTTCCGCTCAGGGCACACTTAACCCCTGAGCTGTAAATCTGTGGTTAAGTTCATAATAGAGGGTTGGACAATAATGATTCTAAATTGCATATTTATGATTTGCAGCAAAACAAGTCTGTTAGATCAAGATAATTATGAAAATTTTCTGTTAAAGTAATTAAAAAGCTGAAAAGACGGTCTGAAGTCTCTGACCGGGCCGAGTCTAACGGAACATTCTGTTGTGTCATGGGTTTCTGCGTTTTTTGCACCAATCAATTTTTCATGTCTGTAAATTTATGGATACGTATTTCCGCATAATTTGAGAAAGATAATATCAATAAGGGTGTCAAGTTACTGCATAACTGTCATTTCACACGAGACAACGAAAAAAAATGACACTTTACTATTTTTTTTTTTGGCGTGAGGTTTCGCGTGTAGCCAAAATTTATTACATGAATTTCAATTCCACTTGATTTTCGTACAAATTTGCTCGAGCAGAAATACTGCAAAAAGTGTATTTTTTTATTTTCTGGTATTCTAGTGCTGCTGTCAAGAGAAGACCAATAGACGTTAAATTTTACATGTATCCGTCCGTCCCGTTCATCGCGCTTCAAAAACTGAGCTAATTGACTTTGAAGAGTTCATTTATATTATGCAAACAGTTACTTCTGGTGATAGGAAGCATTTTACATGAGTTCTGGTATACAGTATGTTTTTCATGAACTGTCCTGGGTATATAAAGCCACATAATGAGGCCGGGGTTTCCCATGTCTAAATTCAGCTTCTCGCACAAGACCGAAGGCTGAATATGTTGTTATCGTTGAATATATACATGATTCAAGTAGGGACTATGATTATACAGGCATTTCACATTAATTTATGTTAAGGTTTTAGAAATAATTTTGGTAAACAGAACTTCAGAAAATGGTTGCCAAATCCAAGGTTAAAATCCGTGCGGGGGGGGGGGGGCCTAATCGGATTTCGTTAAAAAATCATTCGGAAATTCTTTTTTTTATTTAACCCGAAATATGCTTGTAAACATGGCGGCTTTTGTGTTGAAAAAGTTACACGATTGAACTCAAGATGAATATATCATGAATGTGGTCCTTTTTCAGAGTCAGAAAAGTAAATTTGTATCCAGTTAAGTTATCTATCATGTTTACTTGCGTGCTTTTTCACCATTATCCCGGATTTTAGGAAATCAAATTTGCTACATAGAACTAAGTAGGGCCCGTTTAGACGTAACATGCAAAAGAAAAGTAAAATGTGAAATGTCCAAAAAATAAATGTTGAAAGGCAAACAAGCATGTGTACGTCTAAATATTTGGACTAGTGTTCATAAATGTCCTGGCTACAGTCCCACAAATCTTTCTTCTGGAAAAATTAAGCAAAAAAAACCGAAAATTGGCGTAATTCAACCCCCCTGAAAGGGCAATAATTTTGCACCATTTTTTTGGCACAAGAACGATAACACAATTAGAGTTACCTCCCGTGTTGGTCCATGCTAATAAGATGCTAAGTAGCCTTTTCAGGGAATACCGTCAAAATTTTTTTTTTTTGTAATTTTATGATTCTTAAATAGTCAATTAAAGTTTTGTATTGTTTTTTCATATAAATTTCAATGATATAGACTCTATATAGAATTCTATTTCCTAATTTGGTGTGATGTGAAAATTCTAAATACCCACCTTTAAAAGCAAAATTGCATATGAGTTTTTAATTTTGGGACAATTTCTCCAAAATTAAATTTGGGGACGATTTCTCCACGGAAATCCAGCATTCGACTCTATCAGTATGCTCAGGTGAGCTAAAATCCAGTTTTGAAAAGCGTAACTAATTTGACCCTCTTATCTCTGACCGGTCATTCTATGCGTACAGACTGTGCATCAAAATAAAATACTCTACTAAAGAAATATAAAGCTGATATATATGTCAAGGGATAACAACGGCGATCATTCAATCGATTGGAGGTCTAACACAGGGCCTCTTGCTTTCATGAAAGTTTTTCCATGCCGATGATCTTTAGTGTATCGTCACCGGGTTGGACTGGGTTTGACTTTTTAACCGGATCATTTTTAATGAAGTTTTTGTGACTCGTTACAATGTTGAGGAAAAATATATCTGCATACGTGGTAACATTTATCGCACAGAAATGTAGAAATAATAATAATAATATAGCGATAAATGTTACCACCTATGCACAAAATATATATTTGAGTCATTTTTTCAGTTGGGACAAATGTTTTTTGGCGTAGAGGGTAACGTAAGTTTTGTCTCATGGTCATAACTCCATGGTGTTGAGTTTTAATTGTTTTGTTGGTACCGGTCCCAAAGGGGTAATACATCATATCAAGCATTTATCGAACCACAGGAATTTGACATTCTATAACCAAAATAAATGATAAAATATGAAGAAGAAAAAATCTCCCCTATATATTTCATTATATATGTGGGTTTTTTTTTTTTTCACATATTTTATATAATTCTATTATAGAATGTCAAATTCCTGTGATCGAACTTATAAAGTTATTTGAATAACAATCTTTTCTAGAAATGAAGAGCCGTTTGAAAATAATGAAAAACAACGGAATCAGATCCAGTTATTAAATAAATTTCGGTCTCACCCTGTGAGTTCACCCATTAGATGAACTTTAGGCACCTGTAAACAGTTCGCTTCGAATTGGCCAGGTCAAAATCAGAAATAAGAGAGTAAGGTACGTTTTTGATACAATTTTCATAAGAAGAGTAGTAATTACACTCATAAACTGTGTTAGATTAAGGAACAGAGGAAATTTGAAACAGGGAGTCGCGACCTTTCCTTCTTTTGACCCCCAAATGCGAAAGTGACTGCAATAGAGCTAGCGGCTGTTTTTAGCTGTCAAAACAAGGGTAAGGTCAGGGCACGAAAGATTGCGAAAAATCGGCATGGTAAGGTGCTATTTTGGATTTTATCACCAGATTATATATTGTTTCTAGTTTCATTTAGCTTGGCATTTTCAGGCTAGCTTCCTGAGTTTGCATTTCGTAAATTTTGGAATAGAGGCTAAAATGGCAAATTTTTTCAGTTTTTTTTCCCGACCATGCCACTTGCTTATATTGATCATTAATGTCACTATTTCACAAGTTGAACATGATTTATGGATAAAATGTAAAGAATTAGGATCGTGCTGTTTCATTCAAAAGCTCCATATAATTTTAGGCTGACTATATATCTAGACCTTTGTTTGAGAAAGTTCGGTTTGTCGTATTGGTCCTGCTAAATACCACAAAGACACCCTAAACACCACAAAGATACATTAAGACACACAAAGATGCACAAGGACACACAAAGACACCACAAAGACGTACAAAGACACACAAAGACACCACAAAGACGTACAAGCATTTAAAAAGAAAAAGAATAAATATTAGTTTTTTTAAGAAAAATTGTTTTATCTATATATGTAAATGTTCTGCAAATTATTCCCAGATTCTTGTTAGCAAAACTAATTTTGGTGGTGATGTGTGAGTAATAACTCAGACTTTTGTCAACCAGTACCCCAAGATCTTTTTCCTCATTAACATTGGATATTTGTTGTCTGTCTAGGTCTTTTGATTTCACGAAATAATTTCTGTTGACAGTATGTTTTCCTAGATGTAACCTCTTACATTTTGAGGTATTGAAGTCAAGATCCCATTTATGAGACCATTTACAAAAGTTGTCAGTGGTTCGTTGAAGCTTTTCACAGTCAAGATCGGAGTTTACTTTGGTATAGGTTTTTGCATCATCTGCAAATAGCTTTACATTTGTGTCTGCTACATCAGGTAAATCGTTGATAAAGATGCGAAAGAGTATTGGTTCTAGAACACTACCTTGTTGGACTCCACTTTGAACTTTTAGCCTGTTTGAAGAAGTGTTGTTTATTATTACTTCTTGGGTTTTGGTCTAAATGAAACTTTTTAATCCACTTAAGAGTTTTACCTATAATTCTATAGGATTTTTTTAAGTAACTTTATTTGAGGCCTTTTGAAAACATTGTGTAAAAAGGAGAAAATGCTTGTAACCAGCATTTTCTCCTTTTTCCATCTTGTTTTCTACCCTGATGGAAAAAATTTCAATTTTTGAGTTGTGTTTATTTTGTTGTCTGCAATTGCTTTCAACTTAGACCAGTGTAACGTTTTGTCGTTTGGTAAAGGGTTAATTAAAATTGGGAAGAATGTGGTAAACGGAGAAAATGTTGGTAACCAGTATTTTCGACTTTTTCCCCAATGTTTTCTTACCCATCAATGACAAAATCTCATCATTTAAGCCACATTTGAATTGTCGTGTGCAAATGCTTTCAATTAGGACAATTCTTCATTTTTGTCAATTGGTAAAGAGTTAAACCACCCTGTTTTTAGCTCACCTGAGCATCATTATCTCCCGCTAGATGGCATTCTATAAAAACCCATCTATCTAATTTGGGCATCCTGGGTACAGAGTCGAAGCACTTTCCTACGCGACAATCGTTACTTTGAATTTCAAACTAAAACAAGTACAGCATTTTCATTTATTAAAATGATCTTAGAGAGAAAACTTCTGTAGTGGCATCTAAGGCAATACTGCGGAATTATTTAAGTTACTAATTATCAGAAGTGATATTAAGATCGTTAATCACATAATGGTGCTTACTTGCACATGTTTTTACATTTCTATCAGTGATCTTTGGGTTTCATTTAAAGAAAAAAATACAAACATGATCTTCCTGCTTGTCCGAAAAAGTATCTTAGCATGCTTGCAACACAGTGAATCTTTACAATTTTACTCCAGAAACAAAAACGCTTGCATGACATCTCCAAAATTATTCTAATCATAGCCTGCACAGTTGGCACAAACTACGTTTCTTTTACTCCTAAAATGGCAGCCCCACACGCAAAAAAATCATCTGTTAAGTCTTTAAAGATCTGGATCTATTTAACCACAATATAATAACTATTACTATTCATATTTTGTTTAATAAACAGTAGTTTGAACCTATTTCTGTATAGCCCTTGTACAAACCTATAAAACTTCTTACATAAATTTCAAGAGCTATTCCATGCCTTTGACCAGCAGCGACGTAAAAAGTTGTATATGTACAATAATAGGTTCGGTAATAAGTTTAACCCTTCGATTCAACGAAATTAATACACTGAGTAAAGAAAACAAAAAAAAAAATTTTTTTTTTTTATGTTTACGATATCTTATAGAATATTTCAAACTATTACACAGGCTATGTGCTGTCTGATCTTCATCTATTGCTATCATTTTCGAGTAGCTTCACCCTTAGAGCACCAGGCAACACCATGGTAATTTCTGTAGTCAATATAGGCTACATCATGATCCATACATTTTTCACGGATTTGGTAGATCAGGACACATGCACATACAGTCTGATCATAACAGCTTTGACACACAATACAGTAAATACATGTACTAAATTTTACAGGGCTCATTAAGTGTCGACGAAGGGAAGAAAAAAGGGTTATCTCTTTGCGAGTATTCTACACATAGCTGACCTCGACTCCTCTTTGTTCTTCGATTTTGATCAAAGGTTAACCGCTGTTTTATTCTTTACAGATTAATATTAGACGTAAAACTTGTACATGAAATTGCTTCTGATTATCATATCATGCTTTCTTTATCATTATTTTGTTTTGTAAAAAAGTAAACAAATGCGAAAACCTTTGAGAGAAATGGGAAGGCTCGTGACAAATGGCATGCATAAAAACTTCGTTTGGGAAAATAAAAGCAATCATGTAAGTGTGAAAACTTCGGGGGACTAACTGATTAAAGTATGTTTATTCTTCTGTATTTTTAATTGCTATCTGAGTATAAACTATAAACTGCAAGAAGACCAGGCTTGATTTTCAACTATGTCTGTTTGAATATTTGAGAAAGAGTCACATGGAGTAATTCTGTCACAACAACACAACATTATGAGAAAGTTTCCAAAAATAAAGATCTATCAAATAATTACTGATCATCTTCATGGTAAATAGTTTAGGTGCATTCCTACTGGAAGCCGCTTTCGAGCGGCTTCCAATAAACGTTTACTCCACAAAACACTACCTCGTGCAATTCACTCAGCTATGATCAGCAGTTTAGAGAAATCAGGAGCTAAAGCAGGTCTCATTTCTCCTCGAACATATTGATAAAAGCTATTTTCTACATTGCTACTTTATAGAGCGTAATATTACAGTCAGCCCGCTTTCAGGGCTAGTGATGCGTCATGTAAGACAGTCGAATCTTCGAAGAATATGACATGTGCAGACAACGACCTGAGCACAACATGCTCATGGGGAGCTTTTAGGATCACCCGGTGTCCGTCTTGCGTCGTCATCAATTTTTCAAACATCAACCCCTCCTAAACCACTGGGCCAATTTGAACCAAACTTGGCTGGAATGTTCCTTGGAAGGTCATCTTTAAAAACTATTCTCAGAATTTGATTCCGTCAAAAACTCTGGTTGCCATGGCAAGCAAATGGAATTTTCTAGGAAATTATTTAGAAATCTTCTTCTCTGAATCCACTGGCCAGATTTTAAAATTATTTCACAGAGATGTTCCTTTGGTGACCCTTTTTATGCTCCCCGAAGGGTGAGCATATAGTCGCCGCTTCGTCTGTCTGTCCGTCCGTCCGTCCGAAGCGATTTCTCCACAACCCTTGGACCAAGTTGGATGAAACTTCATATATGAACTCCTTAGGGTAAGGCGCCGATATACTTTCCCCGGATTTTCATTTTGACTCTGTGTCATGGAAAAAAGGGGCTTAATGTAAAATTGCAATTTTTACCAATATCTCATTCAGTTTTTGTCAGAATATCATTAAACTTCATGGTTATATTGTTTATGGAAAGTTTTAGCATGTGCCCTTGCTATTTTTTTAAATCTAGGCATTTTTTTAAGTTGACGTTCTGTCATGGAAAAAGGGGGCTTCTTGCAAAATTCCAATTTTTACTAATATTTCATTCAGTTTTGGTCAAAATTTCATTAAACTTCATGGTTATATTGTTTTTTCAAAGTTTCACCATGTGCTCTTGTTTCTTTATCTATGTGTTTTTCAATTTGACCCTCTGTCATGCAAAAAGGGGGTTTCTTGTAAAATGAACAAGGGGCCCTAATGCAAAATTGCAATTTTTCTTAATATCTTGTTCAGTTTTTGTCAACATTTCATGGTTATATCTTGTTTAACAAGTTTCAACATGTGCCCTTTGTTTTTGCAATCTATGAATTATTAATGCGCAAGTACGTCTTTCCTGGTTTCTCAAATTTAGGCTGCATCACGGAAAAAGGGGACTTCATGGAAAAAATTGTTTTTCACTAGGTTCTTCTTTATCAGTGCTCAAAACTTTGTGAAATTTCAAATCTGAACTTGTTGGAACGTTGCCCAGGTACCTCTCTTCCTTTTTCTCAATTTCAGGCTGCGTCTCGGAAAAAGGGGGCTTCATGTAAAAAATTGTTTTATGTACGAGGGATGTTCGAAAAGTTTCGGGGCGATTGGCGTCATTCTTTTATTTATTAAGATGTTTTAATGATTTTTTCGGTAGCGATAGCTACAACTGTATTCTATAGGTTAATCGAAACAAGTAAACGAAGATATACGCTACAAGTGATAAATGGCCACTATAGCAACGTCAAGTCGACGTGAGCGGGGCACATTGACGTCACTTCACAAAATAATTTCTTTTTAATTGTAAGTATCGATCACAATAAGCACTCCAGTATGTTTTTGAATTGTGTATGACAAAGGTATTCGCCGACAGTAAGGCTTTCTTGAAACAGTGCAGAGAACGTGGCGACAGGTTCTTTGTATTCATTATTAGTGTATTACGGCCGATGTAACTTAGATTGGTTTGTATAATCCAGAGACCAAGCCAGACAATTCTGTGTGGAAAAACATCTAATTGACTCTCGCCTACAAAAGCAATGGTGAAACTTGTTATTTTATTGAAATAAACGGGGTAATTTTCTGCCACACACTGCAATACACTACCGATTGGGGAGACAGTCACAGAACAGTATCACTCGAACGTACGGTCTTTTGATTTTTGAACTACATCGTACATAAAATGATATTCTTATTCTATGTGATGACAGAATTGGTTGGTGAAAGTAGTGATTCATAAACATAATTTCATTGTGTATGTAGATGCGTAGGTTCAACCATAAGCTCGTTTCAGGTGCACCTGCACCGACATGAGTTGACCAGAGCTGTATTGGAGAAACAACCAAAAAAAACCGGCACATTCTACTTACATCACAACAACGCCACGCCTAATACTTTATCAACTACCAAGAAAGTACCTGCTGGTAGATAGAGTAACACTATTGCGCATCCACAATACTCCCCGGACTCGCACCGTGTCATTCACCACTATCAAGCGTTACTGACGCGGTCACTGTTTCGACGACGTCGATGACTTTCCCGTTGTAGTCATGGAATGTACAAGGAACATTCCATCATCAGACTTCAAAAAATGTTTTAATTCGACCGTACATAGGCATCAGAAGCGCATTGAGCATACTGTAGAGTATTTTGGATAACCATGACTGTTTCAAACGTTTGTAAAGACAAACTTTTTATTTGATGCATCAAGGTGCCCCGCTCACGTCGACTTGACGTTGCTATGGTGACAAAACATCATGCGTTTCTTGTATCTTCGTTTATTTGTTTCAACCAAACTATAGAATATGACTGTAGCTATCAAAACCGAAAAATTTGTTAAGAAATATCAAAATATAAAAGAATGGGGGCACTTGTCCTGAAACTTTTAGAACACCCCTCATAATATTTAATACATGACTGCTCAAAATTTTATGAAATTTCGAATTTTGAATTATTATTAAAAAATGCCACAAACCACACACCCGTTGTATTTATTCCAATGATCCAATATTGTCTTATGGGAAAAGGGAGCTTAAAGGGGGCTTATTGGGCTTATTGTCCTCTACAAGTTTGTGTTGGCTATCTCTGAGATAGTAATTGCCTTTTCACTTCAAATTTTGGGGGGCATGAACAGGTTCTTCTGGGATAAAAGAAGTGAATTTATATCAATTTCTTATATTTTATGACAAGCACTTGTTCGGGAATCATAACCCGTCTCTGACGGCTCTTGTCAAAAATGGTTCGCGAAATTTTGATCCGTCAAGAAACATTGTTCTGGTGAGTGGGGGCTACTTGCACTATACAGAAATGAAGAAATTCTTAAAAATTCTTCTTCTCATAACAGCTGGTCAGATTTTGATGTTCCTTGTTTGACCCTTTTCAAAAACTGTTCATGAAATTTTGATTCTTCAAGAAACATGGCTCTTGTGAATGGGGGCTACTTGCACTAAACAGAAATGAAGAAATTCTTGAAAACTCTTCTTTTATCAAACGGCTAGTCAGATTTCAAAAATTGTTCGTGAAATTTTGATTCGTCAAGAAACATTGCTCTGGTGAATGGGGGCTACTTCCACTGTATGGAAATGAAGAAATTCTTGAAAATTCTTCTTTTCTGAAACAAGTCGTCAGATTTGAAAATATTTTAACAGCAATGTTCATTGGGTGACCCTTTTTAAAATTTGTTTGCGTAATTTTGATCCGTCAAGAAACATGGCTCTGGTAAATGGGGGCCACTTGCACTATACGAACATGAAGAAATTCTTGAAAATTCTTCTTCTGTGAAACAGCTGGTCAGATTTGAAAATAATTTTACAGAAATGTTCCTAGAATGACCCTTTTCAAAATTTGTTCGCGAAATTTTGATAGGTCAAGAAACATGGCTCTGTGTGAATGGGGGCTACTTGCACTGTACGGAAATTAAGAGACTCCTAAAAATTCTTCTTTTCTAAGACGGCTGGTCAGATTTTGAAAGGCCTTTTACACATGACCTTTCGAAAATTGCCTGGCAAAATAATCATTTTGTTTCCAGTGTTTCAATACCTCAAAAAGAAAATGGCTATGGTCCTCTCGAAAATTCAGGTGAGCGATCCAGGGCCCTCTTGGCCCTCTTGTTGGATAATGGCACATACATGACACTTTATACCTCTAATTTCAGGGAATTTTCCAATAGAATGGAGATCTTAATCTCCCTAATACCTACCCATAGACTCCCACCTAGCAATGACAGTCAAAGCTTCGAAGACGGATGGAAACCAGTTGGATTCTGCAGCATCCAACAGGAAAGCAGGTGGTGGGTTGCGTGGGTCATTTACTAAGTCGTTCACATAAAATGGGCAGTTTTGCCTGGCTCAGAGGAAAAAGTAGCTGTGCTAATCAATAGGGTACGTTCATGTTTGTTTTGTTTTTAACTTGCCTGAGATCAAAGCCACCCCAGCAAAAAGTGCTCATTGTAAATATCTGTTCTTGTTTTCCCTACTGAAATGCAGACCTAATTGCCATTCGCATAATTCTGGCAGTTTCCTGAAGTACAGACCTAATTGCCGTTCACATAATTCTGGCAGTTTCCTGAAGTACAGACCTAATTGCCATTCACACAATTCTGGCAGTTTTGCTTGGTTTGACTTACAACATAAGAGCCATGTTTTGTGAAAAGGGATTTAACCCATTTCCACACAATCCCTACTCTTGACAACCCTGAGAAAGAAGCCTTCAGAAAACATTGTGGGAACAGGAGAAAATGCTGGTTACTGCACAATGACAGATTGGTTACCAGTATTTTCTTCTTTTCCTACAATCTTCCTTAGGGTCCAAAGAGTCATCACTGTAATGGGTTAACCCTCTACCCTATAAGGCATTTCTATGGTATCTCTAACTGACCCTAGATAACAGCAAGGATGAAGCTGTTTCTTATGAGCATATGACACCTTTTCATAGCATAGAAAACATTGTGGCAAAAGGTGAAATTGCTCGTCACGAGCAATTTCACCTTTTGCCACAATGTTTTCCAAAGGCTTCTACAAGCAATTCTTAGAAATGAGTATCTATGTAGTAAAGGGTTAAGCTGGATTTAGTTTGTTGTCTGCAAATGCTTAAACTTTTGCCAAGTCTAATATTTTGTTGACTGGTAAGGAATTTTACCGAACAGACCTTCTTTTTGATGACCCTCAGGTGAATGAATTCTGAAAACATGATAAAAGTTGAAAGTGACAGCAACCAGCAATTTCTCCTTTTCCCAGAATATTTACTACCATTTCAGATGCAAAAAAACAACACCACAAAAAATGAGGTAATTGAGTTTGCAAAAAACCTCCAATGCATCAAGTATAAAAACCTGTCGTTTGATAATGAATTAGTACAGGGTCATAAATAGTTTGATTTGCATGTTAGAGGGTTGTATAATGAGATATAGAGTATAGCTCGTAGGCAGATGGGAATTTGCTATATGTATGGGGAGAGGGACGGTTTTAACTCTTTACCAAATGGCAAACAGTTACCAACAAAAGGTTAATGTATCTGACTCGTGACCTGGAGGTTACGCATCTTCGCGGGCCAAGGTTGCGATCACTATGTGGATCTTACCTTGGCTGATTGAGCCCAATTTTGAGATTCCTGCAATGTGCGCTCGATTGGATGCTGGTTATTACCCCCATTTACATCATATTTCTTAAAGCCAATGAAATATCGTTTTACAAACCGCTTACGAATACACATGAAGCGATAAGCAGACATCCACATGGGTTTCCATGTTTACCTTATATTCGAAAGGTAGCGACCTTATTCTATTTTTATCAAAAATGAAATGCAAGCAGCAATTTCATTCATTGCAGCTAGAGCTGGCTGCATCCAATGAAAAAGCGTATTGAGGGAATGTAAAAATCAAGCTCAATCTGCCAAGGGTAGAGTAGCGTAGTGATTCGTCAGCCTTGGCTTGCGAAGATGGAGGTTGCGCAGACATAGTCAGTGGCTTAGGAAAAAAAGTTTTATCAGGTGTGAGAAAGCCGTGAAACACATGGGTGGATCACAGAGTGCCATGATATGAAAGAAGCTGTCTAAATTTTTGAAAACCCCATTACACACTAAACCAAACTTAAACCAAACAAACTTAAACCAAACTTAATGGTATTTATATTTGACAGGATAGAAAACAGTGTTGGAAAGGCAAATTATTTATAGATGACAAATGTAATGTTTCTGTAATGATGGACTTTGTCCTTGAGATGGACTGCAACATGACAAAAGGGGCATTCAAACATTTGCAATAACTCTGTACCAAATGACAAAACTGTAGACTTGTCCAAACTGAAAGTACTTGCAGACAACAAAATAAATGTGGCTCAAAAATTGAAATTTGTGTTGGGAACGGTAGAAAACATTGTGGGAAAAGGAGAAAATGCTGGTAACCAACATTTTCTGCCATTCCAACACTGTTTTCTACCCTGCCAAAGACAAATTTTATCATTTGAGGTATGTATATTTTATTATCTGCAAGTGCCTGAAATTTGTACCAAGCTTAAATTTGTCATCCGATAGAAAGTTACTTGGATTCACCCATTACCACACAAAACCCTAACTTTTACTGACCTCGAAGATAAAGGCTTTTGAAAGCATTCTTTAAAAGAAGAAAATGCAGGCAACAAGCATTTTCTCCTTTTTCCAGCACTGTTTTCTTTCCATTAACTCTTTACCAGATGACAAATTTTTAGCTTTGTCCAAATTGAAAGCATTTGCAGACAACAATTTAAATGTGACTGAAATAATGGAATTTGATCTTGACATGGATGAAAACATTGAGGGAAAAGGAGAAAATACTGGTTACCAGCATTTTCTCCTCTTTCCACAATGTTTTCAAAGGCTTCTTCCGCAATGGATTTTAAAGTCATCATTTGGGTTTTTCATGGGAGCGTTCTTGGGCGAGACACTTCACAAAAGCCCTAGTCTATTTCTGGTGAAGCCTAGGAAATACATGAATATGTGAGCTGTTGCCATGATACGACTGAAAAAAATGTTGAAAGCGGCGTAAAACGCTATTCATACAATCAATCAACCATCATTTGAGCTGCATTTAACCCTTTCCCAAACAAGCCCTGGTTTTTACGTGTCTGCAGTAAAAGTCTTTTGAAAACGCTGTGGGAAAAAGAGAAATTGCTCATAACGAGCAATTTCTCCTTTTCCCACAGTGTTTTCTACCCTTTTTGAGAATTTTCTGCTATTTTCTCCAAATCTAAAATTGTCTTCTGCAAACTCTTTTGGTTTGGAAGAGTCCAAAATTTGTCGCTCAGGAAAGGGTTAAATTGTGGTCTGCAAATGCTCTCACTTCAGACAAGTCTCAGATTTTGTCATCTGGTAGAGAACTAACCCTTTTCCACACAATCCCAAATTTTAACAACCTTGAAACAAAGGACTTTTGAAAACATCAGAAAAAGGAGAACATGCTGGTAACATGCATTTTCTCCTTTTTCCTCAATGTTTTCTACTCTCTTAAGGACAATTTTCATCAATTAAAATCCACTTTTGATTTGTCGTCTGCAAATACTTTGAATTTGAATGAGACCAGAATCTTGTCATTTGGTGAAGAGTTAACTCTTTACCACACAATGATGACTTTTGACGACCCTGAGAAAGAAGCCTTTTGAAAACATTGTGGCAAAAGGAGAAAATGCTGGTAACCAATGTTTTCTACCCTATCAATAAACAATTGCACCATTTGAGCCACATTGAAATTGTGGTCTGCGATTGCTTTAATTTTGTCGTTTGGTAGGCTAAAGGGTTAACACATTACCACACAATCCCTACTTTTGACGACCTTGAGAAAAAGGCCTTTGGAAAACACTGTGGGAAAAGGAGAAAATGCTTGTAACCAGCATTTTCTCCTTTCCCCACAATGTTTTCTACCCTTCCCAAACCAAATTTTAACTTTTCAGTTGTATTTATTTTGTCGTCTGCAAATGCTTTCAATTTGGACCATTCTATTATTTTGTCATTTGGTAAAGAGTTTAATCTTTACCAAACGACAAAATTTTAGACCTATCCAGCCGACAAAATAAAAGTGATTTAAAATTTGAAATTTTGTTTTGTGAAGGGTAGAAAACATTGTTGGGAAAGGAGAAAATGCTGGTTACCAGCATTTTCTCCTTTTCCCACAATGTTTTCTATAGGCTTTTTTCTCAGGGGGTGTCAAAATTAGGGATTGTTTGGTAATGGGTTAATGGGATTACTCTACATTGTAAAGCAATGTTATATAGGTTTTCATTACTTATTGACTGCACACTCTCAATGGGAGGGTGACATTGTGAGAAAGAAAGGGAAATAAAATCAGAGTGCACTCAACTGGAAACCCCAGATTTACTTAGTTTGTTTTAGTATTTAGAAGTATATTGATCAGTGTGCTAAACCTGGAACACAAACAGGATACAGTATATACATGTACATTCTATAGTTTCATTATCATACCAGGAAGAATTGACACAAAAAAGTAAGTGATGGTTTTTTTTTTTAAACTCTTTAACCCATTACCACACAACCCCTACTTTTGAGGCTCCTGAGAAAGAAGCCTTTTGAAAACACTGTGGGAAAAGGAGAAAATGCATGTAACCAGCATTTTCTCCTTTTCACACAGTGTTTTCTACCCTTCCCAGAACAAATTTCAA
Organism: Tridacna crocea; assembly: GCA_943736015.1. Taxonomy (NCBI): domain Eukaryota; kingdom Metazoa; phylum Mollusca; class Bivalvia; order Cardiida; family Cardiidae; genus Tridacna; species Tridacna crocea. The sequence continues at coordinate 34,796,905 of OX031067.1, read as the reverse complement.
TTTTTCAGTCACATTTATTTTGTTGTCTGCAAATGCTTTCAATTTGAACCAGTCTAAAATTTTGTTGTGTGGTAATGAGTTAAAAGACAGAAAGTTTAGCCTTTAAAATATATGATGCACTTGCAGACTTAGAAATCTGTCTTTTTTCCTAAACATCCGCGGGTTTCAGGGACCATGGGAAAAGACACTTTTAACTTTTTTACAAAACAACATACTTTCTGACATTTTCAAATTAAAAGGGTTAGCAGACCACAATTTAACCCTTTCCCAAATGACAAATTATAGACTGTCGCAAACTCAAAGTGTTTGCAGATGACAATTTTGAATTTGATGAGAGTGACAGAAAGTTTTTCGATAGGCTAGAAAACACTATGGGAAAAGGAGAAATTGCTCGTTACGAGCAATTTCTCGTTTTCCCACAGTGTTTTCTAAAGACTTGTACTGCAGCCACGTGAAAACCAGGGCTTGTTTGGTAAAGGGTTAATGTACACAACTGACATGATTGAATTTAGCCTTTAACTCATTACCACACGAGAAAATGTTGGACTGGTCCAAATTGAAAGCATTTGCAGACGACAAAATAAAGGTGACTGAAAAATTGAAACTTGTTCTGGAAAGGGTAGAAAACACTGTGGGAAAAGGAGAAAATGCTGGTTACCAGCATTTTCTCCTTTTTCCACAGTGTTTTCAAAAGGCTTCTTTCTCAGGGGCGTCAAAAGTAGGGATTGAGTGGTAATGGGTTAACTCTTAACGAAACACAAATTTATAGACTGGTCCAAATTGAAAGCGAATTTTGCAGACGACAATATGAATGTGACTGAAAAATTTAAGTTTGATATGGGAAGGATAAAAAACATTGTGGCAAAAGGAGAAAATGCTGGTTACCATAATTTTCTCTTTTTCCTACAATGTTTTCAGAAGGCTTTTTTGTCAGGGTCGTTTAAAGTCGTGATTCTGTGGTGAGGAGTTAACGGGTATAAAGTAAAGTGGGAAAAGGAGCAAAAGGGCGTTGGCAGCATTTTCTCCTTATCCCCACAAATTTTCAGGTGTTTTTCTCGGGGTCATTAAGATCCTGGAAAAAGGAGAAAATGCTGGTTGCCAGCACTTTCCAGTTTTCCCACAATGTTTTCCGTAGCTTCACTCTTAACCCTTTCCCAAACAAGCCCTGGTTTTTACATGTCTGCAGTAAAAGTCTTTTGAAAACACTGTGGGAAAAGGAGAAATTGCTCGTATTGAGCAATTTCCCCTTTTCCCACAGTGTTTTCTACACTATTTGAGAACTTTCTGCCATTTTCTCCTAATCTAAAATTGTCGTCTGCAAACTCTTTCAGTTTGGAAGGGTCCAAAATTTGTCGTTTGGGAAAGGGTTAAAGGTTGTTCAAACTAGATTGTGTGGTAAAGGATTAGCAAATGATTTTTTTTTAAATTCAAAATGAAATACAGGTATGTAAATACATGTATAACTAAGCCCCCCCCCCCAATAATTATAGCCCCCCCCCCCCCCCAATCTTGAAATCCTTCCTACGTCGCTGTAACTAGATGAAACAAATAAGTTTTTTCGTATGAACAGGTTGAAAAACATTTGAGATCAAAATATGGCTTACAAAAGGTTTGTAGTGGCATAGAAGTAGCTGTTCTGAGAAGCAATTGTACAGTACCAAAGGTACAGGTTGCAGCTATGAGCAGGGATAGTCCAGAGCAGGGGTGGTCCTTGGGATACTTAGTGAAGCACTAAGTATGGATTTTTCCTGTGATACAGGTTGTAGCACTGAGCAGAGATGGTCCCTGAGATAAAGTGCAGAACTCTGAGCACCAATTATTCCTGAGATGCATGTTGCTGCACTGAGTAAGAATGATCCCTGAGATATGAGTTGTAGCTCTGAGCATGGATGGTCTCTGTGACACAGGTTGCAGCAATGAGCAGGAATGACCCATAAGATACATGTTGCAGCACTGAGAATGGATTAACCTGAGATGCAGGTGAGGTTGCATCACCTGGCATGGGTAATCCTTGAGATACCAGTTGCAGCTGTGATCATGGACAGTCTCTGAGACACAGGTGGCAGCTTTGAGCAGCAATGATCCCTGAGATACAGTGTGGAACACTAAGCATCGATTTTTGCAGAGACACATATGCAGCACTGATTAAGAATGATCCCTGAGATGTGGATTGTCCCTGTGACACAGGTTGCAGCAATGAGCAGGAGTGATCCGTAAAATAGCACTTCTAATCATACTCGAGAACAATTGTGCCAAATTATTTTGAAATCCATCCATATGATGATCCCTTGATACATGTTGCAGCATTGAACACAGTTTATCTCTGATATATACAGGATGCAGCACTGAACAGGGATGATCCCTGAGATAATAGTTGTGGGTCTGAGCATGGAGATCCCTTAGACATGGATTACAATATTGAACAGAAATGACCCCCGAGATACAGATTGCAGCACTATGCATAGATTACAATTCTTAGTAGGGTTGTCCTTGAGATACAAGTTGTATCCCTGAGATCCAATGTACATGTGCATGGTGCATGCAACACTGAACAATCATGAGATAAAGCTGCCGGACAGAGCAGAGATGTTCCCTAATATTTTTGGTGCAGCAATGGGCATGGATGTTTCCTGAGATGGAGGTTACAGTAATGAACACGAATGATGTACATGTACAGATGAAACACTGAACAACCCTGAGATAAAAGCTGCAGCTTTGAGCAGAGGTGCCCCAGAGGTGCTACATGTACAGGGTGCAGCACTGCACAATCCTGAGATAAAGCTACAGCACAGAGCAGGGATATTCCTTAATATTTCTGGTGCATCAATGAGCATGGATGTTCCCTGAGGTGGAGGTTGCAGTAATTAACAGGAATAATCCCAAATATCTTTGGGGTGTGTAACTGAGCAGGGATGATCATTAGGTCCAGCGTGCAGTCTAAGTATTGAGGGTTCCTTAGAACAGGTTGCAGCACTGAGCAAATATGATCCCTTAGATACAGTTTGAATTACTGAACGGGGTTATTCCTGAGATACTGGTTGCAATACCGAGAAGGGATTGTCCCTGAGATACAGCTTGCATCCCTAAGATACAAAGTAAATGATGCAGCACGGAATATTTCTGAGATACAAGTTCGTCCTAGAGATAAAGGCCGCCGTAATGAGAAGAAAATGATTCCTGAAGCACTGGACATTGACGATCCTCAAGATAGAAGTTGTATCGATGAGTAGAGATGATTCCTGAGATACAAGATGCAGCAATGAGCGGGGATAACCCAGAAGCAGCAATGATTTCTGGTAGGGCAACTTCAAGTGTTCTGAGTATCTTGGTCAATTTTTAAGGTGGTCACGATACAATCTTGGGTTTGAAATACCCTGAGGGAGAATAAGCTTTTGAGACTCACTGTGGTAAAAAAAGGAGAAAATGCTGAAAAATCAGCAAAATTATTCTCTTTTTTCCCATGATTCCATCATTTCAGCCATGCCCAATCTGTCTTCTGCAAATGCTTTCTGTTTCAAAAGTCTTGATTTTTTTTTGTTTGGTAAAGGGATGCCCAAAAATCGAACGTGAAGTTACAGGATGTAAGTTGAACTCTTTACCAAATGTCTAAATGTTGGACTCGCCCAATGTAAAATGTTGAGAAAATGACGGAACTTGTTTTTGTTATGGTAAGTAAAATGTTTGTCGAAACAAAAAAAAATACTGCATTAATGTAGTACCATTTTCTCCCTTTTCCACAATGTTATCAAAAGCCTTCTTCTATAGAATGGTTTGGTACAGGTGTAAGAGTAAAATGCAAGTTGCATGGTTTATTTTTCATGCATTTAACTTTCAACCCTTTACCAAAGAATCCCTGGTTTTTATCAGGACCAGGCTCTTTTGAAAACATTGTAGGAAAAGGAGAAAATGCTGGTAACCAGCATTTTCTCCTTTTCCCACAATGTTTTCTACCCTACTGGAAACAAATTTTAATTTTTGACTTGCATTTGTCATCTGAAACTGCTTTGACTTTGAAATAGAGTATTCTAAAATTTTGTTGTGTGGTAAAGACTTAAAACAGATAATAAACTAGGTGTACAATTTCATACTGAAACTTAAAGGATGTCATAGCCCTTCAACATTCACATGCTTTTTTGAGACTCTAAAGAAGGTGGCATTGTTGGAAAAAGAAAATACTGCTAAATGCATTTTCTCCTCTTTCCACAATGTTTTAAACCCTTTCATACACAACCCTGGCTTTGAAGCAAAATCAGTATTTGATTGTATGAATTGCATGATTTCATTTAATATAGTATGTCAAAAATTTTGTTGAATGAGGGAATTACCTCTGAACATTAACTCTTTACAACACAACCCGATGTTTTAATTACCTTGAGGCAACAAGCTGTTCAAATTTTCGCGGGAAAAGGAGAAAAGCAACATTTTATCCTTCCCCCCCCCCCCACACACACACAAGATTTTTTTCCATCCTTTTTGATACCGATTTTTTCTTTTCTAACACATTTTTCATCTAGAGCAGCTTTGAGCTTGGTCAAGTCTGAAATTTTGTCGCTTGGTAAAGTTTTAACTAGATCTATATAAAAAGTGAAAATCTTCATTCAAGCAAGAATGATCTACTTATCAAATGTTTAGGTTGGTTTGGATGTTTTATAAAGTCAAACAGTACTGTTAACTCTTTACCAAACAACAAAATTACGAACCAGTCCAAACTCAAAGCATTTGCAGACGACAATTTAAGGATGGCTCAAATGTTGAAATTTGTCTTGGGAACGGTAGAGGTAAAGAGTTAAGTCTGTTTTTAGCAACCATTCTAAATTTCATTTTAAATACATGTATAGCTTTTTATTTAAAAAGTAACATAGGTTCTGGCTGGCTCAAAAAAAAAAGTTAACCCTATCAGAATTTGTGTTCCTTTCAAGTTTAAAAAATTTCTTGAGTAAAAGACTATCACTACTCCAGCCCTTTTTTACGGGTCAGACAAAACACCGAAACACCCAAATTTTTTTCTGTCGAATTTAGATATAAACTAATAACAATATGAAATATTGGTCTTTTTTCATCGTATTTGAGTGAACTATTGTTGATTGATGCAGGTTGACACCAACGGGGAACACATTCTATTTTTAGCTTATCAATTCTCTCATTTAAATACAGGAAAACACAGACAAAGTTTCAAACATCCATCCAAAGAAGACATTATGGAAAATAATTATTAAATGTTTGTTATGTAATGGAATTTAAGCGTTATTAGTCACGTGCCAGTCACTTGACATTCCCAAAATGCTTTATTGATTTTTGGCGCAAAATCTAAAAATAGCTTAAGAGGCTACATAGCCTTTTAAGGGAATACCATCAAAAAAAATTTTTTTTTGTAATTTTATGATTCTTAATTATTGATGATTTGCATTATTGTTTCATATAAATTTCAACGGATATATATATTTTTTAATTTTGTGTGATGTGAAAATTCTAAATACCCACCTTTAACTCTTTGCCAAAAGACAAATTTTAGACTCTTCCAAACTCAAATAGTTGGCAGATGATAATTTCGAATTTGATAAAAATGGCAGAAAATTCTCTAAACGGATAGAAAACACTGTTGGAAAAGGAGAAATTACTCATTACGAGCAATTTCTCTTTTTCCCACAGTGTTTTCAAAAGACTTGTACTGCAGACACATAAAACCAAGGGCTTGTTTGGGAAAGGGTTAACCCATTACCACACAATCCCTACTTTTGATGACCCTGAGAAAGAAGCCTTTAGAAAACATTGTGAGAAAAGGAGAAAATGCTGGTAACCAGAATGTTCTCCTTTTCCCTACCCTTCATGAAACAAATTTCGAATTTTCAGTCACTTTGATTTTTTTGTCTGCAAATCCTTTCATTTTGGAGAAACCTAAAATTTTGTCGTTTGATAATGAGTTAACTCTTTACCAAACAATAAAATTTTAGACTTGTCCAAATTGAGAGCACTTGCAGACGACAAAATAAACATAACTCAAACGTACCCAGTAGGGAATAAAACATTTTGGGAAAAGGAGAAAATGCTGGTTACCAGCATTTTCTCCTGTTCCCACAATATTTCAAAAGGATTCTTTCGCAGGGTTGCTGAAAGTTGGGGGTTGTGTGGTAAGGAGTTAATGATTTTCAAACTCTTCATTTTCAGGGTTGCTAAAAGTTGCGGTTGTGTAGGAAAGGTTTAATTGCATCTTAACTCATTACCAAACGACAATATTTTAGGCTTGCCCAAATTGAAAGCATTTGCAGACGACAAAGTAAAAGTGACTGAAAATTTGAAATTTGTTTTGTGAAGGGTAGAAAACATTGTGGGAAAAGGAGAAAATGCTGTTTACCAGCATTTTCTCCTTTTCCCACAATGTTTTCTTCAGGCTTCTTTCTCAGGGGCGTCAAAAGTAGGGATTGTGTGGTAATGGGTTAACTCTTTACCACACTATCCCGACTTTTAATGACCCTGAGAGAGAGGCCTATTCAAAACATTGCAAGAAAAGGAGAAAATGCTGGTAACCATGTTTTCTACCCTTGAGAAATCGAAATTCAATTTTTAATTCACATTTATTTTGTCGTCTGCCAATGCTTTTAAATTGGTTGGTTGTATTGGGGTTAAACGCCACTTTAACAGCTGAGGTCATATCATGGTGGTTGGTGACGCACATGTGTTCCTGGCTTTCTTACACCAGTACTGGCACAACTTTCTTTCCAAAGCCAGTGACTACTTTTCTTACATGCTTCAGCAGAGGTGAGAGGCGAAAATACGCCGGAAAGAAAGTTTGCCTCAACTGGGTATCGAACTCACAAACACCAGGTCACGAGTCCAACACGCTCACTACTGAGACATCCGGCTGGGCCGTTTAAATTGGACCGGTCTAAGATTTCGTTTGTGGTAAAGAATTCAGTATAGTTTGTTACGAGTCAGGCGTAACTAGAAAGAAGAAACCAGCAACAAACGATAACAATTAACAGAATTTATTAACAAAAATATCAAATAAACAGTGACAATATTACAATAGTACAAAACAATACCTTAGACGTTAAATTCAGAAGACAAACTATTCCAGTCTTAATTCCGATCTGATCCTGATCCAAACTGAATGTAATCCAAGCACACGAAGTAATCCTCACTTTAGTCTAGTCTGATCCGAATCCAAACTGAATGTAATCCAAGCACTAATTATGACACAAACACAAAATAATCCCCACTGTAGTTTGGCAATCATGTATTAACTAGTGAACACTGAGATGTAAAAGCTTTTCCTTTTATAATAACAGGGAAACTTCCAGAAAATTCATGTTAAAATCAGTTGCATAATTCTTAGTAATCAGATTGTATAAAGGCCTGGAAACTTCCAGCACAATATTCTACAAGAGAGAGTTCAGTTCTAAAAATAGCAACAGGGGAAAACCATTCAAAAATAGATACACACATGAACAAAGCTAGGAATAACTGGGTATGTACATAACACTTCCCCCCTTTAAAAGAAAAAGAAAGGTTTATGAAATAAATCTTTCTTTTTTGCAATATTATTTATATACATGTATGTGACACTTTATCTGAAGTATACATAGGAAATAACAAACTCAAATATTAATTATTTCAGACTAATGAAAATAGTCAAGGTAATGAAAGTACAATTTAAAAGAAAAAAACAGTTTAAACTTGATTTAGGGAAAAATGACTATTGAAATTTCAAACTCTTGAAAGAGCATCTGGTATAATGTTATCTTTCCCTTTTATGTGTCTTATGTCAAGATTAAACTCTTGAAGCAATAAACTCCACCTCAGTAATCTTTGATTCTTATTCTTAAGTTTGTGTAGAAAACTTAAAGGGTTATGATCACTGAATACAACAATTGGTGAAGTTGAAGAGGTTAAATAAACTTCGAACTGCTGGATTGCCAGAATTAAGGCAAGACACTCTTTTTCTATGGTAGAGTAATTTTTCTGATGTTTGTTAAATTTCTTAGAAAAGTAACAAACTGGGTGATCAATACCATTATTATCTTCTTGTAAAAGAACAGCACCAATACCAACATCACTTGCATCAACAGCTAATTTGAAACATTTGTCAAAATCAGGTGCCAAGAGAACTGGTGCGCTCTTTAGTATGGCTTTTAGACGATCAAATGCATCTTGACATTTTTCATTCCATTTGAACTTTGTGCTTTTCTTAAGCAAATTTGTTAAAGGTTCAGCAATACCCGAGAAATTTTTACAAAATTTCCTATAGTAGCCAGCCATACCAAGAAATCGCATCAGCTGTCTTTTACATTTAGGCACAGGAAACTCAGAGATAGCATTGACTTTAGCTTCTAAAGGTTTAACTTGACCCTGTCCCACAAGATGTCCTAGAAATGTTACAGTAGCATGACAAAATTCAGTTTTTGCAAGATTCACAGTCAGTTTCGCTTTACTGAGTCTGTCGAAGAACTTCCTGATTCTTTGAAGGTGGTCACTCCAACTGTCTGAGTAGATGATGACGTCGTCAATATATGCATCACAACCATCTAATCCACATATAACGTTGTTTATAAGTCGCTGAAACGTTGCAGGAGAATTTTTCATCCCAAACGGCATGACTTTGTACTGGTACAGACCGTTTGGAGTAGCAAAGGCTGATACTTCTTTTGCTCTATCAGTCAGTGGAACTTGCCAGAATCCTTTTAGCAGGTCGAATTTGGTGACATATTTAGAATTTCCAACTTTGTCAATACAGTCATCAATTCTTGGTATTGGAAAAGAGTCTGTTTTTGTCACAGAGTTCACTTTACGATAGTCAGTACACATTCTATAAGTTCCATTTGATTTAGGTACTAATATACATGGTGAACTGTAATTACTCTGGCTAGGTTCAATAAAGTCATTTTCCAGTAAGTATTTTACTTCATCTTGGAGGTATTTCTGTTTCAAAGGATTCATCCTATATGGATGTTGCTTTATTGGTTTAGAATCTTCCACAATGACATCATGATAGATTTTATCTGTTCTTGTGGGGATATCAGGAAATAAATGTTCATATTCATGTATCAACTGTTTCAGCTCTTCCTGCTGCGATGGTTCCAAGTGAGAAAGTTTGTTGTCGAGGTTTCTCAAAATATCAGAATTCTCAAGTTTAGATGGACCAGGATCAGATTTATCAATAAAGTCCGAATTTACTTCAAGATCAGATACATTTGATTCTTGTGGGACAGTGTTTACAACTGTAATTGGTTTTGAAATAGAGCTATCTCTGTCAAAGTATTCCTTTAACATATTTATATGACACATTTGTTTGTTTTTACGCCTTCCTGGAGTATTAATTATATAGTTCAAATCACTTGTTTTCTTGTCAATAGTGTAGGGTCCAAAATATCTTGCCTGTAGAGGTCTGCCAGGTATTGGCAAAAGAGCAAGGACTTTATCACCTGGTTTAAATTTTCTATCAATAACATGGTTGTCATATCGTGCTTTCATTTTGCCCTGAGACATTTTAAGATTAGACCTAGCAACCTCACATGCCCTAGACAGTCTATTTCTGAAGTCAGAAACATACTGTAGTAAATTCAAGGGTGTTTCATCATTTGAGAGAAATTTCTCCTTCAAAAGTTTTAAAGGTCCACGAACAGAATGGCCAAAAACTAATTCAAAAGGACTGAAACCAAGAGATTCTTGTACAGATTCTCTGGCTGCAAATAGTAACAAATGGATGCCCTCATCCCAATCTTTTTCAGTGTCAAAGCAATATGATCTTATCATATTTTTTAATGTCTGGTGAAATCTTTCTAAAGCACCTTGACTTTCAGGGTGATAGGCGGATGACCTATATTGCTTGATTCCTAATTCATGCATAACCTGTTGGAATATACCAGACATAAAATTTGACCCTTGATCAGACTGAACTGATTTTGGAAGACCAACAAATGTGAAAAACTTTATAAGAGCTTTGACTATTGACTTTGTTTTGATGTTCCTTAATGGAATAGCTTCAGGAAAACGTGTAGAAGTACACATAATTGTTAAGAGATACTCATTTCCCGACTTGGTTCGCGGTAAAGGACCAACACAATCTATAAGTATCCTACTGAAAGGTTCATCAAAAGCAGGAATAGGTTGTAATTGAGCTTTGGGAATGGTTTGGTTGGGTTTACCTACCATTTGACATGTATGGCAAGTTTTACAATATTTAGAGACATCTGATTTGAGGCCAGGCCAATAAAAATGAGTAATAATTTTGTGATAGGTCTTGTTTATACCTAGATGACCTGACATAGGACTTTCATGGGCTATACTTAGTATTTCATGACGATATGACTTTGGAACCACAATTTGGTGGTAAACAGCCCGTTCATCATCAGCTGGGACATCAAATGGTCGCCCTTTTCTCATAACAATCCCATTCTTTATATAGTAACACATTGGGACTTGAGAAATTTCATCTTCAGGTAAAGCCCTAAAAATTAATTTTGAAATCTCAGGATCAGTTTGCTGTTCCTGGATAAGCTGTGACTTTGACAGCGTGTCGTGACCTTGGTCAATAGACCTTGGTGGAGAATGATGAGACATTGACGAGTCTGTCTGAGTACCAGACAAACTGGGATCAAGAGACTTTTTAATCTCATTATTAAAATATTGACCGATAAAAGTATCTGTCAAGTCAATGTCAGAGTTTGAGTTTTTCAAAATGGCCTTTTTAGCCATAGCTCGGGTAACTGCACAAGAAGGATACAAGTCTGGAATTTCCTGCTCGATAGGGTCATCTGTTTGACCTATATTTGGTGTGTCAGTTACAAGTGGATTAACCACAACCTTATCTCCAGCTAAGTCATTGCCTAGCAGTAAATGGACACCTTTAAATGGTAAGGAAGGTTTAATACCAATAACCACAGGCCCAGTAACCAAATTTGATGACAAATTAACATGATGGAGAGGGATATTAACAGTTCCACACTCTACACCCTGAATAAGGACACTAGTACCGGAAGAAGTCTTCTCAGAAAAAGGCAGTATATCTGCTAAAATAAGAGATTGAGAAGCTCCTGTGTCTCTTAAAATTTTAATAGGGGTAGGTGGGCAATTATCACCTGAAAGTGATACAAAACCATTCAACATAAATGGTTCAAAAATCTCCATAGTAGAATCAGACTTGGGTTTTGTGACTATGTCAATTGTATTGGTTTTAATAGAAGACTGTGGCCTTGGCCTAAGAGTGGTGAGTCCTGTGGGTTTGGTTTCATCACTTTCTAACTTCCTTTTTAATTTCAAACATTCAGAAACAAGGTGACCAGGTTTCTTACAATAGTTACAAGTGGGTCGAGATAAGGGATATTGACTTTTGGTTTCACTAGTAGAATTGGGTTTGGGTGTATTGGATTGACTGGGCACGCCAGATGAATTACCAGACGTAAATTTATTTTGGGGATGTGAGGAAGTAGGTTTTGCTTTAGCAATAAAAGAAACTTTATGTGTAAGATAGTAATTATCAGCCAGACGAGCTGCTTCTTCTAAAGTTTCAACTTGTTTTTCGTCTAAGAATGTCTTAACATCAAATTGAATACAACGTTTGAATTCTTCAACTAACATAAGTTGTCTGAGTTTATCAAAATTTTGGTCTATTTTCTTAGAACAGCACCATCTATCAAATAACTGTTCTTTGTTTCTAGCAAATTCAACATGAGTCTGGTTAGAATCTTTTTTACAATTTCTAAATTTTTGTCTATATGCTTCTGGGACCAGCTCATAACCTTTGAGAATAAGTTCTTTAACAGTCTCATAATGATGACATTGTTCAACACCTAGTTGTGTATAAATTTCACGAGCTTTGCCTATCAAAACACTTTGCAGAAGCAAAGTCCAGTGCTCTTTTGGCCAATTTAAGTTTTCTGCAACTTTTTCAAAGTGTAGGAAGTATTTATCAACTTCTTTTTCTTGAAATGGAGGAACAAGCCTAATATGTTTTGTAACATCGAAATTGTATTCAATCTTTTGCTTGGGCTGATTTGCTCTTTCTTGCATTTCTATTTCCCTCATTCTTAATTGAAATTCTCTCTCCTTCTCCCTCTCTTCCCTTTCTCTTTCTTCTCTCTCCCTTTCTCTTTCTCTTTCCTTCTCTCTCTCTACTCTTTCTTCTCTCTGTCTTTCCCTTTCTCTTTCTATTTCTAACTGTCTGATCTGAAGTTTTAATTCAAGTTCTTTCGAACTTGAAACTGACTGAACGTCAACTATCAGGGAAAGAGCATTTTCATTAAAAATCTCCTCATCAACAAAATATTGTACCAAAATGTTCTTAATTTCATGTTTACGCATTGAAGATTTTATTTCAGACAATTTATAGTGCTTCGCAAGATTAAGCAAATCAGTCTTTTTACCCAAATTCAATAACTCCACAGACGGTTCAGCCGTAAATTTATCTAAGTCAAAAGGCATGTTTGTTTGTTGCTGGATTCAAGTACAAAATTGTATTATAATTACTGATTAGTAAACGAATGCGTTAGTCTTATTTTCCAATCGATGGTTAATCCCAAAAGGAAAACGAATGCGTTAGTCTATTTTCCAATCCCGGACGAGCCCCCAATTTCTGTTACGAGTCAGGCGTAACTAGAAAGAAGAAACCAGCAACAAACGATAACAATTAACAGAATTTATTAACAAAAATATCAAATAAACAGTGACAATATTACAATAGTACAAAACAATACCTTAGACGTTAAATTCAGAAGACAAACTATTCCAGTCTTAATTCCGATCTGATCCTGATCCAAACTGAATGTAATCCAAGCACACGAAGTAATCCTCACTTTAGTCTAGTCTGATCCGAATCCAAACTGAATGTAATCCAAGCACTAATTATGACACAAACACAAAATAATCCCCACTGTAGTCTGGCAATCATGTATTAACTAGTGAACACTGAGATGTAAAAGCTTTTCCTTTTATAATAACAGGGAAACTTCCAGAAAATTCATGTTAAAATCAGTTGCATAATTCTTAGTAATCAGATTGTATAAAGGCCTGGAAACTTCCAGCACAATATTCTACAAGAGAGAGTTCAGTTCTAAAAATAGCAACAGGGGAAAACCATTCAAAAATAGATACACACATGAACAAAGCTAGGAATAACTGGGTATGTACATAACAAGTTTGTCTGGATTTGTGTTATTTTCAAATGTAGAAAAGTTTGTGGAATAAAACACAGAAAATTATTAAGAACGATGGGTGGATGTAGACCCAGACTGCATACAATGTGCAGTCTGATCTTGATCTAGACTGCTTGTGAAAGCAACATAAGTTGTACCTGTGATTCCAGCAATTCTGACTTTGAACGACCCCGAGAAGGAATCCTTTTGAAAACATTGACTTTTAACGACACTAAGAAGGAAGCCTTTTAAAAACATTCAGGAAAAAGGAGAAAATGCTGGTAACCAGCATTTTCTCCTTTTCCCTCAATGTTTTCTACTCTTCTCAAACCAAATTTCTATTTTTCAGTTACATTTATTTTGTTGTCTGCAAATGCTTTCAGTTTGGACCAGTCTAAAATATTCTCATGTGGTAAGGAGTTAAAGTTTGATAATTTTTGAAAGATTCGCAACTGTTATCTGTCACTTATGACACAGATTATGCTTTTGTCATGATAAAAGGTGTTTTTATCTATTCTAGATTGGATGAATGTGTTGTAATGGTCGATCACCTTAATAACCGACAAGGAAGAAGCGACAACGGTAAGTCACAATGCATTTTTTATGCACGATTTTCGTTTGTCTTGCACTTTTGAGAATACTTGTCTAGGAAGAAATTATTCAATTTGCACTCGTCCGGATGGCTCAGTGGTGAGCGTGTTGGACTTGTGACCTGGTGGTTGTGAGTTTGATACCCTGTTGAGGTGAACTTTCTTTCAGCTGAAGCCGCATGTGAGAAAAGTACATGTGGTCAGTGGCTTTGGAAAGAAAGTTGTGTTAGTACTGGTGTGAGAAAGCCAGGAAACACATGTGCATCACCGACCACCATGATATGACCTTAGCTGTTGAAATGGCATTAAACCCCAATACAACCAACCAACTATTCAATTTGTAAATTTATTTAAATTTCTATTATTTATTTTGTTGAATTTTTTATTTCCAAGAATCAGCAAAATTTTTCTCTTTTTCCATGATTCCATCATTTGAGTCGTGTCCAATCTATCTTCTGCATAAGTCTGATTTTTTGTTTGGTAAAGGGGTGCCCAAAAATCGAACATAAAGTTACGGGACGTAAGTTGAACTCTTTACTAAATGTCTAAATGTTGGACTCACCCAAAATGAAAGCTTTTGCAGATAACAATGTAAATGTTGCCAAAATGATGGAACTTGTCTTTGTTATGGTAATAAAATCTTTGTCGAAACAAAAAAAAAATACTGCATTCATGTACATGTATTACCATTTTCCCCTTTTTCCACAATGTTATCAAAAACCCTCTTCTCTGGAATGGTTTGGTATAGGTGGAAGAGTGAAATGCAAGCTGGTTTTTTTTTCATGCATTTAGATTTTAAAATAGAATCATGTTCGGTGAAAATGGTGTTTAATGCATCAGCAAAAAACCATCAACCCATATCAGCCTGCCATGCCTTGCCTTGCCGTGCCATGCCAGCTGACTAGGGCAAAACTTTTTGCTGTCTTTGATTTCTCTGCATACTTAAGGACCATTCAGCCTCCTGATTTTGTTGGTTCTAAACCATGAAGGATGTTGATAATCCATTACCACACAATCCCGACTTTTGACGATCCTGAGAAAGAAGCCTTTGGAAACCATTGTGGGAAAAGGAGAAAATGCTGGTAACCAGCATTTTCTCCTTTTCCCACAATGTTTTCTACCCTTCACAAAACCAATTTCAAATTTTCAGTCACTTTTATCTTGTCATCTGCAAATGCTTTCAGTTTGGACAAACCTAAAATTCCGTCGTTTGGTAATGAGTTAACTCTTTATCAAATAACAAAATGTTGGACCAGTCCAAATTGAAAGCATTTGTAGACAACAAAATAAATGTGAATCAAAAATTGAATTTTGATTTTGGAACGGTAGAAAACATTGTGGAAAAAGGAGAAAATGCTGGTTACCAGCATTTTCTCCTTTTCCCTCAATGTTTTCAAAAGGCTTCTTTCCCATGGTCGTCATAAGTCAGAATTTTGTTAATCCCAAATCATGTGACCATAAGGAATACTTTGTACATACTAGTATATTTTCATTTGTCTTCTTTACCAGCTTGGTCACTGATGAATCATTTTTCGAAATTTTGTTAGATTACAAAAACTTGAATAGCCTCTTTTAATTTTTAACCCTTTTCCAAACAACAGATTTAAGGCAAGTCCATATTCAAAGCATCTGCAGATGTCAAAAACTCAGAAACTGAAATCCATGTAGGGAAGGGTAGAAAACGTTGTAGAAAAAGGAGAAAATGCTGATTTTTAGCATTTTCTCCTTTTTTCATAATATTTTCTAATGTCTTCTTTCTCAGGGTCATTGAAAGTTGGAATCATGTTGTAAATTGCCAGATAAGTAAAAAGATGCCCACTGGTCAATCAAAATCCAAATTTCAGACCTCTTCTGCTTGCAAAAATCTTGCTGTAATAGATAGTGTATAAGATCAGCAGACTCAGTCTGTAGGCACTAACCATTTGTAAAATTTGAAACTACACAACATCTGATTGGATAAACCATCTGGTTTAGCCAATCAGACGTTCAGTTACTTTCAAATGTTGAAAATTGTGGAGAATAAGACAAAAAGTATTCTTCAGAATGCTTGGCAAATTCATTTAGACACAGACTTCATAGTCTGTGTACTCTAATGTTGATCAAACTGTGTGAGTGGTGTATTGTAGCCTATGGGATTGTGCAAAAAGAAGTAATTGCTTGTTTTTTTGCAATTACTCTCTTTTACCTGGTTTTTGGTTTTTCACCATAACAGCGAAGCAACAGATTTTCCCACCACATGAATAGTTGCTAGTGGTATATAACTATACAGTCATAAAATGTAGTAGAAAATTCATCTTTGCAAGCCAAGGATACTAGGGTAGTACGTAATGAACGAAGTGAAGTTAGTATCCTTGGCTTGCGAAAATTGGGAATTTATGGATTTGTTGCTCTGGTTATTTTGCAATCTGACACTCAAACAGTTGGTAAGACATTTTGCTCAGTTTGCACAGAAACTGCAGTATGATAATGAGTCTGCAGTTTCAAATATACCAAACAAAATATTATACCAGACAAAATATTCCTAATTCTTAAACTATGCAAATCCATACAGGACAACAAAAAGCTTTATAATGGGCACTTGCTAATGTATTTTCAGACAAAAATAATGTTTTTTGAGTCACAGCTGTCATCTGAAAAAGCATTTAACTCTTTACTGAATGACAAATTTTTGGACTGGACCAAATTCAAATCATCTGCAAATTTAATTTTGTTAATATGATGATTTCTGACTTTGATAGAATAGAAAACATCATAGGACAGGAGAAAGTGCTGGTTACCAGAAATGATAGAACAGAAAACATTGTAGGACAGGAGAAAGTGCTGGTTACCAGAATTGATAGAATAGAAAACATTGTAGGACAGGAGAAAGTGCTGGTAACCAGAATTGATAGAATAGAAAACATAGTAGGACAGGAGAAAGTGCTGGTTACCAGAATTGATAGAATAGAAAAACATTGTAGGACAGGAGAAAGTGCTGGTTACCAGAATTGATAGAATAGAAAAACATTGTAGGACAGGAGAAAGTGCTGGTTACCAGAATTGATAGAATAGAAAACATAGTAGGACAGGAGAAAGTGCTGGTTACTAGAATGTTTTTTCCCACAATTTTTTCTATAGCCTTCTTTCTCAGGTTCGTTATAAATTATGATTGTGTGGTAAAGAGTAATATGGGAAAGTCCAGAATTACATTGCTTGGGAAAGATTTAGGAGGTGAATGATCATGGGATTTGATTATGTTATCTACTTTTGATTTCCGATAACCCCCTCCCTTTCAAAAAATGCTCATTTTTTTTTATCATACGGAAAAAGGAAAGCTTTTGAAAAACATTTTGGAAAAAAGAGAAAAAGAGAAAACACCATTTGCTGCCTTCTCAACAGTATTCTTTTCCATTTCAATGACAAAATCTGTCAGTTTAGCCACATTTTGATTTGTGGTCTGCAAACCCTTTCAATACGAACAGGCCAAAAAAGTTCCTGTCACGTAAAAAGTTAAACTCTTTACAACAAAAGTTTTAACAATCCCAAGAAGGAGGACTTTTGAAAACATTGTGGGAAAAGGAGAAAATGCTGGTTACCAGTCTATTCTCCTTTTCCCACCATGACTTCTAACCTTTCATAGAAAAATTTCATGATTTGTGCAGCAGTTCATAAATTTCGTTGTCTGAAAATACTTTCAATTTGAACCAGTCTAAAATTTGTCATCTAGTAAAGAGTTAACCCTTTACCACACAATTCCAGCTTTTAATGAACCTAAAGAAGAAAGCTTTTAAAAACATTGTGGACAAAGGAGAAAATGCTGGTAACCAGCATTTTCTCCTTTTCCCACAATGTTTTCTGTCCCACTAGGCATTGAAATCAATGTTTTAGCAACATTTAATTTGTCACCTGCAAATGCTTTAACTTTGGGCCTGTATAAAAATTTTGACGTCTGGTAAAAAGTTAGATCAACTTTTGATCACACTTCAGTGATAACCCCGAATATTGCTGATAAGAAGCCAACTTTTCAAATATTGCTGATAGGAAACTAACTTTCCAAAAACAGCTGATTCAAACCCGAACTTTTTTGCTATCTTCTACAGTTAAGTATGAACAAATTTTAAGTTGATTGGTCGGTTGTTTTTTTGATGGATTAATGAATGAATGAAATAATTAATTAACCCTTTACCACTTTTACCACCTGATGACTACTTTTAACACCCTGAGGAAGAAGCCTTTAGAAAACATTATGGGAAAAAGAGAAAATGCTGACATTCCCAGAAGCATGTCTCCACAGATTAGCAAGGCTATTAGCTTGACTCCTCCAGGAGACTTGCTAACTTGCTCGACATCAGGACCCGACTCTAGGCCCACCAACAGTGCAGTTAAACAGAGTCCAGACAAGCAACAGCACAGCCCATCTGGTCTCTTTCCAGCCAACATTTTCTACAACCATCAAATATAGTTTCGTCTTTAGTTAAGTATAAAAGTAAAATGACAGTTGAAAGTTAGCAGTTCTATCCAGTTATACCAATCAGTTAAAAAGTGAAGACGTTAACTATTTGTGACATCATTCATAAATATCTAAACTTTAAAAAGAAACTTACCTAATCCATTTTATTGCAAATATATTATATTTTTCACTATGCTACAATGTTTTTAAAATCATGTTTAGCCCATTACCACACAATCCCTACTTTTGACGCCCCTGAGAAAGAAGCCTTTGGAAAACACTGTGGGAAAAGGAGAAAATGCTGGTAACCAGCATTTTCTCCTTTTCCCACAGTGTTTTCTACCCTTCCCAGAACAAATTTCAATTTTTCAGTCACTTTTATTTTGTCGTCTGCAAATGCTTTCAATTTGGACCAGTCTAAATTTTTCTCGTGTGGTAATGGGTTAATGGGGCAAAAATTCACAAAATTTAACATTTGGCCAAAGCGTCCTACTTTTCACATTTAACTGGCCACGATGTCCGTGGCCAAAACGTCTTGGCCAGTACGTCCTGGCCAAAATGTCCAGGGATTGTTTGGGAAAGGGTTAACTGGCCACCATGTCCTTGGCCAAAACCTCTTGGCCAGAACCTCTTGGCCAAAATGTCCATGGCCAAAACGTCCTGGCCAAAATGTCCGTGGCCAAAACATCCTACATTCGGTTCAGTTGCGAAAGAGGGGGGGAGGGGGCGGGGTGTACTGGTTGTCTGGATTTTCACATTTTCCCACAATATTTTCAAAACCTTTCTTTTTCAGGGTCATCAAAAGACTTCAAAAGACTGATTGTTTAGCAAAAGAATAAGGTCATTGAAACAGAAGTAATTCTGAAAAAGGTCAGTCAATCTTTTGAATTAGTTATCAGTTTTGCATGTTCAAATGATTTTGAGTATTTTCCTGTCTATTGTCCTACCTACCGACAGTTAACTCTTTACCAAATGATATAATTCTAGACTAATCCAAATTGGAAGCATTTGCAGACAACAAAATAAATGAATCAAAATTGAAATTTGTCTTGGGAAGGGAAGCAAACATTGTTGGAACAGGAGAAAATGCTGGTTACCTTTTCCTTTTCCCACAATGTTTTCTGTAGGCTTCTTTCCCAGGGTCTTTTTAAGCTGGGTTTGTGTGGTAACCATTAAATTGAAAGGTTGACAGATTTTTATTATGACAAGATAACATGATAATAATAGCATTATATAATTTTAACTCAATAACACAAAAATAGGACATTTTTATGCCTCCAGCTGTTGTTGATAAACACCATTGGAATAGGAGCAACAGTTTCTGCTTTGTATCCAAGGAAGCTTTCTATTAATTTAAAAAAAAAAACCTATCTTTTGTTCATGTATGTCATATTTTTGTGATACATGTATTTTCTAATCTTTGGTTATATGAAGAACTAGCTTGAACACAAATTAATCATCACATGGCAGAATGATGCATAAGATAACGTTTGCAATGGGAGATTAATTTTATCTTCAATTTTCTTAACCCTTTACCCCATAAGGCATTTCTATGGTATCTCATATTGACCCTAAATAACAGCAAGGATGAAGACGTTTTTTATTTGTATAAGACACCTTTTGATAGCATAGAAAACATTGTGACAAAAGGTGAAATTGCTCGTGACGAGCAATTTCACCTTTTGCCACAATGTTTTCCAAAGGCTCCTACAAGCAATGTGTAGAAAAGAGTATCTA
This sequence comes from Tridacna crocea, assembly GCA_943736015.1. Lineage (NCBI taxonomy): Eukaryota > Metazoa > Mollusca > Bivalvia > Cardiida > Cardiidae > Tridacna > Tridacna crocea. The sequence goes on along the minus strand of OX031067.1, from coordinate 34,777,022 downwards.
TGGAGTAAAGGGTTAACTCTTTACCACAATGTCATGAAAATATTTTAGACTGGTTCAAATTCAAAGCATTTCAGATGACAATAAAAATGTTGCTCAAATAATTGGGTTTTTTTCTGAAAGATAAGAAAACATTGTGGGAAAAGAAGAAAATGTTGGTTACCAGCATTTTCTCCTTTTTCCTCAAGGTTTTCAAAAGGCTATTTCCTCGGTGTTGTTCAGTTGGGAATGTGTGGTTAAGAGTTAATGACCCCATTTTTGTAACAACTATGTAGAACAATTATGCTTCTTCAAACATTGTGGGAAAGAAAGAAAATGGTGATAACATGCATTTTCTTCTTTTTCCACGATGTCTTAACCCATTACCACACAATCCCTACTTTTGACGCCCCTGAGAAAGAAGCCTTTAGAAAACATTGTGGGAAAAGGAGAAAATGCTGGTAACCAGCATTTTCTCCTTTTCCCACAATGTTTTCTACCTTTTCCAAATCAAATTTCAATTTTTGAGTCAAGTTTATTTTGTCGTCTGCAAATGCTTTCAATTTGAACCAGTCTAAAATTTTGTCGTTTGGTAATGGGTTAAAAGCTTTCTTGGGGTTGTTAAAAGTGGAGATTGTATAGCACAGGGTTAAAAATGTCTGATTGAAAAGTTTTATCACAATAGCCCTTGGGTAATAGATGTTTGATAACCTTTTTCCCTTTTGCCTGAGCATTGTCTCCCGCTAGATGGCATTCTACGAAATTTATTAATACACATCTATTTAATATGGGCATCCTCTATACAGAACCAGACTACTTTTCTACGCGACAACCATTACTTTGAGTTTCAAACTAAAATAAACATTAACTTAATAAAACGATACCTAATGCGATTCATTCGGCTATGATCACCAGTTTAGAGAAATTTTGATTGAGCTAAAATAGGCCTGATTTCTCCTCAAACATAATTATTCATTAAAGCCATTTTCTGTATTGCTACTTTATAGCCGTATTACTATAATCAGGGTTCGAAATTCCCATATATTTACTCGCAAAATGCAAGCCAAAATTGGAAAATGCGAGTTGAAATTTCAAGCACTTGCAAAAAAATGCGAGTGGAAATTATTGAAGAACAGTTACCAAATGTACTAAATTTTATATGTGAATACAAAAAAAAGGGTAATTCTTTTTGTTATGAATAAACATCGGTCATATTGCACTGAGAACACCCTTCGACGGATGTCGATAATTTTACATGTCGCCATTGAAGCCTCCAAGTTGTCGTTCGTTACCTGAGTTTCGTGAGGCAAGTGCGTTCGTCTGCACTCACAGCCGATACTGAGGTTTTGCGTCTTTTATGCGGAAAAAACGATAGGCGAATTCAATCTCCCGCTTTGAAACAAAATCATTTGTCTATCTTTCATGAAAAGATAAATTATTACGCACTACTAGCAACGAGAAGCAAGTCGGACATGGTGGACTCACTAAACCAGTTACCGGACACGCAGATATTCGGACATTTTTCACGTCCGTTTTTCATTTACAAAATCGTCCACCAGTGTAAGTTTTGTACAAATTTAACCTTGCATTAGAACAGAAATTCAACTGAAATTGAATTGATTGTTAAATGAGGGTTTTAATGTCAATTAACGTTCCTTTTGTGTGGTTGTTGTCTCGGGTTGACAGCTTACGTAATAGAATAGAATTGAACAGTTTATACCGGCCATTCGTTCTTTACAAGTGGTAGGCAAGCTGAGCTTCAAAAACAAAAATGCGAGTCCAGTTTTAATTTTGCAAGTGGAAATAAAAGCTCCTTGCTAAAATTTGCAAGTGGATAAAAAAATGAAATTCGAACCCTGTATAATCCCCCCAATATTGGGAGGTGGGGGGGGGGGGGGCGCTTGAGTGATGCGTCATAATAGACAGGTCGAATCTGACATTAATAACAGACTATGTTTGCCTGAGATAGTTATATGAAATTAAAGATAAAGTAGCACCCAAAGATAAACAATGGAGCTGTTAAAATTTTCCAAGGCTCCTGGAAACATTGTGGGAAAAGGAGAAAATACTGGTAACCAGCATTTTTTTTTCTTTTCCCACAATGTTTTGTGCCCTTTCAAAATGGAATTTCAACTTTTGAATAATGTTTGTTTTGTCTTCTGAAAATGCTTTTCAGTTTGACAAGTGTAGAATTTCGATTTTTGTTAGAGAGTTTACTCTTTACCAAACGACAAAATTTTGGAGTAGTCCAAATTGAAAGCATTTGCAGACGACAAAATAAATTTGAATCAAAACTTGAATTTTGACTTTGAAAGCGCTGAAAACATGGTGGAAAAATGAGAAAATGCTGGTTACCAGCATTTTCTCCTTTTCCCACAATGTTTTCAAAAGGCTTTCCTTATCAGGGTCCTTAAAGGTTGGGATTGTGTGTTAAAGAGTTAAGAGTCAAATAATAACCTAGTCACACCTGGCGCGGATACTATTGACTTTTTTCCCAGGTATTAGTTATTATATGAGCCATGCTCTGTGAAAAGGGGGTTTAAAGGTGGTCATTTAGGTTTTTAACATCTCACTGAATTAAAAAATGTATATATATATCACTGAAATTTATATGAAGAAACAATACAAATCATCAATAATTAAGACTAATAAAATTACAAAAAAAAATTTATGGTATTCCCCTCAAAAGGCTACGTAGCCTCTTAAGGTATTTTTAGATTTCGCGCCAAAAATAAAAACAAAACATTGTGGGAATGTCAAGTGACTTGCACGTGACTAATGACGCTTAAATTCCATAACATGTCATACATGTAATTATTATTTTCCATAATGTCTAATTCGGATGCTATGTTTGAAGCTTCTTCTGTAAAATGAGCGAATTACACGCGTAAAAATAGAATGTGTCCCCCATTGTTGTCCACTTGGGCTGTAGTAAATCTCTAATTTCTCTAGTTGTCGGATGGTTTTTGACCACTGGGGTTTAATGAATATAAATTAAAAGGCTTTGGGGTATAAAGATGATTTTTTTGCATTTTTGTAAAATTTTCATCCTAGAATCTGAAGGGCCACCTTTAACTCATTATCAAACGACAAAATTTTTCGCTTGTCCAAATCGAAAGTAATTGCAGATGACAGAATAAAAGTGACCGAGAACTTGAAACTTGTTTTGTGAAGGGTGGAAAACATTATGGGAAAAGGAGAAAATGCTGGTTACCAGCATTTTCTCCTTTTCCCACAGTGTTTTCAAAAGGCTTCCTCCTCAGGGTCATTAACTTCTTACCAAACAACAGTATTTTAGGCTTCTTCAAATCGAAAGCATTTGCAGACGACAAAATATCAGTGACTTAAAATTTGAAATTTGTTTTGTGTAGGATAGAAGATGTTGTGGGAAAAGGAGAAAATGCTGGTTACCAGCATTTTCTCCATTTCCCACAGTGTTTTCAAAAGGCTTCTGTCTCAGGGTCGTTAAAAGTCTGGATTGTGTGGTAAAGAGTTAAAAAGTAGGTCCTACTCCAGTTCTCAGAAAAAGGGCACATTTCAGCATGATAGTCATGAGACAAGGGTCCGTCTGTCCGTCCGTCTGTCCGTCCGTCCGTCCGTCCCGGCAAATATCTCCAATACCATTGGACGGAATTTCGTGAAACTTTATACACATGTACAATAACCCATTCTCAGGAGACACTTTTTTTGTTTTTTGTATTCAATGTAAAATGGTCGACCGAGAGCGATTTTAAGTTTCACTGAAGTTACACTCAAGTACACTTTTCATGTTTTGAGTCTTGTCTTCAAAACTATACAAAGTTTTTACATTGAACTTGTCACATCTGTCAACCTCCATTAGGAAATGCAGGAAAAAAAGTTTCACCTGGATTGATTGTGCAACACCATAGTTATTTGCCCTTGTTTTTAGCTCACCTGAGCACAACGTGCTCAAGGGGAGCTTTTAGGATCACCCGGTGTCCGTCGTGCGTCGTCAACAATTCTTTAAACATCAACTCCTCCTAAACCGCTGGGCGGCTTTGGACCAAACTTGGCAGGAATGTTCCTTGGGAGGTCCTCTTTAAAAATTGTTCACAAAATTTGATTCCATCAAAAACTCTGGTTGCCATGGCAACGAAATGGAATTTTTTAGCAAATTCTTTAAAAATCTTCTCCTCTGAAACCGCTTGTCGGATTTTGAAATAATTTCACAGATATGTTCCTTGGGTGACCCTTTACAAAAATTGTTTGTGAAATTTTGATTCGTCAAAAAATGTGGCTCTGGTGAATGGGGGCTTCTTGCACTATACAGAAATGAAGGAATTCTTTAAAAATCTTCTCCTCTGAAACCGCTGGTTGGATTTTGAAATAATTTCAGAGATATGTTCCTTGGGTGACCCTTTTCAAAAATTGTTCGTAAAATTTTTATCCGTCAAAAAATGTGGCTCTGGTGAATGGGGGCTTCTTGCACTACACAAAAATGAAGGAATTCTTAAAAATTCTTCTTCTCTGAAACCGCTGGTCAGATTTTGAAATAATTTGACAGAGTTGTTCCTTGGGTGACCCTTTTAAAAAAATGTTCGCGAAATTTTGATTCGTCAAGAAACATGGCTCTGGTGAATGGGGGTTTCTTGCACTATACAGAAATGAAGAAATTCTTAAAAATTCTTCTTCTCTGAAACAGCCGGTTAGATTTTGAAATAATTTCACAGACTTGTTCCTTGGGTTACCCTTTTCAAAAATTGTTCGCGAAATTTTGATTGGTCAAGAAACATGGCTCTGGTGAATGGGGGCTACTTGCACTATATAGAAATGAAGAAATTCTTGAAAATTCTTCTTCTCTGAAATGGCTGGACAGATTTTAAAATAATTTCACAGAGATGTTCCTTGTGTGATCCTTTTCTAAAATTGTTTGCAAAATTTTGATTGGCCAAGAAACATGGCTCTAGTTAATGGGGGCTACTTGCACTATATGGAAATGAAGAATTTCTTGAAAATTCTTCTTCTCTGAAACCGCTGGCCAGATTTTAAAATAATTTCACACAGATGTTCCTTGGGTGACCCTTTTCAAAAATTGTTCGCGAAATTTTGATCCATCAAGAAAAATGGCTCTTGTGAATGGGGGCTACTTGCACTATATGGACATGATGAAATTCTTTAAAATTCTCTTTCTCTGAAACCCCTAGTCAGATTTTGAAATTATTTCAGAGAGATGTTCCTTGGGTGACCCTTTTCAAAACTTGTTCATAAATTTTGATCCATCAAGAAACATGGCTCTGGTGGATGGGGGCTACTTGCTCTTATACAGAAATGAAGAATTCTTAAAAATTCTTCTTTTTGAAACTGATGGTCAGATTTCGAAATGACTTTTACAGGTGACCTTTTGAAAATTGCTTGGAAAAGTTATAAATTTGGTTCCAATGTTTCAATACCTCAAAAAAATAAAATAGACTATGGTCATCTCAAAAATTCAGGTGAGCGATCCAGGGCCATCTTGGCCCTCTTGTTGTAATAAGGTGTCATGAAAAAAGGGAGTTTCATGTTACATTTCATTCCATTTCTTGTGAAGGCAACTCCTTCCACATTTCTTGACAGAATTGAATAGAATTTTGACAGAATATTTCTTGTCATGTGACCTATTGCATATTGTCAACATTTTGAGATTTGTAGCTGCGTCATGAAAAAAGGGGGCTTCATGTTTTATTTCATTTTATTTCTTGTGAAAGGAACTCGTCCCATATTTCTTGACAGAATTGAATAGAATTTTCACAGAATGTTTCTCATCATCTGATCTATCGCATATTCTCAAGGTTTTGCGATTTGTAGCTGCGTCATGAAAAAAGGGGGCTTCATGTTTAATTTCATTCTATTTCTTGTGAAGCCAACTCCTCCCACATTTCTTGGCGGATTTGAATGGAATTTTCACATTATCAAGTGACCTAAGGCAACCCCTCCCACATTTCTCGGCAGATTTGGATGGAATTTTCACATGATCATGTGACCTACGCCTACGGCATATTGTCAAGGTTTTGGGATTTGTAGCTCCATCAAGGAATAAGGGGGCTTCATGTTATAATTTCATTTTTCACCAGTATCTCTTTAATTACTGGACATACCTCAACAGATTTTGATGAGATTTTCGTAGATCATGCGACCTAGCGCATGTTGTCAGGATTTTGCAACTTATCACTGTATCATGGAAAAAGGGGGCTTTATGTCAAATATAATTTTTTATCAATGTTATATTCTCCAACTTTTGCATATAGTTTCATAGAACTTCGTATTTTTATTGGTTGATCAAAGCCAGTGACCAATGAGTCAATTGCGCATCCATCTCTCTAGTCTGCTTGTAAACCTTTTAGATCACAAGTAATACCACATATCCATTCAGCTACTCAGGCAGGTGCTACAAATTTCAACACTTTAGTCTCTAGCTACTTGCTTGAAATGGCAGCAGTGTGGTGGCTTATATTGTGAGAGGGATATCTTCTAAAGTCCTTGACAAAAATTGATGAAACTTCATGCATGTTTTCCATTTGATAGTCCGTTGAATACATTGTATAATGACTTGTCGTGGAAAAAAGGGGGTTTTATGTATATTTCCTTTATTTGTTTTCATTTTATGAAATGCCAAGTTCTGCAAAAAAGGTACTTAATGTATAATCCTGTTATGGACCTTATATATTTTTTTATGTAATGAAATCCTGTGCCATGGAACAAGGGAGCTTAATGTATAATTTCATCATGGACCAATAACAAAAAGGCCACATGTACATGCAAAACACAATACCTCTTGTACGTTTGTATCAAAAAAGGTCTTTTTCGGCGGGGGGATATCATTTCAATGAAATTGCTTGTTCTTAAGAATTTTGTCAATGTGAAAGTAACGGGACTTCTGATTGGCTGAACCAAATGGTTTAGCTAATCAGAAGTCCTGTTACTATCACAGTCAGGAAATCTTGAAGAATAAGAACATGAACATTCTTAAGAATGGTTGGTGAATACAGACCCAGGTTAGAATGTTTTTCTGGATGATATTTCGGACAAGTTCTACATTGGGTCATGACAGGTAAAGAAGTAGGTCACCAGGGCAAATTTTAGAATGAGCTTGTGTTCTCTCCAGAGGCCACAACTTCAGCCTAATACCCATGAAACTCAATCAGAATGTTTCTCTTGATGATATCTGAGATAAGTTTGAAACAGGTCATGTCTGGAAAAAAAGCAGGTCACTCCGCCAAATCATAGAAAACTTTGTTTGCAATGCAGAGACCGCATTTTCAGTCTGACACTTGAAACTTGGTCAGGCTGTTAAATTGATTGATGATATCTCAATTAAGTTTGAAGTTTCGTCATGTTGTGTTAGAAAATAAGTCCCTGTGCCAAATCCTAGAAAAACCTTGAGTACACCCTCGGGGCCATGTCCTCAGCCTGAAAGTCTTGAAACTAGGTTAGAGTGTTTGTCTTGATGGTATCTTGGACAGTTTTGAAATTGGTCATGTCGGGTCAAAAAGTAGGTCACTTACACTGGTGTTTTTTGTCATTAACCCTTTCCAAACAATCCCTGGTTTTTACGACCATGAGACAGAAACCTTTTGAAAACATTGTGGGAAAAGGAGAAAATGCTGGTAACCAGCATTTTCTCCTTTTCTCACAATCTTTTCTACCCTTCACAAAACAAATTTCGATGTTTGATTTATGTTTAATTTGTCGTCTGCAAGAGCTTTGAATTTGGACCAGGATAGAATTTTGTCGTCTGGTAAAGGGTTAAAATCAGGATCTCTTATGCTTTCTCAACCCTGCAGATTCCTTTTCTGTTATTTATCTTCTTCCAATGCAGGGTGGAAGAATGTTGTGCTTGTGTTGATTCTCTGTCAATCTGTTGTTCCATGCATCCTTTTCTCTGTCTCACGCCCACCCGGATGGCTCAGTGGTAAGTGTGTTGGACTCATGACCTGATGGTTGCGAGTTCGATACCTGGTTGAGGCGAACTTTCTTTCCGGTGTGTTTTCGCCTCTCACCTCTCACCTCTGCTGAAGCATGTGAGAAAAGTAGTCGGTGGCTTTGGAAAGAAAGTTGTGTTAGTACTGGTATGAGAAAGCCAGGAAACACATGTGCGTCACTGACCACCATGATATGACCTTAGCTGTTAAAGTGGTGTTAAACTCCATTACAGCCAACCAATCTCTCTGTCTCACAATTTTTTATTTTGCAGAGGTGGTGGATGTCGGTTCAATAACGTAAAGTGTTTTCTCATTATTTTTTTGTTGATAAAGCACCAGCTGTTACATCTATATACAATATCTCACCCTTTGCTAGATATACGCTGTCAACCTGTTTGAGCACAGCCCCTCAAAGACAAAATTCATGTCCTAATGACCAAATGAGGAAGGGTTATGAAAACATTGCAGAAAAAGGAGAACATGCCAGTAACCAGTATTTTCTACTTTAACCTCAATGAATTCAACACCTGTTGAAGACAGATCATTCTAATCGCTTGACCCTGAAGTCATTTGTTTTATATGCTGTTTACCAGCATTTTCTCCTTTTCCCACAATGTTTTCTAAAGGCTTCTTTCTCAGGGTCAAAAGTGGGGATTGTGTGGTAATGGGTTAAGTCTAAATGCTGAGACTTGTAAAGAGAAAAGGCTATTTCATACAAGCCAGTGAAGTTAAAGCTCAGGCAACACAGAAATAGTTTCATTGGCTTCCATGACAATGTATTGGTTCTGTTAAAAAAGATGTTCAATTTTAAGCTCTAAATTAATTGAATACTGTCTTATACCCCTTTTAACCATTTTATCGTCACATAGGAATTAAACAAAATTGTAGGCTTGTCCAAATCGAAAGCTGCAGAGTTGCAGACGACAAAATGAAAGTGGCTGAAAATTTGAAATCTGTTTTGTGAAGGGTAGAAAATATTGTGGGAAAAGGAGAAAATGCTGGTTAACAGCATTTTCTCATTTTCCCACAATGTTTTCTAAAGGTTTCTTTCTCAGGGTCGTTAAAAGTAGGGATTGTGTAGTAATGGGTTAATATTTTCTCAGCTAGTATAGGTCAAGAGCTGGGAATTTTCATGCCTAATGACACTCACACCAAATACACAATGCCTTTAGTGAGGATTGAACCCTGGGCTTCTGACCCATGCAGGGACAGACTCCAAAAAGTTTGGAAAAGGGTGCAATACACATGTTGAAGGGGGCAGGGCAACTGTCATCTGAATCAGCTGTCATGTATTGAACCATTGTTCTGTCAGATGAAAACACATTAGTACATGTTCAGTTACAACTATATTCATTAGTCCTTTACCAATTAACATTTTAGACCTGATCAAACTGAGAGCCTTTACAGACAACTAATCAAATGCGACTTAATTACTTTTTTTTTTCCCCATTGAAATGGTAGAAAACATTGTGAAAAGAGGAGAAAAACCGGATTACCAGCATTTTCTCCTTTTTTTGCAATCTTTTCATAAGCCTTCCACTTCATGGTTGTTTGGTAAAGGGTTAACCCTTTACCAAACAATCCCTGTTTTTATGGCCCTGAGATAGAAGCCTTTTGAAAACATTGTGGGAAAAGGAGAAAATGCTGGTAACCAGCATTTTCTCCTTTTCCCACAATGTTTTCTACCATGCTGGAAACAAATTTCAATTCTTGGGTTACGTTTATTTTGTCATCTGCAAGTGCCGTCAATTTGGACTGGTCCAAAATTTTGTCTTTTAGGAAAGGGTGAAAGCTTTATCTGAGGACAACATTAGTAGAGTCAATATTCAAGGCATTAGCAGATGAAAATTTGGTTCAAATGGTGACTTATGTCTTCAAAGGAATGAAAACACATTTTGGATGAAATAGAGAAAAGTAGGGTTGGGTTTTTTTTTTGCTTTCCCGCAATATTTTCTGCTCTATCAAAGTCGGGGTTCATCATATTACCTAGATTTAACTTGCTGTCTGCAGACACTTTGAATTAATTGATCAAGTCCAAAAATTTGTCATTTGGTAAAGATTTAGCTCATTACCAAATGACAAAATTTAGATTTGTTCAAATCGAAGGCATTTGCAGACGACAAAATAAAAAATAAAAGTCACAAAGAATTTGAAATTTGTTTTTTGAAGGGTAGAAAACATTGTGGGGAAAAAGAGAAAATGCTGGTTACCAGCATTTTCTCCTTTTCCTACAATGTTTTCAAAAAGGCTTCTTTCTCAGCGTGTTGTAAAGAGTTAAGGGATTAAAAAAAGTTGCAGGATCTAATGGAATTATAAGACTGTTGGTGAGTATTTTTTTTTTCAGTCCTTAGAGCCACCATTCCAAATTGAATTTATTTGCAGACAAGAAAACTGAGCTCTGTAGCTATATTACGAAGCCCGGTTTGTGTCACGCTCTACATATTTTTTTTATTTCGAAATGATGAAATCCTAAATAGCTCAAATGAAATGCTATTTCGAGAAAACAAAATGCTGAATCGTTAAAACAGAATGTTATTTTGAGAAAACAAAATATTGTTTTCAGAAAAACGAAATACTAAATCGTTAAAACAAAATGCTATTTTGAGAAAATGAAATTCTAAATCATTTTCTAAATTTCGTTTTAGCCACCTTTGATTTGTCATCTGCAAATGGTATGAATTTGGACGAGTACAAAATTTTGATGTTTGGTAAAGAGTTAATTTTTTTAACCCATTACCACATAATCTTTACTTTTGACGACCCTGAGAAAGAAGCCTCTAGAAAACATTGTGGGAAAAAGGAGAAAATGCTGGTAACCGGCATTTTCTCCTTTTCCCACAATGTTTTCTACCCTTCACACAACCAAATTCTTTTTCAGTCACTTTTATTTTGTCGTCTGCAAATGCTGTTGATTTGGACAAGCCTAAAATATTGTCGTTTGGTAATGAGCTAATACATAAGCAATCATTTGACCCACATTTAATTTATTGTCTTTGAATGCTTGGAAAATTGGAATTTGGCCTAAAATTCTGTAGCGTTGGTTCTTGATTGAAGTTTTTCTGAGCTGAAATTCAAAGTCACAACTCCTGCTAGCCCTAGTGATTTGACAGAATTAATTCTTACCAGCCCCCAAAAAATTCAGACTAGCCCAAATGAAAGCTTTCGCAGACGACAAATTGAGTGTAGCTCAAAATATTATTTCTGTTTTTGTAATGGAGATAACATTGCAGGAAAAGGAGAAAGTGCTTGTTAATATCATTTCTCTCTTTTCTCAAAATATTTTCAGCAGCCTTCGGCCCTGGGTTCATTAAAACCCAGGATTGCTTTAAAAAGGTTCTTCCTAGTGTCCATGGTTGGGCATCTTCAGAAGCCAAGGGTGACCATCCACTTATTCTCAATAATGAGACACCCTGGTAATCTTTTTCATATTTGGACATTTACTGTACACCGTACGGAGGCGACCAGTCTAAAAGTAACATCTCCTTTAGGGACAGTTATCTGTACTAACCATCCACTATGCTACTCTACCCTTGGTGGATCGAGTTTGATTTTGATGTTCTCCTGATACGCATTTTCATTGGTTGCAGCTAGCTCTAACTGCGCAAAATCAAATTGCTCGTAGCATTTCATCTTTGATAAAAATAGAACAAGGTCGCTACCTTTCGGATAAAAATAGAAGGTAAACATGAATACCTCCGTGGGTGTGTGTAGGATCTGTAATGATTTATTACCGAAAAAGACATAAAGGAACAAATTTACAGAAAGTTTCATTGTGACCAATCAATTATCAGAGGTTTTAGGCAGCGCCTTACCATGGAATGTCGACGTATGTTTGTGGACATTGCTTCATGTTGAATTATTGTATTCGTAAGCGGTTTGTAAAACAATATTTCATTGGCTATAAGAAATATGGTGTAAAGTGCGATAATAAGCAGCATCCAATTGGGGGATCTTGAGATTGGGCTTTATCCGCCAAGGTAAGATCCATGTAGTTGTCGTAACCTTGGCTTGCGAAGATGATTGTTGGGTTGGAAGGAAGGTTTATAAGTTCCCAAGAGCATTTTCCAAGCATATTTATGTGTCTCTGAGATTTTCATATAATCCATTGATTTATCAAAGGCTTTCCACCAAATCAGTTCAATTTTGTAAGCAATATCTAGTTTATTGTCTGCAAAATGCTTTCAAAGTCTAAAATTTATATGAGTCTAAAATTTGTATGAGTCTAAAATTTATATGAGTCTAAAATTTATAAGCTGGACAGAAGTTTTTTTGCCATTATCTTCCCATTAATATTTTACCCACGGCTGTTTTACATCAAATGACAAATTTTGGGTCCAGACCAAAATTGAAGTGCCTGCAGACAACAAACTATGACTACTAATGATATTTCCTGAATTTGATAGGGTAGAAAATATTGTGGGAAAAGGAGAAAATGCTGGTTATAAGCATTTTCTCCTTTTCTCACAATGTTTTCTATAGGCTTCTTTTGTTACGGTCAATTAAATTCAGGATTTTGTTGTAAAGAGTTTCAAACACCTGTTTTCTACCGAGATATCAAAATGCTTAACCCTTTACCACACAATGCCGACTTTGAATGACCCTGAAGAAGTAGCCTTTTGAAAACATTATGAGACATGGAGGAAATGCTGATATCCAGCATTTTCTCCGTTTCCCACAATTTTTTCTACCCTATCAAACAAAAATCACATCATTAAGGCATATCAAAATTGTCGTCTGCAAATGCTTACAATTCGAACAGGTCTAAAATATTGTCGTGTGGTAAAGGTGTAAATTTGTTTGGTGAAGTGTTAAATAGCCTCAATATATATGTTTGTCTCTGAATCTTTATTTTCAGGTCGCTGGAAGTGAGAAAGACAATTTTTTATAGTCTATTTGCAAACTCAAGTGAAAGACCATAGATAGAAGCAGAATAGCCTACTTCTACTACCACAATGAACTGCAGCAGCTGTACTTGAAGAAAACATAAAAAGTTTCACACTGTTTTTTTATGTATTTGTCATTGAAAATATTACCATAGATAGAAGCAGAATAGCATAATTCAACCACAATGAACTGCTGTATTTGAAGAAAAAAAAAAGAAAACGTTTCACACTGCTTTTCTGTTTTTGTCATGGAAAATATTGGTAACAAGGCTATTCAAATTTTGCCATTGAATGGAAAAATGAATGGATTTTAATGAAACCATCAGAACAGGCATGATGTTTGTTGTGGTTCAACTGATGGGACATTTTTAAAGTTTTAAATATATGTTACAACTCGAATGGTGAGATATAGCCAGTTATTGCTGGGTCAAAAAACTAGAAGGACTATTTGCAAAGCAAAGAAAAGCTAATAGATTTTTAAGATTATGTTGTTATTCAAATTATCAGACAAGCTAAATTACTGCACCACAGTTTAGCAAGAGATGTATAACGTGATAATTCATTAAATAAGTTTTTGTGAATCGTAACTTGAACACCTATGTGAACCAAGTTTCGAACACCAAAGTATATTCAATAATGTTGGCGCAGCAAGAGAGTGAGGATATGGGGGCACTGGAGCCATCTGGTGAAGAAATGCATGAGCTGATGACACGGAAGGCTCATGAATTGTTTAAAGTGTGTGACTGTGAGGAAAAAGGTTTCATAACCAAGAGAGACATGCAGAGACTACAGAGTGAGCTCCCTTTGTCCCCTGATCAATTAGAACATGTGTTTGATTCCCTGGATGATGATGGAAATGGATATCTTACACTGGAGGAGTTCACAGATGGTTTTGGTAAGAGATCAATTTTCTTTCTTTTTCAGGCATTATTTTAACTCTTTATCAAACAACAAAACTTTGGACTTGTCCAAACTGAAAGCATTTGCAGACCACAAAATAAATGTGAATCAGAACTTCAAATTTGACTTGAAAAGGGTTGAAAGCATTGTGGGAAAAGGAGCAAATGCTGGTTACCAGCATTTTCTCCTTTTCCCACAATGTTTTCAAAGGTTGTTAAAAGTCAGGATTGTGTAATAAAGAGTTAACCCCTAACACTTTATCAAGCAGCAAAATATAAGAGGTCCATATTGAAAGCATTAATTTTGCAGACGACATGATTATTAAGTGTTACTGAAAACGTAAAACCTGTCTTTGAAAGTGTTGCCAGCATTTTCTCCTTTTCCCACAATGTTATCAAAAGGGTCCTTCTTCAGAGTCATTAAAACTAGGAAATGTGTGGTAAAGGGTAAAAGCACCAAGTTTGTCTTTGTCGAACGTTCGATTGCAACTAGTCCAAAAGGTGTATGAAGAGGAATCGTTTTACTGCCTTGAGATCAAGTTGTTCTGCACTAAACATTAAATTTTGTTGAAAATGCTGTCAAAGAGTCACCAAGTTTTTGACAATGTTTTATGATATGGGGATTTGAAATGAGGATATTTGCTCTGCCTCTTGTAGTGTTTACATTACTTAACTCTATACCAAACGACAATTTTTGGGCTGAGCCAAATTCAAAGCATCTGCAGACAACAAATTGAATCTTGGTATTATGGTAATTTCTGACTGTGATAAGGTAGAAAATATTGTGGGAAAAGGAGAAAATGCTGTTTACCAGCATTTTCTCCTTTTACAACAATGTTTTCAGAAGGCTGCTTTCTTAGGGTCATTTAAAGTCGGGATTGTGTTGTAAAGGATAAAGCAATAGTACATGTATTTGCACTGTGATGTGTCAACACAATTTTTTTTACCAAACAGTCCCAATTTTAATGACGCTAAGAAGAAGGATTGGAAGGGAAACTCTGGGAAAAAGAGAAAAATGCTCGTAACTAGCATTGTTATCATTATGTTTTCTTCTCAATTAATAGCAAGTTTGATCATTTGAAGCACCCTTTATTTGTGTGTTTGTAGAATGATGCTTTCAATTTTGACAACTGTATAATTTTTTCATGTGGGAAAGAGTTAACCCTTTACCAAACAATCCCTGGTTTTTACGACCCTGAGAAAGAAGCCTTCTGAAAACATTGTGGGAAATGGAGAAATTGCTGTTAACTAGCATTTTCTCCTTTTCCCACAATGTTTTCTACTCTGTTGGAAACCAATTTCATTTTTTGAGTTATGTTCATTTTGTCGTCTGCAAGTAATTTCAATTTGGACCAGTCTAAAATTTTGTCGTTTGGGAAAGAGTTATAACAAATTACATATGTTTTCTTTGTTACTTTGTTACATTAAGTCCTTGGTAAACAAATCACAGTAAATTTCTTACCATATAATTAACTCTTGTTACGAGGCAAAGTTTCATACATGTCAATATTGAAAGCATTTACAGACAACAAATTGCATACTGCTCACAGTTTTGGATTTTGATTTGAAAAGATAGAAATCCTTCTTGGAAAAGATTCTATTGTGGGTAATTTTTTTAAAACTGTTCTTCCTTAGAACTGTAAGAATGCAGGATTGGTATCTGTTTGGTCCGAGGAATTATCCAAATACCACTGAAACACCGAAATACCCCATTTTTTTCGCTATCGAGTTTAGATTACTGATAAAAGTCCGAATTAATTGTCTTTTATCATATTTGATACAATTTTAGCCTTGACAGAATTGAAAACATTTGTAGACGACAATTTCAGTGTGGTACAAATGGTGCAATTTCTCTATGATAGGGTAGAAAATATTGCGGAAAAAGGAGAAAATGCTGGTTACCAGCATTTTCTCCTTTTCCCACAATATTTTCAAAAGTATTCTTTCCCAGGGTCATTATTTTTTTTCTCCTGTCATATTGTTTTAAACTTGCCATCAATCAACAAAAGTTCACTCAAATATCACGAAAAAAGACAAATATTTCATTCTGTTATCAACTATCTCAACTCGATAGGAAAAAATTGGGGTATTTCGATGTTTTGGTGGTATTACAGTGATTCGTCGGACCCATATCTGTTTTATGACCCAGAGGACCGAGGATTTAGAAAACATTGAGGGAAAAAAGAAATTGCTTGTGACTTTTTCAGTGGCAGTCCTTTGATCTTCTTCCGTCCAGGACAGATCCTACCTGTTTAGCCATATTCTGTTTGTGATCTTAAATGCTCCCAATATGAACCAGAATAAAATTTGTTCGTTTGGACAAAAGTTAGTCAGGGTACTACCACTTGAGCCATATTATGTTGTCATTAATGCTTTTTGTATGGACCAGTCTAGTATTTTTTTTTGTCTGGAAAAAAGTTCAGCATCAACTAATTTCTTTTGCAGGAAGTTTTCTAGGATTGAGGACTGGAAGATCTGATGAATCTGTTGCCATGGAGACAGACAATATATATGCTGATGACCAAGTAGACCCTCAAGAGGAGAGCCAGAACTTTAAGCAAATGTTGTCCAATGTTGGTGCACATGGAGTTTATGATGAGTAAGTGTTACAACCAGCATAGTTGCATAAACGAGCAATGCTTCTTATTTCCATTATTGGAAGCCTTCAAGATTGGGCGGAGGGCTGGTGCAGTGTTGAAACACTGGACTACCAATTCTTTTAGCCAAGGTTTGATAGCAAGCCTGTACAGGACCTTTCTGAGAACTTTTGTGTTTCCCACCCAACTAGAGACAAAGTGGTTGGAAACCCAGAGGTAGCCTCACATGTCCTCATGGTGCTTAATATGGGCCCCATTTAACCCATTACCACACAATCCCTACTTTTGATGACCATGAGAAAGAAGCCATAAGAAAACATTGTTGGAAAAGGAGAAAATGCTGCTTACTAGCATTTTCTCCTTTTCCAAGGATGTTTTCTACTCTTCACAAAACAAATTTCAAATTTTTGATCACTTTAATTTTGTCGTCTGCAAATGCTTTCGATTTGAACAAGCCTAAAATATTGTCGTTTGGTAATGAGTTAAACACTGGAATACCAATTCTGTCATCCAAGGTTTGATAACAAGCCTGTACAGGACCTTTTTGAGACCTTTTGTGTTGCCCACCCAACTAGAGGCAAACTGGTTGGAAACCCAGAGGTATCCTCACATGTCCTCATGTTGCTTTATAGAGGCCCCGTTTAAGAACCATGAAGGTTTATTCAAAGAAGAGCTAGGGGAATGTAACCAGATCTCCCTGTACTTATTCTTTCTCTCTAATGGTCCATATAGGCCTAGTGCACAGAGGGACCTTAATCCTACAAAGTTGTCATCATCAACTCTTCAAGGTTAAGGAGCAATTAGACCCACTACCAGGACCAGGGGGCAAACAAAAATCAATGACATCATGATATAGTGTACAATAAAAATGTCAGCCATATGTACAAACAGGAACACATTTTACTGCAATGCATTATCTCCAGCTAGATGGCATTCTATAAATACTCATCTATCTAATTTGGGCATCCTGGGTACAGAACTGAACGACTTTCCTATGCGACAACTGTTACTTTGAATTAAAAACTAAAATAAATGTTTACTCGATAAAACGCTACCTCGTGCAATTCACTCAGCTATGATCAGCAGTTTAGAGAAATCTGGAGCTAAATCAGGTCTCATTTCTCCTCAAACATATTGATAAAAGCTATTTTCAACATTGCTACATTATAGAGCGTAATATTACAGTCGGCCCGCTTTCGGGGATAGTGATGCGTCATATAAGAATCTTTGAAGAATATGATATGCGCAGACAACGATTGCAATGCAGTTTCTAATAAGTGCATCAAGGCTTTTTTTTCTCATTTTCTTTTTCTGCTATGGGTCATTTAATGATCTGGCTATGTTATTAGTACCATATTATAGGTACCCAACTACCCATAATGTCAGGATGTCTCAGGAGACATGTTCATTTTCTAATCAAACATGCACAAGACTGCTCAAAGAAATATTAGCTCTATGGGAGTGGTGATAACAAATATTGAAACAAGACAAACCAATAAATATCTTTCAACCCTTTGGCTGCCCAGCGCGACTAGATGACCTTTTGTGGACAGTGTAGATCAAGATCAGACTGAACAGAATGTTCGATAAGGAGATATTATTCCCCATAACATAACTTTGAAACAGCAATGTTTGGGTTACTGATATCGAACCGAAAATGAAATTTTAGTTATTTAGCAGGATAAGGGTTAAAAAGATAGATGGCCTAACTTTTCCAGCAAATAGCCAGGGGACCAGTAGAATAAACATGTCTACACTTTTTACCACAGGTGCCCCTAGAATGAATATATCTACATTTTTTACCAATTTTTCTGCCAGTGGCAAAGAGTTGGTCAAAAGCCAGCATATTCATCCATGCCAAAAAATACCCTGAGTGCACCAGATGGGAGCACCAAGTATGGGCAAATACACTGAGGCATCAAACATCTTACAAAAATGCCTTTACTTTGGCTGGCTGATATATCTATTTGAAGTAGCCCCACTCACATCTTCGTGAGCCAAGGTTACGATCACTACGTGGATCTTACCTTGGCTGATTGAGCCCGATTTCAAGATTCCTCTGTTGCGCCCTGTATTGGATGCTGGTTATTGCCCCCCTTTACATCATATTTCTAAAAGCTAATAAAATACCGTTTTACAAACCGCTTACTAATACACAAGAAGCGATAAGCAGACATCCACGTGTGTTTCCATGTTTACCTTCTATTCAAAAGGTTGTTCTATTTTTATCAAAGATGACATGCTACGAGCGATTTCATTCGTTGCAGTCAGAGCTTGCTGCATCCAATGAAAAAGCATATCGGGGGGAATGTAAAAATCAAGCTCGATCTGCCAAGAGTCACAGAGTAGCGTAGTGAATCGTCAGCCTTGGCTTGCGAAGATGCCCCACTCATTGCCTTGCCTATCACATTGAAAGGGAGATAAATGTGATAGATTTCACATAATGGACTGGTTACATAATGATTCTGAATGAGTATTAACTTTTTACCAAACATCAGTATCCTAGACTGGTCCAAATTGAAAGCATTTGCAGACGACAAATTACATATGACTCAAAACTTAGAACTTATTTTGGGAAGGGTAGAAAACATTGTAGGAAAAGGAGAAAATGCTGGTTACCAGCATTTTCTCCTTTTCCCACAATGTTTTCAAAAGGCTTCTTTCTCAGGGCGGTAAAAACCAGGGATTGTTTGGTAAAGAGTTAATGACCCTGAAGAAGAGGACTGTTGACAAGATTGTGGGGAAAAGGAGAAAATGCTTCAAACCAGTATTTTCTCCTTTCACTCCACTGTTTCTCACCATATGAATACAGAAATTGTTATTGCAGACACATGTATTTTGATGTCTGCAAATGTTTTTAGAGACTTAAGTTTTTATTTCATTGAAACCGAGCTCACATATATGAAATAATTTTGACACACTTTTACAGTGAACCAACAATTCAAGCATTGTGGGGTAGATTAAGGAAGGATGATCCAGACATGGCAAGCAGTTTTGAGGACTTCCTGTACAAAGTGACCAATGAGATCAAGCGTTCTAAAGCTGACTTTGATACGCTGGAGGTGGCTATGAAAAGGTAAGTACAAAGTTCTGTTGCAATGTTGTTTAACCCATTACCACACAATCTTTTGACGACCCTGAGAAAGAAGCCTTTAGAAAACATTGTGGGAAAAGGAGAAAATGCTGGTAACACTGAGAATGAGGCCTTTAGAAAACATTGTGGGAAAAGGAAAAAATGCTGGTAACACTGAGAAAGAGGCCTTTAGAAAACATTGTGGGAAAAGGAAAAAATTAATGCTGGTAACCAGCATTTTCTCCTTTTCCCAAAATGTTTTCTGATCTTCACAAAACAAATTTTTAATTTTCTGTCACTTTTATTTGATCGTATGCAAGTGCTTTCCATTTGGATAAGCCTAAAATATTGTCCTTTGGTAATGAGTTAACTCTTTAGCAAATGACAAAATTGAAAGTCCACATTGAAAGTATTTGCAGACGAGAATATAAATGTGAATCAAAAAATGAAATTTGATTTGGAAAGGGTAGAAAACATTGTGGGAAAAGGAGAAAATGCTGGTTACCAGCATTTTCTCCTTTTCCCACAATGTTTTCAAAAGATTTTTTTCTCAGGGTCGTCAAAAGTAGGGATTGTGTGGAAATGAGTTAAACCTCCTTGTTGTAGAGCGTAGTATCAATAAGGAAGAGTCGTGTCAATTACATGAATGTAGCTTTTGTACACTGCCATTATGATATCATAATACATTGTAATATCACAATACTTTAAAGGTGGCCCCTCAGAATTTGGGACAAAAATTTTAGAAAAATACAAAATATCATCCTTATACTCCGGAGGCCTTATAATTTTCATACATAAAACCCCAGTAGTCGAAAACCATCTGACAACATGAGAAATTAAAGATTTACTGCAGCCCAGGTTACACCATCAGGAAACACAGTCTATATTTACATGAATAACTCACTCATTTACATACCAGAAATACACAGACGAAGCTTCAAACATAGCGTCGGAAGAAGACATTATGGAAAATAATTTCATGTTTGTTATGTTATGGAATTTAAGCATCATTAGCCACGTGCCAGTCACTTAAAATTCTCACAATGCTTTTTTTTTTTTGCTCAAAATCTAAAAATAGCTTAAGAGGCTACGTAGCCTTTTAAGGGAATACCATCAAAAACATTTTTGTGTGTAATTTTATGATTCGTAATTATTGTTGATTTGTATTGTTTTTTCATATAAATTTCAGTGATATATACATTTTCTAATTTGGTGAGATGTGAAAAACCTAAATACCCACCTTTAATGTTCAAATGGAATACTTTAAAACTATTGACCCTGTGTTCTCTTAGAGTAAAGCTTGGCTTTTTTCAAATGAAAAATGTAAAGTACAGTATTGTCATATTCCTGTTGTTGTCCACATCTGCAACATGGCATCTGCAACATCATTGTGAGAAAACTTTGACATTTTCTCATCGTCACTGTTATTACTGATAAGATTTACATCAAATTTGGACTAGCTTTTTACACTTTACCAAGTAACAAAATGTAAGATTCATTTCACACTTTTAGTTTACCAATCAATCCCTGGTTTTTACGACCCTGCCATAGAAGCCTTCTGAAAACATTGTAGGAAAAGAAGAAAATGCTGGTAACCAGCATTTTCTCCTTTTCCGACATTGTTTACTACCTTTCTGGAAACAAAATTCTTTTTTTTTGTTTATTATGTTGTTTGCAAGTGCTTTCAATTTGGACCAGTGTAAAATTTTGTCGTTTAGTAAAGAGTTAAATTGAAAGCATTTGCAAACAACAAATTTTTTGGTCCTGAAATGATGGTCATTTTTTTGTAAAAGGAAAAAGCAGTGCAAGCTTGCTACCAGCATTTTCTCTTTTGTTCTTATTCCTCCTTTGCAACTGAACACAGATGCAATGTCCATTGCAATATATAGAGGTTATTGAGATCTAGACAGTAATATTGGCCTGTAATCTTGATATCTGTCCCGAGGCATTATCTCCCGCTAGATGGCATTCTATAAATACTCATCTAATTTGGGCATCCTGGGTACAAAACCGAACCACTTTCCTACACGACAACCGTTACTTTGAATTTAGAACTAGAATAAAGGTTTACTCAATAAAACACTACCTCGTGCAATTCACTCAGCTATGATCTGCAGTTCAGAGAAATCTGGAGCTAATGCAGGTCTCATTTCTCCTCAAACATAGGAGAAAGCTAATTTCAACATTGCTACTTTATAGAGTGTAATATTACAGTCTGCCCGCTTTTGGGGCTAGTGATGCGTCATATAGGACAGGTTGAATCTTTGAAGAATATGACATGCACAGACAATGGTCCTGAGGGCTTCAGCAAGGGGGATGGTGGTGGGGGTGGGATCCTAGGTGCATTTACATTATACATGTAATGACATTTTAAAATAAACAGTTCATCTTTATTCAAAGTTTAAAAGATGTCAACATGTGTGGTTTTCTGAGCTAAATGTTCAATTTAGTATGATACAGATTATGAAATTTAATGAGAGCAGGATAAACAGAACAAATGTCATTGTTTTGGATTTGAAAACTTTATTGTGCTTGGTTTCCCCAGTTTAAGAAATAAAATTCATAGATCTGCTAGCCTATGGGCACTAAGCCTTACCAGATAAGCTTTTCCAATCCAAGACAACAACAATCTATTCGCTATTTTATCATCTCTGCTGGTTTTGCGATTCAAACCACTATCTGTTGGTCTGAAAATTTGTGTGCTAGCAACTGACTGACTGATTAACCCTGTACCACATGGCAAAATTTTAGACCTATCCAAATTGAAAGCATTCGCAGTCGACAATTTCATAGTGGATCACATGACGCAATATCTCTTTGATTGGGTAGAAAACTTTGTGGGAAAAGGAGAAAATGCTGGTTACCAGCATTTTCTCCATTTCCCTCAATGTTTTCAAAAGGCTTCTTCCTCAGGATCGTCAAAAGTCGTCATTGTGTGTTAAGGGGTTAAGCCAATTTTTTTTCCAACTGGATGTTTTCAGAATGTTAGTTAACAAGCCAGTGTTCTGTTGATACAGACTTAGAACGAATATCTATTAAACAGGCAGGATAGCAAATATCAGCCCATTGACCTGCCATTTCTGCTCTTGCATGACACTAATATTACACTATTTTCAGTTAGAAAATGTTACAATTGTTAGTAACAGAATGTAATAAGACTGAAAAAAGTACTGAAATGATGTTGAAAGCAAAATTAAACTTCCCCCACCCCCTTACACACACACACACACACACACAGAGATTTTACAAGCCATTTACAGATTGAGATATGTACAAACATCAAATACAGATTACCTGATTTGATTAGGACATATTTATCTTACCTGTCAACGTCTTTATTTGCCTAGTTCTTAACCCTTTACTGCACAGTTCCAAGTTTTACAAACCCTTGGAAACAGTATGTTTAAAACATTGTGGCAAAAGGAGAGAATGCTGATAATCAGCATTTTCTCCTTTTTCCACAATGTTTTCTATCCTTTCAACATAACAAATTCTATCATAATGAACCATGTTTAATTGATCGTCTGCAAATGCTTTTAACCCATTACCGCACAATCCCGACTTTTGACGACCCTGAGAAAGAAGCCTTTAGAAAACATTGTGGAAAAAGGAGAAAATGCTGGCAACCAGCATTTTCTCCTTTTCCCACAATGTTTTCTACCCTGCACAAAACAAATTTCAAATTTTTAGTCACTTTTATTTTGTCGTCTGCAAATGCTTTCGATTTGGACGTGCCAAAAATTTTGTCGTTTGGTAAATGGTTAATATTTACAAGTCTTAGGAATTTGCCGTCTGAAGAAAGAGTTTACTTTATGTATTCACATTTTTATGCATCTAAGTACAACAGGTTACTTTTTTTTCCTAGGGAGGGGCTGTTTAAAATAGTGGAGAATGGCCAAATGGTTGTAATCCTTTACCACTCCTGATTTTTCATGACCCTGAGAAATAAGTCTTTTGAAAACATTGTGGGAAAAGGAGGAATTCTGGTAACCTGACCAGTGCCTCCTTTTCCTACAACGTTTCCTAACATTTTAGATATACTTTAATCAATTTTTGAGTCGATTCTGTTCTGTTGTCTTAAAAAGCTTTCAATCTGGACAGGTCTACAATTTTATTGTTTAGTAAAGAGTGAAGTCATCGCACTTAACTCTTTACCAAACAACATATTAATAGACTGGTCCAAATTAAAAGCATTTGCAGACGACAAAATAAATCTGACTGAAAAGTTCAAATTTGCTATGGGAAGGGTAGAAAACATTGTGGGAAAAGGAGAAAATGTTGGTTACCAGCATTTTCTCCTTTTCCCACAATGTTTTCAAAAGGCTTCCACCTCAGGGTCATCAAAAGTTGTCTTTGTGTAGTAACGGGTTAATTACATGAAATGTCCTTTTATGTAACTGCATGTAGATAGTTTTTTTTTTTATTTCATGCTTTCCGGTAGGATATCGAGAAATAGTAGTGAAAATGTTTTTCGATCTTACACTGGTACGACCAGTGAAAATATCGGTTTTTAAGTTCTTGTTGCCTAGGTAAATTGCGCGTGCCTAACAACCAGATGGGAAATGTGACGTCATAAACCTTACATTTCTCGCGCTTGACGTAATATTGTAATGCGTTGCTATGCGGGAGGGGTACGTCACGGGGAATAACGGAAAAGAGCTGTACTGGATTTTGATAAAGCTCCTCCTAGAAAGGGTTAAAAGCATGAAATAAATAGAATATTTGTTCTTTTTAGGTGAAAGTTTGAAATTTATTTCATCTCGTGAACACCATCGGTAATATATTCACTCATGGCTGCGCCACTCTTGAAAATATTACCGATGGTGTTCACTCGATGAAATAAATTTCGATCTTTCACCGACAAAAACAAATATCCTCTAAATAATAGTGCTACAAGGAATTGATCCTTTTGTCACAATGTTTTCTAGATGCATTTGAAGGATATAACTGTCATTCCTTCCAATGTTTCTTTATTGTGTGGCATCTTTATTTTAGCAGGGTGAAAATCAGACATTTAGCCTGATTTTGGCTTCACTTTACCGGGGCCAAAATTCTAGGCTTTTCCAAATTCCAAGCATTTGCAGAAGACAAAATAATTATGACTCAAAAATTTCGATTTGGTTTTTGGTGGCAGGATAATAAACATTGTGGGAAAAGGATAAAATTCTGGTAACCACCATTGTTTTCCTTTTCCCACAATGTTTTTCAAGGGCTTTGAAGACTTTCTCAAGGCTGTTAACCCATTACCACATAATCCCTACTTTTGAAGACCCTGAGAAGAAGCCTCTAGAAAACATTGTGGGAAAAGGAGAAAATGCTGGTTACCAGCATTTTCTCCTTTTCCCACAATGTTTTCTACCCTGATGGAAACAAATTTCAATTTTTGAGTAGCGTTTATTTTGTCGTCTGCAAATGCTTTCTATTTGGACCAGTCTAAAATTTTCTTGTGTGGTATAGAGTTAAACCAGTAAAATTACTGAAGGAGGAAGTGTGAAAGATAAAAAGTCCTTGGTGAGGACATACTATTAATGTTAAAATTGCTGTGAGGCTAATGTGGTGATGTTTAAAGCTGGTATTTTAAAAGGATAAAAACACTTTTTTGTAACAGGTTTTTGGTAATAAAAGGATATAGACCAAAGAAAACAATTTTTTATGTACCAGGTTTATTTTTTTTTTTCTTATTGCCGTATATCTCTACCAAACAACAAAAATATAGACCCGTTGAAATTGACGCATTTGTTGAGGACAATCTTGATGTGGCTTAACCCATTACCAAACAACAATAGTTTAGACTAGTCTAAATTGAAAGCATTTGCAGACGACAAAACAAAAGTGACCGAAAATTTGAAATTTGTGTTGTGAAGGGTAGAAAACATTGTGGGAAAAGGAAAAGATGCTGGTTACCAGCATTTTCACCTTTTCCCACAATGTTCTCTTATTAAAGGCTTCTTTCTCAGAGGTGTCAAAAGTAGGGATTGTGTGGTAATGGGTTAACCCTTTAGAACAAATGACAACTTTTAACGACCCTGTGGAAAAAGCCTTTTGAAAACATTGTGGGAAAAGGAGAAAATGCTGGTAACCAGCATTTTCTCCTTTTCCCACAATGATTTTTACCCTATCAAAGCAAAATTGCACCATTTCAGCCACTTTGAAATTGTTGTCTGCAAATGCTTTCAATTCAGATAGGTCTAAAAGTTTGCTGTGTGTTAAAGGGTTTATAGTGGACCATCTCTTTAATTAGATTGAAAACATTGTGGGAAAAGAAGAAAATGCCTGTAACCAGCATTTTCTCCTTTTCGCTAAGGCTTCATCCTCAGAGTGGTCAGAGCTAAGGACTTTGTGCTAAAAGGATAATCTGTTTGATTACCAGAAGACAAAATTTTAGACTTGTCCATGGTGAAAGCGTCTGCAGGAACAAATTTATGTAGTATAACTGTAATGTAATGGAACTCGAATAATTCTTTCGGTTTAAAAGGGTGGAAAGAAGCTTTGTTGGAAAAGGACTGCACAATGCTGGTTATCAGTATTTTCTCCCTTTCATGCAATAATATTTTCTACCCTATCAAAGACAAAATTCTTAGTTCATGCTTTCCGGTAGGATATCGAGAAATACCAGTGAAAATATTTTTCGATCTTACACTGGTACCACCAGTGAAAATACTGATTTTCGCGTTCTTGTTCCCTAGGTAAATTGTGCGTGCCTGATGGGAAATATGACGTCATATACCTTATATTTCTCACGCTTGACGTAATATTGTAATGCACTGCTATGTGGAAGGGGTACGCCACGGGGAATGACGGAAAAGAACTGTACTGGATTTTGATAAAGCTCCTCCCAGAAAGGGTTAAAAGCATGAAATAAATAGAATATTTGTTTTTTTCAGTGAAAGATCGAAATTTATTTCATCTCATGAACACCATCGGTAATATTTTCACTTGTTCTGTGCCACTCATGAATATATTACTGATGGTGTTCACTCAATGAAATAAATTTCGATCTTTCACCAAAAAAACAAATATCCTCTATATCATTTGACATTGAAAAATCTTATCCAAACCTATAAGGGCATTTGTTTCGATACTGAGTATACAATACTGTATAACTAGGAATTTTTGCCATATGGAAGTTTTTGCATTTCTCAAATTTGAAAAATTTGCAAACTTTTCTGTTCGGGTATTTAATCCTTAACCCCATAAGGCATTTCTATGGTATCTCTAATTGACCCTAAATAACAGCAAGGATGCAGCCATTTGTTATGTGTATATGACACCTTTTGATAGCATAGAAAGCATTGTGACAAAAGGTGAAATTGCTCATCATGAGCAATTTCACCGTTTGCCACAATGTTTTCAAAAGGCTCCTACAAGCAATTCGTAGAAATAAGTATCTATGGACAAGGGGTTAAGAACTAGATAACAACAAAATAACAAGTGTCTTGAATTCGCAAACTTTGCCCAATTCCTAATGCCAAGTGTCCGTATTCAGTAATTTGCAAATTTTTCGACACGCATTATGATATCCATGTATGCAATAATACCTATTTGACATCAACAATGTTTGTTCAAATTATAGTTCTTGGATAAGATTAGCCCTATTTCAGGGATGGTTGATCACAATGGGTATAAGGTTAGCACTTAAGGGTTATCGTGACCCTCTTGTGTTTTCTTTTTTATAGCAAAACCACAGCCCATGATGAGGAAGTAAGAAAACTATACGAAGAAATGGAATCTCAAATAAAGGCAGAGAAGGATAAAATACTGACAGAGGTAAACCTCAAACTCCTTACTGAAATGCTGTGATAATCCATTCCTGGTAGTACTATAGTCGGTAGAACTACGGTCATTGCAGATCAAGATCATACCACACAAAATATGCTGTCAAATCTTTGATCTACACTGTCGGCTGTGCTTGACTCATTACCAAACGACAATATTTTAGGCTTGTCCAGATTGAAAGCATTTGCAGAAAACAAAATAAAATTGACTGAAAATTTGAAATTTGTTTTTAAAAGAGTAGAAAACATTGTGGTAAATGGAGAAAATGCTGGTTTACAGTATTTTCTCCTTCTCTCATGTTTTCTATAGGTTTCTTTCTCAGGGTCATCAAAATTAGGGATTGTGTGGTAAAGGGGTAAACATTCAGCATTTTAACTCTTTACCACAAAAATTTTGGACTAGTCCAAATTGAAAGCATTTGTATACAACATACATATTAATCAACATTTGAAATTTGAAGAGTAGAAACATAGTGGGAAAATAAGTGCTGGTTACCAGCATAATCTCCTTTTCTCATAATGTTTTCAAAGGCTTTCTCTCTCGGGTCGTTAAAAGTCAGGATTGTGTGGTAAAAAGTTAACTCATTATAGATCCTTCAATGCAGTTTTTGTCTAATTACCCCTGATTTCTTCGGTAGATAGGTCCTTTTCATTTTTCGCATATGGATTAACCCCTTACTTAACAATCCCTGGTTTTTACGACTCTGAGATAGAAACCTTATGAAAACATTGCTGGGAAAAAGAGAAAATGCAGGTAACCAGAATATAGGGTCTTAAAAAAAAAGAGAATTCTTACTTGTCCTCCTGCCATTTTGCACTCAAAGAAGGATTATCCTCTTGCCCTCACCAAATTGTTACTAGTAAGGATGAGTGGATTCTTTGGACCCTGCTAACCAGCATTTTCTCCTTTTCCCACAATATTTTCAAAAGGCATCTTCCTCAGGGTTGTTAAAAGTGTCATTGTGCGGTAACGAGTTAAAGAAAATGTGGAGTAAAGTTAGCAGACCCACCTCAAATTAAAACAAGTTGGTTTCTTTAAAAAAGAAGCCAGGAGAGGTCAGCATCATGGTTTTCAGATACTTTATCGGCTTTTTATTTCAATACATTTTCATACATGTAAACAAACTAAAAAAAGCCGCAGCCTAGAAACGTGGTATGCTTCACATGATGGTTGTTTGGCCTTCTTTTTGTGTTTTCAAGTGGCATGGTCTTGTCCAGCAGTCTGCTTTCTCTTTTTTGATGAAATTCTTCTTGGTTTTTCTTCTGCTTAGATTTATTTGCTTAACAAAAAATTACAATTATTTTAGGGGTCATTCGCAGCCATGGCAAATTAACGTAACAAATATTTTTTTTGAAATTCATCCAATAAAAATAAACCACATCTATTTCCCATTTCAGTTTTTTGATTTCGCTTTATTTACAAAACCATGACGAAACAGACTGTGTATCAGAACAATTTTGCAGGAAAAATGGATTTAGACAGCAAATTCTGTGTCAGTCTGCCTTTTAAACTCACCACTGTTGGAGTGGTCTGATGACCTCTCCAATTAGGTGAGCATATTTTATACATTCTGATCTTGATCTGCACTATCTTCTAAAAAGCCTTGAGCTGTTCATAGTATTCTGTTGATTATGTATTCTTTGTGCGTATTCATAGGCAATGTGATAACTCTTTAAAAAATAAACGGAACTCAAAATTTGAAAATTGTTTCCAGTAGGGTAGAAAACATTGTGGGAAAAGGAGAAAATGCTGGTTACCAGCATTTTCTACTTTTCCCACAATGTTTTCAAAAAGCTTCTATCTCAGGGTTGTAAAAATCAGGGATTGTTTGGTAAAGGGTTAAATGGAATTTGTCTTTGAAAGGGTTAAAAAGTAAAAATCAACGTGAGAAAAGAAGAAAATGCTGGTTACCAGTACTCTTTCCTTTTCTGACAAGCTTTTTCCGCAGGGTTGTGATAACTCTGGTTTGTTTGGTAAAGAGATATGTGTTTGCCTTTTTGTAATTGCCTCTTTGTTATTTAATGCACAGGAGAGAGCTAAAGAGAGACATTTACGAGAAACTCTGGAAAATGAAATGTTTGAAAAGGATAAACAACTGCAGGAGCTGATGGCAAAACACACCGAGGTGACTTTTTTTTTTACTTTTTTCATGCAATCAAAATGAAATTTTCAGTATGGCAGCAGGAGGCAAATTTTGAATAGAATAACAATTCTATCTTACCTCTAGGGTGATCAGTGGTGAAGTGGTAAAGTGTAGGGCTCATGACCCGGGG
The DNA here is from genome assembly GCA_943736015.1 of Tridacna crocea. NCBI lineage: Eukaryota > Metazoa > Mollusca > Bivalvia > Cardiida > Cardiidae > Tridacna > Tridacna crocea. Next base: position 34,747,626 of record OX031067.1, on the reverse strand, counting down.
GTCCTAGGTTAGAGCTTTACTAGAAGCCCTGGTTTTTTCATGAGAATGCCCTTGGATAAGACACTTCAGAGCCCTAGCCAAGAACTGGTTAAGACATACATGAAGAAGTGAGCTGTTGCCATAATTTTCCTAACTGAAATAATGTCTCATTATATAACCATATTTAACCCTTTACCACTTGACAAAATATTAGAAGATCCAAATTGGAAGCATTTCCAAAGGGTACAGTAAACTTAGCATAAGTAATGGGATTTGTCAGCAAAAAAGGAAAGAAAACATCGTGGGGAAAAGGAGAAAATGCTGGTTACCAGCATTTTCTCCATTTCCCACAATGTTTTCAAAAGGCTTCTATCTCAGGTTCATTTAAACTCAGGACTGTGTGGTAAAGGGTGAAATTGTTGTCTGCAGCTACTTTGAATCTGGATGAGTTTACAGTTTTGTTGTTTGGTAAAGAGTTATTTCACAGGTACAGGGTTAGTTCACAGCTGAAGAGTTAGTTCACAGGTAAAGAGTTAGTTCACTGGTGAAGAGTTAGTTCACAGGTGAAGAGTTAGTTCAAAGGTAAAGAATTAGTTTACAGCATCAAGAGTTAGTTCACTGGTGAAGAGTTAGTTCACAGGTGAAGAATTAGTTCACAGGTGAAGAGTTATTTCACAGATGAAGAGTTATTTCACAGATGAAGAGTTAGTTCACTGGTGAAGAATTAGTTCACAGGTAAAGAGTAAGTTCACATGTAAAGAGATAGTTCACATGTGAAGAGTTAGATCACAGGTAAAGAGGTAGTTCACAGGTGAAGAGTTAGTTCAAATTCAAAGAGTTAGTTCAAAGGTAAAGAGTTAGTTCACAGGTGAACAGTTAAGGTAAAGGGTTAGTTCATAGGTGAACAGTTAGTTCACAGGAAAAGATTTATTTCACATTTTCAGATGGAAGAGCGCCTTGGTCATCTGAACACTATTGAGGTGGAAACAAAACTGGAGAATGACAAACTTCAAAAGGTAGGTTTGTCTTTATGCAGGTTTCTTAGTAGCTTTAACTCATTACCTCACAATCCCAACTTTTAATGACCCGTAGGATGAAGGCTTTCAAAAACATTGTGGGAATTGGAGAAAATGCTGGTAACCAGCATTTTCTCCTTTTCCCATGATGTTTTCTACTCTTCACAAAACAAATTTCAAATTTTCAGCACTTTTGTTTTGTTGTCTGCAAATGCTTTCAATTTGGACAAACCTGAAATATTGTTGTTTGGTAAAGAGTTAATCACATACCACACAATTCTGAGTTGTAACACTTTACCACACAATGACGACTTTTGACGACCCTGAGGTGGAAGCCTTTAGAAAACAAATTTCGAATTTTCAGTCATTTTCATTTTGTTTTCTGCAAATACTTTCGATTTGGACAAACCTAAAATTTTGTTTTTGGTAATGAGTTAATGAACTTTGGGAGGAAGACTTTTGAATCTCCGCCACAAGTAAGTTTCCTGGAAATTTTGTCTAAATACAATAAAATGAAAAGATAAAATTTCTAGGTACATGTAAATGATTTATCGCAATTGTTTTCTGAAATAATCATGATATTTATTTCATATCTCATGGCAGATGTTGGTGCTACTATACTATAATGCTACTATACTATAGTTAAGTAAAACTTAACTATTTACCACGCAATCGCAACTTTGAACGACCCTTGAGAAAGAAAACTTTTGAAAACATTGTGAGAAATTGAAAAAAATGCTGGTAATCAGCATTTTCTCCTTTTTCCACAATGTTTTCTACCCTTCCCAAACCTAATTTCAATTTTTCAGTCACATTTATTTTGTTGTCTGCCAGTGCTATCAATTTTGACAAGTCCAGTTAACTTTTTACCACACAGTCCCGACTTTTAATGATCCTGAGAAAGAAGCCTTCTGAAAACATTGAGGGAAAAGGAGAAAATGCTGGTAACCAGCATTTTCATCTTTTCCCACAATGTTTTCTTCCCTTCCCAAAGCAAATTTCAAATTTTCAGTCACTTTTATTTTGTCGTCTGCAAGTGCTTTCAATTTGAACCAGTCTAAAATTTTTGTCTTTGGTAAAGAGTTAAACAACTTTTGTTGGCAGCTATCCTAGTAAAACAGGGCTCTGCTGAATGTCCAAAACAATCTCAACAAGAGATAAAATCCATGTGTTTGCAGAAAACTATGACATATAGGATCTGACATGAGTTGGTTTTTGAGATAAAAATTTATTAAATGAGTCTACTAAAAATGTTACTAAGGAGCCTTTGGCGAGCTTAATAACATTTTTTGTCGACAAGTTTAATAAATTTTTACCGCAAAAGCCAACAAATGTCAGATTCTTTTTATCACATTACTGTATAACAAGAATTATAGTCCCTAATGTGTTAAACAAGAAGCATACATGTATCATGTGTAATGAAATTTACACGAAGCCTGTGCACTTACTTTGACATATAATTTACAAACAAAAATAGTTACGAAGGAACTTGCATTATATTGGTATTTGTTTGAGTCTAAAAATGATATTAAATTAACAACTTTATCATGGTAAGACTTTCAACAGCTAGTTTCCTTCAGGAATCTAGGTCAGCAATGTTTTAGAAATGAAGTGTATGATTACAGTGTTGACCAAATACAGCACTATTTTCTTATCTCACAGGTGTGTGAGACAAGAAAATTCATTATGGCTGTATTACATTGAAGACAAGGGGAGTTATGTGATTAAAGTTTCTTTCAAGAAGATTGCATAATAATGGGCACTACCTAAACCTGAACTGCTGTGTTATTGTCACCCTAAACAATTTTATATTGTTTTACTTTGATTTATTTTGGCTGAGATGCCTTTCCCCATTTAGAATATGTAACATCCCCTGGGAGCAGTAGAAAGAGAAAATATTTTACATATGCAGTCCAACCTGTACCAAGCAAAACACTTATAGGATAGACAATGTGGGAATACTGGTTGCAATTTCTCCATTTCCTATATTGTTTTATTTAGCATTCTCCCAAAGAATCATGCAGATGGTGATAAGTGACTAGTCACAGAATTCATTGGTTTAACCCTCATTCCATCAGACTTGTTGAAAAACTTTCCCAAAACAAAGCATTCCCATTTTCTGACAGTGGTTACCATGGAAACTAAAAATCAAAATTTCACAGAAATTGGTCGAAAGTTGTCAGTCAAAAAATTGAAAAATCACACTTTTTAGGGTGGTTTTTGACAAATCATTATTATTTAGATTATCTAAACTACTTCTTATATTACAAAAAGGACATGAGTAGTACTCAAAATTACTTTGTAAAATGGAAAATGTTACTTGCATTGTGTTGCATAGCAACATCAGTTTAGCCATAGAAACCAGTTTTTCAAACTTCCAATTTTGAACATTTTCAAACCAAATTATCTTCTAACAGCAAAAGTGCATATGAAAAATACATATAGGGCCTAAATGAGCAACATCTGATTTTTCACGGCCAACAATAAAATAACTCAAAATGTTTATAATTTTTGTTACCATGGCAACAAAAGTATTGACCCGTCAGTGATTTTGCTAAAAAGTGTCAATTTCAAAGCAAATTATCTCCCTTCTGCAAAGAGAAATATTAACAGTGTATTTACATATTAAATGATCCACATCTGTTCAACCAATAAAGAAAAAAAAGAGCTCTGCAACAATCCAAACATTAGTTACCATGGCAACCAAACTATCCAACAGTTTGCGACTTTAACAAAAATCAGCACATTCAAAGTAAACTACTGCCCATTTAGATAATCTATACTACTACTTAAAAAATATGTTAAAAGGAGGACATGAGTAGTACTCGAAATTACATAGAAAAATAAAAAACATCACTTGCATTGTGTTGCATAGCAACATAAGTTTAGCCATAGAAACCAGTTTTTCAAACTTCCAATTTTGAACATTTTCAAACCAAATTATCTTCTAACAGCAAAGGTGCATATGAAAAATACATATAGTACCCAAACGAGCAACATCTGATTTTTCAAAGCCAACAATAAAAAAACTCAAAATATCTATAATTTTTGTAACCATAGCAACAAAACTATTGACCCGTCAGTGATTTTGCAAAAAAGTGGCAATTTCAATGCAAATTAATTCCCTTCTGCAAAGAGAAATATTTACAGTGTATTTATGTATTAAATGATCTACAACTGTTCAACCAATAAAGATAAAATTAAGTTCTGCAACAATCCAAACATTAGTTACCATGGCAACCAAACTAACCAACAGTTCGCGATTTTAGCAAAAATCAGCACATTCAAAGAAAACTACTGCCCTTTTAGATTATCTATACTACTTCTTAATACGTCAAAAGAACGGCATGAGTATTACTCGAAATTACATGGGAAAATATTGAAAAATATAAAATGTCACTTGCATTGTGTTGCATAGCAACAAAAGTTTAGCCATAGAAACCAATTTTTCAAACTTCAAATTTTGAAGATTTTCAAGCCAAATTATCTTCTGACAGCAAAGGTGCATATGAAAAATATATATAGTGCCTAAACGAGCAACATCTGATTTTTCACAGCCAACAATTAAAAAACTCAAGATGTTAATAATTGCTGTAACCGTGGCAACAAAACTATTGATCCATCAGTGTTTCTTCAAAAAAGTTGCAATTTTAGAGCAAATTATCTCCCTTCTGCTAGGAAAAATATTTACAGTGTATTTACGTATTGAATGGATCCACATCTGTTCAACCAATACAGAAAAATCTAAGTTCTGCAACAATCCAAATATTAGTTTCCATGGCAACCGAACTATCCAACATTTTGCGATTTTAACAAAAATCAGCACATTGAAAGTAAACTACCGCCCATTAGCGAAGGATTACATTGATAAGTAATACTTACTTAAATTACCCACATCTGTTTGTCAATATTAAAATGTAAAAGAAAAAAATAATGGCCCAGTCATGTTACCATGGCAACCAAATCATTGAATCATAACAAATAACAGCTTGTTCAAAGCAAATTAACCCTTTCCAGCTAAGAAGCATCTGAATAAATTAAACCTACTTTAAATGACTACTATATGTTATGCACATACAAAAGATAAAAAGTATTCAACACCGCAGAAAAAAAATGTTACCATGGCAACAGAACAGTAAACTCATCCCCATAAAAGTATGGAAAATAACAAGATATCAAAGGGTAATAATTCTTGAATTATGCAATCAAGAGTTATGGTTCTTATGCACCACACTTCTCTTTGATGAGATCTATCCATCTGTGAAGTTTCATGTTTATCCCTCAAATAGTTTTTGTGTTCTGCTAGACAAAATTTAAGTGAGAAAATAAAGGGCAATAACCCTTAAAATATGCAATCAAGAGTTATGGTTCTTATGCACTGCACTTCTCTTTTATGAGATCTATCCATCTGTATAGTTTCATTTTTACATCTCAAATAGTTTTTGATTGTGCTCCATACAAGAAATTGGGATGCGAAGAGGGATAGACAGAATGGAGGAAGAATGGATAGACAGACAGAAAGACAGACAGACAGACAGACGGATGGCTACTATTATAATATATATAGCCGCCTTTTTGGCGGGAGATAATTAGCATGTATGCTACTTTATGAATGAAAACTAACATGCCAGGAAGTATGTATAGAGGGGTATGAACATTTTTAATTGTTGGTCATTCTATTTGATAGATAATTGTATTTTCTCAATTTTACCGATATGTTGCCACTTTGGCTGCCATGGTAACCTGGAGTATGATATGATATGCTCATTGTTATTTTCTCATGGACAACACATTAGATTAATAGCTATTTCTAAAACCAAAGTTATTCAGTTTACTTACTCTTGTCTCTACAATTATTCCTTGAAAATAAGCAAACATTGGAGTTTTATGCCAGTATCGAGATTCAGGTTGCCATAGAAACCAGGGTTTTTTAAGGTATAAAATTCTTTCTAAAAAATTCTGAAGAGGATCATGGCAGGATCATTTCTGTGAAATTTCATCAAATTTGGATTGGTGGTTTCAGAGAAGAAGATGTTTGAAATAAAATTTAACGTATGCACACACGTACCACGCACGTGTACACACACACGCACACACGGACAGACACACAGACGCAAGACAGATATCTGGCCATGACATAAGCCCGCTGGCCTTCTGCCAGTGGAGCTAATGAAACTGACATGCCATGAACCATATATAGAGGGGTATGAAGATTCTAAATTGTTGTTTATTATATTCGACAGATAATGGTATTTTCTCAATTTTACCGATACATTCCCACTTTGGCTGCCATGGTTACCTAGAGTATGATATGATATGCCCATTCTTTTTTTTTCATCGACAGCATGTTAGATCAATAGCTATTTCTAAAACCAAAGTTATTCAATTTATTTACTCTAGTCTCTACAATTTTGCCTTGAAAATAAGCAAAAATTGCAATTTTATGCCATTGTCGAGATTCAGGTTGCCACGGAAACCAAATTTAGACACAAAACCAAAATATCTTCTTTGCAGCTTTTCAGATTTGTACTAATACTTCATATGTCATATAAACTGACGTTCAAATATTTGTGTTTAGTGGTCATTTTTTTGCATAAAATACAGCATTTTCCAAATTTTACGAATCTGTTGTCACTTTGGTTGCCATGGTAACCTGACCTAAAAACATTTTGACCTTTTTTATTTTTTTATTTGTGACCCAATACATTAGTCTTTATGCCCAATATTGAAACCTTAAATCCTAGCTTTGCTGTTAGGAGATAATTGAGATAGAAATGTCAATTTAAGCCACCAGCAGAAATGCGAAATACAGTCTTTGTTCGTTGCCATAGAAACACATTCTGGAAGCTTATTTTTGCTATTTAATTCTTGATATTGCAAGTCAATACATGGGCGATTATGTTATAATAAGACAACTGACTGGACTTTTCGTGATAAATATGTTGTATTAACTTCAAAATGCTTAATTTTTGAAGTTTTAAAAAGCAAAAAATATGCCTCTGGGGGCAAAAACTTTCTGTGGCTGTTGCCATGGTAACAGCATGACAATAAAAGTTTCCCTTTGGCTTTTGAACTTTTGTGACTAAAGGAATCAATTGCACTAACTTTTTTTGGTATTCTGAAAAAGTCACTTATCACCATTTCTACAGGGCCTGCATGATTCTTAGGGAGAATGCTAGTTATATCCTTCCCAAAACAAACTTAAATTTCTCACATTTATTTTTTGGTCTGCCAATAGTTTCATTCTGGACTTGTATACACTTGTATTGTTTTGTAAAAAGTAAACTCTTTACCAAACAACAAAATTTTAGACTGGTCCAAACCGAAAGCACTTGCAGACAACAAATTAAACGTAACTCAAAAATGGGAATTTGTTTCCAGCAGGATAGGAAACATTGTGGGAAAAGGAGAAAATGCTGGTTACCAGTATTTTCTCTTTTTCCTACAATGTTTTCAAAAGGCTTCTATCTCGGTTGTGAAATCCAGGGATTGTTTGGTATAGATTTAACCCTTTACCACACAATCCGGACTTTGAACGACCCTGAGAAAAAAAAAAACTTTTGAAAATATTGTTGGAAAAGGAGAAAATGCTGGTAACCAGCATTTTCTCCTCTTCCCACAATTTTTTCTATCCTTCCCAAAACAAATGTAAATTTTTCGGTCATGTTTATTTTGTCGTCTGCTAATGCTTTCAATTTCGGCTAGTCTAAAATTTTTTCGTATCGTAAAGAGTTAAACGGCTTTTCCCAGTGTACAGCTTCTATTTTTTTAGGAGAAGGAAGAGCTACAAGAATCACTTATCAAATCACAAGAAGGTCTGGTGGAGTCAAGAGCCTATATCAACCAACTAAGAGAGCAACAGAAAGAGGAGAAAAGGGAAAGAGCAAGGTCTGTGTTTGTATTTGGGCGTATTTCCTTTCGCTACTCAGAACACTCCGAACATGTTCTAGGTCAATGGAGTATTTCAGAACACTGTGCTGTGTTCTGACTGTTCTAATCCAAACAAGGTGAAGCGCACCTGCTGAACGGTTGCTAGGTGATACAAGATGGCTGAAAGGCGGACAATTCGTCATGGCAAAATTTGCAATTGTTCTTTTTTACGACATGAATACAGTAAATAGGGGCATAGTAGACTTGTCTCTACTCTTCCTCTGCAGCTAATCATTTCCTTAACTAACACAGCTATGACAGTAGCTCTTGCAACAGCCATCATGCCACTGTACTTTCATTTCGATATGGTTTAGAACAATGTTCTAAACATACTCCATTCAGAACATACTTCCAGAACAGTGTCTTGTGTTTTGAAACATTCCTTTCACACATTCCAGAACAGCATTCCAGAACATAGAACATTGTGCCAGAACAAGTGAAAGGAATAGGCTCTTGGAGTTATACTCTTTACCAAACGAAAAGATTTTATACTTCTTCAAATTGGAAGCATTTGCAGACTCCAAAACTTTGACTCAAAAATTCAAACTTGACTTTGGAAGTGTAGAAAACATTGTGGGAAAACATTGTTGGAAAAGGAGAAAATGCTGGTAAACCAGCATTGTCTCCTTTTCCCACAATATTTAAGTAGGCTTCTTCTTCATGTTCTTTAAATCTGGGGATTTTTGGTGAAGAGTAAATGCTATTTTAATCCTTTACCAAACGACAAAATTTCAGACTGATCCAAATTAAAAACACTTGCAGACTACAAAATAAACTCAGTTCAAAAATTGAAATGTATTTCCAACAAGGTAAAAAACATTGTGGGAAAAGGAGAAAATGCTGTTTACTAGCATTTTCTCCTTTTCCCACAATGTTTTCAAAAGGCATCTATCTCAGGGTCGTAAAAACCAGGGATTGTTTGGTAAAGAGTTAACTGCCTAGTTCATGTCAAGGTGGTCTGTGCACCTATGGTTTAAAAGAAAAGAAATTTGCAAAAGAAAAATTTGCTAGTTTCAACCTATTTTACCGATCATTTATTATATTTATCAACAGGGCTGCTTTGAAGCTGACGGAAGGGATTGCCATTGAAAGAGAGACTTTGGTCAAACAACTTGATCTTTTAAAGTAGGCTCTTTTATAATATATTTTTATTAACCCTTTACCCTGTAAGGTATTTCTATGGCATCTTTAATTGACCCTGAATAACAGCAAGGATGAAGCTGTTTCTTATGTGTATATAACACCTTTTGATAGCATAGAAAACATTGTGGCAAATGGTGAAATTGATTGTCACGAGCAATTTCACCTTTTGCCTCATTGTTTTCTAAAGGCTCATACAAGCAATGCATAGAAATGAGTATCTATGGAGACCTAAAGGCAAAGCCCTGGTAGCTCGTTGATAGAGTACATGACTTGAGAATGAGGGATGGCGTGTTTGATCCCCGACTTGGCTTGGCCAGTTTCTTTCTGAGGATTGATAACGGGTATTGTGATGGGATTCATTCCTCTCACAGCTGATCATTGTTGTAATAGTGGGTATGTGGGAAAGCAGCCGATTAATGGTGAAAAAAAATGCAGGGCAAGTATAGATAGCTGCATCGGCTGCCACAATATAACTGAAACAATCTTGAAAAAGCTTAAACACCTTAAAATCAATTAAGGTAGTAGACTCCTTAATACCTCAAGTGCTGCATTGCATAAAGTTTTCTTGATAGTTGATAAATATGGATTGATACAGGTATAATACTTTTGCACGTTTTTAACCAACCAGCTTATGGGCAAATGGTGGCAACAATAAATGATGGAAAATCATCCAATCAAAAACAGCATCATTTTATACAGTTATCTATGTGAAACTTAGGCAACTTTGTTTTTGAAATATCTGAAATGACATTGTGGATAAATTTGTAAAGAACTAACTTTTTACTAATTAACAAAATGACAACATTTTTGCTATTAAAAGCAATTTGCAGACAACAAATTAAATGTATCATAAATGTGAAACAATTTGTACTTCATAGAGCACGAAACATTGAGGGAAAAGGTGAAAATGCTGGTTACCAGCATTTTCTCCTTTTCCCACAATGTTTTTGAAAGGGGTCCTCCTCAGTGTTGTTGAAAGTGGGCAATCTATGATAAGAGATTAAGAAATTATTTGAAATTGTATTTCAGATCAATGAACAAAAAACTGCGAGATGACAAAGATGAAGCTGATATAAGGCGGGTAAACATTTTATATACTCCTCGCTGTTTACCTGAATTATCTCCCTTTGTTGCTAGACACAAGTTTTAACTCTTTACCAAATGCTAAAATTTACCACTTGCCAAAATTGAAAGGATTTGTAGGTAAGAAATCCAATGTAGCTGAAATGATGGCTTTGTCGGTGAAACTGTAGGAAACCATGTGTGTGAAGGAGAAAATTCTTGCTACTTGCATTTTCTCCTCTTCTTACAAGGTTTTCAAAAGAATTTTTTCCCAGGGTCTTCAAAGTTGGGAGTGCATGGTAAAACATGAAATAGGAGAAGGAAAAGTTAATTTCAAGAAAAAAATGCTGGTTGAATTTGCGTTTATTTATCGTTGCCATCGGTTGCCCATATGGGCAACACCCCCTGAAAGCTGTTGGTATTGCTACGGGGGATAGTGCAGATACAGGAAGAAACCCATCCTAAGTTTTGCCTGGTTCTTTAACGTGCTCGATGTATAGCACCGTCACACAGGACTTCAGTACAACGCCTCATCCGAAAGACTATTAGTAATTTTAGATGGTCAGCTGTGGGGATCGAACACACACCCTCATGGTCACAAGTCTTATGCTGTACCAACTGAGCTATTCAGGCTGGTCAACATTTGCAGATGCCAAATTAAAGGTGGCTCAAATGGTAGAATTTGTCCATGATAAAGAAGAAAACATTGTGGGAAAAAGAGAAACTTTTTGCGGATGTGTTAATCCTGTTTTCTGAAGGGAATGGCCCATCCTTTGAAAAGAATTTCCAAGTACAATGCAAAATCATTGTTACTGGACATTTTTTTTTGAAAAGATTATTTGAATTTCCATATTATTTATTCAACCTTTAGTGAGATTTTGCAAAATTGATAAATAGCTACACAAATTTAGTTTTCCATTTTTGTTTTCATCACAAAGGAATTTTGATTGAGTTCTTTTACATGTTTACGAAATATGTGTAAAATACTTTTTTCTGCAATGATGTGAAATTATTTGTTTACCCCTCTAACTATAAATACATTTCCATTCCCATCATGCAAGGACATGTCTATACATAGTAACAGTGAGATAAATATGGAACAAGAGGTATTTTCCCAATGTCAACCAATCTGAAGACATATTATGTGCATACTGGATTTTTTTCCAATATATTGTGTTAGTTTGGCTTGATGAAAACAGTGGAATCGAAACAAATTCTAATTTCATGGCCTTCAACTTTTTTTTTTTTCAGATATTTTATCAAAAAGTAAACTGTTTTTCTCAACACCACATCATACAGCATAATTTTATTGCAACTATTGACTACGTCATCTGGCCTTGCAGTCAGTGAAAATTCACTCTAAAACATCATTTTGCTTTCTATGCTAGGATAATAAAGTTTTCTAGTATGCATACAACATGGCTTCAAAATACAGCTGGCTTTTTTGAAACTTGCTTTGTTCCCTAATACTACTAATTCCAAACAGTTATTTGTTAACCCTTTACCCCATAAGGCATTTATATGGCATCTCTAATTGACCCTAAATGACAGCAAGGATGAAGCTGTTTCTTATGTGTAAATGACAGCTTTTGATAGCATAGAAAACATTGTGACAAAAGGTGAAATTGCTCGTGACGAGCAATTTCACCTTTTGCCACAATGTTTTCCAAAGGCTCCCACAAGCAATGTGTAGGATTAAAGGGTTAAAGCACCCTAGTTTCCCTTACCAAGGTGAATGTTACCTATTTTTTTTTCAGCTCCCTTCAGTACAAAGTGCTCAATGGTCACTCAGTTGTCAGTTGATATTTGTCTATTCCTTGTGTGTTGACAACTCTATATGGAGTGCAACACACGAAAAGGGGCATTCGGACATCTGCGTAAAGTGTCGTCTCGGATCAGCCTGTGCAGTCCGCGCAGGCTAATCCGAGATGGCACTTTACGACTACATTAGATTTTGTCCTTCAGTAGACATGTGCAAAACAGAAAATTGCATCAAAACGGAAAGTGTTGTCTCGGATTAGCCTGCGCGGACTGCGCAGGCTGATCCGAGACGACACTTTATGCAAATGTCCGAATGCCCCTTTTCATGTGTTGCAAGCCATATAATATCTTTTCCTCCAAAACCACATTGCCAATTCAATTTAACCCTTAGGCTGCTAAGCGCAATGACCTTTTGTGGACAGTGTAGATCAAGATCAGACTGTACAGAATGTGCAGTCTGATCTTGAATCTACACTGTCCGAGAAGGAGATGCTATTACCCAAAACAAAAATGTTGAAATGACAATATTTGGGTTTTAACCCATTACCACACAATTCCAACTTTTGACGCCCCTGAGAAAGAAGCATTTAGAAAACAATGTGGAAAAAGGAGAAAATGTTGGTTACCAGCATTTTCTCCTTTTCCCACAATGTTTTCTACCATTCACAAAACAAATTTCAAATTTTCAGTCACTTTTATTTTGTCGTCTGCAAATGCTTTCGATTTGGACAAGCCTAAAATACTGTTGTTTGGTAATGAGTTAAATGTCAGAATGAAAGTCTTATTCTAGTTATTTAGCAGGATAAAAGTTAACTTTACATGAAAGTGTCTTGGTCAAAAACATTTTAGCTCCACTGGCTGAAGGCCAGCAGGCTTATGTCATAGCCCGGTGTCTGTTGTGCGTTCGTCCATCCAAGCATGTGTGCCTTACCCTTTATTTCAAACATCTTTTTTCTCTGAAACTGCCCATCAAAATTTGATGAAACTTCACATAAATGATCCTGCCATGGTGCACTTCAAAATTTCTGAAAAGAATTTGATTCCTTTTAAAACTCTTGTTGCCATGGCAGCAAAACTGAAAAAAAAAAAAACATTTTTAAAAATCTTCTTGTCTGAAACCACAAGCCCCAAGGCTACTGAATTTGGCATGTAGCTTTATCTAATGGACCTCTAACAAGTTTCTTCATATAATAGGCCAGGGGTCAAAATTGGCTCCATACCAGGGATCACAAGTTTAACATGGGCTTCTGTATATTGTCACTTCAATTTAAAAATTAATCAAGGGAAATAACTCTTTATAAAGGATAAAGTTTGTTACTATTTACCTCCCTAGATTATCAAACTGCAGTGATACATAATTGGGGCTAGATATTAAAGTTTTTTGATAGGAAATAATCTGTTTTAAGGGAGAGTGATTCATTTTGATGCTAATAGTTATGCTCACATGAGTGGAATAATTTATTCATAGTAGGGATTCTATCATTTAGTTTTTTCAAGAACTTTATCTTTCATGCCAATGAACAAACCTGCATGTTTTGCCTGACAGTGTTCATTGTTTTCTAAGGCCCTCTTTTTCAGGGTCATGATCACTTTAATTTTTATGGTAAATGGTAAAAAAGCCAGTGGAGCAATACAGGGCCATCATGGTTCTCTTGTTTTAAGCAGCTTCAAGACTTTAATTGTTGAAGAATTCTGATTGCCCTATCAACAGAAGATAGAATGTTGTATCTTTGAATGTTGTAAAAACCAATTGGTTTCAAATTAAATGGGCAAGAATTGTGACAATTTGTATGTATCGTCATGGAATGTACCTTCACCAAAGTTTTTCAAACAGTACCCTGGCAGTCTAAAGAGGCCCCTCCACAAGCTAATAAGGTTTAAATAGTGTAAAAATATTTTGTCTTCCATTCATTAAGTCTGATAGCCTATGACTCACAGTTGTAATGGCCCTACATAGAAGGTAACAACATTGTCATGTAACTTGTAACTTGTAAGGGAAAAAGTATGTATTTGATCCAAATTAATCAAAAACTTCATTACTACTTCACAAGTCACATTTTAAGCCAATATTCATAACACCTCTAACATATACACAGATAATAACTGAGACAGTGTATGTGTACAAGTTACAAAATCACACATAGCTCATCGTATTAACAAAAGAGAATTAATGTACTGGCTCTTGAAGTTAGATTTTTTGCTTATTTATCATAAAAAATGATTATAATGTGAGTTAAGTATTGACTTTAGCAGGAACAAGTTAACTCTTTACCAAACAACAAAATTTTAGACTGGTCCAAACTGAAAGCATTTGCAGACAATAAAATAAATGTGACTGAAAAATCGAAATTTGATTTGGGAAAGGTACAAAACATTGTGGGAAAAGGAGAAAATGCTGGTAACCAGCATTTTCTCCTTCTCCCAGAACGTTTTGAAAAGGCTTTTCTTTAAAGGTAGTTAAAAGTTGGGATCGTGCAGTAAAGAGTCGCTCTACCATTCTTATGTATACCTCTAACGCAGGTGAGCAAACCTGAGCCATTGTGTCCCTCTTGTTTATGTTTATTGAATGTTGTACGAAAAAGGTATTAGGTCAATATACATAATGAGAATAGTTCCCTTTACACTTTAGATTAGATTCATGCTAATTTCTTGGGTAGCTTTAAACATTGGTTTTTCCAAAGATGTAGCCCTGGTAAATAATGGCATGATTATTGTAATTAAAAAAATTATGTTACTGAGCCCAAGGGGTGTTGGTGCCTAGAAAGATACCCTTTTAATCCTTTTCTTAACAATCTTGTGTATTAACAGTTCAGAGGAATAAAGCTTTTCTCTCTTTTGACATGGTGTTTTCCAAAGCTTTCTTTCTCAGAATCATTACAACATCGGATTGTTAGGTAAAGAGTTAAGTTTGGTTGGGAAACTTTGGTTTAAATCTTTCCCAAACGATAAATTTTGGACCCTTCCAAAAAGAAAGAGTTTGCAGACAACAATGAATTTTAGATTCGGAGAAAATGGCAGAAAGTTCTCAAAAAGGGACGAAAACACTGCGGGAAAAGGAGAAATTGCTCGTTACGAGCAATTTCTCCTTTTCCCACAGTGTTTTCGAAAGACTTTTAATGCAGACATGAAAAAAACCAGGGCTTGTTTGGGAAAGGGTTAAATCTTTATCAAATGACGAAATTGTAGCGTAGCCCAAATTGAAAGCATTTGCAGACAACAAAATAAAATATGGCTAAAGAATTGAAAATTGTATTAGAAGAGTAGAAAACATTGTGGGTAAAGGAGAAAATGCTGTTTACCAGCATTTTCTCCTTTCCCTACAATTTTTTCAAGAGGGTTCTCTTTCAGGGTAGTTTAAAGTCCACATTTGTGGGAAACAGTTAACTTTATTAACAGTTTTATTTATGCAAGTTTTAATGCTTGTCCAGACAGCTTTATTACAATTTGTCTGTGTGTATGGAATTTTAATGCTCTTTTAACAGCTTGAGTCATATCACAGCCAGTGCTTTTACAGATATTTTTCTGCTTTACTCACACCAGTACTGACATGACTTTCCAAAACAATGACCGATTTTCTCACATGCATTCAGAGGTTTCAGGTGAAAAATCACCAGAAAAAAAGTTTGCCAAAACCAAGTATCAAACCCACAACCTTCGGGTCATGAGTAAGATAGTTACATTGACCACTGCTGGTGTACTTATAGAATTAGAACTTATCTTATCAATGTTGAATGCATTTGCAGATGACAGAAAAAATAAGGCAGAACTGATGGGATTTGTCTTTCCAAAGATAACAAAAAACATCATGGCGTAAATGCAGAAAATGCTAGTTGCCAGCATTTTCTCCTTTTCCCAAAACACTTCCAAGAGCCTTCTTTTCAAGGGTTGTTAAACCCTTTACCACACAATCCTGATTTTTAATGATCCTGAGAAAGAAGCCTTTAGAAAACGTTGCGGGAAAAGGAGAAAATGCTGCTGACCAGCATTTTCCACTTTTCCTACAATGTTTTTAAAAGGCTTCTTCCTTAGAGTTGTCAAAAGTCATGATTGTGTGGTAAAGGATTAAGGGCAAGCCGTGTCATTTATGGAAGTTTTAATTAGTGCTCAAAAAAGAGTCACATGCTATGTAACAGTAACTTGTTATGCTAATCTTATTGTTGTTATTGCTTGCCTTTAATGAAATTTAACATAATGGGATACTTTTTGTTGAAAGTTTTTTCTTGATTGCCCCTCTTATGTTTCTTTTTAACCCTTTACTCCATAGATACTCATTTTGACGTATCAACAACAGACAGCTTTTGAAAACATTGTGGGAAAAGGAGAAATTGCTTGTTACGAGCAATTTCTCCTTTTCCCACAATGTTTTCCACTCAATTAGAATTTTGTATCCTCATTTGTCCATATTTTTGACATCAACCTTATTTGCTGCTGAAATGGAAGAGCCTCAACTTGGCATATCAGGTAAAGGGTTAACTCTGTGCCTAACTATTCTGATATTATTATTGAAGTTATTTACTTCAAGCTTGGACTCTTTGCTTACTAGCAAAAAGGAAATCTACACACAATAAGGGCCGATCACCATCAAAGTATCGTTGACATTTATGTCCCTTTTTTCAACTTAAAATTTTCACTGAAAATCCAGCATTGGCACCCTCATTTGGTGCTTTTGTGGCCAGTTTACCTGTATAGGAGGTAACTCAAGACCAAACAACGAAAATATAGACTGTTTTAGATTGAGAGCATTTGCAGATGATAGATTGAATGTCACTCAGATTGTGAGAATTAGCCACGAAAGGGGAGAAAACATTGTGAGAGAGGAGAAAATGCTGGTAACCACAAGCTTTCTTCCTCGGGGTCATTTGACACAGGCTGATGTGATAAAGGATTAAGGCTTGACCAAAATGACAAAATTTTAGACTGGTCCAAATTGTTAACACATGCAGATGAGAAAAAAAAAATGTAACTCATGAATTGAAATTTGTTTCCAGCAGGGTAGAGAACATTGTAGGAAAAGGAGAAAATGCTGGTTACCAGCATTTTCTCCTTTTCCCACAATGCTTTCAAAAGGCTTCTATCTCAGGGTCATAAAAACCAGGGATTGTTTGGTAAAAGGTTGTTAATAAAAGGGGTCAAGGGGTATGAAAAAAGAGTTTGTTTTCTTGTTTTACAGAGAATTGTGGCAGAGATTACAAATTTTATTTACTTGTAAAGATAAACATCAGGGATTCTATATGTTATATGATCCCTGATAACATTAAAAGAGAAAACAAAACTATTTAGGAAGCACAAGGAAGATTTTTGTAATTTTAATGCAAAATTTCCCATATGGTTAGTGATAGAATAGCTGTTATTGCATACAAGGAATAAATGAATTTTAAAGACAGCTTAATTTCAGTTGGCTAATTTTGTATACACAATGGATTGGCTCCTTTCTCTTATAATGTATCTGTCTTAACTCTTTACAAAACAACAAAAGTTTAGACCAGTCCAAATTGAAAGCATTTGCAGTCGACAAAATGAATGTGACTAAACAATTGAATTTTGTTTTAGGGAGGGAAGAAAACATTGTGGGAAATGGAGAAAATGCTGGGTACCAGCATTTTCTCCATTTCTCCACAATGTTTTCAAAAGGCTTCTTTCGCAGGGGTGTTAAAAGTCGGGATTGTGTGGTAATGGGTTAAAGACCTACAATGAAGAAAGTACAGCAGCGTAAAGTGCTCTTGTCTGAAACCTGTTTTTGTATAATTATATAGCAGCTTGGTTAATTGTTATTTTTCAAACCACACTGAAGTACATGTAAAATTCCTTATTCTGACCTGACACGCAAATTGGGCTGTATAAACACAGTGCAAGGAAAGCGTGGTAAAATCTGCGACAATCCATGTAGAGTGACATCATTATATATCGAGTGACATCATTCAATGAGTGGGTTATTCAATGGAACATAATCTTCATCCGCGTGTTTACTCCAAGTTTGAACATGTTTTCCTTTCATTAAGAATTGGCCATGTTAGAATCAAAATAATCTTCTTTCTATCATGGTTTATTGTTCAATAAACCATGTTGTGAGTTACGAGGTGCAATGAATAAACCAGTCGGGCTATCACCCTTGTGGATTATCTATTGTGCCTCATAACTCACAACTGTGGTTTATTGAATGATAAACCATGATAGGAACATTATTTCTTAAATAATGCAAATTAAGATTTTTGTTGTTTTGTATTATAGATGGGAGAAGCAAGCCCAAAACGAGAGTCCCCTCACAGGGCAGAACTTGAAAGGCAGGGTTCCAGTCTTGGAAAATATTTCAATACAAAAAGGTAGGCAGCAACTTTGTAATTCATAATTCTTTAACCCATTACCACCCTACTTTTGATGACCCTGAGAAAGAATTTTTTTTGAAAACATTGTGGGAAAAGGAGAAAATGCTGGTAACCAGCATTTTCTCCATTTCCCACAATGTTTTTTATCCTATCACTATACTATTGCACCGCTTGAGCCACATTGAAATTGTCGTCTGCAAATGCTTTCAATTTGGACGGGGCTAAAATTTTGTCATCTGGTAAAGGGTTTAGTTTAGTTTAAACATATTTATTTTACATCGATTGAGAAACAAGTTCTGACAACTTGTACTAATCTCTCTGGATTCTGCTTCCTGGGAACTACACCAGTACTTGCGCCGAATATGTGGCTCTATGAAAAATCCCAAAGTTGACACCTGCTCCCGGGTATTGAACTCAGGACCTTTAGGTTATGAGGCTGATGCTCTACCTCACGACCAGGAACACCACGTAAAGGGTAAAAGTGACTATTTACCTAACAAATAAAGTTTTAGAGTGGTCCCGTTCATAACATTTGCTGACAACAAATAAAATATAGCAAGAATGATGAAAGTTTTCTGTAAAAGTGTAGAAAACCTTGTGGGAAAAGGAGAAAATGCTGGTTACGAGGTTTTCCAAGGGCTTTTTCCTCAGGGTTGTTAAAACTTAGATGATTGTGTGGTAAATAGTTAAACCTTCACATCACAGTCCCTTAAGTATAAACATCCTTGATGGAATAAACTCCTGAAAACATTGGAGCATTTTCTCCATTTCCCACAATATTTTGTGCTCTATCAAAGAGCAGTTTCATTATTTGATCCAGCTTGAAGTTGTTGTCTGCAACTGCTTTCAATTTAGACAGGGCTGGAATCTTGTCGTCTGGTGGAGGGTTAAAACTATTTGCAGACAACATTATCATATTGAAATCAAACAAGATCTATGAATTTTGTTTGGAAAAATAAGGCAACATTGTGGGAAAAAGAGAGAATGCTAGTTACCAGAACTTTTTCTTTATCCCACAATTATCTCAAAGACATTCTTAATCCAGGTCATTTGCAACGTTTAACTCATTACCACACAATGACGACTTTTGACAACTCTGAGGTAGAAGCCTTTTGAAAACATTGTGGGAAAAGGAGAAAATGCTGGTTAACCAGCATTTTCTCCATTTCCCACAATGTTTTCTACCCTGTCCAAATCAAATTTCAATTTTTCAGTTACATATATTTTGCCGTCTGCAAATGCTTTCAATTTTGAGTACTCTATAAATATGTCGTTTGGTAAAGAGTTAAATTCAAGATTGTATAGTAAAAGTTTAAAGTTAGAAGTAAACAAACTCTTTTGTTGATATTCTAATTTCGATCATTACAGAACTCCAAAATTGCCATCATGTGACGAGAGCGTCCCAGAGGAAGTAGCAGATGAAACAAGACTTACAGATATTTATGACAGTATTGAATGCGACGATGATGTATATATAGATGGACAGGCACCCTCATTTATTCACCCTAATATAGATTCATTTCAACATAGTCAGAAAACTAGCTCTCCAAAATTAGTTAGGACCAAAAATCAGCAACTTTACCAGTCTAATAGCCTAGAAAGTACAGACAATCGGTAAGTTTTATTGGTTGATTGTTTTCTATTTTTAGCCATTATTTTTAATTTTTATCCGTTAAACTCTTTTCCAAATATTGAAAGTTTAGATTGATTCAAATTCAAGGCATTTGCAGATGGCAAATTAACTCTTTACCTAACGACAAAATTATAGACTGGTCCAAGTTGAAAGCATTTGCAGACGTCAAAATAAATCTGAAGGAAAAATCGCAATTTGGTTTGAGAAGGGTAGAAAACATTGTGGGAATAGGAGAAAATGCTGGTTACCAGCATTTTCTCTTTTTCCCCACGATGTTTTCAAAAGGCTTCTTTTTCAGGGTCGTTAAAAGTCAGGATCATGTGGTAAAGAGTTAAAGGTTGCCAAAATAACAGAGAAGGGAAAGGAAGAAAATGTTGGTTGCAAGGTCTGTTTCATTTCCTCCACATTTTTTTTTCAAAATTCTTATAGTCCTTGTGGTCCTAAACACAGGACTGGGTTGGAGTAAGTTGTATGATTTCCATGACTTTTACCCTTTACAACACAATCTTGACTTAACGAAAACCAAAAATTGTTTTAAAAACATGGTCAGAAAAGGAGAAAATGCTGATAACCAGCATCTCTCCTTTTTCGAGACAATGTTTATTACTCGTCCGAAAATAAATTCACATTTTAAGTCATATTGATTTAGTCGTCTGCAAATGCTTTCAATTTGGACAAGTCTAAAATTTTGTCATAAAGTAAAGAGGATTGAGAATGCTGGGATAAAGCCTCAGTCATCAATATAAACAATGATGTTGGCATAGGGGTGGTCATTAAGTTAACCAGACAGCAATTTCAGATTTGCCCAAATTGAACAAACTTATATTATGAAATGTGACTTAAATGACACTTGCTGTCTGTAAAAGAACAGCAAACATTATTGGAAAAGTAGAAAATGATGCTTACCCCATCATTTTTAGCTCACCTGAGCACAAAGTGCTCAGAGGGAGCTATTGTGATAGTGCTGTGTCTGTCAACTTTTACCTTGTGTACGCTGTAGTGGCCACATTTTTCGTCCGATACCCATGAAACTTGGTCAGAATGTTTGCCTTGATAAAATCTCGGACGACTTTGAAATTGGGTCATGTCAGGTCTAAAACTAGGTCACTAGGTCAAATCTTAGAAAAACCTTGTGCACGCTCTAGAGGCCACATTTTCAGTCCGATACTCATGAAAGTTGGACTGAATGTTTGTCTTGATGATATCTCAGTTGAGTTTGAAAATGGGTCATGTTGGGTCAAAAACTAGGTCACCAGGTAAAATCTTAGAAAAACCTTGTGTACGCTCTACAGGCCACATTTTCAGTCTGATACTCATGAAAGTTGGTCAGAATGTTTGCATTAATGATATCTCAGACATGTGAAAATGGGTCATGTTGGGTCAAAAACTAGGTCACTTTGTCAAATGTTAGAAAAACCTTGTGTACACTCTAGAGGCCACATTTTCAGTCCAAAACTCTTTTTAGTTTGTCAGAATGTTTGTCTTGATGATATCTCGGACAAGTATGAAAATGGGTCATGTTGGGTCAAAAACTAGGTCACCAGGTCAAATCTTGGAAAAATTTTTCTATACGCTCTGGAGGACACATTTTCAGTCCAACACTCTTGAAAATTGGTCAGAATGTTTTCCTTGATAATATCTTGGATGAGTTTGAAAATGGGTCATGTTGGGTCAAAAACTAGGTCAATAGGTCGAATGTTATAAAACCTTGTGTATGCTCTGGAGGACACATTTTCAGTCTGATACTCCTGAAACTTATTCATAATATTTGTCTTGGTGATACCTTGAATGACTTTGAAAATGGGTCATGTGGAGTCAAAAACTAGGTCACTGGGTCAAACAGAAAAACCTTGTGTACACTCTAGATGCCACATTTTCTGCCTGATACTTTTCAAACTTGGTCAGATTGTTTGTTTTGGTGATGTCTCAAAAGAGTTTGATAATGGGTAATTGTCAATTCTAAAACTAGGTCACTTGGTAAAATCTTAGAAAAACCTTTTGGACGCTGTAGAGACCACATTTTGAGTCCAATACTCATGAAACTTGTTAGGAATGTTTGTCTTATTGATATATCAAAAGTGTTTGATAATGGGTAATGTCTGTTAAAAATAGCTCACTGGGAAACTGGATTGAAAATGGTTCATGTTTGGTCAATAGATTCAGGTGAGCGATTTCAGGGCCTTCTTGTGAATTTTCTCTAAGTGTTTTCAAGAGGGTAGAAAACATTGTGGTAAAAGGAGAAAATGCTGGTTACCAGCATTTTCTCCTTTTTCCACAATGTTTTCAAAAGGCTTTTTTTCTAAGGGTCGTTAAAAGTCGGGATTGTATGGTAAAGGGTTAAAGAAGTTGCACACCACAATTTGATTTATTGTTCTTGATTAAAAGAGGTCTTACATAGAACTTCTGAAACATGTGGTTGTTTGATAAAGAATGAAGAATTCTAAAGAGAGTTAAATATTGTGTTTTTCTTCAAAGCACTGAGAATACTGGAGTAACGAATCAGGCACTTACAAACACAATGGCTTACACTGCTAGGGCTGTGACCAAGTTTGCCCAGCCTACCTTCAGGTTCAGTTTTTAACACTTTACCAGGCCACATATTCCATCTGAAGAAAGAAGTTAAAAATTTTTGAAAAATACATGTATAATTATAACAATTATATAAACTTGAGTTCAGCCCTAAAGACATTGTTGCTAAAAGGAAAAAATACGATTAAGTTACGAGACATAATTTCTGCAATTGCTATTATTATTATTATAATACTCTGTCAGAATCAGATGGAAATAATTATAAAGGTCTAATTGTGGGCAATCTTTTTGTCAGATTCAGATGGAAATATAAAGGTCTAATTGTGGGGAATCTTTTTGTTTTTCTGGTGATCCTCATTTGAAGACTGGTGTAAACTTTTTTCAGAAGTTCACATTTTTTTTTTTAAATTTTTGTTTATGTAGTTTAAAAGCCTCCATCAATACAAAAAGCAAAAAGATAATTTTTTTTTTAGTCTAAATGGGAAAACAGATATTTTTGTGATAGGACAAAGACATATCAAGATTTTATTCATTTAACTCATTAACAAACGACAATATTTAAGGCTTGTCCAAATCGAAAGCATTTGCAGACGACAAAATAAAAGTGACTGAAAATTTGAAATTTGTTTTGTAATGGGTAGAAAACATTGTGGGAAAAGGAGAAAATGCTGGTTACCAGCATTTTCTCCTTTTTCCACAATGTTTTCTAAAGGCTTCTTTCTCAGGGGCGTCAAAAGTAGGGATTGTGTGGTAATGGGTTAAAGGGCACCATGGTATTTAGATTTTATCCATCAAAAATGGCCAGGATACAATATATGCTTTTATGTCTGAGAAAAGGTTAGAAATGAGATTCTATTACTCTAAATGATTAGAGGATGAAGATAGCAAGATTTATTTCTCCAAAAAGGCAAAGATATTTCATGTAATTTTTCTACAAGGGCAAGGATATTATTGTCTAAAATGGAAAAATTGTATAATATTTAATCTAAGAGGGCAAAGGTATTAAGATTTATTTGCCTAGGAGGACATAGGTTGGAAAATTTCAATTTGCTCATAGAGGCCAAAGATTTTAAGATATTTTTTTCCAGAAAATGCCAAAATATTAATTGTAGATATAATTACATGTACTATAAAAAGGGAGATAATAACGATTTAATTTTCCAAGACTGGCAAAAATAAGTACCCTTAAAGCACCTTTCACTACTAATGTTGCTTTTGTAACTGGTGTAGATGAAGATCAAGCTGCATATCATGTCATATAACGTTTTATCACATAACTCTCCTTGTTTTCAATGTGATACAGCCATTGCGAATTTTCTTGCCTTACACATGTGAGATAAGAAAATAGTGCTGTATTTGGTCAACATTCTGTAATTATACGCTTCATTTCTAAAACATTGCTGACCTAGGTTCCTGAAGGAAATTAGCAATCGAAGTTCTTGTCATAATAAAGTTGTTAATTTAATCACTGTTAGACTCAAACAAAAATCAATATTATGCAAGTTTCTTAGGAACTAATTTCGTTCCTAATGTACCTGTCAGAGTAAGTGCACAGGCTTCATGTAAATTTCACTACACATGATATATATATGCCTGTGGTTTAACACATTTTGGACCATAATTCTTGTTATACTGTAATGTTATAAAAAGAATCTGACATTCGTTGGTTTTTGTGGTAAAAAATTATTAAACTCATCCACAAAAAATGTTATTAAGCTCGCCAAAAGCTCGTTTAATAAAATTTTTGTAGACTCGTTTAATAATTTTTTATCTCAACAACCAACTCATATCAGATCCTATATGTCTCATCTTTGGTATAAACTGCCTACTTTGCCAAGATATTCTGGAATAAAACTGACCTTGATATTGTAGGTAATTACTTGGGTCTTATAAAATTTATTGATTTGAAATATCTGTTGGGTTTATTTGGTGTTCTATGGGTACTCTGTGGCTCTTTGAGAACAAAGATGTTAAGATTATATTCCTCTCTGTCCTCCCTGTATTTTAGGTTTGCATCCTTTTGAGGTGAGAGAAATATGCTTGACTTGTTTTTGTTGTGAATTTTGTTTTCTTGCTGTTATTTTATCATATTCTATCATTTTTCACCTAAAGAATGCTGAGCTCAAATTGAGTGCATTTCCAAACAGTGCAGATTATGATCAGACTGCACACGTGATAACTCTGATCACAGAATTACACTGCTTGCAATCTTGTGAGATATTTTTGCCAAAACAACCTTTATATTGCAGTTACATGTACTTCAATTTTCAATTACCTGAGACCGTCTTTTTACGCTATGATTTTGGAGGTGGCCCAGTCTCTTATATACTAGTACAGCCTACAACCTCTTCAAACATGGCTAGCTCAGAAAAAGTTAATGAAAGATAAATTGTTGAAAAGAAAAGCAACTTGTTTAATGAAGGAAATAAGTTATTTAAAAGAAAAACAACTTGTTTAAGTCTTTACCTCTCAAAAAAAAAAGTAGATTTGTCCAAACTGAAAGCATTTTCAGACCACTATTTTATTGTGATTCAGATGAGGGAATTATTCTTTCATAGGATAGAAAACATTGTTGGAAAGGAAAAAATGCTGGTTACCAGCATTTTCTCCTTTTCCCACAATGTTTTCGAAAGGTTGTTCAAAGTCGGCACCGTGTGGTAAAGGGATAGTGATAGAATTACCTTCTTAGTTCTACCATTGTTTTGAGAGTGTATCTGCTGTGGATACTACCAAATGTTTCAGTATGAGAGAGAGACTGGGCAAAGTATCTGCTTTATGTCCTTCTATTGTCCTTCTGTTCATTATTCAGCTTTTCCCCCCTTTACTTTAGAAAGATGTTTAGGAAAAATTGTAATTCATGTACATTCAAACCTAGTCTGTGTAACATACCTATTTGCATGGTTCATTCAATTGAAACTTTTTTCATATCTGTAGAGATTGTTACGAGCAATTTCTCCTTTTCCCACAATGTTTTCAAAAGAGTTGTACTGCAGACACATAAAAACAAGGGCTTGTTTGGGAAATGGTTAAAATTGCAGCAAACTTATCATATTAATGTCCAAGAACGTTTATTCCATTTATTTCTGCACTACATATATTACGAAACAAACTGCATGATTTAGCAGCTCTTGCTATGTGTGTCTATGCTAGTGTGCTTGAAATCCTTTTTCCAGCCAAAAAATACTTTTGACACTTTGAAGATAATCTTTATATTCTGTTGATGAAAATCTATTGATAATCATTCCTTTGTCATTTTTTTTCTATACAGAGCCATACTCTGTGTGCATTTGCAGACTCTTTGGGTCAAGATCTGACTGCACAAAGACTGGTATCTGATCTATGGTATGCACCATATGGTATGCAACATGCAAAAAGGGGCATTTGAACATTCGCGTCAAGTGTCGCTTGTGATCAGCCTGCGCATGCACAGGCTAATCTGAGATGGCACTTTACGACAGCATCATATTTTGTGCTACAGTAGACTTGCGTAAAACAGAAATTACATAATGACAGATTGTGTCATTTCTGATAAGCCTGCTCTGACTGAGAAGGCTGATCTGTTACAACAAATTACTTTACCCTTTACAACACAAGAAAATATAAACTTGTCCAAATTGAAAGCATTTGCATACAACAAAATAAAAGTGACTGAAAAATCAGAATTTGATTTGGGAAGGGTAGAAAACATTGTGGGAAAAGGAGAAAATGCTGGTTACCAGCAAAGGTAGAAAACATGGTGTAAAAAGGAGAAAATGCTGGTTACCAGTATTTTCTCCTTTTCCCACAATGTTTTCAAAAGGCTTCTTTCTCAGGGGCATCAAAAGTAGGGATTGTTTTGTAATGGGTTAAATGTCCTAATGCCCCTTGCCTGTTGCATGCCATTATGTTGTTATGTGTAATGCTTTTTCAGCAAACAGCTTTGAAATTGCAATAGATGTACATGTCTTTGATTTCTCAGTACTGGATGAAAACTTTCATTTACTAGTACATGATTCCATGTTTTTATGTTTTTAAGTCTATCCGAATTTAAAAATGATAGTCTTTGAAACTTCTAGGATTTTTTTTTTTTTGTTTTCCAATATTACCTTTTCTGCCTTGTTTTTGTACGCTTTACCCTCCATTTCCTTCCCTTTATTTTGATAGTGTAAACTATTTATACCTTACATAAGTGAAATAGTCATGAGGTGGTCTATTTTTAAGTGTTCTTCATATGTGTAGAACTAGTTATACCCCTGCAAATCGAATATTTTTGGGTGTATACTGGAATCAGCCTGTCTGTCCATGTGTCCGTCAGTGTGTCAGCTGTGTGTCCGTCCATCCATGTGTCTGTCTGTGTACAAAATACTAGTAATTTTGTGTCACAAACTCCTACAGTTTTCCTTCAATTGTATAGAAACTTTGCTCATATACTGATCTTATACTGAAGATTTGCAAGATGCAGTTTTCAAGTGTCAGCTCTTCCTGGTCAAGGAATTATTCTCCTTCAATTTGACCCTTTTTCTGTCAAAGCGCTGGTGGGGGTATTAAGTCACATTCAGTGACAGCTCTAGTTTATTCTGGATTTTAAAACTTTATATTACTATACCAAAAAAAAATATAGATCATATTATATGTGTATGTATATCAAATAGTACATATATTATCTATATAATTACTAAAATGATGAATCAAAAGTTAGTTTTAGATTAAATAATAAACAATGACAATTGAGATTACTTATGCAGATTTTTCTTAAATTTTTGTACAAACTCATTACACATAATTATGCCATATAATTATATGAAGTTATATTTTATGTTATTAAGGTCATTTTATATTTTGCATATTCAGATTATGACATTTTATTTCTAGCTTTAACTCTTCAGCACATGGTCTTGAGTTTTAATGACATTGAGGAAGAGGCTTTTTGAAATTTGAAAACATTATGGAAAAAGAATGAAATGCTGGTGATCAGCATTTTTACCTTTTCCCACAATGTTGTCAGCTATTTCTAAGATAAATGATTTCATTTATGGTGAGTTTCATTTGTTGTTTGGATATGCTTTCAACTTAGACTAATCTAAAAATTTGTTATTTTGTAAGAAGTTAAAGATGGACAGAAATGACTGTGTGCATTATACCAGTTTTATTACACAACAGAAACTGTAGTTCCACAGAGAAATGATAATTTTATAGAGTTACTGCTATAAATACATTTTTTTGTTTATGTACATGTACATGTATAAACAAACCATGTTTGATGTTTTTAACTCATATCCAAAGAAACAAAATTTCAGCAATGTCCAAATTGAAAGCATCAGCAGACAATAAATCAAAATTGGCCCAGATGTTCAAGCTTTGCCATTCCAAGAAAGGATAGAAAACTTTTGTGTGAAAAGGAGAAAATGCTGGTAACCAGCATTTTCTTCTTTTTGCACAAAGTTTTCAATAGCCAGTTTTTCTTAGGGTCATTAAAACTTCTGATTTTGTGGTAAAGGGTTAGAATTACAGATTTACTGCTATAACATAAGATTTTTGAATCATTGATGATGTATCAGCATATTTGTTATTTTCAATTCTGATTATAAAAATGGATGCTGTCAACTGTATGTCATGAACGTGTCATAGTCCCATGGAATTAAGCCGCGCACAAATTTTTGTCCGTTAAAAAAAATGTTATTACAAAGGACTACAAAAGCTGTTCGAAAGTTATATTATCACTTGATCCCAAACGAATGAGTCATGTAATGTTACTACAAAGAACTGCAAAAGCTGTTCGAAAGTTATATTATCACTTGATCCCAAACGAATGAGTCAAGTAATGTTACTACAAAGAACTGCAAAAGCGATTCGAAAGTTATATTATCACTTGATCCCAAACGAATGGGTCATGTAATGTTACTACAAAGAACTGCAAAAGCGGTTCGAAAGTTATATTATCACTTGATCCCAAACAAATTGGCCATGTAATGCAACTACAAAGAACTACAAAAGCTGTTGGAAAGTTATATTATCACTTGATCCCAAATGAATGGGCCATTAGTGTAACTACAAAGAACTACAAAAGCTGTTGGAAAGTTATATTATCACTTGATCCCAAACGTTATTACAAAGAACTACAAAAACTTTTCGAAAGTTATATTATCACTTGATCCCAAACAAAGGAGTCATGTAATGTTATTACAAAGAACTGCAAAAACTATTCAAAAGTTATATTATCACTTGATCCCAAACGAATGGGTCATGTAATTTACTACAAAGAACTGCAAAAGCGGTTCGAAAGTTATATTATCACTTGATCCCAAACGAATGGGCCATGTAATGTTACTACAAAGAACTACAAAAGCTGTTGGAAAGTTATATTATCACTTGATCCCAAACGTTATTACAAAGAACTACAAAAACTTTTCGAAAGTTATATTATCACTTGATCCCAAACAAAGGAGTCATGTAATGTTATTACAAAGAACTGCAAAAACTATTCAAAAGTTATATTATCACTTGATCCCAAACGAATGGGTCATGTAATGTAACTACAAAGAACTACAAAAGCTGTTGGAAAGTTATATTATCACTTGGTCCCAAACGAATGGGCCATGTAATGTTACTACAAAGAACTACAAAAGCTGTTGGAAAGTTATATTATCACTTGATCCCAAATGTTATTACAAAGAACTACAAAAACTTTTCGAAAGTTATATTATTACTTGATCCCAAACAAAGGAGTCATGTAATGTAATTACAAAGAGCTACAAAAACTATTCAAAAGTTATATTATTACTTGATCCCAAACAAACGAGTCATACTCTTGTGAAAATGGAGCTTAATGCATCTGCAAAATGTATTATTACCAGCATTTTCTCCTTTTTCCACAATGTTTACTATAGTCTCTCTGGGTTGATAAAAAATGCGATTGTGTAGCAAAGAGTTAAATCCACTCTTGACTGAATATGGCTTTATATTGCAATGATACGAAGTTTTTTTATGTTCAACAAGTTGTCATCAAGTTGTCAGACTGGTTTAAAATTTTATGATTTTTTACAGTGGTATCCAGTCTGCAAATGGTATTCCAGATACTCCAAGGGCCCAGCCAGTAGGAGCAGATGAGCAAACAGATACATCCTCACAGGTAGGATACAACAACATTTACTGTGTAATTATTTTTTCCTTAACTACTGTATTGTTTAATTTTTAGCTGCTATAAAAGACTGTTATGTCTTAACTCATTACAAAATGACAATATTTTAGGCTTGTTGCAGACGACAAAATAAAAGTGACCGAAAACTTGAAATTTGTTATGTGAAGAGTAGAAAACATTGTGGGAAAAGGAGAAAATGCTGGTTACCAGCATTTTCTCCTTTTCCCACAATGTTTTCAAAAGGGTTCTTTCTCAGGGTTGTCAAAAGTCGGGATTGTGTGGTAAAGGGTTAAACATGTAATTGGAGACCGGGAATGGCAGAACCAATGTTGTAAAAATTTGTGGCCAGATCACTTTTGCCTATGAACATGTACCATTCTATGTATTACTTAATGAAATTAACCTGAAAGTTTTGTTTGTTAATATTCCCTTTGACCATTATTAGTAGATCTAGTTTGTTAACACTTTTGAAATGTAGGTTTTCAATCGATAATTAGGAATGTTACGCCTTTCCAACAGTACAGATAAATAACTTTGCTGTTAAGGTGATTGACTACCATTTCTGGGGTATCAGGTTCGAATCTAGCTTTGATCAATATTTTATTAGATATAGGTCTATGTCTTTAAATATCTTCTAGTATTACTTAATAAAATTGACCTTTCACTTTTTTACTTTCATTGGGTCATTTATTTGTAAAAACCTACTATGAAACAGTTAAAAAAAAGTTAAAGTATGACCTAGTGAAATTCACAGACATTACAAAAGTAAATGGCAGACAGGTCAACTTTGTTGAGTAATATTTGAAACTTTGTTGTACATATTTTTCTTGTAGACATGTATATATTGCAATAAGATATGTTTAAACTAATACAAGTGTATCATGATTTTTTGAAAAAAAAAACATCAAGATTTATCCGATTTGAAAGCAGTTTAAATGTAGCCCAAGTAATGGAATTTGTCCTCAATGGGGAAGAAAATATTATAGGAAAAGAAGAAAAAGCTGGTTACCAGGAGTCAAACATATTTGTGGATGCATTAACCCATTACCACACAATCCCTACTTTTGACACCCCTGAGAAAGAAGCCTGTAGAAAACATTGTGGGAAAAGGAGAAAATGCTGGTAACCAGCATTTTGTCCTTTTCCCACAATGTTTTCTACCTTTCATGAAACAAATTTCAAATTTTAGTCACTTTTATTTTGTCATCTGCAAATGCTTTCGATTTGAACAAGCCCAAAATATTGTCATTTGGTAATGAGTTAAGCCCCCTTTCACACAGTATAAGCTGATACAATAGTTTTACCTACCAGGTTGATCCAGCTGCTCTTCAGAGAGTTTTTAAAGTTGTGTTTGTGGGAGATTCTGGTGTGGGCAAATCCAGTTTTATACAAAGATTCTGTTCTAACCATTTCAAACAGTCATATGCTGCAACAATTGGTAAGTTTTTTACTGTGTTTTCTCTTTTATCCCCATGGCCAAACAATCCTGATTTTTTTGGCCCTAGACAGCAAGCCTTCTGAAAACATTGTGGGTAAAGGAGAAAATGCTGGTAACCAGCATTCAGCATTTTCTCCTTTTCCCACAATTTTTTTACTCTTCCAAAGTCAAGTTTCAATTTTTGAGTCGCACTTATTTTGTCTTCTGTAGATGCTTTCAATAAGGACAAGTCTAACATATCAGTGTTTGATAACGAGTAAAGCTTTTTTCAAATGACAGAATTTAGACATAGACAAATATACAGCATATGCAGACAACAAAAATAATAAGGTATAGCTCAAGAGATTTCTTTTTGATAGGGTAGAAAAGATTGTGGGCAAAAAAAAAGAAAATTACTGGTTACCAGCATTTTCTCTGTATCATACTTATGTTTTCAAAAGGCTTCCTCCTCAGAGCTGTTAAAATTCAGGATTGTGTGGTGAAGCATGAACAGATTAATGTTATACTGCATAGAAATTTCTGGTGATCTGATTGGTTAACATGCCAGGAATATATATATCATGTTCCCTGGCAAAAACCACGTAAAGCCAGTTTCCCTTTGGAGTGCCCCGTAAACATCACTACACGTGCAACACAACATCCAAAATGGCGGCGTCGATTGATCACCAAACTGCACATTTATGCTCCAAACTGCATGTTTTAGTGACGTCAGTTTTCATTAAATTGGGGCACTCAGAAGGGAATTTCTATTTCATCAGCACTCTCGAGTCGTGAAATTATAAAACAGGAAAATTGCGCTTAACACGCTTTGAAAGGGTAAAACTTTGCAGTATATAATAAATTGGTTGTATGGTCAGGTGGCAGGGGACTTGGAAATTTGTTCACGGCTGTGGTGAATCATGTCCCCACCTCGCCAAGGTGGCGACATGATTCACCACAGCCTTGAACAAGTTTCCAAGTCCCCTGCCACCTGACCGTACAACTAATAGAGTACACTATGTAAAAGGCAGCAACTGTTTGTTACATGCACTTAGTCTCATTTCAATCTCTGCTGTCTGCAGTGATAGTATGGAAACATCTTTTGGCAAGGGACTATGCACAGTGCACTAGACTATCACTAATGACACCATGGGAATACATGAATAAGTGTTTTTATATATCTTGCATTTGTTAGATTAAAATACTTAATTCACAGCAGCCTGAAGCTGTTTAAAACATCATAGGAAAAGGAATGATCGCTTGTTACCTTCAAATGCTCCTTTTGCCATCTCCATCGGTTGAACAAGACACAAGCCTAATTCTCTATCATGATTATAAAATCTGAAGCAACACTAATTTGCATTGTCAAGTAGCGCTTTTCTGTAACAACATATTTAATTTACATTGTGAAACTACTTCAATAACTTCAGAGACCACACAAGTACTTATACAATGGTGTAGTTAGTACTAAAGTTTGATCCTGTGTAACAAAGGATACAAACCAAGTATCTTTGATGTGAGAGGCTGATTCATTAACACTGCCATTCTGTGTAGCTCTGTGGTTGTGGGTTTGATACCTGGTTGAGGCAAACTTTCCTTAAGGCAGTTTTTCGTCACTCACCTCTGATGCATATGAGGAAAGTAGGCAGTGACTTGGATAGAAAGTTTTATCATACTGCAAAGAAATTTCTCGTGATCTGATTGGTTAACATGCCAGGAACATATATATCATGTTCCCTTGCAAAAATCATGTAAAAGTCAGTTTCCCCTCTTGAGTGCCCCGTAAACATCACTCCACGTGCAACACAACATCCAAAATGGCGGTGTCGATCGATCACCAGACTGCACATTTATGCACCAAACTGCATGTTTTAGTGATGTCAGTTTCCAGTGACGTCAGTTTTCATTGAATTGGGGCACTCAGAAGGGAATTTCTATTTCGTCAGCATACTCGATTTGTGAAATTATAAAACGGGAAAATTGCGCTTAACACGCTTTGAAAGGGTAAAACTTTGCAGTATATAATAAATTGGTTGTATGGTCAGGTGGCAGGGGACTTGGAAATTTGTTCACGGCTGTGGTGAATCATGTCCCTACCTCGCCAAGGTGGCGACATGATTCACCACAGCCTTGAACAAGTTTCCAAGTCCCCTGCCACCTGACCGTACAACTAATAGTGTCATAACTGGTGTAATTGAGTCAGAAACACATAGGTAGTTACCTTGTTGGCAGTGATATGACCTGAGCTGTTAAAATGTTGTTAAACTCCAATATAAACAAAAAGCTGATGCTTTACAGCTTCAGTTCCTTTTTCACAAAGTAATTGTAATACATGTATTATACATGTATTCACAGGTGTGGACTTTCAGATAAAATCCTTGGTAATAGAGGGACAAGTAATTGTTTTACAGCTGTGGGATACTGCAGGACAGGAGAGGTAAAGTATAGAGGATATTTGTTTTTTTCTGTATTTCATTATTTTCAAATAATGTTTTACTACCTTTGTTAAAAAGACAAAATACACAGTTTGAGTCACAATCAATAATTGTCTGCAATTGACCTTTCTGCCGATTTTGATTGATAGGTATTCCAAAGTCTTATCGGCCAATGAAAACGCGGCATTGGGCATCATGTGAACAAAAAAGTCTGACACAATTTGTTATAGACATGCAATAATTTGATCGTGACTATTTAATTATCAAAACAGCCAACACTATTCGAATTGTAGTGAAAAGTTGGTGAAAAAAAGTGGTGTAATTAACTCATTACCACACGACAAGATTCAAATCAAAAGCATTTGCAGACGACAAATTAAAGGTGACTGAAAAATTGAAATTTGTTCTGGGAAGGGTAGAAAACACTGTGGGAAAAGGAGAAAATGCTGGTTACCAGCATTTTCTCCTTTTCCTACTGTGTTTTCAAAAGGCTTCTTTCTCAGGGGCATCAAAAGTAGGGGATTGTGTGGTAATGGGTTAACCTAGAATGAAATATCATCTAGAATAAAATTGAAATAAATGCTCTTTTTCTTTGTATTCAACGCCATTTTCTTGTTAGCTTGACAGGCTTGTCAGGCTTTACTAAACGGGGGGGGGGGGGGGGGGGGGGGGGGGCAAACTTGCATTTACAGAAAGGTCAGTTGATCTCTTGGTGGATAGGTCTAACATTTCTTTCGTCTGTTTGATTGATTTATTGATTGATTGAAGGTTGTTTTATGCCCCTTGTAAAATTACTTCATTTGAATGAGATGGACGTGATAAAGTATTTTAACCCTTTCCCAAACGACAAATTTTGGACTCTTCTAAACCAAAAGAGTTTGCAGACAACAAATTTAGATTTGGAGAAAATGGCAGAAAGTTCTCAAAAAGGGTAGAAAACACTGTGGGAAAATGAGAAATTGCTCGTTACGAGCAATTTCTCCTTTTCCCACAGTGTTTTCATAAGACTTTAACTGCAGACACGTGAAAACCAGGGCTTGTTTGGGAAAGGGTTAAAGATGTATTAAAAGATATAACTTTGAGTTACAGTTCCATATTCAGATGTATCAAGAAATTTTATTTCCGTATTTCCAGGTTTCGAAGTATCACAAAACAGTACTTCCGCAAAGCCGATGGTGTTGTAGTTATGTATGATGTGACGTCAGAAATCTCATTCACCAATGTTAGAAACTGGATGACCAGTGTACAGGTAAAGTAAAACTCCAGACACCTTGGGCGTATTCCTTTCGCCTATTCTGTCACAATGTTCTGTGTTCTGGAATGCTGTTCTGGAATGTGCAAAAGGAATATTTCAGAACACAGTACACTGTTCCGGAAATACGAGGGGAGGTCAATAAGTTGGTAGAACTCAGTATTTTTCTATACAATTCAAAATTTCTTCTTTTGTTTTTTGGCAGTATAAACCTTTGTCAGTTGAATTATAACAGCCATTTAGTCAGCTCTTACTTTTTTTTTACTTTTCGTTGGAAAACCTATACCCATCGGCAAAAATGGAAAGTCAGAAGCCACTCTGTAGCAGACTTAAGCTCATTATCGTCCAGAAATCTCGCTCCAAGCAAATGGAATATCAAATTTCAGAACAGAAAATAATCACTTGGGGCCAGGTCTGGACTGTATGGTGGGTGATTTAACTGCTCGAGCATGCAACTCTGGACTTGTGCTCTGAACTCAATATTCTGACTTTTTATTTTTGTCTAAGGGTATAGGTTTTCCAAAAAATAGTAAGAGCAAAAACTGTAAAGTGTTGACTGAATGGCTCTTATCATTCAACTGGCAAAGGTTTATAGTGCACAAAAATATAAGAAAAACATTTGAATTGTAAAGAAAAATACCGAATTCTACGAACTTATCGACCTCCCCTCGTATGTTCTGAATGGAGAATGTTCGGAACATTCTTCTAAACAATATCGAAATGAAAATATATTGGTGTGATGGCTGTTGCAAGAGCTACTGTCTTAGCCGTGTTAGTTAAGGAAATGATTAGCTGCAGAGAGAGAATAGAGACGAGTCTACTCTGCCGCAAATTTTGCCATGACGAATTGTCCATCTTTCAGCCATCTTGTATCACCTCGGAACCATTCAGCAGGTGCGCTACTCCTCAATTGAATTAGAACAGTCAGAACATGTTCTGAAGAAAACGGCACAGTGTTCCAGAATACTCCATTGACCTAGAACATATTCGAAGTGTTCAAAGTAGTGAAAGGAATACGCCCAGTGTAAGCAGCGGACGACAATTTTTAGCTCACCTAAGCACATAGTGCTCAGGGTGAGCTATTGTGATCGATCGTTGTCCGGCGTCCGTCCGTCCGTCCGTGTGTCCGTCCGTCCGTCCGTGAACAATTACTTAAAAATTCTTCTCCTCTGAAACCGCCCAACAGATTTCAGTGAAACTTCACAGAAATGATCCTTAGGTGATGCACTTTCATAATACTTCAAAGATTTGAATTCCATGGAGAACTCTGGTTGCCATGGCAACCGAGAGAAAAAACTTTAAAAATCTTCTTGTCCCAAACCGTAAGGGCTAGAGCTCTCATATTTTGCATGTAGCATCATCTAGTGATCCTCTACCAAAATACTTCAAATTATGGCCCTAGTGTTGAAAATGGCCCTATGTTGTGGGTTCTTGGATTTCACATGGAGATAAAGAAGGAAATCTTTAAAAATTTTCTTGTCCCAAACCATAAAGGCTAGAGCTCTCATATATGGCATGTAGTATCATCTAGTGGCCCTCTATTAAAATACTTCAAATAATGGCCCTAGTGTAGAAATTGGCCCTATGTTGTGGGTTCTCGGATTTCACATAGAGATAAAGAAGGAAATCTTTAAAAATCTTCTTGTCCCAAACGGTAAGGGCTAGAGCTTTCATATTTGGCATGTAGCATCATCTAGTGACCCTCTACCAAAATACTTCAAATTATGGCCCTAGTTTGAAAATGGCCCTATGTTGTGGGTTCTCGGATTTCACATAGAGATAAAGAAGGAAATCTTTAAAAATCTTCTTGTCCCAAACCATAAGGGCTAGAGCTCTCATATATGGCATGTAGTATCATCTAGTGGCCCTCTACCAAAATATTCAAATAATGGCCCTAGTGTGGAAATTGGCCCTATGTTGTGGGTTCTCCGATTCCACATAGAGATAAAGAAGGAAATCTGTAAAAAACTTTATGTCCCAAACCTTAAGGGCTAGAGCTTTCATATTTGGCATGCAGCATCATCTAGTGGCCCTCTACCAAAATACTTCAAATTATGGCCCTAGTGTTGAAAATAGCCCTATGTTGTGGGTTCTTGGATTTCACATAGAGATAAAGAAGGAAATCTTTAAAAATCTTCTTGTCCCAAACCATAAAGGCTAGAGCTCTCATATATGGCATGTAGTATCATCTAGTGGCCCCCTATTAAAATACTTCAAATAATGGCCCTAGTATGGAAATTGGCCCTATGTTGTGGGTTCTCGGATTTCACATAGAGATAAAGAAGGAAATCTTCAAAAATCATCTTGTCCCAAACCTTAAGGGCTAGAGCTTTCATATTTGGCATGTAGCATCATCTAGTGGCCCTCTACCAAAATACTTCAAATTATGGCCCTAGTGTTGAAAATAGCCCTATGTTGTGGGTTCTTGGATTTCACATAGAGATAAAGAAGGAAATCTTTAAAAATCTTCTTGTCCCAAACCATAAAGGCTAGAGCTCTCATATATGGCATGTAGTATCATCTAGTGGCCCTCTACCAAAAGACTTCAAATAATGGCCCTAGTGTAGAAATTGGCCCTATGCTGTGGGTTCTCGGATTTCACATAGAGATAAAGAAGGAAATCTTCAAAAATCTTCTTGTCCCAAACCTTAAGGGCTAGAGCTTTCATATTTGGCATGTAGCATCATCTAGTGGCCCTCTACCAAAATACTTCAAATTATGGCCCTAGTTTGAAAATGGCCCCATGTTGTGGGTTCTCGGATTTCACATAGAGATAAAGAAGGAAATCTTTAAAAATCTTCTTGTCCAAAACCATAAGGGCTAGAGCTCTCATATATGGCATGTAGTATCATCTAGTGGCCCTCTACCAAAATACTTCAAATAATGGCCCTAGTGTGGAAATTGGCCCTATGTTATGGGTTCTCCGATTTCACATAAAGAAGGAAATCTGTAAAAAACTTCTTGTCCCAAACCTTAAGGGGTAGAGCTTTCATATTTGGCATGTAGCATCATCTAGTGACCCTCTACCAAAATACTTCAAATTATGGCCCTAGTGTTGAAAATGGCCTTATGTTGTGGGTCCTCAGATTTCACATAATGATAAAGAAGGAAATCTGTAAAAATCTTCTTGTCCCAAACCTTAAGGGCTAGAGCTTTCATATTTGGCATGTAGCATCATCTAGTGACCCTCTACCAAAATACGTCAAATTATGGCCCTAGTGTGGAAAATTGTCCTATGTTGTGGGTTCTCGGATTTCACATAGGGATAAAGAAGGAAATCTTTAAATATCTTCTTGTCCCAAACCATAAGGGCTAGAGCTCTCATATGTGGCATGTAGTATCATTTAGTGGCCCTCTACCAAAATACTTCAAATAATGGCCCTAGTGTGGAAATTGGCCCTATGTTGTGGGTTCTCAGATTTCACATAGAGATAAAGAAGGAAATCTTCAAAAATCTTCTTGTCCCAAACCTTAAGGGCTAGAGCTTTCATATTTGGCATGTAGCATCATCTAGTGGCCCTCTACCAAAATACTTCAAATTAAGGCTCTAGTTAGCTCACCTGAGCACTTTCAAACTTCTCTTAAATATTTATATAACCGGGTTTGGTTAAGAAAGATTATCTTCTTATCTAAACCAAGAAGACCTAAAGCTTTGGCCTTGCACTTCGATATTTGGTATTTATCTTCATTGTAAATCTTTACTGCTTGGTACTCAGGTGAGCGATATAGGACCATCATGGTCCTCTTGTCATTTTATTACAATAGGTTTGAAAATGGACTTGTACTTATCTAATTAAAATTTTACCAGACGAAAAATTTTAGCTTTGTCCAAATTGAAAGCATTTGCAGATGACAAGATAAATGTAAATTTAAAAATGGAATGTTGAATTGGAAAGGGTAGAAAACATTGTGGGAAAAGGAGAAAATGCTGATAACCAGCATTTTTTCCTTTTCCCACAATGTTTTCAAAGGCTTTCTTTCTCAGGGTCTTTAAAAGTCGAGATTGTGTGATAACGAAATAGAATGATCAGAATATTGGAATCATGAAAAATATAATTAAAACCAACTCAGAGAATGTTACATTTTGTATATAACTTGGTTATAGGCAACTAGAAGAATGTGAATTGTATATAAAGTTAGATAGAATTAACTAAATGTTTTATGGTATATACATAAACTTAGATTTAAGCATGATAAAGGCAACTAGAAGAATGGTGTGTTGTATATACCTGTAACTTTGAAACAATTAGAACAGTGTTACATGTTTGATTTAACGCTTTACGACTCAGTGATGACTTGTTACAAATGTTACATGTTGGGAATACATGTATAACTTAAGAGACAACAATCCAGCGCTCCTATTCACCAACCATTCTTGAGAACGTTCTTTGTCTTATTCTCCAGAATGTTCTCCATTTGTAAGTAACACAACTTCTGATTGGCTAAACCATTCAGTTTAGCCAATCAGAAGTTGTGTTACTTACAAATATTGAAAACCTTGGAGAATGACACTAAGAATATTCTCAAGAATGATTGGTGAATACGGGCCAAGAATGCTGCTTATTGGTAAACAACTAGAAGACTGTAACAGATTACACATATACCTGGAACCTACAGGAAAAAAGATAGATTTTGTATACAACTTAAATATAATCAATTAGAAAAATATTACTATTCATTGTAGGAAGGTGTCAATGAAGATGCAGTGATTGTGCTGCTAGGCAACAAATGTGATCTCCCAGAGGATGATGGCTGCAAAGCTGTCAAAATGAAAAGTGGATCCCAATTAGCAGATGTAAGATTTTTTTTCCCTCATACATAATGAAGTTGCAGGAAAGTACACAAGCATTGAAAGAAAAACTTTTGTTGAACATTTTTAGAAAAGAAAAAAAAATACCGGTAATGATATTTTTTTTCTTTTCAGCAATGCTTCTATTCATTCAAGCTCCAAGTTATCACCATTTTAGCCATATTATATCTGTTTTCTAAATGTCTAAAGTTTTGTCGCCTGCTGGAGAGAATGTTATCGAGTCAAGTGGACAGCCTTAATGACCATCAAGAAATGCTGGCACCATCTACTTTTTATGTGCATATTTTTAGGCCATGGAAGTTTTTGCAATTTTGCAAATTGGAAATATTCATTAACCCATTACTACACAATCCCTACTTCTGACGACCCTGAGAAAGAAGCCTTTTGAAAATACTGTTGGAAAAGGAGAAAATGCTGGTAACCAGCATTTTCTCCTTTTTCCACAGTGTTTTCTACCCTTCCTAGAACAAATTTCAATGTTTCAGTCACCTTTATTTTGTCGTCTGTAAATGCTTTCAATTTGAACCAGTCTAAAATTTTGTCTTGTGGTAAAGAGTTAATGTTACTGTTTGCATATTTTACCACAAGTATACCAACAAACAGGGAGTGTTATGAATTCACAAACATTTCCTTATACAGAATATCTGTAATGGGTAATTGGCAATTTTTTCAACACATGTATATAACCACTTATATAGAACCACAAATCCTACCTAGGTCATCATGCTGCCTACCAGAGCTCAAGGTAAGAGGGAGTGATGGTACTTAAAAGCCATTGTTTCTCCTTGAAACCCTATGTTGTGGGTTATCATCAGAATGGTCTTGATGAGTTGATTCTAATGGGTTCCTATAACATAGGTTTAGTGGATAACTATTAGTATTTTCAATTTTGCAATCAAATTCACTCCCTCTGTCTTTGAGCTCTGGCTGTCTGACCTTTCATCGGGAAATCCCTTTTTTTAGCCATGTATAGCGTGTGTTTACTGTGGGTTTGAACATTCAAATTTCAACACTTATTATTATGTAAAGGATTCAAAGTCCATTCATACTTGGTAGCTACATGTATATTTTACAAGTTGGTTCAAGCTTGTTAACCCTTTCCCAAATGACAAATTTTGGACTCTTCCAAACTGAAAGAGTTTGCAGATGGCAATTTTAGATTATGAGAAAATGGCAGAAAGTTCTCAAAAAGGGTACGTTACGAGCAATTTCTCCTTTTCCCACAGTGTTTTCAAAAGACTTTTTCTGCAGACACGTAAAAACCAGGGCTTGTTTAGGAAAGGGTTAATTAAAGGGGAATGTGCTAGTTACCGCCATTTTCTTCTGTTCTGAAAATAGATTTTTGAAAGCTGTCAGTCACATGGTCATTAAAGACGTTTTCTACAGTTTTGTGAAAATTTAATCCTTTCATAGAATTTTCTGATTCTTTCACATGTTGGGTAAAATTCAATGACAAACTCAAAAATAAAAAGAAAAAGGTATGTTGCCTAGTTAGATTTTCTGCAAAATGGCTGTTTCTATGGTAACTGTTTGTATCAAAACACCTAAAATGACTATATCTTCATAAAAGACAGTAATACAGTAATAGAAAGTTTATTATACAATGCAAATATTATTTTCCATATTTAATGTATTATTTCTTGATTCTGTATGAATGAAATAATAATCTGAATCCACTTTCTTTTTAAAAAATCATTTTTTCCTATTTCTTGACTCGCCAAAATATTAGCAGAATCAACATGTAGTCTTCAATTAATTCAAAATTTTGAAAAATTCCTTTCATAGAATTTTCTAGTTTTTGTATATACATGTACAGTAAAATTTAATGGTAAGTACAAAAATGAGAAGAAAAAGATATGTTGATGTGTTAGATTTTTTGTAAAATGGCTGTTTCCATAGTAACCATTTAGGCTCTCAGACTGATCATCACTGTCATGTTCAGTAGACTCTAGCCTCTGAGAAAGTTGATACTGCCAAAAACTTTCCTTTATTCTTCTGATCTTTTCCCCTTTAGATCTTTTTGCAAAATATCCATTAAGTCGATATTGTAGACTCATTCTTCGCTTCGAAACGTACCGTTTCCAAAATTCAAGGTATTGTCTGAACAATATACAAGTACCTTCTTTGAGAAGAGTTACTGTCTGTTATTATCTCCCTTGAAATTGCCAAAGTGATGTGCAGAAATTACTACCGAAAACGTCCTTAAAACTCTGGATTGTGTTGCAAGGTCTTTAACCATTACCACAAAATACTGACTTTAAAAACCCTTGGAAATAAGCCTTTTGAAACATTGTGAGGAAAGAAGAAAATGCTAGTAACCAGCTTTTTCTCCTTTTTCCCTCAATGTTTTCTACCCTATCAAAGAAAAACTGCACCTTTTGAACAACATTAATATTGTTGTCCACAAATACTTTCAATTTGGCTAAATTATCTTGTCTGATAAAAAGTTAAGAAAATCACGCCCTTTCAGACTGTATGACTTATTTTTCTGCACTGTTTTCTGTTTCACAGGAATATGGTGGCCTTTTTTATGAAACAAGTGCACTTAGTGGAGAAAATGTTGGTAATGCCATGGATGCCCTTGCAAGGTACAAAATTTTAATCACATAATCTCAGTGTAATGTTTTCAGTGTAATATACCCATTACGAATTTTCATTTATTTCATGCTTTCCGGTAGGATATCGAGAAATAGCAGTGAAAATATTTTTTGATCTTACACTGGTACCACCAGTGAAAATACTGATTTTCACGTTCTTGTTGCCTAGGTAATTGCGCGTGCCTAACAACCAGATGGGAAATATGATGTCATATACCTTACATTTCTCGCGCTTGACATAATATTGTAATGCGTTGCTATGCAGGAGGGGTATGCCACAGGGAATAACGGAAAAGAACTGTACTGGATTTTGATAAAGCTTCTCACAGGAAGGGTTAACAGCATGAAATAAATAGAATATTTGTATTTTTCGGGGAAAAATCGAAATTTATTTCATCGAGTGAACACCATCGGTAATATTTTCATGAGTGGCACATATTTTCATGAGTGGCTGTGCCACTCATGAAAATATTACCGATGGTGTTCACTCGATGAAATAAATTTCAATCTTTCACCGAAAAATACAAATATCCTCTATATCTTATACAGGCTTGATATCACATTTGTGTTTTTGATGTCATTTTGTACGCATTTCATACCAGTGAGTGGGTCTCATGGAAAATACCATGGGTGTATTTATTAATGTTTTCGCATCATCTGATCTGCAGACTACAAATTAAATGTAGTTCAAGTGATATTTTCTGTCTCGGATTGGATGGAAAGTATTTTGGGAAAAGGAGAACATGCAGTTCACCAGTATTTCCACTATTTACAAAAATGTTTGTAAATGCCCCTTTCTGAGATACATGTCATATTGTGTGGTACATTTAAATCCTTGGAAAGTACTTGGCCTGTGGACGAAGTTGTATATCCCAGGAGTATAGCCTTGTGCATTACTACCAGACTTTGAAATAAAACAATGACACTGATTTATAGGAAAGGAAACCATTAGTTTTAATGGAAATCATGTGCAAAAAAAAAAAGAGAGAAATCAACAGTGTCAAGTTATCAAAATGTTTATTTTGCCACAATATATCCAAAGCTGGCAACTGTATTGGCACGTAAGGATGCATTTAAACTGTTAACTCATTACCAAACAACAATATTTTAGGCTTGTCCAAATCCAAAGCATTTGCAGACAACAAAATAAAAGTGACTGAAAATTTGAAAATTGTTTTGTGAAGGGTAGAAAGGATTGTGGGAAAAGGAGAAAATGCTGGTTACCAGCATTTTCACCTTTTCCTACAACGTTTTCTAAAGGCTTCGTTCTCAGCGTCATCAAAAGCAGGGATTGTGTGGTAATGGGTTACTGGTATATATGTTTACTAT
This sequence comes from Tridacna crocea, assembly GCA_943736015.1. NCBI lineage: Eukaryota > Metazoa > Mollusca > Bivalvia > Cardiida > Cardiidae > Tridacna > Tridacna crocea. The sequence goes on along the minus strand of OX031067.1, from coordinate 34,704,293 downwards.
TTTGTAGGTTATTAAAAGAGAAGGAAGATATTGCAATAGAAAAATCACTTAGACTGGAAGATGCACCAAAGAAGAAAGGATGCTGTAACTGAGCTTTTCAATGTACAGTCCCATTCTTACTAGCATTAATTATTAACCTTATACAACACACTCCTGAAATTTCATGATCTTGAGAAAGAAAGCTTTAGAAACCATTGTAGGAAAAGGAGAAAATGCTGGTAACCACTTAGGAAAGAAATGAAATTTTGTCATCCGGTAAAGAGTTAACTCTTTACCAAACGACAATATCTTAAACTTGTCCAAATTGAAAGGGATTGCCAACAACAAAATGAAATTGATTCAAAAATTGAAACTTGACTTCTGAAGAGTAGAAAACATTGTAGGAAAAGGAGAAAATGATGGTTACAAGCATTTTCCCCTTTCCCCACAATATTTTCAGAAAATTTCTTCCTCTGCGTCTTCAAAAACGGTGATTATTTGATAAAGAGTTAATTGTTAAGTTGCTGTTGCAGGCTTCATAGACAATGCACAGAAGATGCAGTTTAATTTTGGCACTATATAATCTGTATTTTGTTCTATTTTCATCCAAATACAAACTTGCCACTACATTATCTAGCTCCATTTTACTGAATGAATATACCTTTTGATCTATTTGTCGTTCTTTGGTTCAAAGGTCATTGTTTTATATCTTATAAATATTAAAAATTTTCTTTTTGAATTTACTTAAATCATTTAATTTCTCTTATATTGTTTGTTAAATTTGTTGAACTTGTCTTTTTATTATTTGTTGAAATTACTTGTAATGAGCACTCTTCGTGGCAACTATTAAAGTCAATATTTATAACCTTCTCCATTTTTTTTCAACTTGTTTTACATTTTTCAATCTGATTTTTTGAATTATGATGATGATTATTATTATTTCATGCCATTTGTTGAAGTCTTATTTAACCCTTTACAACAAAATCCTGAGTTTAAACAACAGTGAGAAATAAGTCTTTTTGAAAACATTATAGGAAACATAAAAAATGCTAGTGACATGCATTTTCTCTGTTTCCTATAATGTTTTCTGCTCTTTCCATGGAAAATTTCATGTTTTTAGTATTTTTCAATGGGTCGTCTGCTATGTATTCAATTCAGAAAAGTGTAAAATTTTGATGTTAGGTGAAGAGTTAGTATTCTTCATGTCATTTCATGAAATTGCCAAAGATTCGTCATTTCTTTATTATACCTCAATTCCTTATCATTCCTCATTTCCTGATCATTCCTCATTTCCTTATCATTCCTCATCTCCTTATCATTCCTCATTTTCTTTATCATTCCTTGTTTCCTTAGCATTCCCCATTCCCTTATCATTCCTCATTTCTTTATCATTCCTCATTTCCTTATCATTCCTCGTTTCGTATCATTCCTGGTTTCCTTAGCATTCCTCATTTCCTTATCATTCCTCGTTTCCTTATCATTCCTCGTTTCTTTATCATTCCTCGTTTTCTTATCATTCTTCCTTTCCTGAGCAATCCTAATTTCCTGATCATTCCTCATTTCCTGATCATTCCTTGTTTCCTTTTCATTCCTTGTTTTCTTACAACTCCTCTTTTCTTTATCATTCCTTGTTTCCTTAGCATTCCTGATTTCTTCATCAGTCATCATTTCCTTATCATTCCTCATTTCCTTATCATTCCTCATTACCTTATCATTCCTCATTTCATTTGTTTAGACACGAAGCAAAACAACTGAAGCCAACAGAAAAACTGTCTTAACCCTTTTCAATACACTCCCATGTTTAACAACCCTGTGAGTGAAGGCTTTGGAAAAAAAAATGGAAAGGGAGGAAATACAGGTATCCAGCATTGTATCATATTCATACAATTTTATATCCTTTGAGAAGAAAAAATCTTATCATTTTACACACATCCAATTTTGGTTTGCAGTTGTTTTTTATTTGGACCAGTCTAAAATTCTGTCATTTGCCAAAGAGTTAATGTTGCTTTTCGTAGTCATTATATCTCTGTCAAACAGTGTAGATCCTTAATCTGATTCCATGTTAATTGCAGTCTTATTCTTGTGTACAATGATGGATGGATAAGAAAATGGCTCCCTGCATTTAGCAGATGAATTTTGATCTATACTGTTTAACTCTTTACCAAACAACAAAATTTTAGACTGGTCCAAATTGAAAGCATTTGCAGACGACAAGATAAAGGCAACTCAAAAATTGAAATTTGTTTCCAGCAGGGTAGAAAACATTGTGGAAAAAGTATAAAATGCTGGTTACCAGCATTTTTTACTTTTCCCTCAATGTTTTCCAAAGGCTTTTCTTTCAGGGTCGTTTAAAGTCGGGATTGTGTGGTAAAGAGTTAAAAAGGGGGTTTAAATTTTACTTTTTACTGAACAATCCAAGTCTTAACAAACTAAAAGGAAAACTTTGAAAAATTTAGGAAAAGGAGAAAATACTGGTAACTTTTCCCCTTTTCCCACAATGTTTTCTACCCTTCTAAAATCTAATTTCATTCAGGTTTTTTAGTCGGATACATTTTGTGAATTGCGAATTCTATTAGTTTATGGACATGTCTAAAATATTGTCATTTGGTAAAAAGTTATATGTTTTATGTTACTAAGTATGCTCACAGAATTCCAAGAAAATTGGTTGTGCAATATGTACTTGCTCACTATGCTACTGTTTTCTTTCTTTAAAATTATCTAACCTGAACTCAAAGTGCTTCAGGTTAGCTTTTATGAACCTGCTGTGTCCGTTGAACATTACCTGTCATGCAGTTGTAAACAATTGACCTTGTGTGCACTCTCGAGGAAACGTTTCCATTCTGATGCTCATGCAAATTCGTCATTATGCTTGTTGAGAATAGATTTTGACAAGATGGATGTTGGGTCATATAGGATCAAAAAGGAGATTACTGGTACAAATCCTAGACATAACCTGTGTACTCAAGGACCACATTTTAGGGCTGGTAATCATGAAAACTTGTCAAAGTTGTCAAAACACTCACGTGTACTACACCTGAACAAGCTCTTTAACTCTTTACCACGCAACAAAATTCTAGTCCAGTCCAAATTGAAGCATATTTTGCTGAGCACATTTTCAATGTGGCTGAAAGGGTGCAATATATTTATTAATAGGGTAGAAAAATTGTTGGAAAAGGAGAAAATGCTGGTTACCAGCATTTTCTGTTTTTCCCGCAATGTTTTCAAAAGGCTTCTTTCTCAGAATCATCAAAAGTCATTATTGTGTGGTAAAGGTTTAACCCTTTACTGCACAATGATGGCTTTTAACAACTCTGGGAAAAAAGCCTTTCACATTTTCGGAAAAGGAGAAAATGCTGGTAACCACAACAGTTTCTGCCCTATCAAAGAGAAATTGCACCATTTATGCCATATTGAAATTGTTGTCCGCAAATGTATTCAGTTACAACAAGGCTAAAATTTTGTCATCTGGTAAAGTGTTAACTTTATTCATCCTAGATGATTATACTTAGGTGAGCCCTTAAGGACCAATGGCCCTCTTGTTGTCATAAATGCTTTATTTTTTTATTTTCTTACACTTGTTCATTTTTTAAGTTTGCCCATATTATATTTTATTATCAATTTTTTTCTCCTGACTTGTTAAAAGAAAAGAAAAAGGATAAAGTATGTCTGTTCCTCAACATTTATACTTACACAAGTTCTTAATAATTTGCATGCAAAATATTCATTTCCTAGCTTCAAAATCAGCTCTCCTATTTAATACACAAAGCTGGGTTTAAATGATGTTGTGGAAACAGCCTTTTGAAATTCATGTGGGAAATCATGTTCGCGAGCGAAGGTTACAATCACTACATGGATCTAACCTTGGCGGATTTGGAGATTCCCACAATATGGCCCCTATCGGATGCTGGTTATTATCCCTCTTTACATCATATTTCTTATAGCCAATGAAATATCATTTTACAAACTGCTTACGAATACAATAATTCAACATGAAGCAATGATCACAGACATGCTTCGAAATTCCATGGTCAGGCGCTGGGATATAGCCTGAAACCCACTGAAACTTGCTGTAAATATTGTTTGTCTATGTTTTTTCGATAATAAATCATTACAGATCCTGTACACCTCCATGGAGGTATGCATGTTTACCTTCTATTTCTATTTGAAAGGTCGCGACCTTGTTCTATTTCTATCAAAGATGAAAATGCTATGAGCGATTTGATCGGTGCAGTTAGAGCTAGCTGCAACTAATGAAAATGCATATAGCGGGACTGTCAAATCAAGCTCGATCTGCCAAGAGTAGAGTGGCGTAGTGAATCTACACCCTTGGCTTGCGAATATGGTCTCCAACTCAAAGCAAGCTTTCTTTAAGCTTGGATGCTTGTTTCAGACAAGTTTAATTACTTATATAACCATTATTTAGATCATTTACAATGTTACTTATCTCAAAATAACAAAGCTTAACTCTTTAACCCTTAACCACACAACCCCGACTTTTAACAACCCTAAGAAAGAAGCCTTCTGAAATTATTGTGGGAAAAGGAGAAAATGCTGGTAACCAGCATTTTCTCCTTTTCCCACAATGTTTTCTTCCCTTCCCACTAGAAATTTAAAATTTTCATTCATTTTCATTTTGACGTTTGCAAATGCTTTCATTTTGGACCAGTCTAAAATTTTGTCGTTTGGTATAGAGTTAACAAACGAAAAAATTTTAGACTGGTCCAAAGTGAAAGCATTAATTTTGCAGACAACAAAATGAATGTGACTAATAAATTGAAATTTGTTTCAGGAAGGGAAGAAAACATTGTGGTTACTAGCATTTTCTCCTTCCCCCACAATGTTTTTAAAAGCTTTTTCACAGGGATGTTAAAAGTCAGGATTGTACGGCAAAGGGTTAAGGATAGTCTAAATTCAAAGCACATGCAGATAATATATCAGATTTTGGTAACTGTCTGTGAAATTTTAGAAAACCTTGTGGTGGAAAAAGAGTATTTTCTCCTTTTCCCACCATCTTCGCAAGCCAAGGGTAATGAACCACTAAGCTACTCTACCCTTGGCGGATCAAGCTTGATTTCGACAGACCCACTACCGTGTTTTGGCGTGTATAACATGCACATTTTTTCAGCTCTGAATAATTTCAAACTGGGGACTGCGTGTTATACACTACAATAGGCAAAACAATGTTATTCTCCTCCTTGAAAGTCGGTCGTATATCTGTTCAAAGTGGGTGGGGGACGGGGCGTAGGTACAAAACGGCAAAGTTCTCTCGCCACAGCCTTAACTTTCGTCGTCATCCCATTTCAACTTTTACCGATTAAATAAAAAAACATTATGTTTTAATTTTGTTAAAATGGACTTGTACATTCTTAATTTGTGGATTAGGATTCGTAATTTCCCGATTCTATCAGCCATTTTGGCAATGGCGAATGTACCCCAGAATGATAAATATCGATTTACTGTTATCGTCTGATTCGTCTCATATTTTTTTATTCTTTGTTAATAGCTGAAATTGAACAATTATAAAAGAGTAAAGTAATGATTCAGAAAGAAATGAATGATTTAAAAATAGATATTTATTGCTACTTTTTACAAAAACCTTGATTTACATTATATAGATCTATGTTTATTTCACACCTGTCACATTTGTCGATCGAGGTGAGAAAATAGGAGATTAACTACGATATGGTCGTCAGTTCAATGTGTGAATTTGCAACATGTCATAAGCTGGCATTTTTTTATAATCCCCCGAGTACACATCGGATCATTACCATTTCCACTTTGATTAAAAATGGTTATTACCCTTTGATAAAGTATCGCCATTTACAATTTTTCAAGATAGCGCCGTAAGCTTCAGATGTTACGCTATTTTGGTCAATTTTTGATGCATGTTGTACATCTGAACAACCTTTTTCCTCGGATCTGATGCTGAAAAAGGACTGCGTGGTATACACAATGTTTTACGGTATGCACATTTTCATTGGTTGCAGCTAGCTCTAACTGCATGAATCAAATCGCTCATAGCATTTTATCTTTGATAAAAATAGAACAAGGTCGCGACCTTGCGAATAAAAATAGAAGGTTAACATGCATACCCATGTGGATGTGTGCAGGATCTGTCATGATTAATTATCAAAAAAACGTAGACAAACAATATTTACAGCAAGTTTCAGTGGGTTTTAGGCTATATCCCAGCACCTGACTGTGGAATTTCGTAGCACATCTGTGATCATTGCTTCATCTTGAATTATTGTATTCGTAAGCGGTTTGTAAAATGATATTTTATTGGCTATAAGAAATATGATGTAAAGGGGGATAGTAACCAGCATCCAATAGGGGGCGTATTGTGGGAATCTCGAAATTGGGCTCAATCTGCCAAGGTAATGTCCACATGGTGATCGTAACCTTGGCTCACGAAGATGGTTGGAGACAAACCAGGAAGCTCAGTGGTTGCTGTATCACTCATTGCAAGTTTGATATTTAGCTTCAGCAAGTTTTCTCAGCGACAGAATTTTACCTCTCACCTATGATGCACTACTGTGAGAAAAGTAGCCAGTGGCTTTGAAAGAAAGTTGTGTCAGTCCTAGTCTGAGAAATCCAGGAAACACCTGCATAGGTCAACTGACCTCCTTGATATGAATGTAGCAGTTAAAATTGTGTTAAACTGCAATATAAACAAACAAATTTGAACCATATGAATATCACTCCATTATGTCAGTCTTTTGCGCTCTTGCAGAGCACATAGCACTTGCGTCATTACAGCAATTATTTTATTTCTCTGTATGTTCTCCATATAAAAACAAATGTGTTCCATTTCTTCAAACTTTATCAATGTCATACGAGTTCTATTTTTTTCAGTAAAAACCTGTAAGTCATCTTTTAGCTGTAAAAACCAGTATAGTCCCTTTTCTTTTTTCAATATTGTAGATAAGCTATTGCAAAATACTATGAATAAGTTATTGTTCAGAACAAGCAATAGTCTTTTCACGTCATGTATTTTTTAGCTCACCTGAGCATGAAGTGCTCAGAGTGAGCTATTGTGATAGTGCTGTGTCTGTCGTCCGTCGTCAACTTTTTACCTTTTGTACGCTCTAGAGGCCACATTTTTTGTCCGATACTCATGAAACTTGGTCAGAATGTTTGCCTTGATGAAAGCTCACATGAGTTTGAAATTGGGTTATGTCCGGTCAAAAACTAGGTGACGAGGTCAAATCTTAGAAAAACCTTGTGTACACTGTAGAGGCCACATTTTCAGTCCGATACTCATGAAAGTTGATCAGAATCTTTGCCTTGATAAAGTCTCGTACAGGTATGCAATTGTGTCAAGTCGAGTCAAATCTTAGATAAACCTTTTGTATGCTCTAGAGGTCACATTTTCAGTTGAATACTCATGAAACTTAGGCAGAATGTTTGCCTCTATGATATCCCGGATGACTTTGAAAATGGGTCATGTTGGGTCAAAAATTAGGTCACTAGGTCAAATCTTAGAAAAAACTTCTGTATGCTCTAGAGGCCACATTTTCAGTCTAATGCTCATGAAACTTGGTCAGAATGGTTGCCTCGATGATATCTCAGACGATTTCAAAAACAGGTCGTGTTGGGTCAAAAACTAGGTCACAAGGTCAGATCTTAGAAAAATGTTGTGTACGCTCTAGAGGCCACATTTTCAAGACCAAAACTCTTGAAAGTTGGTCAGAATGTTTGAGTTTGAGATTGAAAATGGGTCATGTTGGGTCGGTCAAATGTTAGAAAAACCTTGAAAGTTGGTCAGAATGTTTGTCTTGATGATATCTTGGACGAGTTTGAAAATGGGTCATGTTGGGTAAAAATGTAGGTTACCAGGTCAAACTTGTATACGCTCTGGATGCCACATTTCAGTCAATGTGTGCCTTGATAATATCTTGGATGAGTTAGGAAATGGGTCATGATGAGTCAGAAACTAGGTCAATAGGTCAAATGTTATAAAAACCTTGTGTATGCTCTGATGGACACATTTTCAGTCTGATACTCCTGAAACTTATTCATAATATTTGTCTTGGTGATATCTTGATTGAGTCTGAAAATGGGTCTTGTGGAGTCAAAAACTAGGTCACTGTGTCAAATATTAGAAAACCTTGTGTACACTCTAGAGGCCACATTTTCTGCCTGATACTCTTCAAACTTGGTCAGAATGGTTGTTTTGGTGATGTCTCAAAAAAGTTTGATAATGGGTAATTGTCGGGTCCAAAACTAGGTCACTTGGTCAAATCCCAGAAAAACGTTTTGTACGCTGTAGAGGCCACATTTTCAGTCCAATACTCATGAAACTTGGTCAGAATGTTTGTCTTATTGATATCTCAAAAGTGTTTGATAATGGGTAATGTCTGATAAAAACTAGGTCACTGGGAAACTAGATTGAAAATGGTTCATGTTTGGTAAATAGACTCAGGTGAGCGATTTCAGGGCCATCATGGCCCTCTTGTTTATTGGTTACAGTTGGAAAAAATGAGAAATTAGTAAGTTGATTATATTTTCACTATACATGAGCCATGCTCTTTGAAAAGAGGATTAGAGAGATTAAATAGATTAAATGCATCTGCAAAAAGTATTGGGCATATTCCTTTCTCTGCTCTGAACACTACGAACATGTTCTAGGTCAATGGAGTATTTGGGAACACTGTGCCGAGGTGTAGTGCATCTGCTGAGCGGTTGCTAGGTGATACAAGATGGCTGCAAGACGGACAATTCTTTATGGCAATACATGCATTTGCAATTGTCCTTTTTATACGCCCGTCTTTGACGGGATGTATTATGGGATCACCAGTGGCGGGCGGGCGGTCTAGTGGGCATCCAGGCAGGCGGGCAGCATCCAGTTCTTTGTCCGGAGCATATCTCCAAAACTATACAAGCTAGGGTTATGAAATTTCATGGGTGGATAGATCTCATCAAGGGGGAGTGCAGTGCGCAGGAATCATAACTCTTGCTTGCTTAATCTTTTAGTTATTGTCCTTTGTTGTTTTTCATACTTGAATTTTGTCCAACTTGGGGTAATACGGGCGTATCTTGCAACAATTTGCCGCTCTTGTTTACAATATGAATGCCACAAATAGGGGGACTTGTCTCTACTCTCTCTCTCCAGCTAATCATATTCTTAACTCAGACAGCTAAGACAGTAGCTCTTGCAAGAGCAATCATGCCAATGTACTTTCATTTCAATGTGGTTTAGAATAATGTTCCGAACATGCTTTATTCAGAACATACTTCCGGAACATTGTATTGTGTTCTGAAATATTCCTTTCGCACATTCCAGAACAGCATTCCAGAACAGAGAACATTGTGCCAAAACAGGTGAGAGGGATACACCTATTGACTCCGGTCAGCCTGTGCAGTATGGCTTTAAACTGTTTGCTATTGGTCAGTTTCTCTGCTTGTCAAACAATAAGTCTGCCTTAGACAAAAAGGAATTTATGGATGTAAAAATATAATAATTATGATGAATTGCATGATATAATGGATCACGAACATGTAGATGCATCAAACCTCCTTTTTTTAGAGCATCACTCCTAATTTTTCAATTTTTCTCAAAACTTTATGTGTGTGGCAGTTAGGCTAAATTGTATACACGTTACAGAAAATGTGTTCATATACTGTACATGACAGTTTATGATGGCTGTGCTTATCTTATGACTTACCTTTTTTTCTTTTTAATCAAATATGTGTTCATGCCATTACATTTTTATATTTAATGATTCTTTAATTATCAAATTGATAATAATTGTACAGGAATTTGTTCTATTATTTAATGCATGTGGGTCAATTGTGAAAAACCTTTTTTGCTATACAGTTTTGCGTTTAACTATTCTTAACTATTCGGGCCAAGAAGGACTTGAAAACATTATGGGAAAACAAGACATTGCGGATAACCAGCAGGTTCTTCTATACCCATAAAGCTTTCTATAGACAATTATCTGCATTTCAACTGTCGGCAAAAGTCTAAAATATTGTGGTCTAATAAACAGTGAAATAAATGAACATTTTGAGTTATGGGAATAAAATATGAAAACTAAAATTGTTTTTTTCTTGGTCTATGTTTATTCATCTTCCACAAAATAGCAGTGTAAAACCAAGATCAGAGTACATGTACATGTACATAATCCATAATCCTACCAAATTTGGTAGCCCTAGGCTTTTTCAGTTTTGTAACAATGATAACCAGAGTTTTTGAAGGAATCAAATCATTCATGAAATTCTGAACTGGACCACGGCAGGATCATTTCTGTAAAGTTTCATCAAAATTAAATGGCTAGTTTCAGAGAAGAAGATGTTTGAAATAAAAATTAATGCACAGACAGACAAGGTGACTCCAGTATAACCCCCGAAACTTTGTTTGTGGGGGTATGTAACCAGAGGTGTCTATGGGCTTGAATCGCTCAACTGGCAGTGATCTTGCTTATTTTCTAGCATACAGAATGAATGCATAATGCAAATAGGAAAACGAGAAACACACAGAGGAAACAATGCAGTAGGGGGCAGATGTAATAGGGCTTGAACTCAATATAACAGCATATCTAGGCGTGATGAAATCAACAAATAGTGAAGTAAATGAAGTAAATATTCTCAAAATCATTTGATTGAAATCCAGCCAACTTTGCTAAGATTTAAATATTCCATGTAGTATGAAATCTGTTCAAGCTTCAATGAAATATGACCAATGATATGGACAGTGTTGAGTAAACAAGACTTAACTCTTTACAAAATGACAAAATTATACACTGGTTTAAATTGAAAGCAATTTATGACAACAAATAAATATGACTGGAAAATTGAAACTTGGTTTTTGAAGGGTAGAAAACATTGTGGGAAAAGGAGAAAATGCTGGTTACCAGCATTTTCTCCTACTCCTTTTCCTATAATGTTTTCTGAAGGCTTCTTTCTCAGGGTCGTCAAAAGTCGGGATTGTGTGGTAAAGGGTTAAGAGATCATTTAGCAGCTTTTTCCTGCACTGATTAACTTTTTTTTTTTCATTTTAATAGGATTTAATCCCTTGATAATACAAAATGATCTTTGCAAGTTGCATGCAAAATTGACCACAACAGGATACTTGTTGCTGACGACAAAAACGTCACTGAAAAAGTGAAAGTTGTTCAGAAAAGATAGAAAACATTGTAGGAAAATGTTCAAGTGTTGGTTACCAGAATTTTCATCTTTTCTTGCATAAATCTTCACTACATAGTCAAACACTCCCTTCTGGAGGGATTCAGTCTGATACAAATACCTACATCACATTGTCTTCCTTATCCCGGCTTTCAGGTCCTGCATTTAAGCCATTCTAATAAATAAGGTACACAACTACATCAAACACACAGAAGTATACATATGTTGATGATAAATTATCCAGGGTGCTTCCAACAGAGTCCATCTTAGACAGCATCCTTCCGTTGATGTCCAGATTATCCAAGATCCTTCCAACAGTGTCCATCTTAGTCATGGTCCATGGTCTTTCCAACACTATCCATCTTATTCTTGGTCCTTCAAACAGTGTCCATCTTAGTTAGGGTCCTTCCAATGGTGTCCATCTTAATCAGGGTCCTTCCAACGGTGTCCATCTTAGTCAGGGTCCTTGCAATGGTGACTATCTTATCCAGGGTCCTTGCAACAGTGTCCGTTGTAGTCATAGTCCTTCCAACAGTGTCCATCTTAGTCAGGGTCTTTCCAACAGTGTCAATCTTAGTCAGTGTCCTTCCAAAGGTGTCCATCTGATCCAGGGTCCTTCCAACAGTGTCCATCTTAGTCATGGTCCTTCCAACAGTGTCCATCTTAGTCAGGGTCCTTCCAACAGTGTCTATCTTAGTCAGGGTCCTTCCAACAGTGTCCATCATAAATATGGTCCTTCTAACGGTTACCATTTTAGTCAATGGCCATCTTAGTCAGTGTCCTTCGAACAGTATACATCTCATCCAGGGTCCTTTCAATGGTGTCAACCTTAGTGTCCTTCCAACGGTGTTCATCTGAGTCATGGCCCTTCCAATGGTACCCATCTTATACAGGGTCCTTCCAACGGTGTCCAGATTAGGCAAGGTCCTTCCAACGCTGTTCATCTTAACCAAGGTCCTTCTATCGGTGTCCAGATTATCCAGGGTCCTTCAAGGTATCTATCTTAGTCAGGGTCCTTCCAACCGTGTTGATCTTAATCATCGTCCTTTCCAAGGTGTCCATCTTAGTCATGGTTCATCCAACGCTGACTATCTTAGTCATGGTCCTTCCAATGGTGTCCATCTTAGTCAGTGCTTCCAACGGAGTCCATCTTATACAGGATGCTTCAAACGTGTCCATCTTATCCATGGTCCTTCCAACGGTGTCGTGATTATCCAGGGTCCTTCTAACTGTGTCCATCTTAGTCAGGGTTCTTCCAACAGTGTTTATCTCAGTCATTCCAACGGTGTTTATCTTAGTTAGGGTCCTTCCAACGGTGTCAATCTTATACAGGATCCTTTCAACGGTGTGTATCTCATCCAGGGTCCTTCCAACAGTGTCCATCTTAGTCAGGGTTCTTCCAACTGTTTCCATCTTAATCATAGTTCTTCCAACAGTGTCCATTTTATTCATTATCCTTTCAATGGTGTCCAGATTATCCAAGGTCCTTCCAACGGTATCCATCTTAGTCATGGTCCTTCGAACGGTGTCCATCTTTTTCATGGTCCTTTCAATGGTGTCCCGATTATCCATGGTTCTTCAAACATTGTCCATTTTAGTCAGGGTCCTTCCAACGGTGTCCATCTTGTACACGGTCCTTCCAAGGGTGTCCAGATTATCCAAAGTTCTTTCAACGGTGTACATCTTCGTCATTGTCCTTCCAATGGTGTCCAACTTAGTTATGGTCCTTCCAAGGGTGTCCAACTTAGTCAGGGTCCTTCCAACGGTTTCCAGATTAGTAAGAGTCCTTCCAACAGTATCCATCTTATCCAGGGTTTTTCCAATGGTGTCCAACTTATCCAGGGTTCTTCCAACGTTGTCCAAATTATCCAGGGTCTTTCAAACGGTGTCCATCTTAATTAGGGTCCTTCCAACGGTGTCCAGATGAGCAAGTGTCCTTCCATCGGTGTCAACTTATCCAGGGTTATTCCAATGTTCTCCAGTTTATCCAGGGTCCTTCCAACGATGTCCATCTTAGTCAGGGTCATTCCAACGGTGTCCATCTTAGTCAAGGTCATTCCAACAGTGTCCATCTTAGTCAGGGTCCTTCCAACGGTATCCATCTTATACAGGGTCATTCCAACGGTGTCCAAATTATCCAAGGCCCTTTCAACGGTGTCCATCTTAGTCATGGTTCTTCAAACGGTGTCCATCTTAGTCATGATTCTTCAAACGGTGTCCATCTTAGTCATGGTTCTTCAAACAGTGTCCATCTTAGTCAGGGTCCTTCCGACTCTGTCCACCTTAGTAAGATTCATTCGAACGTTGTCCAGATTATCGAGGGTCCTTCTAATGGTGTCCGCCTTAGTCAGGGTCCTTCCATCAGTGTCCATCTTAGAGTTCTTCCAACGGTTTCCATCTTATCCAGGGTCCATCAAACAGTGCCCAGATTATCCAGGGTCCTTTCAACGATGTCCATCATAGTCAGGGTCCTTCCAATGGTGTCCATCCTATGATACTATGGACACCGTTTGAAGGACCATGACTTAGATGGACACCGTTGGAAGGACCCTGTATAAGGAAAGACTCTGAATAAAATGGACACCGTTGGATGAACCATGACTTGGATGGACACCGTTTGAAGGACCCTGACTAGGATGGACACCGTTGGAAGGACCCTGACATAAACGGTCACCTTAAGAAGGACCATGACTACGATAGACACTGTTGAAAGGACCCTGACTAAGATGGATACCGTTGGTAGGACCATGACTAATAATTATGGACACCATTAGAAGGACCATTACTAAGATAGACACAGGTGGGAGGACCCTGACTAGGATGGACACCGTTGGAATGACCCTGTGTAAGAATGACACAATTGGAAGGACCCTTACTAAGATGAACACCGTTGGAAGGACCCTGACTAAGATGGAAACAGTAGGAAGGACACTGACAAAGTTGCACACTGTTGGAAAGACCGTGGATAATCTTGACAAGCTCCTTCCAACGGCATCCCTCCTGGTCATGGTTCTTCCAATGGTGCCCATCTTAGTCAGGGTCCTTCCAACGAGGTCCAGCTTATCCAGGGTCCAAGCAACGGTATCCATCTTAGGGTCCTTCTAACGTTGTATAGATTATCCAGGGTCCTTCTAACGGTGTCCATCTTATTCAAGGTTCTTTCAAAGGTGTACATCTTATCCAGGGTCCTTCCAACGGTGCCAGATTATCCAGGGTTCTTCCAACGGTGCCTATCTTAGTCACGGTTTTTTCAACGGTGTCCATTTTAGTCAAGGTCCTTCAAACGGTGTCAATCCTAGTCATAGTTCTCCAAACGCTGTCCATCCTAGTCATGGTCCTTTCAACGGTGTCCATCTTAGTAAGGGTCCTTCCAACGGTGTCCATCTTAGTCATGGTCCTTCCAATGGTATTCATCTTATCCATGGTCATTCCAACAGTGTCCATCGTAGTCAGGGTCCTTCCAACGGTATCCATCTCATTCAGGGTTCTTTCAACGGTGTCCATCTTAGTCAGTGTCCATCATACGGTGTCCATCTTTGTCATGGTCATTCAAACGGTGTCCATCTTATACAGGGTCCTTCCAACGATGTCTATCTTAGTCATAGTCCTTCAAAAGGTATCCATCTTAGTCACAGTCCTTCCGAGGGTGTCTATCATAGTCAGGGTCCTTCCAACGGTGTCCATCTTAGTCAGGGTCCTTCCAACGGTGTCCATCTTAGTCAGGGTCCCTGCAACGGTGACCATCATATCCAGGGTCCTTTCAACAGTGTCCATTGTAGTCATGGTCCTTCCAACAGTGTCCATCTTAGTCAGGGTCTTTCCAACAGTGTCAATCTTAGTCAGGGTCTTTCCAACAGTGTCAATCTTAGTCAGGGTCCTTCCAAAGGTGTCCATCTTATCCAGGGTCCTTCCAACAGTGTCCATTGTAGTCATGGTCCTTCCAACGGTGTCCATCTTAGTCAGGGTCCTTCCAACAGTGTCCATCTTACTCAGGGTCCTTCCAACAGTGTCTATCTTAGTCAGGGTCCTTCCAACAGTGTCCATCATAGTTATGGTCCTTCTAACGGTCACCATTTTAGTCAATGGTCATCTTAGTCGGTGTCCTTCGAATAGTATTCCTACTCATCCAGGGTCCTTTCAATGGTGTCAACCTTAGTGTCCTTCCAACGGTGTCCATCTTAGTCATGGCCCTTCCAATGGTACCCATCTTATACAGGGTCTTTCCAGCGGTGTCCAGATTAGGCAAGATCCTTCCAACGCTGTCCATCTTAACCAAGGTCCTTCTATCGTTGTCCAGATTATCCAGGGTCCTTCAAGGTATCTATCTTAGTCAGGGTCCTTCCAACCGTGTTGATCTTAATCATCGTCCTTTCCAAGGTGTCCATCTTAGTCATGGTTCATCCAACGCTGACTATCTTAGTCATGGTCCTTCCAATGGTGTCCATCTTAGTCAGAGTGCTTCCAACGGAGTCCATCTTATACAGGATGCTTCAAACGTGTCCATCTTATCCATGGTCCTTCCAACGGTGTCGTGATTATTCAGGGTCCTTCTAACTGTGTCCATCTTAGTCAGGGTTCTTCCAACAGTGTTTATCTCAGTCATTCCAACGGTGTTTATCTTAGTTAGGGTCCTTCCAACGGTGTCAATCTTATACAGGATCCTTTCAACGGTGTGTATCTCATCCAGGGTCCTTCCAACAGTGTCCATCTTAGTCAGGGTTCTTCCAACTGTTTCCATCTTAATCATAGTTCTTCCAACAGTGTCCATCTTATTCATTATCCTTTCAATGGTGTCCAGATTATCCAAGGTCCTTCCAACGGTATCCATCTTAGTCATGGTCCTTCGAACGGTGTCCATCTTTTTCATGGTCCTTTCAATGGTGTCCCGATTATCCATGGTTCTTCAAACATTGTTCATCTTAGTCAGGGTCCTTCCAACGGTGTCCATCTTGTACACGGTCCTTCCAAGGGTGTCCAGATTATCCAAAGTTCTTTCAACGGTATACATCTTCGTCATTGTCCTTCCAATGGTGTCCAACTTAGTTATGGTCCTTCCAAGGGTGTCCAACTTAGTCAGGGTCCTTCCAACGGTTTCCAGATTAGTAAGAGTCCTTCTAACAGTATCCATCTTATCCAGGGTTTTTCCAATGGTGTCCAACTTATCCAGGGTTCTTCCAACGTTGTCCAAATTATCCAGGGTCTTTCAAACGGTGTCCATCCTAATTAGGGTCCTTCCAACGGTGTCCAGATGAGCAAGTGTCCTTCCATCGGTGTCAACTTATCCAGGGTTATTCCAATGTTCTCCAGTTTATCCAGGGTCCTTCCAACGATGTCCATCTTAGTCAGGGTCATTCCAACGGTGTCCATCTTAGTCAGGGTCCTTCCAACAGTGTCCATCTTAGTCAGGGTCCTTCCAACGGTATCCATCTTATACAGGGTCATTCCAACGGTGTCCAAATTATCCAAGGCCCTTTCAACGGTGTCCATCTTAGTCATGGTTCTTCAAACAGTGTCCATCTAAGTCATGATTCTTCAAACAGTGTCTATCTTAGTCAGGGTCCTTCCGACTCTGTCCACCTTAGTAAGGGTCATTCGAACGTTGTCCAAATTTATCGAGGGTCCTTCTAATGGTGTCCGCCTTAGTCAGGGTCCTTCCATCAGTGTCCATCTTAGAGTTCTTCCAACGGTTTCCATCTTATCCAGGGTCCATCAAACAGTGCCCAGATTATCCAGGGTCCTTCCAACGATGTCCATCATAGTCAGGGTCCTTCCAATGGTGTCCATCCTATGATACTATGGACACCGTTTGAAGGACCATGACTTAGATGGACACCGTTGGAAGGATCCTGTATAAGGAAAGACTCTGAATAAAATGGACACCGTTGGATGAACCATGACTAGGATATACACCGTTTGAAGGACCCTGACTAGGATGGACACCGTTGGAAGGACGCTGACATAAACGGTCACCTTAAGAAGGACCATGACTACGATAGACACTGTTGAAAGGACCCTGACTAAGATGGATACCGTTGGTAGGGCCATGACTAATAATTATGGACACCATTAGAAGGACCATTACTAAGATAGACACAGGTGGGAGGACCCTGACTAGGTCAGGGTCCTTCCGAACCCATCTTTGTCAGGGATCTTCCAACAGTGTCCATATTATACACTGTCCTTCCAACGTTCCAACGGTGCCCAGGATATCCTCAGTCCTTCCAACGGTGTCCATCGCAGTCAGGGTCCTTCCAACAGTGCCCATTTTAGTCATGGTCCTTCCAACAGTGTCAATCTTAGTCAGGGTCCTTTCTACGATGCCAATCTTACACAGGGTCATTCCAACGGTGTCCAAATTATCCAAGGTCCTTCCAACGGTGTCCATCTTAGTCATGGTCCTTCCAACGGCGTCTATCTTATCCAGGGGCCCAGCAACGGTGTCCATCTTAGTCAGGGTCCTTCAAACGATATCCAGATTATCCAAGATCCTTCCAACGGTGTCCATCTTAGTGTCCTTCCAATGGTGTCAATCTTAGTCAGTGTCCTTCCAACAGTGTCCATCTTAGTCATGGTCCTTCAAATGGTGTCCATCTTATCCATGCTCCTTTCAACAGATGGATACCGTTGCTAGGACCCTGGATAAACTGGACACCGTTGGAAGGAACCTGAGTAAGATGGACACCGTTGGAAGGACCATGACCAGGAGGGACACCGTTGGAAGGACCTTGACTAAGATGGACACCGTTGGAAGGACCCTGGATAATCTGGACACCGTTGGAAGAACCCTGGATAAGACGAACACCGTTTAAAGAACCCTGGCTAAGATGGACACTGTTGGAGAGATTATAACTAAGATCAACACCGTCGTAAGGAACAAGAATACGATAGACTGTGTTGGAAGTACCATGCATAAGATGGACACTATTGGAAGGACCATGACTAAGATGGACACCGTCGGAAGGACAATTAGACGAATAAAGATCGACGATAGTGCAGGTAAGTTCATGTTGATTGTTCAAAAATGATTGTTTTGTAGAATGACCACTTCATACAGAAAATACCACACGGAATTTGCTCCATCTGACGGGTCACATGTCCATGTGTGATGAACTTTTTTTTGTATTGGAGTTTAATGCCGTTTGAACAGCTAAGGTCATATGATGGCAACCACTGCATTCCTTAATTTGTCTCCTGGTTTTCTTTCATCAGTATAGACGCAACTTTCTTTCAAAGCTATTAGTTACTTTCTCACATGCATCAGAGGTTGGAAGGAGAAAATCACCAAAAGTGAAGTTTGCCAAGACAGAGTATTACGCTCCCAACCACCAGGTCAAGAATAAGATACACTAACCAGTAAGCTACCTCGTTGGTAGGACCTTGGATAATCTGGACACTGCTGGAAAGACACTGTATAAGATGAACACCTTTGGAAAGACCCTGACTCAGATGGACACCGTTGCAAGGACCCTGATTATGTTGGATACCGCTGGAAGGACCCTGACTAACCTGGACACTGTTGGAAGTACCATGGATAACCTGGACACCTTTAGAAGGACTTTTGATAGGATGGATACGGTTGGAAGGACCCTAGATAAGATAGACACCATTGGAAGGATCCTGTTAAGATGGACTCCGTTGGAAGGACACTGTATGAGATGGACACAATCGAAAGGACCCTAATTTAGATGGAACCTAAATTATTTGGACACCGTTGGAAAGACCCTGAATAAGATGGACACCATTGAGAGAACCTTAAGATGGACACCGTCGAAAGGACCCTGACTAAGATAGAAACCATAAGAAGGACCAAGAACAAGATAAACTCTGTTTGGAAGGACCATGGATAAAATGTACAACGTTGGAAGGACCATGACTAAGATGGACACCGTTGGAAGGACCTTGGATAATCTGGACACCGTTGGAAGGACCTTGGATAAGATGGACACCGTTGGAGGGATCCTGATTAAGATTGACACTGTTGGAAGGACCCTGATTAAGATGGACACCAATGGAAGGACCCTAACTAAGATGGACACCGTTGGAAAGACCATGGATGAGATGGACACTGTTGGATTGACAGTGCTAAAAGGCCCTTGGATAATCTGGACACCATTGGAAGGACCCTGGGTTGGATGGACACTGTTGGAAGGACCCTTACTAATCTGTACACCGTTGGTAGGACCCTTGATAAGATGGACAACGTTGGAAGGAGCCTGATTAAGATGGACACTGTTCGAAGGACCCTTACTAAGATGGACACCATTGGGAGGACCCTGACCAAGATGGACACCATTGAAAAGATCATGGTTGAGATGGACACTGTTGGAAGGACACTGTTCGAAGGACCTTGGATAATCTGGACACCGTTGGAAGGACCCTGGATTAGATGGACACCGTTGGAAAGACCCTTATTAATCTGGACACCGTTGGAAGGACCCTGGATAAGAAGGACCCTGATTAAGATAGACACCGTTGGAAAGACCATGAATGAGATGGACACTGTTCGAAAAACACTGTTCGAAAGACCTTGGAAAATCTGGACATCATTGGAAGGACCCTGGATTAGATGAAAACTGTTTGAAGGACCCTTACTAATCTGGACACCGTTGGAAGGACCCTGATAAAGATGGACACTGTTTGAAGGACCCTAACTAAGATGGACACCGCTGGAAGGGCCCTAACTAAGATGGACACCGTTGGAAAGACCATGGATGATATGGACTCTGTTGAAAGGACACCGTTTGAAGGACCTTGGATAATCTGGACAACATTGGAAGGACACTGGATAAGATGGACACTGTTTGAAGGACCCTTACTAATCTAGACACCGTTGGAAGTAATCTAGATAAGATGGACACAGTTTGAAGAACCCTGACTAAGATGGAAACCGTTGAAAAGATCATGGATGAGATGGACACTGTTGGAAGGACACTGTTCGAAGGACCTTGGATAATCTGGACACCGTTGGAAGGACCTTCGATTAGAGGGACACCATTGGAAGGACCCTTACTAAGCTGGACACCGTTGGAAGGACCCTTGATAAGATGGTCACCGTTGGAAGGACCCTGGAAAAGATGGACACCGTTGGAAGGACCCTGACTAGGATGGACACCGTTGGAAAGACCATGGATGGGATGGACACTGTTGGAAGGACACTGTTCCAAGGACCTTGGATAATCTGGACACCGTTGGAAGGACCCTAACAAAGATGGACATCGTTGGAAAGATCATGGATGAGATGGAAACTGTTGAAAGGAAAGTGTTCGAAGGCCCTTGGATAATCTGGACATCATTTGAAGGACCCTGAATAAGATGGACACTGTTTGAAGGACCCTTACTAATCTAGACACCGTTGGAAGGACCCTGGATAAGACTGACACCGTTTGAAGGACCCTGATTAAGATAGACACAGTTTGAAGGACCCTGACTAAGATTGACACCTCTGGAAGGACCCTAACTAAGATGGACACCGTTGGAAAGACCATGGATGAGATGGAATCTGTTGAAAGGACACTGTTTGAAGGACCTTGGATAATCTGGACACCATTGGAAGGACACTGGATTAGATGGACATGGTTTGAAGGACCCTTACTAATTTAGACACTGTTTGAAGGTTAAGATGGACACCGTTGGAAGGACCCTGACTAAGATGGACACCGATGGAAAGATCATGGATGAGATGGACACTGATGGAAGGACACTGTTCGAAGGACCTTGGATAATCTGGACACTGTTGGAAGGACCTTCAATTAGATGCACACCGTTGGAAGGACCCTTACTAAGCTGGACGCCGTTGGAAGGACCCTAGGTAAGATGGACTGTTGGAAAGACCCTGGGTTAGCTGGACACCGTTGGAAAGACCCTTACTATTCTGGACACCTTTGGGAGGACCCTGTATCAGATGGACACCGTTGGAAGGACCATGACTGAGATGGACACCGATGGAAGGATACAAAGATGGACACCGTTGAAAGGACCCTGACTGCGATGGAAACTGTTGGAAGGATAATGGCTAAAATGGACACCATAAGTAGAACCATTTATAATCTGGATATCTTTGGAAGGACCATGGATAAAATGGACACCGTTAGAAGATCCATGACCAAGACGGACACATTTGGAAAGACCATAACTAAGATGGACTCCGGTCAGGGTCCTTCCAACAGTGATCATCTCCTCCAGGGTCCTTTCAACGGTGTCCATCTTAGTCAGAGTCATTCTAACGTTGTCCATCTTAGTCATGGTCCTTCCAACAGTTTCCATCTCTTACAGGCTCCTTCCAGATTAGTCAGGGTCCTTCAAACGGTATCCATCTTATCCAGAGTCCTTCAAACGGTGTCCTGGTTATCCAGGATCCTTTCAACGTTGTCCATCTTAGTCATGGTCCTTCCCAAGGAGTCCATCTTAGTCATGGTCCTTCCAAAGGTGTCCATCTCAGTCATGATCTTTCCAAAGATGTCCATCTTAGTCATGGTCCTTTCAATGGTGTCCATCTAAGTCAGGGTCCATCCAACAGTGTCCATCTCATACAAGGTCCAGATTCTCATGGTCCTTTAAACAGTGTCCAATTTAGTCAGGATCCTGGATAATTTGATCCAGAGTCCTTCGAGCAGTGTCCATCTTATCCAGGGTTCTTCAAACGATGCCCAGATTATCCACAGTCCTTCAAACGGTGTCCATCTTATCCATGGTCCTTCCAACAGTGTCCATCTTAATCAGGGTCTTTCCAACCGTGTTCATCTCATCCAGGGCCCTTTCAACCGTGTCCATCTTAGTCAGAGTCATTCTAACGTTGTTCATCTTAATCATGTTCCTTCCAACGCTTTCCATCTTATACAGGCTCCTTCCAACTGTGTCCAGATTAGTCAGGGTCCTTCCAAAGGTATCCATCTTTTCCAGGGTCCTTCAAACGGTGTCCAGGTTATCCAGGACCTTTCCAACGTTGTCCATCTAAGTCATGGTCCTTCCAAAGGTGTCCATCTCAGTCATGGACTTTCCAAAGATTTACACCATAGTCATGGTCCTTTCAACGTTGTCCATCTCAGTCAGAGTCCTTTCAAAAGTGTCCATCTTATCCAAAGTGCACATTCTCCATGGTCCTTTTAACAGTGTCCAACGTAGTCAGGATCCTGGTTTATCTTATCCAGAGTCCTTCCAACAGTGTCCATCTTATCCCAGGTTCTTCAAAGGGTGCCCAGATTATCCACAGTCCTTTCAACGGTGTCCATCTTAGTCAGAGTCATTCTAACGTTGTCCATCTTAGTCATGGTCCTTCCAACGGTTTCCATCTCTTACAGGCTCCTTCCAGATTAGTTCGGGTCCTTCAAACGGTATCCATCTTATCCAGAGTCCTTCAAACGGTATCCAGGTTATCCAGGATCCTTTCAACGTTGTCCATCTTAGTCAAGGTTCTTCCCAAGGAGTCCATCTTAGTCATGGTCCTTCCAAAGGTGTCCATCTCAGTCATGATCTTTCCAAAAATGTCCATCTTAGTCATGGTCCTTTCAATGGTGTCCATCTAAGACAGGGTCCATCCAACAGTGTCCATCTTATACAAGGTCTAGATTCTCCATGGTCCTTCTAACAGTGTCCAATTTAGTCAGGATCCTGGATAATTTGATCCAGAGTCCTTCCAGCAGTGTTCAACTTATCCAGGGTTCTTCAAACGGTGCCAAGATTATTGACAGTCCTTCAAACGGTGTCCGTCTTATCCATGGTCCTTCCAACGGTGTCCATCTTAATCAGGGTCCTTCCAACCGTGTTCATCTCATCCAGAGTCCTTTCAACCGTGTCCATTTTAGTCAGAGTCATTCTAACTTTTCTTATCTTAATCATGGTCCTTCCAACGGTTTCCATCTTATACAGGCTCCTTCCAACTGTGTCCAGATTAGTCAAGGTCCTTCCAAAGGTATCCATCTTTTCCAGGGTCCTTCAAACGGTGTCCAGGTTATCCAGGACCCTTCCAACGTTGTCCGTCTTAGTTATGGTCCTCCCAAAGGTGTCCATCTCAGTCATGATCTTTCCAAAGATGTCCACCATAGTCATGGTCCTTTCAACGTTGTCCATCTAAGTCAGGGTCCATCCAACAGTGTCCATCTTATACAAGGTCCAGATTCTCCATGGTCCTTTAAACAGGGTCCAATTTAGTCAGGATCCTGGATAATTTGATCCAGAGTCCTTCCAGCAGTGTCCATCTTACCAGGGTTCTTCAAACGATGCCCAGATTATCCACAGTCCTTCAAACGGTGTCCATCTTATCCATGGTCCTTCCAACAGTGTCCATCTTAATCAGGGTCCTTCCAACCGTGTTCATCTCATCCAGGGCCCTTTCAACCGTGTCCATCTTAGAGTTATTCTAACGTTGTTCATCTTAATCATGTTCCTTCCAACGCTTTCCATCTTATACAGGCTCCTTCCAACTGTGTCCAGATTAGTCAGGGTCCTTCCAAAGGTATCCATCTTTTCCAGGGTCCTTCAAACGGTGTCCAGGTTATCCAGGACCCTTCCAACGTTTTCCATCTAAGTCATGGTCCTTCCAAAGGTGTCCATCTCAGTCATGGACTTTCCAAAGATTTACACCATAGTCATGGTCCTTTCAACGTTGTCCATCTCAGTCAGAGTCCTTCCCAAGGAGTCCATCTTAGTCATGGTCCTTCCAAAGGTGTTAATCTCAGTCATGATCTTTCCAAAAATGTCCATCTTAGTCATGGTCCTTTCAATGGTGTCCATCTAAGACAGGGTCCATCCAACAGTGTCCATCTTATACAAGGTCCAGATTCTCCATGGTCCTTCTAACAGTGTCCAATTTAGTCAGGATCCTGGATAATTTGATCCAGAGTCCTTCCAGCAGTGTCCATCTTATCCAGGGTTCTTCAAACGGTGCCCAGATTATCCACAGTCCTTCAAACGGTGTCCATCTTATCCATGGTCCTTCCAACAGTGTCCATCTTAATCAGGGTCCTTCCAACCGTGTTCATCTCATCCAGGGCCCTTTCAACCGTGTCCATCTTAGTCAGAGACATTCTAACTTTTCTTATCTTAATCATGGTCCTTCCAACGGTTTCCATCTTATACAGGCTCCTTCCAACTGTGTCCAGATTAGTCAGGGTCCTTCCAAAGGTATCCATCTTTTCCAGGGTCCTTCAAACGGTGTCCAGGTTATACAGGACCCTTCCAACGTTGTCCGTCTTAGTTATGGTCCTTCCAAAGGTGTCCATCTCAGTCATGGACTTTCCAAAGATTAACACCATAGTCATGGTCCTTTCAACGTTGTCCATCTCAGTCGGAGTCCTTCCAAAAGTGTCCATCTTATCCAAAGTGCACATTCTCCATGGTCCTTTTAACAGTGTCCAACGTAGTCAGGATCCTGGTTTATCTTATCCAGAGTCCTTCCAACAGTGTCCATCTTATCCGGGGTTCTTCAAAAGGTGCCCAGATTATCCACAGTCCTTTCAACGGTATCCATCTTAGAGTCATTCTAACGTTGTCCATCTTAGTCATGGTCCTTACAACGAATTCCATCTCTTACAGGCTCCTTCCAGATAAGTTCGGGTCCTTTAAACGGTATCCATCTTATCCAGAGTCCTTCAAACGGTATCCAGGTTATCAGGGATCCTTCCATCTTAGTCAAGGTTCTTCCGAAGGAGTCCATCTTAGTCATCGTCCTTCCAAATGTGTCCATCTCATTCATGGTCCTTCAAAGATGTCCATCTTAGTCATGGTCTATTCAATGGTTTCATCTCAGTCAGAGTCCATCCAACAGTGTCCATTTTATACAAGGTCCAGATTCTCAATTGTCCTTTTCACAGTGTCCAATTTAGTCAGGATCCTAGTTAATCTTATCCAGAGTCCCTCTAGGTGTCAATCTTATCCAGGGTTCTTCAAGCGGTGCCCAGATTATCCACAGTCCAACGGTGTCCATCGTAGTCAGGGTCCTACCTACGGTGTCCATCTTATACAGGGTCCTTCCAACAGTGTCCATCTTAACCATGGTTTTTCCAACGATATCCAGATTATCGATGGTCCTTCTAACGGTGAACATCTTAGTCAGGGGCCTTCCAATGGTGTCCATCGTAGTCAGGGTCCTTCCAACAGTGTCCATCTTAGTCATGGTCCTTCAAACACTGTCTATCATAGTCATGGTCCTTCCTACAGTGTCCATCTTAAACAGGGTCATTTCAACGGTGTCCTAATTATCCAAGGTCCTTCCAACTTGTCTATCTTATCCAATGTCCTAGCAAGGGTGTCCATCTTAGTCAGGGTCATTCAATAGTGTTAATCTTATACCGGCTCATTCCAGCGATGTCCAAATTATCCAAGGTCCTTCCAACGGTGTCTATCTTAGTCATGGTCCTTCAAACGTTGTCTATCTTATCCAGGGTCCTAGCAACGGTAGTCATCTTAGTCAGGGTCCTTTCTGCTGTGTCCATTTCATACAGGCTCATTCCAACGGTCTCCAAATTTTCCAAAATCCTTCCAACGTCGTCCATCTTTGTCATGGTCCTTCCATGGTTGTCTATCTTTTCTGGGTCCTAGCACGGGTGTCCATCTTAGTCAGGATCCCTCCAACGGTGTTCATCTTATACAGGCTCATTCCAACGGTGTCCAAATTATCCAAGGTCCTTCCAACGGTGTTCATCTTAGTCTTGGTCCTTCCAACGTTGTCTATCTTATCCAGGGCCTTAGCAACGGTGTCCATCTTAGTCAGAGTCCTTTCTACGTTGTCCATCTTATACAGGGTCATTCCAACGACGTCCAAATTATCCAAAGTCCTTCCAACGGTGTCCATCTTAGTCATGGTCCTTCCAATGTTGTCTATCTTATCCAGGGTCCAAGCAACGGTGTCCATCTTAGGGTCCTTTCTAAGGTGTCCATCTTATACAGGGTCATTCCAACGGTCTCCAAATTATCCAAGGCCCTTCCAACGGTGTCCATCTTAGTCATGGTCCTTCCAACGCTATCTATCTAATCCAGGGTCCTAGCAACGGTGTCCATCTTAGTCAGGGTCCTTTCTTCGGTGTCCATCTTATACAGTGTCATTCCAACGGTGTCCAAATTATCCAAGGTCCTTCCATCGGTGTCCATCTTAGTTATGGTCCTTCCAACATTGTCTATCTTATCCCGGGTCCTAGCAACGGTGTCCATCTTAGCCAGGGTTGTTCGAACGGTGTTCGTCTTATCCAGGGTTCTTCCAACGGTGTCCAGATTATCCAGGGTTCTTCCAACGGTGTCCCTCCTGGTCATGGTTGGAAGGACACTAGATAAGATGGACACCATAAGAAGGATCCTGGATAAGATGGACTCCGTTGGAAGGACACTGTATAAGGTGGATACAATTGAAAGCACCCAAAGATGGACATCGCTGGATGGACCCCGACTAAGATGGATACCATAAGAAGGACATAGAATAAGATAAACTCTGTTGGAAGGATCATGGATAAAATGAAGACCGTTGGAAGGACCATGACTAAGATGAACAGGGTTGGAAGGACCTTGGATAATGTGGACACCTTTGGAAGGACCCTGGATCTGATGGACACCGTTGGAAGGATCCTGATTAAGATGGATACTCTTGGAAGGACCCTGATAAAGATGGACACCGTTGGAAGGGCCCTTACTAAGAGGGACACCGTTGGAAAGACTATAGATGAGATAGACACTGTTGGAAGTACACTGTTCGAAGGATGTTGGATAATCTGGACACCGTTGGAAGGACCCTGACTAAGATGGACAATGTTGGAAAGACCATGGATGAGATGGACACTGTTTGAAGGAACCTTACTAATCGGGACACCGTTGGAAGGACCCTGGATAAGGACACCGTTGGAAGGACCCTTATTAAGATGGACACTGTTGGAAGGACTGTAACTAAGATGGACACCGTTGGAAAGACCATGGATAAGATGGACACTGTTGGAAGGACAATGTTCGAAGGATTTTGGATAATCTGGACACCGCTGGAAGGACCCTGGATTAGATGGACACTGTTGGAAGGACCCTTACTAATCTGGACACCATTGGAAGGAACCTGGATAAGATGGACACCGTTTGAAGGACCCTGATAAAAATGGACACTGTTGGATGGACCCTAACCAAGATGGACACCGTTTGAAGGACCCTGACTAGGATGGACACCATTGTCTATCTAGGGTCTTTCTTAGTTAGGGTCCTTCCAACAGTGTCCATCTTAATCAGGGTCCTTCCAACGGTGTCAATCTAATCCAGGTTCCTTCCAAGTGTGTCAAGATTAGTAAGGGTCCTTCCAACGGTGTCCATCTAATCCAGGGTCCTTCCAACGGTGTACAGATTATCCAAGGTCCTTCGAACAGTGTCCTTCCAACAGCGTCCATCTCGACCATGATCTTTCCAATGGTGTCCATCAGATCCAGGGTCCTTCCAACGGTGTCCACATTATCCAAGGTCCTTCCAACGCTGTCCATCTAAATCATGGTCCTTCCAACGGTCATCATTTTATCCATGATCCTTCCAACAGAGTTTTTCTTATTCTATGTCCTTCTTATGGTATCCATCTTAGTCAGGGTCCATCCGACGGTGTCCATCTTTGGGTGCTTTCAATTGTGTCCACCTTATACAGTGTCCTTCCGACGGAGTCCACCTTATACAGGATCCTTCTTATGGTGTCCATCTTATCTAGGGTCCTTCCAACCATGTCAATCTAATCCAAGGTCCTTCTAACGGTGTCCAGATTATCCATAGTCCTTCCAATAGAGTCCATTGTATTCTTGTTCCTTACGACGGTGTCCATCTTAATTATAATCTCTTCAACGGTGTCCATCTTAGCCAGGGTTCTTCGAACGGTGTTCGTCTTATGCAGGGTTCTTCCAACGGTGTCCAGATTATACAGGGTCCTTCCAACGGTGTCCAGATTATCCAGGGTCCTTCGAATGGTGTCCCTCCTGATCATGGTCCTTCCAACGGTGTCCATCTTAGTAAGGGTCCTTCCAACGGTGTCCAGTTTATCCAGGGTCCTAGTAACGATGTCCATCTGTTGGAAGGACCATGAATGAGATGGACATCATTGGAAGGACCATCACTAAGATGGGCACCGTTGGAAGGACACTGACTAAGATTGACACCATTGGAAAGACACTAAGATGGACACCGTTGGAAGGACCTTGGATAATCTGGACAACTTTAGAAGGACCCTAGATGAGATGGACACCGTTGGAAGGACCCTTACGTAGATGGACACCGTTGGAAGGACTCTGGATAAGATTATCCAGGATCCTGACTACGATGGACATGGTTAAAAGGACCATGTAGAATCTGGATCTTGTATAAGAAGGACACTGTTGGTAGGACCTTGACTAAGATGGACACCGTTGTAATGACCATGACTAAAACGGTCACGTTTTGAAGGGCCATGACTAAGATGGACAACTTTGGAAGGACCATGGCTAAGATGGACAAAGTTGGAAGGATCCTGGATAACCGGGACACTGTTTGAAGGACCCTGGATAAGATGGACACCGTTGGAAGAACCCTAACTAATCTGGACACCGTTAGAAGGAGCCTGTGTAAGATGGAAACCGTTGGAAGGACAATGACTAAGATGGACAACATTGAAAGGACCCTGACGAATCTGGACACTGTTAGAAGGAGCCTGTATAAGATGGAAACCGTTGGAAGAACCCTGACTAATCTGGAAACCGTTAGAAGGAGCCTGTGTAAGATGGAAACCGTTGGGAGGACAATGACTTAGATGGACAACATTGGAAAGACCCTAAGATGGATACTGTTGAAAGGACACTGTATGAGATGGACACCGTTGGAAGGACCATGATTACGATGGACACTGCTGGAAGAATTATGAAAAAGATCGACAACGTTGAAGGATCGTGACTTAGATGGACACCGTTGAAAGGACCCTGTATAAGATGGACACCGTTGGAAGGACTCTGACTAACATCGACACATTGCAAGGACTCTGGATAATCTGGACACAGTAAGAAGGACCCTGACTAAGATGGACACCGTTGCTAGGACCCCGGATAAGATAGACAATGTTTGAAGGACCATAACTAAGATGGTCAACGATGGAAGGACTTTGGATAATTTGGACACCGTTGGAATGACACTGTATAAGATGGACACCGAAGAAAGGACCCTGACTAAGATGGACACCGTTGCTAGGACCCTGGATTAGATAGATAAGTTTGGAAGGACCATGACTGAGATGGACACCGTTGGAAGGGCCTTGAATAATTTGGAGACCGTTGGAATGACCCTGTATAAGATGGACACCTTAGAAAGGACCCTAAGATGGACACCGTTGCTAGGACCCTGGATAAGATAGACAACATTGGAAGGACCATGACTAAGATGGACACCGTTGGAAGGACTTTGGATAATTTAGACGCCGTTGGAATGACCCTGTATAAGATGGACAACGTAGAAAGGACCCTGACTAAGATGGACATCGTTGCTAAGACCCTGGATAAGATAGACAACGTTGGAAGGACCAAGACTAAGATGAACACCGTTGGAAGGACCTTGGATAATTTGGACACCGTTGGAATGAGCCTGTATAAGATGAACACCGTTGGAGGGATCCTGACTAAGATGGACACCCGTGCTAAGACCCCGGATAAGATAGACAACGATGGAAGGACCATGACAAAGATGGACACCGTTGGAAGGATTTTGGATAATTTGGAGACCGTTGGAATGAGCCTGTATGAAATGGACACAGCAGAAAGGACCCAGACTAAGATGGCTACCGTTGCTAGGACCCCGGATAAGATAGACAACGTTGGAAGGACCATGACTAAGATGGACACCGTTGGAAGGACCTTGGATAATTTGGACATCGTTGGAATGAGCCGGTATAAGATGAACACTATTGAATGACCCTGACTAAGATGGACACCCTTGCTAGGACATTGGATAAGATAGACAACGTTGGAAGGACCTTGACTAAGATGGACACCGCTGGAAGGACCTTGGATAATTAGGACACCGTTGGAATGGCCCTGTTTAAGATGGACACTGTAGGAAGGACTATGACTAATATGGACAGTGTTTGAAGGACCATGATTACGATGGACACCATTGGAAGGCCCCTGACTAAGATGTTCACCGTTAGAAGGACCATCGATAACCTGGATATCGTCGGAAAAACCATGGATAAGATGGACACTGCTGGAAGGACCCTGTATAAGATGGACACCGTAGGTAGGACCCTGACTACGATGGACACCGTTGGACTGTGGATAATCTGGGCACCGCTTAAAGAACCCTGGATAAGATTGACACCTAGAAGGACTCTGGATAAGATTATCCAGGATCCTGACTAAATTGGACACTGTGAAAAGGACAATTGAGAATCTGGACCTTGTATAAGATGGACACTGTTGGATGGACTCTGACTGAGATGAAACCATTGAAAAGACCATGACTAAGATGGACATCTTTGAAGGACCATTACTGAGATGGACACATTTGGAAGGACCATGACTAAGATGGACTCCTTGGGAAGAACCTTGACTAAGATGGACAACGTTGAAAGGATCCCTGATAACCTGGATACCATTTGAAGGACTCTGGATAAGATGAATACCGTTTGAAGGACCCTGACTAATCTGGAAGGAGCCTGTAAGAGATGGAAATCGTTGGAAGAACCATAACTAAGATGGACAAGGTTAGAATGACTCTGACTAAGATGGACACCGTTGAAAGGACTGTGGATAATCTGGGCACCTTTTGAAGAACCCCGGATAAGATGGACACTGTTGGAAGGACTCTGGATAAGATAAACCAGGATCCTGACTACGTTGGACACTGTTAAAAGGACCATGGAGAATGTGCACCTTGGATAAGATGGACACTTTTGAAAGGACTCTGACTGAGATGGACAACGTTGAAAGGACTATGACTATGGTGTAAATCTTTGGAAAGACCATGACTGAGATGGACACCTTTGGAAGGACCATGACTAAGATGGACAACGTTGGATGGGTCCTGGATAACCTGGACACCGTTTGAAGGACCCTGGAAAAGATGGATACCTTTGGAAGGACCCTAACTAATCTGGACACAGTTGGAAGGAGCCTGTATAAGATGGAAACCGTTGGAAGGAACATGATTAAGATAAGAAAAGTTAGAATGTCTCTGACTAAGATGGACACGGTTGAAAGGGCCCAGGATGAGATGAACACGGTTGGAAGAACCCTGATTAAGATGGACACTGTCCTCCCACCTGTGTCTATCTTAGTAATGGTAATTCTAATGGTGTCCATAATTATTAGTCATGGTCCTACCAACGGTATCCATCTTAGTCAGGGTCCTTTCAACAGTGTCTATCGTAGTCATGGTCCTTCTTAAGGTGACTGTTTATGTCAGGGTCCTTCCAACGGTGTCCATCCTAGTCAGGGTCCTTCGAACGGTGTCCATCCTAGTCATGGTTCATCCAACGGTGTCCATTTTATTCAGAGTCTTTCCTTATACAGGATCCTTCCAATGGTGTCCATCTAAGTCATCGTCCTTCAAACGGTGTCCATAGTATCCTAGGATGGACACCATTGGAAGGACCCTGACTATGATGGACATTGTTGGAAGGACCCTGGATAATCTGGGCACTGTTTGATGGACCCTGGATAAGATGGAAACCGTTGGAAGAACTCTAAGATGGACACTGATGGAAGGACCCTGACTAAGGCGGACACCATTAGAAGGACCCTCGATAATCTGGACAACGTTCGAATGACCCTTACTAAGGTGGAGAGAGTCGGGAGGACACTGATTAAGATGCACACTGTTTGAAGAACCATGACTAAGATGGACACTGTTTGAAGAACCATGACTAAGATGGACACTGTTTGAAGAACCATGACTAAGATGGACACCGTTGTAAGGGCCTTGGATAATTTGGACACCGTTGGAATGACCCTGTATAAGATGGATACTGTTGGAAGGACCCTGACTAAGATGGACACTGTTGGAATGACCCTGACTAAGATGGACACCGTTGGAATGACCCTGACTAAGATGGACATCGTTGGAAGGACCCTGGATAAACTGGAGAACATTGGAATAACCCTGGATAAG
Organism: Tridacna crocea; assembly: GCA_943736015.1. Classification (NCBI taxonomy): domain Eukaryota; kingdom Metazoa; phylum Mollusca; class Bivalvia; order Cardiida; family Cardiidae; genus Tridacna; species Tridacna crocea. The sequence continues at coordinate 34,672,118 of OX031067.1, read as the reverse complement.
TTGACACCGATGGAAGGACCCTTGCTCATCTGGACACCGTTGGAAGGACCCTAATTAAGATGGACACCGTTTGAAAGACCCTGGATAATCTGGACAACGTTGGAAGAACCCTGGATAAGTTGGACACCATTGGAAAAACCCTGGATAAGATGGATACTGTTGGAAGGACTCTTACTAATCTGGAAACCGTTGGAAGGACCCTGACTAAGTTGGACACCCTTGGAAGGACCATAACTAAGTTGGACACCATTGGAAGGACAATGACGAAGATGTACACCGTTGAAAGAACTTTGGATAATCTGGACTAAGATGGACACCGTTGGAAGGACAATAAGGTTGACACCATTGAAAGGACCCTGGATGAGATGTATACTGTTCGAAGGACACTGACTAAGATGGCCATTGACTAAAATTGTAACCGTTAGAAGGACCATAACTATGATGGACACTGTTGGAAGGACCCTGACTAAGATGGACACTGTTGGAAGGACCATGACTAAGATGGACACCGTTGGAAGGACCATGACTACAATGGACACTGTTGGAAGGACCCTGGATAAGATGGACACCTTTGGAAGGACCCTGACTAAGATTGACACTGTTGGAAAGGCCCTGACTAAGATGGACACTGTTGGAAGGACCATGACTACAATGCACACTGTTGCAAGGACCCTGGATAAGATGGTCACCGTTGCAAGGACCCTGACTAAGATGGACACTGTTGGAAAGACCCTGACTAAGATGGACACCATTGGAAGGACCCTGACTAAGATGGACACTGTTTGAAGGACCAAGAATAAGATGGACAGTGTTGGAAAGACCATGGATAAGATGGACACTGTTGGAAGGACCTTGGATAATCTGGACACCGTTGGAAGGACCCTGTATAAGATGAACTCCATTGGAAGCACCCTGGATAATCTATCATCAACATATGTATATTTCTGTTAGTTTGATGTACCTTATTTATTAGAATGGCTTAAATGCAGGACCTGAAAGCCGGGATAAGGAAGACAATGTGATGTAGGTATTGGTATCAGAATGAATCCTTCCAGAAGGGAGTGTTTGACTATGTAGTGAAGATTTATGCAAGAAAAGATAAAAATTCTGGTAACCAACCGTTGCAAGGACCCTGGATAACCTGGACACCGTTAGAAGGACCCTGACTAAGATGGACACCGTTGCTAGGACCCCGGATAAGATAGAAAACGTTAGAAGGACCATAACTAAGATGGACACCGATGGAAGGACTTTGGATAATTTGGACACCGTTGGAATGACACTGTATAAGATGGACACCGAAGAAAGGACCCTGACTAAGATGGACACCGTTGCTAGGACCCTGGATTAGATAGACAACGTTGGAAGGACTATGACTAAGATTGACACCATTGGAAGGGCCTTGGATAATTTGGACGCCGTTGGAATGACCCTGTATAAGATGGACACCGTTGCTAGGACCCTGGATAAGATGGACACCGTTGCTAGGACCCTGGATAAGATAGACAACGATGGAAGGACCATGACTAAGATGGACACCGTTGGAAGGACCTTGGATAATTTGGACACCGTTGGAATGAGCCTGTATAAGATGAACAACGTTGGAGGGATCCTGACTAAGATGGAAAACCTTGCTAGGACCCCGGATAAGATAGACAACGTTGGAAGGACCATGACTAGGATGGACACCGTTGGAAGGATTTTGGATAATTTGGAGACCGTTGGAATGAGCCTGTATGAAATGGAAATAGCAAAAAGGACCCTGACTAAGATATACACCGTTGCTAGGACCTTGGATAAGATAGACAACGTTGGAAGGACCATGACTAAGATGGACACCGTTGGAAGGACCTTGGATAATTTGGACATCGTTGGAATGAGCCTGTATAAGATGAACAATTTTGAAAGGACCCTGACTAAGATGGACACCCTTGCTGGGACCCTGGATAAGATAGACAACGTTGGAAGGACCATGACTAAGATGGACACCGCTGGAAGGAACTTGGATAATTAGGACACCGTTGGAATGACCCTGTTTAAGATGGACACTGTAGGAAGGACCATGACTATGATGGACAGTGTTTGAAGGACCATGACTAAGATGGACACTGTTGGAAGGACCCTGCATACGATGGACACAGTTGGAAGGACCTTGACTAAGATTTAAACCTTTAGAAGGACCATCGATAAACTGGATATTGTTGGAAGGACTATGGATAAAATGGACACTGTTGGAAGGACCCTGTATAAGATGGACACTACTGGAAGGACTACGATGGACACCGTTAGGAGAACCATGACTAAGATGGATTCCTTTGGGAGGAACATGACTAAGATGGACACCGTTGGAAGGACACTGGATAGCCTGGACACCGCTTGAAGAACCCCAGATAAGATGGACACCGTTGGAAGGACCCTGACTAATCTGGACACCGTTGAAAGGAACCTGGATGTGATGGACAGCGTTGGAAGAACCATGACTACGATTTACACTGTTGAAGAACCATGGCTGGCTTAGATAGACACCATTGGAAGGACCCTGTATAAGATGGAGACCGTTGGAAGGACGATCTTATACAGGGTCATTCCAACGGCGTCCAAATTATCCAAGGCCCTTCCAACGGTGTCAATCTTGGTCATGGTCCTTCCAACGTTGTCTATCTAATCCAGGGTCCTAGCAACGGTGTCCATCTTAGTCAGGGTTCTTTCTTCGGTGTCCATCTTATACAGGGTCATTCCAACGGTGTCCAAATTATCCAAAGTCCTTCCATCTGTGTCCATCTTAGTAATGGTCTTTCCAACGTTGTCTATCTTATCCCGGGTCCTAGCAACGGTGTCCATCTTAGTCAGGGTCCTTCTAACGGTGTCCAGATTATCCAGGGTCCTTGCAACGGTGTCGATGTTAGTCAGGGTCCTTCCAACGGTGTCCATCTTATACAGGGTCCTTTCAACGGTGTCCATCTAAGTCACGATCCTTCAACGTTGTCGATCTTATTCATAATTCTTCCAGCAGTGTCCATCATGATCATGGTCCTTCCAACGGTGTCAATCTCATACAGTGTCCTTTCAACAGTATGCATCTTAGGGTCCTTCCAATGTTGTCCATCTTAGTCATTGTCCTTCCAACTGTTTCCATCTTACACAGGCTCCTTCTAATGGTGTACAGATTAGTCAGGGTTCTTCCAACGGTATCCATCTTATCCAGGGTCCTTCAAACAGTGTCCCGGTTATCCAGGATCCTTCGAACTCTGTCCATCTTAGTTATGGTCCTTCCAAAGTTGTCCATCTTAATCATGGTCCTTCAAAAGGTGACCATTTTAGTCATGGTCATTCCAACGGTGTCCATTTTAGTCAAGGTCCTACCAACAGTGTCCGTCTTATGCAAGATCCAGATTCTACATGGTCCTTTTAACCGTGTCCATCGTAGTCAGGATCCTGGATAATCTTATCCAGAGCCCTTCCAACGGTGTCCATCTTAGTAAGGTCCTTCAAACGGTGTCCATCTCATCTAGGGTCCTTCTAAAGTTGTCCAGATTATCCAAGGTCCTTCCAACGGTGTCCATCTTAGTGTCTTTCCAATGGTGTCAATCTTAGTCAGTGTCCTTCCAACGGTGCCCATCTTAGTGATGGTCCTTCCAATGATGTCCATCTCATTTATGGTGCTTCCAACAGATGGACATCGTTGCTAGGACCCTGGATAAACTGGACACCGTTGGAAGGACAATTACTAAGATGGACACCGTTGGAAGGACCATGACCAGGAGGGACACCATTGGAAGGACCCTGGATAATCTGGACACCGTTGGAAGAACCCTGGATAATCTGGACACCGTTGGAAGAATCCTGGATAAGACGAACACCTTTCGAAGAACCCTGGCTAAGATGGACACCGTTGGAGGGATTATAACTAAGATGGACATCGTCGTAAAGAACAAGAATACAATGGACTCTGCTGGAAGGACCCTGGATAATTTGGACACCGTTAGAAGGACCACGGATTAGATTGACATGGTTGGAAGGATCCTAGATAAGATGGATACCATAAGAAGGATCCTGTATAAGATGGACTCCATTGGAAGGACACTGTATAAGATGGACTCCATTGAAAGCACCCAAAGATGGACACCGTCGGATAGACCCTGACTAAGATGGATACCATAACAAGGACATAGAATAAGATAATGGATAAAATTAACATCGTTGGAAGGACCATAACTAAGATGGACAGCGTTGGAAGGACCTTGGATAATGTGGACTACGTTGGAAGAACCCTGGATAAGATGGACACCGTTGGAAGGATCCTGATTAAGATGAACACCGTTAGAAGGACCCTGATTAAGATGGACACCGTTGGAAGGACCCTAACTAAGAGGGTCACCGTTGGAAAGACTATGGATGAGATAGACACTGTTGGAAGTACACTGTTCGAAGGACGTTGGATTATCTGGACACTGTTGGAAGGACCCTGACCAAGATGGACAATGTTGGAAAGACCATGGATGAGATGGACACCGTTTGAAGGAACCTTACTAATCTGGACACCGTTAGAAGAACCCTGGATAAGGACACTGTTGGAAGGACCATTATTAATATGGACACCGTTGGAAGGACTGTAACTAAGATGGACACCGTTGGAAAGACCATGGATAAGATGGACACTGTTGGAAGGATAATGTTCGAAGGACCTTAGATAATCTGGACACCGCTGGAAGGACCCTGGATTAGATGGACACTGTTGGAAGGACCCTTACTAATCTGGACACCATTGGAAGGAACCTGGATAAGATGGACACCGTTGGAAGGACCCTGATAAAAATGGACACTGTTGGAAGGACCCTAATCAAGATGGACACCGTTTGAAGGACCCTGACTTCGATGGACACCGTTGGAAAGATCATGGTTGAGATGGACGCTGTTGGAAGGACACTGTTCGAAGGACCTTGGATAATCTGTTGGAAGGACCCTGGATTAGATGGACACCGTTGGAAGGACCCTTACTAATCTGGACACCGTTGGAAGGAACCTGGATAAGATGGACACCGTTAGAAGGACCCTGATCAAGATGGACACTATTGGAAGGACCCTGACTAAGATGGACACCGTTGGAAGGACCCTGACTAAGATGGACATCGTTTGAAAGACCATGGATAATCTGGACACTGTTGGAAGGACCCTGTATCAGATGGACACCATTGGAAGGACCGTGACTGAGATGGACACTGATGGATGGATACAAAGATGGACACCGTTGAAAGGACCCTGACTGCGATGGAAACTGTTGAAAGGACTATGGCTTAGATGAACACTATAAGTAGGACCATCGATAATCTGGATATCGTTGGAAGGACCATGGATAAAATGGTCACCGCTGGAAGGCCTGTATAAGATGGACACGGTTGGAAGGGCCGTGACTGAGATGGACACTGATGGATGGATACAAAGATGGACACCGTTGAAAGGACCCTGACTGCGATGGAAACTGTTGAAAGGACTATGGCTTAGATGAACACTATAAGTAGGACCATCGATAATCTGGATATCGTTGGAAGGACCATGGATAAAATGGTCACCGCTGGAAGGCCTGTATAAGATGGACACGGTTGGAAGGACCCTGACTAAGATGGACACCGTTAGAAGATCCATGGCTAAGACAGACACATTTAGAAGGACCATGACTTAGATGGACTCTGGTCAGGGTCCTTCCAACAGTGTCCATCGTAATCAGGGTCCTTCCAATGGTGTTGATCTCCTCCAGGGTCCTTTCAACCGTGTCCATCTAAGTCAGAGTCATTCTAACGTTGTCCATCTTAGTTATGGTCCTTTTAACGGTTTCAATCTTATACAGGCTCCTTCCAGATTAGTCAGGGTCCTTCAAACAGTATCCATCTTATCCAAAGTCCTTCGAACGGTGTCCAGGTTATCCAGGATCCTTCCAACGTTGTCCATCTTAGTCATGGTTCTTCCAAAGGAGTCCATCTCAGTCATGATCCTTCCAAATGTGTCCATCTTAGTCATGGTCCTTCCAACGCTGTCCATCTTATCCAGATCCCTAGCAACGGTGTCCGTCTTAGTCAGGGTTCTTCAAACGATGTCCAGATTATCCAAGGTCCTTCCAACGGTGTCCATCTTAGTAAGGTTCCTTCCAACGGTGTCCATCTTTTTACAGGGTCCTTCCAATGGTATCCATCTTAGTCATGGTTCTTCTTACGGTGTCCATCTTATCCAATGTCCTTCCAACAGTGTAAATCGTAGTCATGGTCCTCCCAACAGTGTCCATCTCATCCAGGGTCCTTTCAACGGTGTCCATCTTAGGGTCCTCCAACGATGTCCATCTTATCCATGGTCCTTCCAACGGTGTCCATCTTATCTGGGGTTCTTCTAACGGTGTCCAGGTTATCCAGTGTCCATCTTAGGGTACTTCAAACGGTGTCCATCTTAGTCATGTTCCTCCCAAAAGGAGTCCATCTTAGTCATGGTTCTCCTAACGGTGTCCATCGTAGTCAGGGTCCTTCCAATAGTGTCCATCTTATACAGGGTCCTTCCAACAGTGTCCATTTTATCCAGTCCTTCCAACAATATCTAGATTATCGATGGTCCTTCTAACGGTTAACATCTTAGTCAGTGTCCTTCCAACTGTGTCCATCTTAGTCAGTGTCCTTTCAACTGTGTCCATCTTAGTCATGGTCCTTCAAACACTGTCCATCATAGTCATGGTCCTTCCTACAGTGTCCATCTTAAACAGGATCATTCCAATGGTTTCCTAATTATCCAAGGTCCTTCCAGCAGTGTCCATCTTAGTCATGGTCCTTCCAACATTGTCTATCTTATCCAGGGTCCTAGCAAGGGTGTCCATCTTAGTCAGGGTCCTTTCAAAATTGTTCATCTTCTACAGGATCATTCCAATGATGTCCAAATTATCCAAGGTCCTTCCAACGGTGTCCATCTTGGTCATGGTCTTTCCAACGTTGTCTATCTTATCCAGGGTCTTGGCAACGGTGGCCATCTTAGTCAGGGTCCTTTCTGCTGTGTCCATTTAATACAGGCTCATTCCAACGGTCTCCAAATTATCAAAAATCCTTCCAACGCTGTCCATCCTAGTCATGGTCCTTCCAATGTTGTCTATCTTATCCAGGGTCCTAGCAAGGGTGTCCATCTTAGTCAGGATCCCTCCAACGGTGTTCATCTTATACAGGCTCATTCCAACAGTGTCCAAATTATCCAAGGTCCTTCCAATGGTGTCCAATTTAGTCATGGTCCTTCCAACGTCGTCTATCTTATCCAGGGTCATTCCGACTGTGTCCAAATTATCCAAAGTCCTTCCAGCGGTGTCCACCTTAGTCATGGTCCTTCCAACGTTGTCAATCTTATCCCGGGTCCTAGCAACGGTGTCTATCTTAGTCAGGGTCCTTCTAACGGTTTCTAGATTATCCAGGGCCCTTGCAACGGTGCAGATCTTAGTCAGGGTCCTTCCAACTTTGTCCATCCTAAACAGAGTCCTTTCAACGGTGTCCATCTTAGTCATGATCCTTCACCGTTGTCGATTTTATCCATAATCTTTCCAGGAGTGTCCATCGTAATCATGATTCTTCCAACGGTGTCCATCTCATCCAGTGTCCTTTCAACACTGTCCATCTTAAGGTCCTTCCAACGTTGTCCATCTTGGTCATTGTCCTTCCAACGGTTTTCATCTTATACAGGCTCCTTCTAATGATGTCCAGATTAGTCAGGGTTCTTCCAATGGTTTCCATCTTATACAGGCTCCTTCTAATGGTGTCCAGATTAGTCAGGGTTCTTCCAACGGTGTCCATCTTATCCAGGGTCGTTCAAACAGTGTCCAGGTTATCCAGGATCCTTCCAACGATGTCCATCTTAGCCATGGTCCTTCGAAAGGTGACCATCTTACTCATAGTCCTTCAAAAGGGGACCATCTTAGTCATGGTCATTCCAACAGTGTCCATCTGTCACGGTCCTTCCAACAGTGTCCATCGTAGTCAGGATCCTGGATAATCTTATCCAGAATCCTTCCAACTGTGTCCATCTTATCCAGGATAATTCCAATGGTGTCCATCTCATCTAGGGTCCTTCTAAAGTTGTCCAGGTTATCAAGGGTCCTTCCAACTTTGTCAGTCTTAGGGTCCTTCCAACGGTGTCCATCTTAAGCATGTTTCTTCCTAAGGTGTCCATCTTAGTCATGGTTCTTCTAATGGTGTCCATCTTAGTCAGGGTCTTTCCAACAGTGTCCATCTTATACAGGGTCCTTCCAACTTTGTCCATCTTATCCATGGTCCTTCTAACGATATCCAGATTATCGATGATCATTCTAACAGTGTCCATCTTAGTCAAGGTCCTTCCAACGGTGTCCATCTTATACGGGGTCCCTCCAACAGTGTCCAGATTATCCAAGGTCCTTCCAACAGTGTCCAACTTAGTGTCCTTCAAATGGTGTCCATCTCATTAATGGCCCTTCCAATGGTTTCCATCTTAGAAATGGTCCTTACAACGGTGTCCATCCTAGCCATGGTCCTTCTGACGGTGTCGATCTTAGCCAGGTTCCTTCTAACAGTGTCCATCTCATCCAGGGTCCTTTCAACGATGTCCATCTTAGTGTCCTTCCAACGGTGTCCATCTAGTGTTTTTTCAATGGTGTCCATCTTATTCATGGTCCTTCCAATGTTTTCCATCTCATCCAGGGTCCTTTCAATGATATCCATCTTAATGTCCTTCTAACATTGTCCATCTTAGTCAGTGTCCTTCCAATGATGCCCATCTTAATCATGGTCCTTCCAACAGTGTCCATGTTATCCATGGTCCTTCCAACAGAGAACATCTTATTCTCGGTCCTTCTAATGGTATCCGTCTTAGTCGGGGTTCTTCCAACTGTGTCCATCTTATCCATGGTCCTTCCAACAGAGTCCATCTTAGTCATGGTCCTTCCAATGGTGTCCGTCTTATTCAGAGTCCTTCCGACAGTGGTGTCCAGCTGGTCATTTGTGTTTGATGGCTGCATCTAATGTGATGCGACATCAACATTGTGCATTGATGGTCACATGACATTGTTGTGGGTTTTTTGCTGGATCCTGTCAGGAATCAAGTAATTCCCATAGAATCCCTGTGTAGCAGGAGGGAGGTGCTATCAAGAGTTCTTGCACTGCCCTCTGGTTTGTTTACAGTTGTCTGCTATTGTATAACTAAATTTAGTGATTTTTTTTTTTTATTTTGTTTTGAACACAAAATTCCTAAATTTTGGATGACAGATTATGTTTTAAGTCCTTATTTGACACCAGGTTGTGGGGTAGGAGGTCCCTGGAAATTCTAAGCCATTATTGGTTTGGAATTCAGCACAAGATTCATAGATGAACACTGTCATCTGATTAATGAAGTAACCCATTAGGCTACCCGGAAATATACCTATAAATGGGTATGTCAGCTATTCCTTATTCAGAAAAAAGATGGGGGTAAATGTGGGAAGGCAGTGCCACTCACTTACAGGGTTGTCTTTCATTACGCCTTCTTGCAACTGATGGGTTTGAGTGGGTATAAGGCATTAGTATTTCTGGATGAAACACTTGTCCTGCAGAAAGACAAATTATTGTACACAGCAACCACTCAAGCTTGACATAGCTGTTTGGTGTCGAAGAACGACAGGGTCAGCTGGCAAAATGGCCAGTTTAGCTTGTGGGGAATGCAAGGGAGCAGACTAGTTGTTGGGGAGCTTTTACCAGGATGTTGATGATGCAGTTCTGTTGACATCACAGTCGATGGCTTGAGGTTGGAGCTGGCAACTCCATGGACTTTGACAATGGGGTCGGGTGTCATGAGAGGGAACTGGTTGCCCCAAGGAGGGTGTTAGCAAGGTCCAGGGTAATGTATGGAAACAAGAAAAGGAGGTCTTAGGGATCAGGGCTGGTTTTTCAAATGGTCAAGGAGTGATGCAGGCTGTGTGTCTGGATCCGAGATTGAACAATTCTTCATCTGCAAGTATCCTGTTCATGGCGGTAATACACAACTTATGTGTCTGGATGGCCAAAGTTAATTCCGTGAAGGCCTATTGCAGAATGAGGCTGCTGCCACATACCATTGTGTATATGTATATCCAAATTTGGACAAGAGGAGATCATTCCTCCCTCTTATGGCGATGGCACAAACACTGTACAGCTGTCTTGCAAATTCGTGCTTGCCCTGCGGTGGTTGTAAGAAACTTTGCAAATTCTTATGGCAGTCTTGCAGATGCCTTGAGAATTTGTGCAGCAGCCTTACAATAACCACATGACAGCCATGCAAGCAAGTTGCTTTGTTTTTTTCATGAAAACCGTGCCAACACCGTACGGTAAGTGAGTCAACTGTGCAAACAACGTACGGAGACTGCTTTGCAGATTTGCAGTATATGCGACAGGTACAAATAGGTAGTGATTGTGTACAACAACAAAAATTGTACGGCTGATGTGACACAGGCTTCACTTTATATAAATGTTTATCTCTGAAGTTTTGACAATCAAGGTAGGTAAATAGTAACAATCTGTATATCTATCATAATAAGACTTATTTCCCTTGAACAGTACAAATAAGTTCGTTACAGAGATAATTTTTTCAGCATTTGTTAAAATGTGTTGCCCCTGTTTTTTCTGTCAGTCTTCATGCAAGTAAGTAGATGAAGCTAGCGTTTTCTTCATTTTTACCATGTTTACTATCTGTTCACACTTTCCAGTTTCGTGTCACATTTATCATCTGTGAATTTTTTTAATTTTTAGTCTAAAAATTATAGTTAAAAAAATGCATTTTTGCAGATCTAAAATTTTATCATTTGGTAAAGAGCTGATCACATGACAAAAATTTAGACATGTTCAAATTGAAATTATTTCCAAATGACTAAATAAATGTGAATTGAACTTTAAAATTTGTTTAGTAAAGGGCAAAAAAACATTGTGGGAAAGGACAAAATGCAGGTTACCCACACTTTCTCCTTATCTCACAATGTGAAAGAAGAAAATGCTAGTCACCTACATTTTCTCCTTTCTTAGAATGTTTTCAAAGACTACTTTTGTTTAAATTGGGATTGTGTGGTTTAACCCTTTACCAAACAATCCCAGATTTTACAACTCTGAGAAAGCAGCCTTTTGAAAACATTGTGGGAAAAGGAGAAAATGCTGGTAACCAGCATTTTCTCCTTTTTCCATAGTGTTTTCTACCATGCCGGAAACAAATTGCAAGTTTTGAGTTAGTTTATTTTGCCAAAGTGCATTCAATTTGGACTGGTCTAAAATTTTGTCGCTTAGGAAGGGGTTAAATTGGGATTGTGTGGTTCAAGGTTTAATTATGTTTTACCACATAATTAATGGGCCCAACAAGGTCGCTTACTGGTCAGTGTATCTTACTTTTGACCTGGTGGTTGGGAGCGTAATATTCTGTCTCGGCAAACTTCACTTTTGGTGATTTTCTCCTTCTAACCTCTGATGCATGTGAGAAAGTAACTAATAGCTTTGAAAGAAAGTTGTGTCTATACTGATGTAAGAAAGCCATGAAACACATGAAGGAAAGCGCTGGTTGCCATGGTATGAGCTTGACTGTTAAAACGGCATCAAACTCCAATACAAAAAACAAGAGGGCCAAGATGGCCATGGATCGCTCACCTAAATTTTTGAGAGGACCATAGCCAATTGTTTTCAAAATCTAATCAGCCATTCCAGAGAAGAAGAATCATTAAGAATTTCTTCATGTCTGTATAGTGTGAATAGCCATAAAGCCATCAGGGCAAAATGTTTGCAAAATTTTGATCTGTCAATAAACATGGCTCTGGTGAATGGGGGCTACTTGCAATAATATGGCCATGAAGAAATTCTTTAAAATTCTTCTTCTCCGAAAGGGCTTGTCAGATTTTGATGTAATTTCACAGAAATGTTTCTTAGCTGACCCTTTTCAAAATTTACTCGAAAACTTTGATCTATAAACGACCAACAACAGTTCATTGTTCAATATTTTTAATAGACATAATTCTATACTGTTATCAAGTAACAAATAAAATATACATAAAAGATTCAGCAGTGAACTACAAAATTGTTCTACTAAATAGAGCTTCAGATAAAGGGAGCGAAAATATGAATTATTTAACTAAACCCTATGTTGTGGGTGCTCATTAGAATCGTCTCAACGAGACGATTCTAATGAGTACCCACAACAAAGGGTTTGGCAGAGAAATAATGGATTTAGAATATCATCACTCCCTCTTATCTGGAGCTCTGACTAAATGCCCTAGGTCAAGGGCTATTAACAATAAAATATATTTGACAGAAATACAGTCCAACCTTGATCATTTCTAAGATGCATAATTCCTAATATACAGACAGCCCTTTCATAGTAATAAACAAGTGACCTGTACAGGGTGAGCATTTACGGAGTTCCCAAACAGGGCAAAAACATGCATGTTAACTATTGTTTACCTGCAGTTTGCAAGCATCTCCTTTGAACCTTTCCCAAATGACAAAATCTTAAGACTGTTCCAAACTAAAAGCATTTGCAGACGACAAAATAAATATGACCAAAAATTTCAAAGGCGGTATTAAAAAGATAGAAAACATTGTGGGAAAAGGAGAAAATGCTGGTTACCAGCATTTTCTCCTTTTCCATCAATGTTTTCAAACGGCTTCTTTATCAGGGTCGTTAAAAGTCGGGATTGTGGGGTAAAGAGTTAAGTCTGTGCCACACAGTCCCAACTTTATCAACCCTCAGAAAGACAGCTTTTGATAACATTGTGGGAAAAGGAGAAAATTATGGTAACCAGCATTTTCTCCTTTCCCCACGATGTTTTCTTTTCCTTTCCTACGATTTATTTCAGTTTTGACTATAAATTTGTCATCTGCAAAAGCTTTCAGTGTGGACCAGTCTATAATTTTGTCTTCCAGTAGAGAAAACCACACAATTCCAACTTTTAGACTGAAAACATTACGGAAAAACAACAGCACTGGTAAGCAGCATTTCCTTGTTATCATGCAATGTTTTCTTGCTGCTCAAAGAAAAATTCAATACAGAATGATCCCACTTTAATCAAGCTAGCAGCTATAATGCATTTCCACATGTAAAGTTCTTATATATGACACATGAATAAATTTTGAGATTTAGGCTGACTTTTTGGATGGTTGAAACTATTAAATCTTTTTTACCAGAGATATTCTCTGGATTGCAATGTCAAGATTTTCCTGTATCTTGGATAGAAAATGTTGCATCTTAGAAGTCACATTGCTTTATGTAAATTTTACAACAGTTACTTAAATGAAAAGCTTTTTTTTTTTCTACTGCCCCCCACATACACTTGTATATATCTATCTAAACTATGTAGTTTTTGTCAAATAAACGATGTTCTGTTCTGTTCTATCTAAAGGAATTATCTTCAAATCTCCAGAGAGAGCAAGGATGAAATAAAGCTTTTTTTCAAATGCATGTCTTGGAGTTGAAATTATGGAAAACGAGAAAAAGTTACTGAATCTGGAAACTTGGCTATGAAAAGTTGCTTATTCAAGCAAAAAATTAAGAAATAAGCAATCCTGTTTTCCAATATATGTTAGTCAGTATCTCCGGGGAGAAACAGTGAAATTATTTTCATCTACATAGCACGTAAAAAGTTTTACCAGATAAATAAATTTAAAATAAGTCAAACTTCATTTAATTCGCACAAATCAAGTGTAGCTCAAAAGTTGGGATTTGTTTCTGAAACACAAAAAACATGGTGTGGAATAAAAGAAAATGCTGGTTACCAGCAGTTTGTCCTTTTTCCAATAATGTTTTCCATAGGCTTCCATCTCGGCCATAAAAACTTGAAATAATATGGTACACAGGTAAAAAAGAAAAGAAAAAAATTACAATATTCCCTGAAATAAAGGCTTTAACAAGGAATTTCAGAACACTTTGCATAATGAGCATAAAGATGAACATGCATAATGTGGCTACTTGGGTTCAGATTTACCAACCATTCTCATGAATATTCATAATCTTATTCTCCAAGGTTTTCCAAATTGGAAAGTTACATAACTTCTGATTGGTTAAACCAATTGGTTTAACCAATCAGAAGTTGTGTAACTTTCAAATCTCGAAAAATTCTTTAAAATTAAAGAATATTCTCAAGAATGGTTGGTAAATACAGACCTTGGACTGTTGTCAATAATAATGAAAAAAGCAGACTAGAAAGCAAAAAAAAATGCATTATGGGTAAAATCCAGCCATTGGATTATGGTCAGTTTAAATGCTAGCATAACTAACTTTAACCAAAACAAAAGATACTCAACATATACAAAAATAATTTCCCTAAAAATTCACATAATCAGTAAAATCTTTATAAATCAAGGTTTAATTTTGTTCCTGGTCATAAAAAATAAAGAACACTATATGATAAATCAAACTACAATAATTATGTATAATTCTCATAATTTACAGATTTTCGTATCAATTCTTTGTTCATTCTGGCAACTAAACAAGTACATAATTACCAACACATTAGATTTTTTACTAGAAGAAAAAAAGAAGAGCTCCTGAAAGCACTGTAGAAAATGGAGAAAATGTTGGTAATCAGCATTTTCTTTGTTCACAATGTTTTCTTTCCTTCAAATACATATCTAACCTACATTTTCAGTTGTCATCTGCTAATGCTTTCAATTTTGACAAGTCTAAAATTTTAACGCTCTGTAAAGTGTTAATCCTTTATCACACAATGATGACTTTTAACGACCCTCCGAAAGAAGCCTTTTGAAAACAAGGTGGGAAAAGGAGAAAATGCTGGTTACCAGCATTTTCTCTTTTTCCTACAATGTTTTCAACAGGTTTCTTTCTCAGGGTCGTCAAAGTCGGAATTGTGTGGTAAAGGGTTAAAAAGCAAAATAACTGTTAGACATTTTCCAAATTTGATTACATTTACAACATTAGGAACAAACTTTATACAGTTATACATATATGTGAGGTTAATGCAGCAAAGCAGTATGTGCCATCCTTTTTCATTTGCACATAAGTCCTTTCTACATTATCCTCCAATAAGTATATTCAATGAGATCAATATTGGTTTCATCCTGACATGAAAAAATGTGTCTATATTTGTTCAAAAAACCTTCCAGCAACAATAACTTGTTTGTCGATTCCTAGCTGGTAACCAGCATTGTTTTCTACTATTTCAAAGACAAATTCCATCACTTGAGCTCCATTTAATTTGTCGTCTGCAAAAGCTTTGGATTTCAACAAGTCCAAAAAAAATTTGTCGTCTAGCCATAGGAATTCAAGATACCGTTTTTTTTTTCTAACAACATGTAATAACAAATTCATCACAGAAGAAAAAGGAGACATCAAAAGGGATTTCTGGCTTGTGCAGGGATTTGAACATGGATTTCTGTGTTAATATGTCAAACAGCATGGCAATTTTTCCAGTGTAATTCACTGTATTCAGATATAAATATCATATATATGTGATTGACAAACGGTAAGAAACTTAACAAAAAAATTGAAGGAGAGATGGTACATGAACCAAGTTCTGTGAGAAGGGGAGTTACTCTTTACCACACAATCCCAACTTTTTACGTCCCTGAGAAAGAAAGCCTTTGAAAACACTGTGGGAAAAGAAGAAAATGCTGGTAACCAGCATTTTCTCCTTTTCCCACAGTGTTTTCTACCCTTCACAAAATGAATTTCAAATTTTCAGTCACTTTTATTTCGTCGTCTGCAAATGCTTTGAATTTGGACCAGTCTAAAATTTTGTCGTTTGGTAAAGAGTTAACCCACTTTTACCAGAGCATGCGTTTAATGTATTTGAACAAATGGTAGTGTACAATGTATATAAAACTTTAAAAACAACTTGATTAATTGCTCAAAAGAGCAATTTGTCACACTGTTTTCTTGACTGCTTTGTAATCAAATTTCTGTTTTCTTTAAACATTTCTTCCATCCAATCTTTTTATAGCTGATGAGTTTTGATGTGATATGAAGTAATTAATTAAGTAATCTTAATGAAGACACTAAGAAGACCTAAACCCTATAATTATATGGCACATAATTATTGGCACTAAATTATGCAATATCAACCTGTCTACAACAACAACCTCTGTTTAGCAGACAACATGCTTCGCCGATGAGTAACCAGGGTTTTATAGACTCATTAACCCTTTCCCAAACAAGCCTTTGTTTTTATGTGTCTGCACTACAAGTCTTTTGAAAACACTGTGGGAGAAGGAGAAATTGCTCGTGATGAGCAATTTCTCCTTTTTCCACAGTGTTCTCTGCCCGATTGGATAATTTTGTTATGAAAGTTAAAATTGTTGTCTGCAAACTCTTTCAGTTTGGAAGAGTCTAAAATTTGTCATTTGGGAAAGGGTTAAGCAGTGTGATTGGACCAGATATTTAAAAAAGACAATAACATTATTCTATAAAGCAATAAAAGCATTATGGAACTATTTCTATTTTTACTTTCACTCCTGCATTTTCACACATTTTGGGCAATATCTAGCTAATTGGTATCTTAATGACATTTTTTCTCTTATTCCCACAACATTTTCTACCATTTTTCGGCACATCTAAATTTTTGTCATAAATTGCTTCAACTTTAGACTAGTCTAGAACTTTTTCATATAGTCAAAAAAAAAATGTGCTCTGTGAAACAATTTGAACTTGTTAATGAGTACAACTGGCAAAAGAGTGAAGAGATAATTACATGTTATGAAAATGGGACATTCAAATATGTGAAAATATTCTCGTTTTACAATTCTCAGAAAAGTTTCTTTATCACTTTACCCTTTCAATTATGTGTTGATGACTTCTGAAAGCCTACATATGAGCTCTATCTAGAGAAAAAAAGAAAATGGCAGATGCCGGCAATTTTCCAATTCATGAATCATTTCTTGCCTTTTTTCAGATATTCATTTATCCAGAATAATGCATGTACTTTTTATATTTCTGTTAATTTTCTTTCAAAAGAACTCAGAAGTAAACTAGAGCTATCTTTAATTGTGATTATATCCCCCACCAGCTCCTTGTCACAAAAACAGGTCTTGTCACAGAATGTAGAACGATTTAGTATAAAAGTAAGACTTGAAAAAAGTTCAGGAGGAGGTAATTCCCCAATAAATTGCAGCAGGGTCATGAAAATTGCACATGTACAACTTCATACCTATATAGGAACACTGTGTGTAAATTTGAGTGCAATACCTTAACTCTTTCCCAAACAAGCCCCGGTTTTTACGTGTCTGCAGTACAAGTCTTTAGAAAACACTGTGGGAAAAGGAGAAATTGCTCGTTACGAGCAATTTCTCCTTTTCCGACAGTGTTTTCTAGCCTATCAGAAAACTTTCTGTCATTCTCATCAAAATGTCATCTGCAAACACTTTTGAATTTGGGACAGTCTAAAATTTGTCAATTAGGAAAGGGTTAAAGTGTCAGTGTATTTCACTGGACAAGTTTGACAGACAGTATACGCCCCCCCCCCCCCCCCCCCCCCCCCTCTCCACTTCAGTGTGTGTGTGTGTGTGTGGGGGGGGGGGGTTAAATATTGAAAGTAAGAGGTCTCTTCTCAAAGATGGTCATCCACACATAGAATATGCAGTTTTGGACTGTATGGCATTTGAATTATTATACAAAGACTCTGTGTCTTCTGCTACAAATACAAAACACTTATTGTGATATGCCAATACCATTTGAGATAGCCTTGAAAGTTAAAAAAAAAATCATGTTTTTTTTTTTCCCCCTCTGAAATTGTCTGTTTTATCTACTTTGTAATTCAAAGGGTTTAAAAAAATGTAACGCAATATGCCTATCAGTAAAATTCATCTTGAATTTCAAGGATGTCAGAAAGAAATAGTTGACACTTGAAAACATTGTTTAATATTGCCACTGCTCTCATCTGATAACACTACTGGTGAGCATATTTTTCTGAACACTTTACATAATGACAAAAATTTGAAACTTGTCCAAATTGAAAAAAATTCGCAAATGACAAATTGAATACAGCTAAAATGATGGGAACTGCCGCTGTGGGAAAAGAAAACATTGTGGGAAAATGAGGAAATGCTGGTAACCAGCATTTTTTCATTTTCCCATGATATTTTCAAAAGCTTTCATCCTCAGGAACATCAAAATATGGCATTGTGTTGTAAAAGGTAAACATTTAGCTCTATAAATCTTTTACCTCATATATAAATTTTATATCTTTTACATTAAAGACATCTTTAAAAAACAATAAAGAGAAAGAGACCCCCACCCCCTTCCATGAAGTAGCTTTTCAAAATGAACACTTTCTGTTCATAGTCATATAATGTTGCTTCAGCCGAAGCATGAGCTAGCTTTTAGCCAAACTGTTAGTCAACTCGTTAGCAAACGATAAAATTTCAGACTTGTCCAAACTGAAAGCATTTGCAGACGACAAAATAAATGTGACTCAAAAGTTGAAACTTGACTCAAGAAGAGTATAAAACATTGTGGGAAAAGAAGAAAACGCTGGTTACTAGCATTTTCTCTTTTTCCTTCTATGTCTTCATAAGGCCTCTTCCTCTCAGTTGTAAAAACCAGGGATCGTTTGGTAATGGGTTGAGGTTAGGATTTCAGACATAAAAAACAGTTCATGCATGTTTCAAGGCCATGAACTAATCTTAAAATTACGAGACAAGAAATCTATTTTGTATCATCAACCAATGTTTAATCAAACAGCCATTCTTACATAATTACTTCTCAATTTGATTGACAACATTATTTAGAAAAGAGTTTTTCACTTTACTGAACAACAAAATAACCCTTTACCATTCAATCCCATATTTTACAAACCCTGAGGAAGACAGCTTTCGCAAACACTGTGGGAAAAGAAGCGACTGCTTGTAACAAGCAATCTCTCATTTTCCCACAATGTCTTCTTTCTACCAGCCTCAAATTAGTCATCTGCATAATTATGCTTTTAATTTGGAAGAGAAAAAAAATTGTACTATGGGAAAAAGGTTGACCAAACTGAAAGAATATGCAGATTAAAAACTATTTTCCCACAATGTTTTAAAACTCTTTATGTTTCAGGGTTGTTAAAACCCAGGATTGTCCGGTAAATATTTATTCCAAAATATTCTCATTGAAAAGGATACATACAAGTTACTGGATTTTTTTGTGTGTGTCAACATAAAAGTTGAACAAATGTAAAAGAAAAGACAATTCTGGATTTAATTAAGTCTTAAAAAAAAAAAAGAAAAAATGGGGGTGAAATGCTCTACTAGAGCATTTTATCTTTTTGTCACAATTTTTTTATATAAATCATCCCTTAAAGGTGTATGTAAAATGCATCTAATTAAATGAAGACAAAATAGGAACACAAAATGAGCAAAATAGCACATAAGAGACAGAAAATAATCAGCACTCGAATCATGAAGACATTGTTCCCAAGAAATAGATTTTATAATTCTTTTATCAAAAAATCCTCTGTTCTAAGTACAAAGGCATTTGAAAACATTGTGGCAAAAGGAGAAAATGCTGATAATCAAACATTTTCTTCTTTTCCCACAATGTTTTCAAAAGCCTTCTTCTGAGTAAAGAACACAGGATATTTAAGGAAAAAGAATAGAGAAAAATACGAGCAAAATCTATAACACGAAAAATATCCTCGGCACTAATATCACACAATTTTTTTCTGCATGCCACAATGTTTTTACACAATTCCTTGTCATTACAATAAAAGCTTCCAGAAATTCTGCTCTGATGATACAGAATTCCTGCGGTTATTTTTTGTCATAGGATACAAAATTCCTGTTTGTCATTTTTGCTCTGGAAAATGCACAAAGTAATTTTGTAGAATTATAAAATCTCATGTAACTGACATCAATTAACGAAACATTTATATTATGTAAAACATGAACCTGCAGTGGATGGCTTAACCCACTACCTAACAATCTTATGTTTTAACAAACCTGAGGAAAAAGGGCTTCTGGAAACATAGTGGGAAAAGGAGAAAACATAGTGGGAAAAGGAGAAAATCCTGATGACCAGCATTTTCTCCTTTTCCCACTAGGTTTCCTGTATTTTCAAACAAAGCCTTTTTATTTCAAAGGCATTTTATTTGTCATCTAAGAATATATTGAAGTTGGACACTTCTAAAAATTTCATCATCTGGAAAGAGTTAATTTACTATTCATGAAGCATTTTTAAAAGCCCAGCAGGCACCCTTTGTAAATATTGTGGATAAAGAAGAAAACTACTTCTTTAGGTGTATTTAAATATGTATTTTTCTGGACACGTCCACTGCCAACTGATTAACCCATTACCACACAATCCCTACTTTTGACGCCCCTGAGAAAGAAACCTTTAGAAAACATTGTGGGAAAAGGAGAAAATGCTGGTAACCAGCATTTTCTCCTTTTCCCACAATGTTTTGTACCTTTCACAAAACAAATTTCAAATTTTCAGTCATTTTTATTTTATCATCTGCAAATACTTTCAATTTCGACAAGCCTAAAATATTGTTGTTTGGTAATGAGTTAAAGATAACTTTTTTCATAGTCCTATAATTAAATTGAAAATGATTTTTGTCATGGTTTATGGTCAGGTGGTGTATAGATCCACATCAATACTGCATACTCTGTGCAGTCTAATCTTGATCTAAGACAATTGCAGAAGCAATCTAGGTCACCTAATCCAGGCCAGGATTGCAAATTATGTTGTTAACTTAACATGCATCTAAAAATTTCTTCTAAATAAGACTTGTACACTTGAATTTGCTTTTCTTCAAATTTTACAACCATCTTTGAAACGCAGGAAAAAACAAAAATATATATATAAAAAGAAGACAATAGCATAAACAAACTATAAATTTGTTTTATGGCAAAATGGGAATTTCAACAACATAACAGTTCATGAAGAAAACACAACTGTTTACAAATAACTAGGATGGAAGCTGTTGTAAACTGCCTGAATTTCCGTTTGTGATATCAGATTCGTGCGAGTGATTCATACTACTGTATGACGTATCCATACTGAAGTCTTCGGATTGGTTGATCCCGTCACTGAGATTATCGTCACTATGGTTACTTGCATTGTCCTGATCATGATCGTTTTCATGCATACTCAAATCGTCTCCGTCACTATGATCACTAGATTCACCATTTTGTTGACTCATTCCTGGTTGAACTGGGATTCGAGACAGATCGTAATTCTGAGAGGGTCCGGAGCCACTTTGTTCCGAACTATTTGCTCCAGCTGAAATATAACAAAGTAAACAAAATTAACTCTTTATCAGATATCATAAAGTTTGACCTCTCTAAATCCAGATCATTGCAGACAACAAAATAAATACTGTCATTTTAACTCATTACCAAAAAACAATATTTTGGACTTGTCCAAATCGGAAGTATTTGCAGACGACAAAATAAAAGTGATTGAAAATTTGAAATTTGTTTTCTGAATGGTAGAAAACAATCTGGGAATAGGAGAAAATGCTGGTTACCAGCATTTTCTCCTTCTCCCAAATTGTTTTCTACAGGCTACTTTCTCAGGGTCGTCAAAAGTAGGGATTGTGTGGTAATGGGTTAAGAATATAAAAAAAAGAAAAATTGACAGCATGCTTGTTGGGCACATTTTCCTTTCCCAAAATGTTTTCAAAAGCTTCCATTCACAAGGTCATTAATGCTTGGATTGTAAGGTAAATGATTAATTGTATACCAGAAAATAAAATTTTGAACTAGTACATACAAAGAAAATACCTTTGCATAAGACAAACTTGATGTGCTTCCAATAATGAGGTAAGGCTTTATGTAAAACATATTTGGAGATTATGAATCAAATGCGGTCTATCCCTTTGGATATTTTGAAATAAATGAATGAGTGTTGTTTAGGGTGCATCCACATCCAAGACAATGTGTAGTGAAAGATTAACTCTTTACCAAACGACAATATTTCAGGCTTGTCCAAATTGAAAGCATTTGCAGACGACAAAATAAAAGTGACTGGAACTTCAAAATTTGGTTTGTGAAGGGTAGAAAACATTGTGGGAAAAGGAGAAAATGCTGGTTACCAGCATTTTCTCCTTTTCCCACAATGTTTTCTAAAGGCTTCTTTCTCGGGGTCCTCAGAAGTCGGGATTGTGTGGTAATGGGTTAAACACTGTAATTCTCTATACTTACACAACAAACCTTCCACATAAGTTGTGCCCGAGTCTCCGTACCAGACCCGTCGAATATCTTGCCTCCTTGCCCTCATCAAACTCTTGTATTCGGATATCCTCAGTTTTTTACCATCAACTATACATGTTCGTTTAGGTCTTGGTCTGCAAACAAAATAAATATATTCTGTAAATGAAACTAGAGCTGTCACTGAATGTGAGCGCTTTGACAAAAAAAAAGTGTCAAAGTCAAGTTCAGTATATCTGCAAAGTTTTAATACAATTGAAGGAAAACTGTAGGAGGAGTTTGCAACACAAAATTACTAGTATTTTGTACACAGATGGACAAACAGACACACAGATGGATGGACAGATGGACTAACAAGCTGATTCCAGTATACCCCCGAAAACATTCGTTTTGTGGGAGTATAACAACCATCCTGTTTTCAATGTGGCATAACCATTGCAAATGACATTATATACCTATTAGCCATCTTTCTGATGTGCAATTTGGACATCAATGGCAAAAGGACCATATTCTTACACCTTTTGTTTAGCAAAACACGGCTGACTCAACTAAGATTTCATACATCTTTAACCTTTAACAAAACAATCCGAAGTTTAAAAGACCCTAGAGAAGAAGGCTTTTGGAAAACATCATGGGAAAAGGAGAAAATGCCAGTAACCAGCATTTTCTCATACTGTGTTCGACCTTTTCATAGACAAATAGTCCTTCACTTATGCTAGATTCATTCTTTTTTGTCCACAAATGCTTCCAAAATAAACAATAAACAAGTTTAACTTTTTACCAAACAAAAAAAATTTGAACTTCTTCAAATTGAAAGCATCTGCAGGCAACAAAATTATGTGACCAAAAAATTTAAACTTATGCTGGGAAGGGTAAAAAACATTGTAGGAAAAGGAGAAAATGCTGGTAACCAGCATTTTCTCCTTTTCCCACAATGTTTTCTATCCTTCACAAAACAAAATTCAAATTTCAGTCACTTTTATTTTGTCGTCTGCAAATGCTTTCGATTTGGACAAGCCTAAAATATTGTCGTTTGGTAATGAGTTAAGCTCGTCAAAACTTTTCATACCTGTATCTATAATCAGGATGCTTCTCCATGTGTAGTTTACTAAGTCTTGACTGTTCCTCATAATATGGCTGCTTTTCTGCATTGGTCATGGCCTTCCATTTGGCTCCTTTAGAAAAGAAAAAAAAAAAACATTAGTGTTTCCTTTTGCTAAGTGTTTTCAAATACATGTAATAAATTTCTGTTCTAGCAAGTCAATTCCAGTTTACAACGATTCTTTGAAAACCATCTCTGGTAAATAAGTAATGTGTGGCAATAGGTTAAAATAAGATTTAAATAATAAAGTTTCTGCATTATTTTGCTATTTTTGAAGTAACTAGAGCTGTCACTGAATGTGACTAAATACCCCCGCCAGCACTTAGACAGAAAAAAAGTGTCAAGTTCAAGGGGAGATAATTCCTCAACCTAGAAGAGTTGACACTTGAAAATTGCGTCTTGTAAATCTTCAATATATAATCAGTATATGTGCAAAGTTTCAATACAATTGAAGGAAAACTGTAGGAGGAGTTCGCGACATAAAATTACTAGTATTTCGTACACAGACGGACACACGGACGGACAGACACACAGACAGACAGGCTGATTCCAGTATACCCCAGAAATCATTCGTTTTGCGGGGTATAAATAGGTATTTAATATAGACAAAAGGCTAATAATATGCAACATGGCTCAGATAAGGTAGAAAACAAATATCTTTCAAAAGATTTCTTTTTAAGTAAGGGACATAAAAACATAAGCTTATTCTCTAACTGGAAAACACTAGGAAATTCTTACCAAGTATTTTACTGATATTTGAATTGTGCATATCTGGGCAGGCTTTCAGAATTTTCCTTCTCTCCTCTCTTGCCCAGACCATAAAAGCATTCATTGGGCGCTTGATGTGAGGTTTCGATGTGTCAGGTTTGTCCTTTTGAGCCCGAATGATTTTAGCACCGAACATCTTCGCTGAAAAACAAAGACAAAATAAATTAAAATTTTGTGCAACCTGTGACTGTATTTTGGTAAAAACCAATCCTATGTTAAATGTGATAATGAATGGTCTATATATCCCTAACACTCCATTTGAACTATCTCTACCCTCAGCACTGCTAGTGTTTCAGCACTTTCAGCACTTTTATTTCTTGGGATGAAAGAAGTGGGGTGGGGGTGTTCTGCTACTTGTTTTATGTTGCACATTGAACCAAGAATCACATAATCACATTCCTCTTTAAGTAAAAGAACAAGTTTATCTCCTTTACTATTTGATAATAACTTTGACTAATCTTCGCTTAAAAAAAATGTATGACACATGACAAATAAACGGAGATCTGTGTCTGAAATTGGAATAAATATTGTGGAAAAATGATTAAATGCTGGTTACTAGCATTTTTTCCTTTTCCTACAATGGGTAGAAAGCTTTCTTCCTCAGGGTTATTTACATATGGGATTGTTTGGAAGCCCTTCTAAATATAAATGGAATCACATTCTATGAAGCAATCTGTCTTCTCTCCACCCAAACCCCCAGGAAAAAAAAAGAAGAAAATATGCGCTCTTTGCATCAACTAATATGCCCCTGTTGTTAACTATTCAGCAATTTCACAAGTTTGAAGGGGCCCTAAATTGCATAGAACTATTGTATAATAAATAGCAGCACTTCTTAATAAAGTTTTATGGCTTTTTGCACATTTACCCACTGGGGGAAATCATGGGCTCTAGCAAATGTAGAGAATTTTGAACCTAACAAAAAATATAAGGAAAACAGAGAGAACAGAGAGAAAAGTATTACAAATGGACATATTGCCAGTTTTGAGACATTCCTCCTTTTACCATGATATTTTAAAAAAACATTTCAGAGAAGGAAAATTCTTCTCATATGCTACTTTTGTGTGATAATGCTTAATTCTGAAAAATTATCTCAGGTTAAATAACCCTAGAAGACATGTCTAAAACTTTATCATAAAATCCCCTCTTTTAACGACCCTAAGAAAGGAACCTTTTGAAAACATTGTGGGAAAAGGAGAAAATGCTGGTAACCAGCATTTTCTCCTTTTACCAAAATGTTTTCTATTATTCCAAATTTTCAATTACAAATTACAAATTTTCAGTTGCATCTATCTATTGTCTGCAAATACTTTCAGTTTGGACCAGTTTATAATTTTTCATTTGGTCAAGAGTTTAAGGAGTTAAAACCGCAAAACTAGAAGGCCCGGAAGGGCCTGAAAGCGTTCTACTGGCAGAGATTTTGTTTTTATGCTAGCATACATATGAATTCATGATGCAAAAAGAAAGCTAGTAAAATCAGTGTGAAGGAAAGCACTTATAAACAAGAAATGGAAATTTTCAACTTTGAATCCCTACTTTTCCCATACTGCTTGTCAGATATCTTTCAAAATCAATAGGGTTCCAGCTGTTGATGAGACAAAGCAACTGTGCAAGTTTCATAAAGATCAGACCACAAAATTAATGTTGGCTTCATCATGTAAATTAGAAAATGAAGTTTTCAACTCGAAATGGCTACTTTTCCATTACTGTTTGTTGCATTTTTTTTTTCAAGATCAATAGGGTTTAAGCTTTTGATGATATAAACAAGCTATGCAAGTTTCAGGAAAATCTGACCTCAAATGCAGACTTTATCAAAAACCATCCCTAGTTTTAATGACCCTGAGAGAATACGCTTTTGAAAACAATGTAGGAAAAAGAGATAATGCTATTAACCAGCATGTTCCAAAATTGTTTTCTAGCCTATCACCCTACAAAGAACAAATTTCATCATTTTAGCCACTTTAAATTTGTTGTCTGCAAATGCCTTCAATTTAGACTAGCCCCAAATTTTGTCCTCTGATAAGGGTTTATTGTGAAACTAACCAGGATGGACCTTTTACCCCTTAGACACCTTTCACAACTAGTTGCCTTTGTAGCCAGTGTAGATTAAGATCAGACTGCACAAAATATACAGTCTGATCTTTGATCTAGACTATCTGCTTTGCTACATCTTTACAAATAATTGTCACAAAAGCGACCATGAAAAAAAATGTGATCAATTAGATCTTATTTTTTGACTGAATACGTCTATGTGGGTTTAACTCTTTACCAAACGACAGAATTTTAAATTGGTCCAAATTGAAGGCATTTGCAGAGGACAACATGAATGTGAGTAAATGATAATATTTTACTAGGAAGGGAAGAAAACGTGGGAAAAAGAGAAAATGCTGGTTACCAGCATTTTCTCCTTTTCCTACAATGTTTTCAAGAGGCTCCTTTCATAGGGTGTTAGAAGTCGAGATTGTGTGGAAAAAGAGTTAAAAACTCACAAGATATGTTAAAAGTTTCCAACATATCATCGGAAATAATTCGGCGATACAATCTACCATTTTACGAATTAGCCAAGTAGCCGGGAACCACTTGACTTCCAATTTAACGACATCATTTTAATCTTTCTGCATTACATTTAGTGGCAGTGAAGCTTTCCACTGAGGGAGAGTTAGCCAATCCAGGTTGTCACACAAGTGGTGATATTTCACAGAAAATACCCTTTTGGAGGCCCTGTTCACCCAACTTTCTAAATTCCTTCCTAATTGAACTATTCCTCCAGAAATTTTTAACCCATTATCACAAAACCCCTACTTTTGATAACCCTGAGAAAGAAGCCTTTGGAAAACATTTTCTCCTTTTCCCACAGCATTTTCTACCCTTCCCAGATCAAATTTCAATTTTTCAGTCCCATTATTTTGTTGTCTGCAAATGCTTTCAATTTGGTTGGTTGGATTGGGGTTTAACGCCACTTTAACAACTATGGTCATATCATGGCGGTCGGTGACGCACATGTGTTTCCTGGCTTTCTCATACCAGTACTAACACAAATTTCTTTCCAAAGCCACCAACTACTTTTCTCACGTGCTTCAGCAAAGGTGAGAGGCGAAAATACGCCGGAAAGAAAATTCGCCACAACTGGGTATTGAACTCACAACCACCAGGTCATCAGTCCAACACGCTCACCACTGAGCCACTCGGGCGGGCGCTTTCAATTTGGACCAGTCTATTAATTTGTTGTTTGGTAAAGAGTTAATTCTTTACCACAAATCCCGACTTTTAACGATCCTTAGAAAAGAAAGCCTTTGGTAACCAGCATTTTCTCCTTTTCCCACAGTGTTTTCTATCCTTCCCATATCAAATTTCAATTTTTCAGTCCCATTTATTTTGTCGTCTGCCAATGCTTTCAATTTGGACCAGTCTATAAAGTTGTCGTTTAATAAAGAATTAAACAAGTTTTCCTACCATTATTTTCCCACTCTCTAATTACCACATAAAACTGTAATTATCTTGACCTCAAAAAACAAAGGTTGCAAACGATGGAAGGGGAGTTGTTGTTGAAATGAGCATTACCGCTAGATTTGCTAGCGAAGCCATCTAATTCATGACAGTGTTTTCTCGTAATTAGCTCATCATTTGTAAACCTTTCAAGTTGATCCCAGCAGCAAGTTTGCAAACTGTTTTTTGTTAAATAATGATAGCAATGAAAGGCTTCACATTATTCCAAGAAATCTACTCATTTGCGACTTCATAAAGCCAAAAATTGCTTGTTTAACAATCATTATGTGTTGTCGCTTTACAACATAATAAAAAGTAGACATGCCCAACTCAAAGCTTTTTTAGAGACTATAAATGTTGCTGAACTAATGAAATTTGGTGTTTGATATGGAATATACCCTAAGAGATGATTTCTGTCTTTTAAATGGTGGAAAACATTGCGGAAAAAGGAGAAAATGCTGGTTCCCATCATTTTCTCCTGATTTCTCTCTATGTTTTTAAGACCTTTTTCCTTCAACTTTCTAAACAGGGTTGTTTGGTAAAGGGTCAATGCTTAATTATGAGGGAGTGTGGCTTTCGTGGAAAAGACCTGTGTACCAAGATGGTTTTTTCTCTAGTTATTTCTTTACAAGTTGCGCTTTCATCAGTTTTTGATTTTTGTACTTGGGTTAAATTATAATTATAATGCAGTTATAGATGTATGGTTTCACATTTTTCCCCCATCATTAATTTACTGCCAGTCATTAATGGTATGAAAAACATGGAATACATAATAGTTTTTCTTAATGTTGTTCTAATGAATTCTAAGACCTTAAATGTAAAATGAAACATTTTTCAGGATTTCAGACTTAATGCAAGTTTTCCTGAACTAAGCAGTCACCCTTACTGAAAGAACACCTGTATTAAAGCATGTAAACCATAATTGGAGAATTACATATTATTATTAATCTTATTTGACAACGTTTTCCCTTTTTTTTTCTAATTTCGATTCTCACCTTCATGCATTATTTTGGACAATCAAAATTAAAATTCATCTGAAAAGATAAGTAACCTTATCAAAGAAACTTTCCCAGAGCCCTTCTTAAGTTGTTTTAATTTTAGAGACAGTATTTGTATGTTGTTGTTCAAAGGCAAATCACTTCATAATGCTTTTTCATAACCTGCATCTAACATGCCATTCACACCAAGCATTAAAATTTCGTTTTAATCATTCACAAGAATTTTAAATAAAGCAAGTAAAGACTGGATGACAGGACTTTGTTCTATAAGTTGAAATATCAAAATGTACAAAAAAAACCAGACATTAGAACTTAACATTTTTAACATTAAAACATATCTTGTGAATTCTTATAAGACCTAATAACATGTTGTTTGACCTGAATAAGTTGACAAGTACTTACATGCTGGTGATGTATTGTCGACCATGTGTCCACTGTCGCTGCGATCTTTGACCATTGTGGGGGGAGACAGATGGGAGGAGCTAGAGTACATAGGCAGTCCAAAGCTTGGGAACATGGGAGTACTGTTTGAATGTTGGACAGCAGCAAACTGACGAGCCAGAGCCTCTTGTACAAGGGTGTCCTACAGGTATAACAAATACAGTATTTCAAATCAACATTTAAAAGAAAGGAATGAACAAGTGTGCTTATTAAAAGGTAGAAAACATCTCTATAAAATAATAAAATACTGGCTACCAGCATGTTCTCCTTTTTGCAAAAGCCTTCCCTCTCAGGGTTGTTAAATTTTATTGTATGGGAAAGGGTTTATTTAACCCATTACCACACAATCCCTACTTTTGACGCCCCTGAGAAAGAAGCCTTTTGAAAACACTGTGGGAAAAGGAGAAAATGCTGGTAACCAGCATTTTCTCCTTTTCCTGCAGTGTTTTCTACCCTTCCCAGAACAAATTTCAATTTTTCAGTCACCTTTGTTTTGTCGTCTGCAAATGCTTTCAATTTGAACCAGTCTAAAATTTTGTTGTGTGGTAAAGAGTTAACTCATTACCACACGAGAAAATTTTGGACTGGTCCAAATTGAAAGCATTTGCAGACGACAAAATAAAGGTGAATGAAAAATAGAAATTTGTTCTGGGAAGGGTAGAAAACACTGTGGGAAAAGGAGAAAATGCTGGTTACCAGCATTTTCTCCTTTTCCCACAGTGTTTTCAAAAGGCTTCTTTCTCAGGGGCGTCAAAAGTAGGGATTGAGTGGTAATGGGTTAAATGTTATTTCTACACAAAATGATACTTACACTTCAATAGTAGATGCTTTGTCAAAATAGAATGGGAAAAAAAAAGCAGCAACTAATAACAAGCAGTTTGTACTTGAACCAAAATATTTCACTAACCATTTCATAACTCATAACTAAATTAAGACATGTCTATTTTATAATAAAACTTTTGTGACAACACACTAAATCTGAAAAAATGTTGAAATTTGTTTTAGAAACAGTATAGAGCATTGTGAAATGGTATGATGTTAAATAATAATTTGGCTTTTTGCCTTATCAAGAGTTTTGAAAAGTAAAGAGTGATACAGTCCTTTAAAATTCTTAAAAAAGATGAGCCAAAAAAAAAAATGATTTATTGAGAGTTTTCTTTTATCAAGTGTATCAATAATTCTCTTAAGAATTTATACCGGTAGTTATTGTTTTCCTTTCATTCAATGTTTTTAAACTTCATCTTCCACCTCGCAAAAGCTCACAAAAGGTCCCTGTTAGCTGTTATCTTAGGCACAAAGAAGGATAGCCATACCTTACTGCTTTCCAATCCAGGCAATTTTCCACCATTCATGAGGAATGCCGAATGTGTGGTGAAGTTATTTGTCATGTTGTTGAGGACGGAAACCGGGAATTGACCAGCCAAACCCAGGAACGGATTCGCATAGTGGGGTGGCAAAAATGGTGGTCGAACACTCGGAAGTAATGTGGACTCAGGTATCGAGACTTTGGGTGGGGTATGTGACATCGGCGGTGAGTTCAGGTTACTATTGGCACTTCTGTGTGATAGATTATGGTTGCTGTGAGCTGGGGGTGGGGGAGTGTCTCGATCACGTTTGCTTGGGCGCATGGAGAACCCTGATAAGTCATCTGTTCTCTCCCGTTTTATGACTTCTGAGCGTGGCTTGGATAAATTGAGTGGTCCTTCTTGGTCCGATGGAGTGACCTCCCTGGAATCTTTTTTATCTTGTGGAGTGCTGCTGATCCACTGGGGAACATGTAGCCCTCTGTTCTCATGGTGAGGGGACGGGGTGGAGTGGTGGTCTGTCGGGGAGGGGCTGGAATGTGCCTGTGGTGAGAGACGATATGGGGATGTTGCATACGATGGAGACACTGGATGGTGTTTGGTTTCCATGGTGATTGGAGCAGTGAGGGGTGACATTCTTGTTGGTACACCCATGTGTGGTGGCACTGAAAATAGGAAAAAAATATGTTTCTAATAGACTGTTGAACTTTACTTATTTTACCACATGGAGAGAGTAGATTTTTGAAAACAATGTCATAAAAAATGCTGGTGATCAAATTTTTTCCCTTCCATGGAGAAATCTTATCATTTTTAGCAATATTTGGTTGTCAAAAAATAATTCTAAAACTCGAAAAGTCATCAGGAATAGTTCCAAGTAAGAGCAGGCGCTCATGCTCCGCTGTAATTGATTAATTTTCAGTGAAAATTTGAATTTGAAAGAGGGACAAAACTGTGTAGAAAATATCTTGATGGTTGTCTGCTTTGCATGGATTTCTTTGGACAGTTAACAACTAATTCAATTCTAAAGTAAATTTCAATAGCTTCAAAGTTTTTGCACAACAATGAAAATAGAGATGACTTAATCCATTACCACACAATCCCTACTTTTGAATAACCCTGAGAGAGAAGCCGTTAGAAAACATTGTGGGAAAAGGAGAAAATGCTGGTAACCAGTATTTTCTCCTTTTCCAACAACGTTTACTACCCTTCACAGAACAAATTTCAAATTGTTAGTCACTTTTATTTTCTCGTCTGCAAATGCTTTCCATTTGGACAAGCAAAAAATTTTGTCGTTTGGTAATGAGTTAAATGAACACTGTGCCAATTTAATACAGCAAAAAAACTCCATGCTTTCTCTGAAAGCAGCCAAGCCATTAAAAAGGGAAGAAAAGTTATAACTATATAAATGCATATCTTACAAATGAGTTTTGCAAGCTGCCTTTGTGACAAAAAGAGAGAAGTACTTAAAAGAAGCATTTCAAGTGCAACCATTCCTTTCTAGTAAAAAGCACATTCCATTTAAAATTTATTTTATAAAGATAAAGAGTTCACTTCCCTTCTTTTTTTTTTTCCTCCATATTGTGTTTCCAACCTCACTTTTGTTTGTATAATTATGTATTAACTTGTTATAAAACAACAAAATTTTGGACTTATCCAAATCAAAAGCATTTCCAGACAACAATGTAAATGTGGCTCAAATAATGAAATTTATCCTTGATTGGAAAGAAAACATTGTAGGAAGAGGGGAAAATGCTAATTACCAGCATACCCAGTTCTTTTCTCACAATATTTCCTACTCTTTTAAAGACAAATTCCATCAACTGATCCACATATGATTAGGTGTCTGTAAATGCTTTTAACCCTTTACCACACAATCCCCACTTTTAACATCCCTTATAAAAAAAGCCTTTTAAAACATAGTGGGAAAAGGAATGTTTTCTACCATTCCCAATACAAATTTTAGTTTTTCAATCACGTTAAAATTGTCCCCCTCTGCAAATGCTTTCAATTTGGATACCAGTAAATCTAAAATTTTGTTGTTTGGTAAAGAGTCTATTTGGATGAGTCAAAAATTTTGTCATTTGGTAAAGAGTAAATTCAACAGAAAAATGGCTATCTATCAGCTGTCTGTTGCAGATAAAAATGAGCAAATTACAAAAGATGTGTTTTTTTCTCCATCCATTAACCCTTTTATTATGACAGTCTAGTCTTGCTTCCAGGAATGATAGTGATTCCAATAGAGATATGATCAGAAGCTAAACAACTTTCAAAATTTAGTTCATTTGATTGAAAATTTTCCAGATAAAAAAAAGGGAATGAAACTGCCGATTTTTCAAAAATAAATCCTTTTATTTTCATGTTTTCAATGACTCAACAACTGTCACTGCAATCATGGGTAATGTCAAGAGGGAGAGGGTTAACTCATTACCACACAAGACAAGTTTAGGCATGTCCAAATTGAAAGCATTTGCAGACAACAAGTAAAGGTGACTGAAAAATCGAAATATGGTCTGGGAAGGGTAGAAAACACAGTGGGAAAAGGAGAAAAAGCTGGTTACCAGCATTTTCTCCTTTTCCCACAGTCTTTCAAAAGGCTTCTTTCTCAGGGAGTTAAAAGTTAGGATTGTGTGGTAAATGGTTAACTCTTAAACCGAACAATTCATGTTTTTATCACCCTAAGGAAAAAGGCTTCTGAAAACATCGAGGGAAAAGAGAAAATGCTTGAAACCAGCATTTTCTCCTTTTCCCACCGTGTTTTCCATTCCTTCAATGACAAATCCCATTACATGAGCAACATTTACAATGTCGTCTGCAAATCCTTTCAATTTGGACTAGTCTGAAGTTTTGTCGTCTAATAAAGAGTTAACAAGAAAATGATGGATCCCTAATCCCCTCTGAGGTCAGATTTTTCGATCACTTCATTCTGTTTGATTAGCCGTAGAGACAATCTAGCTATCCCACAATCCTCTTTCTCCCAGATAATCCGAATTACAAATTTTTTGTGCCATTTTTTAACAAACCGCAACAATCTCTAGATCTTGACGCCTTGTAACAAATTATAATTCTTGCCAATCGAGATAAAATATGGCCTTTTCTTAGAAAGGAATTCTTCTAATAAGCAAATTGGCGTCTTTTGATTAGCAATATCTTGTCTGTGATTGATGCACGAGTCAAAATGTAGTTAGCACAATGACAAAATATAAAATACAGACTGACCCCTGCTTTCATTGTCATTATTTTTGACGAACAATTTTCCGATTGATAAATGATTGAGTACTTTCTCGGGACAAAAACACTAGACATCAGCGGATATCTCAAGATTATCTTTAATTTTGTACAGAACTGAAAAACAAATCAATTTTCTACTGCAATAAATAACATTCTATGGAGAACAATTCAATTTTCTGCTAGTAAGTTTTCTAAATAAGAGACCACCATAATGCTTTAGTACAAATTTCAAATACTTTAAATGAAATCTTTTTACATTATTTTTTCAAATAAAAACTACTTCACTATTTACCACACAATCCCAACCCTGAGAAAGTAGCCTTTTGAAAGCATTTCAATTTGGACCAGGCTATAATTCTGTCGTTTGGTAGAAGAAGTGAACACCCTGAAGGAGAAAGCTTTTGAGAATAATTAGCAACAATGGAATCACTGTAACTATCATTTTCTCCTTTTCCCAAATTGTTTTTTCTCCTTTCAGAGATGAATTCAATTATCTAAGCCCTATTATTTTGTCATTCTTCGAATTTGGTCCATTTAGCAACTTCACCACACCACAGAATTTTGTACCTGCTCAAATTGAAAGCAATTGCAGATGACAAATTGTGTGTCAGTGGAAACATGAAATTCGTCCTTTGGAGGGTGGAAAACATTGTGCAAAAAGGTCAATATGCTTATCAACATCATTTTCTCCTTTTCCATCAATGTTTTCAGTCTTTTTTGTCAGGGTCGTGAAAACTGGGGACTGCATTGCTAAGATTTAAAATGAGCCCTTTATCTCTGAATTTTTCAGGTTAATTTTTGTTTGAGTTCTACAGACGAGAAGTCGTGAAATTATGGAATCAGTGCTTCCTATCCTATCACAGAATTTTTTTTCTTTGGTATCGTGTTGAGATATGTATGTTCACTAATATAGTGTTCATAATAGTGTTAAGGTAGTGGACCCGTAATAGGCAAAGTGCAGCATGGCATAAAATTTCTTGACAGTTGATAAAGACAGATTTTGTACAGATGTGATACTATTGCACATTTTAACTGACCAGAAATTCCTTTGATGTCTGTCTGGAAATCATTTGTTGATACTTTTGTTAGTTTCCAGAAAAGGGAGGTAATTATCATATCCATTTGTAATGAAATTATAGTAGTTTTAGATTTATAAATGATAATTCGAGGAAGGACAAAAATGAAAAAGTGGCTCGGTGAAAGTAGTACAATAATGCTCATTTTTAATCTTAGCAAATTTTCTAGGCTAATATTGTAGTGGAAATAGCTGTTTTCTATTACGGGTCCACTACGTTAAGAGATGGGATGAGACGAGAGTAGTTGCAATCGTTAACCCATTACCACACAATCCCTACTTTTGATGACCCCAAGAAAGAAGCCTTTAGAAAACACTGTGGGAAAAGGAGAAAATGCTGGTAACCAGCATTTTCTCCTTTTCCCACAGTGTTTTCTACCCTTCACAAAACAAATTTCAAATTTTCAGTCACTTTTATTTTGTCTCCTGCAAATGGTTTCAATTTGGACAAACCTAAAATTTTGTCGTTTGGTAATGAGTTAAACAATGATAGTCAGTGAAAACAGTAGCAAAACATTTTTCCAAGCAAAATCATACCTATCATGAAGGGAACCCCCTGCAAGTGCTGAATCTATCAAACCCTCGCTGGGACGGAAAAAACAAAACCTCTCCAACAATTGTATAGATTTCTTTTTCATAAAGAGGAAGATAACATTACTAAATTTCCCATCCATCATTCTTCTTATCTATATGATGTCACCCTGCCTGCTGATTTCTCCATAAATTATTCAGTCCATTGTGAAAGGTGGAAAGAATGTCTTTGTCTTTAAAAAAAACTTCCCACAAACATTTACCTATTGCAAACAATCATATAATAGACCAGTCCAAGTTGCAAGCACAGACTGCAGATGAGATATTTAACCCATTACCACACAATCCCCACTTTTGACGACCCTGAGAAAGAAGTCTTTAGAAAACATTGTGGGAAAAGGAAAAAATGCGGGTAACCAGCATTTTCTCTTTTCCCACAATGTTTTCTACCCTTCACAAAACAAATTTCAAATTTTCAGTCACTTTTATTTTGTCGTCTGCAAATGCTTTCTTTAAATTTGAACCAGTCTAAAATATTGTCGTTTGGTAATGGGTTAAAGTTACGACTAAAGTGATGCGATTTGTATCTTGAAAGAGTAAAAGACACTGTGTTAAAAAAGAGAATCAGATTCTGTCGTCTGGAAATGCGTTCAATTTGGACAAGTCCAAAATTTTGTTGTTTGGTAACGAGATAAATACTGATAAGCTTACTTCGAGTTGCTAAAAGTTTGGACAGTGTGGCAAAGGGATAAAAGGATATTTGCTGCAAATGAGATTCAGGCGGTACCCAGTCAACACAAAAACCTTCTTTAATAACATCATTAATCTAATTACAAGAAACAAGAAATAGTAATCAATGTAGATTTACTCAAAAATAGCTCACCCTTAACTCTAAACCACACGAGAACATATTAGACTGGTCCAAATTGAAAGTATTTGCAGACGACAAAATAAAGGTGACTAAAAAAATAGAAAATTGTTCTGGGAAGGGTAGAAAACACTGTGGGAAAAGGAGAAAATGCTGGTTACCAGCATTTTCTCCTTTTCCCATAGTGTTTTCAAAAGGCTTCCTTCTTAGGGGCATCAAAAGTAGGGATTGTGTGGTAATGGGTTAACTCTTAACCACTGACACCAAATTTTAGGCCTGTCAAAATTGAAAACATTTGAGGACAATAGAATGATTGTGACTTGAAATTTGAAATTTGTTTATGAAAGGGAAGAAAAAAGTGTGGGAAAAGGAGAAATCGTCGATTTGCTTCCAAAACCTCATAACTACAGGTTGAAAGAAGCTGTAGTTACGAGGTATTGGAAGCAAACCAACGGAATGCTGATTTCCAGAATTCTCTTCTTTTCTCAGAAAGTTTTCAAGTCTTCTTTCTAGGGTTCATAAAAAGTTGGGATTTTGCAGTACAGGTTTAATGTCCATTTAACCTTTTACCACACAATTTCAACTTTATTTTGACCAGCCTGGGAAAGAAGCCCTTTAAAAACATTGTGGGAAAAGGAGAAAATGCTGGTAACCAGTATTTTCTTGCTGCCCCATAATGTTTTCCACCCTTTCAAAGAAAAGTTGCACCATTTGAGCCCGGCCGGGTGGCTCATGGTGAGCGTGTCAGACTCATGACCTGGTGGTCGTGAGTTCGATACCCGGTTGAGGTGAACATTCTTTCCAGCGTATTTTCGCCTCTCACCTCTGCTGTGAAGCATGTGAGAAAAGTAGTCGGTGGCTTTGGAAAGAAAGTAGGGTAAGCACCAGTGTGAGAAAGCCAGGAAACACATGTGTGTCACCGACCGCCATGATATGACCTTAGCTGTTAAAGTGGCGTTAAAGCCCAATACAACCAACCAACCACCATTTGAGCCACAATGAAATTGTCGTCAGCAAATGCTGAAACTTAATTTGTCATCTGGTACAGATCTAAGTATAGTTGCCTTTGCATTAAATGTGCAGTTTGTTCTTTAATTAAAACTGTCTGCTTTGCCGAAAACGTACAGCCTTAAAACTGCTCTTAACTAACTCTTTACCAAACGACAAAATTTTTGGCTTGTCCAATTTGAAAGCAGTAATTGCAGACACAAAATAAAAGTGACTGAAAATTTGAAATTTGTTTTGTGAAGGGTGGAAAACGTTGTGAGAAAAAGGAGAAAATGCTGCTTACCAGCATTTTCTCCTTTTCCAACAATGTTTTCCAAAGGCTTTTTTCTCAGGGTCATCAAAAGTAGGGATTGTGTGGTAAAGAGTTAATAGACAATTATAATTGCTGGAATAAATAGGCATTTTGGTTTTATTCAACCCTTGACCTATAGCATGTGTTTACTCTTCAGGTTGTAAAAAGAAATGAACATTTTTCTGGGAAAAGGTAATTTCATGCATCTAGACTCACAGTGCACTAACTGCAAGGACTTGTCCCACAATATGGATCTGATTTCTCAAAAAAAGAAAAATCTGAGTCATGAGCTGGAATGGTCCTTTGACATGCAGACCAGTCACTGGTTACACAAAAATTTTGATCCAGGTCAGTCTGCAATTTGCAGAGGGCAATGTCTTGAACTTGACAAAATTTTAGACCTGTCCATTTTAACTCTTTACCATACAATCCCGACTTTTAACGATCCTGAAAGAAAAGCATTTTGAAAACATTGAGGGAAAAGGAGAAAATGCTGGTAACCAGCATTTTCTCCTTTTCCCACAATGTTTCTACCCAACGGAAAACAAATTTCAATTTTTGAGTTAACTTTATTTTGTCGTCTGCAAGTGCTTTCAATTTGGACCAGTCTAAAATTTTGTCGTTTGGTAAAGAGTTAAATGCATTTGCTGATGATAACTTAAGATGAATCCTTCTGAAAACATTGTCACAAAGTTTTCTACACTTTTACAGACAATAATATTAATCTCATTTTTATCTAATTTCTTGTCTGCAAAGGCTTTCATCTTGGACAAGGCTAAAATTTTATTGTTTCATTAAGACTTTAACCATGAGATCATTTGGTACAGGGCAAGTTCTAAATCAAAGTACCGTCAAACATAAAAAAAAATACCATAAAGACAGCAAGTACTATTATAAACAGAGATTAGACCAAGAATTTATTTTCAAGGCAATTATAACTCGGTAGATAAGACAAAAAGGATTTTTATCGTTGAAAAACAGCTGACAGATGGGGGCCGACCTGTTTACGATGAAGGCAACTCTTCGGTACCAAGATAAAGTGAAATGTTCCCCTGGAATCACTGATGAAGTTTGACATTTTCATAATTTCAACCATATGTAATCACAGCGATCTACCATTATGTAATAACATTGAATGGGTGTTATCTTTTCTTTGTCTCCACTAAAGCTATTTTAAACTAAGGACATTCTTTGAAATTTTTTTGTTTGTGTTTAGAAACTTCTTCTTTGTTGGCTACTACTGTTTTGAATTTTCAAAATTTAACACTGTTCCAAAAAAACAAACAACAGAAAACAAAATTTCATGACCTGGTGAAAAAGTACTATGTGTTAAATTCTGGCCTATATTTACAGCTGTAACAATTTATGCTTTTATTTCTGCCCGATTCTGTCTCTCCCCTTTTGCAGCACTTAATTTGTTACCAAGCAACACAACTGTGCAGTTGTCAAAATAAAAAGCACTACAGAAAACAAATCAAAAGCAGCTTAAATATTAGGAAATGTATTTCAGGAGGTATAAACATTGTTGGAAAGTAGAAAATGCCTTTAACTCTTTACCATACAATCCCGACTTTTAACGACCCTGAGAAAGCAGCCTTTTGAAAACACTGTGAGAAAAGGAGAAAATGCTGGTTACCAGCATTTTCTCCTTTTCCCACAGTGTTTTTTACCCTTCCCACACCAAATTTTAATTTTTCAGTCACCTTTATTTTGTCGTCTGCAAATGCTTTCAATTTGGATCAGTCTAAAATTTTCTTGTGTGGTAAAGAGTTAACCAGTATTTTCTCCTTTTCCCTTGAAATTTTTCTACAGGTTCACGAACAATTATTATCATTTTAGCAACATAAAATAATTCGTTGTCTGCAAATTATTTCAATTAAGTTTGGACCAGTCTAAAATTTTGTTGTATGGCAAAGAGTTATCTAGAGTATTTTATATCAAACAAAGCTGCAGGGCCAGACATCTATGTACAAAAAATAACATATATATCCTAAAATATTTCACTGGTTAAAATGTATCTAATTCTTAGTAATCACCAGCCAAACAGATTTCAGGCATTCTGGGAACAATTACGGAAAAATAAAACAATCAAGTCCACATAAAACTGACAGCATCTCACTGGCTTCTGTAATATACCACGCCATCTAAAAAAGATGGCCGCCAAATAAACAACATGTTTTGTGGCAGACCAACCAGATATCAACTGTTAATGCATCACATTATAAAGCTTTTTTTGAAACGTTTTTAGAGAAAGAGAAATTATTTCATGAAGGAAATACACTGACTCTATTTCCTGCTTTATTTCAAACATCATTCAAAATTGTGATTTGTCTTTCGTCCAAAAATTATCTATGTGTCACTTGTAATACTAGTACATGTATATTGTTGGCACTTGAATGGGGTATTTGTGTGGTGGACAAAATCCATTTCTAAAATAGCCTGAATGGTAATTTTTTCAGTGTTAACCAGCCTGTGTTGCCACATGGTCCAGCTCATACGATCAATAAACT
This sequence comes from Tridacna crocea, assembly GCA_943736015.1. Classification (NCBI taxonomy): domain Eukaryota; kingdom Metazoa; phylum Mollusca; class Bivalvia; order Cardiida; family Cardiidae; genus Tridacna; species Tridacna crocea. Next base: position 34,632,398 of record OX031067.1, on the reverse strand, counting down.
TTATTTTTATCCTACTAAATAAGTTAAATAAAACTTTCAAGCCAATAGGAAAAACCCTAAAAATGTTCTTTCAAGAAAAATATGTCCTAAAAGGACAGTGTATATCCAAGATCAGACTACACATTCTGTGCAGTCTGATCTTGATCTACATTGTATGCAAAAGGTCAGCAAGTCAGACTTAGCTGCCCAGTAGTTAACTCTTTACCAAACGACAAAATTTTAGATCGGTCCAAATTCAAAGCATTTGCAGACAACAAAATAAATGAAGTTGAAAAATTGAATTTTGTAGTTGGAAGAGAAAAAAACATTGTGGGAAAAGGAGAAACTCCTTTTCTCAAAATGTTTTCAAAAGGCATCTTACATAGGGCCGTTATAAGTCAGGACTGTGTTGTAAAGGTTTAAGTGATTGCAGGTGGGTCTTTGAGCGAGCACCTGTAAAATGGAATTTTTTTCTCAAGAAAGAGTTCTTTTTATTTCACAGCAGTTTCCTTTTCATAAACAATTTTGGTTGTCTAGACACTGATGGAAAACAGAGAAATTATTGGTTGTTTTTCTTTTCTAATATTTTGCTAAATAAACATTTTGTCCACATTCACCAAGAATTCTTAACCCTTTACTCCATAGATACTCATTTCTAAGCATTGCTTGTAGGAGCCTTTGGAAAACATTGTGGCAAAAGGTGAAATTGCTCATGATAAGCAATTTCACCTTTTGTCACAATGTTTTCTATGCTATCAAAAGGTGCCATATACCCATAAAAAACGGCTTCATCCTTGCTATTATTTAGGGTCTATTAGAGATACCATAGAAATGCCCTATGGGGTAAAGGGTTTAGAACATTCTTTGTCTCACTCTTCAAGATATTCTAATTGTGAAAGTAACAGAACTTCCATTTGGTTTAGCCACTCAAAAGTTCTTTTACTTTCACATTGACAAAATTCTGAAGAATAAGACTAACAATGAATGCTCTGGGTAAGAATGATTGGTGAACACAGACCTTGGTCTTGAACTACGGAGTCTGCACACCGTCAGTGTGTTGTGCTAAGCAGCAAGAGGGTTAAGAGTTCAAGCTTTCACAGAGATATAAAGTTGAGTTCAAATTTTACCTACAAAGCAGTTCCACATCTGTGTGCCTTCTGCTTCCATCATGATATCAAATAATGATTTAAATCTGACTGCTGGTGGTTTTCATGTCAATTATAAGAGAAAACAAAGTCAATCAAAGATTCTCTTGGCCAAGATTTTTTTAAAAACCTTACAGGTAACCTTATTTCCAGAACCGAACTGCAATTTCACAGCTCCTGTTTATAAAAAGATTTCAAAAATACATCTAACTGTTACAGTGTTGATTTAAAATTAAACTGTAGAATAATCTCGGATTTCAAAAAAGTTTTTCTTAAATGCTTTGGTTAAAATAGTACAGCTCTTCTCTCTGACCACCAACTATAATATTGATATAAGAGAAAGACATCTGATAGGAGAGAAATCTTATTTAGAGATGAATTTGGAGTGCAAAGTGCTCCTTTTCACACAATATTTCAAAATGAAATAGTATTTAGCTCAAAAAAATACATATGGATAGAAATAAAGATGTTAGTCTGTAATGGGAAGTTCGGAAAATGGTTAACTCTTACCCAGACAACAAATTTTAAGATTTTTCCGATTTAACAGCTTTTTCAGACAACAAATTACCCGCAGTTTATAAATTTTTTCCATAAAACAGTAGAAAACATTTTGAGAAAAGGAGAAAATGCTAGTTATAAGCATCTTCTATTTTCCCATGATATTTGCAAAGGCCTATCTTACAGTAATCAAATCAGGATAGTTTGGTAAAGTGTTTACAACAAAATCCCATCTTTTCATGACCCACAGCCATAAGGTTTTTGAAAACATAAAGGGAAGAGAAGAAAATTCTGGTAACCAGCATTTTCTCATTTTCCTTCAATGTTTTCTTACCAGTAAATAACAATTTCCATTACTTGTGCCACTTTTCTACTTCCAGAAACAATTTCTGATTTTTGAGTCCAATTTACTTTGTCGCCTGCAAATTCTCACATTTTAGACTAGTCTATAATATTGTGGTTTGGTAAAAGGCTTAAACATAGATTGGGCAACATCATGGAAATATCACGTCACAGAGCAGTGAAAAATGAATTCCTGATAAAGAACAGAAAATCTGATAACCGTGTCTGCTCATTTCTCTTCATTTGCTTTGAACATTTATTCTCGTTTCAATTTTAACCGAATTTGATCTGAATTGTCTGTACCTAGACTCATTCATAAATCAGTGTCGCACGGCACCCAACGATAACTTTACTTTTACCATATCTTTTTATGTCAATTACTTTGACTTGAAGTGCATAAGAATTCTTTTCAGTATGAACCGTCTACCAGATGGCAAAATTTAACCCTTTACCAAACAATCCCTAGTTTTTATGACCCTGAGAAAGAGGCCTTTTGAAAACTTTGTGGGAAAAGGAGAAAATGCTGGTAAACAGCATTTTCTCCTTTTCCCACAATGTTTTCTACCCTTCCCATACCAAATTTTAGTTTTTCAATTACTTTTATTTTGTCAGCTGCAAATGCTTTCAATTTGGACCAGTCTAATATTTTGTAATTTGGTAAAGAGTTAAGACAGGTCCTTGAAGGCATTTTGCAGATGCAAAATTAAATCTAGCTCAATGTTAGAATCTTACTATGGAAGGGGAGAAAATATTGTGGAAAATAAGAAAAATGCTGATGACTTTCATTGGTGTCTTCTCTCATAACCATTTTGGTATGCTGTCGTTTCCAACTTAACTCTTTACCACACAATCTCGACTTTTAACGACTTTGAGAAAGCCTTTGAAAACAGTGTGGGAAAAGGAGAAAATGCTTCCAAGAACAAGCTTTAGTTTTTAAGTCACTATCATTATTTTGTCTAGTAATTAATTTGAACCTGTCTAAAATTTTGTGGTTAAGTTACACAGAGTTAAATTCTAAGCCTCTATTGTACAGGATTAAAGGAGCGAACTCCAAACAAGTACTTCACTTTAAATGGGTTTTGTTTCATGAAGATATTGTTTACCACAAACAGTAGCTGTTTTGTGATTATCCTGTATCATCGCGGGCAGCCACCAAGATTACTTAACAATGCAAATACGACAAGTATGCCCTCTAGATCCTCTTTTGTTTTTTTCTCACCCCTCAACAATACCGAAACTATTCATTGAAGTGGAGTAAGTGCAAGCATCCGTTAGGGTCCATGATAATCTGTCACCAACAGCCTTGTCAAAATTTTATGTTTTACTTTTTAAACTTTTTTTTTTTCCTTTATTTCCTCCAATTATGAAGAGCAATATATAATGAACATACAATAGAATACAATACAAACGAACATTCATAATTAAAGAAAAAGAATAAATGAATGCAAAAATTGGCAGAATTATCATAAATGAGCGTGCGTGCGTGTATGTTAGATAAAGTTCATGAGAGAGAGAGAGAGAGAGAGAGGAGAGAGAGAGAGAGCGAATGCAGTATAATCCTAGCAACCGTACTAAGACACTTTCACAAAACGAAACAGAAAGAATCAAACAGATGCTTTGATACGTGAGTGCTCAAATTCAGTAATGTTTAATTTCTTTCCTTCGATAGAAAAAGAAAGACTTTAAACATTAACGGGCAAAATAATGGCTACTTTTAGAAGGTAAAAAAGAATTGAATTACAGAGAAAAATAGTAAAGCTACATAATCGTCAATGCTAAATGAGGGAAAAAATTAGAATGGCCGCTTATAGCAACACCAAACACGATCAAAGAATCGCAATACAGACAGATAAAAGATATCCATAAAGTGGCTACTAGTAAGTCTAGCATTAAAAGCTTGATTCAGGCCAAACAATGCTCTTACATACTGCACGTCAGTCAAAGAACGTAAAAATTCAGCTATTGATTGGTTACAAATATTTGAAATTTCATCGTAAAATATACGTCTACATCCATATACTAAAGGACATCTAGTTAGAATGTGTTGGGTCAGGCTAACACGAATATTACTTTGACCACATCGTCTGCAATTAACATCAAAATAAGATAAATGAGCAACCAGTTGCGCGGAAGAAAAGCAAGCATGCAACATTAATGGATTACGTCTTGCAAAGTGCCAAATAGGACAAAAACTGAACTCAGTCTGTATTTCCCTGTAAATTGAAAACTGATATGACGAGGTTCTGACGTTCCACTCGTGGATAAAGTGGTTTGAAACTTTCGAAGCTATTGACCGCTTCCAGTCGAACTTACTTGGAAAGACACCTGTATTAAGATAATTCTGCAAAACATAGTACAGATTATATTTATGCAGTAAGTTTACAACATCTGGCAAAAAACCAGTAAAAGATAAACCGTTTACGAAAGCGCAGAGACGCAGTACAAATAGTTGCTTTACAGCACAATTTCCTTCTAACCGACAAAGTTGTCCAAGAAACAACAATTTTCTTTTATCTATTTCATCTTCAATAGGAAAAGCACTTAACATACCAAGCACAATATCTGTCCTGGATCGTAGATGTAAACCTTGGATGTGTTTAAGACAAAGCCTATGTGTCCTTTCCAAAACTAGCAGGTCATTTTCCGATAAAGGGTTAAGCATTTCTGAGCCGAAAAGGGCACGTGGAAGTACAATAGATTTATAAATGCGGTAACTAGTTAATGGGTTAAGACCGTTTCTATGAATACCGTCTTTAATCAGGCCAAAGAAAGTGCCACGCAATTTTCTATCGAGGCATTTTACATCATAAGAGTTTTTATTGTATTTATTGCAGACAATGCCAAGATGACTATACTCCTCTTTTTCCATTATTTTCAATTGACCCATTGACCAGTTATGGGGACGTTTTTTAAAGGACTGCTTCGACTCATTAAAGGTGACAATGACAGATTTATGGGCATTATACTGATACCTCCATTGACATGCATAACGATAACAAATATTCATCATGGACTGAAGCGATTTACTAGACAGAGCGAGAAGAGTCATGTCGTCTGCAAATGACAGGGCGCAAAAGTCTCTGTCCTGTATTTTGAGACCCAAATTGCTATCTTTTAACTGTACAATTAAAGAATTAATGTACAGAAGATACAAAAACGGTGACCAGACCCCTCCCTGTTTAGTACCCTGCAAGATCGGAAACCAGTCTGACTGCAGACCAGAGTAAAGTACACAGCTATACATATTTGAATGCATAGCGATAACAGTTTTTAATAACTTCAAGGAAACACCCAGCTCGTGGAGCTTGAAAAAAAGTCCATCATGCCATACACGATCAAAAGCTTGTCGTGCATCCAAAAAACAAGCAAACAACTTAGTATTTGCTTCATTACAAAAATGAATACTTTCCCTCAAAATAAAACTAGTCATAGTACTACTCATGTTTGGCTGAAAACCACCCTGCAGCCCATGTAAAGGAGTACTGATAGAAGATTGAAGACGAACAAGTAACACTTTTTCGTACAATTTCAAAACTGAAGAAGATAAAGTAATAGCTCTATAGCTGTTCGGGTCGTTTTTTGGTTTCCGCCCTCCCTTGTGTAAGGTAATTATTGTACCAAGTTTAAGAGCAACTGGAACATAAGCATAGCAAAACATCAAATCAAATAAAAGGGTTAAAAAATGTTTTAAGACTAACCCTCCATAGACTAAGTGCTCGTTACAAATACGGTCCATCCCACACGCTTTGCCTAATTTTAGCAAAGAAAGCGCATTTACGACTTCGTCAAAAGAAATATGGTCATTGTCAACTGCAAGAGGCCGTTCTTTTATCGTTTTGATGCGTTGAGAAACTGCATCAAAATGAAAAGAGTCATATTCATTGTGTTCAGTGTCTGAATACAAAAATGCAAAATGGTCACCCCATGCTTTACATATACATTCTGGATCACGGTGAACAATATCATTAAAAATGAGCTCACTGGTAGTGTTTTGCTGGTTCGACTTTTTTCTCTGGTTAAAGAGTTTCCAGAACAAAGGGCTATCCACTTCTGAGGCAGTGTCTATATCACTATTCAGCTTCTGCAAGTAGCAGAATGCATGTATTCTGTGCATTTTGCGAAATAAACGCTTTGCATCTTTATACTCTATATAAGATATGTTTTCAGGGTCTCTAGTTCTCCCAGTCTCAATCCACATCCTGCGTTTATGGCGCATAAACGCATGATGCTGTTTGAGATCGGCAGACCAGTATGGCTTTAAGTGCGAATGATAAGATGTATATGGAAAATTCCTTTCAGATGTCAAAGATATGTCAGTAACAATACATTCATATAGCTTATCGATAAAATAGTAGACATCATGTACTGGTATTCGATCAACACTGTTGTACAAACAACCGTCAAGACACTTAGCGTAGCTGTACAAATTTTCCTCGGACACTCTGTTCCACTGTACACTTCTATTATTCGTGGACACAAAATAAGTAGAAAATTCTAGCTCTAAATTAACTAGAACTGGTCGGTGTGAGGAAACATTCAAACAATTGTCATCTACAATGTGACATCTTGAAACTGAGTTAATCAAATCATTTGACACAAAAATATGATCGATTAATGTTTGATATTTTCCGTCATAAGAGACGTAGCTACTAGTTTTACCACTGCAAGCAGGTAAAGTAGTTAAAATACTCATGCAGAATTGTGTAGACAAGTCGCATAAAGCTTTGCCTCTAGCATCAATATCTTTAAAAAATGTTCCTCCATTCAAATGAGCATTAAAGTCGCCCATAATGATAACCTTACCAAGCTGAGAGTACATACTAATCAAGTCATACAAAACCTCAATATAATCTCGATATACAGAAATACCGTGATTAGCGCTGGGTAAGTACACCTGAATTATGTATATATAACAATCACGTGATTGTTGAAACTGAATACCAATTATTCGGTCATTATCAATACATAATGGCTTAATAACGGAATTGTACTTTTTATTCCATAAAAGAGCGACGCCACCTTTACCCACTCTTCTTCCCCGGTATATATTCAATTCGGAATCACATACACCCAGACCAGTATAGTCCGAGTGTATGCTATTCAGAAAATGTAACTCACTTTTAACTCACAATTTTCATGTTTAATTCCTATTTTACCTTTTTCAATTAATTCTTATTTTAGTGCTGTTTTTTATAGGGAAAAAATTATTTCAAGAAAGGAAAAAATTGCTGATTACAAGTGTTTTTCCTGCCAGAATATTTGCTGTAGATTTAAAGACAAATTTCTTCATGAGAGTCAAATGATTTGTTGCAATGTAATGCTTTTATTTGCATGGATCTAAGAAAAAGTTTTAAAATGGAGAAAAAAAAATTGTTAATCAGCGCTTTAACTTTTTTCACCTTTATTTTTTTGTCATTCAGAATCCTGCCATTTTGATAAAAAATATGAATAATTTTTCTCCACAATGCTTACCCTTTTACCAAATGGTCCTTAGTTTTTATGACCCTGAGAAAGAAACCTTTTGAAAACATTGTGGGAAGAGGAGAAAGTGCTGGTGACCAGCATTTTCTCCTTTTCCCACAATGTTTTCTACCCTGCTTGAAACAAATTTTATTAAATTTCATTAAAAGATTGTGTGGTAAAGGCTTAAAGAGATATAAAGCACTGTGAACCAAAGATGAGCCTTAACATTTTGTGTCATCTGATCTTGATCCTCTCTAGGTCAAATATAACTAAAGTCATCCCTGACTTCAAAGTGTCAATGAATGCTGATGAATGAGTCAGATAGTTTGCATTTCTCTTTTCACTGCTAAAGTATTTCAAACATGCAATTCTTCCTGTATTTACAACAGATAGCATTGTTGCCTTGCACAAGGCAGGTGGCCTGCTGATGTGGGAAAAATCAAAACAAGTACCCACAACACTTCTACTCATTCAGAGCTCTCTCTGCCTACACTTTTCAACCAGTTACCCCCAGTTTTGTACTTCTATCTTGATTTTCCATATTATTAACGTTTTACCAAACAATCCCTGGTTTTTACGACCCGAGATAGAAGCCTTTTGAAAACATTGTGGGAAAAGGAGAAAATGCTGGCAACCAGCATTTTCTCCTTTTCCCACAGTGTTTACTATGCTATTGGAAACGAATTTCAATTTTTGAATTATGTTTAATTTGTCGTCTGCAAGTGCTTTCAATTTGGATCAATCTAAAATTTCGTTGTTTGGTCAAGGGTTAATGAACCCTACGACTTATACATGTAGTTGCAATTTCATGTTTGCTTTTGTCTTTACCACATAATCCTGACTTTCAATGGTCCTAAAAGGAAAGGCTTTGGAAAACATTGTGGGGAAAGGAGAAAATGATGGTTACCAGCATTTTTTCTCCTTTCCCTATGATGTTTTTACCTGTTCCAGGACAAACACTTTAATTAATCTGAAAATCATTTAAATTGTTGAATAAGTAAATGCTTTTAATACAAATGAGTCATAAATTTTGATGTGTGCATGTTTCGAGTAAATTAATGACTTCTGTTTGTGAAAGGGGAAAAAATAGTGGAAAAGGAAAAAATGCTGCTCGCCAGCACCGTTTCTCTTTCTTCCACAATGTTTTCAATAACCTTCAGGATCGTTTGGTAAAGGTTGATACTGTAAGAACTATGGCATAATATCAATTAATGTCACACGAAAGCTACCCTGCTTATCAATTATATAGATAATGATTCATGCAATTTTGGCACTAAATCTGTCATATTTACTGCATCCATAAATAATACAATTATTGTTGTTGCATTTTACTTGGTTCCTTATGTTGGCAAAGATTTAACCAATATTTTGTATCTGGTTTGAGACAAAAAATATTGTGAAAATTGGAAAGGTCATGTTAAAGACCTAGGAGCAGCCAAAACTAAACAATATGGGTATTAATCCTTTACCACACAATCCCTACTTTTAACTCTTTACTACAGAAGAAAATTTTGGACCAGTCCAAATTGAAAGCATTTGCAGATGAAAAAATAAAATTGACTGAAAAATTGAAATTTGGTTTGGGAAGAGTAGAAACCATTGTGGGAAAAGGAGAATGGTTACCAGCATTTTCTCCTTTTCTCACAATGTTTTCACTAGGTTTTTTTTTTTCTCAGGATCGTTAAAAGTCGGGATTGTGTGGTAGAGTTAAATCTCACCATTTGAGGATTATTTCATTTGTTGTCTGCAAATGCTTCGAAATTGGTTGGGTTCAAAATTTTATTGTCTGCGAAATATTAACCTTCTACCACACAACTTTAAATTTTAAGGACCCTTAGAAGAAAGCTTTTAAAAACACTGCAGGAAATGGAGAAGATGCTGGTATCCAGCACTGTCTCCTTTTCCCACAATGTTTTTTTCAACCTTATAAAAGACAGACATCATACTTTTAGCCACAATTATTTTGTTGACTGAGAATGCTTTTCAATTTGATCAAGGCCAAAATTTGGGTTTTTGTACAGGAATTAACGTAAGCAGATCACTATTGTTTCCTAACATACAGCTGGTAGACAAGAAACAGAGGTAATTCCTATGGTATTGTTTTCTCCAATAAAAGCTGAATAATATGAAGCATTGTTATACATTATCCAATAGCATTGTTTTGTTTTATTTTATCCAATAGAACTGTTCCTACATTATCTAACCACTCCTCCTTGCTGTAACATATCATTTTTTGGACATATCTATGTATATTTTGTACCAAATGTTGCCCATTTCGAAACTCTATTACTGACAAAATTTAAACTAATTTTTTTTCAAAGCATTTTCAAATAACCAATTAAATGTGGTTCATTAAGCATGGCATTAAACTCCTTTTTGAAAGAGCCAAAGAATTTGTCAGATACATAAACTTAACCCATTACCACACAATCCCTACTTTTGATGCCCCTGAGAAAGAAGCCTTTTGAAAACACTGTGGGAAAAGGAGAAAATGCTGGTAACCAGCATTTTCTCCTTTTCCCACAGTGTTTTCTACCAATCCCAAACAAATTTCAATTTTTCAGTCACCTTTATTTTGTCGTCTGCAAGTGCTTTCAATTTGGACCAGTCTAAATTTTTCTCGTGGGGTAATGGGTTAATGCAAAGACTTTCACTCTTTACTAAATGGACTAGTACACTTGGGAAGCATATGTAGACAACAAAATTAACGTGACTCAAAAACTGAAATTTGTTTCGGGTACAGTAGAAAACATTGTGGGTAAAGCAGAGAATCATGTTTATCAGCATTTTCTCCTTTTGCCACAATGTTTTCAGAAGGTTTCTTTTTCAGGGTCGTGGAAATTCAGGATTGTTTGGTAAAGGGTTAAAATATTAGATCTGTTTCTCCCAATTAAACTTTCTGTTGACAACTCAAAAAATTTACAGTCAAACCTCAGTAGCTCGAACAGGGGAATCTTCGAACACTACCGAAAATTCGAACAAGAATCTCGGTCCCGACAAAAAATGCTCTTAATTCAGCGAGTTCGACTTCGGATAACTCGCACACCGTGAAACTCGAACTCTCGAACACATTTCATGGTCCCAAAGGTAAAATCACTATACTTTTTACTTGGGAAAGGTCGAACAAAAGGTTGGCCGATAAATTAGTTGACAAGTGTTGGTGAATTTCACACATGTAGGTTGTATATCTGTTTATGACACCTCACTGTCCACTGATTGAAACGGTGCGTAATATTAACCCGTTCCGTGAAAAATAACTAGCTTTAATTAACGCTGATTAATAATGATTGTATTTTTTTTTTCTTGATTGGAAGTTTGCTCTGCCTTTAATCAATTTTTCACGCCTTTTGCATGAAACTGTGTATTTTTTCTTGCAAACTGAGACCGTATATCAAACTTGTGTTCTATAAATAGAATAAATGTACATGTAAATAGAAATAAAGGGGAGGTTTCGTGGGTTTTATATCTTGTGTATTTCATTCTCATTAAAAATCAGATGATATTTAGATGACACGTGCTAAGTTAAGTAAATAAAAGTTATTTTCCTGAACAACTGTTTTCTTTGTAAATGGTAAAAATATCATTTTTTTTCCGTGCGGTCATTTAAAATGCTACTGTATTGGGCGTAGGTAATGTCGGACATAACCTATTGCGGACATAATATATTTCTTGATCGAATCTGGCGATCTGTGAATGATCTTCGGCTCGGTCGAACTTACGATAACTCGAACAAATCGGCTGGTCCCCTGGGTGTTCGAGCTACCGAAGTTTGACTGTATTGTCTAGCACTGAATTAACCCCATACTAAACAATCCCAGGTCTCAACGGCACTGAATTGGAAGGCTTTTGCAAACAGATTTGGAAAGAAGAAAATGCTTTTCAAATACTATTGTTTTATCTGTCCAAGACTGAAATCATTATTTGAGATAGTCATATATCTAACCCTTTACCACACAACACAACTTTGAACTACCCTCAGACAGAACTTCGAGAACAATGTGGAAAAAGAAGAAAAAGCTGGTAATCAGCACTTTCTCCTTTCCCCACAATGCTTTCTACCCTTTCCAAATCCTATCTTAATTTTTGATTCACATTCATTTTGTTGTATGCAAAATTAATGCTTTCAATATGAACTAGTCTTAAATTTTGTTGTTTGATAAAGTCTAAGTTAATTCATTATATGCAAATGCTTTGACTTTGGACGTGTCTACAGTTTTGGTATTTGGTAAACTTGAGAATTAATTCAGATTAATTCAGATAACTCAGCGCAGAGCCCCAGTAGCAACTCCAGCACTGAGTAAATGGTCCATCAAACTCCGTACAGTTCTAGTAGCGACATGTTCTTCAGTGAGCCACCAAAGCTCTGCCTCAAGGAAGGAAGATGCCTGCTGCCCAAATCAACAAGCAGAACAAACAAGCTTCATAAACACAAGTTGTTATCCTAAACAATTAACTAACAAATCTGACAGGTCTGCTAATTAGCCAACACTAACTAGCTGTCATACAACCTGTTATCATTGCTCTATCAGTCTCAAATCTGATACCTGTGGGCTGGTGGCAACAGCATTTCTATCATCTCCATCTAACCTCTTTACTAAATGACTAGATTCTAGTCTGATCTAAATTGAAAGGATTTGCAGAAGACAAAGTCCATATGTTGCTTAACCCATTACCAGTCACAATCCCTACTTTTGACGATGTTGAGAAAGAAGCCTTCAGAAAACATTGTGGGAAAAGGAGAAAATGCTGGTAACCAGTATTTTCTCCTTTTCCCACAATGTTTTCTACCCTTCAAGACACAAATTTTGAATTTTCAGTCACTTTTATTTAGTCATCTGCAAATGCTTTCAATTTCAACAAACCTAAATTTTTGTCATTTAGTAATGAAGTAAGATAACCCTTTACCAAAACAATCCCGACTTTTTGACTCTTGAAAAAGAAGTCTGACCCAACAATCTGCTGTCCAGCAGTAAGCAAATTTTCACAGCATCCGTCAGGGTAGAATTTTTTATAAGCCAAAAACTGACACTTGTAGAGGGAGGTAACTTGTAGTTTATCAAGGGAGATAATCTGTACAGAAACAAGACTTGCCTTTGATAGTTATCTAAATTGAGCAGACTGATAAGGACATACTGACATGTAAACAAGCTTCAATTGGTAGACATAACAAACTTATCTGAATTTGAATCAAATGCAACAAAAGACAAAATTAATATAATGTAAACATAATTTACGTAATGGAGGAAAGTACACTTATTTTACTTTAAGAAAAATTAGTTAATGAAAAGAGTTTTGGTTTTACTTTGGTGATGTCATCACTTTTTTTGAGTCTCAGTCACATGAATTTGTCTTCTGCAAATGCTTCCAATTTGGACTACTCTGAAATATTGTTGTTTGGTAAAGACTAAAAACATGGGATACTCTTGTTCAGCTGTATACTGTTTGGTTTTAATGTTTAGAAGATTTTCAAAGACCATCATATCAACTGACGAATGTCTAATTTGTCCGCTGCAAGTGCCTTGCAACTAGACAAGGCCAAAATTTTGTTGTTTGATAAATATTTCATTGACAATACGTCAAAAGTTTGGTTTAATCCTTTTCCACACAATTACGACTTTTAATAACCTTCAGGAAGAAACCTTTTGAAAACATTATGGGAAAAGGAGAAAATGCTGGTAACCAGCATTTTCTCCTTTCCCCACAATGTTTTCTACCCCTTCACAAACAAATTTCAAATTTTCGGTCACTTTTATTCTGTCATCTGTGAATGCTTTCACTTTTCAAAATAATTTTCACATTTTCATTAATTTTTGTTTTGTTTACTGTAAGTGCTTTCAATTATGACCAGTCTACAATTTTGTCATAAAATTTTGATGAAGAGTTCAGCACTGGCACATGCATTGTTAGATATGCATCCCCAGAAAGCGTTTGCAGACGACAAATTGAATGCAGCTTAAATGTAGGCATGTGTCTGTAATAGCTCACAAAATATTATTAAAAAATTCCCCTTTTCCCACAACGTTTTCTAAAGCTGTTCTTGTCAGGTTCATTAACCCTTTACCACACAACAAATTTTAGACATGTCCAAATTGAAAGCATTTACAGATGACTGTTTAAGTGTGGCTCATATGAAATGATTTTTCTTTGATAGACAAATCCAAAATTTTTTCGTCTGGTGAAGGTTTAAAAGAAAAAGTTAGTCACTCACCATAATATGTCGGTATCGGGCGAATCGGAACCTGTCCAAACTCGTAGAACTTATTAGCAACCATCTTGAATTCTGGCAATATCAAGTTAAATGTCTTACAAAATTAATACTATTAAAACACACTAAAGTTACTCTGCCAAAGTCCAATACAACTAAACTTCACAGAAAAGCCGCTGTAATTGTCGGAAACAAAACAGTTGTCAGAAACACATTAATTATAATGAATTAATCATATATCCAAGAAATCAAACAACAACAACAAATAATTCAGATAATAACGATGAATGATATCATCGACAAATAATAGTTGTATAGTTGTTAACTGTATTACTTTTAAAACGGTACTACAATTCTGATTGAAATCACCGTGAACTTAATACCCCAAATTTAGGCTCCACCCACCCTTGCAGATGACACACCTTGAAGAAGAGACAACAATAAGTCTATTTGTCCAGTAATTAACAGACATAAACAGATTAGCTGATCTTCTAAACCAGTGTTCTCCCCATGAAACCACTTACACCAAACAGAGCTGACAGCTACAGGCCTGTGTCATAAATCTCTTCCACTCAATGGGATTATTGTCTTGACTGAATTCTTTAACATCTCTTTAACATATGACAAAATTTTAGATGTGTAAAAAAATGGAAGCACTTGCAGATGACAAATGTGATTAAAAAAAATGTGGATATTTGTATTAGAAAACATTGTAGGAAAAGGAGAAAACACTGTTTGACAGCATTTTCCCACTATGTCTTCAAAGCATTTCCATATCGGGCTCTTTAACATTTTACCACAAAATCAAGACTTAAAACTCCTGAAATAGAAAACTTGTGAAAGAAATGTGGGAAAAGGAGAAAATGCTGCTAATAAAAAATTTGTTCTTTTCTCACAATTTTTTCTAGTCTTCACAGCCAAATCTCACAATTCCACTCATATTTAAATACCTGTAATACCTGTAGTATTTTTGCAAATGCTTTGAATTTGGACCATTCCAATTTTTTTTTATGGCAAACAGGAAAGTATTAAAAGTTCAAGGTAATTAGATTAGCACCTGTTGCAGCACAGAAAAAGTTTGAAAAAATTCAGACCAACCAGAGAAAAATGACAATCATTCATTATCAGTGGTTGGAAGGCAACATTATCAGTGGTTGGAAGGCAACATTACAGTGCATTTGATATAATGATGTTGACTGTTTTCAGTCGCTGTACTGTCACTTCAAGGCATTTCAGAACATCAAAAGTGTTTTCAGGGCAGTGCAGGTTAATGCAGGTTATAATGTACATTTTAACTCTTTTACCACACAAGAAAATTTTAGACAAGTCCAAGTTGATAGCATTTGCAGACCACAAATCAAGATTGGCCCAAATGATGAAATTTGTCTTTCATGGGGAAAAGGAGAAAATGCTGGTTACCAGCATTTTCTTATTTACCCACAAAGTTTTCAAAAGCCTTCTTTTCAACGGGTCATTAAAACCAGGGACTGATTGGTAAAGGGTTTAACTACAGTATTTCAACCAGTTCTCTTGTTGGCTCATGCCTTGTAAATACAGAACAGATTCTATGAACTGGACTCTAGATCTTAAGTGTTTCTTCAAAAAAAATGAGAGGAAGGAAGCAATTGACATTTGTCAAATATTGCATTTTTATTGCATTATTTCACTCACAATATAAGGCTAGAATGGTGTGTGAAGATTGACACTTGAGTGCCTATACTTTTGTGGGTGAGGGCAAAGTTTCATAATTAGGAAACCTACATTACAAGACTGAGGTTGGTCATTTTCTAATTGGATCATTGGAAGGGCATGTTTACCACATTTTTTTTTGTCTTAACTCTTTACCAAACAACAAAATTTTGGACTAGTCCAAATTGAAAGTACCTGCAGACGAAAAAATAGACGCAACTCAAAAACTGAAATTTGTTTCCAGCATGGTAGAAAACATTGTGGTAAACACAAAGTTTTCAAATAGCTTCTATCTCAGGGTCATAAAAACCAGGGATTGTTTGGTAAAGAGTTAAAGCATTCTAACAAGCCAAAGTTTTAGCAACCCTGAAAAATGAAGATTTTAGAAACATTGTGGAAAAAGGAGCAAATGCTGGCATTTTCTTTTACCACAATATTTTTTTACCCTTTTAAACACCTATTCCAACATTTTAGCCACATTTTACTAATGCTATACAAATAATTCAAATTTGGAAAAGTCTAAAATTCTGTCTCATGGTACAGAGTTACTATACTGTTGATTTTTTTTCCAGTCAATCAAAAGGTGTAATACTGGTCAACATTTTCAGAATTAATAAACAATATGCATACAAAAAATTATTTTGCCTTTCCCCACAAGGATTTCAACAATCTTCTTTTAGCAGGGTTAAGTTTAAAACTTTGGTGAAGGGTTAAACCAAAACAGCTAAAACAATGCTTATCAGCTCCCCATCTGTAACCAGTATTTCCCATAATGCCCTATTGTCATGTTCCAGGAGATGAGCCTGGTAAAGCACAGAGGGGTCACCCATTGGTGCCACTTGTCACACTTAGCTGTCAACTCATACAGAAGTCAAATTGTTCTAGCTAATTGATGCCAGGTCTCTGGATTTGTGTCACACTGATGGGAGGCTGGACACTTTTTGAAGAAACCGAAATTATGTATTTCTTGCAGATAGGTTTTTTTTTTTAAAAATATAAACACTCTTTTTTCGTTCATGGGAAAAGCTCAAAGTTATTCTTTGACTTTAACTCATTACCAAACAACAAAATTTTAGGTTTGTCCAAATCGAAAGCATTTGCAGACGACAAAATAAAAGTGACTGAAAAATTGAAATTTTGTCTTGTGAAGGGTAGAAAACATTGTGGGAAAAAGAGAAAATGCCGGTTACCAGTACTTTCTCCTTTTTCCCACAATGTTTTCTGAAGGTTTCTTTCTCAGGGGCGTCAAAGTAGGGATTGTGTGGTAATGGGTTAAAATGTACAGGTATATCAACTTATTGGCTGCAACAATCCATTGTAAGTTTTCAAAAACCTTTTAAAAAAGCTTCAGTAAAATATGCTTGAACTGGAAAAAATGCTGGTTACCTGCATTTTTTTTCCTATTACCGCTGTGTTTCCAAGTGGCCTCACAGCCGTTAAACAACAGTTTTGTGTATTAAAGGGGTAAACAGATGAAAACATTTATCAAAGATTTTAGCATTTCCAATACAATTCTTAGAAATAATCCTTTACCAACATATCAAGAGATTTAGATCCTGAAGAAAAAAAATATTCAAGGATATTCAAAACTCAATGCTTGGAACCAGCATTATCTCCTTTTCCCCATAATGTTTTCAAACCTTTTTTGGGTCAATATCAACCGGGTGGTCAACAGATGTTTTAAATTAAAACCAGTCCAATTTGGTATAAGAAAACTGGTTCAACTAATCAAGAAATGATTCTACTGAACATAATGGCATAATGCATTCATTACATCTTGTTAGGTACTTTTACCCTCCACCAAAAATTTTCCTAATAAAAAAAAAAAGAGGATCCAAAACACTGCATGAGGGAACAGCGTTAACCAGATTATCACCTGTAACATCCCTTCTATCACCTTGTTGTGACAGTAATCCAATAAGGGATCAAACAAACAAATAAGGGGACCCCTAGAGCACCCTATTCTGTCCCCTTACCCTGTCATTAATACAGACACTGTCTGAATTATGATGTCAGTTTAAGACAACAGCCCAATACATCAGAAGAAATGGAAAATTGAACACTGGACTTATTTTTTCATGTCCATAATGTGTCCTAATGAGAAATCAATTTGTATTTCATTGAGCTCATGACTGTATGGATTCGTTTTTAGGAGCATGATAGTACTCCAAGTGTGTCTTAACCCTTTACCTCACAATGCGGACTTTCGACGCCCCTGGGAGAGAAGCTTTCTGAAAACATTGAGGGAAAAGGAGAAAATGCTGATAACCAGCATTTTCTCCTTTTCCCACAAAGTTTTCTACCCTATCAAAGCGAAATTGCACCATTTGAGCCACTTTGAAATTGTCGCTTGCAAATGCTTTCAATTCGGATAGGTCTTAAATTTTGCTGTGTAGTAACTAGTTAACTTTTTACCAAATGAAAAATTAAAGACAAGTCTGAACTGAGAGCATTTGCAGATGACAAATTGTATTTAGGGGAAAGGATGGTAAGTGTCTGTAGATGAGCAGAAAACTTAGTGCGAAAAGGAGAAAATGGTGGTTACCAGCACTTTTCAGCTTTTCCCACAAGGTTTTGAAAAGGCTTTTCCTCCTCGGCATCGCTAACACAGGGTTTATGTGGTAAAGGGTTTAAAAAAAAATCAGTAATGCAGCATTTGAGACACCAGGCCAGGCCCTAACCCTGCCCCTGATGTCACTTTAATTATGGGTAAACAGAGATCCCTGTTTTTCTAACACCCCAGGTAACAATACCTTCCTCTCTTCAGAAATATGAAGCCCCAAGGATGACAATAGGAGCATGTGGTCAATATGACCATTGAAGTGACCATTACAAAGTCAAGATGACCCTCATATGGGTCCTGTTCGACTCTTCAAGCACCTTTCACAGCTACAGTTTCTTTTCAGGAAGTGTAGATCAAGAAACATGCAGTCTGAACTTTGATCAACACTGTCCTCTCTGCTGAGACTTTCTGGTCAAAAGAAACCTTTAATTTGTATTTTTTGGGTCTTAACTCTTTAGCAGACAAGAAAATTTTAGACTGGTCCAAATTGGGAGCATTTGCAGACGACAAAATACAGGTGACTGAAAAATTGAAATTTGTTCTGGGAAGGGTAGAAAACACTGTGGGAAAAGGAGAAAATGCTGGTTACCAGCATTTTCTCCTTTTCCCACAGTGTTTTCAAAAGGTTTCTTCCTCAGGGTCGTCAAAAGTAGGGATTGTGTGGTAAAGGGATATAAATATACACTAAAAAGGTCTGTTTGTTTTATTAAATTCAAGGTGTTAACCCTTTACCAAACAATGACGACTTTTAACACCCCTGAAAGAGAGGGCTTTTGAAAACATTGTGGGAAAAGGAGAAAATGCTGGTAAACCAGCATTTTCTCCTTTTCCCACAATGTTTTTTTCCCTTTCAAAGTAAAATCATTTCATATAAATTACACTGGAACTGTCAACAGCAAATACTTTCAATTCTGACAAGTCTAAAATCCTGTTGTGTGGTAAAGGGTTAACCCTTTACTCCATAGATACTCATTTTGACGTATCAACAACACACAGCTTTTGAAAATATTGTGGGAAAAGGAGAAATTGCTCGTAACGAGCAATTTCTCCTTTTCCCACAATGTTTTCCATTCAATCAGATATTTGTATCCTCATTTGTCCATATTTTTGACATCATATCTTTATTTGCTGCTGAAATGGAAGAGCCTCAAATCAGCATATCAAGTAAAGGGTTAACTCATTACCAAACGACAATATTTTAGGCATGTCCAAATCGAAAGCATTTGCAGACAACAAAATAACAGTGACTGAAAATTCGAAATTTGTTTTGTGGAGGGTAGAAAACATTGTGGGAAAAGGAGAAAATGCTGGTCACCAGCATTTTCTCCTTTTCCCACAATGTTTTCTAAAGGCTTCTGTCTCAGGGGTGTCAAAAGTAGGGATTGTGTGGTAATGGGTTAAACCACAATTTATCAGTTAGCTTGTTTATGTTCTTTGAACTTCTGGTACTTACATTACGTTTTCTGTTTTCCACAATGTTTCCAAAGACCTTCATAATTGTCATTAACCCATAACCACACAATCCCTACATCAGCATTTTCTCCTTTTTTTCTCCTCTTTTTCTTCTTTTCTACCCTTTACAAAGCAAAATTCGAATTTTCAGTCACTTTTATTTTGTCATCTGTAAATGCTTTCCATTTAGACAAGCCTAAAATATTATTGTTTGGTAATGAGTTAATAGAACTGATTGTTCAGTAAAGGGTTAATTGTGCAAATGAATATTTAATGTATTTATCGACAACATAACTCATTTCCGCTGTTTACTCGCATCAACAAATTAAAAACTCTAATAAACTCGATGAATGCAAATAAATGAAGCTTTAATCTTGCACCAAACTTAATTATTGACAAATGTGCCAACTTCCCAATACAATTTCCAAGTACAAGTATCACTACCTTGGCTATTTTTGAAGAAAACATGCAGGTATTGTTGTTGCCCTGTAAATGGCTGCATGTCTGCCTGTGTCCTCATCATTGTGCAAAAATGCCCAGATTTCACAATACATTATTATGTCTGTCCTATCAGGAACTATTTACTTTAACTCCATAACACACAATCCTCACTTTTAACGACCCTACTAAAGAAGCCCTTGAAAACATTGCGGAAAAAAGGAGAAAATGCTGGTAACTAGCATTTTCTCCTTTTCACACAATGTTTTCTACCCTGCTGGTAATTTAAATTTTTGAGTTACATTTATTTTGTCCTCTGAAAGTGGTTTCAATTTGGACCAGTCTAAAATTTTGTCGTTTGTACAGAATTAAACTTGGACATGACGCTGACTATCAAATGGGGAACCAATAATACTACAAGGGGAAGTAGCCATCTAAATATTCTTAACACAGTTATGTCCCCTTTTCAACTTGTAATTTCATTGAAAATTGTGGATCTAGAGCCGAACACTGCCATCCACACCTGCAGTTTCACTAGGTGATAATAACAAGATTATAGACTACATGATTTTGATGAAAAAAAAAATTAAATTGATTAAGTAAATGTGGGAGGAATCATGGGATATATTGATTTATAAAGGGCAGCTAAGCATTGTGGGAAAAAAAGGAGATAAATTATGCGGGTCACAAGCATTTCAGCTTTATCATAAGAAAAGAAAATTTGTTACTGATCTATAATAATTTAACTCATTATCAAACAACAATATTTAAGGCTTGTCCAAATTGAAAGCATTAAATTTTGCAGACGACAAAAATAAATGTGACTGAATTTGACATTTGTTTTGTGAAGAGTAGAAAACATTGTAGGAAATGGAGAAAATGCTGGTTACCAGCATTTTCTCCTTTTCCCATAATGTTTTCAAAAGGCTTCTTTCTCAGCGTCCTCAAAAATAGGTTAAGGAAAGCACATACATGTACAATACATCATTGGAGGGAAACAGCTCATTTACAGTACTTCCTCCATTTACCCAGGATCTGATCAAATTGCAATTCAACATGCACGAAAAATGCCTTTAAAAACACAAGGTAATAATCTGAAGCTCTAACAGGATTATCACTGCATTAATCTTAGAACAGCCTACTGGTGTTAATCCCCATTAATCCCCAGTTGATCCTCCCATCCCTAATTAATCTGTTTGCTTTCCTATCATCTTGTGATTTACAACTTTTTAACTTGCGCAATAAAGTGCATGTGTACTCTTCACCAAATACTAGTAATTCCACGTTCCAACGACCAAGATAGAGAGGATTTTCAAAACATTGTGAGAAAAGGAGAAAATGCTGCTAAACAATATTTTCCCCCTTGCTTACAAGGTTTTTTTTTTAAATCCTTTTAACTCTTTACCACACAACAAAACTGTAGACTTGTCAATACGGAAAGTATTTGCAGATGACAATTAAAAATTAACCCATTCCCACACAATCCCTACTTTTGACGACCCTGAGAAAGAAGCCTTTAGAAAACATTGTGGGAAAAAGAGAAAATGCTGGTAGCCAGCATTTCCTCTTTTTCTCACAATATTTTCTACCTTTCACAAAACAACTTCCAAATTTTCAGTCACTTTTATTTTGTCATCTGCAAATGCTTTCGATTTGGCCAAGCCTAAATAAAATATTGTCGTTTGGTAATAAGTGAACCCTTTCCCAAACAAGCCCTGGTTTTTACGTGTCTGCAGTACAAGTTTTTTGAAAGCACTGTGGGAAAAGGAGAAATTGCTCGTAAGAGCAATTTCTCCTTTTCCCAGTGTTTTCTACCCTTCAGAAGAACTTTCTACCATTTTCATCAAATCTAAAATTGTTGTCTCCAAACTCATTCACTTTAGAAGAGTCTAAAATTTGTCATTTGGTAATGAGTTAATGTAGCTCAAATGATGGAGTTGATAAATAAGAAAACATTATGGGAAAAGGGGAAAATGCTGGTCACCAGCATTTTTTACTTTTCGAAAGGATTCTTTCTTAGAGTTATTGAGAGTTGGAATTATGTGGTGAAGACATAAAGAAAGAAACTTACTATTTCATCCACATTCAATTTGTTGCCTGGAAAATTGATGCTTTCAATATTGTCCATCCTTGCTCTTTGTTAAAAAGTAAACTCACAGTAACACTCAGTAAATGAAATGGAACCTTCTTATGTCGGAAGGACAGTCTTTGACACTATAGAATCTATCAAGTCTTTAACATTGACATAAAATTTTAGACTAATCCAAATTCAAAGCATTTGCAGCAGACAATTTAACTCTTTACCAAATGACAAAATTTTTAGACCTGTCTAAATTGAAACCACTTGCAGACAACAAAAGAGAAGTGACTGAAAAAATGGAATTGGCCTATGAAAGGGTAGAAAACATTGTGGGAAAAGGAGAAAATGCTGGTAACCAGCATTTTCTCCTTTTTCCACAATGTTTTCAAAAGTCGTCTTTCTATGGGTCCTTAAAAGCACTGGGATTGTGTGGTAATGGGTTGAGTATTACACAAAATATTTTGTCTTCAAAATGGAAGAAAACTTTTCAGGAAAAGGACTAAATGCTTAGGTCTTCAACATCAGCGTCGCTAAAACTCGATCGAGGTCATGTGGTAAACGGCTTCTATACTTTTATTTCCAACATAGAAACTTAAAAAAAAAAATTATAAATGTCAAAAAAGATCCACCCTTCACAAAACAATTTCAAATTTTTAGTAACTTTTATTTCGTCGTCTACAAATGCTTTCGATTTGGACAAGCCTAAAATATTGTCGTTTGGTAATGTGTTAAGATACCTTGATGAACCCCGGTATATCACAGAACTTCTGACAGCCCTGTAATTATTGGGTTCTCACTTTGTACTTCTTTATCTCAAAAAAAATAAGGCCAATCTGTAGACAGAAATATTACCCCCTCCCTCCCTTTTTTTTTTAAAATAACTCTTTATCAAACAAATTAAGAATAATTATAGTCCAAACTGAAAGTTTTGCTGACAAAGAAATTAAAGGTGTAGGTTAAAGAGATGGAATTTGTCTTTGATTGGGCAGAATACATTGAGGGAAAAAGAGAAAATATTGGTTTCTTTCTTCTGCCAAAGAAAAATCTTACTATCTCAGAGCAACATGTATTTTGTCTCCGAGATTGCTTTGAATTTAGGGAAGCCTAATTCCTTTCCCAGATATTAGCCCCAGTTTTTATGGCTCTGAAGTTAACCCTTTACTCCATAGATACTCATTTCTACGCGTTGCTTGTAGGAGCCTTTGGAAATCATTGTGGCAAAAGGTGAAATTGCTCGTCACGAGCAATTTCACCTTTTGTCACAATGTTTTCTATGCTATCAAAAGGTGTCATATACATATAAGAAACGGCTTCATCCTTGCTGTTTATGTTCAGGGTCAATTAGAGATACCATAGAAATGCCTTACGGGGTAAAGGGTTAATGGCATTTGGAAATACTGTGGAAAAAGAAGAAAATGCTCATAACAAGCATTTTCTCCATTTTCCAGTGTTTTTTTTTTTCCTTTATAGATAGAAATACCACTTTTTATCCACTCTAGATTTATCATCTGCGAATTCTTTCAATTTCAGCAGACCAACAAAATTACCTCATCTGGTAAGGAGTTAAACTTTGCCATTTGGTTAAGAGTTTACCAAACAATCCCGACTTTTAACGATCCTGAAATAAAAGCTTTTGAAAACATTGAGGGAAAAGGAGAAATTGCTGGTTACCAGCATTTTCTCCTTTTCCCACAATGTTTTCTACCCTGCTGGAAACAAATTTCAATTCTTGGGTTACCTTTATTTTGTCATCTGAATTTGGACCAGTCTAAAATTTTGTCACAAGAAAATTTAACACTGGTCCAAACTGAAAGCATTTGCAAGCAACAAAATAAATGTGACTGAAAAAATGCAATTTTGTTTGGGAAGAGTAGTAAACATTGTTGGGAAAAGGAGAAAATGCTAGTTACCAACATTTTCTCCTTTTCCCACAATTTCTTCGAAAGGCTTCGTCATCGAGGTCCTAAAATCCAGGGATTGTTTGGTAAAGAGAACAGCTAGGTTATGCACCTATTAAACTTTGTTTTTGAAGGTCTTCTGACTTGAAACCCTTTACCAAACGACAAAATTTTAGACTGGTCCAAATTGAAAGCATTTGCAGACGACAAAATAAAAGTGACTGAAAATTTGAAACTTGTTTTGTGAAGGGTAGAAAACAATGTTGAAAAAGGAGAAAATGCTGGTTACCAGCATTTTCTCCTTTTCCCACAATGTTTTCTAAAGGCTTCTTTCAAAAATAGACTTCTGTTTCAGAAAAAATAGACCTCTCCATATTGAAAGTACTTGCAGACAACACCGTGGCTGAACTCTTCGTCAGGCAACACGTCTCAGGACAAGACCAAATTGAAACCATTTTGATGATGAATGTTGCTTATATGATTATTTCTAGCTTCGATACAGTAGAAAACATTGGGGAGAAAGAAAAAAAAAATACTGGTAAAAAAACAGCACTTTCTTCTTTTGCCCAAAATCTGTACTTAGTGTTCTCTGTCATGGTCAATCAATTTTTAGTCAGCACTGTGTGGTAAAAGGTTAAATCTTTACCACACAATCCCAACTTTTGACAACCCTGAGCAAGAAAGCCATTGAAAACATCATGGGAAAAGGAGAAAATGCTGGTAACCAGCATTTTCTCCTTTTCCCACAATGTTTTCTACCCCTCCCAAATCAATTTTCAATTTTGGATTCACATTAATTTTGTCGTCTGCAAATTCTTTCAATTTAGACAAGTCCGAAATTTTGTCATCTGGTAGAGAGTTAAATACATTAAACAACTAGATTGGTCTGTGAAAAGCAAAAAAAAAAACTCTATGGGAAAAAGAGAAATTGCTGTTAAATACCAGCATTTTTAATCTTTTCTCTTTTTTCAACAGTACCTTCCAAGGCCTTCTATATAAGGTCCTTAAAGTATTTAATTGTTAGGTAAATGAATACAGAAAATCAAGTTAATCTATCAAATCTGACAGACTTAAAATATCACAGATATTTTTAAACTTAATAATTATAAGAGACAATTTTTGAAGATTGAAAAATACATGACTGTGGCTTTCTGTTTTTTTAACACCTATATAAAACAAGAATGCAATTGTGATTTGCAATTTGTTCAAAATTTAAAACAAACATATGCAACTTGAAATTGTTTTCAATTAATACAACTGGCAGTTCTAAATTTTGTAATATGTCTTGATATCAGATGAAAAAAACAATGAGAATTGTTCAAATTGTTCTAATTTAGAGCATTTGCAGTCAACAAATTTAATGTGACTTGAATGATATAATCTAGCTTCTAAATTATAAACAAGAGGGCCAAGATGGCCCTGGATCGCTCACCTGAATTTTTGAGATGACCATAGTCTATTTTTTTTTTTTTTTTTTGAGGTATTGAAACATTGGAACAAAATTTATAATTTTGCCAAGCAATTTTCAAAAGGTCACCTGTAAAAGTCATTTCGAAATCTGACCATCAGTTTCAAAAAGAAGAATTTTTAAGAATTCTTCATTTCTGTATAAGAGCAAGTAGCCCCCATCCACTAGAGCCATGTTTCTTGATGGATCAAAATTTACAAACAAGTTTTGAAAAGGGTCACCCAAGGAACATCTCTCTGAAATTATTTCAAAATCTGACCAGGGGTTTCAGAGAAAGAGAATTTTAAAGAATTTCATCATGTCCGTATAGTGCAAGTAGCCCCCATTCACAAGAGCCATGTTTCTTGACGGATCAAAATTATATGTACAGCTTTTGGAAAGGGTCACCCAAGGAACATCTCTGTCAGATTATTTTAAAATCTAACCACGGGTTTCAGAGAAGAAGAATTTTCAAGAATTTCTTCATTTCCATATAGTGCAAGTAGCCCCCATTCACTAGAGCAATGTTTCTTGGCCAATCAAAATTTCGCGAACAATTTTAGAAAAGGGTCACCCAAGGAACATTTCTGTGAAATTATTTCAAAATCTGGCCAGCGGTTTCAGAGAAGAAGAATTTTTAAGAATTTCTTCATTTCCGTATAGTGCAAGAAGCCCCCATTCACCAGAGCCATGTTTCTTGACGGATCAAAATTTCGCGAACAATTTTTGAAAAGGGTCACCCAAGGAACATCTGTGTGAAATTATTTTAAAATCTGGCCAGCAGTTTCAGAGAAGAAGAATTTTTAAGAATTTCTTCATTTCTGTACAGTGCAAGTAGCCCCCATTCACCAGAGCCATGTTTCTTGACCAATCAAAATTTCGCGAACAATTTTTGAAAAGGGTCACCCAAAGAACATATCTGTGAAATTATTTCAAAATCCGACCAGCGGTTTCAGAGGAGAAGATTTTTAAAGAATTCCTTCATTTCTGTATAGTGCAAGAAGCCCCCATTCACCAGAGCCACATTTTTTGACGAATCAAAATTTCACGAACAATTTTTGAAAAGGGTCACCCAAGGAACATATCTGTGAAATTATTTCAAAATCCGACCAGCGGTTTCAGAGGAGAAGATTTTTAAAGAATTTGCTAAAAAATTCCATTTGGTTGCCATGGCAACCAGAGTTTTTGATGGAATCAAATTCTGTGAACAATTTTTAAAGAGGACCTCCCAAGGAACATTCCTGCCAAGTTTGGTCAAAATCCGCCCAGCGGTTTAGGAGGAGTTGATGTTTAAAGAATTGTTGACGACGCACGACGGACGACGGACGACGGACGACGCACGACGGACGACGGACGACGGACACCGGGTGATCCTAAAAGCTCCCCTTGAGCACGTTGTGCTCAGGTGAGCTAAAAACTTTGTTGGTTACCAACATTTCACCCTTTCCCACAGTATTTTTTGAAGCCTTGTGTGTGGAAAAGAGTCACCTTAGTAACTTTTTTCAGGGCATTCAGAACTTTTCCTACAATGTGACTACAACAAACAACAATGATTCCAACAAACAACATCCTCCAACATTCAAAAACCTACAAGGTCAACAATAATTGTTGTCTTCTTTGTAGTCACTATGCTCCTCCCCCTTTTTGTTTTACAAATGAATATGTTTCAGTGTAATTTTAATGACGGATCACCTTCCTTCAGGGACCAGAGACCACAATGTTCAAAGGACAATTGTTACACTGTTTGCCAAACAAAAGACAGCCTTTCTTTAATCATCCCCAAAGTTCCTTGTCTAATAACAATGCTAATCTTTTAAACAATCCTACATTTTAACAACCCTGAAGAAAAGGCTTTTGGAAAATGTTGTAGTAAAAGGAATAACACAAGTGAACATGACTCTCTCATTCTTTAACATTTCTACTTTAACCCATTACCACACAATCCCTGCTTTTGACGACCCTGAAAAAGAATCCTTTAGAAAACATAGCTGGAAAAGGAGAAAATGCTGGTATCCAGCATTTTCTCCTTTTCCCACAATGTTTTCTACTCTTCACAAAATAAATTTCAAAATTTCAGTCACTTTTATTTTGTCGTCTGCACATGCTTTCGATTTGGACAAACCTAACATTTTGTCGTTTGGTAATGATCGAGTTAATATTACCTCTTTTGTCAGCAGCCACTGCGCTTGACATGGAAATGTCTGAAATTTTACCATTTGCACTGTGCCATAGGACAGAGTGAGAAAAAAAGGACCAAGCACACATTATAGCCCCTGTGAAAAGTAGTTCTTGAATTCATGAACAGTTCATGGTACATGTTTTCTGTTCGTGAACTGTTCATGAACTATTCAAGAACTGGTACAAAAAATCTTGAACTGTCATGTGGTTGTTCGTGAACTGGCGGTTCATGAACTACATGTTCATGAATTATTACTAACAGTTCATGAAATAGACTCTGCCATCAGTTCATGAACTGATTATTCTTGAACAATTCATGAACTTGCTGTCTTTAAGAAGTTCAAGGATTTAAAATTCAGTAACTCATTACAAAAGGAGACATTAATTACCTCCCTTTTTTGAAAAACAACAAAATATCGACAAATAATTTCTAGATGGACATCAAAACAATTTCTGGTCAGTTAGAAATGCCCAAAAATATTATATCACTATAAATCCTTATTTATCAACTGATAAGAAATTTCTACAAGCATCAGGATGGTAATTACTTAAACCCATTTTCAGTCATGCAATTTGCACATATTTACTGTAAGAGAATTAAGTATAAGTAATAAAAATAATAATTGACTATGTGGCTACAAGTGCAAATAATTATGTTCTAACTTCATAATATGTTACTTGATGCTGCATAACCTTTTAGACCAAAGGGAACAGAAGGGTTGGATTTATGATCCAAAGTGTTCTACCAATAAAGAAAAAAGTCTCGGACACTAAAACCAGTTCATGAACTTTGATTCATGGAAAAGTTCATTGAACTGATTAAGAATGGTTATTCATGAACTGTTCATGAACAGTTCATGGAACAAACCCAAAAGTTCATGAACAAAAGTGGTTCATGAACCGGCCATTTGCTGTTCATGGGATTGTTCATGAACGGTAGTTCAGGAATTGTTCATGAATTCAAGAACTACTTTTCGCAGGGGAGGGGAACCAGATGACGAAACAGAAAAATAACACTTAATGGACAAGCAATTACAATTTTTTTTTCCACAATGTTTTCAAAACAAGTCAATGTATATCAATGTGTATCAAAACCTTGTATCTGTGCAGTAATAGGTTATAAGATGTTACGCCTATTGTTTTTTTGATCTTTTGATCACAGTGAAGACAGGGCAACATGAAAAGAAGAGAGGGCCAGTCGGACACAGCCCTCTGGGTTCTTACCTTGAATATGTTTAATTATGGGTGGCCAAAAAAACTATTATCAAGTAGTTTGACATTTCCTGTCCCTTTGTTACATTGTTTACAAGATAAAAGCAAAATAATATTTGATCCTAATTGTTACGCTTTTCTTCAAGTTCTCAGTGACTTTTATCTCTTTACCAAATAACAAAATTTTAGAGAATTCTCCAAAATAAAATCATTTGCAGACGACAAAATAAACGTGACTCAAAAACTGAAACTTTATCTTCAAAGAATAGAAAACATTATGGGAAAAGGAGAAAAATGCTGGTTACAAGCATTTTCTTCGCAATATTTTCAGAAGGCTTCTTTCTTTCGGTTGTAAAAACCAGGGATTGTTTGCTAAAGAGTTAACTACCAAAGTGGGACCAGCTAACTCTGTACCAATAGACAAAATTCCAGGCCATTCCAAGTTGAAAGCATTTGCAGACACTAAATTACATACATGTATGTGTAAAACAATGATTTTTATCAGTGATAGGGTAGAAAACATGCTGGGAAAAGGAGAAAATGCTGGTAACCAGTATTTTCTCCTTTTCCCAACATGTTTTCAAAAGCCCCCTTCAACAGGGACATTAAAACTGTGGTGTGTTTGGAATAGGTTAAAGAGCAAGGTGGTTCCTGTTTAATATTTTAAAACATTTATTTTCATCGTACATTATTTTATCGAACACTAACTGTCTCTGAATAACTTTAAGGAAAATAGATTTAGAAATAATTCAAGAAAACATGGAGCATTGTCACCTGTTCTCACAATATTTTCTACTCTTTTAAAAATAAATCCAAGGGTTAATTGTATGGTAAAAGATTAACTCTTTACCCCATAAGGCATTTCTATGGCATCGCTAATTGACCCTAAATAGCAGCGAGGATGAAGCCGTTTCTTATGTGTATAATTACAGCTTTTGATAGCATTGAAAACATTGTGGCAAAAGGTGAAATTGCTCGTCACGGGCAATTTCACCTCTTGCCACAATGTTTTCCAAAGGCTCCTATAAGCAATGCGTAGAAATGAGTATCTATGGAGTAAAGGGTTAACAATGTAGATTATGGCTAGAAGATAAACTGAATTTCTCATTCTGTCACATTGTTTTGAAACAATTGGATTGTGTGCTACATTGTATGCACATCGAGGTAGAAGATTAAATGATGGATAATCTATTTGGATAATCCTGTTGTGGGACATAAACAGCTGTCTACAGTCTCTTTAATCTTATTTTAAACCTAATTAAAGCAGATTAAAGGTTGATTTTTTTTCTGATTTATTTTTGGAGCAATATCTGATCATGATCTAATCATTGAAAAGACTTAACCAATAATTGATTTTCCTGTAACATCTTTAACTTTTTACTGCACAATAACTTCATTGGCTTGTCCGAAACCAAAGCATTTGAAAATATCGAAGAACTTGTGGTTCAAATAATGGATAAAGTTTTCTGTTGGGTAGAAAAAATTGTGGGAAAAGGAGAAAATGCTGGTAACCAGCATTTTCTCCTTTTCCCACAATGTTTTCAGAAGCTCCTTTGACAGGGTTGTTAAAACTCAGGAATGTTTTGGAAAGGGTTCGTCAAATGACAAATTTTTAGACTTGTAGAAAATTAAAGTTTTGCACACGACAACTTCACTGTAACTCAAACAAAGCAATTTTTCTTTGATAGGGCAGAAAACATTTTGGGAAAAGGAGAAATGCTAGTTACAAGCATTTTCTCCTTTTCTCACTATACTTTTGAAAGCTGTCTCCTTGAAGGCCATTGAAAGTCTGGATTGTCTAGGAAAGAGTTATTAAAACACTGTGGAAAAAAGAGAAAATGCTGGTAACTGGTATTTTTTTTTCTCACAAAAAGTTCTATTCTATACAAGGCAAGCTCAATCATTTGTATTCATTTTTATTTACCATCTGCAAATACTTTGAATATAAAACTGTCTTTGACATCATGGGAAAAGTAGAAAATGCTGATTACCAGCATTTTCTACTTTTCCCACATTGTTTTCAAAAGGCTATCTCAATTGTTTGTCAAGAAAATACAGAACTGTATGGCAAAGGGTTAAAGCCCAATTTCACCTGGAAATGAGTTCAGTAACACATACAGGAATCACAAAAAAAATCTGGAAGTATAAATTTTACGACGGCATATTAGTCAAAAGTAATAAAACAATGGCATGTTTATGTCACAATAAGATATATAACTATTGCATACAAAAAAAAAAATTATTACATAATTAATGATTTTTGATAACTATTCAAAAATATGGAAAGCACTGCTCCAGGTTAAGGTTCCTTTAATTAATGAAAGGAAAAAATTAAGTGAAAATAAATCCCTCAGAATTACTTTAAAGCAAATTACAAGGGTGTTACCAATTATAAAAGATTTATTCTGTGGGGAAGAAAATGCCAAGTTCTCTTGGCAGCCATGTTGAAAATGGGTGATATTTTCATTTTATTCTCAAAGAAAATTGTTGTCTATCAACTTTCTTTCTCATTTTTTTTTGTAAATTTGATGCTCCAATTGCTTAAAAAATGACAAATTTAGTCACAAGTGCAGAAATTCCATGGCTGCTTTGTCGATTATTGTCTAGTGCTTTTCAGTAACAAAATTTTAGCCTTGAAAAATTGAGAGTTCTGAATTAAAAATCTCCATAAATTGTTGCTAATTGAATAAAAGACAGTTTAAATGAGTAAAAAAACATGAGCAACACATGCAGGACTGCCAATACTTGGCTGAAAATTTTAAGTCAACAAAGGGACATAACTGTTATCTAAATATTTTTATTGTTGCTTGCCCCTGTTGTATTATGGGTCTTTAGAGTGAACAACATGTCTAAGTTTGAAGTAAATATCTTCTGCAGTAATACATGTATCACAAAATGAACTAGAGCCACCAGTGAATGTGAATTAATACCGCAAACAGCGCTTTGACAGAAAGAGGTAATTACTACTTTTTTGTACACAGACGGAAACACAGACGGACACACAGACAGATAGGCTGATTCCAGTATACTCACGAAAACATTCATTTTGCAGGAGTTAATTAAGTTTTTTCGCACGATGTAGACAACGACGCAGGTGACAACACCAGGGCCATGAAAACAACTTGTCGCTTTCTTCAAGAACAGCAGCTGAGCATAAAATATATTTAAAGTGGGGAAATTGCATGACTGCCATGTCAATTATTGTTGAATGCTTTACCAGACAACAAATTAAATGTTGCTTAAATTGATAATTTCTGTCTTTCATAGGGTTGAAAACATTGTGGGGAAATGAGAAACTGCTGGTTGCCATCCTCTCCCCACAATGCTACAAAAAAGCCTCTTTTTAAGGGTTTTTAAAAGTCAGGATTGTGTGGTAAAGGGATCAAAGGGTTGCACCCCTAAGCATACCACAAAATTTTACCCTTGGCCAAATTAAAAGCATTTTCAGACGACAATTTCAGTGTGGCTCAAATGGTGTAATTTTTCTTTGACAGAGTAGAAAACAGTGTGTGAAAAGGAGAAAATGCTGGTTACCAGCATTTTCTTCTTTTCCTACAATGTTTTCCAAAGGCTTCTTTTCCATGAGTGTCAAGTCCGCATTGTTTGGTAAAGGGTTTAAACAGGGCACAATGTCTTCCATCAGATCAGTTGAAAAAGAAAACAATTCATGATAAACAAATTGGCAGTCCAAAACAATTTGTGGAGGGATGACATGAATGTACTCACTGAAGTGCTAAAGGCACTCAGTTCACCACAAAACCTAACTCCTCTGCTCGCAATGATACATCCATTGTTAACTCTTTACCCCGCAATGCTGACTTTGAACAAACCTGGGAAAGGTGCCGACAGAAAACATTGTTGAAAACATTGTAGGAAAAGAAGAAAATGCTGGTAACCAGCATTTTCTCCTTTTCCCACAATTTTTTTCTCCTTTATCATATAAAAATTGCGCTATTTTGAAATTGTGCCTGCAATTCCTCTCACTTTGGACAAAACTAAAATTTCATTATCTGGTAAACGATTGACAGCCAAGCCACAATATTTTGGTCCAATCAAATTGAAAGCATTTGCAGACGACAAACTAAATGCACTGCTAAAATGGTGATATCTGTCTTCGATAGGCTGGAGAAAAAAGAGAAAGTGCCAGCTACCAGAATTTTCTCCACTACTTTCATAATGTTTTCAACAGCTTTTTTTGTTTTGGGATTCCTTAAAACTTAGGATTGTTTAGCAAAGGGTAATAAGATGTATTCTGATACCTTTTATGTGAAGTGTCAGTCCATTTAACTCCTTAAATGTAATGTTACAAAGGGCTTTTAGTGACCCTGTGCTGGGTTTTCTAACTCATTATCTTATAATTCTTTACCAAACCACAAAATTTTCTGTGTAACTGCAACAGGTTTCCAGAATACCATCAAACTTGCAAAAGTTTACATATGTTAAAAACTCCTTGCCAAAAGACAAAATTTTGGACTAGTCCAAACCGAACGCATTTGCAGTCAACAATATAAATGCAACTCAAAAACTGAAATAGGAAGAAACACACAACTGTCTTTGGACCAGTCTAAAATCCTTTTGTCTGTATATTTAGTGTAAAATCATGAATGAACTAAAAATTTATGAATGAAATTCCGCACCTCCACACTTCACTAATCCTTCTCCGTCATATAAGCTTTCCATTCTTTTTACCATTGTTAAGTGACTGGTTTGAAAAAAAAAACCACTTAGTCGATTTTATAGTGTTAGTGCACAGGTCTATCCATTCTTTCCTGGAATTTCTTTTACCAGTATTCCACACAATTTTCTTTCCAAGTCACCGGCTGCTTTCCCACATAACCATCATCAAAACAAAGGTCAACAGTGACAGATGAATGAATACCATCGCATTGACTATCATCAATCCTGGGAAAGAAAATGGGGCAAGATGGGAATCGAACCACGGACTCCCAGTTCTAAAGACCTGCGTGTTTAACCAACTGAGCAACCAATATTGCCTCAGGAAGAAAAAAAGAAGCCAATTGCAGTTTATGACAG
Source organism: Tridacna crocea (assembly GCA_943736015.1). Classification (NCBI taxonomy): domain Eukaryota; kingdom Metazoa; phylum Mollusca; class Bivalvia; order Cardiida; family Cardiidae; genus Tridacna; species Tridacna crocea. The sequence goes on along the minus strand of OX031067.1, from coordinate 34,598,775 downwards.
ATACTTGTAAAAAGCAACTGCTTGCTTTCAACAGTATTTCCTATATCTCATTTGATTAATCCATTACCACACACAATCCCTAGTTTTGACAACCTTGAGAAAGACGCCTTTAGAAAACATTGTGGGAAAAGGAGAAAATGCTGGTAACCAGCATTTTCTCCTTTTCCCACAATGTTTTGTACCCTTCACAAAATAAATTCAAAATAATTTCAAATTTTCAGTCACTTTTATTTTGTCATCTGCAAATTACTTCGATTTGGATAAGCCAAAAAATTTGTCATTGTGGTAATGAGTAAATCCAAGTTATTATGCAACCCAAAGTATAAATGACCTTGAGGAAGTAACTCTTGTGAAAACATTATGGGACAAGACGAAAATGCTGGTAACCAGCATTTTCTCCTTTTTTCCCACAGTTCTTTCAAGAGCTTGCTTTGTACGGATGGTTAAAACTCAGGATTGAGCAGTTCAGGGTTCAATAGGCCTGTATTTCACTCTTTTAAAAATTTGAGAAAATTAAGAAAATATTCAAAGAGAAAGTCAATAGCATACAACATATTAAATATAGCTACAATGAAGGTATTCACCCACGGAGAGAAAACATTGTGGAAAACGGAGGAAATGCTGGTCACCAGCATTTCCTCCTTTTCCAACGATGTTTTCAAAAGCATTATCTTCCTCAAGGTCGTTGAAACTCAATATGAGTGGTTAAGAGTCAAATAGGTTTGCACTTAACAGCCTTTTGTCCAAAATCACTCTTTTAGATGTTTCAATACTGATCAAAAATGGTATCAGTCCCATCACTTTTTCACCCTGTACCACACATTCCCAGCTTTTAATATCCCTAAGAAAGAAGCCTAATAGAAAACACTGTCGCTTACAAGCATTTCCTCCTTTTCCCAAAATATTTTCTATCCTATCAAAGTCAGAAATCATCATTACTTAACCCTTTACCATACAATGCCGACTTTTAACGACCCTGAAGAAGTAGCCTTTTGAAAACATTGTGGGAAAAGGAGAAAATGCTGGATACCAGCATTTCCTCCTTTTCCCACAATGTTTTTTCCCCCTTCAAACAAAAATCATATCATTTGTCCATATCGAAATTGTCGTCTGCAAATGCTTTAAGTTCAGGCACTAGTCTAAAACGTTGTGTGGTAAAGCGTTAACAAGATTAATTTGTCTGCAGATGCTTTGAATTCGGTCCAGTCCAAAAAATTTGTCACTTGGTAAAGAGTCAAAGGGCTTCAAATAGGGATGTGATGGGGCTATGACTGGGTTTTAGATTTGGGCACATACATAAAATAGAGGGAATACTATAATGACCAGAATAAATGTAAATGTTCTAAGGCACATTGACACCTTTAATGACAAATGAAGAAGAATTTCTAACTGAATGAATTTAAATTTGCATTTTTCCTGATCTTCTTGGATCCTGTTTGTGTTAAATATTCTAAAGCTGTAGATACATATTATATATATATCTATATATATCTTTTATGCCAAAGTCATAGCCATTTTTTGGCGTCATTGCCAAAATGGCATCATGTGACATTGATGTCATCAACCTATAACAATAAATAATATGTCTCTTGATAAAGGGTTGAAATAACCCAAACTAGTTGGGATTAAAATATCTTTTCAAAATGATATTTGGAGTTTGATCTCTTTTTATTCATTTAACCTGAATTAAAGCATTTTTACAGATGAGAAAATAAGGGTGGGTCATATGTAGGGTTTGACTCTAGAAAGGCCAGGAAGTTACTTCTTGGAAAAGAAGATAATGTTATTCTTCAATGCAGTAGCCACTAGTTTCCTTTATTCTCACCATGTTTTCAGAATTGATCTTTTCCTGGGTTCTAAACTGAACTTGCCAAATCTAAATTTGAAAGTGAAATTGTGAGGGAAATTAGCCTGAAAAGCCCAGATTCAATAAAATGAAATCTAAGTCTCTTCTTAATGTACTTATAAGCCCAAAGTGCTTCAACAAAACTGAAGACATTAAAGCTGTATGTGTGGGAAACAGTCTTTAAGTGGTAGCCAGCATTTTCTTCTTTAGCTGAAAGTTTTCACCTCTTCCAATGACAAATCCCTTCATATCAGCCATATTTCCTTTATGGTTAATGCAAGTGCTTTCATTATGAGTAAAGTTTTGTCAACTGTTTAATAGTAAATAACCCTCTTCCAAACATTACTGGTCCAAAATGAAAGCATTTGTAGATGACACAGGCATGAAATGATACCATTTCCCTAGGAAAGGGTGGAAAAACACGGCTTTGACTCATCACCAAAGCAATGCAATTTTGGAATCGACCTAACTGAATGCATGTGCAGACGACAAAATACACTGTAGCTCAAATGATGATTTCTGTCTCTCAGGGAGTAGAAAACATTGTGGAAAAAGGAGAATGAAACTTTACCATTATTCTATCCTTTACGTCTTAATGTTTTTAAAAGCTTTCCTTTTTCAGCATCTCTATGTTTGCTTATGAGGTAGAGGCTCCTTTTCGCAGCAATTTTTTCAGAAGCCATCTTTCTCAGGGTTGTGTAAAAAACACACGGTCGTTAAGTATAGGGAATAATTAATGCTATAAACCCATGATACTTCACTAATTACATTTTCTTCTATAAACCCCATCCAATTCAAGCCCGACAACAGTTATTACTGCCATTTAATAGGCAATGCCATAGGCGTGAAGTGGTGAGAAAACGCTGAACAATGTTCTACATTTTGTTGTTTTCGGAAACTCTCACAACGATAATACACTTGAACAGAGAAAGCTCTTGACTCATGTCTAAGTGATATAGGCAATCAGGCTCTTCATTCGTATGATTGTATAAATAGCTGTTTCCTATACCAGCCTGCTACTGTATTTTGAAATATATTTAATCCATTACCACACAATGCCTTAACTTTTGATGACCCTGAGAAAGACGCCTTTAGAAAACAAAATGGGAAAAGGAGAAAATGCTGGTAACCAGCATTTTCTCCTTTTGCCACAATGTTTTCTACTCTTCACAAAACAAATTTCAACTTATCTTTCACTTATTTTGTCGCCTGCAAATGCTTTTGATTTGGACAAGCCTAAAATATTGTCAATTAGTAATAAGTTAACTATTTATTGCCATATAAAACAATCTGGAGTTTTAACAACCCTAGAACCAAAACACTTTTGAAAACACTATGGGAAAAACAGAAAATGGTTATAACCAGCATTATCTCCTTATTCCCTAACATTTTCTATGCTATCAATCACAAATTTCATCATTTGAGCTACTAATAAATTCTCATCTGCAAATGCTTACAATTCAGACAGGTCTAAGATTTTGTCACGTGGTAAAGGTTAAAAATGTCACTTTCAATGGGAATGGTACAGTCTACCATTCAGCAAAATTTAGGACTTGTCCATGCACATTTGATTTGACCTCTGCAAATTTGCAATCAATTTCAGCTGGAAAAGTAAATTTCAAAACGAAAGAAAAAGAAAAGACAGAAAGAATGACCCTGAAACCTTTCACCTACTTCTAAATTCATTTTGGTTACCAGCATTCTCACTATTTCCAGCCATTTTTTTCAAAAGGCTTCTTTCCTAGGGTTGTTAAAAAGTCAGCATTGTGCTGTAAAGAACTAACCAGTGCTTGTGCCATGATGTGGAACATACTTCTATTGGAGTTAAATTTCAAACTCAGAACCTGAGACGCGAGAAGCAGCCTCTCTAACCTTAAACCACTGTCTCCAACCCTGCTCCACTGTTCCTAAAGTCACCTCCATGACCAACAAGGAATAATTCCAGTTCAGTTCCCCACATAATATTACACACAGTATTCAGTGTCCAAGAAATAGTGCATAATTTTGGGTTTAAGTTTTGTATCTTTGTTTCAGAATTTTATACCGATTGTAATTTTTTTCCCTATATTCAGATTAAATAAATAATAAGATAAACAACACAGGAAAGAATTGAATTAGTTTTTCACATGAGGATATCATGATCGAATAAAGATCGAAAAAAGATCAAATAAAGATGTTTTTGAAATAAAAAGGTGTTTAATTGTTTCAGGTAACATGGATGCTGCATGACCTTTGTGACACCTTGTTTAATAAAAGAATTTTCTTTTCTTTCCTTACAATTATTTTCATTTTTGTCATTTTCACTTTAGTAAGACTAAAAGTAACCTTGGAAGCAAGGAATTAAAATGAAATTTAAGACTGTAACACAGCCTGTGACTTACTTGACACACTTTAACTTTGGCACCAGTCTAATTATCTTCCATCTCTAACCCTACTTTGATCTTGTAGGTCTTGATTCTTAACTCTTAAAGCCCCTTCCACAACTTTAATTTCCTGACAAGGTAGATGATGTTGGCCAAGATCAGACAGCACAAACCATGCAGTCTAATCTTTGATATACACTGTCTGCTTTGGACAAGAGCAACCCTGGTGATACAGTTAACCATTATAACGACAAAATTTTAGGTTTGTCCAAATCAAAAGCATTTGCAGACGACAAAATAAAAGTGACTGAAAATTTGAAATTTGTTTTGTGAAAGGAAGAAAACATTGTGGGAAAAGGAGAAAATGCTGGTTTCCAGCATTTTCTCCTTTTCCTACAATATTTTCAAAAGGTGTCTTTCTCAGAGTCGTTAAAGTCGGGATTGTGTGGTAAAGAGTTAATTGGTCCTGTTTCAAGGCAGAAAATGTACATTGGCACTCAACAACTTAACTCTTTACCAAACAGTCCAATCCCTTAACGGTTGGATTTGAAAAGAAAAAAATGCTGGTATCAAGCATTTTCTGCTATTCCCTAAATGTTTTCTACCCTATACAAGACAGAAACCCTCAAGGAAGCTGCATTTAAATATGTTTATCTGCAAATGCTTTGAATTCGACCAAGCCTATCTTATCTCATGTGGTAAAGATTTAATTGATTCTACATCACAGACAATGCTGCCATTATAGTTAGGCAAAAAAAAAAAAGATTGACAGAGAGGAAGTATAAAATTAAAATAAAACTTGAAGTGACGAATCCAAAATGAATGAGTCAATTCTGGGTAAGCACATTGCATCTTTTGTTTCTAACGGGAAGTATCCACTGAAATTCTCAACAGCCTCATTATTTAGCGAAGATGAAAAGACCTTTTTTATTTCCATAATTTTTTTTCAAAGTTATTTCCTCAATTACTCTTATTGTACTCATTCAAATTATCCTACTGCTATAGAGATAGGAGTTTTGAACATCATTGCAGAAAGCTATCTCTACTGAGCTCTATGCAACCAAGGGGTAAATTTTTAGACTCTGCCAAATTCAAAGCATTTGCAGACTAAAAATTTAATGAAAGTAAAATGCTGAGATAATGTCTCCCAAAGGATATATATCATTGATTTTCGAGAATTCTGTTCCGTTACCTACAATGTTTCAGAAGATCCTATCCTCAGGTTTGTTAAAATACTGGATTGTATGGAAAAGGGTAGAAACATGATAAGAAAAGTGCAATTGCTCTATATGAACATAAAATCTCCAGGGTTCCCCTCTTTGAAACGTCAGGATTTGCACCTAGATATTACAATTACTATCCACCAACAATTTCCAGGGTATACCTAAACAGCTCCTGGCTTTCCCTCTTTAACCCTCTACCTGACAATCCCTTGTCTAAATCAGAACACTAAATATGCAAAATTCTGAAAACGATGTTGGAAAAGAAGAAAATGCTAGTGACCAGCCAAGAATGACAAACCTGTACCTTCTAGAACATGCACCTAAAGTAAATGCACTGGGATTTCCTTGTTGAAGGGTTTGGGTATGCACCTTAAAGCTCCAGGATATGCATCTGAGAGCACCAAGGTTTTCTCCTTGAAGCCTTTGGTCATGAACCATTAAAGCTTTAGAAAATTCACCTTAACCCGTTACCACACAATCCTTACTTTTGACGATCTTGAGAAAGAAGCCTTTAGAAAACATTGTGGAAAAAGGAGAAAATGCTGGTAACCAGCATTTTCTCCTTTTCCCACAATGTTTTCTACTCTTCACAAAGTGAATTTTAAATTTTCAGTAACTTTCATTTTGTTGTCTGCAAATGCTTTCAATTTGAACAAGCCGAAATTATTGTCGTTTGGTAAATGAGTTAAAGCTCCAGGATATGCATTTGAGAGCACCAAGGTTTCTGAGGGACCTTAGCCTTTGGTCATGAACCACTGAAGCTTCAGAAAATACACCTTAAAGCTCCAGGATATGTATCTGAGAGCACCAATTTAGGTTTTTTCCTTGAAGGCTAATTGGCCATGAACCTATACAACTCCAGAATATGCAACTGAAAGCTCTAGGGTTTCTTTTTGAAGGCTAATTGGGATATAAATCTTTTTAAAGCTCTAGAAAATGTGCCTTAAAGCTCCAGAATATGCAACTGGTAGCTTCCAGGTACTCTCCTAGACCTCTTTGGTCAATAAATCTTTAAAGGTCTCAAAAATGTGCCTTTAAAGCTCTAGGATAGGCAACTGGAAGGTTTAAAGTTCTTTCCTTGAAACATTTGGTCATCTACCTTTCAAGCTCTGTAAAATGCAAGCTAGACCTCTGGGATTTGCACCTAAATAAACCAGGTTTTGTCACTTGAGACAATCACCTTGAAGTTCCAGAACATACACCTGGAAGCTCCACGATTGCACCTAAATGGTTAGAGTTAACCCATTACCAAACAACAAAATTTTTGGCTAATCCAAATCAAAAGCATTTGTAGACGAGAAAACAAAAGTGACTGAAAATTTGAAATTTGTTTTGTGAAGGGTAAAAAACATTGTGGGAAAAGGAGAAAATGCTGGTTACCAGCATTTTCTCCTTTTCCCACAACGCTTTCTAAAGGCTTCTTTTTCAGGGTCATCAAAAGTAGGGATTGTGTTGCAATAGGTTTAAATCAGTTGAGGTGGCAACCTTTTAGTCCTAGAATATGCAAATGAAAGCTCTATGATATAGAATCTGAATATTCTTCACACTCAAGAATTTACAACTGGAAGCTCTGGTGTATGCACCATAAAGCTTGGTACTTCAAGAAAAGCACTTCATTCTGAGCAATGAGAAGAAGAATTTCAAAAGTTAAACAAAACAAGGCAATAGACAGGAAATGATTCTGAATGAGTTATAAGTGATACAAATTAACCCATAACTTTTTACCACTCAATCCAGAGTTTTAACCCATTACCACACAATCCCTACTTTTGACGCCTCTGAGAAACAAGCCTTTAGAAAACATTGTGTGAAAAGAAGAGAAAGCTGGTAACCAGCATTTTCACCTTTTCCGACAATGTTTTCTACCCTTCACAAAAGAAATTTCAAATTTTCAGTCACTTTTATTTTGTCGTCTACAAATGCTTTCGATTTGGACAAGCCTAAAATATTGTCATTTGGTAATGAATTTAAGACTCTCACATGGCCACAGAACCATACCCTTTACCTCTTTATCCTACGTTTTTGACAAAAAAAGCTTTAAAGAATATAATGTTTTCCTACAATGTTTTCAATCTACCCATTTCATAGATAAAGCTTGTCATTTTTTTTTTGTACAGAATGTTTCAGCAGAGTTGAAAGTGATGATCAATGATCTGACACACATTTTTTGTAGTCTGATACTGATCTACACACATTTCAATGACAACTCAGCTGCACCAAGAAATACCTTTAAAAAACCAGAATAACTATTGCTAAAGGTGATAAATATCCCCACCCCTATATTTCACGTCACAGGGGCAATAACTCATTAATTCTTCATAAAATTTTCACGAAAGTTGCGTCTTGCACATCTACAACTCCTGATGAACACTTCTGCCAAGTTTAAAGTGAATCAGACAGAAACTGTAGGAGGAGTTGTCCTGACAAGCATTTTTAAGTCAAATCAGGGGCAATAACTCAGTAACTCTTGATGGAATTTTCACAAAACTTGCGTCTCGCACATCTACAACTCCAAATGGACACTTTTGCCAAGTATCAACGAAATGGATTGAAACTATAGGTAGAGTTGTCCAGACAAGATTTTGCAGACAGGCCGACCGCCCGCCCAACCACCCGACCGACCAACAGGCTGATTCTAGTATACCCCTCACAAACTTCGTTTGCGGGGGTATAAAGACAGACAGCATAAAGTGCCAGTAGGTCAGCCCTTGGAAAAACTTGTCTATATATCAGGTCACAGAGCCCCTGAGAATAGACAGGTTTACATTTCTGACCAATCCTAAATTTCTATTTATTGTTATCTGTACCAAAAAGTAGTTCCATAGCTATGAAAAATTCTGCTACGCCTAAAAAGGGCTTAATGGGTTAAGTTTAGAGTACCATGTAAGTGACATAACAAGTTTTGCAGTCAGTAAACAAGATCAAGGAAATCGAATTTTCAAGGTCGTTCAACCCTCTACCACACGACCAACTTTCAGCCTTGTCTAAATGGAAGACGTTTGTAGCTGACAAATTAAATGTAACTCAAACCACAAAATTAGTCTGTCATAGGATAGTAAACATTGTGGGAAAAGAAGAAAATGCCGGTGACCAGCATTTTCTCCTTTTCCCACTATGTTTTCAATAGCCTTTTTTTCTTGGGTCGTTAAGGGTAGGGACTGAGTTAACTCTTTATCAAATGCCAAAATATTAAAGCTTGTCTCAACTATAAATGCACAAACAAATGTATCTTAACCCTTTCCCAAAGGACAAATTTTGGACTCTTCCAAACCAAAAGAGTTTGCAGACGACAATTTTAGATTTGGACAAAATGGCAAAAAGTTCTTAAAAAGGGTAGAAAACGCTTTGGGAAAAGGAGAAATTGCTCATTACGAGCAATTTCTCCTTATCCCATAGTGTTTTCAAAAGACTGTTACTGCAGACACGTAACAACCCAGGGCTTGTTTAGGAAAGGGTTAAATGGCATGATTTGTCTTTCAGTCAAAAATATCGTCGGAAAAAGAGAAAATACTATGTAATCCACATTTTCTCCTTTTCCAACGGAATTTTCAAAAGTGTCTTTCTTTTAAAACAAGGTAACGTAAAGAGTAAACCTAAATTATGATACAGTTTCATTCTAAGATAGTCAAACAACAAAATAAAATTAAAGTGCAGCATAAATCGATTGCAGACAACACAGTGAGAAAAGGACCATCACACCATAATTAACGATTGCTCCTTTTTCTACCGTCTTTATAAGTCATCTGCAAAACACTATTTGCTAACCAATTCTTTACCAAATGACAAACTTTCAGACTTTCAAAAGGCTCGTTCCATAGCGTGGTACAAACTCGGGATTGTGTGGTTAACAGTTAAAGGTTTATGAATTATAAAGGCAGTAATTGTTTGAGGAACTGTTCAACACTTATAGAAGTGATCAACAATTTTCAAATACTTGGTCCCAGACATTCAGACTGCTAAAGACTGCTAAACCCTTTACTAAATGATCTCGTCCCAACCCAACCCTGTGAGAAGAAAGCTTTTGGAAACACTGTGGGGGTTATCTAAATTTTCATCTTGCCTTTACAAGAACAATAATATTTCTTTACTACCAACCAGTTTTTCGTTACCGAGGTCTTCAAACTTGAAGAACACGGGATCGTTGGTTCTGAGGTTTAATGACAATTTTTGCGACATTTTATCTCATGTAGTACGGTTTAATTGATTCTACATCACGGAAAAGCGGCTGCCCATCTTCGCAAGCCAAGGCTGACAATTCACTACGCTACTCTGCCCTTGGCGGATCAAACTTGATTTTTACATTCCCCTGATATGTTTTTTCATTGGATGCAGCTAGCTCTAACTTCAACGAATGAAATCGCTCATAGCATTTCATCTTTGATAAAAATACAATAAGGTCGCGACCTTTCAAATAGAAGATAAACATGGAAACCCACGTGGATGTCTGCTTATCGCTTCAAGTTGAATAATTGTATTCGTAAGCGGTTTGTAAAACGATATTTAATTGGCTTTCAGAAACATGATGTAAAGGGGGGTAACAACCAGCATGCAATAGAGGGCCCATCGCAAGAATCTCGAAATCGGGCTCAATCAGCCAAGGTAAGACTCACGTCATGATCATAACCTTTGCTCGCGAAGATGAATGCTGCCATGATAATGTGGGAGAAAAACAAGGCTAATCATTGTTTTGACTATGGTTTGGCATAAAATTAGCCAGGGGCTTGGAAAGAATACTGTACAAAGCACTGGTAAAAGAAACTCCAGCAAACCACAGATAGGTGCACTGGCCACATAATATAACTGAAATTATAGTGAAAATGGCACTAAACACCATTCAATCAATTTTGTCTGGTCTAAAACTTCCTGGCCTTTAAATTTTAAAGCATTTGTAGTCAATAAATTTAATGCATTTTGAATGACATGCATAGATTATATTAAGGTAGAAAATATCTTTGACGCAAAGACATAAAATATTGCATGACTCTACTTTTCCCACAATATTTTCAAGAGTACTTAAAACACAGGATTGTTTCTTAAAAGGATTCACTCTTCATCAAAGAACTCATTGTCTTAACAAACTTGATAGAAGACGTTATTTTACCACATTGTGGATTAAGGAGAAACTGTAAGTAGGAATTTCTCCATTACAATTATTGTTATTGCAATTGTGTTTTATTGACATAATGCAGAAATGTCTAAGAACAAAACCTGGGCACTGAATCATAACAGTATACATAACAAAATGGTGAGACTGCAGATTCCTTGCAGTTGAAACATAGTCTCCCAGTCTGTTCTACTCAAGCTGTCAATGCTGTGAGTTAGTATCAAGTTAAAATCCTGGGCCACCCCACAAGTTTCGACCTCTCCAAGGTGAAAGTATCCACAAACGAAAATTCAGTGTGACTCAAATGATGATTTCTGTCTTTAATAGGGAAGAAAAAAGTGTGAGAAAAAGCAAAAAATGCATTTTCTCCTTTTCTCACTGTTTTCAAATGCGTTCCTCGTCAGAATCACTAAAACTCAGGATTGTATAGTAAAGCTTTAATGAAGAGTCCCCTGGTTTCAATCCGAAGACTGTGGTTTCCTAAAAAAACTTTTGTCTCTTATTGTTCTCAAATCTGTTAATGGACTCGGCTTCTTATTTTACTCTTTGCCACACAACAAAATTTTAGACTCGTCCAAACTGAAAGCAATAGCAGCCAACAAAACGTTTGACTCAAACATTGAAATTGCTTTGGGAGGGAGAGCAAACATAGTGGGAAAAGGAGAAAATGCTGGATACCAGCATTTTCTCCTTTCCCACAATGTTTTCCAATGGCTTCTACCTCAGGGTCATCAAAAGTTGTCATTGTGTGGTAAAGGGTTAAATAACAAACTCAACTTAAGTCAGAAAATAAATCCTTTTACAGACTGAGCAATATAAAAACAATCATTTTGGTTTTTTTTTAAACCGAGTCCTTGTGGATGTGCCAGAGTTTATCAAGCGGTTTCAAAGAAAAATCCCATCCATTGTTCCACATGTAATTTGTTTTTTGCAATTTTGCAAGTGGCTCTAAATTTTTGTCATCTGGTAAAAGGATAAAAGATCAAATAAACAAAGAACTCCATGGAACATTTCCCATTTTTCATCAAAAATATCCTGACGAAACAAAACAAAAACAAGTAAGGCCGACTGTGAAGAAATGCCTCATCATGTTCGCTATGCGTCAAACTTTGTCATCATCTCACTCAAAACAATGATAATGTTAACACTACGTGATAGGTATTCATGTTCCTCTTGTATTCAAATTAGCAAAATTAGATTCTCCATTAATTATCTCCCTTTATGAGTGACAACACAGAAGGCTTGCAACAACTGGCTAGGAATGTCAAAAATATTTTCATGGCGAGAGGAAAACAAATCGAGTTCACAGGGGCTTGAATACATAATAAAGATTTTTTCCCCCAGTTTGTTATTTATCTTTCTTGATGGAATGTAGCGGAGTTAAAAACATTTACACATAATAATCATAAACACAACTTTTGGCTAATTAAGAATTATGTGAAATTTATACAGTTGAGTTGCATACAGGGTTTAAGAAAAAAGCAGCCTTCAAAGCAATATAATGATTAATAACATTCCTTTTTTAAAGAACTTATAAAAAATAAACCAGACTAATTTCTTTTTAGTAGATGAAATTTCTGGTGGTTTTTTTTTTCCATAATATTCTCCAAGCATCCCCAATCTTTTTCTTTTTATTTCCCATTTACAGTGTTAACCCTTCACTCCATAGATACTCATTTCTACGCATTGCATTTGGAATTGCATTTGGAAAACATTGTGGCAAAAGGTGAAATTGCTCGTGACGAGCAATTTCACCTTTTGCCACAATGTTTTCTACGCTATCAAAAGGTGTCATATACACATAAGAAACCTCTTCATCCTTGCTGTTATTTACAGTCAGTAAAGATACCATAGAAATGCCTTATGGGGTAAAGGGTTAATGCTGATGAATGAATCAAAATATCTCTGCCTGCACTTTCATCATTTGATCGAGCCACACTTGATCTGTATGTCTGAAAATGCTTTCAATTCAGTTGAATAAAAGTTTATTTTCGTTTGGTAACTTCGATGTCTACCAAACGACGACTTTAGGACAGTATAGATTTATAGCATTTGCAAGTACCAAGTTAAACTTGGTACAAATTATTGGATTGGCATCAGAGCAGAAAACATCCATGGAAAAGAACAAAATGCTAGTCACAAGCATTTTTCTCTTTCACCCCTACTGTTTTCCAAAGCCCTCTTTCAAAGGGTCATCAAAATATTAGAATGTTTGGCACCAGGTAATGCTTGGTGAACAAAACAATTAACCAACAACCTTTTTCAGTGAACCAATACAAGCAACCAAGAGCAATTTCAGAGTTGCCCTTTGGCACACTGTCTCACCAAAGTGGATATTGCAGATCAGGATCAGACTTCTGTATGACCATGGTCTACACTGACCACATCTAAGCAACAAAAGTACCGAAAGGCATTTTGTTTGTGTGCAAGAAATCCCTGCAAACAAAAACAAAAGCTAGTGGGTACATAACTGCAATAAGGACAAATATCAGGTAGGCCCCTGTGGGTGGTTCCATGAAATTTAGGTAAAGTGCTGAAAGATTTTCTTATCTAAATACATTGTACTTGATTTCTATTGGAGAAACTTCTGCTAGGCTCCTTTCTTCACCCTTTAGATGTTTAAGCACCAGTCACTGACCTGTTGCAGACAGTGTAGATCAAGATCAGGCTGCACAGAATGTGCAGTCTGATCCTGGATCTACATTGTCTGATAGGGAGCATATTATTACCTTAAACATGACATTTAAAAGACAAACTTTTGGTCTTTACTATAGATTTAAAAATTTCATGTTGGTTATAAAGCAGGATAGGGGTTGACTCTTGACCATATAATCCTGAGTTTTAAGAACCCTCAAGAAAAAGCCCTTTGATGAAAAGGTTGTGGATAACAATGCTGATAATCTGCAATTCTCCTTTTCCCACAATGTTTTCTACTCCATCAAGGACAAGTTCCATTAATTGCCCAACATAAGAGTTGTCATCTGCAAATGCTTTGAATTTGGACAGGTCTTTTACTTACTTTTAAGTTTGGTAAATGGTTATAACTGAGTAACCGACTTACAGCTAACTTCAAGTCACAAGTTCTATTTGGCTGCTTGTTTGATGTTTGTTGCCACTTTTGTCCATGTCTTTTTTTTTTCAATTAAACCATTATAAGACATATAAAGCAAATTTAGTAATTTTCAGTGTTTATTTACCATGCTCAACTGAGACACAGATCTTTTCAAGCCATTGACCTCATGGTAAGTCAAACCCCTTTTAACAAACACATGTAGTGTATTGGTACCACAGATTCATTCATAGAGTGCTCTATAATTCAAAGAGCTTAATCTTGATCAATTCTTGACCAAAACCGAGTATGTTGTGAGAATTTTCTCATTGAGATAATCCTAATGACTATCCACATTATAGGTGTTATGGAATGAGAAAACAGAAAGCATGACACAAGTTCCCTATGTCTAAAGTTCCAAATAATAGTAATCATTTGTCTATCATAGAATTAAAGTCCACCACACAAAGCCTTGTTGTATCATGACTGGTGCAAAGCATCAACAATAAGCCCTATTGTTTTGTAGGTAAACTTTCCATCCCGGAGAAAACAATGAACTTGGCGCCTAATGTACGATTATCTAGATAAAGCCGATTGGGCATAATGGTCTGATAAGCATCCGACACCCACTGTAAAATGGAGTGTTTTATTTGACTTGTTTTTTTGGTTCATCTTTTCCAGTGTTTTCCACTTTGAACCCTATATTTTTTTCACTGTTTTCTGATGCTTCCACATTTGCTTTAGAATGTTTCTTAGTATGGTGTTTACCACACCATCCCTAGTTTAACCCTTTCCCAAACAAGCCCTTGTTTTTACGTGCCTGCAGTACAAGCCTTTTGAAAACACTGTGGCAAACGGAGAAATTGCTCGTAACGAGCAATTTCTCCTTTTCCCACAGTGTTTTCTACCCATTTGGAGAACTCTGAGCCAGTTTTATCAAATTTGAAATTGTCATCTGCAAACTCTTTGAGTTTGGAAGAGTCTAAAATTTGTCATTTGGGAAAGGGTTAAAACTCTCCCTGATGGAGAATTAAGATGGCTTTGTAAAACATTGTGGGAAAAGGAGAAAATGCTGGTTACCTCTTTATCAAACAACAAAATTTATAATATCCTATCCAATTAAAAAAATCTAATTTTTCAAATACACTACAAGTTATAAAAGAATCAAAATTCAATCCTGATAAATTAAAGTCATATTTAATTCACACAATATTTTAGGGATTTATTTCTCAATTTTAATCAGTCGATTATCTAAAAAATTTAGCTTCATGAAAGAATCATTTGTTAACATATCAAAAAGCACTTTCATTGAAATGCCAGCAACATCTGTAAAGTCTGAGAGATCCCAAACACCCCTTCAATAATGAGGGTTAAAAGTGTCTGCCATAATTAAATACTTTTGTGCAGATTAAATGGATGAAGGAAGATTCGACTTTTTGCCATCTTGTATCTTGACTTTCTGATTTTTCATGAAAATATTATTTTCACCAGACTTGTGAAATTCATATACAAATTTTGGGCATTGTCCACTGGCTTGCAAAGTATACACTTCTTTTACAATGAGGGTTAACCCTTTCCCAGACAATCCCTGGTTTTCACAAACCTGAAAAAGAAGCTTTCTGAAAACATTGAGGGAAAAGGAGAAAATGCTGGTAACCAGCATTTTCTCCTTTTCCCACAATGTTTTCTTGCCTTTCCAAAACAAATTTGAATTTTTCAGTCACATTAATTTTGTCGTCTGCAAAAGCTTCCAATTCGGACTAGTCTAGAATTATGTCATTTGGTAAAGAGTTAAGAGTGCCTGCCATTATTAAATACTTTTGCAGATTAAATGGATGAAGATCTGACTCTTGCTGATCTTGCATGCATCTTGACTGTCTGATCGATTTTTCATGAAAATATAATGCTTTCCCACATAAACATTGTCGAAACAACATTCAGCGGTAAGAGTGGAATGAATCCTGTGCAATGACTATGATAATCAATCCTTGGAACTACCTGAGACAACTGACATTAATTTATAAATGGTTCATATTGAAAGCTTTAACCCTTTACCACGGAATACCAACTTTAAATGAATTTGAAGAAGACCCCTTTTGAAAACATTGTCGGAAAAGGAGAAAATGCTGATAAACAGCATTTTCTTCTCTTTTCACAATGTTTTTTACCCTATCAAGGACAAATGACCCTAACATAGCAATCGTTTGAAAACATTTTTGGAAAACGAGAAAATGCTTTCTCCTCTTTCAAAAATGTTTTCCACTCTGTCAAAAGCAAATTCAATTTTTTGGTTACATATATAAGTTTGTCATCTATAAATGCTTTTAACTCCAAACATGTCTAAAATCTGATAGTGAGGTAAATGGTTAAATCTTGTAAATCCATTCAAGGATGGCAGGATGTGTGAGGCAGTTACGTGTTACCATGCCGTGGAACTGATGTTTCCTTATGTTATGGGTCACAAGAACTTTTATAAGCCGGGAAACATGCAAGCGTAACATTGAATGTACTCAAAAAACCTCAACAGACGGGAATATGCAATGAGCCATTAAATTATACAAATAACGCCTGCATTGTGGGATTTCGTCAAAATGAAGAGCTCAAAGGAGCTGCGCGTTAATACGTGCTTGCACCATCAGGCATTCGCTAGAAAGAATAAACATGTCATTTTTGTGTCGGACAAAAATGTTGTGATAAAAGCTAGATCTATTTACATAAAACCAGCCGTATTCTTGTGATAACAAAAGAAGACAGAAAAATACAACATACAGCTCCTATCTGACATTCTAGAATATGACAGGCCTAAGATTCTTATCTTCCAACTAGAAAACAACAAAATGTATGGGAAAGTTGATTCCTTAATCATAACACAGTAAATGGCATTTTTTGGTAAAACTTACGCTTAAGAATTTCCAAAATAAACCCAAAAATGTATTTTAACTATGCTCTGCCAAAAGGGGGTCAAAACCTGTAACAATACAATCCCTACTTTTGACACCCCTGAGAAAGAAGCCTTCAGGAAACATTGTGTGAAAAGGAGAAAATGCTGGTAACCAGCATTTTCTCCTTTTCCCACTATGTTTTCTACCCTTCACAAAACAAATTTCAAATTTTCAGTCACTTTTATAATGTCGTCTGCAAATGTTTTCAATTTAGACAAGCCTAAAATATTGTAATTTGGTAATGAGTTAATCATAACCCAGTAAAGTTAAAGTTTCCAAAATAAACCCAAAATGTATTTTATCTATGCTCTGGCTAAAGTGGGTTAATCATAACACAGTAAATACCATTTTTTGGTAAAATTTACACTTAGAGTTTCCAAAATAAACCCAAAATGTATTTTATCTATGCTCTGGCTAAAGTGGGTTAATCATAACACAGTAAATACCATTTTTTGGTAAAATTTACACTAAAGAGTTTCCAAAATAAACCCAAAAATGTATTTTATCTATGCTCTGGCTAAAGGGGGTTAATCATAACACAGTAAATGCCATTTTTTGGTAAAAATTTACACTAAAGAGTTTCCAAAATAAACCCAAAATGTATTTTATCTATGCTCTGGCTAAAGGGGTTAATCATAAACACAGTAAATGCCATTTTTTGGTAAAATTTACACTTAAGAGTTTCCAAAATAAACCCAAAAATGTATTTTATCTATGCTCTGGCTAAAGGGGGTTAATCATAACACAGTAAATGCCATTTTTTGGTAAAAATTTACACTAAAGAGTTTTCAAAATAAACGCAAAATGTATTTTATCTATGCTCTGGCTAAAGGGGTTAATCATAACACAGTAAATGCCATTCTTTGGTAAAATTTACACTAAAGAGTTTCCAAAATAAACCCAAAATGTATTTTATCTATGCTCTGGCTAAAGGGGGTTAATCATAACACAGTAAATGCCATTTTTTTGTAAAATTTACACTTATGTTTAAGTTTCCAAAATAAACCCAAAATGTATTTTATCTATGCTCTGGCTAAAGGGGGTTAATCATAACACAGTAAATGCCATTTTTTGGTAAAATTTACACTTAGAGTTTCCAAAATAAACCCAAAAATATATTTTAACTATGCTCTGGCTAAAGGGGGTTAATCATAACACATAAATGCCATTTTCTGGTAAAAAATTACACTAAAGAGTTTCCAAAATAAACCCAAAATGTATTTTAACTATGCTCTGGCTAAAGGGGGTTAATCATAACACAGAAAATGCCATTTTTTGGCAAAATTTACACTTAAGTTTACCGTAATTTGCTTAAATTTTGGGACAGCAAAAAATAATTAAATTTTTTCATGTCCCAATACTTTGGTCTACAAAAAATTATTATTCTGTCAGCTGTCCCAAAACTTATGGTCAAACAAGACGGTCTGTCAAAGTGAAAGTCACTCGCCGCTAACATGTGGAATATTGCTGACGTTGAAATATTGCAACGTGATTGATGTCAGGTTTGCAGGTTGGTCTATTTTTAGACTGACTGGAATTCCACCGATCAGTTTGAGCACTATGAGCTCGTGATTTTCCTTGATTATGAACTTTTCACTCTTTTTGGTTTGCATCTTGGGATATCAATAAAGATGTTATTTTGCGTTTGTAGAAAAAATTCACAACATATTTTACCTGCTTACATGTACGCGAGGTGAACGACGTTTACTGCACTCTTGACAAGTACCTGCTCGGACCGTTCTCAAATTTGATTGGTTCATCGATCTTCGATCGATAAACCTTGGGTAAAACTGTGTACCTAGATTTCTATTTATAAACAACAAACTCGATTGACCGTAAAATACACGCGTGTCAACTCTGTTAACGTCTGATGTACACACACGTTATACATGTTATGGATCTTGGATAGAAGTTTATCACACCCTTTTTACAGTTACGTCGGATTTCTTTTTGAATTGGGGTTTACTCTCGACAATCAGGTGATGGGGTTTTTCATCTTGGATCGGGTAATTCCCATTGAAATGGGGAGAGTTGGGAAGCATGTTTACGATGTTACGAGCGTAAAATAAAACTACGAGGAATAAATATTTGCAAAGGGTAGGCCTATCAACAGATTGAAAAAAGAAAATTAAATAAGATATTCACTGTCCCAATTCTTTGGAACAAAAAATTACCGATCTTGCTTTGCAATTTTTAGTATGTCCCAAATCTTTGGGTCATGAAAAATAATTATTTTCGTGATTTTTGATGGTGTCCCAATTCTTTGGGTGTCCCAAAATATACGCAAATTACGGTAAGTTTCCAAAATAAACAAAAAAAAAGGGAATTTTAACTATGCTCTGGCTAAAGGGGGTTAAATACATCCATGTGAACTATTATATCAAGTTGAGTCAGAACATTTTTATAGATCCCTCAAATCTTTCTTTTTTGGAAGTCTCTTTACCAAAATTTCAACGACCTTATGTATTTACAGTGTTAATGCCGATGAATGAATCTAAATATCTCTTCCTGCACTTTATCCCTTTCTCACACAATCCACATGAGTTGATCAACACCGATGAAAAGGGGTTTCGAAATCACGGTGAAACAAAAGCTTCGCAAAGTGTCCCATATATGCCCCAACAGGCTTGTCAATGAAATGGCTTATAACTCTTTCACAAACGACAAAATTCTAGACTGGTCCAAACTGAAACCACTTGCAGACGACAAATTAAATGGGACTCAATTATTGATATTTGTTTCCAGTAGGGTAATAAAAGCATTGTAGGAAAAGGAGAAAATGCTGGTTACCAGCATTTTCGCCTTTTCCCGCATTGTTTTCTATTCTTCCCAAAACAATTTTTGTTATTTCGGTCACACTTATTTTGTCCACTGCAAATGCTGTGGAGTGGTAAACACTCAAAACTCAGGATTGCCTGGTAAGACTTAAAAAAAAAAAATCTGTATTTATGATTTCCTTACCCTACCTAGAAAATGCTGGTGACCAAAATTTTTTCATACAAATTTTTGGAAAAAAAAATAACAATGCAAATCCCTACCTATCCTACCCACAGAATCTCAGTCTGAATTCCTCAACAGAGATATCTTTTGTTAGGCCTAACGGATAAATGGTACTTACACATAAAGTGGTCTAGAATGTAGTTAATTTCACTTTATGAGGGTAGCTAGCAAGAGCTGATGATACTTCAAATTAATTCTCTCCTTGTACAACAGAAATCATTATCCTATTACTCAGACTAACTATTTTTGCAGTAAGTAAATTTAACCCATTACCATACATTCCCAAGTTTTAACGACCCAGGAGATGTCTTTAGAAAAAATTATTGGGAAGGGAGAAAATGCTGGTAACCACCATTTTCTCCTTTTTCAAAAATGTTTTTTTGCCATATCTATTGTAACACTCAATTACTATAACATTCAATTAACTATTAGCAACATTCAATTTCTTGTCTGCAAAGCCTTTCAGTTATAAACCTTGTGGAAAAGGGAAAAAAAAAAACACTGGTCACCAGCATTTGCTTCTTTTTCTAAAGGGTTTTCAACACTTTCACTGACAATGACCAATTTTCAGCAAACCTTTAATTTGTTGTCTGCAACTGCTTTCAGTTGTGACAAGTCTTATCGTTTGGTGTAATAACCCAAGATGCTCCAGACCTGAGCCAATATGCATGTCACATGACCATTTGATTCAAATAAGAACATTACCTGTTTGTCTCTGGTCTTCAGGGCTGGGGGATCTGTCATCAGATTTCTGAAAAAGATGAAAATGGCCACTGATTACAATTTTTTAAAAAAAGTTGGAAAAAAAGGCAAAAATATAATGAAAAGCTGCAAAGTCGCAGACTTTTAGCCCTCTCCATATCGGTAGCATTTGCAGATGACAAATCAAACATTGCTAGAACGATTAAGTTGGTTTGTGAAAGGTTCAAAACTTTGTGGAAAGAGAAGAAAGTGCTGGTTATTAGTAACCAGCTACACTAGCAACAAATCTAACTACACCTGTCCTAACAACTCAGTATTTAATAAAGGTCCAAATTTTAATTACAGCATTTCAGAACACATTGAATGTAGCTAAAATGATTTTTTCTCTCTTTGAAACGGTTGTAAAACATTGTTGGCAAAGTGAAAATGCTGGTTACCAGCATTGTCTCCCTTTCCCACAAAGTTTTAAAAAGCCTTCTTTCCCAGGGTCCACAAAACTCTAGATTCTGTGGTAAAGAGACCAATCATTTTTTGAATGAACAAAAAAACTGAATTAGAATGATCTTTTTATCAATTTTTAACCCTGTACTCCATACTCATTTCTATGCATTGCTTGTAAGAGCCTTTGGAAAACATTGCTGCAAAAGGTGAAATTGCTCGTGACAAGCAATTTCACCTTTCGCCACAATGTTTTCTACACTATCAAAAGGCGTCATATACACATAAAAATGGCTTCATCCTTGCTGTTATTTAGGGTCAGTTAGAGATACCATAAAAATGCCCTTATGGGGTAAAGGGTTAAATTTTTTTTATTACTATTTTTCATTATCATACAGAGGGCACAATTTTGCATGCAGGAATCAAATCTTACAACTTGATTTCGTGAATTCAACAGAAAATGGATATTTTTATGATGATATGATAATCATAAAATTTAATAACCATAGTTAATCTGTAATTTTAATGTGCCATATTGTGCACTATCATTTTAATCGAAATAAACAACAATGTGATGCTGTGAAAATGCACCTTAATTTAAGGAAAGGATTTGCAGGCGACAAAATAGAAGTGACTGAAAATTTAAAATTTGTTTTGTGAAGAGTAGAAAACATGGTGGGAAAAGGAGAAAATGCTGATTACCAGCATTTTCTCCTTTTCCCACAATGTTTTCAAAAGCCTTCTCCTACAGGGTCGTCAAAACTCAGGATTGCATAGTAATGGATTACCTCTTTAATAGACGACAAAATTTTAGACTGGTCCAAACTGAAAGCACTTGTATTCGATAAAATAAACGTAACTCAAAAATTAAAACTTGTTTCTAGCAGGGTAGAAAACATTTTGGGAAAAGGAGAAAATGCTGGTTACCAGCATTTTCTCCTTTTCCTACAATGTTTTCAAAACACTTCTATCTCAAGGATTGTTTGGTAATGGGTTGAATCACAATTATGATATGTCATCTCCAAAAGTTGTCTTCAATTTTTGTCATGTGGAAAAAAGTGTTTATTCGCAGACCAAATTCTTAGTCTAGGAATTGCATCTGTAAATTTAATGCAGTCATTTTGCCCCACCTGCTTATAATGTTTTTTTACCAAGAACTATAATGCACACTTGGGTTTTTTTTTTTCTAAACCAGCTGTCAAATAGTAAAACATATTTCTACATGCCCACATGTAATAAAACATAATTATGAGCAGTCACAGGAAAAATCATGGTTTAACTCTTTACCAAACAACAAAACTTCTAGACTGGTCCAAATTGAAAGCTTTTGCAGACGACAAAATAAAAGTGACTGAAAAAGTGAAATTTCTTTAGGGAATAAAAGAAAACGTGGGAAAAGGGGAAAATGCTGGTTACCAGCATTTTCTCCTTTTCCGACAATGTTTTCATAAGGCTTCTTTCTAAGGGTTGTTAAAAGTCGGGATTGCAGACGACAAAATAAACATGGCTCAAAAATTGAAAATTTTTTTGGGAGGGTAGAAAACATTGTGGGAAAAGGAGAAGATGCTGGTAACCTGAGCATTTTCTTCTTTTCATACATGTTTTCAAAAGGCTTCTTTTTCAGGGTTGTTTAAGTTGGGATTGTTAACTCTTTACCAGGTGACAAAAATGTAGGCTTGTTCTAAGTTGAAAGCATCTGCAGACAAGAAAGTAAAAATGACTCAAAAATTGAAAGTTGCTTTAGGAGTGGTAGAAAACACTGCGAGAAATGGAGAAAATGCTGGTAACCAGCCTTTTCTCCTATTCCCTAATGGTTTTCAAAAGGTACCAGACTTGTCCAATTTGAAAGCATTAATTTACAAACAACATATTAAATCTGTGTCAAATACTGGTTTTTGCCTAGGGTATAGCAGAAAAAAAATGTAAGGAAAAGAAGGAAATGTTGGTGACCAGCATTTTCTCCTTTACTCACCACATTTTCAAAAGCCCTTTTTATTTGGGATGTTCAAATTGACCAACCCTGTGCTAAAGGATTAACTCTACCACACAACAAAATTTTAGACTTGTCTAAATTGAAAGCATTTGCAGACAAATAAATATATTTGAATAAAAAATTGAAATTTGATTTGGAAAGAGTAGAAAACATTGTGGGAAAAGGAGAAAATGCTGGTTAATACCAGCATTTTCTCCTTTTCCCACCATGTTTTCAAAAGGTGTCTTTCTCAGGGTCGTTAATAATCGGGATTGTGTGGTAAAGAGTTAGGATAAGAATCTTTCAAATAACATCCTCTAATTGACAAAGTGTCCATAAATATGTCAGATAACTTTCCAGGCCTCCAACTTATGGCATATTACAATCATATGAAAAATGACAGGATTATCTTAATACAGTGAGCGATAATGTCCCTTTTTATGATTTTTAATAAAACATAAATTGTAACCCTTCATGTTAATCAAATAATCAAACTCTAAATCAGAGGTCGCTGGAAAAATAGCGAAGAAAAACAGCTGCTTCTTTTAGGCTGCCACTAGTTGGACATGTCTCTGTGTAGGGGACAGTATAGGTCAAAGATAAGGCTATATGTTTTGTGCAGTCTGATCTTGATTTCATGGGCTATAATAGTAAGTTTGGTTGAGAGGCACTAGATTTCAACAACCACTAACCCTTTGAGTGTCAAATAAATAAAATTACCATATTCAGCCAATAAAAATAATCTAAAGATCATTAACTCGAGTCCAGTTTAGTTAAATTATTTATTACCATCTATTTGACAGTGTATACCTACACCAAACAGCATAATCTCAGACCAACCTGGTTTTGATGTACAATATTAATATCAGTTACTAAACTCTTTACCACACAAGAAAATTTTAGACTGGTCCAAATTGAAAGCATTTGCAGACGACAAAATAAAGGTGACTGAAAAATTGAAATTTGTTCTGGAAAGGGTAGAAAACACTGTAGGAAAAGGAGAAAATGCTGGTTACCAGCATTTTCTCCTTTTCTCACAGTGTTTTCAAAAGGCTTCTTTCTCAGGGGCGTCAAAAGTAGGAATTGTGTGGTAATGGGTTAAGTAATGCATGTACTAAGAATTATCATAGACATAGACATAGATTTATTACAAATGGTACATACAGTATCTCATCATGAAAATACAACAATGACATATGATGATAATAGTCAAGATCTATCATGGGTTGATCTGCACAACAGATTAGCCCTTTACCACACAATCCAATCTTTTCATAAACCCAAAAATGGATCCTTTTGAAAACATTGTGGGCAAAGGAGAAAATGCTGGATACCAGCATGTTCTTCTCTTTCGGATATTTTTCCTACCCTACCAAGAATAATTATCTTGATTTAGTCAATTATGACTTTTCCTCTGCAAATGCTTCCAATTTGGACGAGTCTAAAATTTTTACATATGGTAAAGAATTGACTGCTTCTAAGTTTTCAGTTCTCAACCAGAAATGAACCCCACTGGTACTACAAATGGAACAGTGACCTTTCCTATGAATATTTTCTTTGGAAATCTATAGACAGTGCAGATCCAAGATCAGACTGCACACTCTGTGCCTTCTATACTATGATTGACTGATTGACTTTGTGTTTATTTATCATTGCCACCGGTTGCCCATATGGGCAACGCCTCCCTGAAGGCTGTCAGTATTGTTACTGGGGATAGTGCAGATACAGGGCGAAACCTATCTTAAGTTATGCCTGGTTCTTTTACATGCTCAGTGTATAGCACTGTCACATGGGACCTCGGTTTAACGTCACACGGCGCCTAGGTTTAACGTCTCATTCGAAAGACAATTAGTAATTTTTAGATGCGGATCGAACCCACACCCTCAAGTGACTTGAAACATCACATTCACAAGTCCTGTGCTCTACCAATTGAGCTATGTTGGCTAGTTAAGTTTAACCCATTACCACACAATCCCTACTTTTGACGCCCCTGAGAAAGAAGCCTTTTGAACACACTGTAGGAAAAGGAGAAAATGCTGGTAACCAGCATTTTCTCCTTTTCCCACAGAGTTTTCTACCCTTCCCAGAACAAATTAACAATTTTCAGTCACTTTTATTTTGTCTTCTGCAAATGCTTTCAATTTGGACCAGTCCAAAATTTTCTCGTGTGGTAATGAGTTAACATGCTTGAACAGCTCAGGGCCCATATTCACCAACCATTCTTATGAACATTCTTAGTCTTATTCTTCAAAATTTCATCAGTGTGAAAGTAACAGAACTTCTGATGGGCTAAACTATATGGTTTAGCCAATCAGAAGTTTTGTTACTTTCACTATCAGAAAATCTTGAAGAATAAGACCAAGAACATTCTTAAGAATGGTTGGTGAATACGGGCCTAGGTCATAATAGTGGCTGTCAGTGCATCTACACATCGCCATAGGAGGTTTGCCTAAAAATCCAAATCGCCCACATCACGAGTCAGATACTCTAAGACCTTGGGTTGTTCTTTAGCATCTTAAGTGTTAAATTGGAACCTACAGGTATCATTCAACACCCAGTTTCAAACAAACTCTACAATCTGGGGTTAATTAAGACAGGCCATAGAGCTACCTTATCTGTCCCCAAAGACCCCTAATTGGGGTTTTTGTTTTCTTCAATTATCAGGAGCAAGTCATCAGTAGAAAAAATATGGCCTGGGGTCCCCTTTGATCTACTATAATGACTGGTTTAGATTACAGAAATGTGTATGTGATCTATGAGGGGGGAGGGGTATTCTGGGGCTTGAAGGGCAACCTGGTGTTTTCGGGGGCATGCCCTTCCTGAAACAAACCTCTGATATCATGGAATAAATTGACACAAGACAGAACTTTAGATGATGTTTATTTTGAAAGAATCTAGACAACAAATTCAATTTGACTCAAATGATTGATATTGCCTTTCAAAGAGTTGAAAACATCATGGGAAAAGGAGAAAATGCTGGTTACCAGCATTTTCTCCTTTTTCCATAATGTTTTCAAAGGGCTGTTTTCTCCGAAGGCTTGCTTAAAGTCACAATTGTTAGCTCACAGGTTAATTCTACCATTCGTAAGAAACTACAGTCAAGCATTCACAGAACACACATTGAATGAACCTTGAAAAGGTAGAAAATATTGTAGGAAAAGGAGAAAATGCTGGTTACCTCAATTTTCTCCATTTTTTTACCCGTTTTAAAAAGCTTTCACCAGTAACAGTTGATGAAATTAAGGATTGTGTAGCAGAGGGTTAAATGATTACAAAAATAAAATGCTTGATGTAATTATTGTTTACAGACTTCAAGATAATCCCAGTTCATTCTTACAGATGAAGAGCAATTCTAATAATTTTGAACTCAGCTGGGTTGTGGGGAGAGAGGGCACCTAGAACAATGATTACAGATGAAGGGCACGATGGTTGTGGGGAGAGAGGGCACCTACAACAATGCTTACAGATGAAGGGCACTTCTAATAATTTTGAACTCAGATGGTTGTGAAGAGAGAGCTAGGGCACCTAGAACAATGCTTACAGATGAAGGGCACGGTGGTTGTAGGGAGAGAGGGCACCTACAATCATTCTTACAGATGAAGGGCAATTCTAATAATTTTGAACTCAGCTGGGTTGTGGGGAGAGAGGGCACCTAGAACAATGATTACAAATGAAGGGCACGATGGTTGTGGGGAGAGAGGGCACCTACAACAATGCTTACAGATGAAAGGCACTTCTAATAATTTTGAACTCAGATGGTTGTGAAGAGAGAGCTAGGGCACCTAGAACAATGCTTACAGATGAAGGGCACGGTGGTTGCAGGGAGAGACTGGGCACCTACAACAATGCTTACAGATGAAGGGCACTTCTAATAATTTTGATAATGGTTGTGGAGAGAGAGGGCACCTACAACAATGCTTACAGATGAAGGGCACAATGGTTGTGGTGAGAGAGGGCACCTACAACAGTGCATCCAGATGAAGGACATGATGGTTGTGGGGAGAGAAGGCACCTAGAACAATGCTTACAGATGAAGGACATGATGGTTGTGGGGAGAGAGGGCACCTACAACAATGCTTACAGATGAAGGACATGATGGTTGTGGGGAGAGAGGGCACCTACAACAATGCTTACAGATGAAGGGCAATTCTGATAATTTAGAACTGATGGTTGTGGGGGGAGAGAGCACCTAGAACAATGCTTACAGATTAAGGGCATGTCATGGATGTGGGGAGAGGGAGAGAGCACTTAGAACATTATGCTTACAGATGAAGGGCACAATGGTTGTGGGGAGAGAGGGCACCTAGAACAATGCTTACAGATGAAGGGCAATTCTGATAATTTAGAACTGATGGTTGAGGGGGAGAGAGCACCAAGAACAACAGGAAGAAATAACCTGGGAATCTCTAATCTATCCTAATCAGTAGAGATTGGATGCACCACTGACAGCCTCAGTTTTGTGAAAACCTTTCAGTCATTTCTATCATAAAACCTTTTCTTCTTGGCTCCCAATATTTCTGATTGCTGTAAATCCTTTTCGTTACTACAGGACAAAATTCTAGACTAGCCTATCACCAATACATTTGCAGATGACTGATCCAAAGTTGCTTAACTGTTACCGAATGATCCCATCATTTAACAATCCTGAGAAAGAAGCCCTTTGAATACTAGCATGTTCCTCTACAATGTTTTCTACCCCTACCCAATCAAAGACTAATATGCTATTCATTTGAGTAACGATTTAATTCATTGCATGCAGATGCTTCAAATATGGAAACTTCTACATTTTTGTTGTGTGGTTTGAAGAGTTAAAAGATGAAAAAGGAATAAAATCATTGCTGAAAGAGGAGAAAATACTATTAACCAGCATTTTCTCATTTATCAACTATTAAACTCTTCAGCAGGGTTGTAAAAATGCTCTAACTTCTTTTCGCAAAGGATTAACTCTTTACCACACAACCCTGACCACCCTGAGAAAGAAAGCCTTTGAAAACATTGTAGCAAAAGAAGAAAATGCTGGTAACCAGCATTTTCTCCTTTTCCCACAATGTTTTCCACCCTTTCCAAATCAACTTTCAAATTTTGATACACATTTATTTTTGTCATCTGGAAATGCTTTCAACTTGAAATAATCCAAAATTTTGTCGCTTGGTAAAGAGTGAAATGCTGGTACCTGATCTCTAACAATCAGATTCAGTAACTATGTGATGACGGTAACCAGGGCTCTGGATAGTCTCTAAGAAAACGTTTTTATCATCAATGCTTCCAAGATTCTTGAATGCATGATGAAGAACAGGAAATCTACCCCAATAAAAGAAAAATGAAATGATGTAATCTCCTTTGATTTATGTCTCGATTATGTTACCTTCATTTAACTTTCTATCCTGTGAGATAGATAGCAGAATACAGGAAGTTAACTTCAGTTGATTACTGCTGATACAGTAGTGCAGAGCTTTGAAATTTGCTCATAAAATATAGAAAATTGATTGAAATTAAGTTTAATACATGATTAAAAGCGTGCTTATTCCCACTTGGCCAGCTTCAAAACAACAAACATGGTCCAAACATAGTTACTCAAAAATGTACCTAACTTTTTATCATTAATAACAAGCTAGATGCACAGTGGAATGTACCTAAGCTTTTGGCATATTTCTTAGCATTAATAACAAATTAATAAATAGCAATTCATGATTGGTCAAAAATGTACACATGTTCATTTTAACCCACTCCCAAACAAGCTCTGGTTTTTACGTGTTTGCAGTAAAAGTCTTTTGAAAACACTGTGGGAAAAGGAGAAATTGCTCATAATGAGCAATTCCTCCTTTTCCCACAATGTTTTCTACCGTTTTTGAGAACTTTCTGCCATTTTTTCCAAATCCAAAATTGTCGTCTGCAAACTTTTTTCGGTTTGGAAGGGTCCGAAATTTATCGTTTGGGAAAGGGTTAACCCATTACCACACAATCCCTACTTTTGACGCCCCTGTGAAAGAAGCCTTTAGAAAACATTGTGGGAAAAAGAGAAAATGCTGGTTACCCACAATGTTTTCCACCCTTCACAAAACAAATTTCAATTTTTCAGTCACCTTTATTTTGTCGTCTGCAAATGCTTTCAATTTGGACCAGCCTAAAATTTTCTTGTGTGGTAAAGAGCTAAGGGGCTCCTGCCAATATTTGCTGGCAAAATTATGCCATCTATATCTTTGAAACTGTATTTCTTGTTTTTATTCATCCAAATTCAAAGTATTTGGTTCAAATAAGATTGGTCTTTCCATTAGGACTGATGACAGTTATTGCAATATGATTCATTTCTCTCTCACTGGTGATCAGTGTTTTGCAAATGGTTATCTGGGAAAGCAGCCAATGGCTTGGGATGAGTACTATGCAAAGCACTCATAAAAAAAAAACTCCAGGCGAGCATGGACCGGAGCACCTGCCATTGTAATATGACCAATTTTCATTTATTTTCTAGAAACCCTTCAATTATTGAATCATTTAACCCTTTACCAAAGAACTAACTATATGATATGTCAAAATTGATTTCTTAACCCTTTACTCCATAGATACTCATTTCTACGCATTGCTTGTATGAGCCTTTGGAAAATATTGTGGCAAAAGGTGAAATTGCTCGGGACGAGCAATTTCACCTTTTGCCACAATTTTTTCTACACTATCAAAAGGTGTCATATACACATAAGAAACGGCTTCATCCTTGCTGTTATTTAGGGTCAATTAGAGATACCATAGAAATGCCTTATGGGGTAAAGGGTTTATCGACAAATCACATGTAATTCATAACATGAAAGTTTTCTTTCACAGAGTAGAAGGCATTGTGAGAAAAGGAGAACATCATTTACTCCTTTTTCCCACATTTTTCAAAAAGGCCCCTTCCCTAGGATGATAAAAACTCCAGATTGTGTGGTGAAGAAAATCAGACAGTTTCAGGTAAAATACATTAGGAACAGCTCTATCCATTTATTAGTGACATTAATGTTTATAACGACTGGAACCAATTTGTGGATTTATAAGCCAAAGAAATAAATATCAAATTTTACTTCTTCCACCAACACCCCAGGCAACCTTCCTACTACCACTGCCTTTGTTTTAATTCTCTTTACAAAACAATCCAAGTTTATATGACTCTGAGAAGGAGCCTTTTAACTCATTACCACACGAGACAATTTTGGACTCGTCCAATTTGAAAGCATTTGCAGATGACAAAATAAGGTGACTGAAAAATAGAAACTTGTTCTGGAAAGGGTAGAAAACACTGTGGGAAAAGGAGAAAATGCTGGTTACCAGCATTTTCTCCTTTTCCCACAGTGTTTTCAAAAGGCTTCTTTCTCAGGGGCGTCAAAAGTAGGGATTGAGTGGTAATGGGTTAAAAGCATTGTTGGGGGAAAAGAAGAAAACACTGGTAAACCAAAAAAAAAAAATTAATAATCTTTTGAGCAACATAATATTTTACTGTCTGAAAATGCTTTGATTTTGGTTAAGTCCAAAATTTTGTTGAACAGCTACATTCTTTCTTGAAAACAAAAATTTTAAACTTGTCCAAATTGAAAGCTTTATTATTTTGTAGAAGGCTAAATGATCCAAAAATTTACTCTTTTTCCGACAATGTATTGAAAAGTTTTTTCCTTCAAGGTTATTTAACTCATAACCAAACAACAGAATTCTTGGCTTGTCCAAATTAAAAGCATTTGCAGATGACATAATAAAAGCGATTGAAAATTTGAAATTTGTTCTGTGCAGGGTAGGAAACATTGTGGTTTGGACTTGTCCGTACTTTTGTCATTTGGTAAAGAGTCACAAGGCTTCAAATCAACACTTTCTCTTTTGCTTGCAATGTTTTTAAATTCTTCTTCCCTAGAGATTGTTAAAAAGCTTGCTCGTTAACCAACCACAAAATTAGTGACAATTTGTACAAGTTGAAACTATTAATTTTGCAGATGAGAAATTTAACTCATTACCAAACAATCCCTACTTTTGACGTCCCTGAGAAAGAAGCCTTTAGAAAACATAGTGGGAAAAGGAGAAAATGCTGGTAACCAGCATTTTCTCCTTTTCCCACCATGTTTTCTACCCTTCACTACACAAATTTCAAATTTTCAGTCACTTTTATTTTGTCGTCTGCAAATGCTTTCAATTTGGACAAACCTAAAATTTTGTCGTTTGGTAGTGAGTTAAAATGTGTCTCAATTCATGGTACTTGTTTATAAAATTAAAGAAAACATTGGTATTTAGTAAAGAAGTATAGGGCTAAGCCTACCAATCTGTATAGATAATTTTCCAGCACAATAGGAAGTGACATATGGTTCCTTTTTAAGAGCCCAGTCGTACAGTCCCTTCTAATTCAGATAGGATTTTCTAAATGATGAGTTTTAAACACCCTTACGTAATAAACAATAATTAAACTCACATTCCAACATCTTTGTTTTGGAGTTTAGCTTCTACAATACCTCCTCAGGCAAGTTTGTCCTGTGTGTGTCAAGAATGCAAGATCAGACTGCATTTTTTGTAAAGTCTGATCACAGTCATGAACTGTACAATATGTTATGAGACAAAATGGTCAATAACCCTTTGAAATTGCAACCATCAGCCAAGATTATACCAGATTATGGAATTTAGATACTTCAAAAATGAACATATAATTAATGCAAGTGACAAAATACAAAAACCTGCAGCTACAATATATGTCTATCAGTTGGGGAGAAAAGGTTGTGGGAAAAGGAGTTCATCTTGTCCTTTTCTCATGATGCTTGCAAAAGCCATCTTTTTTTTCCCAAGGTTGATGCAAGTACTTTTGTCAAACTGTGAGCAATTCGTATGGATGTCTTTTATAAGTCTTTCAAGGCATATGAAACATTATAAACATGAAATGGCTGGCTTAACAATTTACAACTTTACCAAATGAGAAAAATTTTAGACTTGTCCAAATTAAAAGCATTAATGCACACAACAAAATGAATGTGACTCCATAATTAAAACTTGACTTCAAAGCAGTAGAAAACATTGTGGGAAAAGGAGAAAATGCTGGTAATCAGCATTTTCTCCTTTTCCCACAATGTTTTCAAAAGGCTTCTTTCTCTGGGGCAATAAAAGTCTGCATTGTGTGGTAAAGGACTAACAAACCCTAACAAAGAAGGCCTTTAAAAACACTGAATGAAAAGGAGAAAAATACTGGTTACCCACATTTTTACATTTTCCTACTTTATCTTCCACATTCCCATCAATAAATTTCATCATTTAAGCTACATTTTGTTTGTTGTCTGCTAATAATTTTTAATTTTGGGGAACCTAAAATAAGTTATTAACCTTTTTTACTTTAAACGACTTTGAGAAAGATTGTGGGTGAAGGAGAAAATGCTGGGAACCAGCATTTTCTCCTTTTCTCACAATTTTCTCTACCCTTCCCAATACCAATTTCAAATTTTCAGTCGTTTTTATTTGGTTGTCTGCATACACTTTCAATTCAGTGTTCAGAGTAACCCTAAAATATTGTCGTTTGGTAGGGAGTTAATGTGTAGAGAGTAATAAACAAAATGTTAAAGTACTTTTCTGATTTGATTAACAACTGCAATTTTCCTACTTGCTTCCACAAAGCAGAGACATTTAAGTTTTATAAACACATTGTAAGAAGAATAACACCTGTTTTTGGAATGAATGCCACAAGTTAAACTCTTTGCCAAACGGCAAAGTTTTAGAAAAGTCTAAATTGAAAACATTTGCAGACGACAAAATAAATGTGACTGAAAAATTGAAATTTGTCATGGGAAGGGTAGAAAACATTGTGGGAAAAGGAGAAAATGCTGGTTACCAGCATTTTCTCCTTTTCCCACAATTGTTTTCAAAAGGCTTCTCTCTCTCAGGGTCATTGAAAGTTGGGATTATGTGGTACAGGATTAACTCTACCACACAATCCCGACTTTTAACGACCCTCAGAGAGAAGCCTTTTGAAAACACTGTGGGAAAAGGAGAAAATGCTGGTTACCAGCATTTTCTCCTTTTCCCACAGTGTTTTCTACCCTTCCCAAACCAAATTTTAAATTGTCAGCCACTTTTATTTTGTCATCTGCAAATGCTTTCAATTTGGACCAGTCTAAAATATTGTCATATGGTAATGGGTTAATTACTTTGGCACAATTCTCAACTCTTTGCCATGAATGATAAAATTTCCGACTGGTCCGAAATTGAAAGCATCCGCAGACGACAAATTCAGTGTTGTTCAAATGATGAAATTTACCTTTGATATGGAAGAAAAATTGGTGGAGAAAGAAGTAGATGCTGGTGAACACATTACCACACAATGACCAATTTTGACGACCCTGAGAAAGAAGCCCTTTGAAAACATTGTGTGAAAAGGAGAAAATGCTAGTAACCAGCATTTTCTCCTTTTTCCACAATGTTTTCTACCCTTCACAAAAAAGATTTTCACATTTTCAGTCACTTTTATTTTGTTGTCTGCAAATGCTTTCGATTTGGACAAGCCAAATATTTTGTCGTTTGGTAATAAGTTAAATCATCATAATATGCAAAATGCTTTTCATTTTGGTAAAGTCTAAAAAATGTTGTTGTTTGGTTAACTATTTCCCAAACGACAAATTATAGACTTTTCCAAACTCAAAGAGTTTGCAGAAGACAATTTCAAATCTGATAAAAATGGCAGAAAGTTCTCCAAATGGGCAGAAAACACTGTGGGAAAAGGAGAAATTGCTCGTTACGAGCAATTTCTCCTTTTCCCACAGTGCTTTCAAAAGACTTGTACTGCAGACACGTAAAAACAAGGGCTTGTTTGGGAAAGGGTTAAGTTATATTAACATGTAATTGTTTGGTAAAAATTTAATGAGATGTCTGAAAACTTAGTGAGAAAAAAGATAACTGATAATAGGTAATAAAAAAATGCTGATTTCATCTTTAAATCTGCAAAAAAAAAATTCTTTACTTTATCTTGGATTAATAGATACAAGTTACATCCAATAAAATTGAAGAATCACTTATTAATTTTGTTTATATCACATCTATTAGATCCTCTTTAACTGCTTCCGAAAACATTCAATTGAACATAAACCCAAGATTTATTCTAAGGAACTGACAGGCACAAACAAAATCGTAAAACACTTTTCAGTAGCTACAAACCTTTATGTTCAACCTTTTGGGTAAAGACAAAATTTCAGATTTTAACTCTTTTATACCAAGCAATCTAGATTTTTAATAATCTTAACAAAGACAGCTTGTGAAAACATTCTGAGAAAACGCAAAACTGCTAGTCAACAGATTTTTCTCTTTTTCCCATAACATTTTATATCCCACCAAAAAGAAATTGTATCATTTGATCTATGCTTAAATTGTTGTCTATCAATGTTTACAATTTGGACAAGTCTACAATTTTGTTGTTTGGTAACTAATGGGATTAAAAACTGCAGATTAAAGCCGAAATTTGGCTAGAATGATCAAATAAATCCTCAATGTGGTAGACAGCATTGTTGGAAAAGGAGAAAGTGACGGTTACCAACATTTTCTCCTGTTCACAAAATGTTTTCAGAAGGCTTATCTTTCTCACTATAACTCAGGATTATGAGGCAAAGGGTTAAAAATTACAAGAAAATTGTTTTTTGACAAAATATTTTTTAACTATACAATTAAATGGTTTTATTATTTTTTTATAGATAGCTGTTAAAATAATGGAAGTGAAGTAAAAAAAAATTAATTTAGAATGGTTGTACTCTTTGCCCAACTTTCAACTTTTTGTGACTGCTTTTGATGTAAATGTAGACCAAAATCAGATTGCAAAGAACATACAAACTGATCTTTAATCTATACTATCCACTTTGTTGAGACCTTCAGAGAGAGGATGCCGTTAAATTGCTCCTATTACTAATTTATTTCTGAAAAGGAAATGCTGTAGGTTTATTCAACATTCTAAAGGATGATACTTTAACATGCAGTCCTGACTTTTAACAACCCTGCAGAAAAAAGTTTTTTGGAAAGATTCTGTAAAAATAGGAGAAAATGCTGGTAAACTGCATTTTCTTTTGTCCTTCAATATAATTAGTTTGACCTTCAAAATAAGAAGAAACAATTAACCCTTTGTTCCATAGAAACTCATTTCTACCCATTGCTTGTAGGAGCCTTTGGAAAACATTGTGGCAAAAGGTGAAATTGCTCGTGACGAGCAATTTCACCTTTAGCCACAATGTTTTCTATGCTAATCAAAAAGTGTCATATACACATAAGAAACAGCTTCATCCTTGCTGTTATTTAGGGTCAATTAGAGATACCATAGAATTTATGCTCAATGGGGTAAAAGGTTAAATTAAGAATTTTGAACAATATTCATCATGCACTCTGCAAACACTTTCAAACCGGACAAGTCTAAAATTCTGTATTTAGTAAAGCAATTTTACCCTCAGTCTGCTAAGGGAAGCTCAATGGTCTTTCATAGGAAATGTAGATCAAGATAAGAATGCATAAAACATGCAGTCTGATCTTGGATCTGTACTGTCCAGTACGGAGATATTCCTCCCTAAGAGACAATTTCAGAATAGCATTGTTACAAGGCTTGAGAAGTTTTATTTGACACATCAAGAAGGTTAACACTTTACAAACCAATTCCGGGTTTTTTTTACGAATCTCAGAAAGAGGCCTTTTGAAAACATTGTGGGAAAAAGGAGAAAATGCTGGTTACCAGCATTTTCTCCTTTTCCCACAATGTTTTCCACCCTTCCCAGAACAAATTCCAACTTTTGACTCGCATTGATTTTGTCCTCTGCAAATGGTTTCAATTTGGACCAGTCTAAAATTTTGTCTTTTGGTAAAGAGTTACCACACAATCATGACTTTTAACACCCCTGTATAAAAATCCTTTTGAAAACTTTTGCTGGAAAAGGAGAAAATACTGGTGACCAGTATTTTCTCCTTTTCCCACAATGTTTTCTTCCCCATCCAAAACAAAAATCACTATTTCAGTTACATTCATCTTACCATCTGCAAATCCTTTCA
The DNA here is from genome assembly GCA_943736015.1 of Tridacna crocea. Classification (NCBI taxonomy): domain Eukaryota; kingdom Metazoa; phylum Mollusca; class Bivalvia; order Cardiida; family Cardiidae; genus Tridacna; species Tridacna crocea. The sequence continues at coordinate 34,563,137 of OX031067.1, read as the reverse complement.
ATTTGGATCAGTCTAAAATTTCATCATTTGGTAAAGAGTTTGAGGGTTAAGTTTAATTGCATTTTGACAAGTGCTGAAGGCTTATCAGACTTATGACAATGTTTCTGTGGAGAATTATGCCACTTCACATGAAAGACATTGATAATTATTTTAACTTCCATGTTCTTAGAAAATAATATCACTTTCCAGAATTAATACATGTTTCAAGTGTGGTGATAAGCCCCACAGTTCCTTATCTCAATGCTTTCCTAAAGAGCCAGATTAGCAAACTTTTGATATAAAACTAATTAAAAAATTATGAAATGTTCGTCGATAAAGAACAAGGTAAAATTATCGCAACATTGATAAAAAGCTTAGATTCTTGGGGCCATATAAACCACATTTCAGTTTACAATCTCAATAGAATTCATTTTGCCATAATAATTTTGAAACATGTCCAAACTGTCTATTTTACATTATGTTCATCACCCTTTACAGCGGGACAAAATTTTTGACTAGTCGAATCCGAATGTATCTCCAGACGATAAGTTAAATCTTTACAAGATGACAATATTTTAGAGCAAAAGTGAAAGGATTTGCAGACAATGTCCCATATGTACTTCATATTGTTGAATTGTTCTTTAAAAGTTCTTTAAAAGTCTATTCTAACATGACATACAAATTCGGCTCTATAAACACATTACAAGGAAAGCAATCCGTGCAGAGTGACATCATTCTATATCGAGTGACATCATTCAATGAGTGGGTTATTCAATGGAATATAATCTTCATCCATGTGTTTACTCCCAAGTTTGAACTTGTTTTCTTTTCATTAAGAATTGGCCATGTTAGAATTGAAATAATCTTCTTTCTATCGTGGTTTATCGTTCAATAAACCATGATGTGAGTTATAAGGTGCAATAAATAAACCACTCAGGCTATCACCCTCATGGATTATTTATTGTGCCTCATAACTCACACCTGTGGTTTAATGAACGATAAACCACGATAGGAAGAAGATTATTTCTGAAGCAAACATTTTTGGAAGAGAAGAAAATGCTATTTACAAACATTCTGCACCAATATTATGACAATGTTTTCCAAAAACAAATTCTTCCACTGGGTCATTAACACTCAGGATTGGGTTTAAAAGGGATTAAATATGGCTCAGTTTTTGTATTTGAAGAGAAAAGGAGAAAACGTGGGTCACTAGTATTTTGTCCTTTTCCCATATGGTTTCAAAAGCTGTCTTTTCCAGGGACATCACAAAACTCCAGGTTGTGTGTTTATTCTTAAACAAAAGAAAAATCTTAAGACTAGTGTTCAAGTTGAATGCAATAGCAGATAACAAAATAAATGTGGATCTTCAAGAGGAATTGGTCGATAAAAGGATACAAAACCTTGTGGGAAAAGGACAAAATGCTGGTTACCAGCATTTTCTCCTTTTTTTTCACAAAGTTTGCAAAAACACACAGTTTCGTGACAAATATGCCAGTGATTGTGTGGCAAAGGTTTAAAATACAGTGGGGACAAAATTCAAGCTTTGAACCAATTCCAATTGACCCAAAAGCGGTCATGTTTCCAGAAGCTATCAGTTGGCTTGCGTTCAAAGTAACATTGCCTCTAGATTTTGATCATGCTATCACTTTTCAACCAGGGTGGTTTTTTAACCCTTTACCAAACGACAAAATTTTAGCCTTGTCCAAACTGAAAGCATTAATGCAGACAACATTTTCAGTGCAGCTCCAATGGTGCAATCTTTCTTTGACTGGGTAGAAAACATTGTGGGAAAAGGAGAAAATGCTGGTTACCAGCATTTTCTCCTTTTCCCACAATGTTTTCAAAAGGCTTCTTTCTCACGATCCTTGTTGGGACTATGTGGGAACGAGTTAAAGAAAGGTCGAAAAAGAAAACTACAATTTCAAATGAGCCATGCTCTGTGATAAGAGGGTTAAATGCATCTGCAAAAAAATGTTGACCCCCAGCACGCAGTGTGCGCAGCCTGACCTGGGTCAATTTTTGGCTTTACACTTTACCAGACTTTTACATTTTCAGGTGCATTCATTATAAAGGACAATTGCTGACAACAATTAAATTTGGCTCAGGTGAGGCAATAGTTAACCCATTACCACACAATCCCTACATTTGACGACCCTGAGAAAGAAGCCTTTAGAAAACATTGTGGGAAAAGGAGAAAATGCTGGTAACCAGAATTTTCTCCTTTTCCCACAATGTTTTCCACCCTTCACACAAAAAAAATTCAAATTTTCAGTTACTTTCATTTTGTCTTCTGCAAATGCTTTCGATTTGGACAAACCTGATAATGAGTTAATTGTTTCCATTACGTTAGGTTTAAACCATGCTCCCGGTAGCCATAGCAGCCATTAATGGAACAGGATTGATGTAATACAATGCAGAAGAACAGGATAAGCGAACTTGTCAGACCATGATTGCCAGGGTTACTGTGTCAGATTTTTTGACTGTCAAAAAATTGGCAACGGCAGTCTCGGTTCTGATGAAAGATCTAAAAGAACATAGCGGAACGGGTTGATTATTGCGTTCTACGATGGCCTGATCGATAATGGTAAAAAACGGGTTTGCACGTCCAAACATGGATCGTCTCTGAGTCTTGTTACGGCGCTTGTTAATATGTGCTGGTAGGTTCTGATGCGATCAAGTTTGCTTATCTGGTGCCTCTCTCGTTGTAATTACGCCAATCCCGTTTCAGTGTCCACTTTGTCAGAAACGGAACTGTCGTGGCTGCCGGGAGCATGTTGTAAACGTAGGGTTACCAAAATTTTGGGAATTTAATTCCAAATTGAAAGTACTTGCAGACAAATTTGAAATTCATGCAAATGAGCTGTGGGTCTTTGAAAGGTAAAGAAATTATTTAGGGAAAAGAAGAAAATGCTGATAACCAGCATTTTATCCTTTTGCCACAAAGTTTTCTAACCTTTCAAAGACAAGTCCCCACATTTTAGCCATATTCAAGTTGCTGTCTGTCTCAACAACAAAATTTTAGACTTGCCCAAATTGAAAGCATTTGCGGACGACAAAATAAAAGTGACTGAAAATTTGTTTTGTGAAGGGTAGAAAACATTGTGGGTAAAGGAGAAAATGCTGGTTACCTGGTTACAAGCATTTTCTCCTTTTCCCACAATGTTTTCTAAAGGCTTCTTTCTCAGGGGCGTCAAAAGTAGGGATTGTGAAGTAATGGGGTTTTTTTACGAGAAGTCTAAATGTTTTGTTTCCTGGTAAATTGTTAACTCTTTACCAAACAATAGAATTTTAGAACACTAGAAATTGAAATCATTTGCAGACAACAAAAAAAATACATGTGGTTGAAAAATTGAAATTTGTTGTTGGAAGGGTAGAAAACATTGTGAAAACAGGAGAAAATGCATTTGCTCCTTTTCCCACAATGCTTTCAAAAGTTTTTTTTCACATGTAAAACTATAAAGATGTTTTCAAAAGTCCCCCACCTCCCCCTGTTTGAGGCCAACTTTCTTTCCGGCATATTTTCGCTTCTCACCTCTGCTAACACATGAGAGAAAAGTAGTCGGTGGCTTTGGAAAGAAAGTTGTGTTAGTACTGGTGTGAGAAAGCCAGGAAACACATGTGTGTCACCGACCGCCATGATATGACCTTAGCTGTTAAAGTGGCATTAAATCCCATACAACAAACCAATCTTTACCCGTTTACCAAACTGTCCTTAGTTTTTATGATCAAGAGGAAGGAGCCTTATGAAACCGCATTTTCTCCTTTCCTCACAGTGTTTTCTACTTTTCTGAAGTCAAGTTTCAATTTTTGAGTCACATTTTACTTTGTCATCTGCAAAATGCTTTTGATTTGGACAAGTCTAAAAATGTTGTTGTCTGGTAAAGAGTGAAAGCTGCTGAATGCTGGTAATTTTTAGGCTTAATTGCACACCTCTAAATCTTGTAAACTTAAAACAACTCAATATCTATCTAAAGAGCCCAAATGTTTTAAGATTACAGGTGATTGAGAACAAAACAAGTCAGAATACCGAAGCGTCCATGCCAGATTATGGTATCAAACAGACATGGCATTTCGACTTTTTGGCACGTTTTTTCTTGCTTTGTTTCTTCTGTTGAAGAATTGTTTGAGATAACCTCTCATTTTTTTTTTCAAAAAGCAAAAAAGAAAGAAAAAAACAACTCCCATTTTGTTCACTGACTTACCTTTTAATTTTAACACTTTGCCATACAATCCAGAGAAATCCTGAGGAAAAAAGCCTAATGGAGCCCAGCATTTTCTCCTTTTCCAACAATGTTTTCTAATCCTTTTACATAAAACTCCCATTATGTCTGTTGTATTTATGGTATTTATGGTATTGTCTGCAAATGCAATATGCAGGCAGTTTAGGTCTGAGCTAGGTCAGACTGCATATTTTATTCAGTCTGATCTTAATCTACTAGGTCTGCATAAGTAATTAGACCGAAGTTCAGCAATTACAAATCAGTCAATCTTTTTCAAATGTTTCTGCACCTGAGATTTTTTCCTTAACGTTGCATTTATCTTAAACGGACATCGTACACTTGAGTAAATGAGTCAAGAAATTTGATGCAAAAGACGTCTATAATTCCCCCTCAAATAATCATTATTTCGAAACCTTGTTTTTATCGATACAATCTCAAGCACTCATTTCCTTCTGGTTCTTTTTATCTCATTTTTGGTCAAGGCGAAACAGTTACTTGATTGAAACAGTGAATTTTTAGATTAAATTCATTACTGTATACTACTATTTCACACTTGTCAAATTTGAAGCATCCACAAATGAAAGCGCCCTAAATGATGATTTTTTCTCCTTTTCCCAGTACTATTGCTTTCAAATGCTTTCTTCTTCAAGGTCATTCAGACTTGGAGTCGCATGGAAAGGATTTATTTGAATAATGGCCTACATACGAAATATTCAGTTTTTGGTACATGTTATTTCCCGCACATTCATAAAATATTAGAAACAAAAAGAAGGGGGAAGTGGGAAAGGGAAGTTTAAAAGGGTGAACATTTTTAGTATTTTCAGTTTTTTCACTATACCTTTAACTCATTACCAAAAGACAAAATTTCAGTTTTGTCCTAACCAAAAACATTTGCAGACGACCAAATAAAAATGACTGAAAATCTGAAATTTGTTTTGTGAAGGGTAGAAAGCATTGTGGGAAAAGGAGAAAATGCTGGTTACCAGCATTTTCTCCTTTTCCCACAATGTCTTTTAAAGGCTTCTTTCTCAGGGACGTCAAAAGTAGGGATTGTGTGGTAATGGGTTAAGGTACAATATCACGGCTAAAAGTTTCACAAAACCATGTGCACGTGAAATTTGTGTACGCAGTGTAGAAAAGGAAGCATCAAATCTGCAAACAAATTTCACAAAACCGCCGAACTTCATGTTTTAACTAAATATCTGTAAACTTTACACCAGCTCCGATAAAACATTGATTGCTATATGATTAAGTTCACATACAGTTCCAAATAATTTGCATATTAAATTTTAAAGCAGTTTACAGAAACAATTAAGCCTTGAAAATTCTCAGTAAAATTTACTGAAACACACCATTTTTTTTAACCAATTTTTTATAGTTAACATTTTCTCTAACAAATCTGCATTTTCATGACCTTGAAAAATGAGGCTTTAGAAAACATTGTAGGAAAAGGTGAAAATGCTGGTATCCAGCATTTTCACCTTTTCCAACAATGTTTTCTACCCTATGAAATGCAGAAACCATCATTTGAGCTACAAGTAAATTGTTGTTCTACGATTGCTTTCAATTTTAATCAGTCTAAAATGTTGTTGTTTCGTTGGTAATGAGTTAACTTGATTGCACAATTTTTCAATGTTGGTCATTGAATGGAGTTGATAGGGAAATAGCATATCAATGGCAGAGCCAAAAACTAAACTAGCACTTAATAATGAATGGATGACTTCCTGCTTCTCTCCTCCACCTAACACCAAACAACCTTCTTAATCCTTTACCGCACAATGCCGACTTTTGACAATCCTGGAAAAGAAGCCTTATGAAACCAGTTGTGGAAAGACAAGGAAATGCTGGCAATTTAACTAGCCTTTTATCCTTTTTCAACAATCTTTTCTACCCTGCTTGAAACCAATTTCAATTTTTGAGTTACATTTCTTTTGTCGTCTGCAAGTGCTTTCAATCTGGGCCAGTCATAAATATGTCATTCAGTAAAGAGTTAACTCTTTGCAAGACAAAAAAAATTCTAGACAGTATTAATTGACCAAACTGAAAGAATTTGCAGACAATAAATTATCTGTTGCTAAAACAGATAGTCTTTACATTTGATACAGTAGAAAATATTATGGGAAAATGAGAAAATACTGATTACTTATGATTATTTTCTCCTTGTACCACTGTGTTTTCAAAAGGTACATGTATTTTCCTCTTGAATGTAAGAACTCAAGACTTGTGTGGTGAAAGGTTAACCCATTACCACACAATCCCTACTTTTGACGCCCCTGAGAAAGAAAGCCTTTTGAAAACACTGTGGGAAAAGGAGAAAATGCTGGTAACCAGCATTTTCTCCTTTTCCCACAGTGTTTTCTACCCTTCCCAGAACAAATTTCAATTTTTCAGTGACCTTTATTTTGTCGTCTGCAAATGCTTTCAATCTGGACCAGTCTAAAATTTTCTTGTGTGGTAAAGAGTTAAAGCCCGAAATTCATCACAATTAACCATACGATAACATTTCATATTTGTCAAAATCAAAAGCATTTGCTAAAATTTTGTCTTTTAGTAAAGAAATAAAATTCTTGGTTGTTTGAAAATGTGTACTATATTTCATTTACCTGTTTTTCTTTCTTGATGTTCTCTCTGAGAGTTTGCAGCTGAGCTATCATTTCACCTAGCCTCTTCTCTTTGTCCTCTTGAGCATTTGTGTCACTTAGCAACTGCTGAATATTCAGCAACAACTGTTTGTCTTGAGCCCCATGCGATGCCATGTTTAGACAATTATCAAAATATTCCTTTCCCATCAAACTCTCCGTCGAAGACATGGGGTTTGAATTCAAGCGCTCTAACACACTATCCATGGATTTCTTTTGCAACCCCAACAAGGGTTTTGTTGAATTATTATTTGTACAATTATACTCCTGTTCACTTTCGGAATCAGAGCTACTGTTTTTGATACTTTGTAAAATTCTCTGTTTTTTATTGGTTGGTCGGTCTTTGTCAAAACTGCTATCCAAGTCTTGATGATCTATACCATTAACGGTGGTCTCGTGATTTTCTACGATATGTAAGGCTGGCTTGTAACCAATGTCTCCGTGCAAGTCAAAGCCATGAAAGTCTCGAGGTATGCTGTTGTAAATTGGTCGCTCACTTACGACGTCGTCTTTTGGCAACTTTGTAGGCGTATTCTTACGCTTAGAAGACATGCTCCTGAAGAGAGAGAAAAAAAATTAAAATTAAAATAAATTCAATTAGTTTAACCATGGTATATTAACAATTGTGCATTAACTCTTTACCAACAGAAAATATTTTGGACTTGTCCAAATTGAAAGCATTTGCAGACGACAAAATAAACGTGGATCAAAAATTTAAATTTGATTTGAAAAGGGTAGAAAACTTCGTGGGAAAAGGAGAAAATGCTGGTTACCAGCATATTCTCCTTTTTCCCCAATGTTTTCAAAGGCTTTCTTTCTCAGGGTCGTCAAAACTTTGTGTGGTAATGAGTTAACATACAATTCTGAGTTTTGACACTCCTACGGCAAACAACTTTTGAAAATATGGTGACAAAAGAGTAATTTCATGTTAGAAGTGATTCCCCTTCTGTACTTATGTTACAATAATAATAATACTAATAATAATGATGATGATGATCATATAATAATGATGATGATGATGATGATATCATCATCATCATCATCATCATCAACATAAAAATGTGTTGATGGAAAAAAAAAAACATTCTTTTACACATGCCTCCTTGTACAAAATTCTATCAATGTGAAATTGAAGTTTCTTTTTGTCTAATTCATGCATCTAGACAACCAACTCACACAGTCAAAAATGAAATTCATATTTTCTTGAAATAATTTATATTTTTTTTAACAAAAACAAATTCCATTGTCATTTAACTATCACTGTTTGCTTTAATATGAAAAAAAAAAACACCAAAGTTGACAAGCCACCTAGGGAAAAAGCTCTTACTGTTCTTGCAAACAATATGAAACCTGCTCAAATCCTACAGAATACAATTTTCAATTTCTCTTTCAACAGAAAAACAAAAGAACAACTTGTGCCGGAAAACAAAGTCAGAGAAAATGAAATCAAATAATTCTAAAAAGGAACGTCAATTAAGACAGGAAATAATTTTTTAATTATACTAGTCACTTCCTAGTCGACTTCGATGTGTCTTTTCAGGCCTCGGGCTCTACAATATGTATAATTGTCAGGCAGCCATCATTATTTCTGAACTAACCTCAAGCTATCTATACTCTTCAACAGACGACAAAACTTTCGAATGGCCCTCAATAGATAGGCATTTGCACACTGCAGATCATAATGGCTCGATGGATGGGATTTGCCTTTTAAGAGACCTACAAAACATTGTGGGGAAATGGAGAAAATGCTGCTTATTAAACTATCATTTTCTCCTTTTTCCTCTGTGTTTTCAAAAGCTTATTCGGTGTCTGTAAAACATGGATTTTTTGTCAAATTACTCCTTACAATAAAATTCATTCTATCCCTTACAAATAATTTTGTATAAAGTAACATAAAGTAGAACCATTTGAATCAAAAGAAATCTGTAATTTAAATGACGATAAAAACAATGTGGAAAAAATGCAGACTCCCAGATCAGTCTGTAAGTTCTATGCATTTTGATTATTACCTACACTATCCACAAAGAGAGCATTAGTCGTGACTGATGCCCAAGGGGCAAATTGAATTATAATGACAAATAATAAGAGGACATTATCTATCTTGTAAGTTGTATTTCTCATGTAATCTTCAAATATTATGATACACAAGTGATCTATCAATTTGGATGGGTTATTGATTTTATCAAGTGATGGATAATTAATTCATTCAAGATTTCTCATCATAAAATCATTCTGTATATTTTGCATTTACAGTTAATTTTACAAATCACCTGTCACAGTGATTTTGTGAAGATTTGGAGTCTCTCGAAACAGTCAAAATTTTTACCAAATGACGAAATGTTGGACATGTCCAAATCCAAAGTGTCTGCAGAAGAAATAAATTGAGGCAATTTGCTTTTAAAAAAATAAAGACAGTGAGGGAAATGGAGGAAATGCTGTTTTTCCTACATTGTTTTCAAAAGTCCAATTCCTCAAGCTTGTTAACACTTGCTTTGTTAACCCTTTATCAGATGATAAAAATTTCAGCCTTGTCTAAGATGAAGTCATCTGCAGACAACAATTTTAGTTCAGTGTAGTTCAAAAGATGCAACTTTTCTTTTATAAAGTAAAAAACATAAAAAATGTGGGAAAAGGAGAAAATGCAGGTTGCCAGCATTTTCTCCTTTTCTCACAATGTTTTCAAAAGGCTTTAATCTCAGTGGCATTAAAAGTCATCATTGTGTGGTAAAGAGTTAAAATAAATGGAATGACACTTTCAAGCTGATAGTAAAATATCAAACTTTGCGACTTCAAAGGTTCTTTTTTATGGAAAGATATCACTTTATCACACAGTGTAGTTCCAAGATCAGACTGCACGCTTCTTTCTCAGGGTCGATAAAAGTAGGGATTGCGTGGTAAAGAGTTAATCACATAGTCCTGACTTGTAAAGATCTAGAGAAAATTTGAAAACTTTGAGGGGGAAAAAGAGAAAATGCTGTTCACCTGCATGCACCTTCTACTTTTTCCAAGATGTTTTCAACCTTTCAAAAAACACAGTTCAGAATTTGCATCAAATTAATTTTGCTGTCTGCAAAATGCTTTTGGTTTATCCAAGTCTAAAATATTGTCATATACGAGTGGTAAAGATCGAGTTGCAGATTAGAAAATGCTTTTAGACATAGAATAACTCTTGTTACTAGATTTTTCATTTTTTCCCAGTTTTCAAAAGCCTTATCGCTTTCCAAATGACAAAATTCTAGACTGGTCCAAATTAAAAGCACTTGCAGACAACAAAATGAATGTAACTCAAAAATTAAAATTTGTTTCCAGCAGAGTATAACACATTGTGGAAAAAGGAGAAAATGCTGGTAACCAGCATTTTCTCCTTTTCCAACAAAGTTTTCAAAAGGCTTCTTTCTCAGGGTTATAAAAACCAGGGAATGAATGGGAAAGGGTTAAATTCTCTAGGGTTGTTAAAACTCTGCGATTGTTTGGTATAAGATCTTGAGGGGATCACCGATGATAGAATATTATCATAGAATGATAAACAAGGAAACATTGCAGCAAATTATGATAGACTTTATTCCCTAATAAGCAATAACCACTAAAATTTATGACTCTCAAAAAAGAGAAGGTATTCAATAATAAAAGTTAAAAAATAAGAAACTCACAGAAATTTATCTGAAAACTCTTTGCTAATTTACACGCACTAATCCATTCACATAAATCCGTCTATAAATTATTACTTTCCATCACTTGTACTGATTATTTATCATTAAAATATTCTCATATAAGTTTATCTGAAATACATTACATCACATTAAAAACTTGATACTATCACACTCATATGAGAAAAAAAAACATAATGAAGGCTTGCTTCATTTCGCTCTTCCTATCCTACGCGTATGAAGATTAAAATTATAGACCATGAATGAGAATTTTAATGTAAAATTATGATAAAGGCTCCGGAAAAAAAATACGACATCGGGTGGGAAACCCCACCTTATCCTATTGTTGTTGAATAACCAAGCTTGACTTTATTGTACTTTCATACAGGGTATTTTCAAGCAAGGTTTTTGTTGATTTAATTAAAATTTTCTATGTGTGACTTACTGGTTATAATAGAATCTGCGGGTGAAATATGCTGGGGTATAAAAAAAAGGACAAAAAAAAGTTGTCTTTTCAATGAGAAAAGAAAAGGGCTGTTTGAAGCTGAAGAATTGAAAAAAGAGGATTGTAAAAAATTATGATTCTCATCCCCATGTATCCCTGGAGCTTTATTATCATTTTCACCAAGGTGTTTCAACAGGTCCTTTTATGCTTTTTGGAACAAAAATACTGACTTTTAAAGACCTGGAGAAAAATCACCTTCGAAAACATTTAGGAAAAAGGGAAAATGCCGGTAATCTGCATTTCCTCATTTTACCACAATGTTTTCTGTCCTACCAAAAACAAATCCCATCTCTGAGCCTCATTCAAATTGTCAACTGGAAATGCTTATAATATGGACTGATCTAGAATTTCACCTTCCAGTGAATCCAGATTTAGACTTAGATTGAAATTGAGAATGGTTTGTTAACTCTTTACCATAAGCCAAAATTTTGGACCAGTCCAAATTGAAAACATTTGCAGACAACAAAATAAATGTGAATCAAAATTTCAACTTTGATATAGATAGGGTAGAAGTTTTAACCCTTACCCAAACAATCCCTGGTTTTTACGGGTCTAGAATTGTAGCCTTTTGAAAACATTTTGGGAAAAGGAGAAAATGCTGGTAACCTGAGCATTTTCTCCTTTTCCCAAAATGTTTTCATAGACAGAAATCATCTTTTCAGCAAGAGTTTAATTGTAATCTGCAAATGCTTTCAATTTGGTCTAGTCCAAAGGTTTGTCGTTTGGGAAAGGGTTAAACACTTGCCTATGACAATTCATATGTGTCCCAATTGAATTCAGAGCTCCAGATAGAGGGAGTGATTTTGATTTCATAATTGAAAATATTAATTATTTTCCACTAAACCCTATATTATGGGTACTCATTAGAATCGTCTCATCAAGACAATTCTAATGAGTACCCACAATATAGGGTCTGGAAGAGAAATAATGGATTTAGAATGCCATCACTCCCTCTTATCTGGTCCAGCTCTGGATTGGATTTGTGTTTCAATGGGTAGAAAACATTGTTTCCAGCATTTTCTTCTTTTCCCATAGTGTTTTCAAAAACTTTCACAAGTGGGCCATTAACTCCTTACCAAACAACAAAATTTCAGACTTGTCCAGCTTGAAAGCATATGCAGATGACAAAATAAGCGTGACCCAAAAATTGAAACTTGACATTCAAAGAGAAGAAAATATAGTGGGAAAAGGAGAAAATGCTGGTTGTACCAGCATTTTCTCCTTTTCTAACAATGTTTTCAGAAGGCTTCTTAATTCTTAAGAGTTGTTAAAACTAGAATTTGTTTGGTAAAGGGTTAACTCTTTACCAAAGACAATATTTGAGGTTTGTCCAAATTGAAAGCATTTGCAGACGACAAAATGAAAGTGACTAAAAATTTGAAATTTGTTTTGTGAAGGGTAGAAAACATTGTGGGAAAAGGAGAAAATGCTGGTTACCAGCATTTTCTCCTTTTCTCACAGTGTTTTCTATAGTTTTCTTTCTCAGGGTCGTCAAAAGTAGGGATTGTGTGGTAATGGGTTAAAGTACAGCAATACGTGGCATCGGGGTGAAATGACCACCCCCACATAGATACCAAAAATTTAATGTGTCACAATTTTTGGAAACAGTGGGTAACGAAAGGAAAGTGGGGAGGAAAAAATGGACAATTTTCCCATGATGCCTGATTTCAATACAAAATAAAATAATTCTATTTAGGTGACTTCAAGCATCTCCATCTTTTTATCCATATTGATGCAATTCTTTTCTATGTGTGCATTCAGAAATCCACCAAGAATAATGAACTTATAAGCTTGTAGTGTGGCATCAATTGTACGAGGATTACAAACTTATGAATATGATTAACTCTTTACGAGACAACAAAAATTTCGAGTGGCCCAAACTGGAGGTCTTTGCAGACAACAATTTCAATGTGGCTTAAATGATGCAATTTTTCTATGAAAGACTAGAAAACATTGTGGGAAAAGGAGAAAATGCTGGTTACCAGCATTTTCTCCTTTTCCCATAATGTTTTCAAAAGGTTTCTTTCAGCGGGATAGTTAAAAGTCAGGATTGTGCGTTTAAAGGGTTAACTCTTTACAAAACAACACAAATTTTGAATGGTCCAAACTGAAGGCTTTTGCAGACAACAAATTAAAGTAGCTAAGTGGATGGCTTCTTTTTTTAACAGGATAGAAAACATTGTCAGAAAAGGAGAAAATGCTGGTTGCCAGCATATTCTCCTTTTTGCACGCTGTTTTGAATAACATTCTTCTTCAGGGTCGTTTAGACTCAGTATTGTGTTGGAAAAGGTTAACCCTTTACCACACAATGATGACTTTTAACCACCCTAAGGAAGAGGCCTTTTAAAAACACTGTGGGAAAAGGAGAAAATGCTGGTAACCAGCATTTTCTCCTTTTCCCATAAAGTTTTCTACCCTATCAAAGAAAAATTGCGTTATTTGAGCCACTATGAAATTGTCATCTGCAAATGGTCTCAAATCGGATAGGCCTAAAATTTTGCTGTGTGGTAACGGGTGAACTCTTTATAACAATATTTAGAGTCCCCGAAATTTAAAGCATTTGCAAGCCACAATTTAGATGCAGCGAAAATTATGCTTTTCGGCTGTGCAGGGGGAGAAAATTTTGAAAAAGGCCATGCTGGTGACTAATATTTTTCTCCTTTTCCTACAATATTTTCGAAAAGCTTCATCTTCAGGGTCACCAACTTGTTTGGTAAAGGATTTACCATGAACATTTAGTTGACAAAATATTTAGACCTGAAGAAAAAGCATTTCAGATGAGAAATCCGACTCGAACGATAACTTTCACGGTCATAGGGTAGAAAGTATTGGAGGGAAATAAGAAAAATCCTGGCTGAACAGCAATTTCTTCTTTTCCAAGACAATTTCCAACGCAAAATCTATTTCATGGTCTTTAAACCCTTTACCACACAATCCTTCACCCCTGAGAAAAAAGCCTTTTGAAAACTTTGTGTGTAAAGCAAAAAATGCTTGTAATCAGTATTTTCTTCTGCTCCCACAATGTTTTCAGGCATTAGCATTTAACCCTTTCCCTGAAACAATCCCTGGTTTTTATGACCCTGAAATAGAAGCCTTTTGAAAACATTGTGGGACAAGGAGAAAATGCTGGTAACCAGCATTTTCTCCTTTTCCCACAATGTTTTCTACCCTACTGGAAAGAAATTTCAATTTTTGAGTATAACGTTTATTCTCCTGTCTGCAAGTGCTTTCAATTTGGACGAGTCTAAAATTTTGCAGTCTGGTAAAGGTTTAAGCTACCTTTCACTTCTTCACTGCAAATGCTTTTAATCTGGTCCAATCGAAAATTTTGTAGTTTGGTACAGAATTAACTTAGGGAGAAAGTTAAGACTTATATTGAAAGGAATGAATACAGAAGACATGTTTAAATAATGCGCCTCATTTCCAATGTCACTTTAGCCTGGACTTTTGTCGAGTTAGTGCATGTAAGTCATTAACCCTGTGCACACACAATCCTTTGTTTGAAAAAAGATGAAGATTCAAAATATTAAAATAATTTTTTCAAAGGTAGAAAATATTGTGGGGAAAAGAAGAAAAATAATGAAAACAATTTTTCTCATAAACGCCACATTAGGTTTGTCATTTGCAAATGTTTTGAACATTGACAAATTCAAATTGCGTTCAGTCTCTAAATAACTAAAATGAATTTTTCATTTCAATAGTAAAACCCAAAATACTGCCATTTCAAAGTTAGGATTTTAATTTAAACATATTTATTTTACATCCATTGAGAAACAAGTTCTTACAACTTACGCTAATCTCTCTCGATTCTGCTTCCTGGGAACGAAAAACCAGTACTTGCGCCAAATGTGTGGGCCAATGAAAAATCCCGAAGTTGACAGTCGCTCCCGGGTATCAAACTCAGGACCTTTAGGTTATAAGACCAACGCACTACCTCACGACCACGGACACCACTGTGATGATTTTGGGACTAATATCTCCTTATCAGACAGTGTAGATCCAAGATCAGACTGCACGTTCTGTGCAGTCTGATCTTGATCTACATTGTCTGCAAAAGGTCAGTGAGTCCACTTAGCAAACCTACGGGTTAAGAGAGTTTCCTTTTTAACATGGCAAGAAAAACATAGACTTGTCCAAATTAAAAGGATTGGCAGACAACACTATAAACATGACTCAGATAATAGCATTTGTTTTTGAAATAGGGTAGAAAACTAAATTGTGGGAAAAGGAGAAAATGCTGGTTACCAGCATTTTCTCCTTTTCCCTTAACCCTTTACTCCATAGATACTCATTTCTACGCATTGCTTGTAGGAGCCTTTGGAAAACATTGTGGCAAAAGGTGAAATCGCTCGTGATGAGCAATTTCACCTTTTGTCACAATGTTTTCTATGCTATCAAAAGGTGTCATAAACACATGATAAGAAACAGTTTCATCCTTGTTGTTCTTTAGGGTCATTTAGAGATACCATAGAAATGCCTTATGGGGTAAAGGGTTAACTCTTTACCAAACAACAAAATATTAGACTGGTCCAAATTGAAAGCACTTGCAGATGACAGAATAAAAATTGAAGTTTGTTTCCAGCAGGGTAGAAAACATTGTGGGAAAAGGAGAAAATGCTGGTTACCAGCAATTTCTCCTTTTCCCACAATGTTTTCAGAAGACTTCTTTCTCAGGGTCGTTTGGGAAAAGGTTAAAGTTTTCAAAAGCCTTTTTCATCAGAGATATAATAACTTGGGGTTATATGGTAAAGGGTTAAATGCATTTATTTGATCTTTAGGTGACAAAAAGCCATGGTTTTTCTCTTGTAAAAACAACAAAGGGTATTTAATGTCATTTTTGGTCCATTTATCATACAATGGCTCCTGGCAGACATGTTTTTAAAATATATTATCGTTTGGTCTTCAAAGAGCCACCTTATACAGAGTCTACAGTCTAGAATCCCATTTATCTAATGGAAGAAAATAGGGATTCTTTTTTTTTTTGTAAAAGAAAATAGGCTTTTTTTATTTAGAAGAAAATAGGCATTTTTTATATTTCTTTCCTTGTTACTTCATGCACCTCTTTCTTTAGGCTCCAATATCTCAGAATATGACTCGGGATTCATAATCCTCCCTAACCACTGGCCATTGTTTCAACAATGGTTACGTGGGAACCCAAAAATTTTGTCATTTGATGATATAAATGAATAAATGGTGTTTCATGCCCTTTTTTATAACTATTACAGTTCTATCGCGCCGACCTGAGGCTATCTATCCATGCTTTCCTGGAGTTTCTTTCCCCAGCATTCCACACCAATACATTGCATTCTTTTCTAGCTACTGGCTGCTTTCCCACATAACCACCATCGAAACAATGATCAGGAATGAAGGGAGGAAGGAATTGTGTCCCAATGACTATTATCAATCCTCAGACAGAAATTGGCTGATCCAGGTATCGAACCTAATTGACCTCCAGTTCTCAAGTCCTGTAGGTTACCAACTGACCTACCAGGGCTCGGCCAAACTCCAGGAACACGTGGACATAATGTACCGAACAGTGACATGCACCAAAAACCAAGCGTGCCCCGATTCTTCTGTTTAAAATCCTTGACAGACAACAAATTTTCAGACTTTCCAAATTTGAAAGCACTTGTACCACTGACACAAAATATGGCTTAACTCTTTACCACACAATCCTGACTTTTAACGACCCTGACAAAACAGCTTTTGAAAACATTGTAGGAAAAGGAGAAAATACTAGTATTAACCCATTACCAAACAACAATATTTTAGGCTTGTCCTAATCCAAAGCATTAGCAGATGACATAATAAAAGTGACTGAAAATTTGAAATTTGTTTTGTGAAGGGTAGAAAACATTGTGGGAAAAGGAGAAAATGCTGGTTACCAGCATTTTCTCCTTTTCCCACAATGTTTTCTAAAGGCTTTTTTCTCAGGGGCGTCAAAAGTAGGGATTGTGTGGTAATGGGTTAAACAGCATTTTCTCCTTTTCCCACAATGTTTTCTACCCTTCCCATATTAAATTTCATTTTTTGAGTCACATTTATTTTGTCATCTGCAGGTGCTTTCAATTTGGACAAGTCCAAGTTGTTTGGTATTAGTCCGGTCTGTTAACTCGATTTTTTAGCAAAATGTTTACACTCCGGACGAAAGCAACAAATTTTGCACACAGTTACTAGACATAATTCCGAGTCATTTGCACCTGGTGTGCCCGATTTCAGTGGCCTAGTTCATTAATTACTGCCTATTATATATTCGGATAGATGTAGTGTCCGAATACTCTTCCTTTGTACTTTCGTTTTATCAGAACACATGTACATGTATTCGTATCTCACATTGATTTGATCACTGAAGGTAGATCAAAACGTTTTCATATTTAATAGAACTTCATTTCCTTTTTTTTTTATCGAAATTTTTATTTTGATTTACTTTATAGGTGGATTTTGATTTATTTTTAGTAACATAGAAATGAAATAATATAGAAATAAATTCGAAATAATACCAAGAATGGGCATTTTAGTCATTTTTTTCACTTTTATATTATGTTTCGAAATTCTTGAAATGCCCAAAAAGCTAAAACGGCCGTGCTGGTAGTTTTATCATTAGTTGTCTTTTTAGAAGACACATACAAAAAACAAACTGTCGTTTTATCAATTTTTCGGTAGACTTCAGAGAGTAAAGCGGTTTTATAAGCGCTGTCTCCTATCGGGCGTGTTGATAGAACTTTTTGTATGCAGACTGCATTAACTGTTAGGTTGCCAAGCGCGACTCATTGAACTCTTGCAGACAATATAGATCAAGATCATACTACGAAGAACGTGCAGTCTGATCCTAGATCTACACTGTCCGATACGGAGATATTTTATTTTTCCTCGAGATATTCCTTTGAAATAACATTTGGGTTTTTACTATCGGCTTTAAAAGCGTCATTTAATCTATTTAGAAGGATACGGTTCAATAACTTGAAAAATAAATTCCCCCACTTCCGACGTAAGAAATAAGTGCAAATATAAAATTAAACTGGGACCGGTTAAACCAGGTTACATAATAATGCATTTGAAAACAAAAAAAAATGTTCGAGCAGAAAAATGCATCTTTTAGGGCTAGTAATTAGAACATACTTGTCCTCTGTAACAGATTTTAACAATTCCAAACCTTTACAATCATGACACGTGTGTGCTAGTCAGTGCCTAAAAAGTACATTACAGCTTTTCAGCAGGGCCGTAGGAATAGGAGGGGCCAGAGGGCCCGCCCCCTACAATAATTTGATCACAAATAAAATTATTGTGTTACGCTGATAGAAAATGTCAAACAAATTAAAATAGTTCTAAACAAATGGCGGCTAGCCCTGGAATTTTTCGTCTACATTTGTTATCTGATAGACAACAAACAATTTCTGAGGTCACATTTATTTCAGTGTGATTTTTTGCTTTATTTTTTTCCAAATCTCATAATTTACCACATTGTTGAACAAATTTACATCTATTTCGATCCCTAGTATTAGCAGGTGGATTACTTTTCACGTGACTGCATAACAAAACGCAGTATATATCAAATTGGGAAGACAAGCCGATTCTTAAAATTTTGCCCCCCCCCCCCCCCCCCCCCCATCCGAAATTGCTTCCTACGGTTCTGATTTCATATAGATCAACCATTTTGACGGTGAAATACCGAGATCAAAAGAACGCCCTGCTCGTCTTTACTAGCTTTTCAATGAAAACAAGTATAGCATGTATTTGCCTACTGAAAATGAATCTCGAACTTCTATTTTTCTAGAAGGAATGGGAGGTTTGAAATTTGAATTGAACTTTGTTATTACGATAAGGTACTTAAAATAGGAGCATGACAAAAATGCAACTATAGAGATTTAAATGTTATTTCAAAGTCAGGATTTTCGCTTTAAATTAAAAATGTATATAATGTTCCAGTTTACTGGTAAATAGACTCTCTCTGTCTTTTTGCAGATACCAGAACGATTTTTTCTAAATAAAAATTACCACTTTAAAAGTTTAGATAAATCAAACATACGATTCATGGATTTCAGGCATGTACATTACAAACTTAGAGCTACGGAATTCGGCAAACATTAGTTGACCAATCAGACATAAAAATAGGAAAGGTCTATTGCAGTTATATTAATGTTATTTTCCCCCTTTTCCCCTATTTTTACAACACTGAATCTCCATTAACTCTACCAAACAAAAATTTGAGACTTGCCCAAATTACAAGCCTTTGAAGATAACAATTTGAATGTGACTTAAAAAAACGAAGTTTTCTGTAGGCAGGATAGCAAATGGAAAAAGGAGAAAATAGTGGTTACCAGAACTTTATCCCTTTTCAACAACATTTTCAAAAACTATATTTCTAAAGGTCGTAAAAAGCTTGGGTTATTTGGTATAGGGTTTTGAATAGGTTCCATGAATGTTTTCACCCGACGACAACCTTGGACTGGTCCATATACCTAGCATATGGGGGAAATGGACAAAAGCCCATTGGGACAAAGACCCAATAGGACAAAAGCCCACAGGATAAAAGGCCACTGCTAATTTTGGCAAGGAGGACAAAAGCCCACTGCTTATAAAAAGAGTTAGAAAATCATTTTTCTTATCATTTTTGTAGAAAAAACACATTACAGATTTAATGATCAGAATGATCGAATTGCTTTTTTTTTCTTCTTCTCAGTTTTCACTTCTTTGCAACATTCCCCATACTTATAACAACCATACCATATGAAAGTAGACTTGAAAAGAATGTGAGAAAAGGAGAAAATGCTGGACTTTTGAAAAAAATGCGAGAGAATAAGAAAATGGTGCTTACCGGCATTTTCTGCTTTTCACATAATGTTTTCTACTCTTCTAAAGACAAGTAACATCATATACTAGTATATGAAACTTTTTAATTGAATACATGATTAGAACTAAAAGTCGGCTTTTGTCCTAGTGGGTTTTTGTCCAGTGGGCTTTTGCCCTAGTGGGCTTTTGTCCTACACCCAGCATATGGAGGCGATAGAATGAAGGTGGTTCAGATGTTGGTAATTGTCCTTGAAAAAGTAAAACAGGAGAAAATGCTTGTTGCAATCTCATTCCTTTTTTCCAGTATTTTCTCTCACACTTTGAAAATTTATTTTTCACAGATGTTTCTGAACTATATATTGATTACTTTTTGTTTTCGTTTTCTTATTGGGGAGGGGGGGTGCTAAAGTTGAGGAAGTGAGACAAAAAACAGAAAGTGGGACAAATCAGAGCGTCTGCTCCCATTTTTTTTCGGGTCGCCAAAACTGAAAATACTTTGGTAAAAGGTTAAAAAGCTGTTAAGTGTCTTCAGAAAGACAGTCCATTTACTGATATTACAGCACTATTATCAAACCGTCTTTGTTGAACTTTCCTATTGACGATTAACTTTGTTATAGATCATGAACAAAAGAAACGTGGTCTCAGATCAAATTTTAAACCTTCCATACCTTCTTCACAAAATATTCATTCAAGCTTCATTTTGAATATTTAAAGATATGTGTCTTATGAAGATTTGAGAAAAATGGGTGAAGGGTTAACTCTGTGTTCCTTTGATCCCGGTATTCCAAATTTAAAGGATTTGCGAACGGGACATACAGCATTTGTCATTGAAAAATGCTTTGGATATAAAGGAAATATTCGTTATATCAAATGTAATAGGCAAATCGTTAAATGCACTGTATGCGGAAAATCTGTAGGCAATTTGATTTGTCCTGCGGAGCGACCTAATGCAAAGCAATCCTGTGCGCGAAATTCGGTCAGTTCTTTTTAAGAATGTAAAATGCAAGCAAATGATACGCAAATGGACAGACAGACAAACAGATAGATACGAAAGACACATGGAATATTCATAAAGTCAATCCCTAAATCCAGCAGTGCCTTTAAAAATGGCAAAATACTTCTGAAACACCATTTTTTTGTCGATCATACACTTTGACTATAAACGGGAAACAAAATTACTATTCTACAAAGGAAGAGTATTCGGACGGTATAGTTATCCGAATTTCAAATCGCAATAAAAATTGATCTAGGGCCTTAAAATCGGGCACACCCCTTTTTCTCGTCTTAGAAAAGTATTGTTTCAATCATATAAAATTTTCACACTTTCGTCCGGTTGGTAAACATTTTTGAGCTAACAGACCGGACTATATAGAGTTAATTGCATTGAGCTGTCTTTGCAGGAGGAAGAAAAATATCGCCATTTTCTCCTTTTTCAGCAGAGTTTTTGAATGCTTTCCTCAAGAGGTCATATAAATGCTGGATTGTATAGTGAAGGTTTGAACAAGAAATATGCCATACAAACAAGTACTAAAGATTCCTTGTTCTTTAATGTGTTTTGATGATAAATGATGCATTTGTATTGAGAAAAAAATATGAGCCAAAGGGTAGAGACTATAAAAAATAAAAAAACATATTAAAGAAGAACCATAATCGCCATTATTTATCCTACAAAAATAAATTTGACGACAAAAAACCTGATACGGACATCTGAATAGCGATTGTTCCTTTATAGTTGAATAACAATGGCATTACATAATGAATTTATTTTCATAAATTGAATTTACGTCATTAGTACAAGCAACATTTGGGCCGCGTAATTTTGATAGACAGTCAACATCCTCCGCTATTCAGCATTAGAAAGAATCTTTGTTTGATGCCTCGCGCATTCATACAAATTCGAAATAAAATAAAAGAATGCTCCATTAAGTAAGCCCAAATATAGGCATGGTATAAAGGTGCAATTCATTGTCTGGAATACATTTGTCAAAAAATATTGTTGTCATCACAATTGTAGCTGAAATGAAAAGAAGGCTATCCTTTCCTCCATAATGCTTTACCAAATGATAAAATCTTTGGCCAAAACCAAATTGAAAGATTTGCAGATGCCAAATAAGGGGAGATTTAATGATGAATTCCTTCTTTGATATGGTAGCAAACATTGTTCACAAAGGAGAACATGCTGGATACCAGCATTTTCTTTATTTCCCACAATATTTTCAAAACCTTGCTTCTTCAGATGGATCAAAACTCTGTTTTTTATGATAAAAACCAGTTAACCCATTACCACACAATCCCTACTTTTGATGCCCCTGAGAAAGAAGCCTTTTGAAAACACTGTGGGAAAAGGAGAAAATGCTGGTAACCAGCATTTTCTCCTTTTCCCACAGTGTTCAATTTCTACCCTTCCCAGAACAAATTTCAATTTTTCAGTCACCTTTATTTTGTCATCTGCAAATGTTTGCAATTTGGACCAGTCTAAATTTTTCTTGTGTGGTAATGGGTTAAACTCTCAGTAAATCTAACCCATATATCAGTGGCTTTTTATGGATAACAAAGAACAAGTGCAGATTCTATAATGGGTACTTTCATGTCAGATTGTGAATGATCAATCTTGCCAAAATAACAAATTTTGGATTTTTCCAAGTTCAAAACATCTGCTGACAAAAAAATTCTAAATGAATACAAACATACTCAAGTTATTATTCCTATAGGGCAGAAAACATTGTGGGAACAGGAGAACATGTCAGCATTTTCTCCTTTTCCAATAATGTTTTCAAAAGCTTTCTTCAACAGTGTCATTAAAACAAAGGATTATTTGGCAAAA
The DNA here is from genome assembly GCA_943736015.1 of Tridacna crocea. Lineage (NCBI taxonomy): Eukaryota > Metazoa > Mollusca > Bivalvia > Cardiida > Cardiidae > Tridacna > Tridacna crocea. Next base: position 34,540,533 of record OX031067.1, on the reverse strand, counting down.
AGTTAAAACAGATACCAATTACTTTATTTTCAAAAATTTGAGTTTTACATTATGGTCAGTGTCTCTTTCAGTCTTCTACTTAGAGTTGCAGAGTAATTCTTGCTTCAGAGAGAAGAGACTATTCTAGTTTTTCAAAACATTTTAACTCAATCAATTTGGCCAAATTGCTGTGTGATCTGGATCAACAGAATAGAACAAGGACTTTGCAAAATATAGGTTTCACTGTATTATAACTACTGGACTTTGCAAAATACAGGTTTGACTGTATTGTTGATAGAATCTGAATTTTGCAAAATACAGGTTTCACTGTGTTATTGATAGGATATGAATTTTGCAAAATACAGGTTCGACTATTATCAATAGAATCTGAATTTTGCAAAATAGCTTGACTAGCATGGATAGAATCTGAATTTTGCAAAATACAGCTTGGCTGTTATCGATAGAATCAGAATTTTGCAAAATACAGTGACTGTTATCGATAGAATCGGAATTGTGCAAAATACGGATTTGACTGTACCGCACTAACAGAATACGCTAAGGACTTCTGCATATAATTGGTTTGACCTTTGGTTCTGGCGGAGAGGTTTTAATTAATGCATCTACACGATCGTTGATATTGTGTAAGTAATCATAATAGATTATGAATTTGTAAAGTTAAAGGTTCTTGGACTTGCAAAAAAATTTACCAATGCATGGACTGTGCAAGCCTGTGTTGATACTTTTCTGGCAGATGAACTAAGCCCCCTTTCCACAGAGTATGTCTTGCATAATGGGAACTTTGCAAAATGCACGGCTAAAGCAAGGCCGACACTCACACGGCTTTTGGCCATGATTTTGTCGTGGCAAGTCATGCCATTTTGGGGGACGAACTGGGAGGCTCATGTCTGCTTTGTTTGTCTCTGTGATGTAAGTTGTCTCTTCGCTGGCGATCTCTGGAATGGCGAGCAGCGTCCAGGAAGCCCTATATAACCCCGCATCGACGCGAGTGCCACTGTCATGCAGTAGTTCAGAACTGCTTGTGAACATGTCATGAACAGACTGTGAACTCGATGTGAGCTGTTTGTGAACTATTCGTGGCAGTTCATGACAGTCATGGCATGGCACACACTGGCACACCCCCTCCCGACAAGTTCATGAACAGTTTGCGCATAGTTCATGACCCAGTCGCGTAATTTTATTGTGACCAAAATTTTGAACATTTCAAAATTCTTTTACACCAGTTTACGCACTGGCACAACTCAAGTCATGCCCATGCGTGTCACAGAATCGAGCCAGTGTCAGCCTTGCCTAAGAGTTTTACCAAGAGTAAAAGGGCCTATGCAAAATACAGGTTTGACTAACACCAATGGAATACTGTAGTTTCAAAAGAATGAGGACTTTGCAAATTAAAACTTTATATTGTTTTTGTATTACTAATAAAGTGTAGCAGAAACTTGCAAAATACAGGTCTGACTGCTTCAAATAGAATAAAATATGGACAACACAAAATACAGGTTTGACTGTACTTAGTCTTTGCAAAGTACATATTTACCATAGTTTCAACACTTTTATACATAATAGAAACAACATGGACTTTGCAAATATGGATTGTTTCATGACAGAGCAGGGTGACAGGCAAACAACTCCGGCTCTCAAATCAATCGAACATAATAAGCTGTCATCATTCATTATGGCAACTTTTATTGAAAAACGGTTCTCCTATTGTCAAAGGCCCTGTTATGATATAAAAGATTCAACAATGGCATGAGTGCCAGCCTTGCAAAAAAACAGTTGATGAATTGTACTACAGAACAATCTGTCTGTTTAGAACAGATAAACATTTAAATTCATCAATTCTGATTTCATTAATCCATTACGTCTTTTTCTGAATGCATCTCAACCCATTACCACACAATCCCTACTTTTGATGCCCCTGAGAAAGAAGCCTTTTGAAAACACTGTGGGAAAAGGAGAAAATGCTGGTAACCAGCATTTTCTCCTTTTCCCACGGTGTTTTCTACCCTTCCCAGAACAAATTTCAATTTTTCAGCCACCTTTATTTTGTCATCTGCAAATGCTTTCAATTTGAAGCAGTCTAAAATTTTGTCATGTGGTAATTCGAGTTCAATCCTTTTTCATACAATTTTGTTTTATAACACGTAACTATATGACAAAATTTGCTGGTTACCAGCATTTTCTACTTTTCCCACCATGTTTTCAACCCTTTCAATGACATATTATACCATTTGAGTCTAATTTACTTTTTTGTCTTCAAACACTTTTAATTTGGAACAGTCAGAAATTCTGCTGTTTGGTAAAGATTTAATGTAATTATCAAAGCACTGTTAGAACTGATGAAATTGTTGGCTTCTAGCATTTACTCCTTTATCGACAATGTTTTTTTTTTTTTAATAAGTGTGTCTTAACTCATTACCAAATGACAGAATTTTAGGTTTGTCTTAATCGAAAGCATTTGCAGACAACAAAATAAAAGTGACTGAAAATTTGTGTTGTGAAGGGTAGAAAACATTGTGGGAAAAGGAGAAAATGCTGGTTACCAGCATTTTCTCCTTTTCCCACAATGTTTTCTAAAGGCTTCTTTCTCACTGGGTCGTTAAAGGTAGGGGTTCCCTCTTTGACACCCTATCGGAGCATAATGACATCAAAAACGTTTTCATGTTAGTGAGAGAGGGCAAATAATGGACATAAATCTATCATTTGCTTCAAAATGCCTGTTATGAGCAATTTCTCCCTTACCTTAAGCTTTTTGTTCCAAAACAGTAAAGGTTTCACTGAATCAAGGTTGTCTTGGAAAGAGTACAAAACATTGTGGGGGAAAAGGAGTAAATATTGGGTACCAGCATTTTCTCCTCATTCCGTTATATGATTTCAAAGGCCTTTTCTCAAGATTGTTCAAGGTTTCATGGGGTCATTTGGTAAAGGCTTTACCCTTTTCCTCATAATCCTGAGTTTTAACGACACTTTGAAAGAGGCCTTTTGAAATCATTGTAGGAAAAGGAGAAAATGCTAGTTACCAGCATTTTCTCCTTGTCCTACAATGTTTTCTAGGCTATCTGCTACAAATCCCAGCATTTGTGCCGTATTTATTTTGTCATCTGCAACTGTTTTTGAACTGAGCCAGTCCAAAACTTTGTTGCTTGGTAAAGAGTTAAGACCACATCAAAAAGTTTATCAATACAAAGATGGTCAAGTATCTGTTCGAGAGGCGTACATAATGGACATTTTACTTTCGCTAAGGACAAAACAAAAAGACAGACAGTAGGTCCTAAGTTTCACATACACTGGGCAAGTCAAGTAGCGAATAACTATCTTTGTTTATAAAACAATGGCACAGCGGTCAGTCAAGTGACCATTGTTTATAAAACAATGTTCTAGGCCACACTTAACCACTGTTAAACACTGGATTTTGGTGCCAAATTGCTTATCTGCCAACCAGTAAGGTCATTCAAATTGACCATTTACCAAACAATTCTGAGTTATTTATTCTTTACCAAAATTGACAAAATTTTAGACTGGTCCAAATTGAAAGGATTTGCAGACGACAAAATGAAAGTGACTGAAAATTTGAAATTTATTTTGGAACGGGAAGAAAACATTGTGGGAAAAGAAGAAAATGCTGGTTACCAGCATTTTCTCCTTTTCCATCAATGTTTTCAGAAGGCTTCTTTCTCAGGGGCGTTAAAAGTCGGGATTGTATGTGGTAAAGAGTTACTCACAACTAGTATAAGAAAGCAAGCTTTAAATCTGAAAACTTTGCAGAAAAAAATAAAAGAAAAAAATAAAAGAAATGCTGATCCTACAATGTTTTCTCTTTGTCCAAGAACTTTTTGTACTCTTTCAGATGTCCCTTTTCATTAGAACTGTATTTAAAATGTTGTCACCAAATGCTATTAATTTCAACACAATCATTTCAAAGTTTGCTATTTGGTGATGAGCCATTTTTTTACCATACAGAAAAAGTTTTTACTAATCCTGCTACGAAACTATAGTACATGAAAGCTCAAGCATGGCTTTAACCCATTTCCACACAATCCCTACTTTTGACACCCCTGCGTAAGAAGCATTTAGAAAACATTGTGGGAAAAGGAGAAAATGCTGGTAACCAGCATTTTCTCCTTTTCCCACAATGTTTTCTACCCTTCACAAACCAAATTTCAAAATCTCAAATTTTTTTAGTCAATTTTATTTTGTCGTCTGCAAATGCTTTCAATTTAGACCAGTCTAAAATTTTCTCGTGTGGAAAAGAGTTAAACTCCTTACCAAACAACAAAAGTCCGCCCGGATGGCTCAGTAGTGAGCGTGTCGCACTCATGATCTGGTGGTCGTGAGTTTGATACCCAGTTGAGGCGAACTTTCTTTCTGGTGTATTTTTGCCTCTCACCTCTGCTGAAGTGTGTGAGAAAAGTAGTCAGTGGCTTTTGAAAGAAAGGTGTGTTTGTACTGGTGTGAGAAAGCCAGGAAATACATGATATGACCTTAGCTGTTAACTCATTACCAAATGACAAAATTTTGGACTAGTCCAAATTGAAATCATTTGCAGATGACAAAATAAATGTGTATCAAACTTTGAAATTTGATTTGGAAAGGGTAGAAAACATTGTGGAAAAAGGAGAAAATGCTGGTTACCAGCATTTTCTCCTTTTCCCACAGTGTTTTCAAAGGCTTTCTTTCTCTGGGTCGTTAAAAGTCGGGATTGTGTGGTAAAGAGTTAAAGTGGCGTTAAACCCCAAATTACAACCAACCAAATGACAAAAGTTTGGACTCTTCCATACTGAAAGCATTTGAAGACAACAAAATAAATGTGACTCATAAATTGAGATTGACAGTTTGTATTTTTGCATTTTGGCACGACCAGAAATTTGAAAAATTAACTTATTGAATAAAAGTGTGTTTGCATTTTTGTATTTTAGCAAGACAAGGGATTAAAAAAAAAAAACTTACTGAATCATATAGTGTAGACCAAGATAAAACTAGACTATTATGTGCAATATGATCCTGTAACTCGCCGAAATAATACAGCAAGTCAAATAGTCTAGCTGGCAATGCATGCTGCAGGCAAAAAGTGTACATAACTGTATTATTGACATATACATTGATGTGTTTGAAAGGTTTATTTTATTTTAATAATTTCCTTGTTTTCAAACTGTTATTGTCAATATGAATATAATTTTTATTGTCAAGACAGCTGTTTAACTCTTTACCAAACGACAAAATCTTACACTCGTCCAAATTCAAAGCACTTGCAGATGACAAAATAAACGTAAATGAAAAATTGATATTTGGTTACCAGCATTTTCTCCTTTTCCCACCATGTTTTTAAACGGTTTCTATCTCAGGGTTGTAAAAACCAGGGACTGTTTGGTAAAGGGTTAAAAATTGAGCTGTGCTTCTGTAATAGGGGGTTTAACCCATTACCACACAATCCCAACTTTTAACGACCCCGAGAAAGAAGCCTATAGAAAACATTGTGGGAAACGGAGAAAATGCTGGTTACCAGTATTTTCTTCTTTTCCAACAATGTTATCAAAAAGCGTCTTTTACAGGGGTGTTTAAAGTCGGGATTGTGTGATAAAAGGTTAAAAAAATATATATATATTTTTGCATTAATTACAAGGTAAACAAAGACCTCAACAAAATGAACGTTCAAGACATGTTTGGGCTACAATAAAGAGCACTGCACCCCTTTTAATTCAGTACACCACCTTTTCACCTATAGAAATTATTACTCGCCTTGGAAGTTTCCAAGGCCACTAAATAATAATTCACAACCACCTTTTCCCTTTTTAACCCTTTACAAAACGACAAAATTTTAGACTGGTCCAAAATGAAAGCACTTGCAGACAACAAAACAAACATCGCTCAAAAACTGAAACTTGACTTTGGAAGAGTAGAAAACATTGTGGGAAAAGAAGAACATGCTTTCTACCAGCATTTTCTCCTTTTTTCCTCGATGTTTTCAGAAGGTGAAGGGTTACAAAACTGAATGTACTCTTTACCAAATGACGGATCTTATCCAAATTGAAAGCCTTTGCATAATGTTTTGGCAAAATCATTGTAATCCAAAAATTAAAAATTTATTTTTAAAAGGTTAGAAAAAATTGTGGGAAAAGGAGAAAATGCTGGACACCAGCATTTTCTCCTTTTCCCACAATATTTTCAAAAAGCTTCTTTGTTAATAGTCGAGCTTGTGTGATATAAGGAGTTAAAGCAAACAGACATTTCCATTCCTATGATAGTAAATAAGAACCGAGTTTACGGTAAGACCTGTGTAATGCACTTCCGGTGAATATTTGGCAAAAATTCTAATTGGTTGTTAAATAAGGATAAATAAGGATTTATGCAGAAAAAATATTTTTGCACATTTCTAACGGATCAGAAATTCCGTTTATGTCTATCTTGAAACTATTTTTTTATACGTTTGTTTTCTAAAAAGGGAGGTAATTATTATCTCTTTTTTCAATTGAGAATATAGCTGTTTTAGATTTATAAATAATCATTCAAAGAAGGATAAAATGGAAAAAATGGAAAGGTTAAAGTAGTTCAATAATACTCATTTTCAACTATAGCTAATTTTGCATGATGATATTTTAGTGGAAATAGCTGTTTTCCATTACACAGGTCTTACTGTAAAGGCTCTCCTTGCCCAGAGTCTCATCACAAAGCAGACAGTGTCTGATCTTGACCTACACTGCCCTACAAGCCAACTTTATTATCTGTGAAAGCCGAGTTTCGTCCCCTTACCACACAATCCAAAGTTTTAACAACCCTGTATGGCAAAACCTTTTGAAGACCTAATTGGAAAAGGAGAAAATTCTGGTGACCATTTCAAGGACTTGTCATATCATTTTGAGCGACAATTTTACTGTCAATTTTGCCTAGTCTAAAATTTTGTCCTCGATTAACCATTTCCCAAACGACAAATGTTAGACTCTTCCAAACTGAAAGAGTTTGCAGACAACAATTTTCACTTTCATAACAATGGCAGAAAATTATCCGAACTGGCAGAAAACACTTTTCTGAGCAATTTCTCCTTTTCCCACAGTGTTTTCAAAAGACTTGTACTGCAGACACATAAAAACAAGGGCCTGTTTTGGAAAGGGTTAAAGAGTTAGAAGCTAACAAAAAAGATAATTGATTGTTTTCACATCAGAGGACAGGTTTAACCATTTCATATCGACAACAAGTGGATAAAGTTACCACCACCCTTTTTTGTTCATTTCACTTAAAAACTATTAGTATACAATTTTTTTTTTTAACACCCCACCCCCCACTCAATTTTGACAGCCCCTCAAAACTTTGCTGACAAAGGAGCAAGTGCATATTACAAGCATTTTTTTCCCATTATCCACAATGTTTTCCAATCCAGCAAAAATAAACACAATTTTTTCTTTCTTTAAACATTGACCCTGTAATGTCACAAGTATACATTTTTACAACCCAATCCCAAATTTTAACAACAATAAACAAATGGCCTTTTAAAAACCTTGTGGGAAAAGGAGAAAATGCTGGTAACCAGCATTTTCTCCTTCTCCCACATGGTATTACACAATTTCACATACAATTACTATCATTTCAGCTACAATTTACATGTTGTCTACAAAAGCTTTCAATTTCAACAGATCTTAAATTTTGTTGTTTGTTAAAGAGTAAAGAAAGCAGAGAAGGTCAGTCTGGGTAGGAATGGGTTTACCGAGGGTAATGCAGTGTATTTTATTCTTCTTTCGACAGTATCAAATTGTCATCCCCTACTCGTTAACAATGCTCATTTCACCGCACCTATCATTACGTCCTTATCGGGAGCCGTTTTCCAGATTTAATCGTCACTTTTAACGGCTGATTTTACTGTCCAATGGTTACATTCTGAGGACCTTTTATTGTAACATATTGCCTGATAATGCAGCCGCACGACAATCACAATGACAATGGACGGTGTCAGGGAAGAAGTCGCGACTTTTAAATTGTCCCAACCCTTACCTTTGCTTTCATCCTAGACAAGTCTAAATATTTGGCTGTCTCTGAAAGGGTTCATATTACTGATTTAACTCTTTATCAAACGACAAAATTTTAGACAGGTCCAAATTGAAAGCACTTGCAGACAACAAAATAAATGGAACTCAAAAATTGAAATTGAAATTTTTCTAGGAGGGTAGAAAACATTGTGGGAATAGGAGAAAATGCTGGTAACCAGCATTTTCTCCTTTTCCCATAATGTTTTCAAAAGGCTTCTTTCTCTAGGTCATAAAAACCAGGGATTATTTGGAAGAGGGTTATAATAATCAACATTTTCTCAAGGAAAAGCCAAGATATTTGTACATGTAATTTCTACATGAAGAAAAAATATAGAGTTATCTGCATGAATTAAAAGCATTTACAAAATAAATGTGACGCAAATATTGAAATTTGTTTGTGGAAAAGTAGAAAACATTGTGGGGGGGAAAAGGACAAAATGTTGGTTACCAGCATTTTCTCCATTTTCAGCATGACTTTTTCAAAGGCCTTTTTCTTCGAGGTCATTGAAACTTTGCATTGTATAGTAGTTTAGTTTAAACACATTTATTTTAAATCTATTGAGAAACAACTTCTTTACACTTAATACTAATTTCTCTTAGTTCTGCTTCCTGGGAACTGTACCAGTACTCCTGCCCATTGTGTGGGATAAAAAAAAATCCAAAGTTGACACCAGAAGACGTTTACCCCAAAACCACAGACACCGCATATTTATAAAAGTTTACACTGTCTGTAAGAGCAATTTAAGTTCTTCATGGTACTCTAAGAGTTATAGAAGTAGGACAAAATAAATGTTGATGATAATTATAACCAGCGGCCATAATTTCAATCAAAGGGCCTTGACATATCCTTTAGTCCTTCATCATACAATCCCATGGTTACACAGCCATGAGCAAAAGGCTTCTGAAAACATCATGGGAACAGGATGAAATATTGGTATCCAGCATTTTCTCCCTTTTCCCACAATGTTTTTGACCCTATCATAGACATAAACTTGCAATGAACCATAATTTATTTGCCAGCTGCTATTCTTTTTTTAAATCTAGACAATTCTAATATTTTGTCCATAAGCAAAGAGTTAACTCTTGACCAAAGGTAAAAAAAAATTCAGACCTGAAGCTGAAAGCTTTTGCAGCCCACACAAAATTATGACTCCAAAATTGAAATTTATTTGTGGAGGAATAAAAAACATTATGGGAACCAGAGAAATTGCTGGTTTCCAGCATCTTTTCCTTTTTCCAGAGTGTTTTCGAAACTCTTCTTTTTTAGGGTTGTTAAAACTTTGGATTGTGAGGCAACGGGTTAAAGAGTACACCTAAGATCATCAGATTAGCAAATTTCACAATAAACACAAAAATAACACAGGTAAGAAGATAAACTGTTACATTTCTGTCTCATTAAAGACCAACATAATTACAGGGCACACTAAGTCCTCGTCGGAAACGCGCCTCAAAAGTCACAAGAAATCATATCCCTCTTGTGCCAACCTTGTCATCGTGTACCATTGTCTCCGCACCAACGTCAGGTAAATCACTCATTAGGTAACAGTCTACCATAATCATGTACCCTCAATCACATAGCGCTAATGGCAACAGATACAATCTTGAGGAACATCACCGACAATTGTTTCGGCAAATAACATACAGGAAGACAATTAGGTGAAATCAATCCAATGCAGGTGTCAAGCGCCTCCTAATCAAGATGAAGCTCATTAAAACAAAAGGGAACAAGTAATTTGAAATTATCAGTTAAATGTCATCACTGTATTCTTTTCCCTCACTAAGTAAATCCTGGGTCACTAAAAAATAATAAATAAACTTTTTTTTTCAGTCAATTTTCTTCTTTTTAACCCATTACCAAACGACAAAATTTTCAGGTTTGTCAAAATTGAAAGGAATTGCAGACGACAAAATAAAAGTGACTGAAAATTTGAAATTTGTTTTGTGAAGGGTAGAAAACATTGTGGGAAAAGGAGAAAATGCTGGTTACCAGCATTTTCTCCTTTTCCCACAATGTTTTCTAAAGGCTTCTTTCTCAGGGGCGTCAAAAGTAGGGATTGTGTGGTAATGGGTTAAATGTCATCTTTATATTCTTTTCCCTCACTAAGTAAATCCTGGGTCACTAAAAATCATAAATAAACTTTTTTTCAGTCACTTTTCTTCTTTTTAACCCTTTAAAAAGGCATTTCTATTGTATCTCTAATTCACAGACCCTAAATAACAGCAAGGATGATGTTGTTTGTTATGTGTATATGACACCTTTTGATAGCATAGAAAACATTGTGACAAAAGGTGAAATTGCTCGTCATGAGCATTTTCACCTTTTGCCACAATGTTTTCCAAAGGCTCAGGACTACAAGCAATGTGTAGAAATGGGTATCTATGGAGTAAAGGGTTAACCAAAAAAATCTTTAGAGCCCTGTTCCAACCAATCCTTTCATATTTATGGCCAAAATTTTGTTGTTTGGTAAAGGGTTCAGCCAAGGCCATTTTCGATAGTACCCCATAAATGTTTACTTTCTACAGGATGGACTGTATTTCAAAAATTAGATTTACCGACTAGTGAAGCTAGATTCCTGACCATAAGACATAGTGTTAATTACTGCTGTGTTAGCAAGCATTTTTGATAGAACAAATTCTCCCAGACATTTGATGCAGAACTTATGTAACTCCAAAGTTAATTAATCATTTGCATGACAAAACCACTATTAGACTTCCCTGCAATAAATGTCTCAATGTTCAATTTTGTCTTGACCATTTGCAGTCATGCAATGAGGTTTCTATTTTCTTTTTCCAAGGAATCCTAAATACTATTCCACTACTAAATACAACTTTCCGACTTAAAAAATAAATCTTTCAAAGCATTCTGGGAAAGGAGAAAATTCAAGTGAGCAGCATTTTCTTTTTTCCCCCCATTTTCCATTTTCAACTCAATCACAGGCAAGCTCAATCATTTTTGCCAATCTTTGTTTGTTGTCAGAAATTCTTTGGATTTGGAAGCATTCTGTACTTTGTGGCAAACAGTTTGACCACAAAAAAGAAGCAATGTGGGTTTTAACCTAGTCTGCGGTTCTATGTACTCTGAACTTAATCTACACAGGGGCCTTTTTAGCTTATTTTAGCAAGGGCCCAGAAACATCAAACGTTTCAACCTGTAAGAGGTTTTGTAAATGCACCGCAACAAATATGTCAAAGATACTTTGATAAACTTCACTGCAAAAAGAGAAACAGATTGGGGTAAGTAAAGTCATCATTCCATTATTTAAACACTATCTTTCATAATTTCAATCAGAATGCAGTATCATTTAATTACTGCAACAAAAATTTTAATTTCAATAAAAAACATAACAGTTATTTTTGAAAACAATAACTTGCACAATATGCATTTTTCTTTTAATAAACTATGTTTTGATCTTAAACATGTTAATAAAGCTAATAAGAAAATTCTAATAAGACTGTTATGTACCGGTAAGCTTTAGACCATCTGTTGACAAATTCTGAGAAACATTTTTCCCTGCAAGAAAAATGTCTGAATAATGTCGACTTCGACACAGATGAAGGGCAGTGTAAAATAAAGCTGCCTAAAGCCATTTGTAAGACAATAAATGTTGCTCACACCGTTGTCACAATAACGGATTAAAGTGTTAACAAATTGCTTGGCTTTGTGCCTTGTGTCTCTTATAACACATTATCTTGACAAAAAGGCTGTCAGATGTTAATTGTCGTGTCATTCATGTGGATACCAAGACTTCTGAGGATTGTAAAACCGTTATCCGATGTTCCACGAAGTTTTATCCAGGGAATCCATGCCAAAGATAAAGCCGCTCTGCTTTTGTCATATGTAAAATAGGAACATGTCAACAGGGCTTGTTAAAAATGTTGCTGTAGCTGCCATGGGAAAAGGCTTTTATAAATGCTTGTTTTTGGAATTACTTTGTTCTGTTTTCTTTGGCTTGATCCTTATCAGATAGCTATAATCTTATTTTCTCTCTTTCTCTCTAGGTACCATAGTTAAAGGTTTTTGATACAGTGTCCAGGGCCCATATTCACCAACCATTCTTAAAGAACGTTCTCTGTCTTAGTCTTTAAGATTTCCTGACAGTGAAAGTAACAGAACTTCTAATTGGCTAAACCATATGGTTTAGCCAATCAGAAGTTCTGTTACTTTCACACTGATGAAATTCTGAAGAATAAGACTAGGGATGTTCTTAAGAATGTTTGGTGAATACCGGCCCTGGTCTCTCTGGGTTTGCATCTGGTGAGAGCATGATGTCAGCAGAAGAACTTATCTGTTTGCAAGGAAAGGATGACTGAAGGTAACCGATACAACGACTGGTATAGACTTTCATTCACAATAAGGACAAAACATACAATTATAATATAGCAGTTCATCTTATGATATCAGTTTACTAAATGATAAACTTGGACTGAACCGAAGTGAAAGTACATTGTATTTGCGGATGGCAAATAAATGCAGGTAAAATGACAATTCCAGACTTTGACGGGGTAGAAAATATTGGGGGAAAATTAGGAGAAAATACTGGTTATCAGCATTTTCTTCTCTTTCCACATGTTTTCAGAGGGCATCTTCCCAAGACAACTCATGATTGTGTGGACTCTGGGAAAGCTACAAAAAAAAGAATGAGAGAAAAGGAGAGTATGTGGAAAATGCTTGCGAGCTTTAACATGATACAGAGCTCATAATTTCACCTGGCATTTGATTTGTCTTATGTAAATCATTTTGGCTAGGCCAAATTTTGTCAGCTGGTGAAGAGTCCTAGACAAAATAGACAAGATTGCCATTGTTAAATGGGGCTTTAACAATATCTGGTCTATTGTGACACTTTGATCAGTCTGAGGGTCAACCCCGTTCTAAATTGATCAGATTGTTACGACTTGATAGAGAGAGCGCTGGTAATGACATGGAAGTCCCCTGGAAAAAAGACAATCACGCCTAGTGCTTTTGTTCAAGACAAAATGTCTTTAACCCTTAACCATACCACAAAATTTCAAAATTTCACACAGTCAATTTCAAAAGCCATGACAAATCAACTGTGGATTTAATTTTCCGATGTGTTAGAAAGGTTACCAAACATTTCCGGAAACAGAGAAAATGCTGGTTACCAATCATTTTCTCAGTTAACCAAAATGTATCAAAAAACCAACCTCATCAGTGTCTTCAAAACTTGGGATTGAGTGGTTAGGTGTTTAAATTTACCCTTTATTAAACAATCCTGAGTTTTATCGAGACTAAAACCTTTGGAAACATTGTGGAAAAAAGAAAATGCTTGCAACCAGCATTTTCTCCTTTTCCTACAGTGTTTTCTGCACTTCTGATGACAAATCCATTATCTAATAACATTTTATAAGTCCTCTGCAAAGCTTTCAATATGCATAAGTCAAAGGTGTTCTAATAACATTGTTGGAAAAGGCTTGACAAGATTTTCTCAAACCAAAAGTGTTTTCTATGTTACAAGCAGAAACCAGATGGATCATTCTCTTTTAGTCATATATTAAGAAAAAAATATCAAATGAAGAATTTGTTAAAAAAAATTTTGCAATATCTCCAACGGTGAAAATGTTTTATTAAAGGTGGGTATTTAGATTTTACACATCTCACCAAATTAAAATATATATAATTATTTAAACACTGAAATTTATTTGAAAAACAATACATATCATCAATAATTAAGAATCATAAAATTAAAAAAAAAATTGTTTTGATGGCGTTTGCTTAAAAGGCTACGTAGCTTCTTCAGGTATTTTTGGATTTCGTGCCAGAAACGGAAAAAGCATTGTGGGAATATTAATGTCAAGGGACTGGCACATGAATAATGACGCTTAAATTCAATACATAACAAACATGTAATTATTTTCCATAATCTCTTCTTTGGACGCTCCATTTGAAGCTTCATCTGTCTATTTCCGGTTTGTAAATGAGCGAGTTGCTCATGTAAAAATAGAATATGTTGCCCTTCGGTGACGACCTTGGCTGTAGTTCCTTTTGTTGTCGGATGGTTTTCCACTACTGGAGTTTTATGAATGAAAACTAAAAGGCTTTGGGAGTAGACGGATGCTTATTTTGTATTTTTGTACAATTTTCGTCCCAAAATCTGAAGGGCCACCTTTAATGTGAAAATACAGATATCAATTGGAGAAAAAAAACGCTTACTTTTAGTTAAGTCCACTAAGTATTACTAAAGTATGATTATAAAAAAAAATAAATCTTTCCCTGCATAAATTAATCTAAAGTCTTATCATAAAATCGGTCATTTTGTGATTTGCTTGGCGTCATGGATGCATTAACTCTTTACCAAACAACCATATTTCAGACTGGTCCAAATTGAAAGCATTTGCAGACGACAAAATAAGTGACTGAAATTTTGAAATTAGTTTTGTGAAGGGTAGAAAACATTGTGGGAAAAGGAGAAAATGCTGGTTACCAGCATTTTCTCCTTTTCCCACAATGTTTTCTAAAGGCCTCTTTTTCAGGGGTGTCAAAAGTAGGGATTGTGTGGTAATGGGTTAACTCTTTACCAAATGACAAAATTTTAGACTTGTCCAAATTCAAAGCATTTGCAGAAGACATAATAAACATGACTCAAAAATTGAAATTTGACTTTGAAAGGATGGAAAACATTGTGGAAAAAGGAGAAAATGCTGGTTATCAGCATTTTCTCCTTTTCCCACAATGTCTCCAGAAAGGTTCTCCCTCAGGGTCATTAAAACCAAGGACTGTTTGGTACAGGGTTAACCCATTACCATACAATTCCGACTTTTACAGACCCTGAGAAAGAAGCCTTTTGAAAATATTGTAGCAAAAGGAGAAAATGCTGGTAACCAGCATTTTCTCCTTTTTTTCCACAATGTTTTCTAGCCTTAATTATTCCTAACACAAATTTTGATTTTTCAGTCACATTCATTTTTTCATCTTCAAATGCTTTCAATTTGGGCCAGTCTATGATTTTGTCATTTGGTAAAGAGTTAACCCTTTACCCCATAGGGCATTTCTATGGTATCTCTAACTGACCCTTAATAACAGCAAGGATGATGCCATTTCTTATGTGTATATGAGACCTTTTGATAGCATAGAAAACATTGTGGCAAAAGGTGAAATTGCTCGTCACGAGCAATTTCACCTCTTGCCACAATGTTTTCAAAAAGCTCCTACAAGCAATGCGAAGAAATGAGTATCTATGGAGTAAAGGGTTAAGACCCTTTTTGCAAGTGCATGGCTCATATCAGTATATATATATAATAAATATGTAAGACTATAAACTACGTACAATTTTTGTCGAGTAGATAATGTGTTCTGTTTTGTTCATGTAAAGATTCAAGAAATAAAAAAAAATCTGGAGATTATCTAAACAAAACCCTCTTTTGTTGCAGTTCCTGTATGAATGCATTTTTATGAGAGAAGCTGTCATCTGGGTTTCACCATCACCAGTCTATCTTTATAGCAATTTTATTGTTGTTATGGAAACAGATTTATGATTATTGGACTCTAATCAGCTTCCTTGCAATTCATTGTGGCAGAAAAGCATCCTTTGATACCTCATTACTTTTGTGTTTTTGAAGAAAAATCCTCTGCAGAATTCCAGATTATAGGGAGTGATTAGTATTCTGACATTCTGAATCCATTAATTCTCTTCCAAACCCTATGTTGTGGGTACTCATTTGAATCATTTCAGTGAGAAGATTTTAATGAGTACCAACAACATAGGGTTTATTGTAGAATAATTAATATTTCCAATTTTGAAATCAAAATCACTTGCTCTATCTGGAGTTCTGCTCTGCTTCAAGTCTTTATTGCTGTACCATGTTTGAAGGAAGATCTTTCTTACAATTAGCTTTTTACCAAACAAGAAAATATTACTCTTCTCCAAATTGAAAGCATTTGCAGACAACAAATTGAATATAACTAAAATAATGGTGATTGTCTCCGAAAGTGTAGAAAACATTACAGGAAAGGTTTTTTGAAAGTGCTTGTTTTTTACCCAAATTGCCACACAGCAAAATTTTAGACCTATCCAAATTGACAGCATTTGAAGACAACAATCTCGTAGGGGCTGAAATGACTCAATTTTCCTTCGATAGGGTAGAAAACTTTGTGGGAAAAGGAGAAAATGCTGGTTACCAGCATTTTCTCCTTTTCCCACAATGTTTTCAACAGGCTTCCAATTTTCAAGGTCGTTAAAAGTCGTCATTGTGTGGTTAAGGGGTTAAAAAAAAATAGGGAATATGTAGTACAGTGTTAACTCTTCTGTAGACAACAAAATTTTAGACTTGAAAGCATTTGCAGATGGAAATGACATCCTGTTCTGAGTTTCCCAAACAGTCCTAAGTTTTAATTATCCTATGAAATAAAGTAAGAAACTATTGAGAGAAAAAGAGAAAATCCTGGTCCCCGTTTTTTCTTTCTTTCTTTCACTCTGTTTTCAACAGCCTGATTTCCCCATGGTAGTATCAACAGTATATTAAATTTGTAAGATTTTAACTGTTCACCATACATCATAGGTTAACTCTCGAATGACCGACCTTTTGCGGACAGTGTAGATCAAGATCAGACTGCACAGAACATACAGTCTGATCTTGGATCTACACTGTCCGATAAGGTGATATTATTTCCCAAATCAATTACCTTTGAAATAGCAATGATTGGATTTCTACTATCAAAATAACAATTTCATTTTAGTTATTTAGCACTATAAGGGTTAACCCTTTACTCCATAGATGCTCATTTCTATGCATTGCTTTGTAGGAGCCTTTGGAAAATATTGTGGCAAAAGGTGAAATTGCACGTGACGAGCAATTTCACCTTTTGCCACAATGTTTTCTATGCTATCAAAAGGTGTCATATACACATAAGAAACAGCTTTATCCTTGCTGTTATTTAGGGTCAATTAGAGTAACCATAGAAATATCTTATGGGGTAAAGGGTTAGCACTTGCCAGAGATGAATGCAACTGCAGATGTAAATAAAAATGCAACTCAAATATTTGTTTTTAGAAGTGTACAAAACATCATGGGAAAGAAAGAAAATGCTTTTTACCAGTATTTTTCCTGTTTCCAACAATGTTTTCAAAGGCCTTTTTTTTTTCACAGTTGTTAAAACTTAGATTGAGTGGTACTCCATAGATACTCATTTCTACGCATTGCTTTGTAGGAGCCTTTGGAAAACATTGTGGCAAAAGGTGAAATTGCTCGTGACGAGCAATTTCACCTTTTGCCACAATGTTTTCTATGCTATCAAAAGGTGTCATATACACATAAGAAAAAGCTTTATCCTTGCTGTTATTTAGGGTCAATTAGAGTACCCATAGAAATATCTTATGGGGTAAAGGGTTAGCACTTGCCAGAGGTGAATGCAACTGCAGATGAAAATAAAAATGCAACTCAAATATTTGTTTTCAGAAGGGTAGAAAACATCATGGGAAAGAAAAAAATGCTGGTTACCAGTATTTTTCCTGTTTCCAACAATGTTTTCAAAAGCCTTTTTTTTTCCTCAGTTGTTAAAACTTAGATTGAGTGGTAAAGGATTTAAAGTGAAGATTACAAAAGCTTCAAATTTTAGTGCTTTGTTTGGCAGAATGAGTTACCACACAAGACTTTCTCTATTGGGAAAAAAAACAACCCCTCGAATGTTTCCTCGGAGCCAACAGTAAGATTCTAAGGGCATGTGTGCACCCCCAGGTTATGCTATCAAAAGTTTATTCTTCCACAGTGACAGAAACGCTGATAAGTCAAACAATAAGAACAAAAATGCTGGGCTTATCAGGTCTTGTACTCGGTAAAAACTCATGAGAGCACCACTTAAAACAACTGAGATTTATTGTTCCGAGGGCATTTGAAATATCTGTTTTATCTCAAATAAACAGCAGCATTTCCGTAAGACAGGGCTTTATGCAGACAGTATGTTTAAGTCCCATTGTTGCCCGCACACAGGAAATAAGCCATATTGAGTTTTTTGTGAACCATTATATGGGTCCCAACAACAGATAGTGCTAAAACCTGCCTAAATGGCCACCTCTATTCAACCAAGTATATTATAGCAAATTGTTTCGTAAATTTGGTTTATTTTTCCTTGGTATTTGAATTCCTGACTTTTATAAACAACGATGTTTCTGTTCTGTTATTTACTTGCCACTGACAGTTTTTGAATCACGCTTAAAAAGTTCATTTTAACACATTACCAACCGACAGTATTTTAGGCTTGTCCAAATCGAAAGCATTTGCAGACGACAAAATAAAAGTGACTGAAAATTTGAAATTTGTTTTTTGAAAAGTAGAAAACATTGTGGGAAAAGGAGAAAATGCTGGTTACCAGCATTTTCTCCTTTTCCCACAGTGTTTTCTAAAGGCTTCTGTCTCAGGGTCGTCAAAAGTAGGATTGTGTGGTAATGGGTTCTGCATGTGTCCCAGCTTGCTTGGTTCAGTGTTGTCACTAGTTACCTACATGGGCGACATTTTGTTGTGTGGAATAGTGCTAGATAGAAAAGAAACTGGGCATAAGTTACTCCATGTTGACTTAATGACTGCTATGCGTATAACAAGCACAATCATGCTTACGTGATCTGCATTAAACATATCATCGAAAAGGTTTATTAGTCATTTTAGGTTGCAAGCCATGGGAATTGAACCCACACCCTCATGTGGACCGGAGATTTGACATTCACAAGTCTCCAACTGTATACTGTACCACCTGAGTATTATCGCCCGTCATTTGTCTCTACTCAATGCTGTCTAAGGAATATTCCATGAGGGTAAGGATTCACCCTTTACCAAACATTTCCCGAGTTGTAATGACCAAGATGAAAAAAAAAACTTTTTAAAACATTGTGCAAAAAAGGAGAAAATGCTTGTTACGAGCAGTCTCTGAGTACTCAATCCACAGTCAAGTCAGTTTTTGAGTCACATTTAAATTGTGGTCTGCAAATAATGCTTTGATTTAGGACTTGTCCAAATTTTATCATTTGATAAAGAGTCAAATGTTGTTGAACAGGCTGAATAACTGTGGAATCTGTAGAAATAAATTAGATGGCCTTATCAGCTGCACTTTACCTATCAGCATTTTGTGAGATAAGCATTCAGTACAGTTGGGATCCACAGTTAAAATTATCAGCAGCATCTAAACTGTTTTTGTTAAAATATGATGGTTTTGATAAAAAAAATTTCAGAGTCCTGGAGGAATGAAACACAACATTAAACACAACATTTTAACGCTTTACCAAACAACATAATTTTAGACTTGTCCAATGACCACAAAATAAGTGTGGCTCAAGCATTGAAATTTGACTTTGGAAGGGTAGTAAACATCATGCGAAAAGGAGAAAATACTGGTTACCATCATCTTCTCCTTTTCCGACAATGTTTTCTACCCATCCTGAAACAGATTTCAAATTTTGAGTCAAATTATTTTTGTCGTCTGCAAATGCTTCCAATTCAGACCAGTCTAAAACTTTGTCGTTTGGTAAAGAGTTAACCAAGTACTTCTGAGAATACAGATTCATCTAAGAATACTTGTTAGTTATTTCTTTCCTTTCAACTCATCTAATAAAATACAATGTTTCTTTCAACTAACCAAATAAAGCATATTTTTAAGACATAAATTTTAGAAAACAACAACAACTGGCAACAACAAAATAAATAAACTTCTATGCAGTGAAATCGTTAACCCATTACCACACAATCCCTACTTTTGACGACCCTGAGAAAGAAGCCTTTACAAAACATAGTGGGAAAAGGAGAAAATGCTGGTAACCAGCATTTTCTCCTTTTCCCACAATGTTTTCTACCCTTCACAAAACAAATTTCAAATTTTCACTTTTATTTTGTCATCTGCAAATGTTTCAATTTGGACTATTCCAAAATTTTGTCGTTTGGTAAACAGTTAACTCTTTACCACACGACAAAATTTTAGACTGGTTCAAATTGAAAGCAACTGCAGATGACAAAATAAAGGTGACTGAAAAATTGAAATTTGATCTGAGACAGGTAGAAAACACTGTGGGAAAAGGAGAAAATGCTGGTTACCAGCATTTTCTCCTTTTCCCACAATGTTTTCAAAAGGCTTCTTTCATAGGGGTGTTAAAAATGAGGATTGTCTGGTAAAGGGTTAAATCAGCAGGAAAGATGAGTAACACTATTCATTAAAACGCCAGTAATTAAAGGTGTCTAAATTTAGACTAACATCAGATAGAAATAAACATCAGATTCACATCTTATCATACTATATAACAAGATACAATGATAACAAAAATGCCAAGAATCAAATATTAAATCTTTATTACTGGAAATCATCCCTCTGTACCACATGTGCTGATGTCTACGAAGATTTTTACCTGTCAATGAAGTCATTACTCTCCAAAATAATCCTTTACCAGACGAGGAAGTCTTGGACTGGTCAGAACTGAAAGCCTTTACACGTCAACATATCAAATATAGCTCAAAAGTTGATTTCCGTCTTTGTTAGAGAAGGAAACATTGTGAAAAAGAGAAAATGCTGGTCTCTAGCATTGTCTCCTTTCTCCACCACTTTTTCGAAAACCTTCTGTCTCAGTCTTGTTAAAACTCTTGAACTGCATGGTAGAGAGACAATCTTTTAATACGTATTCCAAATTAAAGAACTACAAGAAAAACACTTTTAAAAACATTGTGGGGAAAGGAGAAAATGATGGTAACCAGCATTTCTCCTCTTCCCACAAGATTTTCTACCCTTTCAAACATAAATATAATAATTTGTGCAGCACTGGTATTCTCCTCTGCAATACACATTTAATTTGGACCTGTCTATATAATTACTCAGTCATTTTGGTATTAAGAGTTAAGATGAATTTCAGTGTGTAGCAAGCATTTTGAAAATATCCATGTAATTTTTAAGTTATTAACCCAAATAAAGTTTCTGTATGTGCAAAACACTGCAAAAGGGAGAAATTTCAAAATTGAAAGCATGTGTGACTTAAAACCTAAATCTGCTTTTAGAAGGGCAGAAAATATTAATGAGAAATGAGCAAGACTTAGTGCTGGTTACCAGTGTCTTTTTCCTTTTCCCATAATGTTTTGAAAGGCTTTCTCTCAGGGTTGTTAAAGGTTACTCATTACCAAACAACAAAATTTTAGGCTTATCCAAATCGAAAGCTTTTGCTTAGACAAAATAAAAGTTAGTGAAAATTTGAAATATGTTTTGTGAAGGGTAGAAAATATTGTGGGAAAAGGAGAAAATTCTGGTTACCAGCATTTTCTCCTTTTCCCAGTAATGTTTTCTAGAGGCTTCTTTCTCAGGGGCGTCAAAAGTAGCAATTGTGTAGTAAAGGTTAAAGGGTTAGAATATTTCCCATCTGTATATAAAATTTGATTTGAGTGCAATGATTATATGTGACAAGATTGGGTTCCCTTCATGTATCAGATATTTAGTTATAATGGCAAAAGTCTGTTTTCCAACAGTTTTATTGTTTTGTGAAAGGAAATCAGTTTTTTGGAAATATTTTTAGGATGGACAAAAAAAATCAACAGGATGCTATGATATGCTTCTTATCTGAGTATTTTAATTGTGTGTTCTTTTTCAGTTTATGGTCTCAGTGACCAGGTGGTCTTTATAGCAATGTGGTCTTCATGAACAGAGCAGTCTTTAAAGAAAAGCGGTCGTAACCAAACATCATATTTTCTTTATCTCATTACTCATTACCAAACAACAAAATTTTAGGTTTGTCCAAATCAAAAGCATTTTGCAAACAATAAAATAAAAGTGACTGAAAATTTGAAATTTGTTTTGTGAAAGGTAGAAAACATTGTGGGAAAAGCAGACAATGCTGGTTACCAGCATTTTCTCCTTTTCCTACAATGTTTTCTAAAGGCTTCTTTCTCAGGGGCATCAAAAGTAGGGATTGTGTGGTAATGGGTTAATGGCTAAGGAGGAATACCTTATTGACATTGTAAAATTGGGAGAAAAATGATAATGCTCGTTACATGCATTTTTGTTTCCACTCTCCAAATACATTTCCACCTTTCAGAAGAGAACTCTTCCACGTCACAAAATTGAATTGAAATTTCCATTTGGTTGGGTAGAAAACATTGTGGGGGGAAAAGGAGAAAATGCTGGTTACCAGCATTTTCTTCTTTTCCCACAATGTTTTAAAAAGGATTCTATCTCAGGGTCGTAAAAATCAGGGACTGTTTGGGAAAGGGTTAAATTTGGATGTCTATAATTCATTGTCTGGTGCCTGGGTTGCTCTTTACTAACCCATTAGCACACAATCCCTACTTTTGACGACCCTCAGAAAGAAGCCTTTAGAGAACATTGTGGGAAAAGGAGTTATGGTTACCAGCATTTTCTTCTTTTCCCACAATGCTTTGTACCCTGCTGGAAACAAATTACAACTTTTGAGTTGTTTATTCTGTAGTCTGCAAGTGCTTTCATTTGGACCTTTCTCCTTCTCCCACAATGTTTTCTACCCTTTACAAAACAAATTTTCAAATTTTCAGTCACTTTCATTTTGTCTTCTGCAAATGCTTTCGATCTGGACAAACTTAAAATTTTATTGTTTGGTAATGAGCTAAACAATAAAATTTTCTGACAGTCTGAATTGAAAGCATTTGCAGATGGCAAAAAAAACGTGATTCAAAAATTGAATTTTGTTTATGGAAGTTAAAATTAGGAAGCATTATGGAAAAAGGAGAAAATACTGGTTGCAAGCCTTTTCTCCTTTCCCTACAATATTTTCAAATGGCTTCTACCTCAGGATGGTTTGAACGCAGGATTATCTAGTACAGGGATAAGACAGCTCGTTGATTACGTTTTGTCAGTGATTCCTGAATGATGGATCCTCCTTAGCGGAAGTCCTGATAACCATGTTTTTGACAAACCGTACTCTGTCGAAAAATCAGATTATGTTGATGAGGACAGATTAGATTCCCATTCATTCTGTAACTGAAGTCATTAACCTGATCAAGGAAACTTTGTAAAATGGAGGCCATGGATCATGTAATTGTTGACTCTTTTAGCCCTTTAGCAGACGACAAAATTTAAGACTGTGGTCCAAATCAAAAGTATTTGCAGATGACCAAAAAGAAATGTAACTCAAAAACTGATATTTGTTTCCAGCAGGTTAGAAAACATTATGGGAAAAGGAGAAAATGCTGGTTATCAGCATTTTCTCCTTTCCCACAATGCTTTCAAAAGGCTTCCATCTCAGAATCGTAAAAACTAAGGATTGTTTGGTAAAGGGTTAACTTTTACCAGGCATACGCAGATGACAAAGGTAGGTCTAAGTATGATTTCTATTTTTGATATGTTAGAAATCATTCTGGGAAAGAAAAAAGAAGCTGGTTACCAGCATTTTCTCCTCTTCCTATAATGTATGCAAAAGGCCCCTTCTGCAGGGTGGTTACAACTGATCACTGTGTGGTAAAGGGTAAATTGAGATAGGGTAAGTCAAGATAAACTGCAGATGACAAATTTAAAACTGGTACAAATCAATGCAAGAAAAGGAGAAAAATGCTATTAATTTGCTCCTTGCTCATTTTCCCTTGATGTTTTCAAAAGCCTATTTCCTCAGGATAGTTAAAACTAGGGCTTTTCTGGTTAGTGGTTAATAGAATTCCTAGTCGAATTCTGATAACTTTTCTAAACTGAGATACAGGTTTTCTACCTAGCAAAACCAAACGGTTAGTATCAATGAGAAACTGTGCTACTTTCTTATCTAGAATAGGCCTAAGCTTGCAATTCAAAAATGGCTGGTGAATACATGTAGGCAATGGAATTTTGACGCCATAGTGTGTTTCTATAGATAATGATAGAACTACACTAGGCAACAAAATTTTGGACTTGTCGGAAGTTGAAAGCATTTATTATTTTTAGTTCAGCCTAATTAACCCCTTTACCAAATAATAAAACTTTGGAATAGTCCAAATAGAAAGCAATTACAGACGGCAAAATAACTGTGACTCAAAGATTGAATTTTGATTTGGAAGGGTAGAAAACATTGTGGGAAAAGGAGAAAATGCTGCTTACCAGCATTTTCTCCTTTTCCCACAATGTTTTCAAAAGCTTTCCTTCTCAAGGTTGTTTAAAGTCCTGATTGTGTTGTCAAGAGTTAACATGTGACTCAAAACATGAATTTTATCTTCAAATTGTGAGAAATGATTCAGGGAAAGAAGAAAATGCTGGGCATCAGCATTTTCTCCTTCTCCCATACTGTTTTACTAAAAGCCTTCCTCATAAGGGTCATCATAAATCAGGATTGTAATTTTATGGGTTAAGGACGGACAAAAAAATAATAATACAAATATTATTTTGATATAAATCCAGTTTAGACCCATGAAATCTTTGGGAAACTAAAAAGAAAGAATGAAATACAATGTCATGTAAATAACCATCAGTCAATTTGTGGGATGTTATTTCTCACAAAAAGCAACATTTTTTTTCAACAACTAAGTCAGTATGAGAAATAAGGAATTCAAACCCAAGTTAGTAGGGCCTGTCATAGTTCATACAATTCCGCTGATATAGAATACCATTCAGTTCCTATTATTATGAAATGTAAAGTATTATTTCTTTTTCATGATTTTAATTCAGATGTATACAGAACAGTCCTGTGATTTTAGACACTCTGATGATAAAAACGACCATTCAACTCATTAGTACCCAATCCCTATTGTTACCTCTGAGAAGCAAAGCATTTGAAAACATTATAGGAAAAGGGGAAAAGCTGGTAACCAGCATTTTCTCCAATTCCAAACAGTTTTTTACCCATCGACAAAATTTAAACTAGTCCAAATTGGAAGCATTTGCTGACGACAAAATAAAAGTGACTGAAAATTTGAAATTTGTTTTGTGAAGAGTAGAAAACATAGTGGAAAAAGGAGAAAATGCTGGTTACCAGCATTTTCTCCTTTTCCCACAATGTTTTCTAAAAGCTTTTTTCTCAGGGTCGTCAAAAATAGGGATTGTGTAGTAATGGGTTAATTCAGATTAATCTAAATTTTCTTCTTTGGTATTAAAGCTGAAAAAAGTGGCATGACAAGCATGACATTTCATTTATGACAGTGCAAAATGTTGATCGGGGCACGTTTTTGTCAATTGGCAAAACTAATAATAATTCTTTAGAATTATTTCAATTTTTTAATCTGCTCTATCCTCATTCTCCTTTCTTTGATAATTACTTTTAGTAAACAGTTTAATAAACAAATATCACTTGGCATTTCTAATATATTTTGCACTCTAGTGGGTTTTTTGTACTTTTAACAAAAAATTTCATTCTAATATGGATACTGAACCATTTAAAATAAAGCGAAATTCTTCATCAAATTTTTTATTACGTAAAAATAAGAAGATAAAATCATATCAGAGCTCCAGACACAGAGACTGATTTCGATTTCAAAATTAAAAATATTGATTATTCTCCACTAAACCCTATCTTGTGGGTACTCATTAGAATCGTCTCGATGAGACGATTCTAATGAGTACCCACAACATAGGGTTTCAAAGAGAAATAATGGATTTAGAATACTATCACTCCCTCTGAGGAACTCCGTTATATAATATAGTTAAAAAAATATACCCATGATCTTCCAGGTATTATGACTATGCACCTGTTCAAAGTTTTGGAAAGTTAGTACTTTTTCAACAACAAAATGCTGTATAAAAGGCAACAATATTAACACTTGATCTAAATTATAATTAAAAATTTTTATTCCATTATACAGGCATAATTACATACCTTTTTATACATTTTGGGGCATAAAAATATGAATCGGTTAACTCTGGTATCATATTTTATGCAACTGGATATTTTACAATAAAGTTTTTCCTCACCTCATGATGTTATTGTATATTTCCAACATGATTTCTGTGAGTAAAGCGTGGATCACAATAATCAATGATAACAACAAAACTGCTAATCTACCTTCGCCACAGTCTGCTTAGCGAATCATTGCCGCTAACAAAACCCAGTGAGTAACAGTGGCACATCCAGTATTGGAGGTCTGGACCAATCAGAGGACAGATATCACCAGCAGCAACTTGTAGAAACCACAGAGAATGAGGGAGGGACTAAAACAATACTCACTGTTTCTAGGCCCGCTTAATGGCCTTAGAACTAGACACTGTATGGGCTGTGTGTTTTATGTGGGTTTACAGGTTTTTGTCATTGATAGAGATTTTGAGTCAGAAGTCTACAGTGTTTTGTGTTTTTATAGATGCATATCTGCATTCCTTCAAAATCTACTGACAAGGATATGGTTTTGAACTTTATTTTATGAAATTGCATAACTGATTATACAAATGAGCATTTAATTTAGTCTATCTTATGGATAAAGAAATGTTCAAATAATTGGTCTGAGAGACAACAGAGCTGTAATGCCAAAAGTGACTATCATAATAATAGTTGCTTTGGCAGCATTTGTAGATCAAGATCAGATTGTATGAAATATGTGTTGCTTGATAATGAATCTACAGTGTTTACTATGCTTTAAAAAAAACTAAAACCGGCATAAAAGGCAATTATTTTCATTTTTTTTTTCTCTGAAATTAATGTTGACTTTTTTTGTTAACGTAGCTCTCTGCAGATTCACTCAGTAACAGTAGGGAAGCTCTAGAAGTTTTGAAATAGATTTGGCATAGATTCAAATCAGACAGCTGTCAGAGTTTGCAGTCTGATCGGGGATTTATGCTGTTTAATACTCAATGAGATATTTTAGAAAAGACAGTCTCATGTATGCAATTTGTAAGTCTGCTTTTAGTGTCCCTAAAAAAGATGATTTTCTATTCATTCAAATCCATTCCCACACAATTCCAAGTTTCAACGAACTTGAAGAAGAAACCACACTTTTGAAAACATTGTGGGAAAAGGTGAATATGCTGGTTACCTTTTCTCCTATGTTTTATGTCCTAACATAGAAAAAAATACATCACCTCAGCCACATTTGAATAGTCATCTGCAAATGCTTTCAAACTTGGACAAGTTAACATTTTTGTTGTGTAGGAAGGAGTTAAAGGTTTCTTTCTAAGGGTTGTCAAAAGTAGGAATTGTGTGGCAATGGGTTAAAGACACATGAAGTATATCACTTTACCAAAGGACAAAATTTTAGACTGAACAATATCAAAACCATGTGAAGTTAGCAAATCAAATCTTATACAAATGATGAAATTTGTTTTCCAAAGTGTTGTAAACAGTGTTGAAGAAAAAGTTGTTTGTCAGTTTTCTTATTCCTTTTCTCACAATGTTTGCTACAGCTTTCTTCCAACAAGTTTGTTTAAGACTTATTTCTGAAAATATTGAATTTTACTACATTTTACTCTGATGAAACAAAAGTTTTCCAGGTCCTTAACCCCTTACCAGACAATCCCAACTATTAACAAGAAAAAAGCCTTTTGAAAACATGGTGCAAAATGGAGGAAATGCTCTTTCTTCTTTTCCCACCACATTTTCTACCCTTCCAAAACATATTTCAAGTTTTCAGTCAGATTTATTTGTTGACTGCAAATGCTTTCAGTTTTGATGAATCTAAAACTTTGTCATTTGGTGAAGAGTTCATCATATTTTTAACCCTTTACCAAATTACAAGATTTTAGACCCATCCAAATTGAAGCAATTTGGTGAAGAGTTCATCATACTTTTAACCCTTTACCAAACTACAAGATTTTAGACCCATCCAAATTGAAGCAATTTCAATGTGCCTCAAATGGTGCAATTGTCTAGAGATAGGGTAGAAAACATTGTGGGAAAAGGAGAAAATGCTGGTTACCAGCATTTTCTTCTTTTACTACAATGTTTTCAAAAGTTCTTTCCATAGGTCGTCAAAAGTAGTCATTGTATGGTAAAGGGTTAACATAACATCGGTTAAACTCTATCTCATTTCACCAGGTTTCCACTATGTCTATGTAAACCCCTGTCCAAAAAAACAAAAGAGAATGTGATAGTACCAGTTCACAGTAAGGACTCAAATTACAGGGGAAACCCAATTTCTAAGTGGCTAAAACAAATAAATTGGCAAATCAGAAATTTTATTTTATAGTTAATACATTCAAAAGAGATAGACAAAAAATGATTTAAAAAATGGTCAATGAATACAGGGCCTTTAAGGTCTCAACAGGAAATAAGTCCACACATTAGTGGCACCAAGCAGCGAGAAATGGTTGAAGATACCATCTAGACAACCTCTCAACAAGGAGTCCAGGAAAGGGACCTGAGACAGTAGCCCTTACTGGGCCATTACAACTGGTCAAGATACCATCAAGATAATATCCATAAACAAATTAAGGAAATCTACAAGTTTTTATCAACAATGTCCGTTTATTAGCAAGGATACAAGGGGCCAATGTTTGGAGTACAGACCCTTCATTTCATGTTTTCCCTGCTGGCTCAATCTACAGAATGATCCATTTGGAAATTGCTCAGTATTTTTCTTTTTTTCTGTCAGCCCCTAGAGTGGCAAATAATTGCAATACACACTTTCAGTTTAGAAATAAATATAATCCATTAGTCTCAAAATGGAAAGAAGGATTTTTTTGCAAGCCTGATAGCATAAAAAAAACATGGCCATATTCTAATGAAGGATAGATAGAGATCATTCATCCTTGTCTGGATTATACAAAAATGGCTAAAAACAAAAAGACCAAATGGTGGAAAGTAAGATTATGGGCTGGTGTAAACTGGTTTTACAAAAAAGCTCAAGACCATCCAACAAGCAATAGGAACGATCATCCACAAGCAAACAGATTCCCAACAAACATCAGAATTTAGAGGGAAAATCAATGACCAAAGTCTTATGGCTCTTAACCTTCACCCAAGGAAAGTCTTAACTCTTTACCACACAAGAAAATTTTAGACTGGTCCAAACTGAAAGCATTTGCAGACAACAAAATAAAACTGACTGAAAATCTGAAATTTGTTTTGTGAAGGGTAGCAGCATTTTCTCCTTTTCCCACAATGTTTTCCAAAGGCTTCTTTCTTAGGGGCGTCAAAAGCAGGGATTGTGTGAAAATGGGATAAGGGTAAAAATGAAACCAATAAAACAATACCTATAACTAGTAGATACCACAGGCAAGTCATTGCATAGGGGCTCTCACACAGGCATGACCTTAGACAAGCAAGGATGAGGAATGCAATGACAAAGTGGCTCCAACAAGCAGAACGTCTCGGATAAGCAAGAGAGGAAACAGGTAATTGGCACACAAGTATTGCTTTGAAACACCAAAAGAAGAAACAAACTGCATATTATTTTCGAAGTGGCTATCCATAGTAAGGAATTGGACCTGTTGGAAGAAGAAAAAAGGTAAAGCAAATTAACTGACAACAACATTGAAGACACTGGATGATTGTTGTTTTCTACTCTTACATAGATCTAACTATTTCAGCCACAAACAGTTTGTTGTCCGGCTCAGCTAAAATGATTTCAATTTTGACAAGTTTATAATTTTATCATTAAGCCTTACATTGCTTGCAGAGTTCATTGAGGCATTATGTGGGATGTATTGGATTATGAACAATAAAACCTTCTTCACTGTTAGTTTCCTTGGTTTTGTTATCCAATGTTTGCATTTCTTCCATCTTTCATTGTCTATGGGTAAAAGTGAATGTTGAATAATAGTTGTTGAAACTGAAAAATATTCCTGGTGTTTTATTTACTCTTAACCAAAAAGCAAAATTTCAGACTGATCCAAATTGAAGTATTAATTTTGAAGATAAGAAATTAAAAGTGGTCCAAATGATGAAATTTGTCTTTTGACAGGCTAGAGAACAATGCTTTTGTTAAAGGCTTTCTGCCTATACACCTTAACCCTAGAGTGGTTAAGACTTATGGAGAAAGGAGGGTGAAACAGTGTTGGCTTTTTCTTCTGATTTGTTCACCAAGTCCCATGGACTCAGTGCCTATTAGAAAGCCGAGTCCCATCTGGCCCTGACTGAGTTCCATTCTTCTACCTGTTGGATGGGTTTCAGAAACTGATCATCATTCCCAAAGTCTTATTTCAGTTGCATGGCAATGTCTACTTAGTGTGAATCTTTTAGTCTGTGCATCCATCAGGAAACACTTTTTACGCTCTGATATCTATGCAAATTGAAAATTCACAAATGCATTGCTCCTGATGTCGTTTCTTTTATCAGCCATGGTTTAAATTCAGGGTCTTTCAGCAAGAACTCTTGATTTTCTCTCTGTCTTTGCCAAGGCAGCCATATTAGACTGCAACAAATGGGGTTGTTACGCGATGAAATCACAATGACTTGGATAATGGGTTGCGAATCATGTGACAAGCAAGTTTTAGAAGTGGAATTTCCTAACTTTGTAATATTTTGTGTTGTGTCGATCTTGAGCAAGCATGGAAGCAATATTCATCAAAGCAATCGCTAAGTGTATTTTAAACATCAGTTAGAGGGTGCTCAGCTGATTTTTCATTTCATACCATGGAAGCCAGAATTTTTATGTTTTGTCCCAAATCAATTCTGTTGTGCAAAAAATGTGATAATGGCATAAATGCTAACCCTAGTTAACTCTTTCCCAAACAATCCCTGGTTTTCATGACCCTGGAAAAGAAGCCTTTTGAAAACATTGTGGGAAAAGGAGAAAATGCTGGTAAACAGCATTTTCTCCTTTTCCCACAATGTTTTCTACCCTCACAGAACAAATTTCAATTTGGACCAGTCTAAAATTTTGTGGTTTGGGTATGAGTTAAAAGCGTTACAAGGAACCAATGAACAATTGTATTTTCCAAGCTCCAATGTATTGTATTGCAAGAGGTAGCATGGCAAAGGTAAGTTGTATACCTAATTACAATTTTCTGGGAAATAAACCTAAATTGCTTTCACCCTTACACAATAGAAGCAATTTAAGTGCAATCACTCTCCTCTGGATTTGAGGCAGGTGCAGACATACACTGGGACCCCCAGAACTATAGTACCACCATGGCATAAAAGAACACTAAAACCTTGAAGGTTTCAAAAGATAAACTTCTACCACCAAAGTGCCAATAAATATTTCATGTGTATTTTGTAGAGTGTAGATGAAGATCTAGCTGCTGAAAATGTAAAAACTGATCTGGAACCTTCCCTGTCTAATATGCCATGACTTGGAATAATTCTGGCCTTAGTACATTGTATAAAGCAGAGTTGATATTTTTGCTGATTAAACTGCTCATTTATCAGGAAGCAATGCAAGTAAAGGATATGGTCCCCAAAAAATTTAAAAAGCAGACCCTGTTTGGCAGTCTCTAACAAGTAATTGGCTACTTTCAATAGATTTTTTTCCCTTTCTTTTCAAACAACAACAACATTGCCACATCACTGTCATTCCAGGAAGCAGGTCAAAAGCCAGTGCACTCAGCTAGCACTCAGCTATGCCACAAGAAAATCTTGGTAATGTCACCTAAAAAATTTGAAGTACTGTATGGTATCTCAAACCCCCTAGGGTTCCCAGGTAATCCTTATCTCCTTTCTATTTTAATCTTTCCATGTCAGTTGTTACTTCACCAGGGTTCAATCTTTTGGCATATCTCTCTAATTAGCATGCTTCTATTCTCTTTTCTTTCCCAAACTTCCTGTCTAAAGTCTGTGGCCATGTAGCCTTGAAAAGATTCTTATGGAGACTTAGGACTGTGGTATCCAGAAGCTTGTGTCATATAAAGTGCACCCAAACTTGTCTTAGTGTTGCCTCTAACTCCCTACAAGATTTTGACGGCCCTGAGAAAGAGGCCTTTAGAAAGAATTGCAGGTATTGGAGAAAATGCTGGTTACCAGCAATTTTTTCCTTTTCCACAATGTTTTCTACCCTTCAAAAAACAAATTTCAAGTTTTCAGTCACTTCTATTTTGCCATTTGCAAAATTTAATGCTTTCAATTTGGACAAGCCTAAAATATTGTCGTTTGGTAGAGAGTTTAACTCTCTACCAAACGACAATACTTTAGGCTTGTCCAAATTTGTATTTAGAAAATATGAGCTATGGGTCTCTAAAATGGAGTATAATGGATTGCAAGAAGTATTGACTCATGTCGGCCTGCGTGGTCCATCCTGGCTGACAGCGTCAACCTTTTTTGGTACTCAAAACTTTTCTTCTTGCCCAAAGATCGTTCTATGTCATGATTCAGTTGATGTTAGACAAAATGGATTTTACAGATCCATAATCATGTGATAGTTCGCTTAGTACGTACCATACATCATGGATGTATGACAGAATCACTCATCACAACTCTGCCAATTCCGTACCTACATCTAACCCTGTCCGTATTACGGTTGTTTCCATTCGAATCGAAAATCACTTGATTCTATATTATAGTGTGCCACTGACAGTCAAAATTTAGCAACAACATAAACAACCTCTATGAAGTTATTCACATCTGTCTATCTGTCGATGAAAATTTCAATCTGAATATGATAAACCACATTAAAAATGAATGTACGTACTGTTTGTCAACTGAAATATATTAAGAAAGTGTGGAGAAATAATCCTGTGAAGTTCAGTCCTGAGTGTTACAGACTGGAAGAGGGCACTGTGGACAAATTTAAAGAAAGAGGCAATTGTCTGTAGACGATTTCAAGAAACAGGTAACAGGTAACAGGTAAGAAACAGGTAAGAAAGATTTTAATAGAAAATTGAAACTCAAGTTTTCTTTTGTTAGAGGAGCCTTGCAATTTTCAGAAAAGTAAACCAGCATATTTCTGGGCGATGAATGTACCGATCTGCTAAATGTAAATCCACCAGTTACAGCCGAGGGACATGATGGCTCCCATCATCCGAGGTATTCCAAATGACAGAATATGGCTCATACACTGAGATCAAAGAGAGGGTAAGACGTACCTGTACGAAGCTCTCTGAAGCTCTCTGAGCAAGCATATTTTGAGAGTCCAGTCCCTTCTTGTTTCATTCAGGTCGGATTGTACTTACAAACATCCCAATGACAAATTTTGATTCTACTAAACTGACAACATCTGTTCTTTGCAGATATGAAATTAAGCAGAGTCATGTAAGCTGACTTTTTATGACAGGGTAGAAAGCATTGTGGCAAAATTGAAAATTGCTTGTTATGAGCAATATTTCTTGTCCAAGGATGTTTGCAGATTGGCTTCCCCTGTAGATACTTAAAGCATAGAAGAGCTATTATTGCTATGCAGGCTTCATTCTTTGTTCAAAGATAGCATCAACTTAAATTAATAACAAGCTAAAAGTGATAAAAAATTACAGAGTTCTTAAAATGTAGTACTGCCCCTGCGAAAAGTAGTTCTTGAATTCATGAACAGTTCCTGAACTACAGTTCATGAACAATCCCATGAACAGCAAATGGCCGGTTCATGAACCGGTTTTTGTTCATGAACTTTTGGTTTTGTTCCATGAACGGTTCATGAACAGTTCATGAATAACTGCTCTTAATCAGTTCAATGAACTGTTCCATGAATCAAAGTTCATGAACTGGTTGTAGTGTGTGAGACATGTTTCTTTTTCGGTAAAAGACCGTCTTAACTCCAACCCCTCCATTCCCATTGTTCAAAAAGGTTATGCAGCAACAAGTAGCTTTTTAAGGAGTTAGAGCAAATATGCACTTGTAGCCACACAGTAAATTATTATTTTTTGATTTGTATAAATTTACCCCTCTTACAGTAAATATCTGCAAATTGCATGACTGAAAATGGGTTTAAGTTATTACCATCCTAATTCTTGTAGAAATTTCTTATCAGTTGATAAAGAAGGATTTATACTGATATAATATTTTTGGGCTTTTCTAACTGACCAGAAATTGTTTTGATGTCCATCTTGAAATTATTTGTCGATATTTCGTTATTTTTCAAAAAAAGGGAGGTAATTAATGTCTCCTTTTGTGATGAGAATAGAGTAGCCTAGATTTATAAATGATAATTGTTAGATGGAATGAGTGGCTCAGTCAAAGTAGAACAATAATACTCATTTTTAACTATAGCACTTTTTTTAGGATACTATTACAGTGGAAATAGCTGTTTTCCATTAGAATGATCCGACCTTAATATTTAAGTTATTGAATTGTAAATCCTTGAACTTCTTAAAGACAGCAAGTTCATGAATTGTTCAAGAACAATCAGTTCATGAACTGATGTAAGAGTCTATTTCATGAACTGTTAGTAATAGTTCATGAACATGGAGTTCATGAACTGCAAGTTCACGAACAACTACATGACAGTTCAAGAATTTTTCTACCAGTTCTTGAATAGTTCATGAACAGTTCATGAACCGAAAACATGTACCATGAACTGTTCATGAACTCAAGAACTACTTTTCGCAGGGGAGAAATCATTGTGGAAAAAAGAGCACAATCTGGTTACAAACATTTTCCCCTCTTCCCACATTAATTTTGTTTCCATAGACTCTTCCTGAGTCTGTGAAACATCGGCTTGTGTGGTACAGGTTACCCTCATTAGCACACAATCCCTTCTTTTGACAACCCTGAGAAGAAGCCTTTAGAAAACATTGCCGGTAACCAGCATTTTCTCCTTTTCTCACAATGTTTTCTACCCTTCACAAATCAAATTTCGAATTCTCAGTCACTTTTATTTTGTCGTCTGCAAATGCTTTCGATTTGGATAAACCTAAAATTTTGTCGTTTAATAAAGAGTTAAAGAGACTTATCATTCGGAAACCAAGAGGGACCAAAAAAAGCCACAGAAATCACCAGAGATTCCAGACAATGGATAAGAAGCAGGAAGTCCCAGCTGTGGGGTAATACACCAAACATTTCAAAATAAACAATTCACCCCCAAAAAAATAGGATAGATTAGGGTAATAATCATTTTTGTTTCCAAAACAACAAAAATTATACATACCTGATAACAAACTCAATCCAGTGCCCCATACACTGAGATCCATGGAACTATTTAAAAATCTTTTACCACAAAATGCCAACTTTTGATGACCCTTGGAAAGAAGCCTCTTGGAAATGTTGTGAGAAAAGCAGAAAATGGTACCAGCATTTTCTTGTTTTCCCACCATGTTTTCTACCCTATCAAAGAGACAAATTCCATCATTTAACCCATTACCACACAATCCCTACTTTTGACATCCCTGAGAAAGAAGCCTTTAGAAAACATTGTGGGAAAAGGAGAAAATGCTGGTAACCAGCATTTTCTCCTTTTCCCACAATGTTTTCTACTCTTCACAAAACAAATTTCAAATTTTCGGTCACTTTTATTTTGTCATCTGCAAATGCTTTCAATTTGGACAAGCCTATAATACTGTTGTTTGGTAATGGGTTAAGCCACATTTAATTTGTTGTCTGCAAATGCTTTCAATTTGGACCTGTGCAGTCTGATCTTGATCTACACTGTCCACTTAAGCTTCATGTATCCTCAATATTTAAGGAAAGAGTTAATAACTTCTGTGTCTGTGGTAAGAAACTGTGAGATTTTCAGATTGTGCCCATTATCTACACCTCTCTTCCGTACCTCTTACAATCACTGATAAGAGAGCAAAAATAACAATAAGAGCTCAAAACAGAAGATAAAAAGATAAGATAGCAAAAAAGCAGCAATTTCTTGGAATATTGTGTGAACCATTTTCTTCCTTCATGACCCTGGAAAACTCGGACAGAAATAAACAATGAATTTATGAGTAGATTAGAAAGACAGACTGGCATAGTGGTACATGTACTTGGATAGCACATAAAGACACAAACTACATGATGTATCATTGTAATTCAAGGTAGAAAAATATAAGCTTTCACTAAAACAAGTCACATAGTACTATTTTTAAGGACTAGTCCAAATTAATTATCAGAGAAATTAACCATCTAACAATACTTATCCCCCACAATTCTTCACTAACTCAAATGGTTTGTCTCTCAGATTTGACCATCAAAATGGCGTCGAAATAGATGCAATTTGTCTTTTTGTGCACAAGGCCCTGTGATCTACATTTCAGTCAGTGCACCAGTCATCTTTAGAATTTTTCACTGGCCCACATGTTCAGAGCTAGTATCGGTGTAGTTCCCAGGAAGCAGAATCGTGAGAGATTAGAATAAGTTGTATGAACTTGTTTCTCAATTGATGTAAAATAATCATGTTTAAACTAAAAGACATCTTCACATTAACCCTTTACCCCATAGGGCCTTTCTATGGTATCTTTAGCTGACCCTAAATAACAGCAAGGATGAACCTGTTTCTTATGTGTATATGACACTTTTTGATAGCATAGAAAACATTGTGGCAAAAGGTGAAATTGCTCGTGACGAGCAATTTCACCTTTTGCCACAATGTTTTCCAAAGGTTCCTACAAGCAATGCGTAGAAATGAGTATCTATGGAGTAAAGGGTTAATATATCTTATGAGATTGAAACACTCGTTCATCAAAGCAAACTATAGTAAATTTTCAGATTGCTGAAAAGCAATAATAATTGACATTAATGGATGGATGGATTATCAGGAGCAATTCTTTTAGTTACTTTAACATTTGTGTAAGCACTGCAAAAATACAAAATACAACCTGCAGGGCCTGTATTCACCAACCATCCTTAAGAACGTTCTTGGTCTTACTCTTCAGAATTTTCTACATTTGTAAGTAATACAACTTCTGATTGGCAAAACCATTCGGTTTAGCCAATCAGATGTTATGTTACTTATAAATTTGGAAAACCTTGGAGAATAAGACCAAGAATATTCTCAAGAATGGTTGGTGAATACTGGCCCTGGCGTAAACTGTCTGAAAATGAAACAATAATTAAACAGGAAGTTATGGATATCCAGACAATGTGACCTCTGAAAGATGACCTGTATTTCCTCCCATTTCCTTGAAGGTGACCTTGTCTGAGTCTGCAGACAATATATCCATTGTAGCCTGACTGAAATAACAGGTAATTACCTCAACACCTGTGAAACAGTAAACACTTGTTACCATTAGTTTCCATTATCTTGACCATTTTGTCCATTTAGACATTCTAGCATACTGGTCAATCCAATCTAGAAACAATCCTCTAACAGCTGTTGTCATTAACTCTTACCATAGTAAAGGAATCTTTGTTGGTTTTTGTATAGGCAGTTTTTATCAAGACATGCAGGCTAGTTCTGCCTCTAAACTGTCTAATTTGTGGCTAAAACAGCCATTACACCATTGTTCAATTAACTAAACAGTTCCTTTCATTTGGATATAAAAGCCTAAAGATCACAATGTTATGGGGATATTTTATGGAAGGTTTATTAGCTGCTATCCATTTCTTCAAGTTAAACTGGGTATTCATTAAGCTCAATAAAGTATTCAGACACAAAGGACAGATGATAAAGAAGTATGATTTAGTTGTTAAGACATCAAGAACATTTTGGACACCTATTCTGACTAAAGTTTAAGGAAGGCTAACTCTAAGTCTGGAACTTACACTCAAACTACTCATAGAGCAGTCTTAACTCCACTACAATATCACAATACGAATAACCACAGGACAAACTACTAAGAGTTACATTTAAAATTCAAAATTGGAAATATACAAGACAGAATGGCACTATGATAGTCACACTACACATACGTGATGGAGAGACTGGCACTATCTTCAAAACTGAAACTAACTAGAGCTGTCACATAATACCCCCACCAGCGCTTTGACAGAAAAAAGTATCAAGTTCAAGGGGAGATAATTCCTCAACCAGGAAGAGTTGAGACTTGAAAATTGCGTATTGCAAATCTTCAATATATGATTAGTATAATTATGTGCAAAGTTTCAATACAATTGAAGGAAAACTGTAGGAGGAGTTCGTGACACAAAATTACTAGTATTTTGTACACAGACGGACACACTGGCAAACGTACACATGGATTGACTGACAGACACACGAACGAACATATAGACAGGCTGATTCCAGTATACTCCTGAAAACATTCGTTTTGCGGGGGTATAAAAATAGCCAAAGAGCAGACCCATACTAAGACACACGAGAAGTACCGAAGGTATAGGACAGGCTGATACTATTAAAGTAAAAAACTAAAACTAGAAATAGACTAGGCATATATAATTTTTGTACAATGTATTAAACTGACACTAAAAGTATTCAAAGCCAAAACTAGATTGGAAATAAGGTAAAACTCACACCGGAAATTGCTGGAAGACTGGCACTTAGATGAATCTGACAGAAAAAGCTAAAGAACTGATGAAACATATTGGAAACAAAGAAAGATCAGCATTTTTTTTTAACCCTTGTTAAAAGCACACAATCTCTGCTTGTAAGGATTCTTTTGAAAACATTGTAGGAAAAGGGGAAAATGCTGATAACCAGCACTTTCTCCAATTCTAACAATGTTTTCTACCTCATGAAAGGCAAAGTTCATGTTTTGAGAAACAATGAAATTGTCGTTGCAAATTCTTTCAATTTAGACAATTCTGAAACTTGTTCGTTTGGATCAGGGTTGAACAGGGAACAAAGATTTGACCTAATGAGAAACAATTTTCCACTCTGTAGTGAAAAGGTTCGATATAGAACTTACTGCTACTTGTCAGCTCCTACATTATCATTTTGTTATGAATCCTGCATACATTTAATCACCCTGGGTTCATCCCTGGGTTCACAGTGACCCCTTTTTATCTACTATCTGCTGGACTACTGGTACATCTGTCAGTTAAATTATTAGTCCAAATTGGCCAGGTACAGTTTAACCCAGAACTTCATTTGGAAGTTTTAGGACTTTTCACAAGACATGATCCATGAATAAAGAAGAAAATAAATGATCTAATATCTTGGTCTATAGTCATTCATTTAAAATCCTGGGAAAATGAATTACCATCTCTCAAGATTTTTAGCATAATTGGAACAAAACAGCAACCTGTTTGAGGATGTGTAAATTTTCACACACCACACAAACTGGAAATGCATTTATATAATCCATTACCACACAATCCCTACGTTTGACGCCCCTGAGATAGAAGCCTTTAGAAAACATTATGGGAAAAGAAGAAAATGCTGGTAACCAGCATTTTCTCCTTTTCCCAAAATGTTTTCTACCCTTCACAAAACGAATTTCAAATTTTCAGTCACTTTCATTTGTCGTCTGCAAATGTTTCAGTCAGTTTCATTTTGTCATCTGCAAATGCTTTCGATTCGGACAAGCCTAAAATCTTGTTGTTTGGTAATGAGTTAAAGGGTAGTAGAAAAAACACATTTTTTAAAAAAATTTTTTGCTATGAAATTATAAAAGTAACAGAATGTCATACAGGTCCAAGACTCCATGGCACCATTTGTGGCATCTGATCTTGAGCCACACTGTCTGTAAAAAAAGCCAAGTTGTGCAGGTTTTCTACAGGTGAAAAACTCGGGTTTAATCGGTGACTAGGGATAGAATGTGAAATGAAACTGACAGCTATGCTGATCTGGCACATGCAGTAATGGAAAACCCTGATTATATTTGATCCCTTTGAAGCAGGAGCAATAACAATTTGGATGAGTCAAATGGTTAACATTGCCAAGATGCCCAACAATTTACTGTAATTCAACTGACTGTGTACATGTTTATTTATCTGTATCAACAAACATCACATTCTTTTGAAAAAATTTTGTTGAGAGTTAAAAAATTGTTTGCCTCTGAAGACTTCATATAGACATGTAATTTTCCCAATTATTAGGACACCAAAATAAAAACAGTACCATCCTGATTAAATGAAGCATTTGTTTTTTAACCCTTTACCAAACAACAGAACTGCAGACAGGTCTAAATTCAAAGCATTTGCAGATGACAAAATAAGCATGACTAAATATCTGAAATTTGCTTTGGGAAGGGTAGAAAAGGAGAAAATGCTGGTTACCGGTATTTTGTCCTTTGCCCACAATGCTTTCAAAGGGCCTTTTCCTCAGGATTGTGTGGTAAAGAGTTAAAAACAAAGCCAAACTTCAGTAACATACTCTAACTTCAGTAACATACTCTTTTTCAAAACATGTCTCTTGCCATTGATATCAAAGCATATGCAAGACATTTTAAGCTTATTGTAAATGTAGGCATTTAGTTTACCGTACACAAGGAAAATATCCAGAATAAGACAGAAAACCATCTGAAATTGTTTGGAAAACATTGTATTAAAAGTGACCAAAACTCATTGGCCACCCTTTGTCAAATATTTTCAAAATAATAGGGTTACTGTTACTAATGACCATTACAACCTGTTATCTTCCACAACTTGATGCAGGCCTTCATGGTTTACCATGATGATGTCATCTGATAAAAATCTCAACACCTTGGACAGACTTTCTATCCACTCCATCATTCTGATACACTCTGACAACATGGTGAGATGACATTATCTGGCACCATCAGTACTACAAGAAGTAAACGAGACAAAAACTCTGTATGGAACAGGATCAGTTGCACTTGACCTATCTGTTGACAGCCTTGTTAGGACAGAATACACAGATGATGTCATGATAATGTGCTTACTAACCAACAGACCTGTAAATAAACCCTTACCAAACAACAAAACTTTAGGCTGGTCCAATTTAACCCTTTACCCCATAAGGCATTTCTAAGGTATCTCAAACAGACCCTAAATAACAGCAAGGATGAAGCCATTTCTTATGTGCATATGACATCTTTTGATAGCATAGAAAACATTGTGACAAAAGGTGAAATTGCTCGTTACGAGCAATTTCACCTTTTGCCACAATGTTTTCCAAAGGCTCCTACAAGCAATGCGTAGAAATGAGTATCTATGGAGTAAAGGGTTAAAAGCATTTGCAAACGACAAAAATAAACAATAAAAAATTGAAATTTGTTTTGGAAGAGATGAAAATATTTTTGGAAAAGGAGAAAAAGCTGGTTACCATTTTGATACAAAATTTAGAGAGAACATATCGGTGTTCATTCCATGATTTCATTGTATCTTGAAGACCAGTGTAATAAAAAATGACACAGTGCATTCTTCCATCTGATAATTGTTTCTGGACAAATGTTTTCATGTAAGATTCAACATAATAGAATTCTATCCAATCCGAGGAAAGTCCTGTCAAATTTTTCTTAGAGTAGATCCACTTTCATACCATTCACTCAGTGTCCACCATAGTTTTTGCTGACATGGCCATGTACAATGCAGTATTGAAATACAATGTATATTTATTTTACATCAATTGAGAAACAACTTCTTACAACTTATACTAATCTCTCTTGATTCTGCTTCCTGGGAACTACACCAGCACTCGCGCCGAAATTGTTGGCCAATGAAAAATCCCGCTCCCAGGTATCGAACTCAGGACCCTTAGATTATGAGGCAGAC
This sequence comes from Tridacna crocea, assembly GCA_943736015.1. Taxonomy (NCBI): domain Eukaryota; kingdom Metazoa; phylum Mollusca; class Bivalvia; order Cardiida; family Cardiidae; genus Tridacna; species Tridacna crocea. Next base: position 34,499,339 of record OX031067.1, on the reverse strand, counting down.
GCTCTACCTCACGACCACGGACACCACCAATGCAGTATTTCAAAATCAGATAATAAAAGTTCTGACTTGTCCAAATTGAAATCGTCAAATTTTGCAGATGACACAGTTTCTGTTGCGTCTCAAATGATGAGATTTGTCTTTGAAGGATTTGAAAGATTAGAACACATTTTTGAAAGAGGTGAAAAAAGTTGGTTTCCAGCATTTTCTCCTTTTCCCAATACGTTTCCAAAAGCCATGGATCCAATTTTACATATTTAAGTCTTAACCCTTTATCCCATACAGCATTTCTATGGTATCTCTAATTGACCCTAAAATTACAGCAAGGATGAGGCCATTTCTTATGTGTATATGACATCTTTTGATAGTGTCGAAAACATTGTGGCAAAAGGTGAAATTGGTCGTCACGAGCAATTTCACCTTTTGCCACAATGTTTTCCAAAGGCTCCTACAAGCAATGCGTAGAAATGAGTATCTATGGAGTAAAGGGTTAAGTCTCTTATTTTCCTCAAATCCTCTACCAGACCCTGTTTCTGACTTAACTCTTTACCAAAGGACAAAATTTGGGCCCAAATTGAAAGCATTCGCAGACAACAAAATAAAAGTGACTGAAAAGAAAACATTGTGGGGAAAAGTAGAAAATGCTGGTTACCAGCATTTTCTCCTTTTCCTACAGTGTTTTCAAAAGGCTTCTTTCTCAGGGGCGTCCAAAGTAGAGATTGTGTGGTAATGGGTTAAATTGCTATTGTTATGTGAGGCGCCTAATACCAACATAGATAGACTACAGTAACTGTTCTGTTTTCAAATCCTGAGCTGATGTAATGTTTCAGACTCCCTTTTATGAAATAATGGACATAACCCTGTGAATGACTAGGCTTTATCTCTTTGCTGAATTGAGTCTGAAACAGTGTGGCAACTCGGAATATTATATATAAGAACAAATAAGAATGTTACTAAAGTATTTAGATGTTAGTGAAATGCTTTTCAAAAAAAAAATTAACTTATGTAGAGAAAATGAGCCTGTCAGCAGGATTTGAGCTAAGTAAGAGACATACTAAGTTTCTCTGTGAAACTGGGTCAACAGACAGAGAGGGAGTAAAGAGTCAAATAAGCATGATCAACAGCTGTACTTGCAGTGTTTGATCCTCAGATTTATGTACATTGCATCAAACTGAAAAATCCCAAAAATATCCTCAAAAATCTGGTTAGCCCCCTGCCTGAGCCTGACTGTACTAATTACTCTATCTTATCGGCATTCAGCAAATTTTCATATTTCCATTAAAACAGGTGCAGTGAGATTGGCTTTATTTTCTAAAGAATCCCCCTACCCCCCTCACTTTTTGAACAAATAAATTGTTTCAAGTTATTTCAGCATACCAAGTGGAGAAGGCTGTATTTTGGGTAATTAATCATAAAATATCCAAGGAAAATGGATCTGTAGATGATTTATCTCGAAGATGAACACTTGTGTCTTAATTAACCACTAATCTTAACACTTCAGTCAGAATGGTTTATACCAATCTTTCTTTTTGTCATTTCTTTGGTCAAGATGATGTTCTTATTTGATGCTATCTTTTCTGTTATCACCTTTAACCTATCTAGCTAGCAATCATTTTCATCAGAGGTTGGAAAATGTTAAAGGTTTTTCTTTTCTGATTAAAAGACAAAAGTTTGTTTTGTGTGAATTATTTTTTAAATTCCTTCTACTTTTATTTACATCTACATTGAACTCTTTTTCCATTACCAAACGACAATTTTTTTGACAAGTCCAAATTGAAAGCACTTTCAGAGGACAAAACAAATGTAGATCTAACTCAAAAATTGAAATTTATTTCCAGCAGGGTAGAAAACATTGTGGTTACCAGCATTTTCTCCTTTTCCCACAATGTTTTCAAAAGGCTTCTATCTCAGGGTTGTAAAAACCAGGGATTGTTCGGTAAAGGGTTAATCAAAGCCAAGGGTACAATTTAATTTCTGTTTGTTAAACCCTTATCAGGCTAAAATAACTATAATGAAATTTTTTATTTGATAGTAAAACCCAAATATTGCCATTTCACAGTTATGTTTTGGGGAATAGTGTCTTCTTATCAGACACTGTAGATCCAAGATCAGAAAGAACATTCTGTTCAGTCTAATCTTGATCTGTACTGTAAGCGGCACTCAACAGCCTAAAGGTTAACTCATGGCAAAATTTTGGAACTGTCCAAATTAACGGCATTTGCAGATGTCACCATTAAGATGTAGCCTAAATGATAGAACTTGTCAGTGAAAGAGTAAAATATATTACTGGAAAAGGATGAAATGCTGGATGTGAGCTTGTTTTTTCAGGGTATGTTAAACATGGAATTGTCTGGCAATGGTTTAATTCTTTACCAAATGACAAATTTTTGGAGTGGACCAGTTCATAGTATTTGCAGACAACAAATTAAATCTTGTTAATATGATGATTTCTGACTTTGATTGGGTAGAAAATATTTTTGAAAAGGAGAAAATACTGGTTACCAGCATTTTCTACTTTACCAACAATGTTTTCTATAGGCTCTTTTCTCAGGGTTGTGGATTGTGGTTGTTTTAAAAATTTAAATATTACACTGACTGTGTAACAAGTACTGAAACTTTTATGAATAACTATCTAATATTGCCTCCTGGAAACCTGAACACTGTACTTGGACTGTGATTAAGGAGTACTTTATGGTAGACCACTGCTCATATTGGGATTCAGACTTCAGAACCTCTGTCATCTGTGGTCAGTCCTCTTATGTTGCTTGTCTCCCACTACCTATTTCTGTCTTCTGTCATTATGTTTATGTTATGTGACCCATCTTGTATCAGCAACAACTGGCATATTAATACCTTACCACCCAATCCAGAGTTTTAACGACCTTCAGAAGGGAGCCTCTTGAAAACAATGTGGGAAAGGCAAAAATGCAGGCAAACAGCGTTATTTTTCTTCTCTTCCCACAATTTTATTTGTTGCAAATCCCATCAATTAAATTTTTGTCGGCAAATGCTTTGAATTTGGACCAATCTATTATGAGATTGATTTGAAAGCTTGAAGTTTATCCACCATACTGATACAACAGGAGTTTCATTGGGCAAGCAATAGCTCCTTTTCCCACATTTTTTCCTAACACTACCTCCTTAGAAAAGGGCATTCAAAGCTTGTATCTTGCATTAACTCTTAATTCATTACCAAACGACAAAGTTTTAGGTTTGTCCAAATGTAAAGCAATTGTAGGCGACAAAACAAAAGTGACTGAAAATTTGAAATATGTTTTGTGAAGGGTAGAAAACATTGTGGGAAAAGGAGAAAATGCTGGTTACCAGCATTTTCTCCTTTTCCCACAATATTTTCTAAAGGATTCTTTCTCAGGGGCGTCAAAAGTAGCGATTGTGTGGTAATGGGTTAACCAGATAACATTTTCAATGTGGCTCAAATGGTACAATTTGAATTGGTAGAAATATTTTGAGAAAAGGAGAAAATGCTGATTACCAACATTTTCTCCTTTACCAAAAATGTTTTTAAAAGATTTCTTTCCAAGGGTTGTCAAAAGCCGGTATTGCGTGGTACAGGATTAATACAGGGTTTATGTAGTTTTGGACTTGGGATATCTCTCTGTTTTATACCCATAAAGTGTTCCAGGTGCGGGGCAATTTCAGTCAAGATAATTTTTTGTGGGTGTTACTTTGTTGACTATGGATCAAAATAATTGCCATGGCGATCTCAAAGCTAATATTCTGATAAATGCATGCACAGTCTCTGCTAATTGCAATTGGAAACATTTTTTTCTTTCTTTGAATACTGACCTACAACCTATGTATATGATCAAAGAAATTGAGCATTTTTTACTACTGTTTTAGTAACATGATTATGCCTTGCACACCATTGATAGCTTTCAGCAATGATAGCTTGTTTACCAATAATGGATTCTGCATCAATGGCACCTAGTGCACTAAAATGATGGCTAGTGCACCTATGCTGGCTTGCACACTAACCATGGCAAGCATAACAATAATAGCTAGTTAACAAATGACTGCTGATGTCTAGAGCACCATTGATGGCTAATGCACCAATTATAGCACACCATTGATAGTACATCAGTGATGGCTAATGCACCGATGATGGCTAATGCACCAATGATGGTTAGTGCAACATTTACAGCATATGCACAATTGATGGCAAGTGCAACAACAATGTTTAATGCATCTATAAGGCTAAGCCCACCAATGAAGGCTTGTCCACAAATGATGGCTAATGCACCAGAGATGGCTAGCATACCAACAATGGCTACTGCACTATTGATGGTTTGTGCACCAATGACAGCATGTGCACCGAAGACAGCATGTGCAAATGATGATTAGTGTACTACTGAGGGCTATTGCACATGAATTAGTGGTAGTCGGTGCACTAATGCTGGCAAGAGCACAAAATGATGGCTTGTTCACCAATGACAGCTTAATGAACCAATGCTGACTAGGGGACCAGTGATGACCAATGCACCGATGATGGCTAGAGTACCACTGATGTCTAATTCATCACCAATGGTATGTGCACCATTAATAGTTAGTGAAACAATGATATCTTTTGCACAAATGATGCCTAGTGTACCGATGATGCTTTGTGTACCAATGATGCCTTGTTTGCAAATAGTATTCCAATGATGACATGGGCACAGATGATGCCTTGTGCACCAATGGTGCTTTGTGTACCAGTGATGCCTTGGGCAGAGATAATGCCTTGTGCACCAATGGTACTTTGTGTACCAATGATGCCTTGTGCGCCAATGATGCCTTTGGCAGAGATGATGCCTTGTGCGCCAATGGTGCTTTGTGTACCAATGATGCCTTGTGCGCCAATGATGCCTTGTGCGCCAATAATGCCTTGTGTGCCAATGATGCCAAGTGTACCAATGATGCCATGGGCAGAGATGATGCCTTGTGCTCCAATGATGCCTTGTGCACCAATGCTGCTTTGTGTACCAATGATGCCTTGTGCTCCAATGATGCCTTGGGCAGAGATGATGCCTTGTGCACCAATGGTGCTTTGTGTACCAATAATGCCTTGTGCGCCAATGATGCCTTGTGCACAAAAAATGCCTTGTGTGCCAATGATGCCAAGTGTACCAATGATGCCATGGGCAGAGATGATGCCTTGCGTACCAATAATGCCTTGTGCACCAATGATGCCTTGTGCGCCAACAATGCCTTGTGTGCCTATGATGCCAAGTGTACCAATGATGCCATGGGCAGAGATGATGCCTTGTGCACCAATAATGCCTTGTGCACCAATAATGCCAAGTGTACCAAAGATGCCATGGGCACAGATGATGCCTTGTGGACCAATGGTGCTTTGTGTACCAATGATGCCTTGTGCACCAATGATGCCTTGTGTGCCAATGATGCCAAGTGTACCAATGATGCCATGGGCACAGATGATGCCTTGTGTGCACCAATGGTGCTTTGTGTACTAATGATGCCTTGTGCTCTAATGATGCCTGGGGCAGAGATGATGCCTTGTGCACCAATGGTGCTTTGTGTACCAATGATGCCTTGTGTGCCAAAAATGCCTTGTGTGCCAATGATGCCAAGTGTACCAATGATGCCATGGGCACAGATGATGCCTTGAGCACCAATGCTGCTTTGTGTACCAATGATGCCTTGTGTGCCAATAATGCCTTGTGTGCCAATGATGCCAAGTGTACCAATGATGCCATGGGCACAGATGATGCCTTGTGCACAAATCCTGCCTTGTGTGCCAATGATGCCTAGTGTGCCAATGATGCCTTTGGCACAAATGATGCTTTGTGCACAAATGCTGCCTAGTGTACCAATGAAAGATAGTGCACAAATGACAGCACCAAAAATGATGGCACCAAGATGGCTACAGCACCAATCCATTACCTTGCTGGAATAATTATTAGCAAGGACTGCGCACACTACTGTTTGCAACAAAAGCTGCTTTCCCAAATTTACATCCAAAATGAGTGAATGCTCAGCTATATGACTGGTCTGAAACTTGCCCTAACTGAAATTATTTGCAGATGATAAGTTCAATGAAGTTTAAAAGTACTTTGAAGTGGTAGAAAACATTTTGGTAAAAGGGGAAATGCTGGTAACCAGCATTTTTCTTTTCCCAAAATGTTTCCTAAGGCCTTAATTGTCAGTTGTCAATCTAAATTGTTTGTTAAAGTATTAATTCTTGGAAAGAGCTTGGCCAAGCTGGGATTCAAACTCATGAGTCCCAGATTTATAACCTTATGTGTTATCAAAGAATGGTGACACCTGGATGGTAACATTGCTAAATGTCTGCAAAAAATACCAAAACATGACCTCAGCACTTTCCAGAATATGTTACTGCATTTCTATCTTGATAATATTATGCTCGACATCATATAAAAAATTTAAGTGTAACATGAGTATATTCACCTAGTGCTCAATTTAATTATAGTGAAGGTCTCAATTCTGGCAATATCTAACAATAAGAAGATGGCATTAGGACTTGAAGATTTTGCGGATGTATTTGTTTTCAAACAAAAATTTTGATTCACCTCTCCTTGTAACTAAATATCAATGCACATTATATTTTTGCAGACACAATTATACCTGTTCAGAGTCAAAAGCTTAAAATTCTTGACACATTTAAGGTAGATTTACTTTAAACATCATATGTGAGAAAAAAACAAAAGACAACACAAGAAGGGAACCAACCAACTGCCAAAGGGACCAGCCAGATAAGTACAGAAGCAATCCAATTATAGATAACTGTAAACATAATCAGGATTTGATTACATGGCAGGTGATTAGAGAAATTAGAACCCCTTTCTGTTGTGTTCTGTTGGCCTATTGTTGATGATACTATGCCTTGGCTTCTCAGCAAATACCATTTATTTTGTATATATACTGTCTATTGTTAATTTGGACCTGGGTTTCTTCTCTATCTAGTCTGTTTTCACTCTTTTGTATGTGGGTGTGTGACTTTTCCATTTTCAGTTTACAATACAAATCAAAAGTCAAATATGTCAAGAATTTCCAATGGAATAATGTATTCCATAAAATGCTTGATTTTTTTTTTAACTCAATGTGCTTTGACTTCTATCCATTGATCTAATCTTTTCTTGACCCTGAAGAAAAAGACTCTCAAAATTAAAAAGCCTTCAATTTTGTCCATAGAGAGAGAATTACACAATGTTGCAATTAGTCTTCAGAGGCACTTCATTTCGAGAAACTGAATTTTCACAATGAAGAAACACTCAAATTAAGTCTAATTTAATAAATTTCAATATGCCACCTAGTATTCCATTAAAAGTATATGTTAACTGTGCACAGTAACAGTATTCTGTTAAAAGTATGTTAATTCTTCTCTAAACAATTATGTTTTAGACATGTACATATTGTAAGCATTTAAAAATGACAAATTTAAAGTGGCTTCAAAGCTGAATTTGTCGGTGCAAGAAAAACTAGTATTAAAGCAAAATAAAAATGCTTTTCTCAATTATTCAAAAGGTTTTGAATTATGTCTTTTTTTCTCAGGGTCTTTTGACATGGGATTATCTTGTAAACAAGTGGTGGTATTTCTCTCAGGTCCGGAAATAGAGGCCTAATTTTCATTGAGATTTTAAGGTAAATTTATAATTATCACAATCTGCTGCCGATAAGAGAAAGTTTTATCAGGAAAAGATCAAGATCATCTGACCAGTCAAACAATTAATCACCCGCCTAATACTTTGTAACCAGTGAAAAGCAGTCAATTAAAGTCAAAACCTGATTCCATTTCCCAACCAAATTACCCACAATCCCTGTAAGCTACCCACAAAAATGCACATAGGCTTACAAAAGTGTGTGTTGTTAGGCTCTCCCATAAACCTTACTGGCAATAAACTGTTTATGTTTTCAGTGGAATCTGACTCTAATGGAACTCTGATTTGAAGGATCTCATTTCAAAATAAAAGATGGATTATTTATGCTCTTGTGTAACTTCTCTGCACCTCTCCTTGGTGCATCCATTCAACATAGCATGGCTAGAAAATAGAGTTTCAGGAAATAAACCTAGGTTACCCATTTATTTACCCTTATCCTGCCAAGTAATTGCCATGAAATTTTCATTTCCAAAGTAAAATTCCAAAGATTTCTCTTTCAAAGATATGTTTTGGGGGAATAATTTCTCCTTGTCGGACAGTGTAGATCTAAGATCAGACTGCACATTCTGCGCAGTCTGATCTTGATCTACACTGTCCGCAAAAGGTCAATGAATCGCTATAAGCAGCCAAAGGGTTAAATAGCATTAACTTTTTTAATCCAAATTCCAGGTAAGGTTCACTAATTATTACATGTTAAAATATATATTATTAGATGTCAAAACCAGTCTGTTTGGATAAATTTATCAAGGATAGCTAATTGACAAAGCCAATCTGATTTGGTACCATAGTATCAGCTTTTGTCTATCTGTTGAACTGAATATTGTAAAATTACCAATCCATTTCTACAGGCAAAACTTAGCTTTGTGCTATTAAAACTCTTTCCCTAAAAAAAGGACATGACATATGTCCATTAGGTGCCGACATATTCAGACCAGTTCATGCTTTCTGTTGAATTGAAGAACAGTATTGTTAAACTTGAAAATAAAAACATAATTAGAATTATAATCTGCTTTCAAACTGTTGACAAGGTTTCAGTAATGTCATTTTTTTGCATCTAAGTATAATGGTTCTCCATAAAAGAAGAAAAAGCTTTCAGTCTGAATATCAAAATAAGAATAACTGTAGCAGCAGCTACAAAGGAAATTGTTTGCATTACAACTGGCTTAGCACCCCTTGAGTGAAAATGTGCCTAAAATAAAGTATTCAATCTTTTATTACTAAGAGCCTTCTGAAGCAGAAAGGCTTATGCATGAGGAAAAGCCATTAAAAGACTTACAAATGGTTTATGTAATGCAATTTCAGGCTTTGTTTGCTGTAAGTAATGATAAGTCAGTCGCCTGATTACAGATTCAGTACAAAATTCACTCCAAATGTCTCCATATTACACTATGTGCTGGTACCAAGGTGGAAACCATCTTGTGCTTATTGAGGTGAGGCACCATTTTAAATATCTCATTAACTCAGAATCCTGATTTTGAGTCAACCCTGAATATAAATCCTTTTGTAAACATTGTGGGAAAAGGAGAAAATGCTGGTTACCAGCATTTTCTCCATTTCCCACAATGTTTTCAACCCTCCCCAAAACAAATTACATTTTTCAGCCAAGTATATATTGACCTCCTTAATATGGACCAGTCTTAAATTTTGTTGTTTGGTGAAGAGCTATGCTTGTTATCATCCTAGTTGCATACATTTAAACTTCTATCTTACCACTGTAAAGAGGCCAACTTGTTATTGTAAGGTTGGCATAAGTGCTCGGTTGCTGGCAGAAAAATTATTTTAAAACGAGGTAGAAAGATACCATGTTACTCAATCTTGTGCTGCTTTATCTTTGAAATAATACAAAAAACACATTTGGAAAAGAAAACAATGCTGTTGACCAGCATTTTCTCCTTTTTTCACCATACATGTAATTATTTTCAAAAGGCCTTATATTTTAACGTCATTGAAACCCACAATTATTCAGTAAAAGATCAAATATATTATATCTGAGCAGGGTTAGCTCAGAAAAATGCTCTGCAGATCATTATCCAAATTATACTATCGATGCTCTGTATCTGCTACGGGTACCAGTCTGGAATCTGACAGGTTGAACTCATCTTTTCGCACCCAGTTAGTTGAAATTTACAAACATAATCAATCAGACATGTTCGTATGTCAGCTCCATCATTAGAGATCAGAAAGGTTAAAATCAACTTTATCAGGGACCATTTCCGAGCATGGAGCATGGACCTGTATGGCTTTCTTTCTAGTCTGACAATGAAAGAAATTTTTTTGTTATTAAACTTTTTACCAAGCAAGCTTGAATTTTAACTCCCTCAAATGACATTAAAGGCCTTTTAAACATTTTGGTAAAAGGAGAATGCTAGAAACCAGCATTTTCTACTCTTTCCCATGGTGTTTTATTAGCTTTTACAGATCAATTCAATGTTTTTGAGTCACTTTCATTTTGCCCTCTGCAAAATTTTGCCCTCTGCAAAGGCTTTCGATTTGGACATTATTATCTAAAATTTAGTCATTTCATCAATTTGAGTGTGGTCAGCCTAATGTTCTCAAAATATATCTTTTTAAGCCCTATTATGCTTAACCCTTTACCACACAATGGCGACTTTTACTAACCCTTAAGAAGAAGCCTTTTGAAAACATTGTGGGAAAAGGAGAAAATGCTGATTACCAGCATTTTCTCCTTTTCCCACAATGTTTTCTACCCTTTCAAAGGGATATTGCGCCATTTGAGCTACTATGAAATTGTCATCTGCAAATGCTTTCAATGTAGATAGGTTTAAAGTTTTGCTGTGTGGTAAAGGGTTAAATCTTTTCTAAACAACAAATTTGTTGACCGGACCAAATTCAAAGCATTTGCAAACGAATAAAATCTTCATGGTAATATGATGATTTCTGACTTTTGACAGGGTAAAAAATATTGCAGGGAAAAGGAGAAAATGCCGTTTACCAACATTTTATCATTTTTCCACAATTATTTTCTATAGGCCTCTTTCTCCAGGTCATTAAAAGTCAAAACTGTGTGGTACAGAGTTATTAAGTTGAATAAGACTTTCAACCGTCAGTAAAAACTGAATAATGTCCCTTTAAACTTACTTTTTTTTTTTAGAAAAATATCTCCTTATTGGACTCTATAGATCAAAGATCAGACTGCATGGTCTGTGCAGTCTGATCTTTATCTACACTGTCTACAAAAGGTCAATGAGTCGTGCTTATCAGCCTATGGGTTAATCCCGACAGCTTCTACATGTATCTCTCCACTTACTTGACACTCAATGATACTGTTGAAAGATCTAGAATAATGTAACCTCAGAGACTGTCTTCAAGTTTTTTGCCCACTGTTTATATTCTCACCATTTTCTCCATAGAAACATACATGTAATCTGTAACATCCAGACTTCAACAATTTGATCATTTTCTTTCTTCTATTTATTGTAATGTTTTCATGATTGGTTCCATTATCTAGATGTATTTCAAAGAAGTTGTTAGTTTTTGCTCTATTTCCGTGGTCATGCAAGTTGGGAGATGACATAATTAAAGACTGAAATGAAACCTTAATTGTCCAAACATTGAGGTGGCCAGGATGATAGCCACTTATATTTCTTTTGATGATTCTTGAATTTAATTCATTAAATTAACCCTTAGAGCACAAAATAAATCCAACAGATACAATTGTACTGACAAGAAATACTTATGCATGTGTAGTTACTAACAAGATTGCTGGAAAATGGAAGTGGAATGCCAGAACTTTGCTTACAAAAAAAAGCGAAAAAGCCCACACAAGATTGCTGTTAGTACCATAGTGTATCTAAAATTTGGAAAACAGCAAAAATGAGAATTCTACTCACTGGTATAAGATGGACTTGTTTTTACCAGAGTTCTAGATAAGAGGGAGTGATGGTATTTCTAAATCCATGGTTTCTCTTGCAAACCCTATGTTGTGGGTACTCATTAGAATCGTCTCATCAAGACGATTCTAATGAGTACCCATAACATAGGGTTTAATGGATAATTCATCATACTTTCAACCTTGAAATCAAAATCACTCCCTCTATCTGGAGCTCTGCTGTACAATTATAAATGAGCCAAATGTATGCAATTTCAAAGGTTAATTCAGGTAACATTATGATGAAAATATGCATGAGCCATGGAATGCTTTGAACTTGGACAAATTAAGAGTTATGTTGTAAAAGTTGAACCCCCTTTCAACAGACAATTACTTGAATATTACGGGCTAAGAAACCCTAAGAATGCATAGAAGCATGCACTGGCCTGACTGCCATAAGTAGAATATTGTTGACAGAGCCAGAAAGCACCAAAGATACTGACATTGTATGTCTGGTTGAGAGTTCTGAAGACACCATGTATCATAGAGGTTACATCCAACTGGCAAATTGTTTAAACTTACTATCATCACTTGATGTCATCCTGAATGAAACTGTTTATATTAGACAAAAGCCCGACTTACCTTTAAGAGCAGTATTTTGTTGCAACCATATCTACCCTTGGGATACTGACAACAACTTTACATACAAAGAGGATATCTAAACTTAGACAGCATATTACATGAAATCTAATCTTTGCATCTTCGCAAGCCAAGGCCGACGATTCACTATGTTACTCTACCCTTGGCGGATCAAGCTTGATTTTTACGTTCACCCGATACGCTTTTTCATTGAATGCAGCCAGCTCTAGCTGCAACGAATGAAATCGCTTGTGGCATTTCATCTTTGATAAAAATAGAACAAGGTCTCTACCTTTCCAATAAAAGGTAAACCCATGTGGATGTCTGCTTATTGCTTCATGTGTATTTTGTAAGCGGTTTGTAAAACGATATTTCATTTGCTTTTAGAAACATGATGTAAAGGGGAGTAATAACCAGCATCCAATAGAGGGCGCATCGCAGGAATCTCAAAATCGGGCTCAATCAGCCAAGGTAAGATCCACGTAGTGTTCGTAAACTTGGCTCGTGAAGATGAATCTTTGAGCCTCACTGTCCTGTGCTTTGTAAGATATCTGGATCTGTATTTGCCAATCTTATTTTACCCTTTATCAGATGACAAAAATTTAGCCATGTCCAAACTGAAAGCATGTTTAGACGACAATTTCAGTATGGCTCAAATGGAGCAATTTTTCTTTAATAGGGAAAAAACCATTTTGGGAAAATGCTTTCAAAAGTCTTCCATCTGATAACCAGCATTTTCTCCTTTTCCCACAATGTTTTCAAAAGACTTTCTAGAGGGTCAAGAAAAATCAGCACTGCATGGTAAAGGGTTAAAAATCGGGATTGTGAAGTACAGAGTACACTCTTTACAATAGTTTTAACTCACCACATTGAAAGCATCAAAAGCAAACTTTACTGACAAAAATTCAGTGCTGCTGTAAGAATAGAGTTCCTCTTTGAATAGCACATTGTAGCGAAAGAAGAAATCGCTCACTATAAGCAATTTATATTTAGCCACATAGGCATTTTTCTGTTGTTTACACCAAAGATTTCTAAAGATAAATCACAAAGATCAAAATTTTGGCATGTAATTAATTATAAAGTTTCATCAGTCATCAATAGTCTTCCCTGAATATTTCTAATTGCAATGTAATGTCATGTGTCAGAGAAAGAGGTGACCTATAGCAGGGTGACCGATTGTTATTTCAATGAAAAGTCCAACCTTTGTTAAGCAACCACTTCTGTTATTCTGGCACCTGCATTCAGTCATTGACACACAATCAAGAGTTTTACTGACCCTAGCAGAGTAGGCTTCTGAAGACATTGTGCAAAGAGGAGAGAGTGCTGTTTTCTACCTTTAATACACAACTGTTATGTTTTGATTCACTTTTACTTTGTAATCTGTAAGTATGATAAATACAGATAAATCTTAACTTTGTGGATTAGTAATGAGTTCAGCTTTATTTTTCAAAATTCTTCTACCGATGACTGCATTGAATTTTTACCAGCCAACAGTCTAAGCTTTAAACAAAACAATTCAGTTTTTAAAACACTGAGGAAAACAGATTTTGAAACATTGTTGTTGGGATTAAAAGAAATGCTGGTAACCAGTATTCTCTCATTTCATCCAAAATGTTTTGTACTACCATTAAGTTGTACCATATTTTGATTATCCACAGACGAATTATTAACCCATTACCACATAATCCCTACTTTTGACACCCCTGAGAAAGAAGCCTTTTGAAAACACTGTGTGAAAAGGAGAAAATGCTGGTAACCAGCATTTTCTCCTTTTCCCACAGTGTTTTCTATCCTTCCCAGAACAAATTTCAGTTTTTCAGTCACCTTTATTTTGTCGTCAGCAAATGCTTTCAATTTGGACAAGTCCAAAATTTTCTTGTGTGGTAAAGAGTTAAGCCTTGACCAGGAAGGAATATCAGTGTGCATACAACAACACTATTTTGCCACACAATGACGACTTTTAACGACCCTGGCAAAGAAGCCTTATGAAAACATTTTGGGAAAAGGAGAAAATGCTGGTAACCAGTATTTTCTCCTTTTCCCAAAATGTTTTCTTACTCCATCAAAAAACGATTGCACTGTTTCAGCCACACTGAAATTGTTGTCTTCAAATGCTTTCAATTTGGACAAGGCTTAAATTTTGTCATCTGGTAAAGGGTTAATGGTCCCAAATGTAAGTTCTGAACACAACCAACATCTTGGCACAACAGAGTCTACATTACACAATCATGTGCACTTTGAGATTAGCCGAATTGTTTCTCCGGGTTGTTGCTTGTAAGAATAACTCTACATTAAATTAGTTTGTATTAAATGAGGACTGGAAGGATGCCTTTGAGGGCATTTGACCAATTATGTACCACATGGTAGTTAGGTCTCTAAAAACCAGCAGGAAATTATGAAAACATACTCAACAACAAAGAGCAAAGCCGCAACAAGCGTATCACTAATCGTGAGAAAAACATGAGGGAAACAAACTCAGCCAATGTTAACTCTTTATCAAACAACAAGATTGTGGACTGGTTTAAATTTCCAAAGGATTTTGCATCCACATATGCTTTGTGGTTCAAATTTGGGTTTTGTCTTTGAATAAGGACACTGGCCAGAAAAGATTGTGGGAAATGGAGACAAGGCAGGTTTTACCAGCATTTATCCTTTTCCCAGTATGTTACAAAAATCGTTGTTTTTTCCTCCAAGTAGTTAACCCTTTACCCCATAAGGCATTTCTATGGTATCTTTAATTGACCCTAAATAACAGCAAGGATGACGCCGTTTCTTATGTGTATATGAGACCTTTTGAAAGCATAGAAAACATTGTGACAAAAGGTTAAATTGCTCGTGACGAGCAATTTCACCTTTTGCCACAATGTTTTCCAAAGGCTCCTACAAGCAGTGCGTAGAAACGAGTATCTATGGGGTAAAGGGTTAAAGCCCAGCATTATGAGGTGAAGGATCAAGGGACAATATCAAATGATTAATGAAAGTAACACATGCTCTTTACACTTGTTCCACTCGAAAAAGTAGGTTTCTAATTAGATCAGACAAACAACATAAAAAACAGTTGTAGAACAATAAAATGAGAGATTATCCAAATGACAGAGCTGGTACCCTGTCAGCAGAAGCTACTATTGTTAGAGATAAGGCACAAAATGTGTCAGGAAATATGAGTGGCGCCAACAGCAAGGCATCATCATCAGTAAACATTATAGGCCCTACTGGCCTCTACTGATAATATAAATGCTTTTTTGTAGATACCAGAGATGCTCTGTGAAAAGGGGATTTAACTCTTTATCAAAACGACAATATTAAGGCCTAGACCAAATTCATAGCATTTGCAGACAACATATTGAATGTAACTAAACAGATGATTTCCATATGTGATAGGGTAGAAAACATTGTGGGAAAAGGAGAAAATGCTGGTTACCAGCATTTTCTTCTTTTTCTACAATGTTTTCAAAAGACTTCTTCCCCAGGGTCGTTAAACTCGGGATTGTGTGGTAAAGAATTAACTCTTAACTCATTACCAAACAACAAAGTTTTAGACTGGTTCAAACTGAAAGCATTTCCATGCGACAAAGTAAAGGTGACTGAAAAATTGAAATTTGTTCTGGGAAGGGTAGAAAACACTGTGGGAAAAGGAGAAAATGCTGGTTACCAGCATTTTCTCCTTTTCTTACAGTGTTTTCAAAAGGCTTCTTTCTCAGGGGCGTCAAAAGTAGTGGTTATGAGGTAATGGGTTAATTCTTTACAAAACAACAAAATTTTGGACTAAATTGAGAGCATTTATAGATGACAACTTCTACAGTGCCTCAAATGGTGCAGTTTTTTTTTTTTCCAACAATGTTTTTTACCCTTCCTAAAACAAATTTCACTCTTTAACTCTTTACCGAACGACAAAATTTTGGACTAGTCTAAATTGAAAGCATTTGCAGGCGACAAAATAAAGGTGAACTAAAAATTAAAATTTGATATGGACAGGGTAGAAAACATTGTTGGAAAAGGAGAAAATGCTGGTTACCAGCATTTTCTCCTTTTCCCACAATGTTTTCAAAGGCTTTCTTTCTCAGGGTCATTAAAAATCGGGATTGTGTGGTAAAGGGTTAAGTAATCTTTATTTAGTCATCTCCAATTGCTTTGAGTTTGGACAAGTCTACAATTTTGTCGTTTGGTAGAGAGCTTAACCCCATTTTGCTAGGGCCTAGCTCATATACAGATAAAAGGGCAAAAGATAAGAAAGAAAAGATCTGTAACTCTTTTCTTCTAAGTGACAAGTTTAAGATTCATCCATATTAACCCTTTACTCCATAGATACTCATTTCTATACATTGCTTGTAGGAGCCTTTGGAAAACATTGTGGCAAAAGGTGAAATTGCTCGTCACAAGCAATTTCACCTTTTGTCACAATGTTTTCTATGCTATCAAAAGGCGTCATATACACATAAGACATGGCTTCATCCATGCTATTATTTGGGGTCAAGTAGAGATACCATAGAAATGCCTTATGAGGTAAAGGGTTAAAAGCATTTGCAGACAGCAAAATCAAAGATTGCTATAACGATACAATTTCTATGAGAGCTGGAAAACCGAGAAAATGAAAAGAGTCTAGTTGCCAGCACCATCTAAACCCATTACCACACAATCCCTATTTTTCACGGCCCTGAGAAAGAAGTCTTTAGAAAACGTGGGAAAAGGAGAAAATGCTGGTAACCAGCATTTTCTCCTTTTCCCACAATGTTTTCTACCCTATACAAAACAAATTTCCATTTTTCTGTCACTTTTATTTTGTCGTCTGCAAATATTCTCGATTTGAACAAGCCAAAAATTTTGTCGTTTGGTAAAGAGTTAAAAGGCAAAGCCATTTAAAAACACAACTCTTCACCATACAACCAAATTTCAGATTTGTAGGAAATTAACACACTTAATGAAAGACAATAAATCATGCAGCTATATGTGAAAAGGATAGAACACATTGTGGGAAAAGGAGAAATTGCTGGTAACCAGCATTTTCTTCTTTTCCCACATTGTTTTCAAAAAACTTATTGCTTTGGGTTTGTTAAAACTCGGGATTGTGTGGTAAAGGATTAATAAAGGGTAAATATATTACAGTGCTAGGCAAAATCTGTAAGTAAGTTCTTTTGTAATATGAATGAGTAATCAAAGTACAGAGAGTACTGAAATCAAGAGGTTCTTTTTTTAATCATAAACTAAGAATGCAATTCAAGGTAGACAATATTTTCACCCTTTACAAAACAATGCAGAGTTTTCACACCCCTACGGAAGAAGCTTCAAGAAAATTCTGATGACTAGCATTTTATCCTTTTTCCTCATTGTTTTCTGCTCTTTCAAAGACATATTTCGTCAATTAGGCCACATTTATTTTGTCATCTACAACACCTTTGAATTCAAACAGATTCATAGTTCTGTCATTTTGTAAAGAGTTTAGAAAAATCCACACTGTTGAAAGCATCTTTAGACTTTCCTCCACCTCATTCCATTGGCAAAATACCATCATCTTTGCAAGCCAAGGGTGCTGATCCACTATGCTACTTTACCCTTGGCTGATCGAGCTTGATTTCGAAGTTCCTCTGATAAGCATTTTCATTGGTTGCAGCTAGCTCTATATGCACGAAATCAAATCGCTCGCAGCATTTCATCTTTAATAAAAATGGAACCAGGTCGCGACCTTTCGGATAAAAATAGAAGGTAAACATGAATACCTCCGTGGGTGTGTGAAGAATCTGTAATGATTTATTACCAAAAAAGACATAGACAAACAATATTTACAGAAAGTTTCAGTGAAACCTATCAATTATCAGAGGTTTTAGGCTGTATCCCAGCACCTGACCATGGAATATGTCGAAGTATGTTCGTGGTCATTGCTTCATATTGAATTATTGTATTCGTAAGAGGTCTATAAAACGATATTTCATTTGCTATAAGAAATATGATGCAAAGGGCGATAATAAGCAGCATCCATTTGGGGGCGTATCGCCAAAATCTTGAAATCGGGCTCATTCGGCTAAGGTAACAT
This sequence comes from Tridacna crocea, assembly GCA_943736015.1. Classification (NCBI taxonomy): domain Eukaryota; kingdom Metazoa; phylum Mollusca; class Bivalvia; order Cardiida; family Cardiidae; genus Tridacna; species Tridacna crocea. Next base: position 34,481,209 of record OX031067.1, on the reverse strand, counting down.
CCACTTAGTGATCGTAACCTTGGCTTGCGAAGATGAATACCATAAGAACACAAGGCTTTTTTTTTTGCAGCACCGAAAACATTCACATGACTTGCAGCAAGTCTGTTAGGCTAGTCATACCTGATTTAACCCTTAGGCTGCTAAGCATGACTCGCTAACCTATTGCAGGCAGTGTAGATCAAGATCAGACTGCACAGAACACACAGTCTAGTCTTTGATCTACCCTCTCCAAAAAGGAGATATTAATCCCAAAAAATTTTTGGAAAATTCTAGATTCAAAGCATTTGCAGATGACAAAAACATGGCTGAAAAAATGAAATATGTTTTCGGTTCACAGCATTCTGTCCTTACCCAAAATGTATTCCAAAGGCTCCTTTTTTCAGGGTTCCTAAAAGTCATAATGGGTTAAGATTTCTGTGTTTATGTAGTTAGACGAAGAACTGATCATAAAAGCATTTCTAAAATAAAGTAAAAAACATTTTACAAACATGGGATATAAGATCCCTTCAGCAAACATTCCAATGCTTTTGTTTTCTACTGGGTGGCCATAAACCCCCCAAAAGGTTCCATGGGAAAGACATAACATCCTGCGTTAAATTCCACAAATAAATCATTTCATCTTTTTGGGCTCTACATCAGGTAAGCCTTCAAATCTAGTGAGTTGACCATACAAGGGATTATTTCTCCTTTATCCACAGTGTAATGAAAAGGTGAACAACGCAGGCATGTAAAAGTTATGAAAGCATAACATGCAAAAAACTATGACAATTTGCATCACACAACAAAGTTATTGTATTTCAACACTGCAGACTGCTTGGATATTTGAAGACAGCCCTGCTTGTTAATTAGCTAAGACAATAGTGTTGGGAGAAGCAATTATACGGCAATTAGTGGCTGATAAAAGATGAGCACCACAATATAGCTGGGTGATAAAACACAGAAGTAACACAGTAGCACATTCGATCCCAGTAACAGCAGTAACAGATATTGTAACTGACATCCCCTTACCTGCACAAGACCAACAAGTAGACTTGTCCAAACTCACAGCACTTGCAGATGACAAATTAAATAGCATTCAAATCACAAGAGATTTTTTTAAAGCTTAGAAAAGATTGCAGAAAAAGGAGAAAATTTTGGTTACCAGCATTTTCTCCTTTCCAAACTATGTTTTCCAAGGCCTGATTTCTGAGGGGTCATTAAAACTTGGGATTGTGTTCTACTTGAGTGAGGAGACGTATTGAAGAAGAGCAGTCATGGTGACCAATCAGAAGGTCACACTATTGTTCCTTAGCGTGTATTTTTCACTTGCTTTTGTACAATTGTTTCTCTCACTCAAAATGGCCTCACAAGTATCAGTACTCTAGACTAAACTACACCAGAGCAATAGGATGGATCTATTTGAGGAGCTAGGGTCCTATACCAGGATTTCTATGTACCAAATTCTTTCTTCCAAGATTCTTGTTCTCTGTAAACTACATGCCAAGCTCAAATCCTCAAATCAATGAAGGCTTTTAAAGAGACACTGTATCAGTGGCTAAGTTGCAGTGGCCAGTGTATGCCCACCAATGCCTCTTTATCAGAACAACACAGAGCATGGCTTCCAAGCAACCAGTTGCAGTCCTATTAGAGCCTAAAATGAGGCATAATCATTGCCATGACCTTTTGCAAAAGAGAAGTAATTTTGGCTTTTCTTTGATTAAAATCTAAATACTTTCCTCTCATAAGAAAATCCTCTTTAACCCTTTACCACACAAGAAATTTTACACTTGTCCAAATTGAAAGCATTTGCAGACGACAAAATAAAAGTGACTGAAAATTTGAAATTTGGTTTAGGAAGGGTAGAAAACATTGTGGGAAAAGGAGAAAATGCTGGTTACCAGCATTTTCTCCTTTTCCCACAGTGTTTTCTTAAGGCTTCTTTCTCAGGGGCGTCAAAAGTAGGGATTGTGTGGTAATGGGTTAAGGCGTGACCCCTTGTTGTCAAGTCTGTGTGTAACCTCTGGAAAAAAGTTCAACCTCTGGATTCAAACCTGCAACTGTACTCTATCACAATATCTGTGCCCTGCTATGGTAACTAAGCTACCTGAGATTCTGATGAAACCTTGTCACAGGCAATAGAGTTGATTTATGACAACTGCATAAAAACATAATACATCACTTACAAAGCAAAGCAAAAATGCTTTTATATTGAATAGATTGCATTTGGCAGACACAAACCAGCTTCCTCTGAAAAAGGGGACTTGGCATTCTTTGGAATTCAGTTAATTATAAACATGCAAAGTAGAGAACAAACCCATCTTTCTGTACAGCCTGCTATAGTGTTGGACCCTTCACAAAACAAACCTAAAATGTTTGAACAACTGAGGGAGTAGGCTTTTGAGAACTTTGGTTGGAAAAAGGAAAAAATGCTCATAACCAGCACTTGCTCTTTTTCCCACAAATGTCTTCAATCCCTTGACTTTTAATCCTGATCTTTTCATTTGAAGGATATATCAAATTGTTACAAGTAAAATACTTTCACTGTTAACAAGTCAACAATATAATGTTCTGGAGTAAAGAGTTGGGCAACATGCTCTAGTATTCTAACAGACCAGACTGCTAAAAAACTGGAAGAAAATATGATTGTTTCAGCAAGACCCTGCACTAGTGCCTATGGTAATTCGAACCAAAATTCTGACAAAAGATTTTCCTCCTATGCTGGCTTTGAAGGAAAGACCTTACAACGAGATAGCAGGGAGAGGGGTAAACAATCAAGTGCCAGTTGAAGAATGAATAATGAGCTCAAATCGACATAAAGCTCTTATAATTAGCACAAAATAGCTAGCCTGAGCCATAACTTCCTGAAAGAACTGCCAGCAACAATTGAAGAAGACAATAGTAATAAAACTGCACCAGTCTGTCTCATCAGCTGTCAACTGAGAAGCAGTGTGAAAGTTATTGGTAGTAACAAGGACTATTCTCTGGGCACAGGTGTTTTGTTTTGTAGCCTTCACCTACTTTTTTTTTGGTTTTGTGTTTTGGGATAACCATCCTTTTCTGGCAATGTTTCAGTAACATTACAGTAGCCAAACCATGCTAATTGTATGCCACCATGGGGTTTCTGTGATGCATTATATTGTCTCTAAACCATGGCCTGATTTCCAACAGTAAAAAACAATTGTCAGCATTGAGAGTGATAATTTTATCTTTATCATTCTTGCATAAATAATTTTAAAGAGGCAATAATACTCATTTTAAGCCAGTTTTAACTCATTTTGTTTCTATTTTATCAAAATATAGTCATTCTTATATTTCTATGCCAAATATTGCGCCTGACGGTTGCAAGGTTGCTTAGATTATGCCTGATAGAAAATGCATTTTGCGGACTTGCGGCCTTCAATGTAAACAGATTGGTCGTTTCCGGATTTTGAATCGAAGATTTTCGATATCCGTTATACACTCGGGTAGATTCGTATGATGATCATGCATACTGTAGCGTGACTATATTTGACCTTGGCCTAGATGCGGTAAATAAAGGAAAATGGATGCTTCTCTGTTGCAGCCTCTATTTTTAGACGGAGGTCGAGGCCTATATGTAAGTTACACCGTATCTGACTCTAGGCGGAAACCAACAATAAATTTCCGTGAGCCACCGCCATTGTTTACAGCTTCGATCGTCAGCCAGTTTTCTTCTGGCCAATTTTCGGTTTTTCACGATAAATTTCCATGAGCCACCGCCATTGTTTACAGCTTCGATCGTCAGCCAGTTTTCTTCTGGCCAATTTTCGGTTTTTCACACAAACCCCCCCCCCCCCCCCCTTTACACGATAAAATTATGTCAGTAATTTATCCTTGTGTATACAAAGGACAGATTTCTGTACCATTCTATTTTTCTTTTTGAAATTAAACAGCGTTTCTGCTCACCGGCTGTAGACAGGCATCTTTAAGTCTTATTTTGAATCTTTTTTACTTTTCACCACATAATATCCACAAGTAATTTCACCTTTTGCCACAATGTTTTCCAAGGACTCCTACAAGCAATGCGTAGAAATGAGTATCTATGGAGTAAAGGGTTAAAGAACACCCAAAGTAGCACTCCAATGTATTAGACATGCTTAGAAAAGGAGAAAGCATGGAATTGGCAGAGAATGCATCATTATTAAGTGAGAACAAAACATCTTGGCAGATTTTAAAGAGGGTTAACCCATTACCACACAATCACTACTTTTGACGACCCGGAGAAGGAAGCCTTTTGAAAGCATTGTGGGAAAATGAGAAAATGCTGGTAACCAGCATTTTCTCCTTTCCCCGCTATGTTTTCTACCTTCACAAAACAAATTTTAAATTTTCACTCACTTCTATTTTGTCGTCTGCAAATGCTTTCGATTTGTACAACTCTAAAACTGTCATTTGGTAATGAGTTTAAACCCTGTGCATACTGACAAAACTAAACATACAAATTCAGTGTACAAAGAGCTAAATATATTTCAAGGCTGCTTTGGTGCAAATATCTCAGGAAAGGCAGCAAATGTAGATTAATGATCAATTTGCATGATTTGTGCAGTCGGATCTTTTTCTTCACTGGCCACAGCGGCAAATAAAGTTGTGAAAATGCACTATACCGGTCAACCTACCAAATAACTAACTCTTTATGGAGGGATACTATTTCAGACTTGAAAGTGTTTGCAAGTATACAAAAAAATCGAATGTAGTTGAAAAGATGGTAATTGTCTGTGAAAGTGTCGAAAACCTTGTGGGAAAAGCAGAAAATGCTGGTTTCCAGCATTTTCTCCTTTACCCACATGGTTTTCAAAAAGCTGTTTCCTCAAGGTTGTAACTCATGTTTGTATGGTAACAGATTAATCAAAAGTACAAAGTCTACAGAAGCCATTATATTTTTGCTATTTTTCTCTCTCAATTCATCTCCTCGAGAACAAAAGCGATATCCCATCATGCAATATAAATCTCCCATAAATCACTTTTGTAGGTATAAAATGCCACCATTATGCCAGCTTTTGAACTAATTATGAGGAAATTAGATGCTAGATTCACCTTTTTTTCACCCTCATCCAAGAAACAAAAGCCAAACTACAGGTTTTGAGAGCTCGTAAAAGTTGATAATAAACCATAACATAAAACAGTGATGGTAACCGAGTCCTCTGTTGGTTGGAATGGCTACCATTGGAAAATTCAACTCTATTCCAAACAAGATTTTATGCTGGACCGAACTGAAAGCTTTTTTGACAAAAAAATTAAACACAGCTAAAATGGTGATGTCTGTCCTTGAAAGGGTGGAAAAGATTGTAGGAAAAAGAGAAAATGCTGGTTACCAGTGTTTTCTCCTCTTCACGGAATGTTTTAAAAAGCTTCTTTTCCTGGGGGTGGTTTAAAGTCAGGATTGTATGGTTAAGAGTTAAAAAAAAATTAACAGAACTTCTGATTGGCTAAACCAAATGGTTTAGCCAATCAGAAGTTCTGTTACTTTCACAGAACTTCTTGAGAAAATCTTGAAGAACTAGACAAAGAATGGTCTTAAGAATGGTTGGTGAATACTAGTAACATACCTAGATTTCTCATTCTGTGCAGGCTGATCTTGATCTACACTGTCTGCAAGACATTACCTTAACCCATTACCACATAATCCTTACTTTTAACGCCCCTGGAAAGAAACCTTTATAAAACATTGTGGGAAAAAGAGAAAGTGCTAGTAACCAGCATTTTCTCCTTTTCCTACAATGTTTTCTGTCCTTCACAAAACAAATTTCAAATTTTCAGTCACATTTATTTTGTCGTCTGCAAATGCTTTCAATTTGGACAAGCCTAAAATACTGTCATGTGGTAATGAGTTAATCCATTCCAAGGCTTTAAGAGGTTTAGGGTCAAAATATTTCTCATCTTGGATAATCAATTCTTGTCATATGAAGACAATGGATTAACGGTATGCTCTTTAATACTATTTTCAACAATATTTTGGGGTCCTAAAAACCAGGGGTTGTTTGGTAAAGGGGTTAAATTCTGTTTGTTAAAGACAGACTGCATTACCAGTGCTAAGCTCATGTAGTCAAAGCCCTGCAAAAGCTTGGATATCTTCTAGTGACTGGAAATATAATCATTTCATTTATAAAGTGCAAAAGAATTAACCCTTCCTCATCAAACAATCCCAACTTTCAATAAGCCCAAGAAAGACTGCTTTTGAAAACATTGCACAAAAAGGAGAAAGTCCTGGTGTTTGGGAGCAACAGCTTTTTCAGCATATTGTGCTAAAAGGAGAATTTCAAACATCTTTGTCCTTAAGGTTGTTTAGACACAAAATTGTTTGTTAACCATTTATCACAAAGAACTTACAATGACACTGAGAAAAAGGCCATTTGAAAAAATTTTGGGAAAAAGGAGAAAAAACTGGTTATCAGAATTTTCTCCTATTCCAACACAGTTTTTTTCCCTTCCCCAAACAATTTTTCAATTTTCCAGTTGTATTTATTTTGTTTTATTTGTGGACATGTATGAAGAGTTAAGACAACATATTTTTAACCTTTCACCACACAATGCTGACTTTTGATGCCCTGGAAAAAGAAGCCTTTTGAAAACATCGTGGGAAAAGGAGAAAATGCTGGTAACCAGCATTTTCTCCTTTTCCAACAATGTTTTCTATCTTATCAAAGAAAAATTGCACCATTTGAGCCACTTTGAAATTTTCATCTGCAAATGCTCCCAATTTGGACATGGCCACAATGTTGTTGTGACTGATAAAGAGCTAACTCTTTACCAAACAACAAAATTTTAGACTGGTCCAAATTGAAAGCTCTTGCAGACGACAAATTAAAAGTAACTCAAAAGTTGAAATTTGTTTCAAGCAGGGTAGAAAACATTGTGGGAAAAGTAGAAAATGCTGGTAAACAGCATTTTCTCCTTTTCCCACGATGTTTTCAGAAGGTTTCTATCTTAGAGTTGTAAAAACCAGGGATTATTTGGTAAAGGGTTAACCCATTACCACACAATCCCTACTTTTCACGACCCCGAGAAAGAAGCCTTTTGAAAACATTGTGGGAAAAGGAGAAAATGCTGGTAACCAGCATTTTCTCCTTTTCCCACAATGTTTTCTACCCTTCACAAAACAAATTTCAATTTTTAGTCACCTTTATTTTGTCCTCTGCAAATGCTTTCAATTTGGACCAGTCTAAAATTTTCTTGTGTGGTAAAGACTTAAGCAAAGGATTCAAACAAGCCTCCAACATCTAGCACTCATTTACTCCACCCTCATCAAAAGCCTTATATTGTACTTGGCATGTATTAAAAGTAATGCGAATCTATGAAAACTCATAACCAGCACCTGTTACAGGAACTTGATTCGTGGTTATTATATCGCATCTGTAAAAAAATATTGTTTCTGATTACGGTTTATACCGAAACGTGGAATCCTTTAAATGCTTTCCTACATTAACAAGCTGTCATTAAAGACCGCCTGATTATACTGAATGGATTTCGGGGATTTATATTTCACAACAAAATCGTGTGTTAAGAACTTAATTGGTAAATTCTAAATGAGAATTGAAGTTCTCATCAGCCTTTAAGCCCAGAAACCCTTTATCTGATGACAAAATTTCAGCCTTGTCTAAATTGAAAGCATTTGCAGACTACAATTTCAATGTGCCTTAAATAATGCAATATTTCTTTGATAGGATAGAAAAAAAATGTAAAAAAAAAAGAGAAAATTCTTGTTATCAAAAGAATTATTCAAAACTCTGAATAGTGTGGTTAAGTGGTTAGAAATTAACTCTTTACCAAACAACAAAATTTTAGACTGGTCCCAATTCAAAGCATTTGTAGAAGACAAAATGAAAGTGACTGAAAATTTGAAATTCGTTTTGAGAAGGGTAGAAAACATTGTGGGAAAAGGAGAAAATGCTGGTTACCAGCATTTTCTCCTTTTCCCACAATGTTTTTTTCAAAAGGCTTCTTTTTCAGAGTTGTTAAAAGTTGGGATTATGTGGTAAAGGGTTAACTGGTAAAAGTATAACAGAATTGAAGTTCCAATTACTCATAAAACCTCAGTCTGTTTTGAAGAACATGACAAAATTTAATTTTAAGGGTTTTTGAAACTGGTGATTGCTGGTAACCAGTATTTTTATCTTTTCTCATAATGTTTTCTGTCCTTTAAGCAACATTTTATTTGTTGTTAGCATTTTTTTTTCATATGCAATTTTTATGATTTTTTTCTTTTATGGAAGAACTATTGGTTCTTTAGGGCAATGCTGGGTGTTTTTTCCTTTTGTATAGATCAAGCTCAGCTGGGCCCGTATTCCCCAACAATTCTTAAGAACATACTTGGTCTTATTGTTCAGAATTCCAACAATTGGAAAGTAACAGAACTACTAATTGGCTAAACCAAATGGTTTAGCCAATCAGAAGTTCTGTTACTCTCAAATCAGAAAATTTTGAAGAATAAGACCAATAACGTTCTCAAGAATGTTTGATAAATACGGGCCCAGGACTCATGGCACATCTGATCAACGCTGTTATCTCTTTCCATACCATAGATGCCACCACAAGCTTTGTGGACAACATAGATCAAGATCAGACTGGTAACCAGCATTTTCTCCTTTTCTCACAATGTTTTCTACCCTTCCTAAAACTAATTTAAACAATTGAATCTCATTTATTTCAATGTCTGCAAATGCAAACGGAATGGTGCAAAATTTTGTTGTGTGGTTAAAAATCAAAGAACTATTTTTTTTGTATGAACAGAAGACAATTAACTTTAAATATGTGAAAAATTGCAGAAAAAAAGCTATGATGACAATAGGAGATATTAGTGATCTCTTTGGATTTCATCATAAGATATAAATAATCTACAGCATTTTTGTATCGGAATGAGTCCATTACTGCAGAAAGAGTTGCCTAAGCCTAAAAATCCACCAGTTTATTAAAACAAACTTAGGTCCCCATCTCAATTTACATGTCAAAACAAAAGATGCTTAGACATTTAAATCTGTGCGTATAACCCCGAAAATGTTGAGCAAAACTATTGTTGCCTATGTCCCAAGGATCAAGATCAGAGAGCACAAAATGGGTCGTTCAATCTTGGTCTTTACAGTCCAGTATTTAGCAACACATTCTAACCAATGTAATCCTGGTATTCAAAGATTTTTTCTCTCTTTTTGCCAAATGAAAATGTTCATTTAATGTTCTACCCCTTTACAATACAATAACAAGTTCCCTGGAATGTGGCGGAGAAAGCTTTTGTGACTTAGTAGGAACAATAAGAGTAAAATGCTAGTAACCAGTATTTTTCTCTTTTTTTCACACTGTTTACTTGTAACCTTTTCAGTAAGTAATCACATCATTTGAGTCACAAATTATATTTAATCATCGATCTTTGCTTTCAATTCATGCAAATTTAAAATCTTGTTGTAAACTCTTTACCACACAATCCCAAGTTTTGACAGGCTTTTAAAAACATTATGGAAAAAGGAGATGCTGGTAACCAGCATTTTCTCCTTTTCCCACAATGTTTTGTAACCTATCAAAGACAGGTTATCTCATCTAAGCCACAGATATTGTGTCATCTTCACATTATACTTTCAATTTGGTCTAGGCCAAAATTTCGGTCATCTGGTAAAAGGTTAAATTATCTGGTAATCTATGAGAACTCACGGATTATGATCGCTGGGAACTCCGTATTGTGTGCGTCCCAAAGCCTTTGCCACTCGATTTTTCCAGTTCGTAAAAATAAACATGGCTTAACCAGAACAAAGCTTTCAGCTAATAAGAAAACCATAACTATAAAATACCCTGGATTTTCCCACCATAACAGCCTTGCAAGTTGAAAAAAAATTTCTATTGTAAGATGATATAAACATAAGTGGGGGCCCCTTTTTTATGGATTCTGGTGCTTCCCTGAGAAAAGCCCTTTGTAATAGACCTTTTGGCCCTCTGATCACAAAAACACAGACAATGTCTGCTGTTTTAGGGGAGTCAGGGGCTGCATTTATCACCCATTCAAAAACCCATTTAATTCTCATGACTTTTCTGAATTTCAAAGAAACACAATTTCTGAAATGGTTTAGCCAATCGGAAATTGGGTTACTCTCTAAATCTAGAATAAGAAATGAAATGCAAAGTCAATTGGATGGTCATGTGACCCTGAATTCTTGAAATCTGCGTGTCCTGTGTAACTCAGTGGCAAAGTGAAGAACTTGAAACCTGGAAGTCTTGTGTTTGATCTCTTCTGAAGCACTGGGTTTTTGTGGGAGACTGTCTCTATGTAAAACATTTCAGGGCCTAAATTTTCTCAAAGGCCCTATCCTTCAGGGTTATTAACTCATTACCACACGAGAAAATTTTGGACTGGTCCAAATTGAAAGCATTTGCAGACGACAAAATAAAGGTGACTGAAAAATATAATTTTTTTCTGGGAAGGGTAGAAAACACTGTTGGAAAAGGAGAAAATGCTGGTTACCAGCATTTTCTCCTTTTCCAACAGTGTTTTCAAAAGGCTTCTTTCTCAGGGGCGTCAAAAGTAGGGATTGTGTGGTAATGGGTTAATCTTTTGCCAAAGTTCCCAAGTTTTTACAATCCTGAGACAGAAACGTTTTGTAAACATTGTAGGAAAAGGAGAAAATGTTGGTAACCAGCATTTTCTCCTTTTCCCACAATGTTTTCTACCCTGTTTGAAACAAACTTAACTCTTTACCAAACAGTAAAATTTTGGACAAGTCCAAGTTGAAAGCATTTGCAGATGACAAAATAAATGTGAATCAAAAAGTGAAATTTTATTTGGAAAGGATAAAAAACATTGTTGGAAAAGGAGAAAATGCTGGTACCCAGCATTTTCTCCTTTTCCAACCGTGTTGGAAAAGGCCGTCTTTCTCAGAGTCGCTAAAAGTCAGGATTGTGTGATAAAGACTTAATTTCAATTTTTGAGGTACCTTTATTTTGTTGCCTGCAAGTGGTTTCAATTTGGACCAGTCTAGAATTTGGTTGTTTGGTAAAGAGTTAAAACTTGGGGCTGCTGGGTAATGGATTAAGACCCAGGATCTTTTGTAATAGGACAAAGAGTTCTTAAAGGCCAAGCTTAGACAAGGACCTACAACCCCTACATTACAAGTCCTTGGCATTTCTGTGACTGAGCTCAGTTGTACCTCTATAACATACTGGTATTTTATATTCAATAATTTAACTCTTTACTACTCAACAAAATTTTAGACTGGTTCAAGTTGAAAGCATTTGCAGACGACAAAATAAAGGTGACTGAAAAATTGAAATTTATTCCAGGAAGGGTAGAAAACACTGTGGGAAAAGGAGAAAATGCTGGTTACCAGCATTTTCTCCTTTTCCCACAGTGTTTTCAAAAGGCTTCTTTCTCGGGGGTGTCAAAAGTAGGGATTGTGTGGTAATGGGTTAACAGAGGGTAAAAAAATGCTGTTTATATTTTTTTCCCTATGATATAAATTTCAAGTGCCATTAAGAATTTTTAACCAACTTACAATTGAACAACATCCTGCCAAATTAAGCCCCTTTCTCCTGACCACAAAATCTGAAACTTGTCTAAAATAAAAGCTTTAATGTAGGCAAAACTAGAGCTGTCACTGAATGTGACTTAACTCTTTACCAAACAACAAAATTTTGGACTAGTCCAAACAGAAAACATTTACAGAAGACAAATTAAATGTGAATCAAAAATTGATGTTTGATTTGGATAGGGTACAAAACATTGATGGAAAAGGAGAAAATGCTGCTTACCAGCATTTTCTCCTTTTCCCACAATGTTTTCAAAGGTTTTCGTCAAGGGGAGATAATTCCTCAACAAGGAGGAGGTGACACATGAAAGTTGCGTCTTGCAAATCTTCAATATATGATCAATATATGTGCAAAATTTCAATACAATTGAAGGAAAACTGTAGAAGGTGTTTACGACACAGAATTACCAGTAATTTGTACGCAGGAGCCGACACAGGATCACTAGTATTTTGTACACAGATGAACACACAGATGGACACATGGATGCCACAAGGACGGGCAAACAGACCTACAGGCTGGTTCATACCTCCAAAAACATTCGTTTTGCGGGGGTGTTAAAATCAAGCACTGCAGAAAATGATTTAAGTTAAGTAAAGAGGAAATGCAGGCAGCATTCCCGGACCTTTTCCCACAGTGTTTTACCAAGCTTTCTTTCTTAGTTTTCTATAGGTTTAGCAAAGGTTAACTCTAAATCCTGCTTTTTATCTAAAATCAAATTGTTATGTCTTTACCAAAAGACAAAATTTTAGACTGGTCCAAACTGAAAGCATCTGCAGACGACAAAATAACCAGATGACTCAAAAATTGAAATTTGTTCTGGGAGAGAAGAAAACATAGTGGGTAAAGGAGAAAATGCTTGTTACCAGCATTTTCTTCTTTTCCAACTATGTTTTCAAAAAGGCTTCTTTTCAGGATTCTTTTCAGGATCAAGAAAACCTGAGGGATTGTTTGGGAAAGGGATAATTCAACAGTAAATTGCTATTTCTATTTCAATTATTGCTATTTTGAAGTTTTCTTTTGAGGAATAACATTTCCTTATTGGACAGAGTAGATCAATTTCAGACTGCATTGTTCTGTGCAGACTGAAATTGATCTACTCTGTCCACAAAAGTTCATTGAGTCGCACTAACCAGCATAAGGGTTAAATCACAGACACAGTTCCATACAGTGTTTAACTTTCTATGCCCCTGCTAGGAACAGATTTGAAAAACAAAAATTTTTTCCTCTTTTCCAACTATGTTTTACATAATTATCATCATATGAAACAGGTATTTTCAAACCTCGTGTGTTTCAGTTGCACTTGTTCCTTTTTTACTTGTCAGCAAGTGACAGAATTTCACCCCTACAATTTAAAAGTATTTTCAGGAAAAAAAACTAAATGCACATGAAATACTACAAATAGGATTTGTTTTGGATGATAGAAAACATTTGGGAGAATGGAGAAAATACTGGTTGCCAGCAATTTTTTCACCATTTCCAAAATAGCTTACAAAAGTCTGTTTTATCAGAGTTCTTAAAACTCGGGATGGTATTGTAGAGGAACTTAATCAACAGTTTAGGCCAAGATCAGACTGCATACCAATTTCAGTTTGATCTCTGAATTTAGAAATACATGTTTTTCAAGAAACGTTCCCGTCATTACCCATTGTAAAAAAAATTCAAAATGATGTTTTCTGCTTTTCCTATCAATGGAAAAAATTAATTTTCATATTTTTTTACAACCAAGGAACTTATTGCCGATTGGCTTGTCACGATCTTTTCAAACTGTGTCTGTGAGGAGAATATCACATGAAGGAAGAAAAGGGTGAGTGATTTCTATTGCATAGCGGTGCAGGATATTTTTTTATTAAAGTGCAACAACTGACTACCTAATTTCTAACAACTGTTTCATCTCATTAATCCTTATCCTACCGTTCACAACTATGCATAACTTCTGCGGAGAGTGTACAGCAAGATCAGCTTGCATGTCCGTGCAGACTGATGTTGCTCTATCGCCCACCACTGCATTATTGATATTTTTGGTCATATAATAATTAAGCAAAACATTTTTCTGTACTTGACAATTTTTATTTGGCAGGATATGGGATAACAAGTTTTCTCCAATATAGTCTACGCTTTTCTTTTTCCTGGGGAGAAAGCAAAAAAATTGTTCAAAGTAAGGAACTTGTCCTTTTCTCCTCACAAGGCTTCAACTTTAAGTCCTCATTCATCATTTTGATATTATGTAAAGTTTTACAATGATATTTTCAAGTTATCTCCAGCACTTTCAATTTTTTTAGGAGTTAACCTTTTACTCCATAGATAGTCATTTCTATGCATTGCTTGTAGGAGCTTTGGAAAACATTGTGGCAAAAGGTGAAATTGCTCGTGACTATGTTTTCTATGCTATCAAAAGGTGTCATATACACATAAGAAACAGCTTCATCCTTGCTGTTATTTAGGGTCATTTACAGATACCATAGAAATGCCTAGTGGGCCCCATTTTTACTAAACAATAAAGTTTTAGACTACATAAAATTCAAAGCATTTGCAGAGGACAAATTAAATATGGCTCAAATGATGGTGACTTTCTGTGAAAGTGTACAAAAGCTTGTGGGAAAAGTAGAAAATGGTGGATACCGGCATTTTGTCATTTTCCCCACAGTATTGTAAAGGCTTTTTGATCAGGGTCATTCAATCTTGCAACTATGTGGCAAAGAGTTAACTTTTTACACAACAACAAAAGTTTGGACTCAACCAAACTGAAAGCACTTGCAGATTACAAACTAAATGCTCAGCAAATTATCTCTGTCTTTGACAAGGTAGGAAACATTATTTTCCCCTTTTCACACACTGATATCAGAAGGCTTTCTTTCTTGTGTCATAAGGAGTTACCTTTTCCCCTAATGGGATCCATCATTTTCATTTCATTAAGGCTCATCAAAACATTGTGTGAAAAGCAGGAAGTACTGGTTACCAGCATTGCCTCCTTATCTCAAAATATTAAGGGTGTCTAAAAAAAAATTCTGAGTCAAAATTGATTTGCCATTTGCCAACTTTGTCTTGGCTTGGAGAATTTACAAGTTTTGCTGTCTGGTAAAGAGTTAAACAAGTATATAATAAATAAAATCTGCATTCACTAATCGTTCATAATAAGTACAACATGCAATATAACATGCAAACTTTTCTTTGATATTATGTCTCATTAACCCTTTCCCACACAATTTAGAGTTTTAAAGACCTAGACAGACAAAGCTTTTGAAAGCATTGGGGAAAAGGAGAAAATGCTGGTAACCAGCATTTTCTCCTTTTTCCACAATGCTTTCTACTGCATGAAAAACAAATTCCATCATTTTATCTACGCTTAAGTTTTCAACTGCAAACGTGTGTTTTATATAGACAGATGAGTGTAAAATTTTGTCATTTAGCAACACTTCACCACACAGTCCAGACTTTTATTGACCCGAAGAAAGAAGTCTTTTGAAAACACTGAGGGAAAAGGAAAGAATGCTGGTAACCAGCAGTTTTTCCTTTTCCCACAATATTTTGTATTATTCCTAAAAACAATCTTATTTTTCAGTCAGGCTGATTTTTTCATCTGCAAAAGCTTTCAACGTTCAGACTTCTAGGAGTCTAAAAACTGTTCTGTTTGGTGCAGAGTCAAGTCTTCACCAAGCCAAGAAACTTAAAACACTGACCTAAATTAAAAGCATTCTCAGAATGACATATTATATGTGGCTTGCATGGCACCATTTCTCAGTTAAATAATAGAAAGCATTGTGGACAATGGAGAAAATGCTAATAAAATGAGGTTTTGTGTTAAATAATATTTTTATCAAACCACAAAACTTTCAACTGAACCAAATTGAAAGCATATGTATGAGGGCTTGTGATCTTTTAACTCATTACCAAACAACAAAATTTTAGGTTTATCCAAATCAAAAGCATTTGCAGACCACAAAATAAAACTGACTGAAAATTTGAAATTTGTTTTGTGAAGGGTAGAAAACAATTTAATTACCAGCATTTTCTCCTTTTTCCACAATGTTTTCTACCCTTCCAAAACCGAATTTTAATTTTTCAGTCGCATTTATTTTGGCGCCTGCAATGATGCTTGCAATTGTTAACTGGTCTGAAATTTTCTCGTTCGGTAGAGTTAAGCCTACCACACAATCCATACTTTTGACGTCCCCGAGAAAGCCAAGCCTTTTGAAAACATTATGGGAAAAGGAGAAAATGCTGGTAACCAGCATTTTCTTCTTTTCCCATAATGTTTTCTACCCTTCCAAAACCGAATTTTAATTTTCCAGTCACATTCATTTTGCAGATGCTTGCAATTTTGACTGTTCTAAAATTTTCTCATTAATTGGAGTTAAGGTGCCCTATACCTAAAATATTTGTTGTGCTTATTGATGGCACGGACTTTGGGCAAATAAGGAAAAGTCTGAAATTCTATTTATTGTCTAGGAAAGAACAAAACTCAAAAGAATTTCGGCATATCACAAGAAAACAGCCTACATTTCCCTGGTAACTCATTCATTTATAATGTAACACATTTATCATACTGAAAGTCTGGCTGGGCAGAAAAAAAAGGTGTTGTTAAAAAACTGAGTCTATGGGAGAGAGATTGCAATCCTTGCTAACGTCATTTGTCATGAAACATCTGGCTCGGGAAATGCAAACAACAATACAATGGCATTCTGACCGCACGCAGTTTCCTGGTTTTAATCTTACTCTTTCGCTACTGAAAGATTTAAATGCATTTTCTTAACCCTTTACCAAACAATCCCTGGTTTTTATGCCCCTGAAACAGAAGCCTTTTGAAAACATTGTGGGAAAAGTAGAAAATGCTGGTAACCAGCATTTTCTCCTTTTCCCACAATGTTTTCTCCCCTGCTAGAAACAAATTTCAATTCTTCTGAGTTAGATTTATTTTGTCGTCTGCAAGTGCTTTAAATCTGGACTAGTCTAAAATTTTGTCGTTTGGTAAAGGATTAAAATACATTTCATATCCAAGATCAAGACAAAGTTCTGTCATAAGCTGTAACAATATAACAGTGGACAGTGTAGATCAGATTGCATGTTCAGTGCAGTCTGATCTTGATCTGCACTGTCCACAAGAGCTCCTGTTGTCGTCAATTGTATGGTGAGAGTAATCATGCACTGTTCAGATTTCATAAGCGCCGTCATGCAGTATCAATTAGGTAACCTACTGGCATTCATAATACTCGAGAAAAAATAAAATCCCTATGGAAGATGTAATTTGCAGTATTCCTTTGCTTTTGTTAGCTTGATTAGAGCGGCATTCTGGCAAAAAGGGACTTTATAATGCAATATCTCTGTGATTTTTACTAAGCAAGTTAGCACATAACTATAGATCTATATAACCCTTATACTGCTAAATAGCTAAAATGAAATTTTCAATTCGATAGTAAGAACCCAAAAATTGTTATTTCAAAGGTATGTTTTAGGGAATATAATCTCCAAATAGGACAGCGTAGATCCAAGATCAGACTGCACGTTCTGTGCAGTCTGATCTTGATCTACGCTGTCCGCAAAACGTCTGGGAGTCGCGATAAGCAGCCAAAGGGTTAAACCTATACTCCAAAGAAACTCATTTCTATGCATTGCTTGTAGGAGCATTTGGAAAACATTGTGGCAAAGGTGAAATTGCTCGTGACGAGCAATTTCACCTTTGTCACAATGTTTTCTATGCTATCAAAAGGTGTCATATACTCATAAAAAATGGCTTCTACCTTGATGTTATTTAGGGTCAATTAGAGATACCATTGAAATGCCTTATGGGGTAAAGGGTTAAGTCTTAACCACGCAACGACCCGAGACAGAAAGCTTTTAAAAATATCGTTGGAAAAGGAGAAAATGCTGGTAACCAGCATTTTCTCCTTTTCCCACAATGTTTTCAACACTTCAAAATAGAAATTCCAGTTTTCAAATCACATTTATTTTGCTGTATGCAAAAATTAATGCTCTCAAATTTGGACAGGTCTAAAACTTTGTCGTTCGGTAAAAAGTTAAGTTCATTTTGTCGAACAGCGAGTCATGATGTAGATCGAAACATCCACAGACATTCAAAAAATTTGAACAATGCTCTGGCAAAAGGGGGCTTAATGCATCTGCAAAAAAAGTATTGACACAGACATAATGCACAGGCTGACCCTGGCCACAATTTTTTCGCTATGATTGGTCAATTTTTTGTATGTTCAAGAACCAGTCTACCTCAGAATTAAGTAGGTTGTTAACCCTCTCCCAAACAAGCCCTGGTTTTTACATGTCTGAAGTGCAAGTCTTTTGAAAACACTGTGGGAAAAGGAGAAATTGCTCGTAACAAGCAATTTCTCCTTTTCCCACAGTGTTTTCTACCCTTTTATAAGAACTTTCTACCATTTTCATCAAATTTAAAATTGTCGTCTGCAAACTCTTTCAGTTTGGAAGAGTCTAAAATTTGTCGTTTGGGAAAGGGTTAATAAACAGTGGCTATTACGGATCCATAAGTATGTGGTGACTTGCTTGGTATCATGTTATGGGAGACCACTCCTTCCTGCATGGCATTGTCCCAATTTAAATACAATAAATGACTACTGCATCGGGAGGTATCTCTTTGGCTCAGTGGTTATGGTATTGGCCTTTCGTCCGGGAGTTCTGGGGTTCAATTCCCCTTCCTGCATGGCATTGTCCCAATTTAACCCTTTCCCAAACAATCCCTGGTTTTTACGGGTCAGGAATAGAAGCCTTTTGAAAACATAGTGGGAAAAGGAGAAAATGCTGGTAACCAGCATTTTCACCTTTTCCCCACAATGTTTTCTACCCTATCATATAGAAAAATCATCTTTTCAGCAACTGTTAATTTGTCATCTGCAAAATGCTTTCATTTTGGTCTGGTCCAAAATTTGCCGTTTGGGAAAGGGTTAAATACAATAACTGACTACTGCGTCGGGGAGATATCTCTTTGGCTCAGTGGTTATGGTATTAGTTTCACGAATCCTCGAAAAACGAAGATAATTGTCCTTTGTGGGTTAGAATCCCGCCTGATGCGGTTTGTATCTGAGCTATGGATTTGTTTCTTTGCTACCAACTTGGTTCATAAGACATGGATCAGGGAGATGCATTAAGCCCCCTTTACACAGAGCATGGCCCATTCATAAGTATCAAACAGTTTTTTTAACCATGTCAGCTTGCATGTACTGCCCTCAGGAGTGTGTCACTGGGGTCAATATATTTTGCAAATGCACTGAATCTCCTTCTCACAGAGCATTGTGGGCTCATTTCACTCGACGCTGGGAAAAAAAATTAGTATGGCGAGGGGGTTGGGACCAGAAGCTGGTACCACCATCTTGAAGTAATCAAAGTCCCACAAGTAATCACACTGTTATCAGAGTAACACTAATGTCAGATAACTCTTTTTCAAACCAAAAATCATTACACACAGACCAAACTTAAAAAGTATTTTCCTGGTTATTAGAATTGTCTCCTTTGCCCATCTAGTTTTAAAAAGTCTTCCAATGGGAGCCAGCCAAACAATGGATTGATTGGTAAAGGGTAAAAATATGTAAACATACTTTTGGTCAATAATCAAGGTTTTACCATTGCTGTTTTTAAAGTCTTTAATGAACGGAAAATTTTTTAACTTGTCCAAACTTTAAGCATTTGGAGACAACAAAATAAAGGTAATTCAAAATCAAAACTTAAAAGTTGGCATTGGAAGAATAGAAAACATTGTGGGAAAAGGAGAAAATGCTGGTTACCAGCATTTTCTCCTTTTCCTACAAAGTTTTCAGAAGGCTACTTTTTCAGGGTCGTAATAAACCCAGGGATTGTTTGCTGAAGTGTTTTCCATTTACCACACAATCATAAGGTTTGATGACCGTCAGCGCGGGTTACACCTTTTGAAAAATTGTTGGCAAAGGAGTGAATGCTGATAACTTTCCGTCGCAAATTCCTTCATTTGAGTCATCGTTGTCATTTGCCAAAAACTTTGAACTTGGTCAAATCCAAACAATTGTCAGTTTTGTTAAGGGCTAAAGTGTTCAACTTGGTAAAGATTCAGAGCTCAGTTCTCATTCACTACAAAAGTTAATCTATGAATTAATTCAGCTACAGTAAAAGGTTTCAAGAAAATAAAGTGCTTTCTGCCAAAAGTACGACTTCAATTTTTAAAATGAAAATTAATGAGTTATAAGAGTGTATATACCAGAACAAGATTGTGCCGACTCCCTGCCTTATGGTATAAAACAGATGGGGCTTGGAGTTCAAGGAGTCAATTTTTTTTGTCTAGGAAACCCGTTACATCACGTTGGCGCTGTCTAGCACACAATGGTACAGCAGACAGCATTTGTGACATACGGTACCCACAGTCTGTAACCCCTAGTGTGCAAAATAAACCCAACATTTTCGTTCCTGAAATTTTACCAAAAAGTTCCTGATTTTTGATGGCGTATAGTGTTTTCGGCAAAGCAGAGTGTGTAGATCAAAGATCAGATTGCATGTCTTGTGCAGTCTGGTCTTGATCTACAAAAGCCGCAAAAGCAACTATAGTTGAGATAAGCACTTTAAAGGTTAAAGTGATATCGTCCAAGAGTTTGAAACCTGTGAATGTGACAAATGTAGAAATTAATCATTTACAAACAATTTCCAAAATACCGGCACTATGTTTTGATTGCTCTCACTTCATAAATAAAATGGTAAATGGAGTTACAGGACTCTTTTCCATAAAGCAGAGCATAGGGTAGATTCAAGATCAGACTGTAAGTTCTGTATGGTCTGATCTTGATCTATAAATAATATAAAACAACACTTTGCACTTAATGCTATTTTGGAATGGATAGGTCAGGAACTGCCTCTTTAAGAAATGACAAAAACTTTCAACCTGTCCAACTTGAAAGCAACTGCAGGTGACAAAATAAATGTGACTAAAAATTTGCAATTTATTTTTTGAGAGGTAAAAAACATTGTGGGAGAAGGAGAACATGCTGGATACCTGTAGTTTCTTGTTCTCCTACAATATTTTCAAAAGTCTCCACTTGGGATTTTGTGGTAAAGAACTGAAGTAAAGCTTCAAGATAATAAATACATGGAATGCCACTTCTGAGCAACTTTTCTCATTTAACAATGTGGATAGACATGGCAGAAAACTGTGTATCTACATACTTTCTGCATGCAGTCATAATTTACATTGTAAATTCTTGAGATCTTTGATAAATTGTTTTGTAAATATTTATGTCACAGTCCTCTGAGACTGGGTCAAACGTTTCTATCACTTAACCCATTACAACACAATACCAACTTTTGACAATCCTGAGAAAGAAGCCTTTAGAAAACATTGTTGGAAAAGGAGAAAATGCTGGTAACCAGCATTTTCACCTTTTCCCACAATGTTTTCTACCCTTCACAAAACAAATTTCAAATTTTCAGTCACTTTTATTTTGTTATATGCAAATGTGTTCGATTTGGACAAGCCTAAAATTTTGTCGTTTGGAAATGAGTTAAAATATGTTCTTTTTATCCATGGATTTTTCTTATTATCTTTTTCTGCAAAATTTTAAGCCTTGCGCCTCTTCTTGATGGCAAGGCTTTTGTCCTTTAATTGTTCCTCTTGGATCAGTAGACACCATATCAGGGTATTCTGGATGGATCTTTTTAGTCAATGATAAAGTTTCTGTGATATACTGTCTTGGGATAAAGACAAGCATGCAAGACATGAAGTATGAGTAAAGGCAGTTGGATTTAGATTTTGATAAAATTTCACCTCCTATTACTTTATAGCTTATAAATCTGATTGTTCAACATTTTTCAGCAACACACCATTATTTCAAAGCTAGTATTTATCTACTTTCTAGTTTTTATTGACCAATCAGAGTCATGCAACATTACTCACTGCGGTACTAAAATTTTCATCTCATAGTGGAAAGAGAAAGAATATGTATATGCTTCCAAATTTTCGAGCATGACTGTCTTAACCCTTTACTCCATAGATACTCATTTCTACGCATTGCTTGTAGGAGCCTTTGGAAAACATTATGGCACAAGGTGAAATTGCTCGTGACGAGCAATTTCACCTTTTGTCACAATGTTTTCTATGCTATCAAAAGGTGTCTGTCATATACACATAAGAAACCGCTTTGTCCTTGCTGTTATTTAGGCCTCAATTAGAGATACAATAGAAATGCCTTATGGGGTAAAGGGTTAAGATTAATTCAGTTGTTCTATTTTGTGTACCAGATTAAAGATAAATGACGGCAGAACATGATAAAAGTACTGACTTTTTCCTTTGGAATTGAGAAAATGTGAAAAATATGTATAGAATTAGAGACGGTAGTGCATGTGATTAGAATCAAACCCATGTTAAACATCATTCTATACTATCAAGACTTAGTCCCTTTTATGGATGGAGAACTTACATCTGATAATAATAACTCGCATTCACCAGTCAATGCTGAAAACAGTTAATATTCTGCATTTCAAAGGCCCATTCTACCTCACGATTCACTATGATTTGGACAATATGGATCCATGCTATGCATCAGCTTGCTTAGTATGGTGTCAGGTAGATTAGGTGCTGTGACCTCAAAAAAAACCCTCCCCCACTCCCCAGTACACCAATGAATGGGTTTTGCAGAAAAGAGGTGGGGGAGGGGTGTATAGAAAGTAGAAAATAATGTTACAGTTAACGAGTGTCTTAGTGTTTCCATTGACAGAAAAGTTACTTCTTACCATGCAAGGAATCTGAATCTACTGTGTTGATGGCTTGATCTTTCAAACCTGGGGATAACTTGTTTTTTTTTTTTAACTATTTATCAAAATACTCCGTTTAAGTAGACCTGAAGAACGCAGGCTTTGGAAAACACTGAGGGAAAAGGAGAACATGCTGGTGATTTAAAGCATTTGCAGCGAACAATGTTCATTTTATACAAACAATTATTTCTGTCCTTGATGGGTAGAAAACATGGTGGGTATTTACTCCTTTTCTCACAAGCCGTCTCTCGGGAGTGTTTAAAAAATATATCTCATAATAGAGTGATATTTAAGTATCAACCCTTTACCAAACAACCCTGAGATAGAAGCCTTTTAAAAACATTGTGGGAAAAGGAGAAACTGCTGATAACCAGCATTTTCTCCTTTTCCTACACTGTTTTTTAATCTGCTGGAAACAAATTGCAATTTTTGAGTTATCTTTATTTTGTCATCTGCAAGTGCTTTCAATATGGACCAGTAATTTTGTCATATGGTAAAATATTAACTCATTACCAAACAACAATGTTTTTAGGCTTGTCCAAATCGAAAGCATTTGCAGACAACAAACTAAAAGTGACTGAAGATTTTAAATTCATTTTGTGAGGGGTAGAAAACATTGTGGGAAAAGGAGAAAATGCTGGTTACCAGTATTTTCTCCTTTTCCCACAATTTTTTCTAAAGACTTCTTTCTCTGGGTCGTCAAAAGTAGGGATTGTGTGGTAATGGATTAAATTAAAGGGCTGTAGGGGTAAAGGATTGATAACCAACCTTTAGCTAAAAATAACCTACGGAAGGTACTCGACTCAAGTGCTCCAAAATCACTTTACCAAAGGCACTTAATTCTGTTTTATTACCGGGGAATCATCACCGACAAACTCCACCGTCAATAGGAACTCTATTGTCTTTATCTAACTATAAATCAACATTTACACATAACGGCAGCTGTTTTTCAAGTTTTTTTCACCGAGGTCGTACAATATATAATTATGATTTTTGATATCAGTTATTATCCTTTATCGCTTGGGACGAGAAAAAAAACTCGCAAGAACATAAAATAAAGTATCCCAATAACCGGTTAAATGTGACTTTAATTTGCTGAAGGCAAGGAAAAACAATCATTGATATCTTTAGGCCCAAGTTCAATGCTTTTTTGGTACTTTTTTCTCCGGAGGAACAAAACCAGACTCTCAGAAGAATTTGTTTTTGAATCACTTGTATCAAGAATAATCAGAACTTTTCCATTTTCTGTCTGCAAAAACATCAAATGCCCTAAATCTTTAACCCTTTACCAAACAATTCCTGGTTTTCATGACCCTGGAAAAGAAAGCTTTTGAAAACATTGTGGGAAAAGGAGAAAATGCTGGTTAACCACAAATTTTTTTCTTTTCCAATAATGTTTTCTACTCTTGCCAATACAAATTTCAGTTTTTGAGTCATATTTATTTTATTTTCTGCAAATGCTTTCAATTTGGATGAGTCAAAAATTTTGTCATTTGGTAAAGTCACTTAACTCTTTACCACACAATCCCAAATTTATCGACCCTGAGAAAGAAGCCTTTGGAAAACACTGTGGGAAAAGGGAGAAAATGCTGTTAACCAGCATTTTCTCCTTTTCCCACAGTGTTTTCTTCCTTTTCCAAAACAAATTTTAATTTTTCAGTCATATTTATTTTTTTGTCTGCAAATGCTTTCAATTTGGATGAGTCAAAAATTTTGTCATTTGGTAAAGACAGTTCTTCACTGGGATACTTGCAGTAGATAAGCCCTTTATATGATACCAACTGACAAAATTTTAGTCTGGTACAAATTGAAAGCATTTGCATATGACAAAATAAGTGGTGGTTGAAAATTAAAATTTGTTGTTAGAAGATTAGAAAGCATTGAGGGAAAAGGAAACAAGAGGGCCATCGTGGCCCAGAAATCGACCTACGCTTAGCAGCCCAAGTGTTAAATGCTTTGCACAAACAAATTCAGGTCTGCCTGATTCTCTGATAGGGTGTCTTTAGTTATTGCTTTATCAAGTAAACTCTTTACCAAACGACAAAATCTTAGACTTGCCAAAATTGAAAGCATTAGTAGACAACAATCAAAATGTGGTTCAAATGATAGAATTTGTCTTTGAATGGGTTGAAAACATTGTGGGAAAAGGAGAAAATGCTGGTTACCAGCATTTTCTCCTTTTCCCTCAATGGTTTCAAAAGTCCTTTTCCTTCAGTAAGTAAAACTCTGTGGTAAAGAGTTAAGATACAGAAAAAAAAGCAAGATTTCAGTACATCTTCGGTAGAAATTGTTTTTTCTTGTTTCCCATTACTATTATCTGATACAACAATTGTAGTCTGATAAACCAGTTTTCATTTTGTTCGTCAGCCTGGCCAGGTAGCCCAGTGGTTAGCGTATCGGACTTGTGACCTAGTCCTTGCAAGTTCGAACTTCTTCATATCCTGCAATGTTTTCTACTCTCAGACTTTTATTTTGGTGTCACATTTAATTTTTTGTCTGTCAGTGCTTCAATTTTCACCAGTCTAAAATTTTACCGTCTTGTCAAGAGTTAAACCAATATGCCTTATACATGTTTTTGCTTCTACAAGAAAATTTAGAAATGCAGATTTTTTTGTGGCACTGGTGGGCACTTTAGGCCTTCAGCTGTTACTTTTTTTTTCAATGCATATGTAAAAGCAGTTTCCATTTACGGGGTGGGGGGGGGGTTTCCCCCATATATACAACTATACTATCAACACTATGTCCAAAATGGTGGTGTCAATCAAGATTAACATCAAGGTTATGCACAAAGCTGCATTTTTTAGCACATATTACCTAGGTTTCAGTGACGTCAATTTCCACTGACGTTAGTTTTCATTGAATTGGGTCACTCAGAAGGAAAATTCTACCTGAACCCAGGTGAGGTACACTTTCTTTTTTGCATTCTTTTGCCTGTTGCCTCTGATTGATCTGAGAAAAGTAGTCAATGACTTTGAAAGTCGTATTGACACTGGTTAGAGAAAGCCTGGAAACTGAAATGTAGACTTGTGCATTGATGGCTGTAATAATGGTCTAATCCATTAAAACAGCAATAAACTTCCACATTTTTTTTTTCTTTGTTCAACCTTTTGCCAAGCAAACCCATAGTTTTAACTGTATATTTACATGTATAAAGATGTCTCTTTGAAAATGGAGAAAATGCTTGCAACCAACATCTTTTCCTTTCCCGGTTGAGACATGATCATTATGTCATGAGCATAGGTGGCTTAAGCCAAACGACAAAAGTTTAGGTTTGTCCAAATCAAAAGTCATGGCATCTGATCCAAGGTTCCAAAGTTCAATCCCTAGCCTTGGTGTAGGTTTCTGAAAGACATGCTGTGTTGCCTACCCAACAGAAGGTGAGCTCTTTGGAAACACAATGGTAGCCTTCAATAATGTTGTATCTGTGCTGTACCCACTGATGATCACCATTACAATAGGATTCACTCCTTTCTTAATGCTGATCATTGTTTTGGTGATGTTTATGAGGGAAAGCAGCCTGTATTGTGAGAAGAATTTTGTGTGAAATGTGGGTTAACCCATTACCACACAATCCCTACTTAAAGTTGATGCCCCTGAGAAAGAAGCCCTTAGAAAACATTGTGGGAAAAGGAGAAAATGCTGGTAACCAGCATTTTCTCCTTTTCCCACAATGTTTTCTACCCTTCACAAGACAAATTTCAATTTTTCAGTCACTCTTATTTTGTAGTCTGCAAATGCTTTCGATTTGGACAATCCCAAAATTTTGTCGTTTGGTAACGAGTTAAAGAAAATCCAAGATAGCAAGGATAGGTGCACTGTTTGCCATGGTAAAACGGGTATAACATCAAAAATGGCATTAAACATGCTACAAATAACATTGATATGGAAGACAAAATGAATTTGCTTACCTATAAAGGAACACCATGAGCAGCACATGAAATAGAAAATAAGAAAACATTCATTAGCACTGACTGATTTATTCCTTTCTAAATTATCTTGTAATAATTGACAGGATGATCGATACTATTTCAATGTTTTCCGTACTAACAAGTCTTTCATATTTTTGTTGTCTTGCAAGGAATTTTAAAACAAAACCATCCTCAGATTGGGACAGGCTGAATGCTGAAATTTGAAATCAAAACTTATATCTTATAAAATACACTTTATTTTGGACCAGAATTTTCCTAGTATTTTGTGAGATATTTTTATGAAATAGTCTTGACTTTGCAAAATTCATAATAAAGGCTTCCACGCTGGTAACCAGCATTTTCTCCTTTTCCCACAAAGTTTTCTACGCTTTCATAGGCAATTACTATCATTTTAACTAGTTTTTATGTTTTCTGCAAATGCTTTCAATTTGGATCAGTCTCAAATTTTGTCAGTTGGTAAAAAGTTAACCTTTTACCACACAATGACAAGTTTTAATGACCTTAAGAAAGCAGTCTTTCAAAAACATTGTGGGAAAAGGAGAAAATGCTGGTAAACAGCATTTTCTCCTTTTCCCACAGTGTTTTCTACTCTATCAAAGAGTAATTCCATCTTTTGAGTAGTACTGGAATCGTTGTCTGCAAGTGCTTCCAAGTTGGGTAAGTCTATAACTTGCTTGTATGGTAAAGAGTTAAATATCAAGTAATCAAGTATGAGTTAGATACAGTTAGATTCCACACAGAAAGTCAAGCAGAGCAGGTCTGACCCCAACTACTCCAAAACTATTCGTACAAAAGGGAGTCAAAGAAATACAACATATCTACTTGTGCCAATATCAATGATAACTGGAATGATAAAATCCACTGAAAGCCTAAAATGCTGATAAGGGCATAACGTAATTTTGGCACAAGTCTTGCTGTCCATTCCTACGCCAGATACCACACAATGTTTTCTGTTCTTACAAAGAAGCAAAAACTTGAAATTCTTTACCAGCAATGGTAAATATTTTGGTGTATTGCAAGACAGTGTAGATAAAGATCAGACAGCACAGAAAACATCTACACAGTCTAATACTTATGAGAGATATTGTAGCCAATATAGCCTCGGCAGTGTAGCAAACAGGCCACATTTCCTGTCTTGAAAAGTAGTGCCTGCTTACACAGAAAGCCAAGGATTCAAAAGGACCACACATACAGAATTAGCTTAAATGTTTTTCAGTTTTATCCTGTGCTCTTCTTTATAGTTGATTTGCCTTGTGTTTTAAGACATTTTCAACTATTATGTTTTAAGTCATGTCCCAGCAATCCATCTTGTGAATATCAACAGAACTTCTGTGAAAAGTTCAACCCTCTACCAAAGAACTAGGGGTTTTTTTAACCCTGCGAGATAGATTTTTCCCCACAAAGTTCTCTACCCCTCAAAGACAAAATTTATCATTGTGGCAATATCATTTATGTCATCTCAAAATGGATCAGTAAATTAAAATTATTATTGTTTGGTAACTTGATAAGCAAGACTCACAAGGACCATTTTCTGTTATGGTACAAAGACTTGCTAAACTCCCATCCTCGGATACCCTGGGGTCTCCCTATTTGGTATGCTACATCAACCCCTGGGACAATTAATTGAATTTCCCTTGCTTTACCGCTGGCCGAATGCTGGCTTTTCATTGGTTCCATCATCATTTTGTGATGGGCGAGTGGACTGTCGCTATGACGTTTCGTATCGATTTTCGGCGGCTGATTCAAAGTTTTATTAGTCAATTGTCCCAGGGGTAGATGTAGCATAGCAAATAGGGAGACCCCGGGGTATCCGAGGATGCTAAACTCACAGTGCAGGCTAAAGTCAGCCTCTCTCCAAATAATACAAATAGGCAGCTCTGCAAGTGTAAATGACTCTATTCTACTATACAGTGTGCCTTGGATGAGAGTAATAGATATATAGTCTGATCATGTATCTGTACCAACTAATATTTTAGTTGGATACTCTGCATGGATACAGAATATTTGTGTACTTCTATAGGTAAACTTTTAGCCACTGTGATTACCCAGAGTTTCAATGATCCGAAAGAAGAAGCCTTTAAAAACCTTGTGGTAACTAACTCTCTACCAAACAACAAAATTTTAGATTGGTCCAAATTGAAAGTATTTGCAGACGAAAAATTAACGTAAGTCAAAAACTGACATCTGTTTCCAGCTGGGTAGAAAACATTATGGGAAAAGGAGAAAATGCTGGTTACCAGCATTTTCTCCTTTTCCCACAATGTTTTCAAAGGGTTTCTATCTCGGGGTCGTAAAAACTAGGGATTGTTTGGTAAAGAGTTAAAGGAGAAAATGCTGGTAACCAGGATTTTCTCCTTTTCCAACAAGGTTGTCTATACTTTCAGACACTTACTACTATTTCAGCTACATTTAACATATCATCCACAAATGCTTTCAGTTTGGACAAGTCTAAAATCTTATCCTTTGGTACAAAGTTTACCAAATCAGACCTGCACCAGACTGGTTTAGGAGCTTTTGCACCTAACATAAATTATAGAACCATTATTTTGACTACCTGTCTAATTTGCAGTAGACAATTTATGAAATTGTAACAATATCAAGCACAGTGTTGGTAATGGGTTTCTAATGGCAATTTAATCTTTCCTCATTTTATAAATTCACTGTTCCAGATTCTTCTTATAATACATCTGATTATGTTGGGAGCTATGCTATAAGGCTGCCAAGAGCCTTCTACTGTCTGGTAATCCTTTGAATAATGGAAAAGTTAGGGACTGTAAGCATGATAACATGGAATCATGATAACAATGTCTACATGTTGCTGCAGTTAACCCATTACCACACAGTCCTACTTTTGACACCCCTGAGAACGAAGCCGTTAGAAAACATTGTGGGAAAAGGAGAAAATGCTGGTAACCAGCATTTTCTCCTTTTCCTACAATGTTTTCTACCTTTCACAAAACAAATTTCAAATTTTGGATCACTTTTATTTTGTCATCTGCAAATGCTTTCGATTTGGACAAGCCTAAAATTTTGTTGTTTGGTCATGAGTTAACTGTTTACCAAACAACAAAATTTAAGACTTGTTTAAATTCAAAGCATTTGCTGCAGTTAATTGTCTACTAAACAACAAAATTTAAGACTTTTCTTAATCAAAGTATTTGCAGATGACACAATAAATGCATCTCAAAAACTGAAAATTCTATTTGGAAGTGTAGACATCATTGTGAAAAAGGAGAAAATGCTGGTTACCAGCATTTTCTCCTTTCCCCACAATGTTTTCGAAAGTCCCCTTTCTCAGAGTTGTAAAAACTGAACTCTTAATCCATTACCAAACAACAATATTTTAGGCTTGTCCAAATCGAAAGCATTTGCAGACAACAAAATAAAGTGACTGAAAATTTGAAATTTGTTTTGTGAAGGGTAGAAAACATTGAGGATAAAAGGAGAAAATGCTGGTTACCAGCATTTTCTCCTTTTCCCACAATGTTTTCTAAAGGCTTCTTTCTCAGGGGTGCCAAAGTAGGAATTGTGTGGTAATGGTTTAAACATCTACACAACACAATCAGGAGTTTTGTCATCACTGAAGAAAAAAACGCTCTTGACAACAATGTGGGAAAAGGAGAAGGTGCTTGAAACCAGGATGTTCTCTGTCCTTCTTTTTCCACAAAAGGTTGTCTTTGGCCAATGATCAACATTCAGCTAGGCACCATGGAAGATCTTTGATGTCCACAAAAGCTCAGGCCTGACCCTTTGACTAATGATCAACCACCAGATAGCCACCATGGAAGATCTATGATGCCCACAAAAGCTGTCTCTGGACCGATGATCAATTACCAGCTGGCCACCATGGAAGATCTTTGATGTCCAAAAAAGTTGTCTTTGACCAATGATCAACATCCAGCTAGCCACCATGGAAGATCTTTGATGTCTTCAAAAGCTGTCTTTGACCAATGATCAACATCCAGCTAGAGACCATGGAAGATCTTTGATGTCCACAATAGCTGTCTTTGACCAATGATCAACATCCAGCTAGCCATGGAAGATCTTTGATGTCCACAAAAGCTGTCTTTGACCAATGATCAACATCCAGCTAGCCACCATGGAAGATTTTTAATGTCCACAAAAGCTGTCTCTGGACCGATGATCAATTACCAGCTAATCACCATGGAAGATTTTTGATGCCCACAAAAGCTGTCTCTGGACCGATGATCAATTACCAGCTAGCCACCATGGAAGATTTTTGATGCCCACAAAAGCTGTCTCTGGACCGATGATCAATTACCAGCTAGCCACCATGGAAGATCTTTGATGCCCACAAAAGCTGTCTCTGGACCGATGATCAATTACCAGCTGGCCACCATGGAAGATCTTTGATGTCCAAAAAAGTTGTCTTTGACCAATGATCAACATCCAGCTAGCCACCATGGAAGATCTTTGATGTTCACAAAAGCTGTCTTTTGACCAATGATCAATTACCAACTAGCCACTTTGTGGGAAAAGGAGAAAATGCTGGTTACCAGCATTTTCTCCTTTTCCCACAATGTTTTCAAAAGGTCTCAATCTAAGGGTCGTTAAAAGTCATCAGTGTGTTATAAAGGGTTAAGAACATTCTTAGTCTTATTTTTCAAAATTTTGTTAGTGAGAAAGTAACAGACCTTCTCATTGGCTAAACCATTTGGTTTAGCCAATCAGAACTTCTGTTACTTTCACAGTTAGACAATCTTGAAGAATAAGACAAAGAAGGTTCTGAAGAATGGTTGGTGAATACAGACCCAGGCTGTAATACACAGTATTTTGAATAGTATTGTATTAATTTTTGAATAGTATCAAAAACACAAATAATAGGCCAAAAACATTATCAACAATATTATAGCAGCTTGACAAAATGTTCCTATGCAAAAAATATGACCTTGACACTCTACCAGATCCATTGAAGAAAGCTTTCCAAGAAAACCAGATGGTAAACAGCATGTTTTCTCCTTTTCCCACAGACTTTTTTATCCTTTAAGCAATAAATTCTACATTTAAGCAGCATTTTATTTGTCCTGTGCAAAGCCATTAACACATTACCACACAATCCCTACTTTTGACGCTCCTGAGGAAAAAGCCTTTAGAAAACATTGTGGGAAAAGGGGAAAATGCTAGTAACCAGTATTATCCTTCACAAAACAAATATCAAATTTCCTGCTCACTTTTATTTTGTCGTCTGCAAAAGCTTTGGATTTGGACAAACCCAAAATTTTATCATTTGGTAATGACTTAAGTTGTACAATTCTAAATTCTTTTCATCTGGTAATTTACCAGGCAACATGATTTTAGATTAGTCAATATTAAAGAGTTTTAAGACAGCAATTGAGATGTAGGTCAAGTGATGGACGATGTCTCAGTAGAAAACACTGTGGGAAGAAGAACATGTTAACAGCATGTTCTCCTTTATTCTACAATGTTTTTAAAAGCGTTGTTTCTAAGGATTGTAAAAACTCAGCATTGTTTAGTACAGGGTTCAACTTTATCTTTACCTAAAAATCCATGGGAGGACAGCCTTTGAAAACATTGTGGGAGAAGGAGAAAATTCTGGTAACCACAATTTTCTCCTCTTCCTGCAATGCTTTCTACCCTTTCAAAAACAAAAATTGCAAAATTTGAGGCAGATACATTGTCTGCAAATGCCTTCATTTTGGACAAGTACTAAATTTTGTCCTTTGGTAAAGGGTTAAAAAAACAACAACAAAAATGGAGCCAACAAAACACTGATTCCTAATCTTGAAAAAGAATCTGTATGGCTTCTTGATAATAGCTCCCCTCCCATAACTGCCAAATGGTTCTTGTCATAGTTTGCCAATCTCACCTTGGAGTCTAGGTGCAGAAAACTTTCAAGATTATAGCAATAAATTGATAAACAAATACTTAACCCCTTTTCAATATATCTCCTAAAATGTTTTCCCTAATGCCTCTGAGCCTGTAATCTTAAGAAAACATTGTGACAAACAGCTAGGTTACACTATATAATCAAAAAGTCTTTTTGTCAGCAATGTTTTCTTAAAGCCATACAAGTCCAAAATGTCCCTATTCTCATCATAATTATGAAGTTGCTCTTCTTTTAACCAATACTGAGCACTCAATAAACCACATAGTTATTAAAAGTTAAGAGACTAAATTCATATAATTCAACAATTTTTTTTTTCCACATCCATGCATAGCAGACAAAGTAGATCAAACATCAGATTTATTGATTCGATGTACCCTGATCACAGAAGCAACTGTTGTTGTGAAAGGTGCTCCAATGATTAAAACAATTTAAATGTGAGTAGTCAAAAAAATGGCTGACAGGTTATGGGTCTAGAAAACAATATCTTGGAGTGAGACCCAAGTGAGAACTTCCATTATTTACTTGGCTCCTGGTATTTTATCATGGTGTCAGTCTGAACGTGAAAGTTTAAGCATGTCTTACAGCGCTTTGATAAATCAAAACAGTGCTTTCACCCAGTAATATTTAAACACTCTAACCCAGATACATTCACCCTTAGACTGCAATGATAAATTATTTCATAGTTTAGTAGGGTTGGAACCATTGACCTTCATTTTGGCATGTCTTGGGAACCTATTTGCATTTAAAACAGACTTAACCCATAGAAAGCTGAATAAACCCAACAGTCATTTTCCTCCTATAAAGAAGAGCAATTTCAAGACTGCCTTTGCCTAAGGTGTCTCAGCTAAGCTGATAGTAAAGATCAAAGATCAGGCTGCACATTTTGTGCAGCTTGATCTTGATCTACACTGGTTGCAAAGGCAGCTATACCGGTGAAAGGAATTTTAACCCTTTACCCCATAAGGCATTTCTTTATGGTATCTCTAACTGACCCTGAATAATATCAAGGATTAAGCTGTTTCCTATGTGTATATGTGTATATGACAACCTTTTGATAGCATAGGAAACATTGTGGCAAATGGTGAAATTGCTGGTCACAAGCAATTTCACCTTTTGCCACAATCTTTTCCAAAGGCTCCTACAAGTAATGCATAGAAATGAGTATCTATGGAGTAAAGGGTTAAGGGTTTTCAATAGTTAAAACAAGAAATGTGATTGATATGTCATCACTTTTTGCTAAAGCATGATTGTTGGCGATAAAAATGATTATCCTGCAGCGTATGATTTATCTCAATATTTTTCTCGACAGCATCTTTCTTCAGGATATATTTCTTCTACTTTCATTTTGTAAAAGAAGCCTTTCTTAGTTTCACCCTTAGCACACAATCTCAAGTTTTAGTAATCCTGATAAAAACAGATTTTGAAAACTAGGGGGGGAAAAAGCCCTTAACCAGCATTTTCTTTTTCTCCACAATTTTTTTCAAACCTTTCAAAGACAACTCACGTATTTCTGGCCAATTTATAGAATTCCTAGAAATAAGACAGAGAGTGATTTTCAGAATGGTGGATGTATACCGATCCGGATTCAAAGCTTTGGACCTTTCATAATAGCAACTATGCCAATCACAGTGCCTTCAGTACTTTGATGTAGCTGTAACATGTTTCTTTTTTACATGTTATCTATATACTGCCTTGCAGGAATAAGTGCACAAACATGTGAAATAACATTGCATAAGTGGCAAAAATATTATCAATAGCTTCATAAATGAACAAAAACTACACTAGAATGAATATAAACAACACAACAAAGAAATTCTTACTCTGACTTGAATAATAGTTATGCTCTTTTGTAATGCTGTAAGAAAGATGTATTTTTCATTTTTAATGGACTGAGACTTAGACTTGACAATGTTCATCATAATACGGGATTTACAAGCCTACTTCTAAACATATTTGTCAAAATAAACTAGAGCTTTGTCTTTTGTGTGGAATGCTTTCTCACTCAAAAAATAGTTTGACGCTTCATCATTTCCCCATAAAAATCACCGTATTAGATATATACCACAGTTGTATAAACAGAGGGGCCATATTATTCACCAACCATTCTTATTTTATTTGTCGAAAATTTTCAGAATTTTAGCGTTTTACGAAATGAAATATCTTTGGACAAGTCCAAACTGAAAACATTTGCAAGTGACAAATTCGATTGGACTCATAAAATGATATTTACCTTTGCATTTTCTCCTTTCTCACAATAAGGTGAAAAACCTTTCATCCTAAAGGTCATTAATTAAACAGATTGGGGGATGCAGGCTTTCGGCCACACAGCTTTTTGGGTAAAAAAATGCCTCATAGTAATATAGTTTAACTAATTAGACATGGCTTTGTAACTATCTGACTTTAAATATAGACTCTTCAAATCGACTGGTGGTTGCAGGCCTGTGGCCTGTCGCCAAAGCTTTTGGGGTTTCAAAAAGCCCCGTACATAATATAGATTATGAAATATTCCAGGGCTGTGTTACAAATAATGGGAAACAGAGCATAATGGAAATGTCAAACTTTGTGATTTAGCAGAAGATGAGAATCAGACAATTGTGGGGTAAATTACCCATGAAAGTAGTTCCTGGTTTTATACAAGACTTTAGTTTTAACCCTTAGAGCTCTAAATAAACCCAACAGTCGTTTTCATTCTAGATATAAGACCCAAATCAGAGATGTTTCAAGGCTGTTTTTGTCCTGATTGTTGTAGCAACAGCAGACAGTGTAGGTCCATGATCAGACTGTGTATTTTGTGCACTCTGATCTTGATCTACAGTGGTTACAAGGGCGACTTATGTTGAGACAAGCACTTCAAAGGTTAATTTTAACCTACCTGAAAGTACTTTGTTGTTGAACTTGAACAATTGTGCTTGGTAGACTGGTAATATCACCTTAACTCTTTACCAAACGACAAAATTTTAGACTGGTTCAAATTGAAAGTGTTTGCAGATGAGAAAATAAAGGTGACTGAAAAATTGAACTTTGTTCTGGGAAGGGTAGAAAACACTGTAGGAAAAGGAGAAAATGCTGGTTACCAGCATTTTCTCCTTTTCCTACAGTGTTTTCAGAAGGTTTCTTTCTCGGGGGCGTCAAAAGTAGGGATTGTGTGGTAATGGATTAACTCTTTACCAAACGACAAATTTTTGAACTGGACTAAATTCAAACCATTTGAAGACAACAATTTAACCCTTAACAAAAAAATTTAAAATTGTAAGAACTCTGAGAAAGAAGCCTTTTCAAAAACATTGTAGGGAAAGGAGAAAATGCTGGTACCAGCATTTTTTCCTTTTCCTACAATGTTTTTCTATCTAATTAAGAGCAAATTTCTTCATTTGAGTCACCTTCAAATAGTTGTCTGCAAAATGTGGACCACACTAGAACATTGCTGTTTGGTAAAGAGTTAACTCATTATCAAACGATAATATTTTAGCCTTTTCCAAATCGAAAGCATTTGCAGACGACAAAAATTTTAAATTTGTTTTATGAAGGGTAGAAAACATTGTGGTTACTATTTTCTCCTTTTCCCACAATGTTTTCTAAAGGCTTCTCTCTCAGGGTCGACAAAAGTAGCGATTGTGACCAGGTAATTGGTTAAAAGGGAAATCATAACATCCTGATCATAATACAAGACTGTTATCTTTTGCAAATAGGCAAAAAGTTTTTAAAAAAAATTAAAGATGAATTATTTTGACCTATGTACCATGTAAGCAAAATGAGGTTTTGTTTATTGAATGTTTCCAATCTTGAAAATTAATTTCAACACCTAACAGTCAACTAGTGCTATCAGAGTTTGCACTAACAGTTCAGGATAGATAAAAATACATTTTGAGTTTATTTCAGATAATTCCCAAGATTTGAGAAATATGTTTTTTTCAACAATAAATGTGTTTATCTTAACCCCTGACACAACCTGCAAAAAAATCTTTGCAAGTGAACAGGTTGCTTTCAATGACCTGTACTATCATTTGCCACATATTAACTCTTTGCCACACAATCCCGACTTTTAACGACCCCAAAGAAAGAAAGCCTTTGAAAACATTCTGGGAAAAGGAGAAAATGCTGGTAACCAGCATTTTCTCCTTTTTCCACAATGTTTTCTACCCTTTCCATATCAAATTCTAGTTTTAGATTAACATTTATTTTGTTGTCTGCAAATGCTTTCAGTTTGGACTGGTCCAAAATTTTGTCGTTTGGTAAGGAGTTAAGTCAGTGTGACTCTCTTAGCTGTTTCTTATTCCTACCTGAATTCTTGTATTAATTTTTTTTACAACTTACAAAGGCTTGGATAACAAGAAATATTTAAAAAAAAAAAAAGGTAGAGGACTAATTTGCCTGCAAATTGGTAGAAGCCCATAGAATAAACATGTGTACATTTCTCACCAATCACAAATACTGGACTTATTTATTCATTTTTTATCAGTACAAGTCAAAAGGCAGCAAATTCAGCTATGCTAGAAAATGACTATCAAATAGTAACATTATGCACAACCAACCTGGGCCCGTATTCACCAACCATTCTTCAGAACGTTCTTTCGTCTTGTTCTCCAAAAGTTTCTGCATTTGTAAGTAAAACAACTTCTGATTGGCTAAACCATTCGGTTTTGCCAATCAGACGTCGTGTTACTTACACATTTAAAAAACCCTGGAGAATAAGACTAAGAATATTCTCAAGAATGGTTAGTGAATACTACCCCTGGAGCCATTCTGGAGAATAACTGCATTGGCATTGCTATTTTAATGCTCTTATTTCTGGAAAGTGAACAATTTCCTTGGGTTTATTTGGCGTCCAAAAGTTTAGGGCAACATCTCTAAATAGCTTTAAAATTTCATTGAACTGTTCAACCCTTTATCACATAATCTCAAGTTTTAACGACCTTTAGGAAGAAAGCTTTTTTAAAATATTTTGGGAAAAGGAGAAAATGCTGGTAACCAGCAATTTCTCCTTTTCCCAAAATGTTTTCTACCTTTTCGAAAATAATTTGCGCTATATCTAAATTGTCGTCTGCAAATGCCTTCAAGATAAGGGAGGTCAAAAATTGTTGCTGTTTGATAAGAAGTAAAACATCTTCAAATACATCTGCTGTGTGAACAAAGCCATTATGCAAAACTCCTGTAAAGGTACACAACATATCTGGAAGGCAGAAAAGCGTTTCTTTGAAGCCAAAGTTGCACCTGAATTTCAATAGATGTAAATAAATAATGATAAACAGACTGTTGTGATCTTGTACCCGTAAAAATTTCTTCTTTCTACTTTTTGTCAGCAAAAAAGTTCATTCTATATCGCAACCTTTCACTTCAATCAATCTTGCACCCACATGCAATATATAGAACAATAAAGTATTCATTGCATCCCCTCATTCTCAAATCAAACATCAATTTTGGAGAGCATTTGGATAATATTTCTGGTCAAGATAAAGACTAAAGCAAATGGGGGATTTTTCCTTTTATTAAAGCAATTCCTTTGTTTTTTCAAAGTGACAAAAACTCACCAAAGAGACAAAGTTTCTAAGTCTGGTAAAAAAGTTAACTCTTAGAGCAGCTTCCATAGGTACAGTTGTCTTCGCTGCCAATGGAGATCAAGATCAAATTGTACAAAATGTGCAAAAAAGTCTTTGATCTACACTGTCTGCTTTGCCCAGACATTCTGGAACTGAGCAGCTTTGAAATTCCAATCACTTTGGTTTTATTTCTTGACTGAAAATGTCTATCAGGCTTATTGAGTACTTGAAGGGTTAATGTATTGCACAGAAATGAATCTGATTCTGAATTC